>NADL03000699.1:0-1382764 GCA_002205965.3 Kappaphycus alvarezii | reverse complement strand
TGATGCTTCATTCAGTTCCAATTACGACCTTACATCGCAACTAGGATTCATCACCCTCCTCAGTGATGAAACTGGAACATGTGTCCAGTTGCAATTCAGGTCTTACAAAGCGCGCCGTGTCGTCCGATATTCATTAGTGGCAGAGCTTATCGCGTTCGCAGACCTGTTCGATGCCTCGTTTACTCTCGCCGAAGAATTACGGTTGATGCACCCTAAAACGATATCCCGGTTAAGCTGTATACGGACAATAAGAGCCTAATTGATATTATTTCGAAAGGGAGCAGAATATCTGAGAAACGTCTGATGTTAGATATCTCTGCAGCGAGAGAGGGGTTTTGGAAGAGAGAAATCTCTGGCATTGGTTTTGTCTGCACAGCGCACAACATTGCTGACGGTCTGACAAAATGCATGAAGCAGTCTGCGCTATGCCAACTATAACTTTCAGGGCGACATGTTGCAAAAGTGGAACTATGGATAGTGCGCCCGAAGGCACCGATTGTCAGTGTCGAAAATGGTCACGGTTTAGCTGCCCACGCTAAGCTTATCTGAAAAAGCAAAAGTTTATTTGATGTTTTGTTGGTTGTATCCTCGCAACTTTTGGTTAACGCCGCCTGGTTGAGAACCCGCCTCTTGTAAGCTCGGAGAGGTTACCGTATTGGCCAGCAGGTGCTACTCCTCGCCTTATCGAGTGTGGATGTTTCTTCGGTGCGTTCTTAGGTCACGGATAATAATCTCACTTCGCTCAAACCCAACTGGGTCGGACTAACTTTCATTACTGATTTTCAGTACAAGCAGACCAGTTGCTTTTGGACACGTGTTCCCAGCCCCTCTCAGGCTTTTTACGTCTACAATTCAATGCGGGGGTTCTATTTATACCAAACACCTTCGGTATTTTGGTCTGGGTTAAAATCTTGCAGGCGAGTCTAGATTCTATTTTTTTGATGCTTTTTTTTAGTTTATTTTGGGCGTTGATTTTATCTTTGATGGTCTTGTCTGGAATTGTTCGACGGGGGGAGTGATGAGAGCAGCAATACAGATGTAATGTCTCATAATTCTACTGTAATGTGGAACTAGCATGCGCCGCCGTATTTCTTCCGGACGGAGTAGTCGTCCTCCTCCCAGACCGGGGTTATCTAAGGAGAAACACAAGAAGCAAAGAGACCTCGAAGTCCTGCTACTTATCTCCTCAAACCTACTAATCCCTCACTCTTTTATTCCCCCTTTTACACCTTTCTTTTATTCATCCGCTCTTTGGGCTTGGATCCATCGTATCAGAGTCGCGCGACAGATTCAGCTGTCCAGCGTCCGTCATGACGGAAGTGATTGGATACAATTACGGGTACCAAGTGTACAGTGCAGTATGCTGTACAGTACTGTACTGAACAGCACACTTCCGTCATGTACAGAATTGTACAGCATACTTCCGTCATGTACAGTACTATACTGTACAGTTGTCGAATCCTTCGCCAGTGAGCTCATTGGTGTTATGTTTCCGCTCAGGCTGAGGCAAATAGCTCGTACGCATTTGACAACGATGCCCCTTCGCCAAAATATTGTTGATAGTGGTTATAAAAGGTAGCTCCGATTTGATTATTGATGAATGTTGATATTGCTTTATTCTGCCCAAATCCGCTTTTCTTCTCTCTGTCCTTTTCTCTTCCTTTCACTACCTATCAGACTCGCGCCTTATATAGCCGCCAACTAAGATGGATCACACCATCGAAATTTAGTGTATGCGCTGAATGCACACTTCTCATTTGCATTTGACGTTATCCTCCGAGGGCGGAAACGCATATTTATTCTCGCCTCCATAGGCGGACAGGCCGGCACTGAACTTTAGCCTCACCGCCTTCGTTGATATGCCCTATGACAATCAACTCTGTAGTCGCAACTGTAAGGCTTTTTGAAACATTAGCATTCGGCATATATAAGTGCAACAAACGACTGGGGGTCTCCACCAGTTGCGGGTAAAAGGAATACAGCCAATGGAGGCCTCCGTCAATGCGGGTTAGAACAGATGTAGTGAATATAGACATTGAAGGCCTCCGTCTATGCGGACAGAATAATGCAGCGAATGACGGCCTCTGTCGATGCGGGTGCATTATGATTAGATAATAGGTAACTCCGACATGTTCGGGCTTAAATGCAGATAGCCAGCTGAGGGCATCCGTAAATAATGTATGCAGTCATTCTTGGCCTTTGTGAAGGCGGGAGCAATGCAGTACAATAAGCAATTTCAGAAACATTCAGAATATGCCAAAGGGTCTCTGACGAAGCGAGTAAATGACCATTGGCCTCTGAGGGCATTCGGAAAAAAGAAAGATCGTATAAGTAGCCTGTAAAGGCTTCTGTAAGAGACGTCGGAGCGTCTCATCCCAACTGCGATTCTGACAGCAGTACAGTACACATATCGCGCAGCATCCACTCCGCCGAGAAATTTTACTTGAGTGGCGTATCTATCGTGTACGGTGTGAGCTGTACACTGCAGGTCTGACCATACGGCTCAGAACTAACCGGAAATTCCACGTCAGTCACGTGCAGTGGGGCTCGCGATAGAATCGACATTGCAATACATAGAAGACCACAGTGTGCAACTTATGCGCTGATAAAGACGCCTGCGGATCACTCCTGTGGTTGTGTAAAACTTCTCTGCGATTCGCGGGATGAACTCTTCTAGGAACACAATAGAGGCGGGGATGGGGCACCCAAACAATCGAAAGCCAGGGGCTGAAACTTGAAGTTTGGTTCCTGCAGAGTATTTTCCGAAGGGGCGGGATGCGGCATACCAGTTTGCGCTCCAAGTCTTTGACTTTGTCTCGGTGGGCGATGTCGGCGGCGCCGCCGGCCATTTGCGTGGCCCTTGTGCGTACGCTTTGTGTGAAAGGGGAGACAACGGTGAAGTCACAGGCTATGGGGCGGGCCTGTTGGCCAGAGGGCAGTGGCAGGGGTTGAACGAGAATGCCCGCGGGGCGGATATTCGTCCCTGGGACAAGGAGCGGGACCTCGTATTGGCAGTGCAGGCTCGCGGCGCGAGCAACGTGGTAGGCGAAAACGTTGCGTAGCGAGTTGTGGCGGTGCGGGCGACCGAAGCCGGATGGGCAGAGGTCCGCCGAGTGGTCCCCGAGTGCGTCCATGGTTTGGTTACAGTGGGCGCAGGTGAGCGGGCGCGAGTCATGATATACGGGGAGGCCGAGATGCCGGCGAGCATGGTCTGCCAGTGGGCCGTGGACACCACCGTAGCGGTTGTGGGATAGGCGATCAGAAATGCGGCGGCTGGGCTGTTCCGGAACGCCAGGCCACGAATCCTGTGTCGAACCTCGTCGGTGCTGTGGTCAGCCGGGTTGGTTTGTGTTGCCCACGAGTCGTCGCGCCAGTGAACCCTTGCCTGTGCTTCCTACTGCACACCATTTAGAAAGGTTTGGAGGTTGGATGGTTTGGCAGCTAGCAGGACTGGGTCAAAGGGGCCAAGGTCGACGGAGTACGGACGCCCGGGGATGCATGGCATGAAGTCTCGGAGTCGTGGCAAGGCTTGACGGACCAGAAACGCCCTGGGTCGCCCCGGTGTCGGTGACCGAGGAGGGCGGCGGAACGTTGCGTGGCGTACATTGGTGTTCTTTCGCGAGCCGGAGCCGCGTCGATGATGCTAGCGGCGACCGCGCCGTGCAGGAACGGGAACGGGGAAATAAGGGTAAATCCGTGAACTCTCAGGCGGATTAATGGCGTGGCTTGTTCCCATGCGATATCCGACAGGGCGATCTCGTGGAGCTCCGTGTAAGACGACCTGTACAGTGCGTCGAAGGCATGTGAAGCGGGGACAGCGTGTTGTGGATCTGCGAGCCGAAACGCGTGGGTGACGGGGCGTGCCGACGAACAGATCCGGTGCATGTGAAAGCCCGGTTGCCGATCAGCGCTCCCAGGAGCTCGAAGCCGTTGCGAGAGCATTCAGACAGAGGAAATTCGCGGAGAAAGTCCGTGCGGTTCGGCAGGAGCGTGTTCGGCCAGTAAATGCGCGTCTTCCTCGCGTTAACGTAGAGGCCAACAGCCGGACCCTCTACCTGAAGGAGGCGGAGAGCTCGGCGCAGACCCTGGAGTGTCCCTGTGAGGGTCCCATCGTCCGCGTACCATTGATATAGGACGATGTTGCTGTCGTCGGCGAATTTCCGGATGGGTAGTTGGATCGTGAGGAAGAACAACAACACAGTACTGTACTAGCCGGGTCGCCCTGCTAGGTGCCCTGAGCAAATCTCACTTGTCCACGTCTACCACGTGTCAAAACCAATTTTATAAAGAATAAATATGTGTGTAACCAATGGCCACAAACAGTAGCACACAGCGGCACAGTCACATTAGCTCAGTCGGCAGAGCGCAGGTCTCATAATGAAACATCAGTAATCCTGAGGTCGCGAGTTCAAGATCGGATCTGGAAACCTCGCATGTGGCTACAGTATCGTTTTTATTCTTCCCCATTTTCTTGTGTGGGTTTATTCCAAAAGCTACCCAATCGTCTCCACCTTCTGTATTCAACATTGCGTTGCAATTCCAAACAAGAAATCGCCGTTCCCGTCTACGACAGCAATGAAGTAAAGTTTCTTTTATTATTTTGTGGATACTGTACACAGACTGTATCTTTAGCGATCGGATCGGGCTGTACTGTACACCTAACTGTGCAGTAATGAAGGAAACTGTGCAGTGCTGTCCTGTACAGTACTGTAACAGTACTGTACAGTACAGCCCACGCGCAAAAGGTAGTTACCTTTTACGCGTACTCTTTTCTCGTTTTGACCAAGCATTGACACTGTACGTGAGAGCAGGACAGGCGGCTCAAAAACACAATCGTCCGCTCCGTGGCGAAATGTCGCAGCGGAATCCCCACGCGCTGAGAGCGTACTTTCGCCAGCAAAACTCTGCCAAGTTGTACCTGTACTTTGCTGTTATTCTAAATCATTGCCAGGGCTCCTTTTCCCACAAGCGAAATTTACGACCTTTACAGTACTTAAACGTATGGAGATACGAGCTACAGTAGGATAAGAGAAAGAGGCAATCATTTGTCATCTCTCTACAGGTGTACACTAACCGACCGGCTACTAAGTTAAGATTCAGCTGGTGAGTACAGTAAGATGAGTGAGTGTGAGAGGTAACTCCCTCAAATGCTGCTTGGGTAATTCTGGAGGGATGACCATGCCCCTGTCTCTTTAGTGTAGTCGTCGTACGCGGAGCTATGATTTTCATGCGACCAAGCAAGCGGGCCATCTGTTCTGGCTTTGATTCTGTTGATTCTAGCCATGCCAGGCAAGACGCAAAACACCCGCAAATTATTACCCTTTTGATCCGGCGCATCCTTCAAAGCTCGTACATGTTTGTGTCGTGTGCCTTTTATTCTATTTTTATTAAATGACGGTGATGAATCCGCGATGCGACATTGCACCCGGTGACCTCTCTCGTGCACGATAGTCATCATCCCATTCGCCAAGGAGTCTAACAGTGTCCCAACTTTCACGGGATTTTAGAGCTGGGAACACTGTCGTCGCTGAACCCTCACTCTCAGTGTCCATCCCATCTGCAAAACGACTCTGCTCCCACGGATTACCGCAGTCATTGCTCGCTCGTGTGCGTAAACGGCAGTATGTCAGATCACATTTCCCCCTTTTAAACACTTCTGGCAGGAAAACCTAGAAATATCTCGTCACAGGCAACGGGCTATCATGTTCGAAACAGCAACCAAAAACCCTTGAAACCCGTTTTGCTCAAACATAAACTTTTTTAATATGTCAAATCCCCTTGCCCCTCATAGCCCTACAGCACTACTGCCAAAATTATCCCGACCCCAATCAACACCACAAGTGCTGTTATTACTCCACCCAACCAATACCGCCCCTTCCTCTCATCCCTCCTCAATTCGTCGAATACCACGAATCCCAACAGGCCAAAAGGCCCCATCGCCAATCCCAACAAGAACCCAAAACCAAACCAAACCCATATTCTCTCCCTCGACCCTTCACTCTCATCGTCCCCGACTCGTTCAATCATCTCTGCAACCACCTCCCTCACAGCCTCATTATCTTCCTCCCCCCCCTCCCTGTCATCCTTCACATTCACATCCTTGTCAAACCCCTTCTCTTCGTCATCCACCACCTCCTCACTAATCACAATTGCCACATCCCCGCTAACCTCACCCTCCACCAACTCAAGTTGCTCACTGCCGGACATATTCTGTACTCCAACGTAAGGCTTTGGTTTCACCGCAGGCCTCACAGCGATAACGTCGGGGGGGCAAGCGGATGATCGACAGTTTCGAGTTTCGGAGAGGTTGGCACCTGGGCTGGTGATTTGGCGTTGTGGGCACGATTTTCATGGTCTGCTCTGGAGGGGGGCACAAGGACGATTTGCGACGGCTGTAAAATAGGCACTGGCGGACGCTTGGACACGTTCTGCTCACCTGCGGACATCTCTTGACCCATTTTTGAGAACAGACACTGTCAAGGTGGGGGCGACGGGGTCAGGGGGGTCTGATACTTTTGCGATGTGGATTTCAGAGGAGGATGAATGTGGGAGAGGAAGGGATGATTGGAGTGGACGAGTGCTTGGAGATGAGTTTTAAAGCAAGTTGACAGGCTTTTTTGCCGTGGGGCATTTGGTGTTGGAGGAATGGGAAATAGGGCAAGTGAAGTGGACCTAAGCCCTGAAAAGATGAGCAAGGAGGTTTTGAGCAAGTCGTTAAGGAACGTTACGTTTTGGTAAAGGCGTTGGATACAAGCTCATTTGATCGCATGATTTGGCAGCGACGTTTGATAAAGGCTATTTAGGGCCAAGGGGTGAGAATGGCAGTGGAGGACATTATGCGGGACTTTTGTGAAATAAGGGCCATTTGACAAGAAGCGGGTGAGTCGGGAGGATAGTTTCAACTGAGAGGGTAGAATGCGGGTGCATTCGGGAAATAGCATGACAATATGTTATCCAAACCGCAAGTTTTGTGTTTAGTAGTGCAGAAAACTGGCTCTCTGGACGATAAAGTTCTAAGGATATTATGATGGTACCCTTGTATGGTTCCACTGGTGCAATTGTACAATGAATCGGTTTTGTGGAGTGGAATAGCTCGACATGATAACGGCGTAAGCATCGGATAGCGTAGCGTTGAAAGAAATATTGAGGTAAGCAAACTTTTACAAGGCGGTGATGGTGAATCAGCAGGCACCAGCTGATGTTCAGACGGGGCTCAAGCGTGATCAAAATCTTACTTTGTCCAGGACAATACAGTATTGTACTGTACAGTACAGTACAGGACATACCCGTTTCTGTATGTTACCCTGCTGTACTGTAAACACACGTCCATCTCGCCTACAGTGCAGTATACCCTACTGTCAGTTACAGTTGGCAGTGACCATCCATGATGGTTACAGCAGCTGCAGCACCACCACCCACCTTGTCCACTCCAATTGACCTAGATACAATACAATACAATACACCTCCTCCCCCCGCCCCCGCCCCCAGCCCAGCACATGCACCCACCTCAATCGCTCAAACCTCTTCAACTTTACATGCTTGTAACATCCTAGAAACTACACTACCACCATCCCATACCCCACACCTCCTACCACCAGCCCACCCCCCAACACCTCGCCCCAAATCCAAACCCCCACACACGACACAACCACACGTCTCCCCTCCTTCACCCCTCTCCCTACTCCCACACCATTCCCCAATCCAATCAACACCCAACCGTAATGTTCACATACACGGCCTCACGGTCATCCGGCTGACACTTTACCCGCCACACCTTTTCATGCGCCGGTGGAATCCAAGGGTACACGACATTCTCATAATCGCCGGCAATATAATACGGGGTGTAACGCTCGGTACGTTGGTAGATACCGTTGACGAAGAAGGAAACGGAGGAGGGGTATGGAGGGGTGAGTACGCATTGGATTGTAAAGTGGGGGATTTGTCGGGGACATAGGGTGTAGGATTTGGGGAGGGGATGGACTGTGGTTGGGGTGGTGCGTGAGAGGGAGACTAGGACGAGATGGGGGGGGGTGGGGAGAGTGGATCGATTTCGGGTTCTGGGCTCATGCGGAGGAGGGTGGCGAGGGTGGGGGTGAGGAGGAGGAGGAGGAGGAGGAGGAGGAGTGGGTGGTGGTGGAGTGGCATTGTGTGTTGGGGGTGTGTGGCGGGGCGGGGGAGGTGGGATGGGTAGGGGTGGGGGGGTTTATGAGGGGTTGGAGGGGGGGGGGAAGGTGGTGCGGTGGGTGGTTGTGCAGGTTGTAATGGGGTGTGGTGTGGGGTGGTGTAGATGGGAATGCATGGTTGATTGGGGGATTTTTGAGGTGGCTTACGGTGGGGGAAAGAGGATGGCGTCGGGGTGAGGGGGTTTGGGAGAGCGTGTGGGCAGGGTTTGTCTGTTGTGGTTGGTCGGGGTGGGCTGGCGACTCTCTCATGGAAAGATATGTTATGATCGGGTGTGGGAAGGGGGTGCGGCTTTGGCGCGGCGGCAGTTTGGTGGGTTTGGGAATGGCGCGGCTGTAGGCTGGTGGTGCTGATGAAACGGTACAGGATTGAGTGGAGTAGGACTTGTACTTGTTACCCTCGAGAGATGTACGGTACTGTACAGTACTGTGCACGGTGTACTGTATCTTTTTGCATATATATTGCTGTAAGCATGGTGGAGAAATGCAAGGATTTCGGGGGTGATTACAGCACGGCAACAATGCATTGTACAAGTACAGTACAGTACAGTACAATAGTGCAGCAGTGTCGACAGGCAAATCAAGACGACATTTTGACAAAACATCGCATTGCGTTCAAATAGCGCTACTGTAATCATGCCCCTCACCGACCCTTTTATTTATCAATTCCTCACAATTAATGGCCGGCCACGTTTTCCACGACAATTGCGCTGTACAATACAGTACTGGACTGTACACGTGGACCTTCCCAGTGGCTCCTACCCATTCCCCCGCCTCCATCAACAAACCCCACATTTTATCGCACCTCCCACTACTAAAAGTCCCGCGACCTGCTCAAATCAAATACATCATCAACCTCTGTCGCAACACCCAACCCCATCTCACTACCCCTCTCTCACATCTTATGTCATCCCTTCATCTCATTCCAAAACATCCCCCAAATCCACTCATACCCCTTGCGTCAACCTCATGCCCACCGCCAAGCACCAACCATACTATACACCACCACCTTTCACTCCCCCAACCGCTATCAAATCAACCCGTCGAATCGCATCCCCGCAAAACAAATCCCATATCCGCCACGTGTTTCACCTATCCAACTGCCTCATGCACATGATAACGCATAATAACCCGCTGCCGCAACTCTCCGTGCAACGTCTTGTGACTCCAAACTGCAACCAATCGTGCACCGTCGCTTGCTTCATTTCTCACCCTACCAACGGCCCAGGGAGTGTCAACACTTGAAAATCTTACATTCATTCATTCAAACGCGTCGCAGGCGCCGAGTAGTGCCGCGAATGCCAAATTGTCCAATCAAGCGCGCGGTGCACCTGTCGTGGGTTTGTTTATCACGGATGCAACTGGCGGTGGCGGCTGCATTTGCCAATGGTGCGACGCGAGGAGGGAGCGCGGGGTGCTGGGGGTGGGGGTGGTACCATGCAGTCAGGCTTGGAATGCAGTGGGTGCTTGTGAGAGAGTGGGGGAGGTCCTGCGGGATGCGTCATGCGTGGGGGAGGGGGAGTGGGGGTGGGCGCGCGCGCTGAATCGGTTGAGTGGAAGGAGAGGGAAAGTCGGGGGAACTAGTTGTGTTGGGCAAACTCAAGTGGAGTTTGCTCCGTTTTTGGTGCGTTCTTTAGGAACCGCTTGTTGTTGTGCTTTGGCGGATCACTTTTGCGCTGGTGTTCAACGGGATCGGGGGCAGATGGATTGACGAGAGGGAATGTTAGAAACTGTTTACTTGCGCATCTGGACCGTGGTACGGTGGAACTGATTACAAACGGTGTAAAGGATTAATGTACCTGCCCTGTGGAAATTCCAAATCCCACGAGCCGCTCCCACTTGTCGGGGCCGTTTCAATCTCCGTATCACTGGTTCGTTGGAGTGTTTGTCACCTTTTCGTGCTGATGGAAATGCATTGTTGTGGGACAGGGGGCGCGGGTTGGCGTTGAGTTCTGCATCATGCCAGGCTTGGGACATGTTCCTCGCAACGATGGGGCAATACAGATCTGTAAAAGGAGCACACTCACCCTACTGCTTTTTTGCTCTCGACGATTGTGCGTTGGCCTCTGTCACTGAACATGGCAACGGATTGAAACGAGCCGATTGAAGCAGCGACCAAATGCTATACTAGCTCATAGTGGCCATCAACTGCTTAGTGCTTTTCTCGAACTATGAACTAGTCTTTTGCCTGAGGACTTCTCGATAAACTTTTATAGCTCGCCTATTGAACTAGGCAGGCTGTCGGAATCAAGTAGATACAGTATCCATTTCTAACGATAAGAAAGGGTCTCTTACAAAGCTTCAAACGCCTTGTCCCCGTTCTCGTGACCGGTCAAACGAGACGGCTGAATGGGGTTGGTTTACTGCGAATGGTGCAAAGCTTATGAGTCCTATGAATTTGCATTCAAACAACGGAGAGGGCACATCACCGTGTAAATATACGTCTCAACACCTGCACTACTCCGAGAAGCGCAAACTAATGACAACCAACAGGTTGCCTCGGATGCACAGCACCCCCAGCGCAGCACCAAAGCCAGACACTCCGGCAGCGGCCCACCACAACACATCCACAGACACCCCAGACGATGGGTGCAGATACCGAAACCCGCTGTGGCCCGGAAGGAACCCTAAAGCGCTACGCAACCGACGACAAGCACAACACCCAAGCCTCCAAAAATTACGGACCCCTCGCCTGCAAACCGTCGAGTTACCATACCGAAGGAAACAGGCGCCGCCCAGCAGCTCAAAAGACCAAAGCCTGATGTTCCTGGAGCCCTCTGCATGATAATTGCGGAGACCGAGCGACGAACCAACCGTACCCGCGCTCCACCGCAGGGCATGAAGGAGATGCGGATGGCAAACGCACAGTTGGATCCTGCCCCCCCACTGGTACAACGGGCGACCAAGGCATCTCGCCATTACTTCCTCCCTCCTTTCTTTCTTGCCCGTAACAATGCCCGTGACGACCTCATCAGAAACCTACGAACGGTTTACGCCAACCACGCCCCCTCCTTCGGTCTACGATGCGATGCACAGCCCTCTAAGATCTTCGGGCATCTTCGACCGCATACCCGGGAATTGCATGCACAGTCCCGCCGTACTACTCATACACTTTCTCTGCACTGCAGCGAACGCACGTAATGCTGAAGCAGTCCAAACTGCATTCCTCCGGATACATCTTCCTCCCACTGCAGTCTTGAGACTTTTCATGCGTGGGGAAGCCGGATGGTGGTCTCAGAAAAGTCAAAGCCAAGGACTCCGCAAACGTATCCGTCGCGCCGATCCCGGCGGGTAGAGTGAACTTTGGACAGCAGCACTTCAAGCCCACTAGACCAGAGAAGACCGAATCGTCCGGCCCCGCCCCCGGCAGATCGACACTAGGCACGACACCAAGTTCCGCTGATCAATCTACTTTGCTGCAGATGCGCAATACCGGCACGGGGTGCGGCAGACTTTTTGAACGTCTGCGAGAGTCGCACCCAACACCGCAGTCTCCGGGGGCAGCTATTGCAGCGTGAGACCTTCTACTAGCGATGTAAATCATTGAGGGGGCGATTCTATGCGCTGTCCATCGCCTGGGCCCAAACTCCGCGCAGGCCTCCGTCAGAATGTCCCCGCGCGCTCCTTCGTTTGCTGGCGAACACAACGGTGGGTCCCGAAGCAAGGGTGACGGGCATCTCGGTGCTGACTGCTGTTGTGACGAGGCTAGACCAGGGGAACCTTTCGGACAGCACAATTCCTCTGACCTCCGCTGCGACGCTGCTGCAAATCCAACCCAGGCCAGGTAAAATCTGGCCCATTGCTATCCTAACGGCCTCGCGGCGACTTGTAGCAATGGCCCGTCTGCCATAAGCACTAGAATACACAAAGGAGTACCTCGCACCCCGGCAAATGACTAATGGCGTACCCTGCGGACTAGATTTACGAACGGAGACTGGTCGAGCGCCAAGGCGAGGAAGAAGAATATGCACTGGTGTCCGTGGATGCACGTAACACATACAATCAGTTCCGGCGACAATGCATGATAAACTTGCTGCTGATCAAGGTACCGTTGCTATGTCGTTTTCTGAACATTGTGTATATTTGCAACAAGCCGTCGCTAATACCGCCCGTAGCGTCTGCACAAGACATCCCTTTAGCCAAGAAGGGATGCATCAATGGGACCCGGCAAGCAGGCTGATTTTTTCCCCTGTAGTGCAACCATTAGCAACGGAAATTGCAGAGCGAACACAGCTCTAACTACACAAATGGGACATTAGGTGAAGCTAACTTCTCCGGGTGTGACCACTACCGTTGCCCTGAGATTTGACGAAGAGGTGTTGGAATTTAGGTCTTGAAATCATTCCAACTACTCGAAGAATAACTGTGGCGGATGGAACCGTCTCAAAATGCATGGGCACTGTACACAAGGTTTCCGTGTTCTTTGGGGACTCTAAAGTTGATGTAGACTTTCTTGTCATGCCTGATCTCCCTTTCGATGCAATCATTGGCTGCCCTATCATGGAAAGACTAGGGACCTGCATTGATTTGGGCAACCAAATCGTTTCAGTTAATGTTGACGGCAGAAACGTGAAGATGCCCCTGGATTTCGACAAAAGCACACATCCGGAAGATTTAAGAGAAACGGACAGTGAAGATTTCACTTCTAGCTATGACAGCGAAGATTCCGGACCAACTAATACTTTCGGAAGTGAAAAAGGGTACGCTCGGGTGATAATGAACATGGCATGGGATGATTATGATTCTGGGTTTGAAACCGATGAAGACTGGAATTCTAGGGTAGGTTTTACACCTGAATGTGTTTCTTTTTGCGATAATATCAAATCAAAGGACGGGATTCGGAGCATGAAAGAAGATTACAATTGCAAGGAAAACAAGAATATATCAAATTCCATATCTGAAGGTGTGAGCACGCCGGAAGAGGTCCTTCCTTCAAAATTTGGAGGGAGGCGCTCGAGAAGAAGACCAACGCCAAGTGGCAGAAATTCAAGAAAAGGTACAGCACCTTCCAATCCCCGCCTCAATGAAAATATCCGATATTTTAACATCTTCCGAAGTAATTGCATAGAGCGCTTCCGATCTAAGACAAGCAAGCGTACCGGTCACTCACTCATTTGAACTTACCGCTACTCAACCAATTTAACACAGGCCTAGACGTCAACCTCCAAAATATGACCAATTTATCTCAGAGAATGTTACAAGTATGCTGGAAAATGAAATTATTCGGCCAGTTTAGTCCCCATGGTCATTTCCAGTTGTGGTAGCACCAAAAAAGGATGGAAAAATTCGCTTTTGCGTTGATTACCGACAGCTGAACCAGAGAATGATACCCGATCGATTTCCGATTCCAAATATGGAGGAAATTCTCGAAGACTTGAAGGACGGGAGATACTTCACCTCAATTGATCTTTACACTGGTTATTGGCAGATTCCATTTAATGAAAAATGTAAGGAAATAACAACTTTTACCAGCAAAGCCGGTACATTCAGGTTCGAAGTGATGCCTTTTGGTCTCACGAATGCCCCAGCTACATTCCAAAGAATGATGAACGAGGTTTTGAAAGGACTTCCATTTACAAGAGTTTATATCGATGATGTGGAAATATTCTCAAAAACATTGGATCAGCACATATCGCATGTCAAGACAGTAGTGGAGAGGATATCTGCATACAGCCTGAAAATTAAGTTGAGCAAATGCTTCTTCGCGAGAACTTCTATCCAATTACTCGGCCATATCGTCGATCAAGAGGGAATTAGGGTGGACCCAGAGAAAACGAAAAAAATCAAGTTGGCACCAAGGCCCGCCTCAAAAACGGAGGTTCGAAGCTTCTTAGGACTGGCCTCATATTACAGAAGATTTATCAAAGATTTCGCCAAGACTGCAGCACCGTTACATGCCAGCACTACAAAGAACGGAAAATTTTACTGGAACAAGGAAATGCAAACTGCATTTGAGGAGCTTAAAGATAAGCTATGTGTCCCCCCAGTGATCATGTATCCAGATTTCAAGAGACCATTTGTTGTGGAGACAGATGCCTCAGAACGTTCTTTGGGTGCCGTTTTGTCCCAAAAAGATGAAAACGGAAGACTACACCCGGTTCAATTCGCAAGTCGCACTCTAAATGATGCGGAAAGGAGATACTCAGTCTGCGAAAAAGAAGCGCTCGCTGTTGTCCTCGCACTGAAAAAGTTTTGCGTGTACCTTTTATCACTCGAGAAATTTGTCTTGATAACTGATCACCAGGCACTTAAGACAGCATTCCAAAAGAAAGATGTATATCACCGTTTGGCCCGATGGCTCGACATTTTCGCAGAATATCGGTTTGAAATTGTGTATAGGCCCGGACGCAATAATCAGCCTGCCGATTACCTATCCCGCTTGACTGATCCAATGAGTCCAAGTGAAAAGGCTTCCGAGGGTATCGTGGGAGTTGCCGAGGTGCAAGTGCCGAACAATAACGAGTACGAAGCTAATATTCACGGACTAATTAAATTCTTGATGGACTAGAAATGAGAAAAGTTGATCTGGAACACAGAAATTGGGTACGCAGGAACCAAAAGGCATTTACATTGTTGAATGGGAAACTCTTCCGACACACAAAAGCCGGTCCTCGATTAGTGGCCCCTATGAAAGAGAGAATGAAGATCTGGAGGACTTTTCATGATGAGTTAGGGCATTGGGATCTCGAAACAACCAAAAAGTTCATTACGGAGAGATTCTGGTGGCCCAGTATCCATAAGGACGTCTATAATTTCGTGAAAATCTGCGATAACTGTCAAAAATTCACTCCGATACGAAAGTATAAGACAACTTTAAGCTTTCCAGTTTCCGGTCTTTTTGAAACATTCTCAATTGACTTTTCCGGCCCATTCAAGGAAACCTCTTCCGGAAACAAATATCTCCTTATAGGGGTGGAACATCTTACTGGATGGCCAATAGCAGTTGCAGTTGAAGAGACCAATGCTGAAGTGGTCCTGAGATTCATCGAAAAAGAAATAATTGAACCGTTTGGTCCTCCAAAGAGGATCATCTCGGATAACGCCCTTTGTTTTACTGCAGCTTCACTGCTTCGTTTCTTGGAAGAAAAATATATTCAGCTAAATACAGTTCTCGCGTACGCTTCTATGTCAAACGGGAAAGTGGAGAGGATGGTTGGAACCATCAAACGAGCAATATCGAAAACTATGTCGGAGAATGAAATCCAGTGGGAAGATGCCTTACCAAAAGTGTTATACGGCTATCGTCGAAGAAGAGGAAGAAGTGGACGGTCACTGTTCGAGCTAATGTACGGAAGGGCTCCTAAAATGTTACTGAGAGACATGGAAACAAATATTGTCGATGATGAAAGTAGAGAAGTCGAACTACTGGCCACCGAAGGCTGGAGATCACACCGCGCGCTAACACAGACAAGAAATAAGGATGCAGAAACTGCAGTCAGAACCTTTTCAGTTGGCTCTAAAGTACTTGTAGTACATGGAAAAGCAATGCAGCAGGCTGTGAAGTGGCCGGCATTCCAAACAAAGTACTCGAACCCTTGCATCGTCACGGAGGAAAGACACCCGCACTATAAGCTCTGTTCAAGCTCAGGGAAGAGATCAAGGAGGGCCATCCATGCACGTCGTCTAGTCCCTTACCATCAGAGGCCTGAAGAATTCCTTCTCACACAGGACTATGCGCAACCACGGGGCATACCTTTAACTACGGAATGATTTCTATGGGAGGAAAAAGGGCCTGGGAAAGGATCATCTCGATTACGCGTGACTACTACGAACTCCACGTAATCATCCATTTCTACATTAATATAAGCCTATGTTTTCGTACGTTGAACGGACCATTGCTACCTCAAGAAGATTTCCGACTATTAATCAGAGTTCTATTCTCATTCCAAAACGGAAGGTTCACGGAAGCAGGTCCAGAGTTTGTGGAAGTCATATGTCATTACTCTATAGGAAGGTATGGAATGGTAGCTATCGGAGACTTGTCGCAAACATATCTGAACATTATCCGTCCGGTTTACGTATTTCTTAAGAAAACCAAGATGTGCGACTGAGAGGTTACAGCTTGCCCCCTGATATGGAATATCGACTGGTCTCGTATCCCTATGGGAACCTTACGTTGCTCCGCTCAGAAACACAGCCTCAGCCGAAGACCAAGATCCTCCCGAGACAGTGATGCTGATACGAGCTGGACCATCAAGTGATCGGGGCGGATCATCGAAGAGGGCAAGGCGTCTGGAGCAGCGAGGAAGATCGCCAAGAAGATCGCCTCAAACACCGCCTAGTCTCCCAGGGGGAAACTATGCATCCTTAATTATTGGACGGCTACCAATTAGACGTTGGCTTCGCGAAATGACAGAGGACCCTCGAGAAGCAGAATTAATTTCCTTTTTTGCCATTAGTATTTGCATGTGCTTCCAGACCATTCACGGGGCGCACCTTACTCGTGAGGACTCAGTCCTTATGTTGCGAGTTTTTTTTCTCCTTCAGATACCCGTTTCTGGACCCGTTGCCAGAAAAGTTTGCATACTACGTTTATTACCTCATATTTGGAAGGTTTGGAGAAGTGAAACGGGAGGAGCTCATTAGAGAACACTATGAAACCATACGCCGAATCTACGAAACTCTTGACCAAGGAGATGAGCCGGTCATCGCACGTTACACACTCTCTCATCATATTGGAAATGAGCTACCACCATATCCTTACAGTAAACCCTATACTCTCCCTGATGAATGGATAGAACTCCCACAAGAACAACAAGAGCATTGAGAACGAGACGGGACGTTCGACCTAAGTGCGGGGGGTGTTAGGCGCAGATTTTTTTGTCGCCGTCATCTACAGGCCTTCAGTTTACTGTACTACCTCTCCTTGTCCAAATTTGCTTGTAGTTCCGGTCCTTCCTCGTCCTCCCTGAACCTCGCTTATCATTACCGCGGTCCTCTCCAAATTTACTTCCATTTTATCTAGATATTTTTATACTGCATCTACCCCTCTGAATCGATCCCGAATCAAGTTCTTTTTCCCTTTTTGCTTACCTTCTCCTCCAAATTCACTTTTTTTGAGAAAAAGGGCGCAAATGTACTACTACAAAAATCCCTTGCAGATTTATTTTACCTATTTCTAATCTATAGAACCTGCCCCGGGAGCCTATTTAAACCCCTTTATTCCAAGTTTTAAACGTACCCGATCATTTTTCTCATCACACCTCTCCCCCCACACACCCGAAACACCCTCCATTATCTCCCATTCCCCCAAACCTACCAAAATGACCAATCTACGCCCCTCGAAAATCATTTCCAAAAATCGCCATCCCCGCCCCCTAAACTCTATTCCCCTACTCCCTTTCGGACCTACTGACCGCGAGGACTACCTGCGCCGGCAAACCAAGAAAAAGGTCATCGAATTCGTGCGTCGCCTCTTTATCGAGGATGAGGCGGAGGAGGTAGGTAATGGGCGAGAGTGGGACATCGAGGAGAGAGCTGGGGAGACCTTTGAGGAGTGGGTAGCCCCTGGATTGGTCTATGAGGTTAATAAAGAGGAGGACGGGGAGGATGAGGAGGAAGAGGAAGATGAAGAGGAGGAAGAGGAGGTTGAAGAGGAGGAAGAGGAGGTTGAAGAGGAGGATGAGGAGGATGAAGAGGAGGAAGAGGAGGAAGAGGAGGATGACGAGGACGAGGACGAGTTGGATGAGGGAAATGGGGGCATGGAAAGTGTTGTACTGGTGGGGCGTGGACTGGAGAGTATGGATCAAGTGGTGCCGACGCTAGAACCGTATGGAGATATCTTTAGTAGTTTAGATATCTCCCAGGAGGGAATAGAGAGCTGTGAGCCATTCGCAGATATTTGTGGGGACTGCTTGGACAGCATGGATATTTTAGAGGAGTTGTTTGGATCTGATTTAGAAAATGGAAAATAAGAGGACCTCATTGATTGTTAGTTTCTTAAGTATCTTCTGTTTAGAGTATGTCATCCACACAAATTGTTTCTGTGAATTTCCTGGTACCTTCTGTAGTTTTGTTCGGACTTTAGGGGTAGCCAAAAGTCTATATAAGCTGAGTAAACTGCTTCCTCATGGAGAGGTCAAGCAAGTTAGCAGACAAATTCAAGCCCAGTCCCAAATAGTTAGGAAGTTGAGAGTCAACTTCAGACCCAAGAAGCATTTATTTTACCCTAGTCACTAAGCATAGGTGGTAGACTCTGCCCTTTCCATACTTGCTTGTAGCCCATTCAACTGTCTTCCCTATCCACTCCTTTTCGTTCGTTCAACTATACCACGGTAGCACTTCTGTCGCTTGCAACACCTCCTTCTTGGGGAAATTGGTTCTGAGGATCTCTTCCCCTGCTGATTTATCCCTAACAGATACCATATGGCAGACCCAGACAACAAATGCCTTAGATGGACCAACAGGACACCGCAGAGGAGAAGGTATTTGGCCGAGAACTGTTCTCGGGAGCATGGGTCGGGGTTTAATACGAGATGAAGTGCGTACTTCGACTGAAGGCGAGACACACGAGCACTCTGGTGCACTCACGGTCTGATTTAGCAGGCACCACGCCCCCTCCTAGCGGCGTGCGACGTCACGGTATCATCGTCATTCTAGGAAAGGCGTTTGTGAATGGCAGCACGGGAAAAGCAAACCGTTGCCAATGCAACAGAACAGAGGGAGAAGAGGGGTATGGCCACGAATTTAGCAACCGTCCCTGGCGAGGGACGGCCGAAACGATCGAGGCTCGAGTGGAATTATGTGCCTCGGGCTTTCGACTAGTTAGAATCACCGTCTCTGACAACATCCAAGGTCATAGAGGTACCGTACGGGGCAGCTGTCGCGTCTCACAGCGGATGCCCGATGGGAGGAATGAAGACTAGCCTGCAGCAGAAGCTTAGTTACGCTATCTGGTCAGCGTTTGCGGCGTCTGTGATTTCCCGTGCCCTGCAAGGAGAGATTAGTCACCCGATTCAAACTTTATTTTCCGGGACTTTGCAGCGTTGCGCATCCGTACATAGTACCGTAACCCCAATATTATCCTCGGGTTCTTAGCTTACTTGGTTCCCGTGAGCTGCGGAGATTATTTGGAAAGTCGACAGCATTTAACCCATATCGTAAACTGCTGCTCCCATACCCCCCCACCTTAGTAGTCGCACATGCATCTACCATCGCCTCAGATATACACTGTGGTCATCGGTCGCTCTTCCCACCATATCTCAGGTTTCACTGCACGTTGTCGACGTGAACCATCCAGTTAGATCTTAACCAAAGAGTCGGTTGGTAAGGGTAGTCGAAGCAGAGAGGGCTGTTGTGCATAAAAGGCTCGTGATGGTGCCTGATGGCGCTAAATTGGCGTAAAAGAGATACTTGGGGTCCACTATCTAAAAACTGAGGTGTTGCGGGCGACAAAAGTGCTACCGTAAGGTAGTTGTAGGAAAAAAAGTGGCGTATATGGACGAGGGACCCAGGGCTCACGACTTTGTTAGGAAGGGGGCAGGCTATACCACTACTTTGCGAGCGACGAAATTGCAACCGTAGACGTAACAGGGCAAATGAGATTGGTGGAAATGAGTTGCAGTCGTGTCAAGCGCGTTTGCCACAAGTGCGAGACTCAGATTCACATAATCGTATAATACAAACTGAATGTATGAAGTTTTACCGAGTTGGGATTTTATCGGAGATCAAAATGAACCGCTTTTGCGCCTTTGACAAATTTTTGTACAGGATCCACACTGATGTGTGTTTTTCAGGCACTTGCCAGTCGGACTTGGATATTGACAACGAAACTGCTGTTTCAACCTGCTTGCTTGTGCAATACTGTTGGTAATTTGAGCACAACGGCACAATTTATAGTATCTGAGGTGATTAATCTGTCTTTTCCTTTACTGGAAATGTAGTGATTTATTGTCTACTTAAACACCGAAAAGTAAATACATAGAGGATGAGCAGCTATCTTCAAGCTCCGAATTAACCATTGTAATTGGTTATGGGCCCAAAACTAATACTTCAACTATCTTGAATTAACTACTATCACCCTATCTCCTCATTCACTATTGTCCAGAATTCA
Organism: Kappaphycus alvarezii; assembly: GCA_002205965.3. Lineage (NCBI taxonomy): Eukaryota > Rhodophyta > Florideophyceae > Gigartinales > Solieriaceae > Kappaphycus > Kappaphycus alvarezii. The sequence goes on along the minus strand of NADL03000699.1, from coordinate 1,362,532 downwards.
TCACTCTTCAGCTGTCTACCATGGGATACTCTCGAAAAACCTACAAGTTGTACGGAAAGCCAGAGAAGATTTTCACTTGTGGGCAGCTAGGACTGAACCGCTCTCGAAGCGAAAGGGGTTTTGGTGACTATTCAGAGCGATGTACTGCAGGCTGAGACAGTACCTGAAACTGTGCTGAGCAATGAAGCAGTGGCAAGGGAAGCCATAATCTAGAGCCTATGGGATAGGCCTCTTCGTTTGTCTTTGAGCTGCAAGACTAATCCTTTCAAGATATGGCAAAAATTAAAGGAAAGGTATTCCGTGTCTAATATTGCTACTAAGGTACAGCTAAAGGCTAGACTGTCTAGATTTTCCTACAATGGTCAGCTGATGCAAAACTATATAGATGCTTTCGAGGAGATCTTTAATCGTCTAGCTTCAATGGGAAGTGCTTTACCGGAGGACTTACAGATAGCGATGCTTTTGTCATCTTTTTTGACAAAAACAAGTCTCCCTTCGGGCATGTAATTGCAAGCAGAACTGGATTCGGAAACAGCAACTGCTCAATTATTGCAGTAATTTGAGGATCAGAACGAGCGCTCGTTGATGAAAACCAGGGTAAAGGATAGCTATCGCGCGGCAACTGCCCTTACCTCTGGATCAAACGTAGAAAAGGGTAATCAGAAATAGAAAGAAAACAGACGTTGTTATGAGTGTAATGAGATTGGCCATCTCATGCGTGAATGCCCGAAGAGGCGCGAGGGGATAGGAACCTCCTCTAGCACGGCACATGAAAAACCTTCCACTACATTCTACCGAGAAAAAGGCTTGCAGATGTAACAATGGAAAATTTGCCCACAAAAAGGGTTGCCCAAGGAACTATGGCAATGAAAGGGTCATCACCATCTGATGAGAATCGCACAGTTTCGTTTTTACTTGACTCAGGTGCCTCTGAGCACGTGATTTGTGAGAAATCATGGCTCACAGACCCAAAGAGAATTCAATCTAAACCAATTGTGTTAGGTGATGGGAAACGTGTGTTCGCTACTCATGTTAATACTGTGTATCTAGAAACAAAAGTGGGACCCTTGGGTACTCAATATGAACGTATGATGATTCTACAGAATGTACTCTATGTGCCAAGGCTCAAATCAAATTTGATATTGTGTGCGAGGCTTTGTGAGTCTGGATATAATATCAATTTCGGAAGCAGGAAGTGCAGTGGCCTTCAACATGGTGTTCTCAAATTTCAGTGATCACTGGGGGACGGGGTAAACAACTTCCGTGTTATTCCTGTCTGTGAACTTAGAGAGATTGAAAACTCTGAAAGCAGCGGTGTTACTTTCACTGCAGTGGCCGGTACCAATTCCTTGGCACCTAGGCCCTCGTTGAAATCCACTACTGCTTTGTGGAACTACAGGCTGGGCCATGCAATTAGAGAAGCAATCCGGAAGATCCATAATCGCGATGCTGTTACTGGAATGGATCTGGCTACAAAAATGGAACAGAAAAAGTCCGCAATGTGATGTTTGCTTGAAGTGTAAGCAGAAAATACCAGCATTCAGGGACAAAAAATCACAGATCTAAAAGGAGGTGTGCTGTTATTCATTTAGATATCTGTGGACCAATGCCAACCCCATCGTTCTCTGGCTGTCTGTACTTTTCTTCTTTTATTGATGAGTACAGTGGATACATTATAATTGTACCAGTTGAAAGGAAGAGCGAGGTATTAGAAGAATTCAAGGTATATCATTCATGGCTTGAATAAAAATTTGATTGCAAAATCAAGAGCTCCCATTCTGATCGTGGTGGTGAATATGTGGGCATACGAGAATATCTGAAGCGTCAGGGAATTGATCAAACTATGGCGCCTCGATAATCTCCGAATCTAAATGGAATTCAGAGCGAGTTAACCGCACAATCGTGGAGTCTGCTCGGTGCATCCTGGAACATGCATCTCTGCCTAGGAATTTCTGGGGCAGAAGGTGTGGTTCATGCGGCAAAATTTAAGAATTATATTTTGTCACCCCGTAATGATAGGGCAAGTTCATATGAGTTGATGCATGGTGAGAAACCAGATATCAGGCATCTCAAAGTGTTTGGTTGCCTATCTTGGTATCATATACGAAAGGAACTCCGTAAGAAGTTGGATTCTAAGTCCACAGTTGAAATTTTAATTGGATACGATGAAAATCAGCAGTATAAACTGTGGTTACCTTCAACATAAACAGCTGTAATATCATGTGATGTTAATGTGGACGAAAAAAGATTCTCTGGTATTGGAGTGGAGTCAGATGAGTCCTGCGGGTCATAATCTGACACAAATAATTAGAATAGTCATGTATCAGGACAGACCTCAAGCATCACCACTGATCATGTTCTCACTAATGGAAACGAAGAAGCTCGAGTGGTAGGAGACAATATTGCAGATCCCAGCCCTGGAAATGAGGATATAAAACAGGACGGTCAAGGAAGGTTAACAATGGAGCAACAAGAGGCTCTGAAATACACAACCGCACCCACTGAGACGCCAGAAATCAGTATTTAGTCAACACAGGAACAGAATGATGAACTGACCTATGTAGCTCCTGCGGAAAATGGTAATCATGAGGAACGTCAAAACTCATCAGTCGACAGAGATCGTACCAGATACCCAAGGGGAAGGAGGAATACAGTGCAGCGATATGAGCCGAGGGATTCCTCTGCTATGTTCGCCAAGCCAGAAGCAGACACATCTACGTACGAAGAGGCTATGCGCTGCAAAGACTTTCATGAGTGGAAACAAGCTGTTGAATATGTGTGGTGTTATACCAGCTGGAGGCTGGTATAGCCACTTGGGTCTCCGGAGCCCACTCTCTTGGTAGTGTGGTAGAGTTGTGGGTTTAGAACCCGGGTTGAGTATGAAACTCACTAGACGTGCCGTCACTTGCCTTGGAGTCGAAGGCCTAAGTTGGGTTGGGTGAACCAACAAGGAACACACCCAGAAACAAGGAACACCTGATTACTGAAAGAAACTACGGGGCTCGTTTGCCCAAGTTGCAGAAAGGGTGGCAGTTCCCTAATGGTTGCAATTATGGGGAATATCCCAGCGTAGGCAGTTGGTTGCCCGTTTACTCGGTTAGTGGCAAATGTGCCAATTAATATCTAGATCAGTTAAGTTAGATACTATCCATTATCGAGGTAACGGTTAGGTTAGAAATAAAAATAAAAATACAGATAGAATACAGTAATACAGTAGTCAATGGCGTGCATGCGTTGAGCTGGAAGGGTGAGCTGCGGTAAGTAATGCCGTGACACAGGGAGTGAATCGTGCCCTTACAGTGTACAGTGCCATACAGTGCTGTTAGCACACCATGCATACAATGCAGCTATAAGATACAGTAGTCGTTGGAGTAAATACATGAGTCCCAAATAAATACCAAAATTGAAGGTTTATCAAAACCATCCGTGGCGACTTCGCGCCAAAGTACGCACCGTAGAGTGTTAGAGAGATCGTTTTCCCAAATTTGCGACAGGGGACGGAGGCCACGTCTCATTCCGCCCAATGGAGCAAGGAACTACAATATGAGCAGCAATCTTTAAAGAAACATGGTACCTGGCAAGGTGTTCAAAAGCGCTATCGAGCTCGTGTTATTCATACTCGATTTTTGTTTACGAGGAAATACTATGAACATGGTCATGTTGCACAGCATAAGGCAAGGCTTGTTGCCAGGGATTTTATGCAGAGTAATGGTGAGCACAAATATGCTCCTTTTATTGATTTCAATACACTAAGAAGTCGTTTGGCTATTGCTATTGCGAGGGGGTAATATGCACAACAGCTCAAAATAACGACGGCTTTCCTTCATGGAGAGATTTAGGAAGACTTACATGTGTCTTCACCCCCCTGTCTAATGCTCTGTAATGAAGGTGAAGTTCTCCAGCTAAAAAGGGTTTATACGGACTCAAACAGTCACACAAGTTATGGTTTGATAAGTTTTTATCAGTTGTACGGAAGCTTGAATTTAAGAGCATGCAATCAGACCGCTTTTTATTTCGTCCGGATAATGTCTGGCTATTGCTTTATGTTGAAGAAACGGTTCTGATGGGACCGAGCTTGGATAGAATCAGATCTGCAGTCAAGGAAATAAGCATGCATCTTGATGTAAAGGACCTTTGTTTACTCAAGTCTTTCCTAGTTATTCTGTTCATCCAAGACGATGATGGTGCTCGGTTGTCTCAAAAACCTTTTTTGAGACAACTTATACAGAATTATACCATGGATAATTGTCGTAAAGTGTCTACATCAATGGCAGAGGGCGCATTAAGGAATCAGGAGATATAAATTCCGCTCACCAACCGTTTTACAAAGTCAAATACCAAGAGCTACTTGGATCTTTACTGTATTCGTCAACTCGTACAAGGGCTTATATTAGTGCTTCAGTTGGAATCTTGTGTCGGTATACATCTTGTCCGACACAAACACATTGGCAGATGTTGAGAAGAATTTTAAGGTACCTCAACGGTACTGAGGACTATGCTTTGCGACTCTGCGAGGGATACAGCAGAATACTGAATGCATTCTGTGATGCAGACTAGGCGGGAGACTACCATGATCGCCACTCTACGTCTAGTACTCTCATTAGACTCGGGGATAGTACAATTTCATGGAGAACAACTAAGCAGAAAACTGTAATGCTTTCTACTACAGAAGCTGAATTTGTTGCTTTAAGTGATGATGTGAAATTGGTTGTATGGTTACGCCAGCTCTTAGAAGATCTCGACTGCCACCAACCTGAGAGCACAACTGTTTACGAGGATAATCAAGGTGCCATGGTTTGGGGAACTGAAGGCATACGACATGCGAAGCATGTCTCAATTCGGTACAAATTTGTCAAAGAAAACGTTGATAGAGGAACTATTCGACTGGTGTACTGTGCCACTCAAGATATGCATGCTGATTTATTGACAAAATCATTGCCTCGAATTCACTTTGCGAGACAACGCGATGGCATTGCCCTGTTGGGCCCTGAGAATAACTGTATGGCTTAAGAAAAGAGTCTGCGTTGAGTCCGTGCAAGTCGTAAGAGTGGGAGTTGCAGTCGTGCCAAGCGCCTGTGCGACTTGTTTAGGACTCAGACTCTCATGATCGAATAATACGAATTGCATGTATGAAGTTTTACCGAGTTGAGATTTTATCGGAGATCAAAATGAACCGCATTTGCGCCTTTGACAAATTTTCGTGTAGGATCCACACTGATATGTGTTTTTCAGGCACGTGCCAGTCGGACTCAGATATTGTCAACGAAGCTGCTGTTTCAACCTGCTTGCTTGAGCAATATTATTGGTAATTTGAGCACAATGGCCCAATTTATGGTATCTGGGGTGATTAATCTGTCTTTTGCTTTACTGGAAATGTTATGATTTACTGTCTACTTGGACACCGAAAAGTAAATGCGTAGAGGATGAGCAGCTATCTTCAAGCTCCGAATTAACCATTGTAATTAAATGAAAGAGGGCTCAGTGGACTACGAAAAAATTCTAAAGGGGCAGGATCTTCCACTTCGCTTCGCAGCGTGCGAGCTGTTTATACATTTTGGGTCCGAAGTCGAGTACCAACTTCGTTACTAATGGATTCTCACTTTGAAGTTTTCTGCCAGTTTGCTTTTCCTCTTTTCGAAGAAGCAGTTTCATAGGCTTATTTGGAGTTTCGGCTACCCCTACAGTACGACCAAAGCTACAAAAGATACTATGAATTGCATTGAGATAATTGCTGTATACGGTATACTCCAGAAAAAAGACACTTAAGAGACGCACAATCAATGTAGTCCTCTGAGTTCCAATCCCATAGATCAGATCCGAACAAATCCTCCAAAATATACATGCTACCCAAGCAGTCTCCACAAGTAATCCCGAGTGGCTCACGACTTTCTACTTCCTCTTGGAAAATATCTAAAAAAGTAAAGAAACACCCATCTAAACCTAACGTCGGGACCACTTGGTCCCCTCATCCAGTCTGAGGCCCACACCATCACCTCCACTACCCCTCTTTCCACCCATTTACACGAACTTCTCGTCCGTATTTTCATCATCTTCTTCGGATTCTTGGCCCTTGTCGTCGTCCTCTTCTGGAAGTTCTTCCATAAACTCCTCGTCCGAGTCTTCATCCTCATAAAATAACTCCGGGGCAACCCCCTCCTCGAACTAATCCCTAGCGTATTCCTCCTCCTCAGCGACCTCGTCCTCAATCTCCTCCGCGTTTTCCTCAACGAAGAGTCCTCTGACGAATTATATGACCTTCTTCTTCGTTTGGCGACGGAGGTTATCGTCCGCTTCGGTGGGACCAGGAGGGAGTAGGGAAGCGGCGTTTAGGGGGCGAGGGTGATTGGTTTCTGAAATGGACTGGGAAGGGTGTAGGGTGATCATTTTGATTATGGTTGGGGGAGTGGTAGGGGATTGGAGATGTTAGAAGGGTTTGTAGCTCTGGCTGAATGGGGCTATACAGGCTTTGGAGGGCAATTTCTATAGATTCGAAATTGATTTAAAATATAACATGGAATTTGTTGTTGCGAATTTGCGCGGGTTTTGTTGTGGCTCACAGTGGCCGGTGTCCTGTGGCCACAAATTATGGTCCCGAGAGCCATGTACAGTACCGTACATGGCCACAAATTCGGGATACGAGAGCCATGTACAGTACTGTGCATGGCTCTGAGCCACAAATGGCGTGTACTGCGCAACAGTACAGTAGAGACGCCTCAAAACAGGCGAATAGGGGGGTCGAAGGGCTACTTTTTATGTTTTGCTAGGAATTTAGTAGCAATTTGGGCGTTTTAGTAATTTGCGAATCTCTATATAAAGGCTGGTCGACGGGAGTGTGAGCCTCGACCGACAAGAACAAGCCAGTACCACACCCAAAACCTCCACACTCCAAACCCCCACCCAAAACCTCCACACTCCAAAACCCCCACACCCAAAACCTCCACATCCAAAAACCCCGCTCCAAACGTTGCCGTCCGACTCCTTGTTGTCCTTTAGGCAGTGGTGTCCCTTGTCTCCTTGGACTTACGGTGTGCATACCGAAGTTCAAGGGGGCAATACCCATTATACTGCAGGTGTCCCTTGTCTCTTTGGACTTTCGGTGCTTAGCTCGAAGTTCAAGGGGGCAATACCCTCAGTGACTGCTACACTCTAAAAACCTTCCTGGAACTTCGAGGAATGGTTGGAGGGTTAAGGAAGCCACTACGCACCCGAAGGATCATCAAAGGTATCAGGAGCTCCGTCGGAGGGAAGAAAGGGAAGGCCTCGTCAACAGATCTACCGAAGGGGAGAGCTCTGCCATCACAGCTTACCCTAGGCATCCCCTTATTGACGACGAGGCCGAGGAGGGGTCCGAAGAATCCGAACAGGTCTCCATCCGGAACGGGTCTCCTTCCCAAGCCTCTAGCTACTCAAGACAACCCCCTCGCTCTGCACAGCCTTCGTCCCGTCCGTCGCACCGTACAACCGCCCTTGGGTCCTCTTCCGTGGCTACTTCCTCCCGGGCCCAGGCCCGCATTGACCTTGTCTGTACCACAGCTTTTAAAGTCGCAACAGACAGGGAGAGAAGGGAGAGGAATAAGAACGGCAAAAAGCCTAAGTTTCACTGTCGCATCTGCGACATCGAGTTCGTCAGTCCCGGACAAAAAGCTGTGCACGAGGCTGGTGGGAGGCACCAAAGGGCAGAACAAAGGTTAAGGGAAAGCAAGGATCCTCCGCGGTGTACTGATTGCGACATTACCTTCGCCCAGGAGATCGACCTAGAGACTCATCTGCGCAGTAACAAGCACCGTAGGAGAGCTTCCTTTCTCGGCGAGAAGAGACGTAATTAGAGTATTTTATCGAACTAAAAAAACAACAGAAAAAAAAGAAAACAAAAAGAAAACAAAAAAAAAAGAAAACAAAAAAAAAGAAAACAAACAAACAAAATAAAATTAGAAGCCCTCAAATAGAGGTGCGAAAGAAAAACAGAACCCCTTCCAGTGCTTAACAGAAAAATATCACTATCAGGTTTATACATAAAAGAGAGAATTTGAAGAAGATGGTAAGCTAAAAAGGGGAAAGTAACTCGATTTAGGATGGATTCGGAGGGGTGTATCCAGTTTTGATATATCTACATGAAATGGAAGTGAATTTAGAGAGTATCTCAGAAAGGATAACCAAGGATAAGGAAGGAGAAATATCCTCTCTGGGAAGGGTCTGAGAGTCAAAAAGGGCGAGGAAGGACCAGAACTACACGAAATTTGTACAAGAGAAGGTACTACTGTAAATAAAAAGTCTGTAGATGACGACGAGGAAAAACATTTTTCGTCCCGTCTCGCGCGCGCCTGACAGTGCCAGCGAAGCAAGTCATCATGGTCATGGTTTCATAATGGTCTGCAAAAGGGAAAACACATTGCTGTAAAGCCAAAATTTAGTACCGTACAGAGATACATTGACCAATCATCTTCTTCTGCTGGAGGAAACGGACTGAGCTGATCATGTAAAGCCTCTGTCGTACACCGAACTATCCATGTCAGACCTGCAGTGTACACGATAGATACTTATTGAAGTAAAGTTTCTCCCCTTGGAATAAAACAAGCATTGGGAATCGGACTTTGTTTCACAGGTGTCTGCGAAAGACCGCAAGCGCAAAATTATGTAGTTTTCGTAGTCTCGGATGAAATTTTAAAACCGAACTGGTCCCAGTCGGTGGCAGGTATAGACTGAACTACTGAAGACTAAACAGAGAATAATTGCGAACTATTTGTGATTTAGTCGAACCAAACCGCGCTATAAATCAAGGGAAGAATCTGCGCAATAAGTTTCTCCGGATTAAATGGCTCCGTCGGAGACGCTTGCCGCGGAGCTGGTGCCAGTTCTAAAACATTATCAACAATTGCCGGTTGGGATAATGATACTGCTATTGCTAGCATTATAATTAGCCCCAACTGCAGGTAAAACATTATTTTTAACAAGCAAGATGTATATCAAACATCGCTATAAGAAGCTGAGGCTTGTCAAATATTTGCAAACGTTAATGTTCTCAACTTTTGGAATTTACTGATATCAATATCAAGTTGCATATCTACGGAAGATGAATGTGCCATCCAGGACCTGGGACATAATATTTCGATGTAAAAATTTGAAACTCTTCTGAAAGTTGGCGCAGAACGTAGTGCGGAAAACACTCTTTGAGAGATTATGCTCAAATAATTCTCTATTAGAGACGGGAGGTGTAATAAAGCAATGTACAAATTGGGGGTATTGTTGTGGGCGCAAGCTTTTGAGAGGAACGTTCTTCTAGGGATTGTCTTTTCTGAACGGTGCATTAAGGGCGGCGAGGACGTGGATTCGATTTACGCCTTGGCCATTCTGCCGGAAAATGGGGCGGAAGGGGTGAAAAGGAGTAGACTGCGAGCGATAAAGCTTTATGAGCGTGAAGTGCGGGAGGGCGGACATGAAGAACATTTTGTTCATTCTGGTAGTAGAAAATGCAGACCAGGCACAAGAAGCAGTAGCTCAAGAGATGAAACGTAAGGTCAGTGCTTCCCTCAAAGGAAAATTAGAGGAATCGACACACAAGTTTTCTGTCATGCTGGGTTGGAAAAACATTGTGTCTCCTATCCTTTGCCGGATAATATGGCTCAAGTTGGGGTAGGTAGGTTCCTTGGCGCGGAGGCTTTATGCCGCAATGAGTATGTGCAAAAAGGCATTATGTAGTCTATCTGCACAGTTGGCTTCTCGCAAATGGCCTACGCGGGAGCTGAGCTACATGCTTGAACTAACAGAGAAGACAAGACAAGCTGTGAAGCCCGGCTCTGTATTATTGACACTATTCTACGGATTGATTATAGAGGAGTGCAAGTCTGCACTGGTTTTGCAAGAAATTTATTAAGAGGTTTTTGATCAGGTAGTACTGAAATAGGTGTGACAGATACGTAGAGTTCGAATGAAGGCGACACACAGTAGTAGTGCTACGACTGGTTGAAGGTTTGCTAAACAGTAAAAAAGATGTTTTAGCACGAAATGGATGTGGTGAACTCATTTCACTGAAGTGATTTGAAGAGTACCGACAGTAAGTGTTTTGCAGCGATAAACGCTGGGGAGTTACTGCGTCAGATAATCTTTGGTGATGGCGCTTGTAACGTATTTCAATACCTCACCTATCACTTCATGTCACAAAGCAGGGCCTGGAGTGTTGTTGCTACATCTCTTGGTTAGAATAATTCAATTATCGATGCAGGACAACCTGCACACAGAAAGTTGTGGTGAATCTTGGGATGACGAATAAGAGAATTAGCGGAATGAGAGAGATAGAGGGGGGTAAGGGACAAGGATGGAGCAAAATGATGACAGAGAAATTGGAGGGAAGAACAAGGTAGTTAGTCAAGTCGTCCTACTGATCTAGTGATGATAATCACCAAAATGATGTTGCCTTGTGCATCTCTGATTTTTTTGTGTTCAGATCAAGAGGACACTGCCCTTGAAACAATAAATAATGTACCTCTGCGAACTGTTACCAACATTTTTTGTGCAGAGACTACTCAGTAAGGGAATTGGTGACATGTATTTTGCGGGGATGTTCGTCAAGTATGTTAATGGGAAGGCTATTCTATGCCACATTTGAATGTTTGAAGGCAGAAATAGAATCATTTGGAGCACCTAAGACCTCAATAGTGTCCCTGGAAAGGGGATTACCCACAGCTTGATCCCAAAGTGATACAGTGAGACTGATATAGTATTCATTATGGAATGACTCAAGTATATTTCATATACCCTACTTCTTGGTAACCTTCGTTGAGGACTAACATAATCGTTCAAAAAACCATCGGCAACCCGCAGTACGGAAGTGCCCATGGTAGAAATTATCTCCCGACAAGGCTTGCTAGCCTTTACGACTTCCTTCAACCCCCTTATCTCTTATTTTACGGGCGCTTTTCGCCGCCTAAGTCCGACTTAATCCAAATATTCGTTAAAATGTGATTAACTTCCTTCGCTAATTCCCCCCAACCCTAAAAGCTCCAAAAATATCCACAGGATACTGTCTACCGGATTCCATGAAGTATATATACAGTATTGGAACAATTTCCAACCAATGCGTTGCTGGGACTTTGACCCACTAGGTAGACGAACGAATGTCTTTACTCGTCAAGCAAATTATTAGACGATTTCAGTAGAACAGAAGGATGTATTGTCTCATCGTTCATTATCAAAGGATACTAATCTAAAATTCGATTAGCATGAGAGAAACAACTCTCGCTCGCTACAGATAATGCCTGAATAGCAAAGAAATCTCTAGCCACAGCTGCAATATTATATCTACTTTCATTAGCTCTCCACCACTGTACAGGATCAATTCCACAAAATGAACATACTAGTGACCCAATAAACCAATTAATCTCACTCTCTTCACGCAAGTCAGCGCTATGTTCATCTAAAAGCTGATCAATCAATGATCTTGGTATTGATGGTGCATTCTTTATGCTACTCACTCTCTCCTCCAACTTAGAGATGCTAAACAGGTTTCGAAGCAGATCTTAATATACTATAAAGTCATTAGAAAATTGAGGATCTACATTCTTTGCTAAATTTGTTAAATCAGAGCACACTACTCTTTGATATAACTCAAGTTTGCGATTAATTATTATAGCAGTAGGTACTAGTGCCCGAATATCACCGTTAGCGGCTGCTTGTACCTTCTTACTTAGATGAGCAAATGATCTCACCGATATGCGTACAGTCACATATGTATTACCTGACTGCAATTCAGTTAAAACAGCGGCAGTTTTCAAAAATTTACAAATCACTGACGAGCGCTCCCATTTATGATCTGGAATAGAGGATTTAAGTAACAACGATTCCATTGGACTTCGGCAATTAATCCCCGACACGTGTGAACGATTACAAAATCTCACGGAAATTGGTCGCGGAGAACGGCGGAGAGTCCGCAAAAACAACATTACTTACGGCGTACGTTCCGTTGCAAAAGCGCAGGAACTGCGGTCTCATGATATGGGTCAAAGGTTACTTCATGGCCCCGACACCGCAGATCAATCGCCGAAAACCCCCACATCCCAACTCCACACTTATCAACTTCAGCATTGACCGACTTCAGTGCCGCTTGCGCCGCTTTCTAAAATTCCTACACAGTTGCATACTACAGCTCTCCCTACTGCTGCGCTTCCTACTGCTGCGCTACCATCTGCTACAATACTTACTGCCCCGCGTGTTACGGTGGTCCCGCTTCGATGCGATTCAGGTGCACAAGTTGTAGAGGGAGAATCAGACTCGTCTGGTTCTGGGGACAATGGTAATGACTAGAAGGTGAAGAGATTCAACTGCAAACAATATGATTTCCGTTTACTGAAGTCTATTTGAGCAGTTGACTCTCATATCGCTTCCTATGGAAGAAAGCTTAAGGAATTGGAGAAGGTGGGGAGAGTGATAATATCCGAGGTGCCTCTAGTATGGTGTTTTGAAAAAAACCAACAGAAGCCCTCAGCTAAGTCCCTACGTGAGCGTTTCTCAAGGCTCGTTGAAGCAAGGCGTAGGGTGGTGAAGTTGAACGCGTTGGCTTCCGGTATAAGTGAAGTGATAACCGAGTCCAATCAGCTGCTAAACGACTTAATTCTCGAAATGGGTGAGGGTGAAGAGATGGGAAAGAAGGAGAAGGAAGACCAGACGGAAGCTGAAACGGCTCTCATTGAAGCTGGATAGACTTTTAGGGACAAAACTACAATTAGGAAGAGGAAGTACGAGTCAGAGGAGGAAGAAAGAGGTAAGGAAAAAGCAAAGAAGGCGAAGAGGCGCTCGTTGGGTGATATTGGTTCGGGTTTAGAAGCTCATATCAACGAGATGCTTAACCGTCGCAGAGAAGTCGAACAGAGGAAGGCGCAGTTAGATCTAGATCGCTTTTTTGGGCATGTAACACGTACAGTACTTGTGATCACGCAACACTGGTGCGAAAAGATAGAGGTAACAAGAGATCCACCATAAATGTAGCACGCAATGAGACGGGTGAATAGGGAGAAGTATATGATAGAATGGGAATTGGAGCGCACAGTAAGGATCGATGGCGATGACGGGCTGCGGGGTCAGGTTTCCTGAGCCCGCTGCCTTTACTCCGGGATAAGTATTCCCGAGCTTCGGCAGCCGCCGCCGGAACTCGCCTCGGCGAGGTTTCTCATCACTGATTGGTGATGTTAAGTAGCACGCCTGACGTCATTAGCAATTCTGGATGTACATGACTGGATGTTGTGTCCCCAACCAATGAAATACCTTCTAAGCGACTTCCTGTATACTGTACGGGTTGTTCTTACAGCATGTGGCTGTAAGCCAAGTTATGTTCTGTAAACCACCTTGCGTACGCCGTACGGACAGCTCACTTTAGCCTCGAATCAGCTTTACCGTTCCGTGTTTTCGCTTAGCAAGAACGAGGGAACTATTAGCCTAGAATCAGTAGTCGGTGACTAGTTAAGTCAACGATGTGTATCAAGCAAGATAGAGCCAAGGCTGAAGATTACCCATGCGAACGAGCACAAAACATGCTTGAGCAATGACTTAAGCTGGAAGAAGAACAATGTAAGGTAGAGAAAGACGAGAGAAAAGGGCAACGGGAGGAGAGTATTAAGTCTCTTTCCCTTAAGCAGACTTTGCTCTCTAAGTACGGCATGCAGTCAAGATTCTAGGCGTAGTAAAAGTAAAAGAGTTTCATTTCCTATTGAAGCGGGCTAAAATAACGCGAGAATGGCACGCGGGCTCGGCAGGTCGCAAAAGTTTCCTTTAGTAAAACGCGCTCCTGGGCGTCTATAGAAGCCATTAGAAGGCCTTATGCGCTTTCTAGTTATTCCTCTAAAGAAGGAGCTTCGCATTCGAAGTAGAGGGACGTATGGACCCCTTTAGATATGAAAGTGCGAAAGTTCAACAGAAGTGCAGACGCCCTGAACATCAATGCAAGTAGGGCCTTCTTCACTTTAACATTCCTCGCGAAATCTTTACTAGACCAGAATTGTTTCAAATCATTGTGATTCCCCCGACACTGACCTGAGCTTGACTGATCTTAGTAATAAACTCTTGGATTATGGCAGTAATGCCGACGGTGTTCCACGTCCTTTGCATGTACGGCCTGAGAATGTACGCCGAGTTTCCACAAGTGTAGAATTGGCGCCCCTCAATACACAGAGTATTGCTCAACTGCTCTTCCAGACCACTTTTACTGAGCAGAATCGGGCCGTGACGGCGCCCTTCCTCAGGCACATACAAGCAAAATTTGAGACCAGATCAGATCAAGCACTGCATGCGTTTGAGACCTGAATACACGCTATGCTGCAAACGCCCAGGTCCACCAGGTCGAGACATGCGGATCTTCGTACAATCAATAAAGCCTAAAATGATATCGTATGGAACCCCTTTTGCCGCAAACGCGGCAGCGTATATGCAACCCCTGCGCCGCATAGGCTCGGGACGGAAAGAAGGCAAGTATTTCTTGGTCTTCTCCTGAAGGTTTCCATGGATTCCCAGAACAATTCGCTCAAAAATGGCTCCCGCATTCCGAACTCGACCTCAAGGTCGTACCATCTGTTCAGAGCGCTTAGACACCGACGAAAGATACAGCAAACAGTAGTAGGATCGCAGTGGTACCCATTGACACGCTTATACATAACTTATAATCTGATATAACCTAACAAGACTGCGATTTAGGGGGGTCTAAACCTAAACTTTCTCAAGAATTCCGCTTCCGATAGGGCGTTTAGATTAAAGACTAGCCACTAAGCAGCTAAACGGGAGTACAGAGCGGATATATTGATGATTTCATCATGTAGTACTCTGGATCTTTGATGTTAGAATATCAAAAAGTATTCATCATCGTCCACCAGAACTGAATTATGAAGCATGCGTTTCTGGACAAAACATTTCTCGAAGATGCGCGACAGATTGTTATTTTTTGCTGAATTATAGATAGAAAGTGGAGAGTTTTTTTGAGTAGGAGTTGTTGACGGAGGTTGAGTCCAATAGGCCGAATTGATGAGAGATACGGGAGAGCTAGTGTGCTCACATACTTCCACGGCTGATAGGCGGGCTTATATAGACTACTATAGAGGTCCAGCTGGTCGTTCTACTTCGTGTGCGCAGAGGCCCTAGCGAATCTCCGCCACACACTAGACCATGTCCAACGGCGCATGTCGATGCGGAAGCCTCAACAACACGCAGGTCGAAGGAAAATCCTCGACCACAGATGTACGACTGGTGGCTTGTCAGTGTTCGCGCACGTCCGTTTGGAAGTAAATGCACGAGCGAGTAAGTCCCAGCCATCCAAATCAGGGAGACCCATCGGACGCCAGCAAAACAAGCGTAGAAATTACACTGCTAACCCGCCGCCTCGAGGCTTGGACTGTAGACTATGATGGAAAACACCAAGCGAGGCCCTGTGATTCTCTAAGAGCTCTCCGATCACCACGTTTGTCAGTGCATCGGCCTTGTTGTCGATGTTTGCTGTATAGCGCACCACGAAGATCTTGTCCTCGGCCATCTTGCGGCCAGAGTGGTACTTCATTTCCACGTGCTTCACGTTGCGCAGACCCTTGACCTCAGTGGTCCTCGCAATCTTACGGAGGTTATCCTAATCGAAAACAGTAGGGGCATTGAGGCGCACCCTGAGCTCCACCAAAACGGACCTCAACCACTTGACCTCACGTTCGCAGACCGCCAGAGCAGAGAACTAAGCTTCTGTAATCGACTTAGCCGTCGCTGTCTGGAGCTTAGATGGCGAGATGATAGGACCTCCGTTGACACAGACCAGTAGGCTGGAGCGCAAGCGACGCAGCGTATGATCGAGAGCCCAGTCTGCATCAGACCATGCTCGTACACCCACTGTACTATGTGTAGACGGTAGCCAAAGTCCATAATGGGTCGTCCCGGCTAGGTAGCGGAGCGGATGCTTCATCTCTTTCCAGTGGGCCGGCGCATGGTCGGTCTGGAACTTGGCAAGCATGGAAACAGCGATGGAGATGTCAGGACGAGTCCGAGTGGACAAGTACAGTAGCGAACCCAAGATGGACCGATAGGGAAACTTCTGCATCTCCAATACCCGCTGCTCGCTGAGTGGCTGTTTCTTCTCATACAGCGGATGCGCGAGCGGGAGCGGCGACCTGATGGACTTACAGCCAACCATGCATGCTGACAGTAGCACCTTCTCCACGTAGGACTTCTGCGACAAGAACAGACCATTAGGACAGTACTCCACCTTGACTCCGAGGAACAGCGAGCAGCGCCCCAAGTCGGTCACTGCGAAGATTTTACCGAGGGTCTCCTTGGCCTTCAGAGCAGCAGTAGACGAGCCGAACAGCAGCAAATGGTCCACGTAGACGACGATGTAGACCAGATCGGACCCGGGAGACAGGAAGAGACAGTCGGTAGTCTCGGAGCGCGCGAAGCCCACATGGCCAGCCTGCGTGGCGAAGTGGTCATACCACAGTTTGGGTGCTTGACGCAGGCCATAAGGAGACTTGTCCAACCGGATTACTCGACCATCAGCGGACTTGACCCCAGCGATCTTCGGGAGCCGTATCCAAACTCGTTCCTTGCTGGGCAACGTGGCGTGTAAGAACTCACCTTTGACGTCCACCTGGTGCATCACCCAATCTTTTGTGACCGCAATGGACATGAGCGCACGCACGAGCTCAATGCATGCCACCTCGGCGTACAGCTCGCCGTTGTAGTCGAAGTCCGTCTGGAAGTTGCCGCGGGCGATGAGCCAGGCTTCAAACCGTGCAGGCCGTCCCGGCGAGTCTCTCTTAAGCCGAAAGATGGCCCTAGAGGGCAGCGGGCGCACATCGGGAGGTGGCTTACAGTAAGTCCACGTCCTGTTGGCCGACAGGTTGCAGAACTCCTCGTCGATAAGGTGCATCCAGAAGGCCCATTCGGGACCGCGCAGGGTGGCAGTCATCTTGGGTGTGTCCTCAGTAGAGATTGCGTCCGGTAGGGCCATCTCTGAGTAGTGTACGCGCCTCTGCTGTCAGAGCGAGTACCGTCCACTTGGTCTAGCTTTCCCATCGTCCTCTTCATCTTGCTCATCGCGATCCTTTTGGTCTTCTGAGTCCTCTTGGTCCCTTGTCGGAGGATTCTTCTCCGAAAGAGCTTGGCCTCTCAGGGACGTAGGTGAGGGCATCTTGGTTGATCACATTGGACGGTGCGTCGTCGATGGCATCGCCGCCTGCCTTGAAGGCGATTTCGTCCGAGTACAACGTCACGTGAGCGTCCTCCATAGGGTCGGGGCCGTCCGTGGTGGAGTCCCACGACGCCGATAGCGACGCATCGCTGTCACATCCGTATCCGAGTCCAATTAGGCACCTCGCAGGCCATCCAGGCTGGGGAACAAAGAATTCCTGAAGCGGACTTAGTTGGTCCGCACGGCCCGATCAAACATCAGCACACGGTACAGTCCGCCACCCTTATGGGGCAGGCAGACACCGTGGCGCAAGCGAGGTTCGAACGTGGCCAGCTTCTTGACCAGAGGGCGGTACAGCTGAAAACCAAAGGGAAGTAGACGTGCCAGATCGGGTGACGCACGTCCGAACATTGTTTCGTAGGAAACCAGCTTGGTCTTGCGGTGTGGAAAATCGTTGCGCGCGTCTGCCACGTGGCGGACAGCGTAGTGCCAGTACGGCAGAGGTAGCTTGGCCTCCTGTAGGCAGGTCCCGGTGGCCTAGAGGATCACTCCGTGCGTGCGTTCAGTCAACCCATTGGACCGCCGACTGTACGCAGTACGGCTCGGACCGAGTGGCCCGACTGCTTTTCGAAGCGCCTGACTAAGCGAAGCAGTATGTTTGAGGCCTTCCCTTTGGTCTTCGTCGGCCACACGGAGGTGTACCTTTTGGGACTTGATGAGTGAGCAGGAGAAGCGATTATTGTACTTCCTCTTGGTGCATGACTCGCAGTCCAACTGGTCACTCTTGACATGTGGCAGCAGCCCACGATTGATGAGTCCACTACACATCACTGTCCACCACACACAATGTCCAGCGACGCAACGTGGCCCAAGCGGCGGTGCCACATTTATTTTGGCTTCGTCCGGCGCGCAATCCATAGTGGTCGTCTTATGTCTTGTAACCCGGATGGACTTGTTCATTTTTGTCGAGGCTTTCTGGGGATTTGGCCCCATCCTGTACGGCCGACTTGCTTTCCCGACGCACAACGGCTTGCATGGCCATTTCAGTCTCGTCGGCGACCTGATGGACAGTAGATGCGGACTCCTGGTCTTGTATGTAGAGCAGTCCGTTGTTCGCCTGCACGGCGCGTCCCAGCACGGCGCAATCGTCCTCAAGGTCGATGAGCACGGCCTGGCTGGGCATGCAGGCCACGGTGATGTTTTTGTTCACGAGGACCGGTACAGACAACAAACTAGTGGCCAGGTGGGGAATAATCAGAGTGTCTGACAGGGTCACTTCAGCTGCCCGCCATTTGTCGCCCACCTTACAATACGCGTCCCTCTGGAAGAGGCCTTCACCGCCGAGTCGTCGGCTAACCGGATCTTGACGTCACAAGACGAATGTCCGTGAACCCGATCGGCCCTCGCGGTCATAAGGAAAGTGGTCTCACTGTCTAGCATCATACGGTCCGGACCACGACGTGACTGGCCATCACTGTGAACCTTTGCCATGGCAGAGTGGCCAGTCTGGGCTCTCCTCTTCCCCTTGGGCCTCTTGTCGTCGGACCTTGGTTGCGCCCTGTCGCTATGACTAGGTCCCAGTATGTCTGACACGGTCTTCTCCAGCACGTTGAGCCGGTTGTTGGGGTTCAGCGGGTTGAGGAGGCAGCTGTCCGTCGAGTGAGTGGTCCCGTCGCAGATCCCGCACGCAGTCTTCGCGGGTGCGGCGCGTCCAGGTAAGTAGTTCCCCGACCTTAAGGACTTCGCCTCCTCAATGAGGCGAGCGCTGACGTCATCCCAGTTGAGGTCCTTGTCCGCCAGTGTCTTGATAGACTCATTGACCGGCATCAACGTGTCGACGTGTCCGAAGGCCACGAGGATTCCGACGGCTATCGTACTGTATACAGGAGCACCCATGTTGGCCAGGTGTTCAACCAGACCTCCCAGGAGTTCCACGTGTTCGTTCATGTCGTCCTAAATGGACGTGTACCTCAGAGACACGAGCTCGCCCATCTTGGCAATCCTGCCGGCGGTCGACTTCGAATCGTGTCGCGCGTACAACTTGGCCAACATCAGGGCCGGTTTCCCAACGAACGAACAGACTACACGGAGAGCATGATCACCGAGAGCAGATACAATTATGTTGCTAGCTTGCTCCGCTTTGTCTCCATGGTCTGTAGAAGGCGCGTCTTCGGTAGATGCGGCAGCCCCCTCAGAGGTCGTTTCACTTGTCGCAGCAGCGATGATGGCGGTGCAACCCCCACGGCAGAGGTCCTGACGGAAGAGCGCAGTCCCTTGGCGCTGATGCGTGACAGGAAGCGAATGCGCCAGAGGTGATAGTCACTCTTTTCTTCGAGAGAACAGATGCGCGGCTTGTCCGAGTAGGCTATGAGGGGGGACGAGGGAGGAAGACCGCATAGGACGACGGCGAACGACGGGAAAGGAGTAGCCGAAGAGTGCGGTTATCAGAGCAGCGAATGCCCTGGGCCCATAACCTGACGGAGATTGAGTCCGATCAGGCCGAATGGTTGAGAGATATGGGAGAGCTGGTGTGCTCACTTTACTTTCACGGCTGATAGGCGGGCTTATATAGACTACTGTAGAGGTCCAGCTGGTCGTTCTACTTCGTGAGCGCAGAGGCCCTAGCGACTCTCCGCCAAACACTAGACCATGTCCAACGGCACATGTCGATGCGGAAGCCTCAACCACACACAGATCGAAGGAAAAGCCTCGACCACAGATGGATGACTGGTGGCTTGCCAGTGTTCGCGCACGTCTGTTTGGAAGTGAATGCACGAGCGATTAAGTCCCAGCCAAATAAGGGAGACCCATCGGACGCCAGCACAGTAAGCGTAAAACTTATGCTGCTAACAGTTGTGAAGTTGGGAGATGCGTTGCGAAGTTGAGAGTGAAGATAAGACTGCGTGGAGTAAGAGAAGTCTGCAACTTTACTCATCTGTTCATTATATATTCACGTAGAAGACAGAGTAGAGGTGCCTAGTAGGTTATCAAAATACAGTGTAGTTAAAAATGCTCCTACTCTGTCGAGAGATTTGGATTCCTCCTTACTTTTGAGTAATTTTGTTACAGCGCCTAATCTGGATTAAATATGTCTAAAAGTCGAAAAAACACGTTTAATCCGTGCATCTTAAATCCTCTAATAACAAAAACTTCAAGCTCTGGTATTCTGTTTCATACAACCGTAAATACTCGTCGAACAGCAAAAGAATCTTTCATCATACGAAATGTCGAATACCACCTCGTCTCTACACCCGGCACAGGAAGTTTAGGATTTTCTCCGAGTTCGCCTTTCACAGCATAAAATAAATCACACCGCTTAACTGAAGCGCTAATTGAATTAATTAATGATCGAATAGTTGCAATTTCGTCTCTTATGAGCCCCAGGCATTCTTTGACTCCTAGATTAACGACATGGAAAATGCAGCGGACGTGAAAGTATTTTATTATCGATGCTGAGTTCCCTTTTACTAGAAGTCGGCTCAGCAACTTTGAGACTCAGCTGCAAACGTCGCTGGCGTTATCTGGCGTAATAACCCGAACTTTTTTACATAAATTCCTTGAAGACAGTACAGTTTTTCATGCAAAACAGAACATATTTTATCAACATTATGCAGCTTCATAAACCATAAGAAGTCCAGAACGACATACTTTAGTTTCCAACCCTCCGATATCCAGTGTGAAGGGATAACTGAGTGGCCTTTGTAGACTTTAGACGACCAAGATTCAGTCGTCTAGTTGACTTTTCTAGGAACTTTAAACAGTACTGCCTTTAGCTCGGGGAGCTTTTCGTCATGAACGCCATTCATTCTTTGCCTTATTGTGACCCGAGATGGAACATTGAACTCACTTTCAAGCATTGAAACTAAGCGTTTGAACTCTTTTTCCTCACCGCAAAGGAAAGGGAGGTTCGTGTTAATTATCCACCGATTTAGTTTCTTTCTCCATCGTTACTCATGTTATTATTTCGTCAGTTGTACAGCGGCCTGTAAACACCCGTGTATCTTGAATCTTTTCTGATTATCCGATTCTATTCAAAATCTAACCTTGCAGGCATGCGTTTGCAGGTTTGATGTAACGCTGATAACGCTGCATACGTAGGGCATCGCAGCCACTTTTTGCGACATTCTTCGCCAACAGTGGTGGTCGTGAAATACTAGTACACGTCTGTTATCCGAGTTCGTCTCTTACTGGTACCAGGGGATGATCGAATCTGACCCATTTCGATATCGAAAGTATTTTGCTAGGTCACCGAATGGGGAAGGGATGATGCTGAATTCATGTGAAGGCTTGGATAAAAGGCCCAACCAAAAAAGTTTGATATCCGTTGAGATTGATATATTCTATCTTAATCTCAACGGATGAATCAATTTCTTCTTTAATTTTGGCGCATTGATAACCAATGGTAATTCTAATTAAATAAGGGGTTGTCTCTAATTCATCAGTATCACACCCGCCATATTTTTATGGAAACGGGCGATTTATGGTACCCCCATATACAGTAGTACCTTCAATTAAGGCCGCACAGAGGTCCGAACCACGGTTTGAGACAATATGTGGGCCACGGAAATACCAGGACAGGGGGTACAGATTTTCCTTTCCAAACTGGCTCTCTAACTGAAATTAACTGATGAGGACTGAGCTTTATATATTGCAAGGACCACTATTACCTCTCCTAGGGCTCCAGACAGTCGGTATTTTCTGCAGGGGTTGTCGTGAGACCCGGTCTCGATTCTCAGCGGTATGCGCCAGGCAGCAATTGACGCTATAGAACAGAACGCCTGTGTTGTTACAAATAATGGATAGTTTATTTAGAGAATTACCTGGGCGGGCATCTCAGCGATACAACGGACGGTTGGTAGACATTGAGGTACTTCTCTCTGTTGTTCGAGTGCCCCGGGAGGAGAGAGAGAAGGGTTGACGATTCGACTAAATATAATGTACAGAAAATGGTGGCCGAACACCCAGCTGGTGCGATGCCATTACAGTGGCATCGGTTGGAAGCCAATAAATTAAAGACGGGGGCTAGTACAATGTACATTATATGTGCAGCGGATGAAACTCTCCCCGTTGGGGCTACGTAGTATGCGGTGTACGTGCAAATAGGGTTAACAGAACCGTAAGGTAACAATAAAAACAAAAAAAATAACGGAAAATAAAACACAGAACGACCGACAGCGACGACTGCAGGGGCGGGAATCAAATCCGTCAGAAGACATAAAAGATGAAATTTCTGAATGCGTTGGGACATCCCTCATTTTATTTGAAGTGCTTCAGTCGATCCAGACTACAAAGTGGTTAATCGGGTAGCGCTTGCCTTTCCTTGAGGCTTGCGGCGAGGTCGATCAGAGTTATGGTGCAGTTCGTGCACTGGAAAATCAAATCCGTCGAAGCGAGAAGTCAGAGGAGGATATAGATCGTTGTATGAAGAAAATATTCGGGAGCGACTACCACGACGGCAGGTATAAGATTGTGCGGAGAAAGAAAAGAGCCAAAACCAACCATAAGAAGGGGAGTTGAATAGAGTTTTTGATAGATGAGGGGGAGGGGGAGGCCGGCGGTGGGGGCGTAGTGGGGGGAATGATGTCAGACAAAACAGAGTACGAGATTGACGCGTTGTTTTACGGGATTGGACTAGATATCAAAGAGAAATTATTTCAGTTAGGAAGGTGGTACTCGTGCACGACGAATGTTGACGATCATTGAGCGAACTGCGAGGTTGAAGGTTCAACCTTTCCACCCACTGTGGCCACGGAAATGGCAGTATCCTTCAAAACCAAGGCGATCGTGGTACCTTCCGGTAAGGCGATTCCTCGTTTATTCATCGTGGCTCCTGGACGTGTGACTCGAGCGCAAAGTTAAGGCAGTGAGAAACATGAGTGACGAGGGTTACCAAGTATGAGAGAAATCCGCGTGAGAATTCCAGGTGTCCCTGTGGTGACAGATGGGCACGGTGCCCGAGGTTCCAATCTTTCGTTGGCTGAATTTGTATGGCTTCGATCGATGTTGGTTATTGGTAAGCGTGAAAGGAGCTCTAGATTGTGTTCCCGCTGCAATGTTTAACGGTACTGCATGATTTCGTGAGGAAAAGGAGGCGTTGGATGTCGAGGAGGGGATAAAAGAGTCTGACATGCACTTCCGCAAACTCGGCCAGGCCACGGAGCTACTTCGGGGACTTTGACGCCGTTTAAATTTGCGCAAGCCGTACGACAGGAAGACATTGTTTGCAAATCGTCGCAAGAACTCATCTAGTCGGCGCCAAACGGCTTTCCGGATAGTAGCATCTTATCGCTAAGGAGTTTGGCTCGTGCGATTGACGCAGGTCGCGAAAGGATTACACAGGGTAGATAACTGCGTCGCAGTTAATTGCTCGTGTGGTATTATATTGGAAAACGCCGAAAGGTACCCTATTGAATTGAGTGGGGAGGCTCTAGAGTTGTGTAATGGGCCAAATACAACACGACTTGAGGTAGCTAAAGTGTTTCAACTAGTTTTGAAATGAATTCCGGGCTGCTGATAATCCTCTTTTCAATTTGAACATCAATTTGTCCACGTGCGATTATTTGTCGAAGCTTTGCTTTACAAATTGGCTTTATGAGTGGATTAGCAAGTTTCTGTTGACTTCGAACGAGTCAAATATCTGAGAAAAACTTATCGTGGAACCCTTCCCTTGCTGCTGCGATACCGAGCATCATTCTATTCTCCTCAGTCCGGTATCCCTTCGAAATGACGTCAAAAAGAGACCTGCTATCCATGAGAAGCTGGATTAGTACCTTCGAGAGAGCATGCGTTCCGATTTTTCTACGACAGCTATGGACATATCGAATATATCGCTGAAGGTAATGAATTCACCAGACATAGAAGATCTTTTGACGCGACGTGACTTGTAAGATTTGAAGGACAGGGGAATGACCGAGTTGGACGCGTCGCCAAGGAGCACTACATGACCAAGCTGAGAGGACATGTCACGGTTATTGGCGAACGATCAGTCCGACAAATCGATGACTCAGAACGATACGAGGTTAAACTTGTCAATGTGGAGGCGAGGTCGATTGTTAACTGCGTACTTGATGGCCTTGTTCATTAGACGTATTATCGACTGGAGTTATTTCTCGTACATGTCTTTGGTGACATAAGATAGCTGATATATTTCGAAGAGGCAGTCTAGCCTTGAGATAGCGAGCCAAAACAGCCTCATGCGCATATATCTGAAGTGTGAAATTGAAGCACATCATGGTAGGCACTCAAGCGTCCGGAGGTAATGGCTTCGGTCAATACAGAAGGAATTATCATCCTCTCTGCCCACGAAGGAAACTGTGAACTCTGCGTGAAGCACCTCGTCGGCTTTCACCTCGAACTTCTGATGCGTTTGCTCGGATATCCTTCGAAGCTACGGACTTCCACATCGCATGAGATTGTAGAGATACACGCTGCTGAGCCCGGTGAGTACAACTTGAGTGAGTAGGTAATACAAGGCAGGGTCAATGTGCAACGGTGTCATGCCGATTTCTTCGCGGTAATGTTTGTCGATAGTCATATGCTATAGGTCCTCGGCGTCACATAGGCCATACAAGGGACGGAGAAGCTTTAAGCATTGATCAGGGCTCGCTTCAAACTCTGGTGCTGGCTTGTTGATGAATATGTCGCGAGCGAGTGGTTCGGTGGACCGGAGATATTCCTGGATGATGTCCGCAGTCCAGAGATCAACTCCGAAGATGGCTGCCGAACCCAAGATCAGGCTAATTGATAGAAGTTGTGGAATTACTGAGGAGAAGAGGAGGATTTGCTTCATATTGTCGCTATTTCCTTTGATGACGTGTCTTGCCTTGTACTTCGTTTTCCCATTGATTCTCGACTTAAGGGAAAGAAAAAAAGCTTCCCAGGGAGACGTTTGAGTCAGGAGATACTTCCTCGCGAAGCGTTACCCTGAACGTTTCACGTTCTAAAAGGCCGCGTACCTGTGCTTTCTTTGCCTCGGTCATCTCTGGTCCTCGGGCGCGGTCATCACTTGGATTGAGTACTTCGATGGTGTGGCTAAGATCTTTGTAAGGTGACCTGAAGTTTTTTATTTCTGCCGCAACATCGATCAGAAACTGATGCGCGATAGTTACTGGTTCGAAGTACGGCTTCACTTGTGCAACGTTGAAAGGTGCTGCAGGACTGGAGACCGACTCCCGCACGAAGACAAGTTTCCGTTAGGTATCAAAGTTTTCTATAGTGAAGGGTCCAAGCCATTCACCGATGCAGCTTGATGAGGCCACCTCTCGCCAGACTGACACTTTGTCCCCGGTCTCATAAGCTCGGTCTCTGTCTGGGGCTGCTGCTTGTTTGAAAGCACGATTCAGGCGCAAGGTGTTCATTTGTCTCTCCATCTCTCCTGGCGCCAGTGTGGCAATGTCGGCTCTTTATTGTACTGTCTGGTGGATTTGGTGGGGCTCGGAAGGTTTGCGAAGCTGAGAAAATTTTCCAAAAAATATATCTGGTGGCACTAATCATTCGGATCCACGAGTGTCGTTCATAGCCTTGACGGCACATGCAAGTGCAAAACCGTTGTCTGCCTTTGAGTTCTCTACCTTGATCTTGCCGAATGTCTTCCACAGCGGATCGTGATAGCATTACCCAAACAGAGGCTTGGATGAGCTTCTACAACTGTATGGCTGACTTCGTCGTCCGCAACTCTTGCGAGGTGGATGAAATTCGGGCCGAACGCGGAGCCTGTGTCGGTGAAAATCTTTTTGGGTAACCCGGTGTAAATGATTGCCCAACATTCGATGATCTTCTGCCGGATGTGTTCTATGGAACCATTGGAGAAGAAGGGGGCTGCGCTAAAGCGAGTACCTTCGTCATCTCTATGGACCTTTGGATCTCCATCAGTGACCATAATTTCTAAAGGAATTCTATCATTGAACCGGGCTTCATCAGCACCAAAGTAGACGCGAAAAGAGTGGGGGTGTGCTGAATCCCTTGCCATGGGTTGCAAAGCTTATGTGTCCCCACAATGGTCCTTAAACTCTGGGTTGTTGCTTCTTTAGGGCATGAGCGGGGAATATATTGACACAATTTTTTTGACATTGGGTGTAAAAACTCTAGAAGGAGCCGTGTAAGCTGCCTCTTGGTGATTTAGACTCGAAATTAGGACTGAAAGGGGGTATGGGGTTGATTTTTTGCGGATCTTTTCATATGAATTGCCCACTGATTCATATATGAAACCCGTCTATCACCAAATGTATGCGGCGTGCGACGTGCGAACCGAATATAGTCAATGCATGAGGTAATAGATTACCTCTCCATGACTTCCAAGGCCGGGAGAGCTAGAATGTCAGAGTCGACGATATAGATGTTGACCAGGACACGAGGGGCACCATGAGGGGTCTGCAGGGCAATGAAATGCATCCTAGTGATAGGTAGGAGGCATCAGCGAAGCGAAATGTTTTCCGGGAAAGCAATAAATTCATTTTATGTATCCAATTCAGTTTATTGCCACCAACGACGGATTATGGGGGACCAAAGTCAGAGACAAAGCCGAGCGGACGACGACTTCCGACTTTTTTAATCAATTATCCAACGAGGGTGTCCATCATGGATATCTGTAAGTCTTCGTCTGACTGATGAGTTGAAGAGGGGTAATTTTTCATATCTGGATTGATCTTAGTCGGATAAAATAGGTGAGGGGTGTTTTAAACGCAAAGCAACTTCCACATATTTTTTCGAAATGTTGCAGTCCGGTTCTTCCGCCGGCTCGTATCACTCCACGAAGTTTGTGGAGATATCAAAAATATTGACACCTTCATCTCTTTCGTCACATAGAAGCTGGTCCGGAGCGTCCAATTTTGTGTTCTCGTTCGAGAAATATGTGTCGATCTCTTTATCATCTGCTTCTTCTTGGTTTCCTACGTCTTCCTCACCCTTGATGAAATCGGCGAGGATGTAGTTTGAGGACTCCTTCCGCTGCAGACGACTCCTTTCGAACGCTGAGACTGCGTATAGGGCGCAATGATGCTTGGGAGTCAAACCTTGAGCACCTATTTCCAACAATCGCCGTAGCACGACTTGTTGTTGGTGGCGGAGGCTGTTGTATTTCACTTCAAAGACCTTACAGCTTTACACTAATTCACTTCATCTACTGTACTGCAGATTCAAACCACTGATAACCTTGCAACCAGTGCTACTAGGCACTTTGCTGTCATTACACCTTCCTTACAGTTCTGAACACAGCGTTTGACCCCATTGGTACACTTGGAATAGTTACGGGCGAGTTTGACACTGGTATATTATATCATTGCTTTGCCAATCAAAAGTCGCCTTGATATCCCATGCCACCTGGACCAATGTACTTCTTACATCTTGTCAGAGTATGTCACTCGTGCCGACTACAATTCTGAAAGCGCTACTGAAGATACCGTCAGGGCTGTTTTACGGGAACACCGTTGAATTCGCTACTGTTAGACTGCATTTTACTTTAGTTTGTAGCTATCTTCAGTTCTATATAAACCCTGGTTTGGAGCGGCCGGATTAACCCAGCCAGCCTCAGCCAAAGTTTCAACCACAGTTCTACCTTGATCTGCTCGTGTGCGCTTAACACCCCACAAAGGCAGTGGATTTGAGTTACGGACCTCGTACATCACGATGACCCAAGTGGTGCTTCTGTTGAGATCTATTGAGGCGTTGAGGATGAAAGTGATTTAGACGGGTGTTTTGAACGTAGCCAGTGAGATTGGTTGCATGTTCTTCTTCCCCTGCGACGATACTTGTCATGTTATCGGCTTCTGTTTCTCGCGTATCGGTGAGAGGATTTAGCTGACGAATAATCAGTATGGAGTTGTGCAGGGTGTTTGTGAACTTCTTGTAAGAGTATCCTTGCGAGGTGATTCTTTGAACCAGAATATGGGACCAGGACTGGAACTACGTGGCTTTCTTGCGGAGGTAGTTGATCTTGTGTGCATCGGTGCGAAAACCGCGAAGACACTGCGGTACTATTTCATTGATTTGATCGACTAGATTTTTCAGTCCAAGGGACATATCGCTAATCTCCCTCTCCCGGATGTATTTGCGAGGGCGAAAGGTCTCCAAGGTACCCTTGACTTGGATTTTCCTTGCGTTACTAACTTATTCGTTGAATATGACGAAAACCATCTCACGGTATGACGTAGACTCGCTACAGTTCTCGAAGAAGAACTTGCGGGCTGCGCCTTTAAAGCAATGGATAAAGAATTCAGCCTTCTACCCTGGAGAGAGACCATACTGGCGGGAAGCTATTCCGCACAGCTTGAGGGTTTCATGTATGTCTTGCGTTATACCTCCGGAGAAATTCATGTCATTGAACACCTGCTGGATGTAATTGGCCTTGCGAGCGTCGCCTTCGCCTATTAGACCGTGCGATTCTGAGGCGTTAGGGTATCCGACAGCTTGTGGTGACTAGTGGGGAACTTCAGGAAATTCGCCGGGAGATCTATCGTCACCTAACGTCGGTAGCGGGATTCCGGGGAGCAAAGTAGCCAGGAGGGGCGGACGAGGATTGCGGTTGCTCATGCGAACGTTTCTGACAGGAGCAAGGTGAGCAGCGCGGGGAATAGCGAGTTACGGCGGTGTAAGGATCTCGTTGCAGGCGTTTGGGCTGAATGCTCCTGTGCGAATTCCCACAAAATGGTTTAAAGATGCGTTGTTGATATCCTTGTTCTTGCGAACAACGGATAGAGCTAATTCAACCTTACAAACGATGAAATAACACAGCTTTGCTATAATTGAAATGCTTGTAGTGCAATTTTCACAATTTAGTATGACCGAGGGACACACCATTCTTGGTGAACGAATTTCGACGACCATAGTGTACAGTATGAGAACTAATTGTCAAGCCCGGCATGGCTGTCAAAGTATGCCGCCCACTTGGACGACCCGGTTCATCTTTTGGATTTGATATTTTTACGGGGTTACCCCGGCCGTTGGGCCAAGTGGAGGCCTACTGAATATCTAACCTTGATATTAATCTGCGCCCGTTAGGGGCCTGACACTGACATTTACTGTAGTAGTAGTAGCAAATATATAACCAGTATTTATTCTACCGGGCATAAAACCTCCGAAGTAAAGAAGTGCCCCGGTACCGGCTCCGGACTTGACTCCCGACTTCCATCCCTCGCTTAACCCGCCACTGGCGAATTCGGCTATTGCCAGATTTATCTGTGCAGGTTCCCCCATCCCCTTTTTATCCTTCGGGATTCTAATATAACCATTTGGCACGAGTACCCTTAGTGGTGCTAACCCATTCCCCAGTAAGTATTCGCAGCACTGCTGCTTCAATGCGACTGGCTTCGGCCACATCACCATTGGTGTATCGTATCGCTTCAATCCCTCGGTTCACTCGATTCCCAGGATATGGTACTGCCTCCAAACCCGGAAACTCTACCGCCCAGCCACCCATGGGACTCTCCTCGCTCTAACAAAACCCTCTAATCTCTCCATTTGCGCATTTCTCGGAGTTACTGCAACGCAGATTGCTTGAAGAGGAGGGAAAAGAACGCCCTGCGGGTGTTTGTGTCGCTCCCTTCATCCTTTATTGCCTGTGAACTATCCAGTCATAAGGAGGATGTGCTTGTGAATCGCGCATTGCACGACCATACGCTTGTCTTTCTTCTTTGACGTAGAAAGTAAAAGTCCATTCGTAAACTATTTTGGTACCTATGATCGAAAGAAGAACTCCAAACGGGAAGGTAGAGGACCTGAAGAGCGCTTCGTCGAACATAACGAGCGTGGGCAAGAAAATCTCGGAGAAAGTCGGCAACTCTTCGCTTTCTGGGGAAATCTATGCTCTCGCAGGGGCCAAGATGATCTAATTATCCTCTTTATTGATCGAAAAGTACTCCAAAGTAGACTTCGTGGCTTTTAGTAACTCTTCTATTAAGTATCCTTTGATCGATGCGGCGGTGATCATTCGGAAAAGCTTGTGCTTCTTCAGTCTGTACGAAGCGATTAATGTCGGTTCCATACTGAGGCGCCTAACGCACAGCTGTTTGTCGTGGAAGGTGAAAAGTTAAGAGGGATATAGGGAGAAGGGTATAAGGGAAGAAATGAAGTAAACGAAAAGGATTAGAAGAGAAAGGAATCGATATAAATTGCCTCGAATCAGGATCTTCGTGAGAGAAGGTCTGGACTTCAAGCGGTATGTGCGCTGCAGCAGTTGACGCGGTAGAACAAACGCTTTTGTTATTACAAATAAAGGATAGTGCATTAGGGAAGTACCTGGGCGGGCGCCTCAGTGATACTGATAGATGAGTTATGCAAGTGTATGTGATTATCAGATTAAGTCTAAAGGTGAACAATAAATGCATCATTGTATATTTAATGTGTGAGCTGTACGTGATCTACTGAATTGGATCACATCAAATTAGTTGTTACTAATATTATATAAGCCAATACTAGACTAAGAACCAACAACAAAAAACAAGGAATTTATAATCTAATAATCTAATAGATACAACGGACGGTTGTTCGACGTTGCGGTACTTCTCTCTGTTGTTCGAGTGCCCCGGGAGGAATGAGTGACGATGCGACTAAATATAATGTACAGAAAATGGTGGCCGCTTACCCAGCTGGTGCGATGCCGTAACAGTGGCATAGCTTGGGCACCAACAAATTAAAGATAGTGGCTAGTACAGTGTACAGTATAGGTGCAGTAAATGAAATGTTTTCCTGCTTGCTTAATGGTCCGTTCGGACCATGTTCATGGTGAGCAGCACGCAAATAGTCTGCTGTGACAGCGCTGAATCTTCCACAGCTCAGCAAGATTTCCCAGATATTTTTATGATATTAATTGGGTTCTAAATGCTCCAGTAGCCACTTAAATTTTTTCCCATGGTAGCCTAAATTACACTGCACTTTACTATTGTATACTTGTACATACAGTGCAGAGGGCTACAAAAGCCCACATAAGGGCTTGCGTAGCGGGTATCGGAGCAAGTCCAAGAAAATAATAATCAACCATCAGACAGAAGAAGTAAACACTTGTTCTTGCCGCAATAAGGGGAAGCGAACTTTTCGAGCACAATGGTCAGGGTTTGTGTCATACATTTCAAGCTCGACTTGTAGGGGTTAGAGTAGACTTCAACCAGCAACCTTGATGTGTGCTACATGTGTCATATTTTTTGGGCTGTGATACTACATTGCAGTTGTGACTGAACCAACTTACGTATAAGATTTAATGCGTGTAAATTGCCTTGCACGATGGGTGAGAACCAGATACGGTGTCACATGCCCGTTGATCGCACCGGCGTTCTTTGAGACACTGTGTGTCGTTAATATTGCAGAGCCGCGAATTATAAGTTAATGACATTAGCTTGACGGTTGTCTGCTTCAGGATACGACTGCATTGCCGCAAAGAGCTAACAGAGTAGACCACGTCGGCTACGTACAGTGAAATTCTGGGAAAAATATATTCTGCAATAGACGACCAGATTTTAAAACTATTGTTGGTGCCA
The DNA here is from genome assembly GCA_002205965.3 of Kappaphycus alvarezii. Lineage (NCBI taxonomy): Eukaryota > Rhodophyta > Florideophyceae > Gigartinales > Solieriaceae > Kappaphycus > Kappaphycus alvarezii. Next base: position 1,330,924 of record NADL03000699.1, on the reverse strand, counting down.
GTCTCTTCCCTCGTCAAAGATCACTGTTACTAGTGGAGCATGCTTTTGGAATTTTGTAATTTTTCCATATTGACCCGAACGTCTCAGGATTCGTGATAGAGGAGCGGCGGCTGACGAGAGTAAAACGCGGAAAATTATGTAGGGATAAATTTCTGGCGACGGAAAGTCAGTAGGATGTATTGGAGCGATTCCAAGTCGCTATAGACGTGGAAGAGCGATGGAAAGTCGCTTGAGACGTGTTCGAGCTAAGGAAAATCGCTGAAGATGTGGTCGAGATATAGCAAGTCGCTGAAGACGTAGCCAAGCGACGGAAAGACGCTGTTGTACTTTTGACAGCTTGAAGCTGCAATAGAATGAAAAGAAAGAGTCGGAATCTGGACCCCAGTGGGATTCCACGGGTGAGATTGATTAACTATTTTGTACGCAGACCAGTTTCAAGTGCATTGCACCAACACTAACATGACGGATCACTTAGATTTTAGACTCTCGGCACCCGATCAGAAACTTCAGATGTGACACGATTACAGCCACCACTACCGCAACTTGGCGTTAACGTAAGGCAGACGCAAATGACCCGTACGAGGTTACCTCGGGAGGGTTACTAAACCGAATAGTTTGTCGCATCAATTACTATCCCTACCTCTTATGGGAAGGAATCGGTCCAAATAAGAGATTATTGTACCTACAACACCGAGTAAGATCATCCGTCTGCTTTCCATCTAAATAATATTTCAATTTATCACCATTATGCTCTGACCAAGCTCGATCGGTAAGGTTTTGCTAGACAACAAGATCAAAATACTACAAGTTACCTCCGTTCACTCTTAGAATGGTTTAAATTACTGGGAACTTTTGTCTATAGTCTGTTGACTTTAGTCCAACTTTCTTGCCCTTGGACGTTCCCCTGATCTGGGAAGGTCTGCTGTGGTATGATGGCGCTGGTCACCCTGCTTTGATATTGATTTTAGGTGGTGTACTGGGGGGCTTAATTGTTATATTTTTTGAAGCTCCAGAATGGCCAATCAGCCCACGGACACCTGTCCCATGGCCAAGGTAGACCACCATGACCCATTGGAGTAAACTGTGCCAACTAAGACACGGGGCCACGAGCAGGTCAACACTGTGAACAATCTAAAAGCTTTACAGTGGAACTTTACTGTTAGCTAACTTCAACTACTGTCAAGCGCTGGTGAGATTGTTTATTATCTCCATCGCCTGGCCAATACCTAACGCGGTAACAAAAACGTCACCACGAAGCACCAACTGAGTGGACCGGAGCTAACTTTTGTAGGCATCCCGAGCAGCGAAGGGAGTACACAACTACTAACACCCCATTATGGCCAGTTTTGGGACTTTTTCCGTTACTCGACCATTTCTTACTGTAGTATAGCATAGTCTAGGAATAGTAATACACCAATCACTGTAACTAGATTGGCCTAATCTAATTATGAACAAACATTTCCTACTCTTTACGCGGTAACTAAATTAGGCCAACAGATTTTCGCACCTAATATAATCTGGTATTGCACGAAAATGAATTAGGCCAACTTAAATTAGCAAATGCACAAATGCGTTTGGGAGAAAGAATCAATTTTAATCGCAATTCAATGGTATAGGATTCTATGAAAGTTGCTTAGAATACTGCACCACTGGAATTGTATCTGGAATTCAGGGATCATCTTGGCCCCCCGCCAATTTTTCATTAAAGTACTCGCGGTTCCTCGCAGTGATCTTTTGTAAATCATCACTAAGCTGCCCCTGCTCCCACTTCCCATTCAAATTAACAGAAATTCCGGTACGAATAATTGCTATGCAAGCGTGATGAATACCATCTTTGTCCCTTTGGGAATTCACATCACGAACTGCTTCCGCTGTTAGACGTAAAAACGCTTCCCTGGGTTCAATCACTTCCCGCTCCGCCCTGCCAACTCCACATATCTAACAAAATCATATTTATATTGGCCCCAGCCAGCTATCCATGCGTCAGTTACCTTCTGAATGACAAAAGAATCGAAAGGCTGAACGATGTTAGTAGCATTAGGAAGAAGCTGTTCAATGAATGTACTTATCCGCCCTAGTAAAGAAACTGTTTCATCGTCCATAAAATGCCCAGCGCAGTTGTCTTCTTACAGTATACGCCGACGGTTGTTTGATAGAACCTTAATAGCCCTAGGCTCCGACAACCAGGCTTTAAAAACAGATCCATCCATCCACCCTTTTGGTCCTGTACGATAGCACACACCAGGAATATTGTCTGGGAGACGCTGCATCGGATACGACCTATTCTTGTTCTTGAAAATAAACACGGGTGTCTCAATTCTAGTATTTGGGCCTCCTGTTAGACATACCATGACCGTAATTGGGTCTTCACCCGACACAACATCTGCGTGCTTCACATGATTATCGACGCGGAACTAAAGCGTTTTCCATTATCCATGTTAACCACTAAATGAGTTTCGTCGGGATATTCCATGTCTATATTGAGATACCCGCATTCAAAACCCCATTTTAACACTCTCAAATGAAAGTCCACAATCTGTTCAATGAATTTAATATTCTTTAGGCTTGTCATGAGCTTTCACGTTTGGGCACTCGGAATGATTCTGTTGCAGTTCATGAAATGTTGCACCCACCGAGTTTTTATTCTTCTGGATATCGGATATCCACTGTCTTTAACGTAAGAATAAAAAGGAATATCTTCAGCTGCGTTTGCAATAATTGCTCTGCATGCACCTGGTTCACAGCGGTCGAAAACTTTACCCAAATTGACCACAGGCTATCAAATTCACTAAGAATTTCTTCGTATAGCGCTGCGCAACATTTAGTACGTTCCCTCCCGCGACCGGTCAAATATTTGAAAAAGCTCTCTTAACGCCTGAAGAAGTTATTCCTGCGAAATATTTTTCTTTTCTCGATTCTTACCTCAGAACCAATGTCTTTCTTCGGTTTTCCACCAAAGGATAGCTTTTGGCAAGTTGACTATGACTGTTTCTGGAAAGAATTGAGGAAATCGCTTGACATTTTTGAAATTGATGTGTTTGTTTCCCTCGTTTTGTGCAGTCTCAGCCATCCATTTTGTTACGGCATATCGATTTGAAATTTTGTTCACATGAACTTTTCGCCTCTTGGTTTGCCCATTTGAATTGATGAGTTCTATCGCGTCTTCATCAGCTGGCTGTCTTGGGCTTGGGGATAGGGATGAGGCTTGACTAAATTCCGTTTATTGGAGGGCGCGTGATATGTCTCGTTCTATTGTAACTTTATGGCATCAGAATGGGACCGTCAGTAGGAGTCATTGGTGCGAGTGTGCGATTGGGTTGGCGGGAGGTTGTAAATGGTCGTTGGGATTTGGTTATGGTTTAGATGTGCAGATACTTTCGCTCAATGGGTTTGCATGCGATCGGTCGATGCATCGACCGACGCTTGGCAGCTGTCACTTTTTTACTGTAAGTGAATTAAGATAAGCGTAATTTGAGAATGGCTTTTCTAGAATTAAATTGGTCTAATCTATCTCTGCACCAAATCTAATTTAGTTACCCAATCTAGTTGCATTGATTGGTGTAATGTATTCGGCCACAGTAGAATCCTCTATCAAAGACAGGGGTACACTCGAAGGAGCCAATACATTGGTATCAACAATGATGATGCTTATATAGAGTAGAGTAATCAAGTAATGAGCCCCCAAAAATTAAAGACAACTAAAAACTAGTATGATTAGATTCAAACGCAATTATTGGGTGGGATTTTTAGATCAAATTAAATGTGGAATGAGTCAAAAATGATAGTGAAACCCCGCTGATTTACGCAACTCCTCAATCGGTACAAAACCCCACGATCTCCGGTATCTGAGAGGGCCCATGCGCTACAATCCCACTCCTCCTCACTCCCAAATGCCCCCATCACAACCCCAACCCCAACTTCTCTTTCCCAATGTCCCCCACCTTTCCTTAAATCAAGCCGCAAATGCACTGCAGCTCCTTGCTGATGTTGCGGTCGAGAGAGACGAAGAGCTGGACCTGTACACTAACAGTGAAGAAAGGGACACCAATGACAAATCGTACTCACCATGTCTACTATTCGATTTGTTTTATGAGTCACGCGGACCACAGGCAATCCAAAACATGACGAATTTCGGTGCCTCAGAGTTCTAAACGATCTGAAACAGCTTCTCCGACATCATTCTTGAGCGCTACAATATCGGCCCTGGACGAAAGTCGCATCACTCTGGTAAGGACATGCTGTTCATGATTCTCAGTTCTGAAGCATGGCGGTTAGTGGGAGAATTTGGCCAAAGTCTTTAGCTTGAAGGGACCGTCTTTTGAGCGCATGATGACAAAGTTCATACACTTGCTGCATGAATCGCTATACGAATCTCTTGTGAATCGTTTCGATTCTTTGCTTAACTTCGGGGAACTCGCCCAAGATGGAAAGAATTTTCGCAATTTTCCCTTCGCGCGATATGTAACGGATGTTACATTTCAGAAAGCGAACCGTCCCTCTGGAAATGTCCAGGAAGGAAAGGTATTTTTCAGTGGAAAACATAAGTTGTATGGGTTTAAGGTGGAGATTATTGCCCTCGCAAATGTTCTGACAAGCAACTGTTGCTTGCATTATTCTGGATTTGTGTCTCACGCGGAAATATTCCAAAGCAATGTCACTTTTTACAGGCACACTCTTCGGAGCAAGGGTTCGGAGGGAAATATTACAGACATAGGTCTACTTTCTAGTAAGTGTCCCGATCACTGGGCATTTTGAATGGATAAAGGGTACCAATGTGCTGCTGAAATAGTCGTGCAATGATGCCAAAGCAGAAACCGAAGAACGGTGTTCTATTTCGTGAAGCTGAAGCTGAGAATTGTAACGTGGCGTCTAACCGGATTATTAGCGAAAAAATTTTCGGCCGATTATGTCTTCTATGGAACGTCATCGGGAGCAAGTGGATATGGAAAGAGGCCCGCTGTGATGTATTATTTCAGCTTTGTGTGGCTCAGACAAATGTCAATATACAAATACATCCGTTGAGGGATGATGATCTGAGCCATCATAGGCGCTTTAAAAATCGCCTATATTCAATTGGAGATACTATGTCGAAGAAACGGAAACATGAGCAAGAGCGCTATCGATGCAAGCGTCGCCGTCGTATTGATCTTCAGTTCCGTGCTGTAGAGTTTACTGATGGTGAAGTTGAATCTGATTAATCACCAAAATAAAGTTCATTGATTCTGTATTTGAAAATTAGTCTCGTGTATTCAATATTTTACTGATTTGTTTACAGAATGATGTACTCAATTTTTTTATATTTGTCCATCAATAAATGCCACATGGTCAACTGCACGGAATACTCACCATTTTGCAACCATGAAGTCATTACGTATTTTTTGTCTTTGGTATAGATGCCGCAGTTCGCACCAAGGCGACTGAGGTTGGCGGTGGCGCTGCTGAACTGGCAGCCCGCGACAAGGTTACAGCTCGGGAACGCAACCTCGCCCGACGCCTCCCCGCTCCCTCAACTGGCCCATCTTCTGCGCCTTACACGCCGAACTTCACGTTTCGACCTCTGGCGTTTGATTCCCTGGGTGCCCCTTCCCCTGGTACAATTTGCGTTTATCGAGGAGTTAGTTCCGCGGATCGCGTCCAAGTGTCACTCGACACTTGGCGTTATCTGCCGCCGTATCTACCAGCGACTGAGTTGCACCCTCTGGTAATACATTGCTCAAGCTATCCTGTCCCGAGCCCCGGTGAGCATGGACGACGAGGTACATCCGGTTAGATCTTAACCGTATAGTTAGGACGTGCGCAGTCCCCAGTAGATATTGAATGCATCAAACTTCTTTCTTGAACACCTTAGGGGAAGGCGAGTTGTTCAAGCACAATGGGTCTTTGGTAGTGATCCTTTGGCTTCGCTCGCGGCCCTACTACCTTTTCAGTCGCTCTAATTACTCCAACCTCTCTACCCTTTTGGCCAGTATAAACTTGCGCACTCCAGGGACTTACCGCGGGGCACGTATGCCTTGTATATCTGCGTAATGCGGACCACGATCATCCTAATACTTCTACGACACACACCCGGACGCCTACCCACGGCGGATCGCAGCTCAGTGCCAGGCACGAGGAGCGGGACTTCGATCTGGCGGTAGTCCGGGTCTACTGCATGGGTGATACGGCCGGTAATGACGTTGCGAAGCGAGTCATGCCGGTGTTTGCGGCAAAGCCCAGAGGGGCACAGGTCGAATGCATCGTCTCCCCGCTTGTCCATCGGCCTTTTACAATGCTCGCAGTTCCGAGGAAGCGAGTCATCTTAAACGAGCAGCCCGAGGTAGCATCGTAACATGATCCCTCAGTGCACCACAGAAACTTCTGTGTCGGCGGAGGGATGTGTGAATGGGAAGGCGGCATCGGAGCCTTTGCGGTATGCGAGGCCGTGTATCCGGTGTCTCACTGCGGCGGCGGTGGGGTCATCTGGATTCGAGAACGAGGCCATACTTCGTCATCGCAGTGAGCTTTGGCCCACGCCTCCTGCTGCACCCCCTTTCGGTAAGTTTGGACGCGGGTGTGCGCTGCAGAGAGGGGAAGCGGGTCGTAAGAGCCCTGGTCGACGGAGTAGGGACGGCCGGGGATGCGGAGCACAAACTCGGTTGCCGACCAGCGCGCCTAGTACTTCGAACCCGTCGGAGGAGCACAGGGCGAGGCAGAATTCACTAAGAAAAGCCTCGCGCGCTGGCCGCGGGACGGTTGGCCATTAGATGCGGGCTTTCTCAGCATTGAGGTGCAAGCCGTATGCAGGCCCTTCGTCACGGAGTAGAAGGAGGGCTCTTCGGAGGTCAGGGAGGGACGCCAGGAGCGTACCATCATCGGCATACCAGTGCTTCATTACGACACCTGCTTCCTCTGCTATCCGGAGGATGAGCGGCTGGATAGTGGGAAAACAGGGGCATGCTGGCAAGGTCGCCCTTCTGCATACCTTGGGCACTCGCGATAGTCGGGTGGTGACGGCCCGGGACGATCAACGAAGGTTGCGTACTCCCGTAAACCATGTTGATAAAACCGGGCGAGACCCGGGTCCAAGGACGGCAGGTGGTCGAGCATTGATTGCCGTTCAACGTGGTTGAAGGCGGTGTGCGCGTCATTGAGGACCGTGGCAGTATCACAGCAGCGGGAGAATCGACGGAGAAGCGCGCGCGTGTCGTGGACAATCGCACCCATTCCAGCCCTCATTTCATTTGCCATTTGGAATGGGGCGGGAAAGTCGCGAGTGTCATCGATTGCCGCAGGGAGCAGCGTCTTCGCAATCAGGCGGCGGAGGACCGACCCAACAGCGATGGGCCGGATCTTGTCTGGCTTTGGCCTAAGCGAAAGCCGGGTTGCAGGAGCCAGGAGAGGCAGGACAGGGCATGGCAGGCCGCCTCTGGCGATCCGAGCAACGAGTTGGGTGAGGTTTCCCTTGCCCGTGATTCCAGCTTTTGGGCTCACTGGAGCTTGGACGAGGAGGTGAAACCAACGCGACAGCGTGCAGTCGGGTACAGCAGATGTATCACGGGAGATGCGGCGGACCACAAACTCGACGGCATCACTTGTGACAGTCGGGGGGTGGGAGGCTGTCAGCTGGCAGCGGTTCAACGGGGTACCGCGGCCGTGGGTGTAGCGTGCGAAGCGATTGGATGGTTTGTGGGTCGTTCACGTCTGCCATCGGGTTGTTGTGAAGAGACCTCATTGCCTTGGGGTAGCGGGCATCGGCACACAACACTGCCACGCGGCGAGCCCGACGCCCAGTGCTGTACGCGGGCGGGGAGCGATGCTGCTCAGTCCATTCGGTACGGGCATGGTGTGCATTCAGTGTTTCGGACCGTAGCGCGGGCCACTCGGTATCAGTGTGAGCCCGCCGGACGCGAGAGCTCAGCGTTGCTCGTTGGCCCTTCGAATATTTCCATCTGTCTTCGCCCCGGAGAGCGCGACGCATGACGGCAGTCGGGAGCAAGTGGAGATGAAGAAAAGCACGGCACGTGGCGCCATCGCCCCGGGCGTTCGCCGCAGCACGGACCAGCCTGATGAATAGGAATATGAACGGCTTGAGGCATGAACAGTGAATGTCCTGAGAGATGTCGGCTCCGCGATATGGGGTGCGAAGAACATCTTCAGGGGTGGGCAGGGCAAGTGGACTAGGGGAAGCCCCTATAGTAATGGGAAGGGGAGGGTTGTTGTTGGGAGGGACTACTCGCGGGAAGCCGTGCTACCTGGCGTTCCGTTGGGCGGGGGAGGGGTGCAACGGCCTCTTCGTTCACGGTTTGTGCGGATGCAGGGGCAGTCGCGGAGTCGCCCGGGGCGTCAACCATGCGCGAGTTCCCGACGGGCTGCGGAGCGGTCGGCAGCACGACCAGCGAGATGGTCGGCGGCGCAGCCGTCCGGACTTAGTGGTTTGAGGCAGGGGAGGGCGTGAACACCATGATAGTGTCCACGCGGGCCATGGCCTCTGCTCTCCAGGTGTCGGAGCAGCGGCGTTCGGGAGTGGCCGAAGGACGAGCTCGGCCACGAGGCCGAGGGGTGGGCTTGTTAAGGGTAAGGACAGGAGGTACCTTGGTGGCTAAGGGGCCAGGGGCGATGTGGGAGCAGGGGGCGAGCCTTGGATGGTGGTGATCGGAGAGGCGGTGCTGCCGGTCAGGGTGGCGGCATCCACGGGTTCGACGGCAGTTGGGTCGGCGGCGGGGGGACTTTGGCAGCGTGGGCCTTGTGCGTGGCCTGGCGCCGGGCTGCAAGGGCTTGGTAGGAAGCATCGAGGACATTGCGGAGAGCTTGGCGTGATTCCACTGGGGCACCACGCGGGCTTGAGGCGGCTGGGCTCATGATGGCACGGCTCTCTTTGGCGAGGAGGGCCACGGTGCCTTCTGCGGCCCGCACCGCTAGCTTTGCAGAGACTTCGGCCGGGGGACGGTCGGTGACTTCTAGGTCGGGGACGGTGTGGCGGAGGTAGGCGAGGGTGCGCCAGAAGCAGAGGAGGGTGGGTTTCGGCATAAACACATAGGTCCACCGACCGAAATGCGGAGAAGGACATGGGAGGACATGTGGTGGCCGGCGGCGGAGGCAGCTTGACGCAGTGATAAACTTTACGGCATCAGTATGACTGGTGCAGGCTGTCGGATCCGACTGTTATTACCGGTGGAGAGCTTCATGGCATCAGTGTAACGGGTGTCCGCTGCAGGATCCGACTATATTACTAACTAGGAGCTAACCGAGTGGTCCACGTCGGCCACGTTCAGCTACCGTAATATGGAGTAGCTTTGTGTTGTATATGTAGAGATCCCAATGTCCGGTGTCACACTCCGGCTACCGTATGTATATTTTGCTGAGAAAGTTAACTTCAATAAGTATATCTCGTGTACCCCGCAGGTCTGAATTTACGGCTAAGAACTAACCGTGTGTTCCTCTTCAGTCACGTGCAGTGGGGCTCGCGATAGAATGGACATTGCAATAGAAGACCACAGCGTGCAACTTACGCGCTGATAAAGACGCCTGCAGATCACTCCTGTGGATGTGTCAATCCTCTCTGCGATACGCAGGATGTACTCTTCGAGGTGTTCCCAACAGAATGGAGACGGGGGATGGGGCACTCAAGGATTCGAAAGCCAGGGGCTGAAACTTGAAGTTTGGTTCCTGGAGGGTGTTGTCCGAAGGGGTCGGGATGCGGCTTCCTAGTTTGCGCTCCAAGTCTTTGACTTTGTCTCGGTGGGCGATGTCGGCGGAGCCGCCGACCATTTGCATGGCGCTTGTGCGTACGCCTTGCTTGAAAGGAGAGGCTATGGTAAGTTCACAGGCTATGAGGCGGACCTCTAGGCCAGTGGGCATGGGCGAGGTTAGGACAAGAATATCCGCACTGCGGACATTCTTGTTCAACCCCCGTTCCCGGGACAAGAAGCGGGACCTCGTATTGGCAGTCAAATCATAACACCTTTGCGGGGGAAGTAAACATCTGCATGTTGTGGATTACAACCAATCACTGAAGCTGTGCACGTATTCCGAAGTTTGGAACAATACGTTCTTGAAACCAAACCGAAGTTCGGAACATTATGTACTTTTTGGGCGGCTGAAAGGGATCCCAGTTGAGGCGCCCAAGAGGGGCGGCAGAATGGAAGGGAAGTGTTGGCGCGTTGAGTGCGCGCGATGGAAGCGAATGGAGGGAAAGGAAGGCACTGCGGGTGGCGGCGTCGGCAGGGTTGAAGGGTGGTGTAGTCACGATGCGAGTTGCGGCGCGGAGAAGGGAAAGAAGAAGTAAAGGGAGAGTTTCGCGTTGGGTGGCAAGTTACCGTTGTTGGGATGGTTGTGTTGCATCTCTCCTGGCGGCTGGGTGGGCGAAACGCCTTTAATACTACAATAGGTCTTAACTGCAGTTATTGTGTTCTTGCGCAATGATCCTGTATTGCGCAAATACTCGATTTTTTAAGTAACGGCTTGATCTTTCAGCACAAACAGCATAGTCAACGCATACAGTAAGTCATTTCGAGACTGACATTAGAAATGGTATCGGGTACAGTAGTTACAGAAATACATACATATTAAAAAATTTATTGATATTTATAGCAAAAGAAAGATTCGTTTCAAGTCCAGAATTAAAATCCGGTCATTTACTCAATGCACACGTTACAAATCACTGGACAAACCATACTCTTTAAAAAATAGTGCCGTTATAAATTAATTATCTACATAAACATAAGCTATCGTGCGAACAGTAGACCGATTCCTGGTGGGGCGGGGCTGATCACCCTTACCCCCCTAGGAAGCCATCCTTATGTCTGAAGCGTTCTCTCTGGCAGCGCATTGGTAGCTGGCGCTATAAAATTAGTTAGTTTGTGAGTCGCAAATCACACATTGCGCAACGATGGGTATAGCTCCCATTCCATAAAAGTGCTAAAAAACTCTCGTCCCCCAGGGAAGAAAGATGCAGGTGACCTCACGGGTGGCTCCCTAGAATTTTTTTTGCCAAAATAGTGCCACGTGTAATATCTGTATACAATCCAGCCTTTGATTACAAAGAGAAGAATCTTTACTCATTAATTATATTCAGTGTGCACCGACTGACCGACTATTCAGTTAACTAAATGGCCGCCTACACTGGCATAACTCCATTCGTAACGCCCTCGCATATCATGTCTTTCGCGCTGCGGGTTTGGAATACAAGTTCGAAGTCCCTCTGTTAATTCCTGGGACCGATTTTAGGCCTGCAGACCTCCTCGTGCAACTCCCGGCCTCTGCCATCGGCCCCAAGGAAAGGCCAATTGCCTGTGACGTTACTATTATTTCGCCGTTCAAACAGGCTTCTTTCACGAAAGCAACGCAAGCCGGCGCAGGCACCGCCACGCAAGCTTATCGCAACAAGGTCCAGTACCTTGAGCGTAAGCTCTCCAGGCGCTTTGTACCACCATCTGGCAACCCGTCACGCCAGCCGAATTTCACATTCCAACCGCTCGCTCTCGACTTTCTTGAAGCCGCGTCCCCAGCCACTGCACTGTTTCTGGAAACATTCATTCCCCGGATTGCGGCCAGATATCATACCTCCGATGCCACTATTCGCTCGCGAATCTATCAGCACATCAGCTGTGTTCTGTGGTCTTCGGTGGCTTTGGCCATCATGTCCCGTGCCCCACTGCACGTGACCGATGTTCATCATCCAGTTAGTTCTTAACTCAATGGTCGGTCAGTGAGTGTACACTCTAGAAACATTATTAGTACACATTAGTGTACACATGGGAAGAAGAAGAGTGTACCGCCAATGAGGGGTATGTTGCGCAGGGGTGTGGATAGGTTGAGTTGGCTCGCAGCGTGCGGTGGAAAGGTCAAGGAGTGACAGTGGGCAGTAGATGGTGAGAATTTGGGGCGAACGAGGGGCTGGAGTACGTGGTTTGTCGGTTATAGGAGGTACTGTATAGGACGGTAAAGTTGGAGGTTGTCCAGTCATGAAAGTGTTTGTTTATCACTGGTGTGCGGTCCAAATGAGCAACGTTGCAAAGTACTTGAAATTAAGTTGGAATTGGGTGACTAAGCTATGTATGTTGCGATGCGCGACAAATTAAGGATGATGCACATTTTAACCAGATAGAGTAGCTAAGCTTCTGATACAGTCGAGTCTTCACTCCCGTCGAGCACCCGCTACGAGACGCTACTGTTGCCGCGTATGTCTCTATAACCTTGGATGTTTCTAAAGAGGGTGATCCTTACGAGTTGAAGGCTAGCGGTACAAAATCCCATCCTATCCTTGATCCTCCCAGTATTTCTTCGCCTGGAATCGCTGCCACTTTCGTAGATAAGTCCCTCTTCTTCCGCTTTTGTGCCGCGTTTTCAACAGCTCGCGCTTCCCGCGCTGCCATTTACTTATAGCACTCTTGGAACGGGGATGATAGACACGTCATACGCCACTGGGAGATTCATTCAAGCTATTTTTCTGGAAAACTTTAGAATAGATCGAATATATCTCCCAACAGTAAAAACACCCAAACCTTTCCCCCCAGGTAGTAGTGTATCCGAGATTATACTTTGGAAATTGAAGACTGCTTGAACGGGGACGTCACGGCGACGTCTCATGCGATGGGTCGGTCCGGCAGGTCAACTTGAGTATCACGGGGGATGCATGACGAGAATGTCTGCGTGCCTGTAGTTTAACAAAAAATTTACCTATATCTTTATTTAAGTAAACAATTAAGTAATGTTGAAGGTAAAGAACTAAAGTAAAGGTAAAAACAAAATGATTTACGAGATAGATCTCCTCTTTCTTTAGAAACAAAACTAAGGAAAGTTTAATTTAAGTGTACCTTCAGTAAAGAAACAATAAAACGATGAATTCAGAGAAAGTTCTAATGATCTTCTGTTTCAGAGAGATATGCCGGACGAAATTGCATTTCAACACGGCGACGACGCTTCTCCCTGTACTTCTTTTGAATCTGTCGACGCTTTTGAATTTGACTATTGCCGATGTGGTTCCACCGATTCTTGATTTTCTTGAATAGTTTGCTGTCTTCTGCACGGAGCGGGTTGTTATAAATATGAAAGTTCGTCAACGCAGCACAAAGCCTAAATATATTGTCGTACGAAGCTTCTGCATACCTCCACTTGGCAACCGAATTGGTTTGAAGATCGAGGTATTGCACAATTATCGAGTGGCTTCCAATAAAACCGCCATAATTTGAAATTGACCAATAGTATTCAGATTTACTGAGATCTCTGCATTTAAATCAACCGTTGAAATAGCTATTATCAAATTTGATAAAGATGAAATCTATTCCGAATTATTTATCGTTTTTCAATTAATTTATGTAATAGCATTGCAGGGGGCCATTTTTGTAAATGACTGGGTAACTTCGCATGCATATTATGTCTGCGCTAAAGTTCTAGTGCAAAATAATTTTAGATCATACACGTTTATCTACAATGCTAATTATCCCAAATAAAATCCCACCTTCCAGCACAGTGCGCTCCTGCCGCTTGTGCACATAACCAAAGCCACATGTCCCTGACTTAGCGAAAAGCCCGGCACAGTCTCCCCATCGCTCAACCCACCACGCCCAGACTCCTGAGCCTACTGCGCCCATCTCTTTCCCGCGTTTTCGATCTCGGTCGTGAGGTTCCTTTTGAGTCGCGGGTGTGGAAAGTGGAACGAAGGTTCATCACATAGTTGAAGGATAGGCCACTTACGCCTACCTGCGACGTGGGAGTGTTCCCTGCTTGTGCGGTCGGGTGCGCGGTTTCGTTGTGACCGTCAGACGCTCTCCTTTTTCTGCCCTCTATCCTTCTCTCCTTCCAACAGCTTCTTCACTGACACAAAATATTTCTGACGAATGGGAAGGACGAATCAGGTCGCGAATCGTTCCATCTTCTCGCTTGCCCGGAGTTCTCACAAGCGTTTTGGGAGAACTAAGGACAAGAAGAGCATAAGAGTTTCGTGCAGCTCGGGTATTATCTCCATTATCTTGATTTTCGCTCTTATGCGAACTATTTGAACCAAGACTATCCCTGCACTTTCAGCTTGTCTCGCTTAAGACCGCCGCAAGAAGTTCCACCTCGCCGGATCTCACGTCCCAAATTGAATCACTGATCAAACTTTGGTGTCCGTTTCTTAATGGAACTGCCCCCACAATCCAGAGACACAAAGGGCTTTTGTGCTCTCAGTTGTGGATACCAGCGGCGCGGAATAAGCGATCTTTCTTTATTCTCGGAGATATCCAGCTCGGATATACGACTGTGCAGAGAAGACAGCGATGCGTTTCCACCGACCTGAAGTGATTTCCATACGTTGTAAATCTCCAAACAAGAAAGAATACGCATAATTCGACGATTGCGTGAATTCTGTCCTGTGTGGCAGGCATCGGGGATCCGACCTAGTGCGGATCTTCGGATGAAGAAGAGGAGGCGTAGAGGACGTGATAATCGTCCGAATGCGAGTAGTGATTCTCACTGACTCCAGGGATAATTACATTTGATACGAGTAGCGATGAATGAAGGATTCTTAGTAGAACTTATACAGAATGATAATTGATTCCAACATCGTTCAAAACTTGGACGAGGGTATGCATAAGAGAATAAATGTATAGGTAGGATTGGGAGGTGTCAGCTCAGAGACGAGGCTAGTTTCAGGACCAGTTCCCCGTTAGTTCTTCTTCTTGCGCACCGAATATCTTATCGGACGGCTAGAGTGAATTTCTTCGCGAGCCCTGCGTCCTGAACGAGAAACCAAACTATAGAGGGGATTTTTTGCTTCCCCTACTACACAAGGATCGTAGTAGCGAGAATTCAGGGCCGGCCACTTGACATTTGGGTTCATAGATGCACCCTTGGCGACTAAGACTGAGTCCCTGACTTCAAATTTGCTATCACCGACTTCATGGCGGAGCTGACTTAGTAGGTAGCGACCCGCGCGAATGTTATAAATGGCCAACAACTCCATATCGCGATGTGTGTCTGAAGTATCTCCGCTGAAAGAGAATACGGGCTCGAATGCCATCCGCGGCGGCACTCCACACAGAACCTGAAAAGAACTTGTCGTGCTTCTACTCATGCGACGGCGATGGTAACTGGAAACTATCCAAGGAAGGACTTTGTCTCATTATTCTGGCCCGGAGAGAGACATCTTCCCTAGAAACCTCTTATTTCTTCCAACTATTCGCTGCGCCCTTCCGTTTGACATTGGGGCGTAAGCTAGTACCGTTTTACATTCTATCCCATGCGCCTTAATGAATGTTTGTAAGGCTCCTGCGGTGAAAAAAGTAGCATTATCGGAGACAATGTACTTCGGAGGACCGAAAGAGTGTATGAGTTCTGTGCTGACAAATCCGATAACGGCGTCCGCGTTTGCTTCTTTGGTAGGCTTAGCTATCTGCCATCCAGTAAGGTGCTCGACGCAAATGAGAATGTAGCGGTTACCGCTCAATGATTCAGGGAGTTTATCCGCGAAGTCGATTCGGAAGACATCAATGAAAGACGATGTCGAAGTACGAAGGCTCGTCTTATACTTCGGCAACGGGGAAGACTTCTGACACTCGTTTCAGGTCTTAACGTAATCGTGGAGTTCACGGTACATACCAGGCCACCAGAAACGAGAAGAGACGAAGTGCCTTGTAGATTCTGTGTTCCAGTGTCCTATTTCGGCATGATATGAATACAGAATAGACTTCCTGTCTGTATCTCAAGAATTAAGCGGAGTCCACCTTGAGCCCAAAGAAAAAGCCTACCTTCCAAATAAAAGATTTTTTGCTCCACGAAGAATATTGCGACCCTTTTCAACATCAGTCTCACGTAAAGGCTTCCCAGTCAAGACTCTGATTGTACCCTGCATCCTCGATTCTAGATCCACCTCGAAATTGTTCTGTTTATACCCGGCGTCTTCAACGACGGAGGCAATAGACTGATCCGGTGCAATACTGTCAACGCATGAGAGGAAATCGGCGGCCCCATTTCTAGAACCAGGTCGATACGTAACATTGAAGTCGTACTCGGATAGAAAGTCCATCCAACCAGCAATACGTCCATGTACATCCTCTTTCTTAAAAGCACACTGACGAGTTTGGTGATCAGTTACCAGCTCAAAAGGTTTGGATGGGATTAAATAGACTCGAAACTTGTTAAAAGCGAAGAATAGAGAGATTACCTTTAACTTGTCTATACTTCTTTTCTGCCCCATTTAAGCTTCTACAGGCGTAATTTATGGGATGTTACTTTCCATCCGACTTCTCTTGCGCCAGAACGGCTCCAATGGCTTTGCTTGAAGCATCTGTCTCGACACGAAATGAAGCCTCGAAATCGGGGAACGCCAGAACTGGAGGCGTCGTCCGCTTCTTTTTCAACAGCTCGAAGGCCTCCTCCATTCTAGAAATAAAGGGGACGATAACAGAGGTCTCCGCCTGTAGGACAGACGAGATTCCCGCGAAGTCTCGGATAAAGCGACGGTAGTGCCATGCCAGTCCTAGGAAGCTCCGCAGTTCCGTTGTGTTAGTAGGGGCTGGGTCCATTTCTATGACTCAAATCTTCGCAGGGTCTGCCCTCACACCATCTTAATCTACCATATGGCCGAGTAGTGCCACGGAATGTTGAGCGATGAAGCATTTTGAAAGCTTGAGACGCAATCCATGCTTCTTAATCGCCCCAAAGACGGTGTTTAAATGCTCAACGTGCTCCTCGATTGAGTATGAGAATATAACGACATCGTCCATATAGCAACGAACAAAGTCTGATTCTCGAAGGAACTGATCCATTAGCCTCTGTAATGTAGATGGAGCGTTGATCAACCCAAAGGGCATAACTTCGAATCGGTACATGCCATACTTGTAGACGAAAGTAGTCTTCTCCTTACAATATTCGGACATGCGCACCTGCCAGTATCCATTGAAGAGGTCCAATGTCGTAAAAACGCTGCTTCCAGACAAGTCATCGAATATTTCTTCGATCTTAGGTAAATGCCAGCAGTCTGCTTTCATGTGGCGATTTAGCTGTTTATTATCAACAAAGAATCGTGCTTTTTCGTCTTTCTTCCGGGCGATAACCACGGGAAACGACCACGCAGAATGAGAGGGCGTAATAATTCCCCAGGCAAACATCTTGTCAATTTCTCTTTGGACGAGCTCATTGTGCTGCGGGGGCAGCCGAGGACCCCTTGAATAAATTGATTGATTATCAGTCAGCTCAGACTCATGAGTAATGGGAACCTCAGGGGACTGCAGATCATCCAGTGACCATTCCACGATACCCATGTCTCCAAACATGCTAGTTATCACTTTCTGGTAGGCGCTTGGTAGGTGGCTCACTTTCATGGTGACAGTAGCTTGCTGCTCCTCATTGTCAGGATCGTCCCATGAATTTAGAGTCTCCGCCTTGGCCCTGACTGAATACGCGGTAAGGCAATGGCTTTCTTGGTCCAGGTTATTGTCATCCTTACAGACCTTTTTTTCGGCCGGCCCTTCGCATATATTTAGGGCTATTCCATCGCATCCCTCCACTAACGTAAGCACCAACTAATTTTCATCATCTTCGGCCGAGGAGGACTCGGGCGACACCGAGCCAGAAGTAAAGTCGGCAGAATCTATGTCAGAAACTATCCTCCGTTCGTGGCGAGTGTCATACTCGTAGTTTAAGGTGACAGTCTTGCCAGAGTGCGTGAAGGAAACGACTCTCCTTCCAAGTTCCAAGCAGGCTAGCAATGTTTCCATTTCCGGTAGGCCGATCAGTGTGTCATGAGGAGATCCGGCAACCACAATGAAAGTAATCGCAACCTTGAGGCCATCGAAAATCACCGGGATATTCTCCACTAGCCCCCGAACCGAAGTGCTTCGCTTCCCGTCCAACATAGATACTCCCTTGTCGGTAGTAAGTGGGATAAGAGACAATTTCTTCACAAATGATTCCGAAATAACTTTCGGAATAGCACCAGAGTCACAAAAGCATTGAGTATCCGCCCCTTCGACTTTGGCAGGGACAAGCTTGAGTCTGCATGAGTTAAAGTGAGCAACTCCAACATGAGTGGTAGTTCGACCTCTGCGGGAGAGAAATATCCTTGGAGAAGAGGCAGCCAAGATAGCATCGCCACGTAACAGCTGCCCAAACATAAGGGCACTGGAGGCATTAGCAAGTTCAGACATAACATCATAACTACGCACTTGCTCCAGTAGTTGCTTGTATTTCTGCTTCTTTTTCCCTTTTTACTGCGGTTCTTCCTGCCAGGGATAGGTTACAATGCCGTAGACGGGTTGGCGACCGCACGAACAGGGGTTGAAGCGTTTCTCAAAGCCACATCGGCGGTGATGGTCACTTCATTTGGAAGGGGCTCTCCTTCATTGGTCCGCTTTGTGGTAGCTACGAGGTCCTCTTGATCAAATTGGGCATCCAACTCCTGGACTACACCCACAGTGTTACCTTCTTGAGAATTTTGACCAGAAGGGCCACCCTTCCAATGATTTTCGTCAAAAGTCACGCGACGGTCCCCAGCTGGTGTCTTAGCCCAACGCGTTTCCTCCTAATGACCACGCTTACCACATCTATTGCAACGGGTGTCTCGGTGAGTATTCTCTCTACAAATATGGGCCCCATGACCCGGCTTCTAGCAGTAAGAACAGGCTTGCTCACTTACTGGAGACGTTGGACGAGGAGGATGGGATTGAACCCCTTGAGTGATGTGCAGAAAAAGCAAAAGGTCCGCGAGCTGCGTTGAAAGATCCTCCATTTTCTGCTCTATTGTTTGGTTGGACTTTGAAGGGCAGCGCTAGTTTCATAATAATAACGTCGCTCATCCTGCGACGATGACCGATAACTAGAAGGATCGTAAAGATGACGCGTTTCCCTCGGGACCTACACGTATAAAGCGGGAGCAATAACCGCTGCATGACCATCACAAAGTCCTTGACTACGGATTTGAGATCCGCATAGGCCTTTGAAGAGCGCGACAGAGCGAAATGTGCTACGTGCTGGAAGCGCGTGATAGCGGTTCTCAAAAGTCCGAACTTGACTTCATCATTGAGTCCAGCTTTTTAAAACGTCGATTCCATCGACTTAAGGGGACAAAGAATGTCTACCTGATCGAGTTCGGCAGAAACATATTGCCTGATGAAATCCTCGGGTTTCTCAACGACGCCAAAGTGTTCAAGAAATGCAGACTTAACTTTGCTGAGGTCTTTCGCAACTTCAGGGAGAGTTCCATCGACGGCGAAATACTCATAAAATAACTGAAATTCAGCACCATCGAGATGAACGACTAGCACATTGGCCTTCTCTGTGTCCGGAACATCTCTGGCGATGGAAATTTCAAAGATAAAGAAGAATCGCTTCACATCAACTGAAGAAGAACCATGGAAAATTATAGAATGAGGTGACTCCGAAGAGGAGGCACCCCTCGGCCAAAATAACATGTTGGGTGGCTAAAAGGGATCCGCAGCTGAGGCGCCCGAGGGGGTCGGCAGAATGGAAAGGGAATTATTGGCGCGTTGAGTGCACGAGATGGAAGCGAATAGAGGGAAAGGAAGGCACCGCGGGTGGCGGCGTCGGCAGGGTTGAAGGGTGGTGTAGTCACGATGCGATTAGCGGTGCGGAGAAGGGAAAGAGGAAGTTAAGGGAGAGTTTCGCGTTGGGTGGCAAGTTGCCGTTGTTGGGATGGTTGTCTTGCGCCTCACCTGGCGACTGGGTGTACGCGAATCGTTTAATACTACAGTGCAAAATAATTTCAAATCATGCACGTGTATCTACAATGCTAATTATTCGAAATAAAACCACTCCTTTCAGCACAGTGCGGCCATGCCGCTTGTGCATACTAACCAACGCCAAAGTACTGTACAGTACATTCTCTTGTAAATTCAGGAGAATAACTAGTAAGTGGTCTTCATAACGCTGATAACGCAACAGGGGTTTCATTGGCAGGTATTTTCCGATATCTTTCACAGGTTGAATTCATGCCTCTTTTTGCTTCAAAAAAACGTAACGAATAAGTAATTGAAGAGCGATATTACATGGCATTATGATCAATTTATGTAATTACAATACAGCCCGTTACCTCAACTACTTCCACTTGGCATCACCGCTATGGAATACTACAGATTCAGGCTGACGTAAGAAACTGGACAACTTGTCCAGTTTCTTACGTCATCCCTGAAAGTTACAGAACATACACATGTAACATTCACCCCAAACATTTAAAAATTCTGCGCAAACTTGTTCAACTTCGGAAAGTCCGTTGCAAATTTCATCTCAATTTCCGAGAACTGCTGCAGTTAGTAAAAACCAGACTCTGTCACTTCTCAGTTCACTGGGCAACAAGAGGCTCTTTCTCTTGAGATCATCTACCCCCATTTCATCCTGGAGCCACCCCTCTTGCACTATGTATCCCAACTGGAAACTCGTCGACTCGCAACCCTTTCCCGAAGCCCAAACCGCCACCCTTCTCGCCGAGCGCCTTCGCAAAAACTGAAACCCCACTTCTGTCTCTGAAAATAATGCCACCCGAGAAATCCGCAAGCTCTTCCGCGCCATCCAAGCCCAGAAAGCAGAATTCACTCAGGATGATGCCAACTCGTGATCCACCCTCATCTCATTTCACTTATTCCATCGGTTCATTTAACTTTGCTCTGTAGACGTGATTGCAGGTTAGTTTCCTGCACATTACTGTTTAAGCAAAGCGAATCTCACCGCTCCTCACCGCATGGCGGTAGCCCCCGGCGGTTTCATCTCAGTGCTAAGCCTTTGACACCCTTCAAAACCAACTACGGAGCATGATGAGTGAGTCACAGTGAGTGCTTATTCTTGGAAGCAAGTATCTGGTCGCTGTCGAGGGCGCTGCGGGCAATCCGTCAAACGCCCACAGGGCCACTTTAAACACTTCCGTCTGATTCGGCTAATTCCACATTCATTATATATCTTGCAAACACGCCGCAACCACGTTGAAATCTGCTTAGAAAACCGTTTACCCCTCTCTTTTAATTTCAAGTCCGCCGCCTTCGAACTTTGGCCAAACGCCCACTCTCACCCCCTCTTTTGCTCGCCCCCGACCGCCCCCCTGCCTCCCCATCCCTCCCACCCTCGGTACCAACTACTTCCCCCACTCTTACCGTTTCCTCAGCATTCATACCACGATAATTGAACTTGTATTCCCCCGCAGCGCCTGCTCCGTTACATTTTGAGTTTGCGCTTTTGTCCAATATGATCCGCCACGACGGTACGCAAAAATCGGCTAAACAATCCCTGGTTAAACGACTGCGCCAGCCCCAGCTCCTCCCCTCCACTAACTCCATGCCTTCATTTCGAGCTTCTGTCACTTTGTACATGATAGTTTCCTCCCCCACGCGATCCAACATCTGCTTCAGTCTCGCCAGGTTGGCATTGAATCATCAAATTGAACGGAAGTGGCTTATCGTCGTCCACCATGATGCACTCCTCTGCTTCAACTTCACCTGAATCCCGTGCTGGGCCTGAGTTGCGGATTTCTTCCGCGTAATCAGCAGAGTTAAAAGCTGCAACCTCATCAACTGGGTCTCCCTCAACGTCATCAACGAGGTTGATGACATCGTCCGTCTCTTGTCTTCTCACTATCCCACGCTCTGCGCTACACATGTCCTCATCGTCGTCAAGAAATATTGTTCCTGGACTGCGCGTGCTGCAAAGAATATGCACTGCACGATCATTCCGTCCATCTAGTATAAGATCCGGGGAATCGCTCTCGAGATCCAGTTTCCTAATCGGTGGTGAACTTCGAATACGCAATCCCGCCCGTCGACGCAGAACCTGTCTTTTATTCGAGCGCTTCCTCTCAGATGAAAGAGGTGCCCTCAAGTCCAACGAACCGGAACTAGAAAAATTACTAATATCCCACTCGCAATACCATTCTCCAGTTTTTTGGTGTTTTCTTCTGATTTGCACTGTTTTGTTTCAAATCGGGAGTACGAGTGGCTTGCGGCGTGTCGAGTAGTTGAGTGAAGCGATTATTATCCTCCTCCTCATCAATGCCCTTTGTGGCCAACTTACTCAATCTAAAACGCTTTCTCGTAGACAGAGAAGGCGATGATTCGGGGGTTATTGATACCCTCTTTCGATACGCGTGAAGAAATGTGCTTTTCACGCTTCGATTTCTCTCAGGTGTCCGCTCCCCCTGTGAAGCTGATTTGTCATTACCTGTTGAGCCTTCGGCCAAGATCTCTTGGAAACCGCCTTTCCAAGAAGATCTTGATGAGTCATCAGTTATATCTCGGAGATAAACAGCTGGGATGTTCGCGCTGCCGTCGAAGTCTTGAGGCTCTCCGTGAAACAGACCTGGTTACTATCTTGCGGTCCTGGGCGCCTTCGTTTTCGTCCTCCTGATCTGAAGAAATTTCGCTTCCTCCAGTGGAGTCAAAGTTATCCTCATCTGATGATGACGCGATGTTGATTACATCTACATCACTCTCTTGCATTGTGGAGTCATGATCATCGACATCTACATGACCATCTCTCACCTTGCTAGAAGAACTGACACGTTTTCAGGGGTTGTCCTCTGAATCATCACTAATAGTTTGGCATCCATTGCGCTAGAGCTTTTCGTCTGAAGCACCTCGCGCTGTGACCATTGGCGGCTTCAGAGCACTACCTCTATCGGGCTGTTCATGATCCAAGGTCGTGACGCGAGAGGGCCCTCCATCATGGACAGAATTCCAATCTGTCCCTCTACCCTCCCCTCTGATCTCGTTTATCCCCAACATGGGGCAAAATGTCTCATTTGAATCAAAAACAGACCTCCTCCGCAAAGTCTGTGTACCCCGCTAAAACCGGTCCTTCTCTTTGCAATCGTTGTCAGAGTTTTATTGTCGCCTTCAATCTAAATGGGCGAATTCTTGTATTCTCTTCTATCGTTTATGTCCCCTTGTTCTGGATCGAGATGGAGTCCTTCCTTTTCCTGCTTCGTCGCCTTGAGGCTACTCTCAGAAGCTCGTCGTTATCTTCACTGTTGTCAGATTTTCGCGAGTTTGTCCCGTTATATTCTCCGAGAATAGTGTGCAGATCCTGCTCATGACCTCTCTGCCGCTTTGCTGCTTCCGCTAAAGCTTCGTTATCATCATCAATGCTGCTTGATTCGAAACGCTGCGCATCTACAGCCTTCAGCGCGTTGTACTCTCCACGATCCTCCCCTTCTGATGACTCAGAATCTGACACGCGAAGACGCATCACAAGTCTTCTTGACTTGGATGGGGTGTGATTCTGCGATTTTTCGTCTTTGGATTCAAACATGCTGACCATCTCTCAGGCTAGCTTCCGAGTGGAGCAGTCGCTGGACGCGTCCATGTATGCCGTCTGGAAGTTTTCCATAGGCAATTGAAGCCCCTGGTCGCTGGGGCTACATTTTGTCTTCCTGGGTGCGTTTGCATTTTCGCTGTGACCTCCAAGTCCACCTTGATACAGAGGAAAATCCTCCGGCGTCTGAAACTGAGAATCTTTCCCATCGCCGTCATTCTTCAACTTGTTGGCTGGGGTAACAACACTGCCCGAAAGGGAAGTACGCCGAATCTTCCCAGACGACTTGACGGGACCCACATACTTGGACATGTCAGGGTCTTCAATATACGTACCCGACATCTCAAAACCCTATCTAAGAAACACCAACATACCATGTTCAAACGGTCTTGAAAAATACGTAACTACACCCTCAGGGATCTCTGACTCCAAGAAGGGATTAAATGACAACTTCAACGAGGCATTTGTAGAACTGCTATTCTCACCCCCCCCCAAACATGACAAAAAACTCATAAATCTCATTCACCTCTGGACGCTCCACCTCATACTCCCGCATCCCACCTCTAAGAATACTCAACGTAGTCCCCCATCCTCCTGTCCGTCAACTCCTTCCTCAACCCTGTTCCCCACATTAAACATGAGTCACTCACCACGCCCGGGCACTTGTCGACAAAATTTCAATCTCCCCCCCATCAAAGTTACTCATCCTCAAACCATGATCAACCACAACATGCCCCCCCTTTCACCCCACTATACAATATTGCAATATCCCTAGTACCCTCATACGACTATCAATCGCATTCAACCCTTGCGCCATACCCCCCCCACACCTTCGGTGCCAGCCCACCCTTGAAGTTTGCCCAACCAGCCGAATCACTCTCCTCTGCAAAAGCCAAATTTCCCCCACTGTCATTCCGCATCTCCTCTGGTTGATACTTTAACAAACATGCATCCCAACTCGGACATAACCCCCGCGTCGTTTCGACCGCAAATCAGCCCCCAAACATAACCAAGTAGCGAGCGCACGTAAACGAGCTGGCCATTATGGTAACGGGATGAGGAGCGTCGGATGATAAAAGGAAATGGGATGTTTGAAATGACGCCAACAGGCCTTGTAATGAGATGGGGTCGGGGAGGGGGTGGGGGGGTGGTGGAAGGAGGTGGGGGAAGGTACGGTTGAGTGGGGCAAGGTGGGTTATGGTGGGGCGTGTTTTTGGGGATGGCGCCCTGGAGCGGGGGGAAATGTGGAGAGGACGGGGAACGGAAAGAAAACCCACCGTGGGATGGACAAGGTTGTAGATACAAATATTTGTAGCAAGCTGGAATGTTTGAGGTGCAGAAACTTCCTAATGGGAAAAGCAATTAGGTTATGTGCTATTTGGCCCAAATAATAACAAATTTTTGAAATACGACATCGGGGCAAGGCCTACGGAATTTAATATTCTGCTCGATTTGACTCTCCCCTTCCTTTCCCCAGTTCCATATTGGTGCACGCGTGCAAATTCTGCAAGTTGCTCACGTGTAATGTCCTGCTGCTCAAGGCCACCTCTCTAATTCGCTTGTTTCTACTTCATTCTAGTTGAAGAGTCAAGTCATTTCATTACTCTCTCCATTTTCGTTCCCAACAAGTCTCTCTGCTGTACCTGTTCTTCCGCCCAAATCAGTTACTATTGACATTGCTTGTGTCGACGCACCTTTCGTTACTCTCCTCTACAAGAATATCAGAAGTCTAATTCTGTGCACCTTTTTCGTTGACATTCTGGGTTCAATATGCATGGATCGAATACAGGCGAAGCTGATCATGACCCAGTAATGAATGAAGAAAACACAAGTCGTGACTATGTCGCAAGAACGAGTGTACCTGGGCAACTTCAGTTGTTCGGTGTAGTCAACGAACAACCATCGGCTCCCTCTCCTAGAAATTTGAGTCGAACTATACCATCATCCGAAGCAGTTCCGTCTTCATTGCCAATGCAACAATTTCATCCTGCTGGGCAGACACAAAACCCGCAAATTCCAATAACATCAGTTGCGATGCAGTCAGTACCTGCATGCGCAATTGTCAGCACTGCAATACCACTGTACTACGGTGTACTTGTAGTGCAATAGACACTCACACTGTACTGCCATCGGCAGAGCTAGTTTTGGTGATCTTTTTTTTGATCTGATTCACTGCTAACCAGCGGGCACTGTACTGGAGAGTACAGTAAGGGCAATTTTCTTTTGTCGCCCACTATTATTTTCGGTACTGTATACCCACCCGATGGGTCTTGAGGGCTTGCCTTCTGGACCACTCGGCCCCCAAATTGGACCTGATATTTTCGCAAGTGAAAGGTAACTATTGGGCCAAGTATCGAGTTTTCTTATCTCTAACTTGGATCTCCCTAACTTCACTCACCACGCTGTCGTAGATAACCCTAACCTACCTAACTAGTATTTATACCTACCTGGCCACTAGGGCCCCAGATTAAACAGCCACCCCGTTGTTGGCTCTGAACTTGACTCCCAACTTCCGCCTTTGCAGAAACCTTGCCAACGGCAACTTTGGCTATAGCCACGTTTATCCGCCCGGGTCCCCCCTTTCTATTGCCCCCCTCTATCCAATATTACAATACTCCTTTTTTTGTTTGTTTGTGATATTTACTCACGCTTGGCGCCCCGGACTCCGGCGTCTATATACAAATAGGAACTTCAAGGTTGTCGTTGGTGACAACATCCTTATCTCCAAAGGAGATATTCAGCACAGCTGACCCAATACTACATCTTCATTGTCCAGTGTTACACCCCTGGTGTATAAGATTCTTGGAATCGATCCTTATCAAGGTTCTAGCATTCCGCGGACCATGGACTGGCCTTACAACCCGGAGGACAAGTACACCGTCCAGCCGTCCAAGGAATTACCCCCGCTCTTCCAACTCCATTTCTCCTCGCCGTCGGCGAGCTGTGCTACTGCATCGCAGGTTTATTAAAGAGAAATAGGGACAGCGAACACCCTGTGGGCCTTGGTGTGTGTGTGTTGGGTTTCTCATTGTCTGACGGTGTTCCGTTCCTAGGCGAGAAGAACTGCGCACCGGTCATTGCACTATAGTTCTTCCGAGCTCCTCAGTTGAGCAACGCACAGTGCCCATTGCCGGTTCAGTCATCAACTCTAACGCAGAAGAGTCCTCCGTACCAAATCTGGACACCTCAAATCCGTCTAACCCTGTAATAACAGAACTTTTTACAGAACTACTAAATTATGGATATGAGAGAGGTGCTGCTGAACTTCTTGATCTTACGTGCAGAAGAAATGAATAGTCTCAGGCACGGGCAAGCGGTACTAATTCTGTAAATTCCGACTCAAATCAGTTCGTTGAGCACTTTGCTAGCAAGCTCAGATGCCCGGCATGGAAATACACCATGCATACGAATCATACGCATAGATTGTATAGGAAATGTTAGTTATGTGATATTAAGTTGAAGTTTGAAAGCCACCCTAGAGTCGTTGATCATCTGATTGGACTTCGAAGAAGTAATGCATGCCAAAACTTTCATGGATTTGATAGACAGCAGCTTCTGAATGAATCTGCATACGCAAGGAGATTTATGAATAGAATTCAGTTGGAGCAGGAGGAAGCTGCTTAGAACAGTGAGTTACTAGCAGCACAAGCTCAGAAAAGTAGCAGTTCGGATGTACATCCACAGCATCCGCACATAGAGATGATGGCTCAGGGCATGCACTCCAGCGTGTTGAACAAGTTTCCAACTCCCGCACTACAGACCAGCTTAGTCCGAGTTCATCACGAGGAAATGGAAGAAAGCGTCGCCGAATTTCAGGGGATAGACCTCCTCGAATTGTGGAGGTGGGAGTACGAGATTTCTCCATGATCCAGGACTTCAAGAAAATACTTACCAAAGCTGTAATGAAAATAATTGTTCTTCGCCGTCGTCCCTTTACCATGTTCAAAATGGAAGCTTTTTTCGGAAGCCCAGAAGTAGAGCTGTTGGAACATTTATGCACGGGGATTTAGGAATACCTACCCAATGCTCGTGGAATATCAGGGAAGTACCTTGACGAATTTTACTTTGATACGATGGCGTACGTGAAAAGATGTATCTTAGACGCCCTTCATTCTGTACTTGGAACAATCATGTTCGATGGTTGGGAGGATTTCAAAAAGCAGTCTGCTGTAAATGTTATTCTTCGGGTGAATACAGGAGATGGTCCACCAAGTAGTACATATCTTATTGAAAATGTATAGAAGGGATCGGAATAGGTAAGCGCTCGTAAGTATCGCGAAATTTGAGGAGACTCCTTGTTGAAATATCAAGTGAGTGATGGCGTCTGTGCCGTGACCAGCGATAACACACAGGCCTGCATCAATGCACGACGTGGTTTGCCGATGGGAGGCCTGGGTTGTTCTCAGTCAACGACCAGAGCCACGTTGCCGGCTTTATTATAAAGTATGTGTGTGGTATCGAATGGATTAGAGATGTTCTTGACATTGTTTTCCACATAGTGAACACCGTTCACGGTCTGAAAAATTGAAAACTAGATTGGCAAAGTGCACCGAGCAGTAAAATACCCTTCTGAGAGCAGGTTTATCAAGGAAGGCCCGGGTATCGAAAAGGACACGGTTAGTCCTGAGGAAGTAAAGAGGCTCGAAGAAGAACTCAATGTCATGAAGTCGAATCTGCGGACAGTGGTCATGGTTGAACAACCATCACTTACAAGGTTTGCAAGTGCTGAGAGAGTATTGAACGGATTTATACGAGCTCTTCCAGCTCTTATGAAAGTAATTGGAACCAAAAGAGAAGAGAAGGAACATTCTGACCATAATTTGTACAAAGTCAGTAGCGCAAAAGTTCAAAACAGGACCACATCATTTTTTAATCCCATACTTTCACTAGAATTTTGGAAGAAGGTAGAAAAGGTTCGTCGTGTGTTTGTTCTCTGGCGAAGTTATTTGCGTTGTTTTGATGCTAATGACTGCGCCATTTCTGATGTTTTGCCAAAAACTATTGGCCTATGAAATGGCATTGAGGCGTTTGAAATCGATGGCATATCTAAAGCGGAAATTCGAGAGGTGTTCAGGAGACGCAAATACGGCCCTTTTTCAAACACGATCAAAGTGATTTTACTGCAGGATATTCATTATGCAGCTTTTGCGTTGGACCCTAATGCTGATCTGACCTTGGTGGATGATAGTGTTCTTATTGAGAAACTAAGATGCCATGCTCATAAGTACACGAAATCCATTTACGACAACAATAACCTCTCATTGCTTCGAGCAGAACAAATTGTCATGGCCTTTCGGAAAGAGAAGGGAATATGGCAACGAGCAAGGCAATCAATATGAAGGAGTTGGTTGAATGCTACTCCGGCAAACCGCTCGGCTTCTGGCTTAACAAAGGCTCAATGAATAAAGAGCTGAGAGATTTTGCGTTGCGGACATTATCTGCTTCACCCTCCGCATGTGCAGTAGAGAGCTCTTTTAGCGCTCAAAAACTTATTCATATCAAGCCGCGAAATCGTTTGAGCAACGAAAAGGTTAAGAAGCTCATGTACTGCTTTTGGAATCTTGTTGTTAAAATGAAGGAAGGTATGACTAACAGGATGGGACTTTCAGAGCAAGATGATTAAGAAATATCAGCGCAGTTGTATCGTTTTTTCAGGTGAATCCAGTCATGGAGGCAGTCAAGACTCCGGCATTGGTTTCAGTTTGGGAGGAGGAACTAGCATACTGTGAATCGAGGACGTGGAGGACCTGTCGGAGAGATATGAGGATGATAGCTTTGGTTATGAATTTCTTCTATGTTGATTACGTGATTTACGTTTAATAGCCTATTGATTTGTTTTGTTACTAGAGTGACGCAAAACGAAATGTTGTATGGAGTATTTGATATTGGACTTGAGCGTATAGCTGGGTGAAGGACTTTCAACTTGAAATGCCCCATTTGCATTGCCAATGAGTCACTGAAGACCGGTTACGCAACTGGGGAGGGTCTTTTGTTTCAAAGAGTTAAAGGGGTTACTACAATTAACGGGTAGATTTAACATGAGAGGCTAGACAGTTAAAAAGGAAGGTAACATAGACGGACTACACCGAGACGGCATCCGCGACCAGATCGAGTAGCTAAGCTACTGTCCAATACTGCGTTATGCCTCGTGCGTGGTGACGGCTGAATTGAACGCGATGCGACTCGTATGATCCACAATAAACTTCGACTCGACACGCAAGGGAGCCCCCAACGTGTCAAACGCCATTGCCCAGAACTCACACAGAGCTGACTCGACACCTGCTTCGCTTAACTGGGCTCGTATGCGTGTCTCCTTCTTAAAGGAGGCAAATTCTCCTAAACTGGCAATACAGCTTGGCAGCGATCTGTAAACAACTCTCGTTGTGCAAGTGTGAGACGATGACGTAGACATCACGAGTAGTCGGTTTGATATCTGTGTCTCCTAGCGGTGGCACCAAGGGGTTGCGCAAGGATGTCCGCAGGGCGGAAACAGCGACCATCGATGAGGAACAAAATTTCCAACCTGAATTGAATACCGGCAACCATAATCAAGACTCTAGCAATCCCGTTCCAACGAATTGTGTCGGTGGATAATGCCACAATCGAGACACTACATGAGGGCATGGTCGCCGCGAGGGTCCATAGGCTCCTGGTGATGAGCAGAGAGTCGGTGCGGAACGAGGAGTGCCTCTCGATGGGTCCTCAAAACGGAGTTGTACCGTGTGCAGCGACGTCATTTTTCATTAGACTGCTGACGCGGGTCCGGTGTGCTAGATCAAGAGTGCGCTTCCAAAAATGTCTAGTTGTACACCTGAAATAATTGTTTTTGTGGGTTGTTAGGGAGTGCAACCAGCTTCGTCGGTTCGACATAGTCGAGGCCGCCGCCCATGTCGCGTTGGAAGAAATTTGGGGGCTGGGCGAAAGGGGGGAGTGGGACAACAAAAGATCTTGAGAGAAAGAAGGGCAAAATGGTAGAAGAAATCCGTAATAGGGTGTAGGATGCGGAGGGAGGCGCTCTCGATGTAAGAGGCAGCGAAAAACGTGTGAAGTACAGTAGCCCAGGGAGGGAAAGCCACGGCCGATCCATTTTGAGAGGAAGAAAGATTTTGTTGAACGCACAGGCAGTGATAGAAAACAGTAGACGTAACGTTGGTCTGCGTCGAACTTTTCGGCGGCATATGCAGAGAGCGCAGGTGGCATGAGACGGACAATGTTTAACACCTTGCAACAAAAAGGAGTCATCTGGTGGAGATGAAACCGGATACGGGATTCGGGACGTCTGCGCGAAACTACTGCAGTAAACGGAATTCATCTTATTTGGCATCCAGAGCGGGTACGCCTGTACTCAGGCGAGCCGACGGGCGCGCCTAAGGTAAAGATGACTTCTTCTTGGTTCACCTTGACAGGGCCACATCTGAAGGACAGAGGCGCTCATGAACGGACAAAAGATTTTGATAAGCGTCGACAGATCTGTCACACCGGCTTTAGGAGAGATTTCGGTGGTCACAAGAGGGTGGAGTAGTCGGGGCGAAGTAGTGGAGGGTTGAATCCAGTCGGGGCTCCGCACGGAGTTTGGATGCACATGGAGGACGACGTGCCGAACAAACAACTCCTAAACGGTCGGAGCGGATGGGAGGAAAGCAGTAACGATAGCGCAGACTGGGTGCTTAGGATGAGGGTGGAGGTACTGGAGCCGTTCGATGGTCTTGGAATCTTAACGGGGCGTGATCGCTCGCGCGCTGAGTGCGCGGGTAGTCCGTATGTATTTTGCCCTCGTTGCAGAAGTCATCGCCCTTGAGACACGGTTACTTCTCTCAGATCTAGACATCGAGGAAGTGAGGCGGGACTCGTAGGAACATCGCTGGGTGTCATGAGCGGCAATAGCTTTCCCCATAAAGCCCCGAAATCGCAGAAGCCCTGTGGAGGGAGGGCTGCGTCTTTATCAGAGTCAGTTACGCAACCAGTTTGGGAAAAATCACATGATACAATATTCGAATTCCGTTGTTTGGATAACCCAAAATGCAAAGGATGAGTTTTTGAGTTTTTTCGGTAGCTTTGCAAATTTTTTGCTACAGCTTTGAGAAATATGAGCTCATTTGCAGATACAACGCTGTCTAATAATATATATACGTATATATTATTAGACAGCGTTGTTATACCGTATACATATATATATGTATATGTATACGGTATATTATACTGCTGACGTATAGTTTATACGTCAGCTATTGACAGCTTCTTAGGTTTTACAGTAAATGCTTACAGATGCGAGTGGAATGTGGAGCTTAAAAGAAATTGCTCGAAGATCGCGGCGCGTTGACGCAACCGGATCCACTTGTGACCAGATCCCGATTCCGCGCGGAATTGGCCGCAGAAAATGTCTGCAATCGAAAAATCACAGGTCATTGGATATGCAGCCCGGTCAGCGAAGATCTGGCTAAACTGCGGCGAAAAGCGCATTGCTGGAATATTCAAAAATTTAAATGGTTGGCAACTTTGAACTAAGTTCAAAACACATGTCTTTCGTTAATAGCAATATCATACGCAATGGTTGAACTTACAGTAGAATCTGCTCTGACACACTAAGAAACCTTTCATTTCGATGACCGATTCGTGGCGACCACAGCAGTAATTGTTACGGGTTTCGTTGACAACGTCATGGAGATAAGGACACGCCCCAAGTTTTATTCCCCTGATTCTTCCTCTTAACGTAAAGGTCCTTTCTCTTTCTCTCAGGTACCCATTGGGTACCGAACGACTGCCAAAGTTATCTAGATGGCAGAGTACCTGGATTTAGTCATGGGATAATGCGTCACCTTTGCCAAACTAAATATGTCAGTGCATGTAAAAATCAGCACTCCGATTGAAGTAAGAGACTATAGCCATGGCCTTTACGAAAACGACGCGACTTTGCAGTAATTAGTGGATAGACGCGAACCAACTGTCACTTACGACACGCAAACTTCGGCGTCTGACATCACCGGCCTCCAATACCTCTCTGAGTAGCCTAACCGGACCCAGTGCTCATGCCTCGGGCGCAACCTGTCAAACATTGCGAGAAACGTCGGAGTATGGGAAGCAAAAGAGGCCATAATCGGAAAATGAGTCTTCTGTCGAGCCGTCCTCTTTCTCTCACCACACTTGACACGATAAAGGTGTCCCTTACAAACCCACCCGCACCAATACCGTCAAGGCTATTTCCTCACCTCTCGTTGCATACCTCGCTGCAAACGCCGTGAACTCTAGGCCGGATGTCTTCGTCGAAACCCGTAGTTGTTTCCTCCATCTCGGACTATTCACCTCCATGCGCGTCTCCATGCAGCCTCCAGATATCACACAGTAACTGCTCATCATCATACTAACACCATTCCAAATCACGATATGTCCCGGGGTTGCACAGCTTCCCATGTTATCACATAACACCCTTGTTATCCCATGTTCCTTATACACTAGTTCTTCCTTTGACATGCCCTCCAACAACCGGGCATCGAAACAAATCACAGGATCGGGTGAAGTTGACGGCGAAGGACTAGCTGCCGGTGTGGCGGCGACACCAGGGCTTGCAGCCAAAGCTTCATCACTCGGCTCTACGTCGGGACTTTGAGAAGCCTCCTCTTCGCTCGGGTCAGGTGTATCCATCCCAGTCTCCGGACTTACAGACGGACTTTCCTCCGAGACACTACCAGGGAGCATTTCATCCCGGGCGTCTCCACTGGCATCTCCTCCGGCCCTGTCGGAGGAAGTTCTTGGACCGGATCTAGTTCCACTACCTGTGATAGCTGCGAAAACTCATCCAAAGCACATATTGGTTCGTCACCGAGACCGGCCAAGCACAGTTCCATCTCGTCGCATTCTGCGCTGCTCTGACAAGCCTGAATTCCATTCTCCGGAAAACAAATGCAAATTCCCCCGACGGGCGGACATGGTATCACTGCACCTTGATCACCTGATGGGAATACGCACGTCCTCTCCCCTGCACACCCGCCATCGTTGAAACAAGAAGCAAAATTCACTCCCCTCCCATCCTCCTCATTTAACTCTGTCACATTCCCCGCCTGGTTGAGCACGCTAGGGGACGCACAAAAGCCACGCAG
Source organism: Kappaphycus alvarezii (assembly GCA_002205965.3). Taxonomy (NCBI): domain Eukaryota; phylum Rhodophyta; class Florideophyceae; order Gigartinales; family Solieriaceae; genus Kappaphycus; species Kappaphycus alvarezii. The sequence continues at coordinate 1,297,619 of NADL03000699.1, read as the reverse complement.
CTCAAACCCCATCAAAACACCCTCTACACAGACCTCCCCATCAGGGCAGTGGTCAGCATTTCCGCAAAAGATGGGGTCGCCGAGAGGAGCACAACGGCATGCAGCCCCCGGGACATCAATACATCGTTCTTCTTGAGGGGTAAAACATCCCCGCAGGCCGCTGCAATCGCTGCCAGACTCGCATATTGCAAAGGAGAGGCCATCAGGTTGCGGCATAGTATCTTGCGTGGGAGGGGCCGGTAAGGGATTTGCGTCGCCGTCGGCATCACCAGGATTGGGGCCTGAATTGTCGTCGTCTTCGTCATCGGCCTCTGGATCAGGATCGCGCCCAACTCCTGGATCGATATCGTCGTTAACATCCGTCCCAGCATCCCCAGCTCCCGTGTCTGGCCCGGAGCCACTGTTAGCCCCTGGCCCAGTTTCATCGTCAGGGCTGGCCCGGTTCCTTCATCACTGTCAGGGCCTGCATTGCTGTCATCCCCTGCACCGGGATCGTCGTCAGGTCCTTGATCTGCGGCATCATTGTCCTCCGTGTCGGGATCAACAGCGGGATCGGGGCCCTCATCGACCTGCTGAATCTGATCCGGCAATGCCTCGGTGGCAAGTGGAGTGACACAGACGGGTCCGTCGTCAAGGATACCCTGGGCGCAAACTTCTTCTTGGACACATTGCGAGGTGGCTTGACATGATTGCAAGCCAGTTGGTGGAGAACAAAAACATGCGGGATTGCTGGGACGACACAACTCGACTCTTTGCGGATCCTGTATAACACAGACTCGCGAACCGGCACACTGCAAATTGGTTCGACATTGGTCAAGGGTGAAGCCACCACCTGGTAAGGGCGGGTCCGAAAAGGCGTTGACTTCACGTAGTTGGGGGGTCTCCTCGACGACAGAGTCCGAGATACAATTGAATGAGATGCCGGGAAGGCCTGCGGTACAGATTTCGCCGGATTCACAATCTATAGAGGTTGAACATGGAAGAAAGGAAAAGGCGGGAACACAAACACAAGGGGGGGTGAAGCAGGGAGTAAAATCAGCGGTGGCGACACACTGGCGGGGGACCCCGCAGTCGGCGGTAGATTCGCAGGACTCGAGGGTTTGTCCAGAGGCACGAATGGAGGGGAGGAGGGTGTTCGGAGGAAGGAGGTAGGATTGGGAAGATATGGGGGCGAGAAGGAGGATGATGAAGAGGGGGTAGAGGCAGAGCGTTGACATCTTTTATTGCGCTTAGTGCGGTGTGTCGGGGATTATTGCTGTGGGGAAGGGGGCAATCGTGAAAAGTAGGGGTCAGTAATAGTGAAGATGAGAGGAAGAAGTGAAGCGGTCGGTTTGGTTGTCCAGGTGTTATCACTTCAAGCTTCGAACTGTTAAGAAATCTTTGTACTTTGTGAACTAGATAAATGTGTAGAAAAGCCTCACACATCTTGCTGTAGTACTGTACAGTAGGGTATAATGGCAATACTAGAGGATGTCAAGGCCTGAGTCAGTTACAGCATGTAGTTTCGGTACCTCGCTGTAAACTTTCAACGAATAGATCCAGAATAAGACTTGTGAAAACTTTGGGCCATCTTGGGTTTCTTTGATAGCCACCCCTATTACTGAATGCATTAAACTTCTTTCCTAATTTGCTGCACTGCACTTTACTGTACAGTGTACAGGTACTACAGTACAGTACTCTGTACAATAAGGACTTCTTTGCTGTATGGCATTACAGTAAGTACAGGATTATTTCATTGAGTAGGGGTCAAATAATTTCTAATGTAGTTCAGCAAGTACTGTAGTTTCTATGGTGTCCACTGCAGGATCCAACTAAAGGGCTAGGAACCAACCAGATGGTCCAGTTCGGTCACTTGCAGTTGTTACTAAATTATAAGGATACCGTAACATACTCGATAAAGTTAAGATACATTACAAACCCTTTTTTTCCTTTGATTAATTCGAAATGCATATAGAAAAGCCGAAAGGTCCTGAAAATTCAATAAATGTAGTCTGATCCTGCAGCGGACACCGATTATACTAGGGAAATGTGGGGTGATTTACAGTAATATTTGAAAGATATGGTCGGCTGTGGCTTGGAATATCCGACAGTGTGACCAGTAGTACCTCTTAATTTTCCCTAAAAAGCCGGCTCTAATGTCATAAAGTTTTAGAATTTACGTACAGTACTGTTAACCCAACCGGTCAGCTTTTACTGTAGTCTTAAGTACTGTACAGTACAGTCCCGTCTATGTACAGTATGTATCTGCAGAAAACACATCAGTTACAAAAAATTATTGCAGGACTGCACAGTACAGTACAGTACAGTACAGTATAGTATTGTACAGAGCATAGTAGCAAGACCCTTTGTAAAAAGGGTTTCCCGAATCGGTCAAACGTAGATATTAATAATTCAGTACTGTACAGTACTATACAGTACAGTACAGCAAGTGTAGTACAGTACTAGCGCCGCTGTACAGTAGTGTCATGTGGTCGTCCATAGCCATGTCCATTCTATCCCAAACGTGGAACATCCAGTGGAACATCCGGTTGAACACCTGGTTAGCTCTTACTAACAGCCTCTTAGCCAATAGTCGGACCATTCACTTTACATACAGTAATGTACCGTACCCGTACAGACACAGTTTGGACCAAAATGATACAAATACTGTACTGTTGAGAATACTGTAGTACAGCTCGGTACTGTCTCGAACACAGCAGGGCACAATTTTTTTCGGGCTGCGAATTTGTTGGCCTGCACTGTACAGTACTGTACTGTACTGTACTGTACTGTACTGTGCTGTACGCGCTAGAGGGTCTAAGCGTACAGTACTGTTTAAAGCTAAACAGCGGTGATCAATTTAGTCGCGCGCTTCTGTGCACGAGCATACTGTAGATAGCTATTGCAGCGATCTAGACGGCAGTGCCCAAGCACAGAGAGATGCGACGTCGAATGACTTTTGTTGAGGTATGATACCCACCATCCATGCCCGGAAAAGCTCTCTGAGAAAACAGCCTTATTCAGCTGACAGGACACCGAGAGAATCGAAACCAAGCGATTGCAACTCGAGAGAAAAGTCGCACTGACAGTCATCACAGAGGTTGGGCGGCCGACGTGCAAGCTAACGGATGAGGTCGCGATTCGTGTCCCGGTGGGAGCGGCCCGCTGCGTCATTTGTTATCTGTGTGGCCTTGCTGCGGGTGGCCGACTTGAAGGACGATACGATTCGTTACAAACGGGAAGGACTGAAATATCCGCCGGGCGTAGGGCCCTCTAGGGTGAGGAACGGTCCCTCGAGTTCACAGTCGCTGCTAGTGGCGCGTATGACATGCGTTACGAGGGCGTTTAGGATAGAGTTGTGCCAGTGGGAACGACTGAATCCGTTGGGACAGAGGTCTGCTGCATGGTCCCTATGGGTGTCCGAGGGCTCGTGATAACACGAGACGAGTGGGGGGTCGTAGCACATGGGTAGGAGGAGGTGCTTCTGCAGCATTACAGATCATTGCCTGTCGCGGAGCCGACATCAGGAGGGGGGATGGCCATCGAACAAGGCGGTAGTGGGGCTGTGGCGAAAGGCGTGGCTCTAGATGCCCTCGTCATTGTGTTGGGAGGGACGGCGAAGGGTTGGCTTCCCAGTCCTTGTCATCCCAATGGAGACGGGTCCGAGTGTCCTGCTGCACCCTTGTTAGTTTAGCTTGGGTGTTTCATGGGGATGCAGCAAGGGCGATAGGGTCAAGGTTTTCCACCTCGGCGGGATCTAGGTGGCCGACGAGGGCGTGAAGGATCGGGCGTGGTTGATCGGGGAGGGAACGCCGTCTCCAGGGAACGGAAATTGTAGGAGATCCGCAGCCCGGAGGAATGAGTATCTGGTGGTGAGTTCAAGATCAGCGGCAGCGCCGATGCCGAGGAGGACGGGGCCGATTTCGGAAAAACCAAGTCCGCCGAGTCGGATCAGAGACGGGCTTGGGTCGAGGCTGGGCCGGAGAGCGAAAGGCCGTTACTTCCTCCTAGAACTCCCGTTGCAATGAATCAAACACGGTTGCAACATCTGAAGCGTGGTGGGGCTCCGACAAGCGGAACGTGTGCAGCATAAGGCAAGCAGAAGCACAGAGGCGATGCATATGGAAACAGGATTGTGAGTTTCAGACGTCATGGACCTTCTCGAGGCTTCGAAAGCAGGACGCGATCTTCGCGCGGAGGAACTCGTGCGTGTATTCGCAGGTGGCGGCCGAGTCACTAAGGAGCTCGAAACTATGGGGGAGCATTACTGCAGTGGGAAGACTTAGAGGAACTCCTCGCGTGCCGTGACGCTTGTTTGGGTCCACACATCTTGTGCATGTTGAGCTGGAGCCCAAGTAGAGGGCCCATGTTGCAAGGGCGAGGTGAGAGCTCGGCGGAGAGGGGGCAATGTACCGATGAGTGAGCCATCGTCCGCATACCGTTGGTTGAGGATGAGGTTCAGGCCTTCCGCAAGCACAAGTTATAGGGGCTAGATGGTCAGGAAGAATATGAGCATGCTGGCCGCCTTACCTTTCCTGGTGCCTTGTGTGCTTAGAATCATGATACGCTCACAGTTTGGGACGTGGAGCGGAGGTTGCGAGCGGCCATAGACCATGCTCATGAACGGGGCGAGCGTGGGAGTGCGGGCAGGCAAGAGATTTAGAAGAGACTGCCTGTCCACGAGATTGAACACGCCAGAAGCATCAATAAGGACGGTGGCGGTCTGGGGGCCTGAGAGGGGCTGTGGTGGAGGTTCCGTACATCGTGCGCAACTGCATCCATCTTGGCCTTAGTCCCATTTGCCGTAAGTTTGGAGCGAGGAAGTCTCTTGTATCATCGATGGCGTGAGGGAGGAGGGTCCTCGAAGCGATGCGGCGGAGAATAGTCCTCACAGAAATGGGGCGGATGTTGCCAGGTTTTGGCTGTACGGGAGGGAGTGTTGCGGCAGCGATTAGAGCGATGACGTCGGGGAGATCGCTGCGGGCAATGCAATTTACGAGTTGGTTGAGTACGGCAAGGCCGGTGACACCTGTATCGGGAGTGATCTTGCTCTTGACCAAGAGGTGAGAGCAGGGGCATGGGCAGGTCAGCCGGTCCGGCCCGGCAGCAATGTCACGAGAGATTCCTTGTGCAGCTCATGCAACGGCCTCCGCAATGGCATTAGGAGGAGGCGGGAGGCAAGACTCAGGGAGCTGGGCGATGTAATGGTAAAGGTTCTGTTGGAAGGAGCGCAGGGCCTGGACGGGGTCGAGGTGGTTGACATCGGCGGGTGAGCGCTGCGTAGAGAAAGCATGGCCTTACTGTGAGTCTATCTCTACATGGCGCCTCTACGCGGCAGATGCGCTGGGAAGGGGAGGGCGAGTATGCGGGCGCGGTGCGGTGTTGGGCAAACCAGTCAACACTGTTCAGGTGGGCGATGATGGCTTCGGCTCAGGGCGTGCCCCCTTGGTTGCCGGTATGGATATAGCGTATGCGGTCGGTAAGGCCGTCGTTGCAATGACGCCAGCCTTCCTCACTACGCAGGGTGCGACGGAGGATGGCGGTGTGGAGTATGTGAGAGCGTAGGAAGGCGCGGGCAATGGAATCGTTGTCTTGAGCTGTCGCCGTGTCCTTGTCCAGCTTGAGCAGAGAAGGATGAACGAGGTGATGCAGGAGTCGTGGATGTCTTGGCGGACGTCTGCTTCTCGGCACGAGGTGCGACGGATGTCAAGGGGAGACGGCAAGGAAGGCGGAAAGGGGGTGGGGCATTTGGATTCGGAGGGCACATGAGTGTATGTTAGAGGGGATGCGGGTGGCCCTGGGGTTGGCCCTAGGCGGATTAGAAGTCGTTGGCCTCCACGAACATAGGGGGGCACGGTTGGGAGACCACGACATCCACCATGGTGGACTGGGGTTCGCCTGCAGCAGGGTCGACGGCAGGGCAGGAAGGTCCTCGGCAACGGCAGCAGGGTTTCCGGTGTGTGTGACGTTGTTGGAAGACAGAGACCAGGAGGTGGCAGCGATCGGAGAGAGGGCAGCGGCAAGGGTTGCAGCCCTAGCTCAGCGCGTGCTGTGTTTGTGGCGCGGGAGCCGGGCGGTGATGGCGGGGCGAGGGCCAGTAGACCGCCCGGCCTTCCTGGCCGAGTTTCCGCTCTCGGAATGCCCCGGCGACGGTTTCAGCCTCTTCGGGCCCCGTTGGGTGACGCTACCTTCACCATGGCCTTCTCGCACAGCAAGGTGGAGAGGTGCCGCCGCACCCTTGCACTGCTGGAACAGTTCCGGGACCCCCAGGCTCGTTCCCACATGCACCGCCCATGTACCTCGGCATGCCCAGTGCTTCACGCATTTCGGCTTGCCGACCCTCAGCGCGCGGCTGAGCCTGCAGCTAAGGTTGACTCTCTGCAGCAGTCCTATTACGTCGCGCTCAATAACGTCTCGCTAACGGATGACGCCTGGGAACAATCGTTTCTCCCCCTCCGTCTTGGAGGGCATGGTTGCTCCATGATCGGTCCCTACCTGCACGTGGCTGTCGTTGGTAGCATTCTGGACGCTGCCCCGCCCGCTTACACGTCTGCCTAATCTACAACCCGCTTCGTCGCCGTACTTGGCAAAAGCGCTCGTGGCGATGGATCCTTCCTTGTCAACCAGGCACGCTCGCCTCTGCTAAACGATGTCCGCCGGATTCAAGGCGAGCCGTTCGCCACCAGCCTAGGCGCCTTAGACCCTGTCTCCCTTTCTGACACGCCCGTCAATCTTCAATCACATCTAAATCGGGCACAGCAAGAGGCCAAGGCAAAAGGTGTTTTGGGATATGGAAGAGAACCCCGTCCCTGCCACTTCGAGGAGGCCACCCGTCCCAGCATACGCGGCCTGCCTTTCGCCAAAGCGCTGCCGCTATTTTCCTATTCACGCATTGCTCCACTGCGACGGTGTCGTTGGAGCACTGAATCATCATGCTGCGCAGGCACCTCAGTCTCCCAGTCTACACAGACTCGTTGCCCTCGAAATGCCACCACTGCCAGCAGGACCTGGATGTCCACGGTGGCGATGCCGCAGACCGCTGCATCTCAGAGTTTGGACGCATTCACCGCCACAACTCCTTCCGCAACATGTTCGCGTCGCACTTTTTCCGCTCCGCTGACCTCGATGATGAGTTTAAAGTCGAGAATCTCGTCCCTGATACGGACTTTAGGCCAGCCGACATCCTCCTCGTGCAACCCCCCCCTGACCCTGAAGCCGGCCTCCCGGACCGGCCCATCGGATATGACGTTGCCGTTACGTCCCCATTTAAGCAGTCCTAACTCAAGAAAGCGACGCAAGTCGCCGGTGGAGCTGCCGTCCTCACGCACCACCATAAGGTCCAGGACCTGCAACACAAGCTGTCAAGCCGCCTGGTGCCTCCCTCCCGGCTCTCCCGCGACCAAAGTTTGCCATCCCAGTCCCTAATTTTTTGGTTTAATATTTTTATCACTGTAATATCTACAGTGCGGTGCAAAAGTATAGACTCAAATGAATTGAGAAAAATATTAAAATAAGCCAGATATATTGTGTACCACAAAAAACGTCTTTAAAAGCTGAGTAGAACAGCAGCATTTTTTTAAAGAAAACAAAAGACAGTACGTGTGGGAATAAAAAACGTGATTTTACCGGTGCAAAAGTATAGACTCAAGAAATGTTTGAGATTGTCAGGTGGCGGGAAATGCAAACAGAATGAACAAATGCATACCAAACGACTCTCCTCACCTCTCCCCAGGCATCCGTTGCGTTTCAATGCATTGCAATCATGCCGCGGCAAAGGCAACTCACTGCAGAAGAGCAAGCATCAATTTTAGCCTTGCGCAATGCCAAACTCACCACAAGGCAGATCTCCGATCAGTTGAAGCGCTCTCAAACCGTCATTGCACGCTTTCTCAAGAATCCAAAGTCTTATGGATCCAAAAAAAGAAGTGGTCGCTCATCCAAGATATCACCCGCTGCGAGGAGGCAAATCGTTCGAGAAGCAAAACGATCTGGACACAGTGCCAATCCCATCAGACAAGACTTGCAGCTTCACGTTTCGAAGCATAGCGTCTTAAGAGTACTGCAAAGTAGCCCTGAGCTGGCTTACAAAAAAATGAGGACTACTTTCTATCTTACAGAACATCACAAAAAAGAGAGATTGAACTGGTGCATGGAGAAAGGAGAGTATGATCATTCTTTTTGGAAGCAAGTCATTTTTTCCGACGAGAAAAAGTTCAACATGGATGGTCCCGATGGTTGCGCATACTACTGGCATCAACTAGGCACTGAAGAACGTATTTACAGTAAGCGTCAGCAAGGTGGTGGTGGTCTCATGGTTTGGGGGTGTTTTTCTTACTACGGAACTTGTGATCTTGTCTTCGTTGATGGCCGAATGAACTCTACAAGGTATCAAGAGGTTCTCAAGAATCATTTGTTGCCATGGGCTGCCATGACACATGGCGAATCTTGGACATTTCAACAAGACAACTGTTCGATTCATGTTTCTAACTCTACCAAGGCCTGGTTTAATGAAAACTCTGTCAATGTTTTGGAATGGCCATCAAGGGCTCCTGACTTGAACCCGATCGAGAACCTATGGGGATCCTCGCTCGCCGGGTTTACCTGGATGGAAAGCAGTTTTCATCCTTGGTAGATTTGAAATAGGCGATTCTCAAGGAGTGGTCCCTCATTTCTGAAGACCTCCTGCATAATCTGGTGAAATCAATGAAACGTCGCATTTTATCTGTTGTTAGCCGTTGTGGGGCAAAACTTCCATATTAAGACCTCTAAAGGCTTATTGTTTGAGAATAAATGTGATCGAGTCTATACTTTTGCACCGGTAAAATCACAGTTTTTATTCCCGCACGTACTGTCTTTTGTTTTCTTTAAAAATATGCTGCTGTTCTACTCATCTTTTAAAGACGTTTTTTGTGGTACACAATATATCTGGCTTATTTTAATATTTTTCTCAATTCATTTGAGTCTATACTTTTGCACCGCACTGTATGTGCAACACTGTGAAGTCGCTACAAAATTAATTTTGAATAGGGTGACTAACTCCTGCGTGTTGCGGGGCCCGACTTATCACTGACGCCGCACTTGTGGACCAAATAGCGTAGCTCAGTCTCTGGTGGAAGCGGGTCTTCATCACCTCCGTAGAGCATCAGCTGTCGCATCGCGCATGTAGCATCGCGCAGCTGCCGCGTATTTCTCTATGAACTTTGATGATGTCTCAGCAAGTGATCCTAACAAGTGAAACGCCAGCGGCACAAAATCCCATCCTAAGCTTGATCTTCCAGGCAGGACGTCGCCAGGAATGGCAGCCACTTTCGTGGCTAGGTCCCTCTTCTTTCGCTTTTCTGCTGCGTTGGCAACGCTCGCGCTTTTCGTGCTCCCATTGACATATAGCACTTCTGGAATGGCGAGGATACGTTGATGTCGTAGGCCACTGGAAGAGGGGCGGGGTGTTCAATGCTTCGGATCGCGGAAGCGCCAGAATATCCGCGGGTCGCGCATTCAGTCTGGGGAGTAGGTATTTGACCTCATATTGGACGCCAACTCCTGTTGCTTAAAACAGCTCTCTCCCAAGTACTCTCACAACTGCTGTGTGCCGGTTGGTCCTCCCGAGACCTTTGTTACAAAGGTCTGCTACATGGTCCCCCAAGAGATCCATGGGCCAATGGCACTCAGCGCATTGCAGCGGTGCGGTGTCGTCAAACACGCGAACTCCTAGGTGACAGCGTAGCATCACTGTCCACATCTCGTTGGACGTTCGGTTGACTACAGCGGGGTGTGCGGTGAGGAAGGTCCTTGCCTGCGTTTCCAAGTATGCATAACGTCGAATTCTTCGCCGAATATCCGCTTCTGAATGAGATATGGGGTTTGGCAACCTCGACCATTCGTCGTCCTTCCAGAAGAACTTTGCTGCTGCTGATTTTTTTTGCTCCTCGGTGCCCGTTCTCCGGAGAATGTGTTATCTATCGGAGAGTATACCCGTGTTGCCAGTAAATGCTACACCTCGGAGGTTACTATTAACAAGCGCATCTACCAGTGTATCAGTTGCGGCTTGTGGTCGTCGATGGCTCTAGCCATCATATCGCGAGCCCCACTGCACGTGACCGACTTGTTCCATCCAATTTGCTATCAACTGGATAGTTTTTCAGTCGGAGCACACCCTAGAAAAGTCATGAATAAACATCTCTCTCTCTGTATTAAAATGGAACAGCGCTTCCCCCGTCCTTCAGAGAACTCATCCACTTGCTGGCCTTTTCCACGCCCTTCCACCGCCTTCCACACCCCTACTATCACCGCTCACTATGGTACGGTACTCTCCTCGTATGTACCCGCATCGATACGATGTGCCGCCGCATGGTCGCTGGTGCCGCTGTGCTCGCTGGTGCCGCCAATCCATAGACTATCCAACGAAAGGCCCGCAACGCTCTCGCGCGTCTCGCCGATGTCGATATGTCCCTACATGTCTCCTGGCACTTCGCTCCGCTTGCTTTCGATACCATCGGCGCAATGTCCGGGGCTTCGCGACCTTTTATCAATGAGCATGCTGAACCTATCTAGTTTTGCTCCGCCCAACGGTACCCGGTAGCTACGGTGCAAATTCATCAACGACCAAGCTTCTCTATCTGGTCCATAGTCGCTTCTGCGCTACAGTACCTGCTCGCATGCTACGTCAAAGGATGGGCATCTCCTACCGTGGGTAACGTGTACGGTATGCCCTGTTTGGTACAATCCCTCCACTCTCCGCACCCACTCCGGTGCCTTCTCCTTTCCACTACTGCACGCACCCACTCCGTCGCCTTCGCCTTCCCCTTGCGTTTTGTCCGAGTACTTTCCCATCGGCGAGCAAGCGAACGCTGAGACGTGCCGTGGCGCAATAAGACTGCCGGTATACTCGCGGGAGTGCGCGAGACGACGGCGAGGGGGCAAAGTCACTTACGCAAGGGGTGGGGGAGGTCGCCTGAAGGGGGAGGAGCGTGCAGTAGTGGGAGGGAAAAGGCACCGGAGTGGGTGCGTACCGAAGTGGGAAGCGTGAGCAAGCGGGGCGAGGATGGGAAGAGTGGTGCGGCATGAACGGGGAGGCGGGGATCGGAAAGAAAAAAACATATTGGGTGCGCACTGAATTTGTACAGTACGGCCTGCTCAGCATACTCTCAACGAGGGGTCGTGTGGCACGCAGATTACTGTATGCCAAGTACAGTACTGTACGTACCCCACAATGGGCATCGTACAGTACTGTACTGTACAGCACCGCATCCTGAGGGGATAGGTCTGGAGGCTTCCAGGGGTATCTCACCACTGCGTGCCAGGAGAGTGATGGGGGGTTGAGGCACGGCACAGTACAGTACACATAGCACTGTAATGTACCGCGCCCATGAAATAGGTAGGTAGGTTACGCTTGACCAAAAAAGGGGGAAAGGACAGCAACAAGCATTTCAGCTCCCTTCGACATCCTACACATCCTAGTTTTGCCGGAAGCAAGCATGCCACGAAGGAAATAGTTGACGGACCGGGAGAGAGTGTAGGATAAAAACCCTAGGGGATGGTTCGTCAGTGGCAGATTTTAGTATGGTAGAGCAAACACGAAGCTAAAGGGAACGATTAAACCAAAGGGATAAAAGTGGCCAAGGAAGCAAGGGATTCAAGGCGTTTAATGGACGGGCGGTTAACCAGCTGGGGTAAAGTCATCCAGGTTGATGCCGATGGCTTGGAGACGCGAACAATTTTGGGGCCTTAGGTTGCTTGCCTTTTTACCTTCCCACTGAGGGTTGACCGCATTATATAACCTAAAGGATGTACCGCTGGCTAGCTCCACTGTAAAGGCTCTACCACTCCAGAAGGGCTCTCAACCAACGATTTTGGGGGATAGATCACAAATCCAGAGGCGGGGATCAAGATGAGCCGCGAGCTCCCCTTCGCCAAACGACGACTGTGCGTACCCAAGGGTTTCTTGTGACATCTCCATGAAGGTCCTTACTGTTGGCCCGATCTTTACAGTAATCTCCGGCTGGACTCCAAAACCTATACATGGCATGCCCACCTGGATGTCCAGCAATGCGCGTCCTCATCCCTGCTGGATCATTACACCCGAACCCCTCAGCTTATAGAATTCCTCAGGGCGGCGCCACCATGTTACTTCCGGCTCCCCAACCTGCGGGATATCACAATACTACAGAAGGAGACAACTGATGCCCTTTCAGCCAAAAAAAAAATAACAGTAAGAGCCATTGCAAAGCATTTGAAACGACTCTATACTGTTATTAGTAAGTAATTGAGGATTCCTACAAATTATGGGGCGGCGGAAAAAAAGAAGAATCCCACAAGTATAGCCAGGTTACTAACTGACGAGTGACTCGGGAGGCGTCAGCGACTGGCCATGGAGCCAACAGACTTCGGAAGGACCTGGGACTGAAGTCTTTCTCTTCATTCCAGACTCCGCATCCCCATCCGGCTTCGTCCATACTCGATTGAGGCCTTTTCAATTTTATATGAGCGCCCACGTGTCTCTGCAGGTGTGAGGGCTACGTTTTGATAGTTTTGTAGCGCAAGAATGCGGAACCACTCAGATTCGCTTGCGTTAGGTTGGTACATATAAGAACATTGAGCTCTATTCGTAGGCTTTGATCGCATTTGGTTGCGTTCGATGCCGACCGGAGCAGCCTACTTTCGTCCTTTGTGATTTTTCGTCGATTTAACCGGAACGTTTGCCTCCCATACGTAGATTTATTCTCCAAAAAGCAGTTACTACTAAAAGATTAGCGATGATTCAGTATCACACTTGGAAGTGGTAGCTGGGAGTTTCAAATAGCCAAAAAAGCCCCGATTTTAACAATAAGGTGCTCGAAGGTATAAATCATAAAGTTCTGCTTGTAGCGAGTTCGTTTGCCGAGAAAACTTCTGTACCGTAAAGATCGTTGGAATTTCGAAGGGCGCCTTGTACTAAGATTCTTTCATGTTGTGTTATTTAAGTTTTTTAATCATTAATCAATCTCCAGACGCAGATTAATATCGAGGATAGCGCTACGCTTGGACCTAGTAACATTTTTTCTGTGTCGCCTTGGTGGAAGAGGAAAAGCGCGATGTCTTATGGAGCGCCATATTTGTTAAATTTAGAAGCTAAAAACACTGAGTCAAATAGTACCTTTTCTGGTACCAAAAAAGGAGTTATCAATTCCTGTGAAACAGTGGAACAATCTCCATGGCAGTGGTCGATACGACATCTACAACCTTATAACTTGGAACTGAGTCCATAATATGAAATACACAATTGGTATCCAAAAACGAATGGTCAACACAGACAAGAGCGTTGCACTGGATTCTAATAGGGCTTAAGGAGATTAGCCTAAGCCATACTACCAAAAAATTCATGACTGAAGTTCGAAAGGTATCTTTTCTAGCCTGCCGTCCCAATTAGGCAGTAATTTTGGCTAGAGATTCAATAAATAAATGCCGAAATAAGGCGCACGGACATCTATTAATGTTCCAGCGAATTTTTCTCTTAGAGATTCAATGGCACTCGATAATTTGATCACGTTGCACATATCAGTTTTCTTTTCATAAACTCCTGAGGAGGTCGGGCGGTGGTGTAAGCTAGAACCAATGATCGGTACAGGGCTTTAATTAGCTCTTGGCTTTAGGATTCCATCCTCGATATGGTCTTCATATCAAAAACCAATCGTCTCATCGGCGGTAATTTGTCTTAAGCTCAAGTTGCGCGACCAAAAATGGCGTCAACTTTTTCCTCTCGCTGTTTCTATTGAACCTTATTCTTGGAAAAAAATTCAAAGCATTTCCTTTCAAGTTCATAGAGCTTTCGGCCTTATTTTGGTCACACTGCCTCAAAGCCGAGGATACCATCTCGTATGAAACTTCTAACAGGTATTTATATGCGCTTGCTGAAGCGTGTAGAGAAGTTCCATTTGAGGCTGCAGCTAATACAGAACTTCGCTGACCATTGTCAACTGAAGAATTGGCCAACAATATGAATGCTGTAAGGGCCGCGGGTAATTTAGACGAGCAAGACGCAGAGTTAAACTTTGACATCTAAGCACCGAAACGAGATTCGAAGTACTCGAAATACTCTGCACCACCTCTTTCCATGCTCAATAGGCTTGTAAAGTTGTGGTACACTTCGCTGTAAGCCGAGATCGCATTTCCTGGCTCTAAAAATGTAATTCCACAGAAGCATTTAATGCTGAGGGAAATCTTTTGGACTCGATTAATAAATAGTTGTGTCCATGTTTCTTATGATACCTCCAGTTTTAGGACTACTATAGTAGGTCTTCCCATATCATAATGAATCAACTTTAATTTGTGCTTTTTCATGATTTAAGGCCGTCTAAGTCGATTTTAACCGTTTTTTTATTAGATTAAAGTAACACAGAGAATTTGAACATCTGGGATGTCTTTTGGCATCAGTCAAGGGAGTACAATAGGCATTTAGCGAAAATAACCCTCTTTCTCGGCATGACCAGTGAGAGTGCAAAAAATTAGTGTTAAACAAGAAATAGCGGTGCGCCCAAGTGATATCCCAGAATGACCTGGTGTAATAATTTAATAAAAGAAAAATTAGTTTTTGCCAAAATTTTATGTTTTTCAAAAAATGATTTAGTAATAGGTCACAAATTTAAAGAGTAATTAATTTCGTAGATCCATTCCTTTTGCAGAAACTACAGCGTCAATATTAAAAAATAGTATAGGTGAAGAAATAGGGATGTTTGAAATTTTTGTTCGTAACTTAATTATTACGCATCTACATACAGAATCACCTCTTGTCCTCTATTCCCAGTGCCTGAGGTCGTACTTACTTTGATTCTCAAAAAACGCAACTTTAATATTTGATGCTTGCGTTATCAATATTTTCAGCAGTATTTGCGTAGTTCATAAATAGTTGCGCAGTTCTCGCAGTTTCGAGCCAACAGTAATAACCGACTTACTCAAGCTGGCTTAAACTGCATTTGGCGAAGATGCAGTGTTTTGAATTATCTTAATGCCGGCGTTCGGTCGCGACAGCATCCCGTCGACACCAGCACCGCGCGTACCGCCGACAAACCTGTTCAGACGCGAGACGACGAAAGGCCGACGTCCCGTCGCGCTTCCTATGCTGTCTCGTCTTCTCGTTGCTTTTAATTGCGTTGGCGGTTGGCGCGACGGTGGTATATGTATTACAAACGCGTGCTTCTGGCGGGGAGGGAGCGGGTGAGGTTGGGATTGATGATGGGATTGGGGAGGGGGAGGCAAATGCAAAGCCGAAGCCGAAGCGGTTGGGAATGGAGTCGGGAAGGGAGTTGAGACGTGTCCGGTGGAGGAGCAGGGGCGGCATCCGCATGATGCTGTGGCGTTGACGAAATAGTTTGAGTTATTACGGTTTTTTTGAGGGCACAGGGTCGCGGGTGCATTTTTCGTTGCGCAAAAAGGGAGCTGAGACGGGGAAAGTGATGCAGAGGTTTGGATAGCTGCACATGTGGTTTTTTGGGGAGGGATATCGTTGCATTCGGTTCATCATATTTTATCTGACCTGGCAGAGGAGGAGAGGGTTTCCTTTAATCAGAAGATGTTTGAGAAATTTAAGGATTTGTCGTTTGATGGGAGTAAGGTGGGGCTAGGTATGGATCGGAATACAGATGAGGCTCATATGAATGATGGCACGCATGCCTTGCACGTGTTGGACACGGGTGATTTGAGTGAGAGGCGGCGCGCATCGTTCACTGCGCGGGCGCGAGGGGCAAAGAACTTGAATGAGGTGGAGAGGGTTTGCGGAGAGGTTTGGGCAAATGTGTAGATGAATCACCTGATTTATAGGATAGACCCGCAGAAAGATGTTGTCAAATTGATTGTTGATGCGTTGGCTTTGCCTGTGAAGGGTTATCGGCTGCAATGTAATGATGTGTTGAACGGCACCGAATTTGATAGGCAGACGCGGAGGCTGTATTTGATGGGCAAGAAGTGGCCGGTGGTTTTTGAGGTGACAATTACTGACGGTTTGCTGGAACTGACCAACTGGAAGTAGACGCAATAACGCCTCGTGACCATGTACGTATGTATTACTAAACTCTATCTGTAGCAAGCGTCGCGGCGTGTGCCCACGGGTGGGGCGGGTTTTGGGTCTGTTTGGTGTGTTTCTTAAGGATTCTGTTGTATATCAAAACTGAGTGCGCTCCATTGCGTATTTCGTGATTGAATTTTAAAATAACCGCGCGTGTACACAATTCACAAAAAATTGCGCGATTACTTTATTCTCCCCTTTTTACTTGATATGTGCAGTTTAAACTTCTAGTTGAAGGAATTACAGTGAACTTGTCATAAACTTAGGAAGCAGTACTTTATTTAGTTTAATACTTTTTCTCTAATCAGGAATCGAATTGTATTTGCTATTTCGCCACTCCCTGGTTATGTGCAGTGTTGGACTATTAGTGCAAATTGTGCAGCCAAATTTTAGCAATTCGTGTACTTCTGTAAGGACCCTGTTTTCAGGCACAAACGAGTACGAATACAATAGAGCTCTGTTGCAAGCTGTATTTGACAGAAAAGTAACCTAAAATTAGGAAATACAGGACCGCTAACTGTCATTTTGAAATTAAAACAATCAAGGTTAGGGTGAGAAGGCATTTTCATGAACTGGAACAACGATTTGCACTTCATTTGGGAGGTAGGACATTCCCCCGCCGATCAGTGGGGAAATTAGCCCACCCCTTCAAAAATGATAAAAATAAAAGATTCGTTACTATAAAACCACTTCAAATTTAAGAGCGAAACCTAAATCAAATAACCCCATACAGTTGAGAACCGCAAATCCTTAGCTCCATGCAGTCCATATATTTAATTGCCACCATTACCTCAAACATTTAATGAAAACGTGGCTATAAAAGAGGAAAACTATACAGACATCAGCAAAAAATAATAAAAATCAAAATGGAAGTATTATCTTTAACGGCAAGCTTTTTACGCCGTAGACTGGAGTTTAAAGATCGAAAATTTAGGAAGAAATGCACCAGTAGCTATAAGATCCAGAAGAAACTGATTTGGAGTCGGGTAATGAGGAGTCGGACTGCCTGGTTATGGACTCTTTTGAGGAATCTGGAGGATCTGGAGCAGTTATAGAAATGAAAAACTTCTCTGTTTTAGAATTTGATTCTGTATGGCGAATTTTAGAGCAACCGTTCCGCGCTCATTATGAAGGAGGTCGAGGTCGAAAATATGGATCAAAACTGAAAAATGTCCTTCTCATAGTTCTTTAAACACTCAGGCAAGGTCGAAACTTGGACTCCATTGGACGTTATAAAAGGTCTGAAATTTAAGCGCAAGGTTATTGGATTCGTCAATAAGATATTTCCGCTCCTGTTTGAAAAAGCAGTAAAAAAGCTCGAAATTTCGTTTAAAATGTCTCATCTGATTAAAGAAGGAAGTACTTTCAAGAACTATAAATTTTCTCTCTATGCTAATTATGTTCCACGGTACTAATCGCCGAGTGTAAATCATGGCGAGGCAAAGAGTTACTTCATCAATATTCACAAGCTCTACTATTACACGAATGAAGTTTCTGTCCTTCCCAGTGGGTCATCCATTTGTTGCTCCCCCCATCTTGCTGGCTCAGCTGCTTATATTATCATTTCTAATAATAATATAAGATTTTGTTGGAAGGAGACCTCAAAGACGGAAGAAGAGCTTCAAGGAATTCCAGATGTGTTGTTGCTGGATGTAACGTTCCCAAGTTTCTGGGTTATTTTGGTGGATAAGATATATTAGGGAGCTTAGAGCTTAAGAAGGGTTCTTCATCCAAAGACAAAGCCTACCAGTGGTATATTTTCGTTTGAACCGGTTCGATTGAATAAGGAAATCAGTTCGGACCGCATAATCTTCAAGAATTTCTTCGTGCTTTTATCGTCGCTGTGGACTGTGATGGCCAACCGCTGGTTATGGGACGAAAAGTGGTATGAAACTTGTTTAGGCTTTGTTTAGCTTTGAAAATTTTGAATGTTGTGTGTCATCCGCTACGTGATGAAGGTTTTGAGATGACTAAATTGTATGGCGGAAAATGAGGGAGGTAGGCTTGATGAAAATAGAACAAAGCAGATTGGCTCAGCATTGCTACCGTGCGAAACGCACGGCAAGGATATCTGCTGAGCTAGGAAGTAGTGCACGTTGCATGGAGGAAGAAGCTTCTGCAATGGTTGATTTTGAAACAAACAATGGACTCCTAGGCTCATGTCTGTTTATTGCAGCGGCTTCGGTTCGTGTTGTCTTTTCTTTCTTTTTTGTCTACCTCTGGATGTCAGACTCTTTCAAAGCCGCTTCTGCCTATCCCTTAATTCCCGAAGGAATAAAGGATATAATATATAACATAAATTCCCAGAAATATCTCATTTTTACGGGCCAGCCAAACTTTTTCGAAAGCTAATTGGCCCAAAATATTGACGGTACCGGCATATGCCCAATCATTGCGAATCATCCAAATTATGGTAAACATCAAAATGGTCTCCGCAAAGATGTACATCGCAGTAGTTACACTTGCAAGCAGGTTTGCGAGGCCTTGGGGCCTCGTTCGCTCTATCCGCATTGTCCCGAAGAAATATTGCCTTCAAATACGAGCAATGACGGCATGTTCTTTGTCTTTTCGAGACAATTCGTTCATGCATTTGCACAGGTCTGTCGAGACGTCCTTCATCGAGAGATGGTGACAATTTTGCTGTTCTGAACTTTCTCTTATACGCTTCTCTGTTCTTTGAGACAATACATAAGCTTGAACTTCTTAAGCTATGCATATTTTCCAACTTTCCAACTTCGACATGGGCCCTTCTTGCTCTACTGCGCAGTATACCAATAAGTGACAGAGTCAAGTTTTTGTGAACATCATTGGTAATATGTTCTGACGATGTTTCCTTGTAGATCACAAATATGTTATTTCTCATGATATGTACGCATTGAAGAAACATAGGCATCCAGGTAAGACGACAGCGCAAATCTGCGGCATAGCAAGCAATTCGCTTATCAGCAAGGTAGACGCCTCCCATCCAGTGATTGTAATCATCAATCATTCTGAGTATTAATACTGTCTTAACTGCATTTCTTCGCCATATACGTTGAACATGACTTCGGTTAGTGAATGTTGGTTGGGGCCTTCTCCGCATTCGTTCTACGATCATGTTTGGCATGTGTACAGTTCTGGCTAAGAGCAAAACATTATTATCAGTTCAGCGTGTCGTCAATGTACCTTGCTCATCGACACAGTAGTAAAGTTCGTTAAATTTAGCTTGTTGGGTACATTTAAGACAGAGGGTGGCCATCCTCTTTTTGGTCTCGAATTCCCTACACAACCTATTCCCATACTCCGCAACATTGGCATAGCACTTGGTAGTGTGAAATAGTTATCCATCGCCACAACGAAAGGTATATCTCGCCCAAAATGGGAGTCGATCACTTTTTTAACCAACATCTTGATCATGGCAGCTGTTTTCGAAAGAGGTCCTTCTCGACTAAATTCTTTAAAACCTGCTTCATCCTAACTGGGGCGATTTGCGGCAAGTTCTGTCAGGAAGAAAGTAACAAACATACCCTGTATTTGAATCTACAATTGAAAAGAATTTGTAGCCTTCACCGATAGGCTTATTCTTCATTCGGTGAGTCCCTCCTGATCGCCCGTTAAACCGTACCTTCATTTCATCAATTGACAATGAATAACCTGGTACTTTCAGAAGACTCAAAGAAGCGTCCCTTATGTGGTTGATAAATGGTGCCACTTTCGAAAACCAAACGCTGTCACAACGAGAGGTAGATCTTCGCTCAGTTGCCTCACTTTGTACGGCTCTTAGTGTTGCGATCGGAACTTCGTCTTCATCTGAAAAGTCCTCACCCTCTGCCCAGTCATACTCGGCCTCGTTCTGAGAATCCGGCGAAACGAAAGAATATTTCTCCATATGTAGCTAAATCTATCCCTAGACATACCATGCTCATTGGCAATTGCGTGTACAGGCATTTCCGGATGGGTCGACCACAGATCAAGCTTTTCAGGTAGCTTCACTATCCCAAGGTACATGAAAATTGCCAGAAACTGTAGAATATCTGCAGCTGTAACAGTACGTTGACGACGTGAAGCTAAAACATTCGCTTCGATATACTTATTGGTGGAGAGTACAACTTGTTGTACAAGACGATCTGGTAAGAATACGTGCAAAAGCGCATCAGCAGCTGAGTTTATTTGCGAAAGAACTCGAGGAATTTCAAAGAGTGCTCGCCGGTCCACATCAATGTCGGTAAGATTGTGCACAGGTTCATACGTTGAGTTTTGTGATGTTGGGCATTCGATCAATCTCGGCTTCAAACCGAGAGCCACTGTGCCCTCTTGTATTGTATGGTTCTGTGTTTCAAGCGCAAGCATTTCCATGATGTTCAAAGAGGGGTGCAGGAAAGTGAACACGACAAATACATGGTGTTAGACTAGTACAAGGCTCTAACTTAGAGGTGGGAAATTTGATAGCCCATTCTGTGCAAATTAGAGCGGAGGCGCTTTGCTCATCATGGTGCAATACCTATGGCTAGTAGTCTCCGCTATTTTAAGACATTGGCCGATATGATACATGTGGTGATATGTAGAACCTTGATTTTTCATTGAAATTTTGCACTTCTGAGTTGCGACAAGCTGCTGTACTTTGACACCAGTAGGTCAAAAATAAAATCAAATCTTGCCATTCAACGAATCACAGTCAGTATCAGTAATACGCCATTTTGCAGTGTGAAATTCCCTTTTTTTCTATATTTGTTGCTGACATTACCTGAACCGTCAAGATCTATGGGATATATGATATTCTATAGGGAACTAAGGGATACCACTTTTCGTCATCCCGTGTGTCACCAGGGTTATCTCCGAGCTCAAAGCGAGATACGAGATACTCACTGTAAGATAAAGCAACAGCCTCGATCAACTTACAGTAATATTGGTAGAACTTTACTTCATTGAGTATCTATCGTGTACACTGCAGGACTGACTATACGGCTAAGAACTAACCGGATGTTCCATGTTCCATATTGGTCACGCCCCTTCGAGGATGTGCTTTAAATTTGTCAGCAGCGGCATCTTTTCATCACCGATATGAAAGC
This sequence comes from Kappaphycus alvarezii, assembly GCA_002205965.3. Lineage (NCBI taxonomy): Eukaryota > Rhodophyta > Florideophyceae > Gigartinales > Solieriaceae > Kappaphycus > Kappaphycus alvarezii. Next base: position 1,276,556 of record NADL03000699.1, on the reverse strand, counting down.
ACCGGTAGTCTGGTTGAGGGGCTGAGTGGACAGCGGTATCCGGGCGGAACGGTGCTAGTTCGAACCTCGGCGGAAGGACGGGCGCTTCCTTGCCAAAGGCGCCTCTAATTTTTGCCTAGACACTTGTCATTTCTCAATTCGCCATTTGTGATGTTATTCAATTTCATTGGCCTAGCAGCAGCATCATTCAATTTCATTGGCTCAGCATCATCAATTAAATCAAAGAAAAATTACCACAATTGATCCTGTTCAATTGTAGTTGTATGTACGCACAAGGCGTCATCTCAGCAGCATCATCAAATATCAAACTCTCTCGCTCGTCATTAGCGCTCGCTCGATCAGCATCATCAGGTATCTCTCCAGCTATTGTTCCGCACATCCATGCCCAGTTCATGGAACTTCTCAACTCCTTCGCAAACCCTCACCACACTCCTTGGGGTTTTTCTTGTTGAAGTAGCTCAAGAAAACCGCAACACCGAGCCGATCGTCTTCGAGGACGTCAATAGAGGAAAACATACGATAGATCTTCACCATAGCAGATATTTTCCATCACTTGCGGGTAACGCCTCTAACACCGTTAACTGAAGATCGGGCATTCTGTCGTCGTGACTCGTTTTCATGAATTCAGATTCATGCTCTACTTCAAATCGGGTTTTAGTATCATGGTATTAGGTCCATCATCTGCGAAATTCTTTAAAGCATAACGCGACTTGCTACTTTCGTCAGCAGGTCTGCTTCGTTGTTGATGGAAGGGATGTACTGAAGAACAATAAACGATCTCTGAAGGAGCTCTCTCACATGATGAACTATGATCGAAATATGCTTGTTGCGACCGGAAACCGTTTTGTTCGTTGCAAGAGACAACGCCGCTGTGCTGTCCATGTGAATGATTGTTGGGAGTAGAGTTGTGCTTTCTTGCCACGGAATCTGGTTCACTACTTCCCAATGCATATTTCGTATCTAAGGAACATTTTTCCCGCATGCAGATAATGCGACATACTCGCTTTCAGGAGACGACATTTCTATCACCGTTTGCCGTTTTGATTTCCAGAACACCGGCGACCCGTTGACGCTGACTACATAGCCAGTCGTGGAGCGTCATGATTCTATATCACCGCCCCAGTCAGCATCGACGGAAGCGCTGAGGAATGAAGTAGCAGTCAAATGATATTGAAAGCCGTGCGTCAATGTTCCTTTCAGGAACCAGAGCATTCGTTTCACAAGGCGAAGATGGCGCTGCGAGGGTGCATGTAACTGCCTCGCGAGTGCACCGACGGGGAACGAAAGATCCTGTCGGGTGCATACCTAAAGGTACAACAAGCCGCCAACAAGAGCACGGTCCAGCGCGTGGTCGTCACGGTTCAACAGCGGTTCGTGTGGAGATGCGGGAAGGATGTTAGCATGGGTTGGCAGGGGTGTGGTGACCGGCTTCGCAGCATCAAGTCCGTATCTAGACTGGAGGCGACTACCGTATCCTGCTTGGTCAACGCGCAATCCGGTAGTGGAGTAAGAGATGTTCCAGCCGATGAAAGATGAGAGCTGCCCGAAGATTTTGACATCAAACTGTGCTTGTAGGTGGTTTGGCAAGTGCATTAGCAGCTGCTGATTGTCGGAGGCAAAAGCAATATCACCCACCACAATATCTAGGACTATAAATCAATCTTGGGTTGTGAGAAAGTACAATTGTTCGTCGGATTTGGAATTGCGGGAAATCTCATGTGATTAGAACGTCGTGGAGCACGCTGCCCTAGATATTTCCTGCTTGCCGAGATCCGTACATGGAGTGGAGAAGTTTGGACACATGATTGGATTTGCGGCCCTGCCCCTTGGAGTTCGTGGGGGATTCCATGAAGATGGGCATGTCCATCTTTCCATATAAGTAGGCGTTGGAAATGTCGTCACCTTCAAGTATGAGTTGGCGTTGAGCAGCTCGGCACAGCAACAGGCGGATACTCTCGTGAGCTGCCACTGGTGCGTATAAGGTTTCCGAGTTGAAATCTAATCCAGCTTCCTGCTGATCACCACGGGCTACGCAGCGTTCTCTGCAAAGGAATGAATTGGTCTCTTCGTCTAGAATTTTCTTCCTGGACACCCGCTTATGCCTGATAACGTTCATGTTGGGGTTGAGAGATACGAGAATCCATGTGCGGCGCCGAACCAAAGCATTGAACTCCCGATCGATGGCAGCCGCCCATTCCTTGTGTTGGCAGGCCTTAACGAAAGTCTTCGGCGTGTCATGCGGGTCGAGGAATAGAAAGGCAATGCTTGTTCGTTTCTCATGTATGGCGGTCATACACGTTAACAAGCTTGCTTCTGCGTCGAAGTTCGGGATACGTTGCTGGGTGTTCTCGATAGAAGCTTGCCTGTACAACCCTTCTAGCAGAGAGGAGAAACTGGGTAGTTTATCCTCACCAACCAGACGGAAGTCTTGACGCCCCACTACCCGGATTGTTGTTACTGCAGGGATGAATACTCGTATCAATCGGGAATCACTCTGGACGCCTACAAAGAGTCCTTATTCTGACCTTGGCAGCAGCTTTCGGTTTGCTATGGTTGGTGGTCTGTATACAAACGCGAATCCTGCCTGTCCAAACTGAAGCAGTCCTTCGAAGTCGATGGGGGGTATGGGGTTCCACAATAAGACGGGAATGTTGCCTTTGACTCTAGAAGATGGGAACCGGTTTCAGAGCCATTTGACATCTTGAGAGCTTCCCCCATAGATTAATAGGAAGCTGACTCGCGAAAATTAGTACGCGAGCCCTAGTCCAATGCTCCTGGACCAGTCGCTCTGACATCCCGTAGCTTTGCGGGGCGTACGGAGGAGAAGGTTGGATCAGAACTCCTTCATTAATGCAAAAGGCCTGCACAGCCTTCGAGAGATTCTCAGGTGCTTGGTCGAGCCGAATTCTGTTCATCTTGAGTCCATGAGAGGCTTAAAATGCTTCACTGACTGCTTTGTATTGCTTCAGGGCATTGACAAGGTCATCTCTGGCTGCCTAAAGGCGGATGTCTGACTTCCAAGTATGCGATTCCATGAAGTGTATCGCATACCGTTCGTTGTTAACTGTGAGGATGAACGGTCCTGAAATGTCCAAGTGAGTTTCCTCTAGTGCTTGAAACGTCTTCCATGAAGCAGCTCTTATAGGGGCCCGATGTTTTTTTGCCGTAATACAAGAAACACAGTCAAGGTTCTGAAGGATCTTTAAATGAAGATAGGGAACTTCTGCGAACATTCTGGATAGCTGGAGGTACCTTTGCGGACTTGGATGTCCAACTTTGTTATCCCATGCTTGTGCAGCCCCTTTGCTGAGATGTTGCTCTTTTGTGTAGCATGAAACTGCTGCTAACTTTCTTCCATGCTGAACGGGAATCGAATACAATCCGTCGCGACACTTAATTCGATGCACAGGGTCTGAATCCTTCCAGGAGATTAGGCATTTATGTCCTTCATACTGCCGATGAGATGCGGAAAATACCACGTTCACGTCTGTAGTTAACATTGCAACGGAGAGAATATTGTGGCTGAATCGTGGAACATGGTATGCTTGGACTTGCATACCTCCACCCAAGGGTATCCAGACAAAGCTTTTCCCAATTATGCTGCTACTTCCAAAAGCTGCACGTACAGACTCAGACATTTTCTCGTAATGAGTGAAAGAAGAACGAGAATGGAAGAAATGATGTGTTGCAACTGAATCGATCAGTGCCTCATCAAATTTCCTAGTATCGAGTTGCGCTACGGAACTCCTGAACTTGGTCGCCATGTTTGCGCAGTAATAGGGTCTGCTGTGGTCATTGTCGTACGGAGGTGCCTCTTCATTTGAAGGATGATATGCCCCTCTATCGTCTCTCGGATGAACTCTTGTGAAGTGCGCCTGTCTGTGAGGTAGACCTGCTGGTCCAGGCGACCTATCCCGGCTGTAGGTGTTTTGCATCTGCCAATCTTGAGTTTGACAAGAAGCGTTATTACTCCCTCTAGAATTTCTTGAGGATGGACCAGTTCCATATCCATATCCGAATCAGCGCCGCCTGCCACCTCTGTAACTCTTTATAATGCGGCCTGCGAGTTCATCTTCGCGCATAATGCGACAGATGCTTATGAAATGCCCGGGCTTCCCACAATAGTGGCATGTTCTTGAGTCCTGTGCTTGATTCCGTCCACGGCCCGGGCCACGGAAGCCACGACCTCTATCTCGAGTCCTGCCATTTCCTCGCCCCCGATACGAGCTGGGACCAATAATGGAGTTAGCTTGTTTCTCATCAACGCCAACTCCTTTGCCTTATTGTGAGAATTATGTGGATTGGTTCTTCTTTCAAGCTCGGCAGCAATAGCAATCTTGACGTTATGGAAGGTAATCGGAGTCATGTGGCTAACCATTGCCAAGGCTGAAAACGAGGGGGGTAACGAGCGGATGGGCTCGGAGACCTTATCCGAATTTGACAACCCAGCTTTATAAGTTGCCAGCTCCGCAAAATATGTTTAGGAACGTCGAAATGTGCTGGGTCCAATCTTTCGTTTCATCAAATGTAAGAGCATCTAGACGTTGGTGCAGGTTTTGCACAGCCTGAGCAGATGTCGTTGTATAGATCTTCTGTAATTCCTCCGAAAGGTCTTTAGCTGTCTTCTCGTCGTCATCGATGAAGACTCGGGTTTGATGAAGGGCATCTGGTCCTAAGCAAAGATCTATGTTGCTTTTTGCTTTTGTGGCCTTCTTAATCCAGCCTTGCTTGACGGTCGGTCTCGAATCTTCCGGTGGCTTGTCGGAGAGGCCGATTAATTTGGGATCATCCCGACGAAGAAAGGCGTGAAGCCTTCGTTTCCAGTGGATATGGTCCGCAGTTTTGTTGAGCGGAGTGATTTTGGGTATTGCAGAGGAGTTGTTCGTGACTCAGCGATGCTACCATGAAACAAACAATAGACTCCTAGGCTCTTGTCTGTTTACTGTAGCGGCTTCTGTTCGTGTTGTCTTTTCTTTCTTTTTTGTCTACCTCTGGATGTCCGACTCTGTCACAGCCGCTTCTGCCTATAACCCTTCTCGTCATCCTGTGTGTCACGAGGGTTATCTCCGAGCTCACAGCGAGGTACGAGATACTCACTGTAAGATAAAGCAACAGCCTCGATCAACTTACAGTAATATCGTTTAGATTTGATCAATACCTTAGCTGAGTCAGTACAGTAGTAATACATTATGTGACTTGGTACTTTTCTTCTAGTCCCCCCTTTGTCCTCGTTGGAGTAGGTGATGGTTCAGCTGTCGCCTGGAGATGTTCTTAGTCTTCTAGTGTAACCACTACCTGTATGGTTCAGGTTTTTAACACATTAAAAGATCCCTCCCCCCCCCTCTTGGTACTGTACTGTAGGTTCGTTCTGTCTGTAAAAAATGTTCAGCCATTGGTCAAATAGACCTATTAATTCCGTAATGGCGGTTATCTCTGGTATCTCTACTCATTACCTGAATTGGAGATCGTACGTAATGTACCATTTGTCCATCGCCCCTCAAAGAAATAAATGGGTCTACACATCATTCATCCATCCGAGATGCCTTCACGCGCTGAGGAAACCGCTGCCCTTTCATACGGCCTGTGCTAATCTAGAATGGCCCTCACCGACCTGACGCCAGAACCCACTCTTAACCGCACCGGTCTTATCTTTCCTCACCTGGCGCCCAGCCTCTCCCCATTCCTCTCGTCCTTACCTGACTCCCCCTTACCCCTTCTCGACCTGGGTGCCGCTTACGGCGCCCACACACTCGCTGCTATCCGCGCCTTCCGTCCCGTCATCGCCGTGGATTCCCACACTCCCCATCTGGACCAACTCCGCTACCGCTTCGAGGCACTTTGCTCTTCCAAAACTACATCGCCCCTGTACCCGCACATCTCTTACGCGCCACCATCACCGCTACACTCCCCGCCTCCCCTCATCTCTTCCCCCCGCCTCCATTGCGGGGGCACACATGAGCGAGCTTCTGCACTACCTGCCTCCACATCTCATTCCCGACCTCTTCGCACATGTGCTACAATGGCTCGCTCCTGGCGCGCTTTTTGTTGTTTCCGCTGTCGCCCAGACCCAGCTGCGCACTTGTCTCCAACGCGCATATGTCCCGCTGAATCCGTCGCATCAACATGATGATTTTGTTCACTTAAGGACCCCACAGTCACACCCGTTTTATCAGTTGCTACCCGAGACTATTTGTTTGTGGTCCGCGCAAGGCATACGAAACGTTGCACTGCAAGCTGGGTTTGGGGAGGTTGAGGCGCGCTATTGCGCGTCGGGGAAGTATCCGAGTTACTCCGGAGGGGACGAAACTTTGCTTATGGTCGCCACCAAGTCCTAGTGAGCTCTTGCGGACTAGTCGTGATAGAATACAGAGCGTTTCCCCATTGTGCGTGAGATGCGCCCCGTGCTGTTCCCGTGCCTACTATCTGCGAAACCAGCTTCAGTGTTCCACTTGCCTCTGTCAGGATTAACGGGCCTTCATGCAGTTCGCAATGCGTGGACATAGTTCCACCTCACCACGTGACCACAGCCTGCCGCGTCTGGCAGAATTTTTGGCTCATGGTCCCAATATCTCCCCCTCACCTGAAAAGCCGCTTTGATGACTTCAAGATGAAAGCAGACGCACGCTTCAACCTCGCCTCCCATTTCCTGGCTGTCCGCGCTGAGGACTACTGTTCCCTTTCTTGGAGCAATCACAGATTCCAAGTTGTCTCCCCATATTAATGCCTTCCACGCGGCAAGTCTGTTTGACTATCTCGCATACCGCTGCCGCGGCCCTGATCACTCTTCCGTCCCCAGCTACCGCCGCATGCCTTGGGGCGTTGTTTATAAGCTTCTTAACCGCCTGCCTTATCGCTCTCAGACCCTTGGCTTTTGCTCCTCCACCCACGACCTCGGCTTCAATGCTCCCAAGACCTTTGCTCAGGGACCTGAGTGTAACAACAAATTCTTGTGTCACGCACAGCAGGCGGCGTCTAGACGCAGTTTTTCCAAACACGACCTGTGGGCCGCCCATTTGAAGCATGTATGCCATACCATCGAGTTCCTCTGCCGGTGAGCCCGTTGTAACTCCCGTGATCCTGCTGCCATTTCGTTCCCTACTGCACTCCCGTCCTCCTCGTCCGATGTCCTTTACGTTACCTAGTCTGTATTGTTGCGCCGCCACTTCGACCTCGCCTTCTTTTAGGACTCAGTCAAACCAACTCGGTACCAACATTGCTAGGCTCTCTGGGACCCTCGCCTGACCACCCAGTGTTATGCAAATTTGTCTTTAGTGCAGTTCAACTTCACAGCCCCACTCCGGACGCTTGGATTTTTTTTACCACCCATGTCGCCAAACAGAATCATTCCGCCTGTCAGCAGAAGTCCCTTTTCCATTCCTAAGCGAAGCCCAACGACCCGCCGACGTCCTGGTTCATCCGCCACCCCCTTCTCAAGTAAGCCCAGTGTACACCACGGCGTCCATCACGTGCTTCGGCAGGAAGACTTCCCAAGTCTCTAACCTCATCCATAGTGATAGGCTGCAGTCCTGCAAGCGCCTGGCGCGCGACGCATTTTCGATTTGCCGAGAATGCCGACCTGCCTATCCGTGAAGCAGCATTTCGTGCTTATGGCGTTCGAGGTGCCTCCTCCAATGCCCCCATAATTATGGAAATCAATGTCCAACGCATTGAGTCTGGGTCAGCGCGATCGCAATGTAAGTATAAACTGGAGGACAGAGTTGAAGGCAGTGAGTTGGAATTTAGGAGTCGCGAGAGGGTCTGTCCAAGAGGTATGTAAGCCGGAAGGCGAGTTTATATTTCAGGTTCTCGACTTTGCGTCGATGGGCCACAGCGGCGCCACAAGGAGCAGCTTAGGTGGCCTTCCTGCGAGCGGCGGGTTTGAATGGCGAGGTGATCGTGACGTCGCAGGCAATGGGGAGGGGCTGTGTCTTTGGTCGGTACGGGGGTCTTAGTTTAGTACCAGGGACGAGGAGACGATCCTCGAGCTGACAATCAAGATTTCCTGTCTTGATTGTAACATGGTACGCGAGTGCAAAGCAGATAGAGTGATGACGTCCGGATTTAACAACCCGGATGAACAGAATTCGGCAGCGTAGTCCCCGAGGGCATCCTTACGATGAAGACTGTGCTGACATTTGAGCAGGAGGGAGTCCGGTACTAAACGCGCGCAGGATATTTCAGCGGCGGTCGTAGAGTGGACTAGTATTAGAAAGAAACTTTACTTCATTGAGTATGGGGCAGGGGCTGAGCTATGTCAATGGGCCATGCCGCACATCCGATGCCGGATGGCGTCGGTGCTACAATAGTCCGGTTTAGGGAGGCTGATCAGAGTTCATTTCACGAGTAGTCCCTTGCCCGCGCCTCTTGCTGGAATTTACTAATGTGAGTTTGGATTTTAGTAGGTGCAGCAGCGAAGATCACGGGACAAAAGGAGCCAAATTCAGTACAGTAGGAGTTGCCTGGGTCGCGGAGGAAGAATTAAGTTGTAATCGGCTTCGGCCAGTCACAAAGGGCCGGTCCCGGAGGCCGAGGGCGGAGGAGAGCCGAGGAGCTGGGCTTAGTATGCGACGTAATCTGTTAACGCAGGGGCAGCATCAATGGGGCTTGCCTCGCCAACACCGTAGGAAAGATGGCCGTTCCTGCGATTATACCGCCAACGGCAAGGCTGATTTTATAGTCGTAACCACTGAAGTGTATCGGTATGTGTTGTGCGGTGGGTCGGCTGAGGAGGATGTGTACCCCTTTCGGATGGTCTCATTCCTGTCCTGTTAGATGAGTTCCATCAACTCAGTGAAAGAGATCGCGGAACTTTGTGAGGGTAAAGTGTTATCAATTGCCTTCCTCATGTAGTGCTAGTCTCCCGCCCCCAGCGGCACCGAGTCCTACATATCTGACGATCAAGGTTGGTTTTGCAGCTTGGAAAGACCTGCAGGCCTCATTCAAAGTCATTTTGGCCCGGTGCCTTTCCAGTTTTTGGTTATTGCGACAGGCAAGGCAGGACTCTCCCTTTTGCAGAGGAAGAGGGTGCTCTCTGATCTCGTCGGCACAAAAACAACTTGGGAGACATTATCAAACGAATTCCGCACATCATGCAGAAGTCAAGCGCAAGTTACACCCCACGTTGTTGAAACATTTAAAAGAACCTACGATTGATCGGACTACAGGTTTGCAAAAGAGGAAGAGACTCCCGCAAATTGGTCTATAATTACGATGATAGTTTCCACCTTTTGATGGAAAAGTGTCATCGGAATACGTAGAAATCGGTGAAGCGCAGTAAGGACCGGTTCGCCGACGTTCCCTCCGTCCCGTGTGATTTTTGCTCTGTATGCAGAAACGATTTGCTTCCTTACATTGCTTTCATCTTCAGTCATTCGGGATGTGGTCGCACGGCTGTCTGCTCTCTCAGAGAGAGAAGTATAGGCAAGAGGAGCGGACTGGCAGTAAAACAAGGGTAGTGTAGATGCATTGGTAGCAGGTTATCCAAACACGGCTCCGCGGGAGCTCCATGATTTAGGAAATGCCGTGGGTAGCAGTTCATCATGGTTGGCTGCTCACACCTACGAAAATTTGCGTCCATGAACAGATTCAGGATGGACTAATCAAGTCTCTGCTACTAGAACAATAGAGCCCCGGATCAACATCCTAATATGAAGCAATGATTCACTCCGCTTTTTCAAAATGCGTAAGCAAAGAGGGCTGTGTTCATCTTTCGACAACAAAAGTTTTGCAGGTAGGAGGACGAGCAGGAAGGGGAGGGAAACACGTGGTTCGGCATTCTGAGGTGTTGCAATCGAGAGAGGGGTCATTTGAATCCTTACGAGTAGTTACGGCTGGTTTCAATAATCTGGTTTACAGATCTTTTGTAAACTTCTCGTAACAGAGAGAGATAAAGAGAGCGAGTCAGTCGACCAAAGCTCCGACGAATGATCACTGGGACACCGCTGCGCGAGGAAAAGCAGCTCTGGAACACGTTCTGGAAATGTCGAACGTCCTTAAGTCGGTAAACGAGAAGCACTGCAACACAAAGACGTAAAAGTATGGCCCAAGTCCATCTCTCCCCTATTCCCCACGACCGACATCACTCCCAAGGAACCTTACCGACTTCTGGCCATTCCCGACTAGCACTTAGTATCAGATCAAGAACATATTCTGCCGCGACAAACATGTGATGCCGCCGTGACGTCCCCATTTAAGCAGTCCTCACTTACGATGGCGACGCAAGTCGCCGTTAGGGCTGCCGCCCTCACGCACCAGCGCACGGTCCAGGACCTATAACACATGCTGTCAAGGCGCCTGGTGCTCCCCTCCTAGCCCTTCCGCGACCTGGGTTTCCGATTCTAGCCCCTGGTTTTCGACTCCCTTAGCGTCCCTTTTGCGGATACTGTTATATATCGGAGAGTTTGTAGCCCGTGTTGCCAGGAAATGCCGTACCTCGGACTCTACTATTCGCATGCGTATGTACCAGAGCATCAGATGCGCCTTGTGGTCGTCGGTGGCTACGGCCATCATATCGCGAGATTATTGCACATGACCGATGTGGTCCATCCAGTTCGCTGTTAAGTGAGTAGTCGGTCAATCGTGGCACACTGTCGCTTGGAGATGTTCTTAGCCTTCTCTACTGTAACCCACTACCTTTATGGTTCAGGTTTCTGAACACATTCAAAGGTTCCCCATGTTGCAGACGTAGGGGCTGGAAGGAGGATTCAAGCGCGGTGGCCACGAAGCGCATTGCAGGGTGTGCGCATCGCATATAGAACTCGACGGGGCGTTCGGAGTGTTGCAGGGGTGCGGACTCGAGGAGGCTGGCCGTATATGAAGCATGCAAGGTGAGGGCAAGGGACGTAAAACCATGCCCGCCGAGGCGAAAGTGGAGGCGAACTTGACGGATGCTCTGAGTGGTAAGGGGCACGGAATTGAGCCTTGAGCACGCCATCATTTGGGCCTTGTCGAACTCCTTGGCAAGCGGGTATGCAATGGGTTGGGGGTGAGAAGGAAAGCATGTTGCACTCTGCAGGCCGAGGGGCAGAGTCTGTGTAAATGGAAAGCAGTTCGAGGTGGGGGAGATTGAGGAGGGTTGAGAGCATGTAGTCGCAAAGGTCCATTCGAGACTTGAGAAAGGAGCGCATGTATTCATCGGAGCCGAGGGGGGCGCCCAGGAGAGTAATACCGTTCTTATTAGGGATAGAGAGCGGGAGCACACATCGTAGCTAGCGCAGGCTGTCCGAGGATGGAGACGGGCAATATGCCAGCGTCTTGGAGGCGTTGATGTGGAACTCGAGAGCCGGTCCGGCGTGAACCAGGATGCGTACTGCCTTGCAGATCGCATCAACAGGGCCAAGGAGGAGTCTATCATCGGCGTACCAGCGGTTTAAGTTGAGAGCACATTCCTCGGATATTTTCTGTACAAGAGGCTGTAAGCACAGAGTGAAGAGGAACAAACTTGAAGGATCTCCCTGCTGGTTCCGTCCTTGCTGTAAAGCATGATAGGAGCGGGATCGGGGGCCCAGCTGTGCACGAATAGGGGCGAGGGACTAAGGCCGTGTATAATGTTCATGAAGCACGCCAGGGAGGGAGCTTTGGATAGGAGGATACGGAGGAGTTGCTGGTGAGAGAAAGCGTTGAAAGCATTCTGGGCATCAACCGAGACCATCTCCGTCGCAAGTCGCTTACGATATCACTATTCGCAGCCCCGTGGCCCGATCCTACGTCAAACAAGCTGCATTGGCACCCTGCGGGGCAGCTGAATCGGCCTAGTCGACAAGCTTAAGATCTCTTGACCGCTCAGTGAGAGCTGCGTTTAACCTGACCCCGGACGCTACTTTTGCCAAGCTCGGTTTTCATTTTGTTCCGCTCGCTTCGACTCCCTCGCCGCGCCCTGTAAGTAAACCTCCGGGATGATTATGGCGCATGCGAAATTGATATGCCGACGACTGTTCTGTTCACTGGCGGCGGCCCTTGACCACCTGCGGCGACGAATTTCGTCGGCCATGTGGACTTCCTTTGCAACATCGATCCTAGTGTCCATAGGACTACTTACAGCACTTCTTCATTACAAATGTTTTTACCTCAGCGCATTTCTTGCCCCTCCGCATTAGTTCATGGGTGTAGATGGCCGATCAAAACAAAGTTTTCAAGATTGCTGACCTCGGTTAGGGTTAGAGCAATTTTCCCTCACCAACTTCAGCTCTTCGCAAGAAATTCTGAAAACGACGGCATTTTGTCGTTTTGTGTTACCCATCAGTGACGGCTTATGCCGCATAACGCATTAGCGGTTGGATACAACCGACCACATCTTCCATGCATTAAAATAACCCAAAAATTTTCCCCTGTTGGAAGAAGTACTGTATAGTTCGTAATCTTTACTGCGCGCAGGCCCCAGTAGATACTGAATGCATTAAAACTTCTTTCTTTTTACTTCATGTATTATAGGCGCTGCTGAACTGGCGGCCCGCGATAAGGTCACAACCCTGGAACGCAACATCGCCCGACGCCTCCCCGCTCCCTCAACTGGTCCATCTTCTGCGCCTTACACGCCGAACTTTACGTTTCGACCTCTGGCGTTTGATTCCCTAGGTGCCCCTTCCCCTGGAACTATTGCATTTATCGAGGAGTTAGTTCCGCGGATCGCGTCCAAGTGTCACTCGACAGTTGGCGTTATCCGCCGCCGTATCTACCAGCGACTGAGTTGCACCCTCTGGTCATCCATCGCTGAAGCTATCCTGTCGCGAGCCCCGATGCGCATGGACGACGAAGCACACCCGGTTAGATCTTAACCGTATAGTTACGACGTGCGCAGTCCCCAGTAGATACTGAACGCATTAAACTTCCTTCTTATATGAGGGGTACAAGCCTAGCTGACAGTGTAAGCTAAGATAGTTGAAGTTCGTCACTGCCCAGCTGGAAGTATAGTTCGTATTATCGTGAGGGGTTTCAGAAACGAGGGCAGTGTAAGGTAGAATTACTGTACTGCCGTCTGCGACGACGTCGAAGGTAATCGACGAATACGCGGCCGCTGTCGCAACCCGCAGCGGATGCTCGACGGGAGGAGTGAAGACTCGGCTTTATCACCAGCTTAGTTATGCGATTTGGTCCACCTGTGCCGCGTCTGCAATATGTGGCGCCCCACAACATGCAGAGTTTAGCCACCCTATTCAAACCTAATTGTTTTAGGTTTGTTACAGTGGGTATTCAAGACTTTGCATGTTGCACCTGCATATGTCTGTGGTAAAGTAAACCTTACTGTATTTTAATATAAAAAACCTTTTTCGCAGTAAAAATTTCGGGCTTCCAAAAATTTTACCTTTCCAAAATGTAACGGAAACTGTCATCGGAAACTGTCCTCATAATATGAGGACAGTATTATGTGGACAGTGCTATGACGGATAGACAATAGCACGCGCTTCCAAGCTGGGCAGCGACGAACTTCCACTATTTTAGCTTACACTGTCAGCTGGGCTTGTACTGAGTACACTATAAATACTTAATGAAGTAAAGTTTCTTCCTTTATAAACCATAAAGCAAAGATGATTAAATTACGTTGGGAATTGAAATGAGTGGGTGTGAGTTTACAGAGCACGAGGTTGGCCGCAGTTGCCCCGAGGGGTAGCTATTCCTGCACTCTTTCGTGGATTGCATCCGTCAAGGCCTTCTGCGATGGGGTTCTGCTGGAGCGGAAAGCACTGAACGGGAGAATCCTAGATTGCGTGCATGAAAGGGACCAAGCTCTGTGGGCGTCCACAGTATCTTGGTATGCTGCGAGATCCGTGATGGAAGGCGGCGGAAGGGCTGCGCACAACTTGTTTGAGGCCGGGCTGGAGGAGAGGAAGGCAGCGGCTGCCAATGGACTTTGCAGATGTGGATCCCGCCCCAAGCGATGGTTTTTCCGTCTTCAGCTTGGCGGGGAGCCGCAGTTGTCGAAACATGTCAGAGTCGAGTACTCCGGTTAGTGTCTGCACGCAGCTCTGCATCATATCTCATCAAATTTCGCGGCGCCCTCATGCCGCTGCAAGTGTGTTGCGCGGGACAAGTGGTTCAGTGCCAGTGACTCCCTGGGTACCACCGAATAATTTTCCTTACAGGGCCGGCTCAATGCCAGTAGCGAGCAGGCATGTCGCGTAAAACATCATGTCTGTACTGTATTATACTCTACAATACTGTACAGTGTACAGTGTACGTTGTCTTCCAAACGGTACGAACGGTAGCATACAGTGTACTGTTCTATACAGTGCACTGTCGTTGAGATTCTGGGAGGCATCAGTACAATTTACTGTGCGGATTAGTAGTCAGCCTTCTAGTGTCTATTGGACCGTTGTCCTCATATGAGGACTACTTTTAGCACTTCTTTTTCAATACAAATTTTTTTACCTCAGCGCATTTCTTGTCCCTCCGCATTAGTTCATGAGTGCAGATGGCCGATCAAAACAAACTTTTCAAGAATGTTGACCTCGGTGAAGGCTAGACCAGTTTTCCCTCACCAGCTTCCGCTCTTTGCAAGAAGTTGTGAAAACGACTTCATTTTGGAAGGTAAAATAGTTCGTATTATCGTGGGGGTTTCAGAAACGAGGGCGCATGTACAGTAAAAATTACTATACTGGAACTAAACATAAAAAACCTTTTTTCCAGTAAAAATTTCGGGCTTTCAAAACATTTTCCTTTCCAAAATGTAACGGAAATTGTCCTCATATGAGGACAAAGTGTGCCTCATATGAGGACAGTGCGTGGTCGGATAGACACTAGCGACTTTGAATCGGATTAATTCCGTTTACTCAATGAAGTAAAGTTTCTCTCGTTTCTTGGTTCCCCCATGCCGACCACTTGTACCAATTATTTGATGCGCTTGGAACATAGGCTAACCTATTTTTCAATCATTAAAACGCCCCAATTGTTCCCCCTGTATTCAGAAAACCTGGCGATTATGAGATTTTCCCTAGGCGATTTGAAAAAAAATTACGGGCAGTATGCTATAGCGTAAAATTTGCTGCCACGGATATTACTTCATTTTCACTACCTCTGTATTTGTAATCAGAAGTCATTGATCGGTATGCAGTGAGTGGGCTTGTTGAGAGACTACAACTGCATTGCATCGGACTGCACTGTCACGAATCGTGACTTGCGATACTTGATTCAAAGAAGGGTGGTCGCTATGGTATTCTACATCAGAGGGGTACGGTGCATTGCTGATATTGCACAATCCGTACTACCGCTCTGTCGTTTTGGCCACAACACATGCTGCACAATGCAGTGCAGTACTGCACAGTAGAGCAATTTCAATCTCTGTTCTCCATGATGTTCTCCGTGAGTGCCTGACCATGTTTGCCTGTATTGCAGTAGAATGTACGGTAGCAGCATCACCTTGAGCTCTCTTTAATTGCAGGCTCAACTACATGACTACGGCATAACTTTGCTTACCGTACTGTGCAGTATTGTATCTGCATCCAGGCTTTTCCATAAAATCAAGAATATTGGCTGTAAAGCCTCATTTTAACTTACAGGTTTGAAAATTTTAAATGTGATACAGATTCAAAACATTTTCCGTAGGGGCTTTTCGTTTGCAAGCGGGGTATGCATGTCCCCGAACAGTACAATATCGGAGAGCCTCGTTGACGGTGCAGACCACAAGGACTTTTTGAGGATGTAGCGAGTTCGGCCAAGGCATTCCAAGGGTGTCTCGAGTACGCCGCAATATGGCAAACTGTCTAAAATTATCATCCACTAAATGGCTTGCGCTTTACGAGATTTCAAGTAGTGTACGGTACCATGCATTTCCATGTGCTATAAGGATTTTCTGAAATGCTTGGAAAAGACATACAATTTGAACTTTCAGGGCATGGGGTAGACAAGATTGGTGAGGGGCAATGATTGAGCACTGTGACAGACAGCATGAATGAGGAAACTACCGTAAATACTGTACTGCACAAGAACAAACAAAA
This sequence comes from Kappaphycus alvarezii, assembly GCA_002205965.3. Taxonomy (NCBI): domain Eukaryota; phylum Rhodophyta; class Florideophyceae; order Gigartinales; family Solieriaceae; genus Kappaphycus; species Kappaphycus alvarezii. Next base: position 1,260,627 of record NADL03000699.1, on the reverse strand, counting down.
CAAACAAAACAAGACTTGTGGCCAAAAGTCTCTCCACTCTACCGAGGTAGTTTACTTCATATGGTAGGCAAATGTACCGAAATATAGAGTACTGTACAGTACAGTCGTGTGCATCTGCTGATTGGTGCGACAGTACCGACGGTACATGGCATTTCCCATTGTACCCCACTTCCATCAAAATGCTGGCATAATATCTTGACATGTGTTATGGAAACCCGGCAAAAACAAGGCCCTCAAGTAACCCCATTCCCTTGATTCCACGCGACTGTACCCATTCCATCATGTTGAGACCCAACCCTTCAATAGCCATCCCAGAACACAGTGCCAAAAGGCGACCTCACACGCACACGTGGCCGCCATTTAACGCACATCCAATGGCGTTTGCCCAAAAGCCCCGCCAATGGTCCACAACACATTGCCACGCCCCGACCTTCCCCCCTCACACAAAACCCCACCCCCACCGACGATTCATCCCAACCAAATTACACAAGCCTCAAAAGCCTTGCAGTCTCACCGCGCCATCCAGCTGTGATCCCCCCTCCTGCCCTACTCTATTAAACGCATTTCATCAGCACCACCTCCCCTCTGCCGGCACGATTACAAAGTTGGCCCACTTGCACAATGAAGTCCGCTTTCCTGCACCTCCCCCTCGTCCTTCTCCTCTTCCTACTTTCTTGTCCCGTTCTCCACTCTCACCCGATCCCTCCGCCACCCACCTCCTTTTACGTTCCATCGCCCCTCCGTGGACCTCCGATCTTCCCCTATCTCCACAACATAGTATCACTGTCTGTCCTACTCACTATCCTCTCGGTTTCATGCTTGTTTGTCAACCTGAAGCAGAGCCCGCTGCAGACACCGTTGCCACATTTACTGTGAAAAGACCGCGATCTACGGACGAAGTGTTTCAACGAAAACGTACGTGGTTTGGGCCGTACGAATTGGAAGGCTATTTTCGATTTCGAAGAGTCGTGTGGGGGGGTTTGCAAGCGGGAATGTCGTGGCTTGTAAGGTGGGGGGTAGGCAGGTAAAGGGTAGGATTATTGTCAGGTGTGGGCATAATGAAACTCAGATTTATGGCCCTTATGGCGGTGGTGCGCATGGAAAAGGAGATCATGCGGCGCATGGCGATCATTCATGGGGACTTGATGCTTTGTTCAATTGGAATTCTACCTGGTGGTGAAACAAGAAGCAATCTCATGGATTTAATCAAGGTGCAAAGCAAATAGGGCTAGATTGAGAGATTGGTTTGTGGCGTTGACAGTGCGGATGCATAGGAAACCTGGGATTGTGAGGTGGTTCAGTGTGGTAACGAATACCAGTTGCCGCATCGTGGTGAGGGTTTGGCGTGGCGCGACTGACCTGGAGAAGCGGAAGCGTTGGGCTGTGATATTGACAATAGCTGGAGAATACGTGGCATCAATTCGTAAGTATGATCTCGGATGAAACACTTGGCGTTGCGGTACTGGCCATGCAGTATTTGTATTCTGGAGTCGTGCTTTGAATGAGGTTCCACGATGTTTATTAAATTAATTTAGTACAGTACGGTAATGTGCTCGAGTAATCACACGAGATCTCGTTGGCCACATTGAATGCGTTGTTCCCGCCTTTTTGCGTGCTGCAGCAACATTTCTGTAAATTGGTTTCAATTCAACCTGAAAGCAACCATGATGGTTGTGCGCTAGCTTGCAATCTTGCCGCGCTAGTAGTCTGTTCACACTTTACACCAACGTGATGCCTTTTGAAATGCTGTGTAGTGTAAATCGCCGTTTCAATTCAAAAGGCATCACTTGAGACTAACTTGTCATGTGGCAGCATCTACCATTCTGTACTGTAACTGCAGTAAACACCACAGCCTCAGCCAACTTGGATGGTCCTGTGCTTTGCGCGTTTGCACCAGTCGCTGCATGGTCACGGATACGCGCAGGTCTGTAGAAAAACGTATTCCCTTCTGCACACTAGGAGAGTGAAAAGGTCCTTTGCTGAATATTCTACGTTGCAATCATTGATACTTTGTATATACAATAGCCTTGCTCGCGTGTGTCGGAAGCCCCGTGTCATTATTGCGATGTAAACAATTGATTTCCATCCGTTTTGCATCGCGCAGGATCGTAATACAGAGTAGTGGCACGTTACTGTACACCGACTGTCCCACTGCATTTGGGATGCTTTGCCCAAACTTTGCACTCTAGGCTGCACGGAGATTTTTGCAAACCGTTCGTGAAGATTTTCTCTTTTGGTAGCAACTAACGGGTCGTATAACCCACCATCAAGTTACCTGCGTGGTGACTGCAAACCGCGTGCAATGAGGTAAAGTGCAACACGACCCATTCCTGCGTTATCGTCAGTTACTGACAAACATCACAAAAAAGTGTGTTGAGAATCTGAAATTTCAAGCTGTCAACTTTTCATCAATTGTCCCTTCTTCCTTTTACAACAGAGCTGCACGTGCAACGTTGCCCAATTTTTGCGCAACCAAACTGCACATTTTGGCAAATCAAGCGTGCAAATTACGACACAAAAGTATTTTTTGACCTACTTTCATTACAGTTTCTGCTGGCAACTGAAGGTTAAGGAACGGTTGGTACTCTGGCCGAATATCTGGGGCTCAATACGACCAAGGTCGATGGCACTAAACTCAAAGTCCGAGGACCGTAGGCCTTTGGGGACGACTACAACGTACCCGCGGCGGGAAAGGCGGCGGATGCCGCGGTAGGTGCACGCAAGAGGATGGTCAGGGTCAGTGACGTGATGCTTTGTACCGTCCATCACGCTTGCGGCGTAGGAAGCATGGATACTACTGCAAAGTCCCCCACCAAACCGAATAGGGAGTGTGACCTCAGACCGAGCGGACGGTGTGCGTTGGACGTGACTGAGACGGGCATATGCCCGCATCGCAAGCGCAAGTGAAATGCCCGTGGGCGTTAATGCGTGAAACACGCCCGATCGACGAGATGACACGGTGAAGGTGGAGGCGGCAGCGGGCATCGGGAATCGTGTCGAGCAAGACCCATGCAGACTTGCAGCTGTTTCTGGAGATCTGAAGGTGTCGACGCAGAAAGTCGGTCCAAAGGGGCGCCGAGAAACGAAATGCCACCTTCAGTCACTATGGAGATGGGGACAGCATCGTTCAGGGCACGGAGGTGGATCGCGCACACGGTGGGCCAAGAGGCGCGGGACTTGTAGGCGTTGATTTCAAAGTTGATTTCGGGACCGGGCCTCTGTAAGATCTGAAGCCCCTTGGCCACCTCCGGGATGCGACCAATAATAGCGCCGCCTCATGCGTACCGGGAGTTCAACAGAAGATCACATTCAGCAGATACTCGGTTGATGAGGGGTTGAAGAACGGAGGAGAACAAGAGCGTACTGGCAGAATCGCCTTGTTGAGATCCCTTGAGACTGGAGAGAAAGGAGGGGGGATGCGAACTTAAGACGAGAGGGGACGGACACGGCCGAAGATCGTATAGACAAAACGGGAAAGGGTCGGGGCGTCAAACGGGAGGTGCCGCAACTTGTGCTGACGCAAGAAGGCACTTCATGCATTTTTGGCATTAAAAGGCCAAAAGCCCGCATGATCATGAATGTTGGCGTCGAGGCTGGAGAGGACACCATTAGCAAGGTGGGAGGGCGCGAGGAAACCATTTGAGTCCGACAAGGCCGTAGACAGGGGCTGCTTGGCGATCAAACACCAAAGGCTATGTCCAATTTCGATTGGCCGGATTTTGTCCGGGCGGGGCTGGAGCGGCAGCAGTGGGGAAGCCGCGACGAGGGGTATAGTAGAGCGCGGGAGATCACCATGGGCCAGGCGGAGGACAAGGTTGGTCAGGGCCTAGAGATCCGTAACTCAAGCTTCAGGCGATACCAAAGTAGTTGCTAACAGGTGAAGTAGGCGAGGGACATGAAGTCGGGGCCAGCGGCCGAAGTCGGGTTCATAGAGCAGGCTGCGCGCCAGGCGCCTTCCTCTGTGATTTCCGGGGAGAGGGTTTGTCCGAATCATCCGAGGGACGACCAGGGTGCGTGGGGCGGTAGGAAGCGAGGGCTGTCCGTGTGGCGGGATTGTGTGGACCGGCGGTGGGGAAATTCGTGAGGGCGCGCATAGCTCGAGAGTATTGCGCGTCCTGAGAAAAGCGCAATGTACGAGCGGCGCGTTGATTTTGAGTAGCAGTGTTGCGGTGCGATCGGGCGTCGGTGAGAGGTCCGTTTGCACCTGGATCGGTGGGCCGCGATGGCTTCATGCCAGAGCGCGGCTCATTCGGCGCCAGTGGCCGCTTGACGAATCCGTTCAGGAAGGTCATTGACTTGGTCTACCGGGGAGGGAGCGTGGAGGAACCAGAGTCGGAAACATGTGCAGAAAAGCAATATGACCCGAGGCGGGGTCCGTGACGGCGCTAGCCGCCTGCACAAGGCGGATGAGCAGTAGGACACCCCTGTGAAGGCAAGGCCCGATAGAAGAGGGGAACAGATTATAAGGGCGACGAGGTATGGCCAGGACATCCTGAGCAGAGGGCAACGTAAGAGGGGTTGCGGGTGAGAAGCCGAGACGGTAAGAGGTAGGGTCATGACGATGATGACGGTGTGGGTGGGGAGAGGGTGGCGGCCGGACTTTCGCAATCGGCGCGGAGTATAGTCGGATCCTGCAGTGGACACGATAGAATCTAATTGCCGTAAATTGTTCACAGAGAGCTCAGGCGGAGCGTACGGCGTAGGGGTGTCTTGAGCAGGAGGCAGCGGCGGAGGCGGAACCGTCGACGGAGTCATGGGGGTGTCCACGTGGGACTCCCCCATTGAATTAACGCCTTGCGAACATTACCGCTTGTGCGTCGATCGTGGAAAGGAGGGGTAAGGGCAGAAGGGCAGCTGGGGGCGGGGGAGGCTGAGGGGAAGGCCTTGGGACACCAAATGGAGTGGAAGAGGGCGCGAAGGGCACGCATCCCTATGCGCAGAAAGAGTGCGCAAGCGGGTGGGAGACGGCGTCGGGGGCGCGGCCTAGCAGCGGCACGGACAGCAGTGGAAGCTGGGGTAGTATCGGGAGGAGCAGGAGGGGGCCGGTGCGGCAGCAGACACATAGGCGGCCTGAGGCGGGGCTTGGGTTTGTGAGGGCTTTCGGGCACGGACGGAGCGGCGGGTTTTAGTGGTATGGCCGGCGTGGTGGCGGAGGGCTGTAGCAAGGGCCGTTCGCACATGGCGGACAACCGGTTCGCTCTCGGTTTGTCACGAAGAGCGGGGGTTGCGAGCGGCCGTAAACCATGTTGATAAATCACACGAGCTTGGGCGTGCGGACAGGCATGAGGTTGAGCAGCGACTGCCACTCCACGCGGTTGAACGCGTCAGAGGCATCGATAGGCCCTTCTGCCGTTTGCCGCCTGGTGGGGGCGAGAAAGTCTCTTGTGATATCAATGGCGTGAGGGAGGAGTCTTCGTAACGGTGTGGCGGAGAACAGTCCCGATACAGATTGGGCGGATCTTGCCGTGTTTTGGCTGTATGGAGAGGAGTTTAGCGACAGCGATTAGGAGGAGGATTTCGCAGGGAAGATCTCCGCGGGCGATGCGGCTGACGAGTTTTGGTGAGCACGGCGAGGTCAGTGACACTTGCTTCGCGAGTGATCTTGGTCTTGACTAATAGATGAAACCAGCGGCACGCGGTCGGTAAAGCCAGGAAACAGTGTCGCGCGAGATCCCTGGCCCAGCCTTTCCACAAACCGCCTCTAACAGCACCGCCGTCTAACTCAGCTGAGGTCCTCAACCATCCAACGCACCCGTTCCCGGTCAGACATGCCCGGATCCCGCCGCTCCAGGGCAGCGCTTGCGACTAACTCCTTCCCCTCCCTTCCTGTCAACGTGTTGGTCCCCACACCTGCCCTTGTCTTTCCCCCGCTACCCCGGTCCCGAAGCTTTCTAAAACCCTGTTAGTCGAAATCGTGAATGTTGGCCACGACTTTCGCTGACGCCTGAGGGATTGCATCATTTGAAGCTGCCCGCAGCTCTCTCCCTCGCCGCTCCACTGCCAAAACCCGCCTCCCAAAGCACGTACTTATTACGGGATTTCGTCCTTAGACTTATGTGGCTGTCCTCAAAACTCGTCTCCTTGCCTAGATGGCTGTGTTTCCCCACCTCGCCACAATATATCCGGACTTGAAGTCTACCGGGGATTCCCTGGTGGCCACCGACATGTCGTCATCTCCACATGGCACCCCTGGATTCGCCATGCGCCTCTGTCCGTCGACTGCCGCCGGCCCTCAATCCCCACACGGCCGCGGCCATCCATTCCGTACACCCCAAGCGTTGGCTGCTGCCCTGTTCGTTGCAGATCGCCTCATTTAGGAGATCCACACTTCCGCCGTTCTCGTTTCCCCACTCACCTCTCCTTGTAGCAACCCATCCCGGCTGGAGCCACTGCTGCACATCACACCCCGACTTCGACCAGGCGAAGTCTGATTGTAGTTATGAACGCGCTTGGGTTTGAAACAATTGACTTTTAGATTGGTGTTGGCTTTCGTCGCTGCTGTTGCTGCCGTAGCTGCTGTTTGTGAATACATTAGATCTCCAATTCAGATACTGAGTACATACCTGAGATGACCAACATTACAGAAATGACTGGCCTTTGGACTAATGGCCGAATTTAACACACAGAAGAATATACATAAACACGAACTTTTTGCACAAAAACATAATAAAATTATAAAATCATAGGAACTTTTTTAGGAAATCAGATATATTAAAACCAGATTTACCACGTGAAATACTACTGACTCAGCTATTGAGTAAATCAAGCATTGCAGAAGCCCCCTCCTCCATACGAGCACTACTTCCAAGCTCCACCGACACCCTTGCCCTGCGTTTCGCACGATAGCGCTGCTGGGCCAGTCTGCGTTTTTCTATTTTACTCAAGCCCACCTCCCTCAATTTTTCCCACGCAATCTAGCCATATTACCATCTTCATCACTTAGCGGATGCCACTTCACATTCAAATTTGTCAAAGCTAAACAAAGCATAAAAAAGTGTCATACCACTTCTCGTTCCATGCCCAGCGGTTTGCCATCACAGCCCACAGCGATGATAAACGCTCAAAGAAATTATCGACTATGATGCGGCCTGAACTGATCTCCTTATTCACCCTAATCTCTTCACACGATAGTACACCACCGATAGGCTTCCTTTTTGGATGAACAACCCTTGCTACGCTCGAGGCTCCCTAGTATCCCTTATCAACCATTATAGCCCAGCTGTTGGGGTAATTTCCTGCAAGTAGTCCCACATCCGGAATTTTTTGAAGCTCTTCATCCGTCTTGGAGGTTTCATTTCCATAGAATTCAAGATTGTCATTAAAGATTGTAATATCCGCGACTGAGCGAGGACGATGGGCGGAACACCCAATGGCTAAGCCACTGGGAAGGACAGAAACCTCAGTTTTGAAGCCGTAGAGCTTGTGCTTATTTCTGAAGTATTCCTTGGCTTCTTCGTGATTTCCACTAGGTCGATTGGTGCTGTGGAAAGTAAAATCAGTAGCATAAAGCGCAAATTGTAGTTCTTGAACGAAGTTCCTTCTTTAACCAACCGAGTCATTGTAAATACCCTTTCATACTTCTCTACTGCTTTCTCGAACAAAATCGGGCAAATCTTATTGACGAATCCAATAAACATGCGCTCGAATGTGGGGCCTTCTACCCTAAACATTCGTTCATTTAAATCCCGGTTTCCACCATGCTCGAGTGTTGAAAGAACCGTGAAGAGGACATCCTTCGGCTTTGATCCAGATTTTCGAACTAGGCCTCCTTAGTACTGAGCATGGACCGGTTGCTCTATAATTTGCCATATAGCATCATATTTCAAAAGAGAAAAGTTAGTCATTTCAATAACTGATCCAGATCCTCCAGATTTTACAAAGACGTCCATGACAGGGAAACCAGGTTCCTCATTATCCGACTTCGACTCTGTCTCTTCTGAGTTTTGTAGCAGTTAGTGTATTCTTGCATGTTGTTATGCTCTATCTTCTGCCATAAGGCGTAAAACTCTTGAAGCTGATGGTGTTCCTTCCATTTTTCTGCTTCTATCCCGAATTTTTCCATAAGTCCGTATATCTGAACTCTTTTATAGTCAAAGTTTCATTTTATGTTTGTCGCAATTGTGGCAATGAGAGATTTAGGCGGCACGGTGTTTTGGTTTTGCAGGTTTTATAATTGGGGAGTTATTTTCTTTATGTTTTCTTTTAATTTTAATGGGGGGTTACAGTAACGAATATTTTAATTATATGATTTCGAAGGGATAGCGAGACTTTTTTCCGCAGTGTTAATGCGTTTTGGTGGGAGCATGTACACCTCTCTAAATTAAGCGCAAATCGCGTCCTCAAGGTCATACGAATGCCTCTTGATCCTAAACTTGATAGTTTAATTTTCAGAATGGCCGTGTGTGGTACTGTATTGCATAATTTGAGTTCACTGTACAGTCAACTACAGCTTACCGCAGAGTACTACTGTAGTCGTGCTCGTCTATGCCTAAAGGCAAAGTCTTTCCAAAAATACTCGAATATTTACAATTTGGCTGTGTTCTTCGCACTATTACTAAATCATTTTTTGAATACCATAGAATTTTAGCAAAAAATAATTTTTTTTTTATTAAATTTTTGCACTATATCATACTTGGATGTCACGTTGGCGCAATGCTATATCGTGTTGAACACTGCTTTTTTTGTACCCTCTCTTATCATATCGAGAAAAATGAGTATTTTCGCTAAAGGTCTATTGTTAATTCTGTCTTTGCTGTTTCAGTACGACTTTCCCTACTTACACAGTACTGGACTGTTTTAAAAGTCTGTCCGCTTAGCTCGGATATGATGACGTCGGATCGGTACTGCAGTGAATACGGAAGATGACAAGGATATTCAGCACAAAGCTGTGCTGCCTCGCTTTTTCCTCTTCTGCAGCGCATGAGGTTCACTTGACCTGTGGCCAGGTCTATTATCTTCATTCTGTGCATTCCCTTTCTTTCATTCTGTGCATTCCCTTTCTTCAAGAGCTTATCCAGGCGTCGCTGGACTGAAAATCGCAATGGGGCGCTTTCGCCCTATCAAACTTGTAATGATTCGAAGGCAGTTCTAATTAATAGAGAGCACTACAGCGAGTGCCTGCATTTCACAACTGTACAGTACATGTGTTGTAGCAACCATTTGATGAGCACTTTTCCCAGTTGTACAGTGCATACTGTACAAACGGCCTTGGCCTATCACGGGCCACGACTGAGCTGACATGGCAAAATGCAGTGATTTGCGCCTCAAAATGAAAGGTGCCAGAGCTAGTTGCTTTTATCTCTTAACGGTCCCGGGGATAATCCATATATTATATAAATTAAACTTGCCAAAAAATCCTAAGTCGTGGCCCACAACAGCTAAGGGATTGCCTTTATTGGTACGTACTAATGACGGTTACACGCACCGGCCAATGAACATTAGACCCCTCTATCATATGAAAGGGATACTCAGAAAGAGCCAGTATATTCTGGCAACAAAGGTTGCCCTTTAAACATAGTTGGTCATATCCCAATGATCCATTAAAAAACAAAAGAAAAAGCAAGTAGAGTATGACAATGATTTCGTACAGTAACTGAAAGGAATGTGTACTATCAAATCAACAGGAAATGAAGGCAACAATAGTAACAAGCCCGGTATCTTTTTCAAAGAATTATTCATTACTAAAAGCACAGTAACGCCAGAATGTAGTTTAAATATAAGCGACGCGAATACCTTCAATCTCAAAAACGTTATTCCAACCTCCTACAGTATCACATAATTGCCCCTCTCTGTCCTTTCTCGACCCTTCAGCTACGATGCCCTCAACATAGCAGACACCAATTCCTGAAACATCTGCCCTTGTTACAACCCAGCAACAGGCATTAAATGCCCTGCATATTCTAGCAGACGCTGCTGTAGAGCGTGAAGCAGAGCTACAGGCATTCGACGGCAGCGACAACGAATTTGACACTGAGGATGAGACTTCATACCTTTCCCCAATTTTCGACATCTTCTATGAAGCAGGCGCCGGCAAAACCATACAAGACATGAACATCTTCGACGCTTCAGAGTTCAACATTATTTTGGGGAGCGTGGAGCCAATTATTAGCGAGCGCTATAATGTAGGTCCTAATAGAGCGGGGAATTATGGAAGCAGGTATATGCTGTTTATGCTTTTAATAACATTGAAAGTAAGAGGCCAGTGGGAAATCCTAGCGAAAACTTTCAGCTTGAAAGGCCCAACGTTCGAAAAAATGATAACAGAATCCTTGGAATTGCTCAGTGATCCCCTTTTTGAATTTTTTTCGAATCAGTTTAGAACGTAATGGGTCCCTTTTTCCTTTCCATCAGATGCTTGAAGACCGTACCAAGTTCATTTACCACTCTACGACTAGATACACAATTGCTTTCACTTTCCAATAAGCCAATAGGCCAAGTGGGAACATGCATGAAGGTTTATTTTACGGGTAAGCACATGCTTTATGGCTTCAAAGTTGAAGATCCTGTGCTACCAAACGTACAAGGTTTGAACTGCTCGAAGCACTACCCTGGGTTGGTGGCTGATTTAGAAATTACTTCAGGGATATTGAATTCCACAGAGGCGCCCTCAAGAAGACAAGATCAGAGAAAGGAATAGTCGGCATTGGTCCCCTTTTTGGTGAGTTCCCTAACCATTGGGGAGTATTAATGGATAAGGGGTACCAAAGGGCGATAGAGTTGACCAAAGAATTAATTCCGAAAAGGAAGCCTGGTGGAAATTTGACGCCTGAAGAAGAGGCCACAATCAAAAAGATGTCGTTTGATCGTATTATTGTTGAAAACCTAATCCGGCGTTTAGGCTCATTGTGGGCAGTAATTGGGAGTAAATGGCGCTGGAAAGAAGAGAGTCATGATCTCGTTTTTCGCCTTGGTACAGCACTGTCAAATATTCGCGTACAGATGCATCCTCTACGCTGGGAAGAAAACACTCAGCAAAAGCGTTTTAAAAAGCGGTTATATTCAATCGGCGAGGATATTGCCACTTGGCACCGAAATTGCCCGGATCGATGTCGTAACAGGTGGAGCTGGCGAATTAAATTGCATTTTCGCAATGTATAGTTTAACGGTAGAGAGGTTGAGTCTTATTAAACACGGGATAAAATTTATTTTTTGAAAAGCAGTCCTTTTTGCTCCGGAGTGAATAGAGGGAGAGCAGATGTCTAGCAGCGTTTGCACTAATATGTAGTTTGAAGAGCGGAGGCAACAGACAAAGTGGGGGCGAACGGTGAGAATATAGTACAGTAATGGCGTCCTGTTACTATGACAGCTGTCTGTCAGTGAAGGCGTTGATCTTAAGGAGGTCCATGGTTCAGATAGCAGCTGTGTGGGGCGTACTCGTAGGTACTGGGTGATGTAGGAACCAGTGCAAAAAAAAGGGAGGTGCGAGGCGACGCTGATTCATCCTGAGGATGCAAGAGGTGAGAAAAGATGGGAAAGATACAATTTGTGTTGTGGCTGGTGCGTGGGAGGGTGAGAAGCGACGTTGGCTGCTGCATGAGGGGCTATTGCGGGTGTTTCAGATGGATCGGTAAAGCAAAGATGAGTGCGGCGGGTGTGGTGGTGAGAGTTTTGTGCAGTACCGAGTTTTTCCGTACGTTGTGAGGTAGTGTAATATGGGCTGCCGTGGTATTCTGGTTGCCTTTGCCTTCCTGGGTGGTAGCCAAGCTTGGAGAGGAACTCCGAAGCGTGTCATCGCAGCATAATGTTGAGATCAGGGATTTTGAAGATGAGTTGTAGGCGCGGTAAGTGGGCGATGTTGAAAGTGCCCCTCGAGCGAAGATTGGATGCGAGTAATTGCCGCTGGATAGAGAGGTCGGCGCGGTTGAGGTTGTCAAAGTCTGCAGCAAGATAGCTCCATATAGGTAAGTGATGCGCAAGAATGCGTGGAAGACGTGGCTAGGACGGGCGGGGCCATGTCAGAAGTGAGAGTCGTTGTTTATAGGAGATGGTCGCGTCGTAGTGTATCCCTAGGGGGGTGATTGTCATCCCTAAGTAAGGGGCCTTGTCAGATTGATAGATTAACTTCGATTATATTATGAGTGGTAGACGTGGGTGGGCTGGGTCCCGAGTGATCACTTTGCACTTATTTGGTGCCCGATTTATGCGTTTGGTGGAATCCAGCGTTTAAATTCGTTGAGTAAGAGTCGTGGGAGTGGAGTGGGCGCACCAAGTCCTGTAGGATAAATTAGTAGTTGACTTGGTCATCAGCCTCGATCATATCCAGGGTTGCGAAGCAGCGGTTTCCTTGTCTTATGGCCCTTCCGTGGCGCTGATGGTGAGGGGGGCCTGTTCTTCTTTGGATGTCAAACCAAATTGAGCGGAAGGTTTTGTGGTCGATAACGAAGGAGTCAAGGGCTCCGTCGATGGCTTTCCTGCAGTGATATAAAAGGAAAAGTGGGCGGTAGTTCGCTGGAGTATGTTGATAACCGTTGTTGTGGACCGGGATCAGGATGAATGTATGCCAGTTGAGGGAGTACTGGAAAGGTCGGCCGACTGTCGTCCATCACGTGTAGATCAGAGCTGCGAAGAGAATATGCCCATTCGTCATAATCTCGATGACTACCTCTTCATTTACCAGCGATTTTACGCGTAGTTCGATGCACATGTAGTTGAGGTTGCGTTTTTTAAGCGCCCGTGTGGGAGAGCAAAGCCCTGCAAAGGTATCCGGGATTGTTCTTGGGTATGAGCCGTGCTGGAGCAGATGACGAAGTCCTGCGTGGAGAGGTCGCTCCTTTTGTGTAAATGGCTGGCTTTCTTTCTGGCTGTTTCGCGCCGATTACTTTTCAGTAGCCCATCTACGGTAAATGTTTAAATAAGGTCCCAATTTGCCTTGTAGCAAAGCTAGCGTCTGATAAATTATTTGATTGAATTTTATTGATGTGCATATTGGGAAATCGCCAAAAATTATGAATTGGTTCGCGCTTTGCGACAAGGAAATACAGTAATTTCCGTAAGGTACCATATCAATCCACTTGGATTAATCGTTGCATATTCACTCTGAGTCAATCATCATCTATTAAATCGTTGAACTATCACCACGTCTTTGATCGAGAGACCTATTAACTATGAAATATCATGATAGTTGTCAAAATGATTGCTGCAAAGGTGAGCCTGGCAGTAGTTGCATATCCGAGATGGTTTCCCCACTTTTAGAGCATGATCTTGGTCCCTTCTGTGTACCAAAAGATTCATTGCTCTCAGGTAAGAGCAATATCGGCAATTGCAACCACAGATTGATGAGTGTGAGGAGATTTTTCATGTCTTCGCAGAGACAGCTGAGGGTTGGTGTGACTTGTCCTGGTCCTTTTCAAATTCTTTAGTAGACCAATCCCAGTATTTCCCCTCTTTCTAAGTGAGCCCAAACTACCAGAGTTTTTCTCAAGAAATGCCTCACAGGAACGAGACCGGAGCATACAAATCATCGATAAAGTAAACTGCCTGTGAGCGTCTTTCGCTGAGCATTCATCCATTCGGCTTCTGTAAATGACAAACATGTTATTCTTTAGAATTTATAAGCACTGCAGCATCATCGAAAACCAATTACGTCGTCGGCATCGTGGATCCGGCGCATAGTACGAGATTTGCTCATCAAGGAGATCCCCACCCCCCCATCTAGTGATTGTATTTATCTGTTATTCGAGGAATTGAATCTGCTGTACAGTTTGCGATCACCACACGGCTTTTACAAGGGCATTGCTTGTTGAAGTCTTCCTTGGGCACCGTTTCGAGCATAAAAATGACTCTTAAGGTGAATGTACAGTGCTGACCATGAGCATGAGATTGTTTTTCACTCATTGAATTACTAATGCGTCGCTACCATCAACGTACCAATATAAACCATTAAAATTTGTGGTACTCGACACACAAAGATTGAGGGTGGGCAGCCTCGTTCTGCTCTGGACGGGCAGACGCATCCCACCCCTAACTTCTGTACCATAGGCATCACGTTGGGTAATGTAAAATAGTTATCCTTTGCAGCCACAAACTCCTTGCCCTCGTGAACATGTATAACGGTCACCCTTTGCACGAGTAAACGAATCATGGCGGCCGCCTTAGAGTACGATACTGTACGACAAAAATATTTTCGTCCTTTTGCTTCCGTATTATACCGCTGACCGGCTAATCTCCCACCAGGAATGAAGTTTTAAGTTTTGGAATTTACGATAGCGAATAATTTGTACCCCTCTGTAATTTGCTTGCTCTCCATTCAATGTGTTGATACAGGCTCTAATCAACGATACCATTTTATTTTTGGCCATGTTTTGCAGTGCTCGTAGCGGGGCGTTGTTCAGCGTAGGTTCCATTTTGTGAGTGGTGCTTGCGAGCCTGGTGTTGGATTCCGGTGGAATGGTTGGTGTTTTTGTTTGTAGTGCAATAGCACTTTGAATGATATAGAGGTTACAATAACCGAAATAGTGTTCGAAATTCGAACTGTGTTTATTGGCACGTGCCACCTGTTGTGTTAGCACTATTACCGTGACTGTTTACAGTAGACTGACCCCACTGGGCCGAGTAGTGGTCCACTAACTGACCCTGATAATTATTTATTGCTAACAAGCTACTAGAGCGACACGTGTCCTAACTAGTAACTGGAGAGCTCGCCTAACGAGCTCACTTATAACTTAGTATTTATTACTTGGCCTGAGTGCCACCACTAGTAAACAAGGTACCGGAGGTACCGTCTTCTTCACAGTTGTTCGGTTTTGGCTGTAGTTGTTGCTCCTACAACGTCACGCCCCTGTTAGTTCAGGCTCCCGTGCTTGCAGCTATAGTAGCAGCTATCCGCTTCGGCCCCGAACGCCAGCTTGTCTTAGTAGCCTGTTCATTGTTGTCAGGTTTGTACCTTTTTGGTGTGTTTGTCCCTATAGGGAGGACGGGTATCCCTTGTGTCCTGTTGCGCCGAGGATGAGTATCGATGGCTCTTGCCCTTTGTGGTATCTTACGCAGAAGGCGTATCAACTCTTTTTGACCATTCTTTCCCCTTGCTTGTCAAAGCCTCTACCACTTGAGTTCCTAGAACTCTCGAGCTACTACCCTGCAGAGGGAGTGAAGAGAAAGCGGCGTCGAACACCGAGTAGTCATTGCCTTACGCAATAGGGAGCGTTACCTTTCTAGGTCGAGTT
This sequence comes from Kappaphycus alvarezii, assembly GCA_002205965.3. Lineage (NCBI taxonomy): Eukaryota > Rhodophyta > Florideophyceae > Gigartinales > Solieriaceae > Kappaphycus > Kappaphycus alvarezii. Next base: position 1,245,466 of record NADL03000699.1, on the reverse strand, counting down.
CGGTGCATTGCACTACATTTTTGGAGGGTAAGGGTGCTTTTTTGGTTGTGAAGGTGGTGGCGAAGGAACCGGATTATTCATGGCGGTGGGGTGCAGTCCGTAGGGTTTTGGCTCACTGGGTTGGTAGGTTGCGGAAAGGGTGAGGGGAGAGGGAGGGGGTTCTAGTAGTTTTTTGTGGGTTCTTTTTAGGCGAGATGGATGCGTCAAGTGTGTTAGGGCGTGCTGCTGGGGATTATTGAGCATTGCAACCAGTGTGTAGCCTTGATTTTGGCGGTCCGGTTGGGATTGAGCGAGGATTCCTTATATACCGTGTCTGAAATCTGTAGCAAAAGCTGTTGTTGCTATGAATATGACCGGGCAAAATAGCGACGCGAGGGGGTAGACGGACAGCAGGCTCGCTTGGACATGTGGATTAGACAGTGCGGGCATTTTCTATGCGTTGCTATTGGTCTTGATTGTGGCCGTGCCGGAGTAGGTGCAGAGGGAGACGATTTGTATATTGCAGAAATGGCACAGATTGGGGTGGTGAGTGTGTGCATGGTTTGGGTGGGTGTCGTGAGGACAGTATGGATTGCTGTCGAGTCGAGGATTAACTTGCTTTCCGACTCATCAGAGGGACTGTCTATGGTGTCTTTGTCTGGGTTAGACACGGGCGGAGCTCTCTGGCCAGTGCTGCGTAGTTGATGCTGAAGTCTTGCACCTTCTTCTTGCGTACGCAGTTGCGTGGGTGGTTGGGTCCGGGAGCGGTCATCAGAATGTCGCGAGCTGGGGATACGGAGAGAGATATGGTACGGACAATGCGAAAATGTATGGCAGGGCTGGCGGTTGTCCTGTTTCAGTGAACAGGATTTATTGAGGAATTCTGCTAGTGCTGCCCTCGTAATTATCGCTTAACTCGGTAGTGAGCTCGGGCCAGGTGCTGACCTGCCTCTGCTTCTCTTAAAAGTCATAAGTTCGTTATTTTTGTGGATGAAATCTTTGGGGTCGTTGAGCTTGCTGACTAGCATTAACATGTCTATATTCTCTGCATCAGGGGTGTCAGCGAGTCTTGAGATTATAAAGTACACTGTGGTTACCGGGTTGGCGATGACCGGGTACCTTTCGCTTAGTATTTTGGCTAGCATGGCATCATTCTTCTTCTGGTACTTGTGATTGGAAAGTCTGGGGTGAAGGTGATGCTTTCGGCAAGTTTCTTGAGATATTTACGATATTCGGTTTGCGTTGTGTCGATTTTGAGGTGTATCTTTACTGCTGCGATGAGCTAGTACGAAGTCGGCTGCCTGCCGGTGGGGAAGATGAGGTTGCGGATTTCCGGTGGGATGCTTTCGACGATTGCGCATAGCGGGAGGTTCCGTTTGTCAATGAATGTCTGGACAAGTGTGAGGTTGTGCAGTGAGATTGGGGTAAGGTGGTCACGTACTAGAAGGCTTGCAGCTGCGGCATTGTCGGAGATAAACCATGGCGCCTGGTTGGCCTTGCCGAGTTGGGAGATCTTGGGGAGTTAGATCGGGTTCATTGTATGGCTGTTGTGTTTCTATGAGGGTTGATGGGGTTCGTTGGCTGTAATACGAGCTAGTCGCACGTGTTCGGGAGTTATTTCTGTAAATGGAGCGTGAGCGGCCCTTCTTGCGGAATGCTCTTCGCGTTTGCTGGAGGCGACGATCTTAAGTTGTTGAATGGACGGCGGAACTGGTAGGGATGTCGATGCTACGTCGATTATGCGTGACATGTGGGGAGGCTTTGATAGTTTGGCAGTAGTTGCGCTGTTTCGCATAACCTGAAGAGACGGTAGACTCATAGATTTTATTTCGAGCATGTAGCTTTTACCGACGGGGTTTTATACTGCATCTCGCAGAGGAAAGGCTGTCCCGGATGTTATGTCACCGTGATGTAATGTATACGGCTATCCAAACGGCTATTTAAGGCATTCCTCGCTACCTGATCGGGGTGATGAGGAAAGGGAGGAAACATACAAAGTGCACTACTTTTTCTAGCCAATTTCTATTCTACAATTAAGGTTATCGGTTTGATGAGCTAGTCAAATACGGGACTGCAACAGCATCCTGGGGACCTTTACATCCTTTCACTTCGCCTGCCTTCCTTGCTCCTCTTAGGCTACACAGTGCTTTCTAAAACATGCTGTAGTTACAGAATGTAACGATTTTCAAGTCCCTTCGGATAATGGGCTTAAAAGTTATTTACTTTTTCGGGAACTTAATCCAATATACTACAGTTAACGTTGTGATTCTAGCATGGAGATTTCGAACTTTTGAGATGAAAAAATTTATGATAAAAAACTTTCTCGCATCACACAGCAAGTTAATATTGACACAAAAGTTGACGAGCAACTTAAATGAATAAGCATAATAGAATCGGAGCATTGATAAAAAATAGATAAAATTATAAATCGAAATTTATTAACAGAAGAAAAAGTCCCCAAAATGAGTTTCGACACATAAACATATTTATAATGGGGCCTCATCTTAACTTTAAGTACTTTCGTACCACTTAGCAATATCTGCGATATCATAAGACATGCTAATGTGTCACCCTTTTGTAAGAATGATCTTCCGCAGAACACCATTTTCTATATTATCATTATCCTAATTTATCTAATCGCTCTCAAAATTGAAATATTTACTACTGAATTCCAGAACTAATTGAAAATTTATTTATTTTTCTATGTATCCTGGTTTTCGGCCTTTATTCTGTTTCTTCAAAAACCTTCCGAGTGGAAATGAATTATAGGATCCATTTTAAATAGAATTAATGGAAATGGATATTTCCATTACTTCTATTTCATTTCATTTCCGGATGGAATATTGGAATGGCCCAAATATTAAGACAAACGACTGTATTGAAAATGTAAAAATATAAAAGTAGTTTAACGGGACAATAAAACAAGGAAATGAATTTGTGTACAAAAGCGAGATTATTTATAGAAACAAACCATAAGCAATTTCGAATCAAAAGATGATGGTGAAGGATTACTAGATGCAACGGAAATAAAATTTTCCAAGCGAGGGCTCGTACGAAATGTCTCGCAAGATTTTGGTTTCTTAATATGCTTTCAGTAAACTGTCGCGAACCAGAGGCTATATGCGGTTCTCATAGATATGGTATCCGTAAGTATTATGAAAAATGTCGTCTCGAATTCCCAGTCAGATATTGGATGTTTTTATATCCTGAGAGTGATACTAATGCAATATTTTTGAAGCACAGTGAAAATGGCAGCGAATTAGCGTCAACAGCAGATTTCTGTAGGACCGTGGCGGTAGCTCCAAGTCTCTTCTAAAGTTCTCATATGAAATTCGGGATTTCAGATTAAAATAATTGCTTGTAGGATAAAATCTTGAGAAAAATCATGCGGGAAAGAAGCCACCTACTGCTTCAATCGGTTTCAAAAAGAGAAAATTTGGAGATTCGCGCCTTTTTATTTATAAATGCAAGAATAGAGGTGAAAATGGTAGCAAAGTTTTGGAAGTCTAATTGATAGTTCGAGTCCAGACTTACCAAGAATACGCTCTTGGAGCTTTTTGGAGCAAAAGTATGCGTCTGATTGATTTTAAGAGATAATGCAGTTTTACGGCAATGGAGGATCTGTCTCTGTAACTTTCTAACGGAGCCTTTTAGTAAAACATTAGTACGAAATTAACCACTCCGGGTGATAAATCTTTTTACGATTAAAGCGGAAGTAAAATGAGTAATATACTTTCGGGCACAGAAATATGCGAAATTTTCGAATGCAAAAAGCTGCATGTGCCTTGATATGTGAAAATTTTCAGTTAATTCTGTTAAAATACATGAAATGATTATTTATCTATATGTATATAAAAATATGTTCCTATTCCCATGGTTTCGTATTTATTTTATCGTATTTTTATTAAAAGTCGGTCAAAAGTATACAAAAAAATTCTATAAAGTGAAAAGTTCCATTTTCAATTCAAATATATGTCAAAGAGTTATGAATTTTCAAGATTTATTAGGTGAGTGGAGCCTCAGGGGATTGAAAGCAATTTGAAGGGCATCCAAACAGTGAATCAAATTTTCATAAGAGGCCATTTCAAAATTTAAACTCATTTTGTAAAGAGTACACGTAAAAGATTGGGATCTCTAAGAGGTGATAACTGTGCTAATTTGCGCCTTTTATTGCAAGAAATCTCAAGAATTTGGATCACAAGTCCCTTATAGTTGATTATTCTGTTTACTATGTTTCCAATTATTATGCTTCCAAACTGATGTACGAGGTGAATAAAGACTAGTGTCACAACTAATTAAATTGAGAGAGATCCATCCCCAGTCCTCCAAGTGAGGGAATTCTCAAGCTGCCAAGAAAAGTTTTTATTTTTTCTAGGGTGACAGTCATGTCGAGTAAACTTGAAATATATGCAACAGAATTGTGTAGAATTATTTTCTCACATGTATAACCTAAAAAGAGAAATTAAGTTCATACTCTCCGGAGTTTCCAAAGAGGAGCGGCCAATCGTTCACCATACAGAAACTGAAAGCAATACTTTTGGTTACATCATCTCATCTTCATTGTTTCCAAAATTCTTAGCGATTCGCAACCTACTTTTTATAAGAAAGTTGACCTCCTAGCGTCAAACTGAACCAAAGTTCTTCTGAAAGCGGCACCATCGAAAAAAAGAGAAGAACATAGCCAGCTCTGAAACCCCGTAAGCAATAAAATAATATTTCACCACTTCACTTCCGTTGATGGTTTATATATCAGGTTCTGTACTGAATTAATTTGATTTTAAAATATTTGTATATTTAAAAAAAGGAACGTAACTATTTATCTTGTATATTTGTCTATATTTATTTATCCATACGATCTTAATTTTTATACGTCATACATAGATTCATGGTTTTGGTACTTAAATGACTATTTCTTCAATATTTCTTCTCCGAAGAAAATATAAAGTGAAAAACCACCAAGTACCTATGTATTGAAATTTAAACGATTTTTACAAAAAAACATTATGTTATTGGCCCCTGCAATTGGAACGCTGTCTTTCTGGAAGGCCAAATTTTAATTTTGTCTATGATTGGAGTTAGAAACCGCATTGAAAGATGAAAAATATCGCTTCATAATATAATGTCCTCCTATGAGCTTGAATACAAATAACTAATTCGTCCAAGGTTGGAGTTAGGAATCACAACAAAGTCTAACTTCAGTCGATTTCAAAAATATAAATTTCTGTGCTTTTTTTGTAGAATTGAACGCATAATATTTTTAGCGGTTTCAAACAACGGGTGCAGAGGTGCTTGGTGCCATCTCTGGTACTCTATTTACAGATGAAACCTAGAATTCGCCTTCTATGGATGTACCTCTAGAGTCTATAGGTCCATGTCCTCATGTAAGTACAAATTTTAGGGCTAAAATTTTAAAGTAAAAGGTATTCATTTTCTGTTGTTTTTTTGCTAGCCTATATTTCCAACAGTAGTGAAGGTCGATCGAAACAAACTTTTCAGTAATTTTAACTCTAGTAGGGGTACGAACTACTTTATTTCACTTGAGAAACTTCTATTTTAGTGAAAATTTCCCACATTTTATCCTGTATGTGAATGCTCTAGTAAAAGTAGTGTAGAATTGAATCCACTGAGCACCTCTTTACTGTATTCCCATGCCTTAGAGTATACGTTTTAGTAATTATTTACGGGAACCCCAAACATTTTTTACTTACTGTACATTATTTTATGAAAAAGAGGTTTTTCCTCATATGAGCACAGTGATATCGCGGGTAGACACCAGGAATTCAGTAATTATTGCACAGATCAGCAGGTATAAGCTCATTGTCAAAAATGCGACAAGACGAATGAGAATTAGAAGTAGTTGAGTTTAGGGTGGGAATAAATGAACATTCCTCTGCTTACCTCAACTAGCGGTCCTCTTGTAAGACTGACGCGGAGAAGTAAAGTCAGACTTCTCGAATTAGAAACGACCATCTCGTCATGGTTGACCCTCGCTCAGGAAGCCGGATTCTAACAAAACAGTAGAGGTTGATTCAGACGCGATGCGCGATATGCTCGCGTGGTTCTTGGACGTACTGAGCTCAGATGTGGTAGCATAGAGGGTACAACCTCTCATACCTCCAGCTGTGAGACTGGACTAGCAAGCTAGGATTGTTGGTTGAGTAAAGTTGTCTTTCTCGATGATAATGTTTTTTTCGGGAGGGGGGCGGAAACATTGTGCTCTCCCATATTTATACCCTACCTTCCAGCAGACTGACACTTACTCTAATTGAAACTGCAATTTGCATTAAAACATGACATGCGCCAGTGTGAGTGAAGTAGACTGCCAGCTAAGATACGTATCTCTGTTCTTCCTGGTGGCTCCTGTCCGCCTCCTGATGATTCTAAACTGCCTCCTGGTGGTCATATTTCGCCTCCTATTTTATTCATCCACTCAAATAATTCCACGATCATGTTACGAATTCATAGGAATGGAACAAATGTCTCAGAAATATGATCCGTGTGACTTTATCTTCAGTAGAGGAAATTTATCTTCCTTGTATCTCAGGAAAACTTAAAAATGAATTAATGCCTCAAGTGTGAAGTTATATACACGCGAAGGTAGATGATTATCCATGATATACTTCCTCTCCCCATTCAAAGACCTCTCGTTCATTTTGGGCTTCAAAACCCGCGATAGAGAATGAATTTTAGACACTATACCTCGATGAATATCAATTCTATATTCAATTGCCAATTGCTAAAAATTCACGCACAACGACTCTTCACACTCGTCTCTTTCCTTTCCTGCTAATGTTTTCTTGTAGCTCAAGAAGATGTGCCTACCGATTCATAAACTTGACTTCTGTGCCACGTAATATTATAGACGGGAACACGCGTAATATCAGAAATGTCGTCTCCGCGAATTCGTCTACCGTCTATCAATGTCGAGCTTTTTTCGTATATAATCTTTATATTCACATCTGTTTAGTGAGAAAAGAACGATATAGTTTTCGGCCCTCAAGTGCAGAGTCCCTAAATGGTTGATTTACATCTCCATCGCACATTTCAAAAGCAAAAAATGAGGAGCATAATCAAATCTTTTAATTTTATTAAGCTTGCTATACTCAAGAGCAATTTCAACTGCATTAGATATCATCTATCGATTAATATTGATTATTGGTATAATACATATACTATCATGGTATCAGAGAGCAGCGAAAAATTGTGATTTAGAATCATGTGGGGCAGTCAAATTATTTTCTTGTCCCTTAATTCTATATCGGCTTTTTTATTTTTCCTTTATTAGTAAATTTTCTTTTGGTTCCTTTTTTCACTCCTTTTTTGATTGAAATAATGTTCCGGTGGATAAATTGGATGGGCCTTAGTAGATATGAATAGAAATTTCATAATCGAACACTTTAAGTTCAAATTTTATTCTTCGCCAAAACAGTTAGAGGAAAATAGATTTTTGACCGGAGGTCTAAAGAAAGGGACGAAGAAATTAAAAAGTGAGCATCATTTTTCTAATTTATAAATTATTCAAGCTGATTTGCGCGAAGTAAAATTACTTCAAGAAATTGGCTTTGCTGAGTTCGGCCTTTTGGTTGTTGATTTGTTCAGCAATACAGAAGGTGAAGTATCAAAAGCGGTAGGAAGCTTCCTTTCATTTAATTTCAATGCCATTTTCACTCTGAAATTAGTTTTAAATTTATAAGTTTCCTTAATAATAATATTCAAAAACCATCTTTAAATTATCAACAGTCGGCAATAGAATTGAATTGATGATCTGAAATTTCTTGAGCTTCTTATCGTTGTAAGTTGCGAAGTAGCTCAAAAATTCTCTCTATTTTGAATTCAGTTCTCTTCTTAAATTTTAAATGATCTCAAGGTTACATAATATCATATACCTTCCCCATGATAAACTTCATGTGTGTAACTTGAATGTAAGATTGTGAAGAAAGGCACCGTCTTTGCCCTCTGATACCTCCAGAAAAACTCATCTGAGAACAATTAGTATTTGCAGTTTTTAAAATGCAGTTGAATTATTTTATTGTCAAGCTCGCTAGTTTTTTACGTTTTACAGATTCTTGACAGAAACAGCGTTGTTAGTCATGACTCCACTCAAAATATGTATGCGTCTTTGTCATTTTCATTGTTCATGGTTACTTTTGACAGTTTAGGAATACTTTTGTAATAGTTTTCTGGACCGTTAAGTGCCACTGTAATTCCGAGACCAGTTGTCCCTTCCGGTGAATTAAAATCCACTTGAAATGGTAAATAAGAATTATGCTTGTTTCTACTCACATATTTTATGATGTAAAAGTGGATGAAGGATATTTTTTATAATTAATTAAAATTACAAACTTACGAGCTTCTTTTCTAAATTATAAATTTGTAAGTGTATTGAAAATAGCCAAAATGTACTGAAAGAGCACTTAATTTATTCTATTTACATTCAAATAAGTTGATGCTCTAATCAAGTGATATATTTATGACAAAGCTTATAGTACCGTATATCTTTACAACTCTATGCTTCACTTATTTGATGCATCAAATTGTTACATAAGTCTCATTTTGAAAAATCTCGGGCGGCGACGTATCAATACCCCATTAAATAAATTTCGTAATTCGTTTAGAAAAGAAAGACCAGAAAAAAGTTTTGAATTTTTCCAATTCTTTTGGACACAGAGTGCTTAAAATAAATAAATAGGCAAATAGAAAATTGTTTTCACAATTTTTTTTCTTACTCGAACGCTCAATGATTATATACAGGAACCTAATTTCCTGGAATCGCACCTATTTAGGATGTTAAATTATTGCCTTCCCGAGTCATTTTTTAATTTTACTAAGCTAGAAAGACGTAAACAAATTATGAAAACTTCCATGTTGCTTGAACAGGTAAGGTATGCTTTTTGGGGGCTGAATTGTGTAGGAATTTTAAGAGAATGAAATAACTTGAATCAACTACAGCTATATCGAGCTAATTTCCGTTTTATTAACTTCGCGACGTGTTATTATTATATGAAAACATCAAATTTGGTTAATTAAACTAAATTTCACCTCTTATTGAGTATTTCTAAACTGAATATATAAAAAAATTTAATTGCAAAATGAATGCAGAAATATTTGCACGAAATGTGTCGATGGACCGTAAAATTTAAATGAGTCATGAAGGGATCAACAGTAGATTAGTAATTTTCCCTTAAATGAATTATGTGTTGTATTTTTACTAAGAACCAGAGGATGATACAATTGGTGGATTTTAGATGTTATTAAACGCGTCTAACTGCGAAAGTCATGTAGATATTTGAACACCACTGTCCTCAAGAAGATTTGTATTATTTAAGACTATCCTGTGGTATTCTCCCGGCAATTAGTAGATTTGGTTCCTTGTCAAAAAATGATCATATTTTGTGACAATTTACCGAAATTTCATCTCAGCAAATAGAGTACATCGTTCCATTTCGGAACATACTCCTCTTAATTCGAGAAAACAAGCAAGATATGCCGCCACGAATAATAATCAAAATTTTACATTTCAAAGAGAAAAAGTTACAGTGTTACAATTAATGTTATATTATTATTGCAAAAGGAGTCACTACCTCTCCTACTAACAGTTTCTCGACTCAAAGATAGTTAAATACTATTTTCAATTACGTATAAAGGAGTTTCTGGTGTTCCCAGACACCAATGCACTAACTTTCTCTTCATTTTTTCTTTCTCGTTGTCTGCTTCTATTATGATTAGTATTAAATTGATCTGATATCTCATACATCGCTTGAAACATTCATGTGCTCTACAGTTTCGTGAGGATAATGAGAGACTATTTTTCTCCATTTGATTTAACTTTTTGTCTGCTTTTACACACGGTGATACAAACAGTGGCTTTCGTTATTGATTTGATTTTGCTGTCGATTGCATATTATTTTTTTGAGCTTTGATAACGCATATATGCTTTAGAATACCTTAAACGTTGTTTTGTTGGAAAAATTATCTCCAAATGAATCAGTAGGCGTAGAAGCTGCATATCCCTTTCGGGTTTCTGCTTCGGCGATGTATACAGTGCAAAAAATTTATAGTTGGTATATTTCTTGATAGTTAAGTCTGTTCAATATTTCAGCCATAGTTAGGCTTTCCAGTCATGATTAGGCCACAAAAAGAACTCTTACTGTCACTAATTGCAACAACTCTCAGTCCAAGAGTTAGACAGCTATACGCTCCACGAATTTTTAAAGTTTAGGTTCTCGGATGGAATCAAGAATAATAGAAAAAACTGACGATCAATACATTAATAACAAGGGTCTATTTGAAAAATATAATCAATTGGCTACATTTACAATGGAATGATGGCATTTTTCAAGAACAGAAAAAAAATCCAAATATTCTTTTAACGGCTTTTTTCGCTTTCCATTTTCCTCTATGTCTCTGCTACCTGTGCAAGGTCGTCAATCAAAGCTTTCGAACGTTCAATACCTCGTGAATCAAATTGAATACCATACAATACACGTTGTCAGTGGGTGTAACTGAATTTATTTGCATTATTATAGCTGAAAGTAAAAAATCAGGTGCACCATGAATCATCTATTTCAAACTTTTTTCAAACATTAAGTTTTTTATTTCTTTTACCCTCGATTAGTACGCATTCATTGTTTCTATCCGTGCTGGGGAATCTTCTTAGAGGCAGTGGCCGTGAATGGAGAGACCACCGCGATATCTAAGATGTTAGGATGGGGTAGGTCAGCGGTGGGGAGTGTAGACGGATGGGACCAGTATGTAAGCGGCCTGAGTTCCGCACCTGGGATGAGGAGTGGGACCTTGAAATTGCAGTCCATTACTGGGTGGATGACTTGGTATGTAAGGGTGTTTCGTAGGAAAATGTGGTGGTGGATAAGTTTGGAGCTGGATGGGCAAAGAAATGCGGCGTGGTCAGCGACTTCTTCTATCTGGTGAGTTAGAGGTGTTAGCACGGGAGCGGAAACGAGGTCGAGAGAAACAGGAGTATCAGGTGTTGAAAGGCTTTGGAGCCCTCGGTGTTCCTGGAGGTCTGGGTAGAGAGGAAGGTGGATGGGGTGGTAGGGTTTTGCAGCACGGTAATGCTTCGTTTTGGGTTCGACCATCCAAGCATCTTCGTGCAGGTGCATCTTAGTCCTGGCTTCTCGCCGCAAACTCTTAAGTAGGGTTTGTCTTTTTTACCAGAAAGACATAAAGGCAATGAGAGCTTTGAATGGCCCGAAATACTTCAACGTAGCCTTCTTAAGCTCTCATGCCCTCTTCCATGGGAGAGAGATGATTTCTATTCCAAAAATGAGCCTAAACGTCTCCCGAGTGGAGAAGAAACGGAAATACCAGTAATTTCATACTGAAACGGAAACTAAGACTAGTTTTTGTCCCAACCTCAATGTTTCAAAGCTATAGTCCGGCGGGATTCGTCGTTGTCAAAGACTTTTCAGAATCGTCATCTGCCGCGTGATGGGACGGATTTCGATTGTTTTTTTACGTCCACACTCTGCATAGACAGTTAATTCCAATGCTGCCTGTTTCCTTAGTTTACTTTTCTCTGCGCCCTGCTACATTAACGTGTAATATGCGCTTGGCACATCGATTCGCGTACATTCACGTTACCATTCATGCTATCTGAGTATCAGCCGTCTTATTTGCTACAGTAAATCAACAAAACGAGTTACCCCAAGGTTTTTATATGCGAATCAGTAATACTTTAATAAGTTTAGAAGTCAAAGGGGCGGAGGCCGAGCTAGGGACACTGGTCAGGAATTTTTCAAGTAGAGACCGAGTCTCGCAAAAGCGGATCTAGGGTGGTACGGCGCAGCGGAGTACCGTTAACGAAGATTGCCGTTTGCCGGCCTGAGCAACGTCAATAATTCTCGCCATGGCGTCTTCGTAAATTGACTGGGGGTTGAGTAAAAAGCAATGAACGCACAGCTGGAAGAAAAGAACTACTTGATTCCAGACGGTGTCGGTGAATGCGATCACGTACAAGGCCTGGTACCAATACTTCTACAGAGCTTCGAAAGCATCCGCGGAGTGAGTGCCGTGGCTGGGGTCCGAAAGCTTGAAGTCATGCGTCAATGGACAGGCCGATGAACATATCTTTTGTATTTGGAAGCGGGAGCGATGGAAGCTCACATTATAGAGGATAGAGAGAGTGCAGCCACAGGCCTTGATATTGATATAAAGGAAGGCCTATGTGAAATCTTGTTGCCGACTAGGATGCCGAAAAGTTCGAAGCCCTGGTCCCGGTACTGGGAGAGTGATAATTGTTGGAGGAAATTGGGTCATTACGTAGGAGGTTTACGGGGCCAAAACACCCAGATCCCCCAGTTTTCAGATAGAGACTAATGGAACGGTAGTGACGGAAGAGATGGCGGAGTGTGCGACGGAGACCGTCAATAATCCCCACGACCTTCCCGTAGGCTACATTCTGCTGGCAGAGCAGTATACCTTTTTCTTCACTGAAATTTCGGATATGTGGGAACCAATTCTGAAAAATTAGTCAAAGTAAGCTTCATTACTATTGTTGAGAAAATTTTACAAATAGCCATGTCATCAATTCATTCCAAAAATATAATCAATGGATGACATTAGCATTTTCAAATAGAAAATAGGAGAGTTCTGGTCTGAATTTTGCAGTCTTTAGGTATTACAATCACCTCCTTCCTTCTAGTGATATACACTCTTTGCTTAACCGAACTTCCTTCATTGACTCTCAAGCCTCTCACAGGAACCTTCTCTTGTCCTTGCTAGGTCACAAAAATTACTATCCATTCATTTCACTTTTCCCTACCGTTTTCTTCGTCATTTTTGTAAATCAATTTACTCCAGAATACTGAAAAATTGCCGCTGAAGCAAAATATACTTGACTTGCAAGAATTTCTGGAGTCCAAAAATCCTTTGAAGGAGCTTGATCGCTACCTTAAGTTGCAGAAATTTTGATTCCCCCTCGCTCACCTCAAAACTATTTCTTCCTTTTCTATTATCGTCGTGAGCTATAGAATCAGTCTTATCTTCTTGCTTAGTCAAAATGATACATAATTATAGCATTACACCAGCACATTTTCGACAGAAAAAAGATAATTACGAATAAAGAAAGGTTTAAGAGGAGCGTTGTACACTCCAAAAGTTGTATTATTACTCCTTATTGTAATATAAGGCCATTTTTTTGTTTCATCTCATGACATGGCAACACAGATCTCAACATAAAACTATCTGTACCATTTAAAGAAGATATTGATCAAAGATAAACTCAAAAAGAAAACTTTCAACCCGACAAGTTTAGTGAAACCATACCTTCATAATTTATAACAGAATCTTTCCATGTATGCTAATTAAATCTGACACAAATCAAAATGTCTCCTGAGGAGACCTAGAAATAAACGATTATTATTAATTAAATTTCAGAGAAACATTTTATTAGCATCAGAATGCCTAAAGGCATCAACACATTCTAAAAATCACAAATAATATACGTCAAGAAGCATAAAATCCATTTATCGCCAAAAAATGAAAAAATAGGACAAATATTTCCCAAACTAAAACTTGACGATATTTTATCTTGGATTGGCTCTAATCTGTCCCAAAATCTCAAGGAAGCATTCTTCTATTTAGATTATGCTTCGAGAATTGCGTGTATAAAATAACTGTAGAGGAATTAAAGCCCTTTTGTCATAGAGGTTCAATTATATTCTTCGATGAATACATTTTTATATCTTCAATTTCGATTAAAAATGTACGAATTGAAGCCAATGCCTAATTTCCCGTGAGAGATCGAAAGTTAAACTTATTCAAATAGGTATACATAAAGAATAATTGCTAGATTTGATCAAGGACAGAGGCCAGCAAAAATAGAACTGTGAAAAACCCCGGTGTAATCTTTTTGCAAAAGATCTGTTCGGAACCACGTAGAAGCTCAGGAACAATGTTTTTGGCATTAATGAAGTTTTAAGAGCATTTGAGAAAATGGCCAAATTCTTTTGAAATCATTTATATGTTAAAGATTTACTGTTGGAACGGTTAAAATCCCAAAGTATATTCCTAGATCAACTAATTCATATTTAGTATAAATGTTGGCTCTGGAGAGAATGCCGGTAACAAATGGCAACTGCAATCGAAATTGAAACCAAATTTCGTAGTTAGGCTGGGTAAATAATACTTACAGATATTGACCAAACGTTACTATCAAATACTATTTTGAAATGAACCTGATGTTCCCTTTTTTATTGTTTTCCAAACGCAGGGCGATATAAAAAGACAGAAAATGGTGCAATCACAGTTAACATGTATGGAACAGGTGATATAGCGTCTCACACCTGCTATTAAATGCATTATACTGTTCAGTAGCATTACCTCAACTATATCATAGTGCTTTTCGATGCAAATATTCTTTTGAAGTAGCGTTCTAAGTGTTCCAAACGTTTTCTACACATTACAGGAAATTAATACATTAACCTTGGAACATTCGAGAAATCTCTAGTTTCTCTTTAAATTAATGAAAAAAGCTATAATATATTCTGAACTAATCTGCGACGCCTTTCCGCAGAGATGCAGTTAAGAGGGAACGACATAAGACCCAAAAATGTTTGTAATCAATAGAAAACTTATTGGTCAGCCTCTCTCGTAAAAATTTCGGTTTAGAGTAGCACTTGAATTTAAACTTTTTCGTTCAAGAAGAGTAGTTCGACAGTGTCTACCTTCTTCGGTAGTTTTTCAAGGTTACTGCCTTCACCACTATTGTCAAATACCAATTTATGTATTTATTTTAAATACAAAAAGACTTAAGAAGGTTGTTTTATTGAGTAGAAAACGTGTAGGTAGCCACGTAGCAGTTCATATTACGTGGAGAACGCAAATTAAATGGAATATCCTGGTAAAGCTTCAGGAATAGTTTCGTTTCACATCTTCAATCTGGTACTAAATTACAGCTGAATTACGTCTCTCACTTTCCTTCCTCTCAAAACTAGCGTAGTAGCTTTCTAAAAGAACAAAAAATTATTTGCTGCATAACATCTTGATTTACCCAGAAAGAGGTGCCAAACAAATATTCCGGCAAAAAAACCGAATATATTATACGCGATTTTCCCTCCTAAATATGACCATTTTCGAGTGACGAGCCGACCCTTTTCATTGAAATAAATCCCCTTAAAGCCCTTAAACTGCTTTAATTGATAAAAAAATAATATATAACTACTTTCTCTGAATTACAGCTTCTATTCTAACAGGTAGCCTACTCGATTCATCTATCCACTTGACTCATCAATAAAATATAACTAATTCTCCTATCATGACTCCACATAGTGGATTACTTATTCTGTATCAAGCAAGATGAACCTGGTGTTCTATTGAAATACTACAAATTTCTAATTCGAGAAAGAAACCATGTCCAAATCATTCATCACACCAAGATAACAACGTGGCTACTTTGGGAAGATTTTCTCATGCTATTTCCTTACAAAATCTTCAGTCAGATAAATCCACTGAAGTGATAATTTATTTGATAAAGAATAACCATAAAAGAAAATAATATCTTCAAACATTTGCCGTTAAATTACCTTCACAGCATTTTCTACCTCCAAGTTTCTTGGAAAATGAGGTATCAAGATCTTACTCTGTCCGGAAAGGACAGGTTTCTGTAGAAGTAACCTCTAGGCTGAGAGACTTAAAGACATCTGTATCTTAATTCTAATAACCTATCGAACACTCATGGCTTCAATTCCTCGTTGTGCTCCTTTTATTCATCTACCTCTTCTTCTCGCAGATGTTAATTTTTTGGTTGTAATTAAAGTCCCTGGTCTCCCTCTTCAACCCTTTTTGTATGTAAGTGCCCGCGGAACAGCACTCTTTTTTGCACACGCACCTCTCTCACGACCTTCTCTTGCTATTCTACCACCCCTACTACCGCCATCTGCGAATTGACCAAACGCATAAACGTGCATAGAGATATTTACGCTTCTAGTAAGCCTACTGCATTGGATCTTTTCAGGCCAAATATCATCAAATTAACATTCGGAGCGCTGAAAGGGGTCTGGCGAAGCTTTTTAATATGGGATCTTATTTTTTTTGAATTCCCCGCCAACGATGCGAAATTTCAACTGAGCATATTCCAACATGGCGCTGTTTGCTAATATTGATTAATGAAATGTGCTTAATCTTAACTCTATTTTATTGGAGGGAATCTTTTTGTAAAGTATAGAGGTAGAGTCATGCTAAACCGACCAATGTGGCAAAAAGAACACCTTGATAACCATTTTTGCACTGTTCCAGTTTAATGTTCAACATTCCCACAGCACGTCCTAATACACTTGTAGTATCAAATCTTATTAAACGTTCATTATCTTCCTTTTTAGGAGCTTTATAGTATCCCAAAAGTCGCAAAGCTTGCAAGAATTTTGCTTTAGTCTATTCTCCAATAGATTTTCAACTTCAAAATGGCAAAAAATGTTTCAGATAAATACACTAGTAATCAATCATAGGAATTTACTGGAGATGTAAATTACACATTATTGGAAGACAAGAAGGAGGTTCAATTTTTGGAAGATTTCCATCGGGGTGTAGCGCTGATAAGCTTGTGCAATTGTTCTAATTTTCTGTCATTTTGAACTTCGCGGTCTATTCAAATTCATAATTGTAACGAAATTGTCTTCTGCTATTTACAGGATGTCTTGCTGCTGTAATTAACGTTCTCTTTTTTCCTGGAGGTATTTTAACAGTTTTGAGATCCTTTTGATGGTAAAATCGTTCGCTTAGAACCTGCCGAGAAATTTAGTGCTCAAGTAATAAAATATTTCAGGTAGTCGACTTGATGAAGTCCAGTTTTTTCGGTAATTATTTTCTATTTTAAATTAATACCTTTTTTGGAATTCAGTACCAACCAATTTTTACTGACTGATATATCAGATATGCTATTTCCAAAATTTTGAGTGAATGAGGATTTTTCAGGAACGGATAAGTATGTAAGAGTGTGGCGTCACGGTTTTGACAGCTCATGTTACATCAATGATAATACATGAAAAAAAGGAAGAAATATTTGCGCTTCACTCTTGCCCTATAGTAGAATAAAACATTCTTGTAGATTTTCCTTGCAATTTCGTTAAAGATTTAAAAGTGGGGCCCAAATTTGCCGCATATTGTTCTTCGTCACTTCTAATATTGTTTCGTAGGTGACCACTACTCAATAATGTAAACGGTATGATTTCCATATTTTCTATCGAGATATCCCTCTTACCCTCTAAGGATAATTTTATTTTGTTTTTCAATCGGTCAAACGTGTAGAACACAGATATTTCAAGTTTATTACCGAACGAATACTGTTAAGTTGATAATACGTCTAGCATATTGTTTTATTTGAAATATTTTATTTCAATATTTAAAAATGGAGATCATATTACATTCTTCCTTATACATTCCGTCAATATATTTTCTTGTGGGTCATTTACCTCCAAAGAGCTCATTATTTTTCTTCGACCAACTTACGAGTTTCCTCTTTTTTTGGTTTATTACTGATGCTGTATTCTCCATGCTGAGCTCACCACAGATTTTTTTGAACTGTTTCTAGACCAATTACTGTTGCTGCTGTTATAAATTACGAAGATGATTAAGATGACTTCAAAGAAGGTTTTGGCACTTTTTAAGGGCTGGTACTGGATTCTCAGTAGAGATCTAATTGATTAGTGTTTTTTTCTCTTTTTTACAAGGTCATAAATTTCGGTACAATATATTTTACCTTCAAAGGCTGATTTTGAACGATTTTATTTTAGACGAAATACTAAAATCCGTGAGTATATTTTTAATAAAGTGAACGCATGTTTCCAAATAACTTTATCGAATAAACACCAGGTTCTCTAGTCTTATACCAATAGAGATAAGAAGCTATGACATAAATTGGAATTTATAGCTGAAATTAAGTTTTATATCCTTTGAAACTTTGAAACTATGTTTCGGAAACTTATATCTCGCTTTTACGGATCTGATAAATATTGCTATTTTTGAACGAATTGCATCGAAGAAGTAAAATAAATGTGACTCTCTGATTTATAAAAAAATAGTTTTTCGAAAGTTTCCCTTCTCTGTCTGATAAAAAACAGTAAGTAAACTTTTTCACTGGGAATATTATTTTTCGTACCTTGAAAAAAAAGAGATTTTGAACTGAATATCATCACTCAAAGTGAAAGAATGAAAATATTACTAATTTCAATACAATTGCAATTTTCATATGAGAATAATGAAATATCTTAGAATTGTCAGTTAAGGACCAACAAGTTCTTTCTTCCCATTCACTATTGGAACCTAAATTAAACTGTAATAGTAAAGAAGCAAAATATATTGCGCGTATTTTGACAATTACCTCCATTCCTTTCCAAAACCTTTGAGTCCTTTTAAATCAGAGGAGAGATTTCCCAATAGAACTATAAATATTCAATGTAAATTTCTTACCTCATTAGCTCAATCTAAACTTGATTTTTAATTTTCATCTCCATACGACGATGTCAGTAGAACAAAATACCGCAACTCCCTTGTACCTTCTATAATACAATATAAATGCCATTTACGGCTTGAATATACCTAATAAAATAAAAAGCTCTTAAAAATTATAAAATCAATATAGAAACCTCACCAGTTTTCCACAATACCTTTTTACCTTTTTTGTGTGTGGTGTAGTCAATTTCTAATAGTGGAGAAAACATTTTAAGCAACCACCGGTGCACAAAAATAAAAATATTAAGGGAAAATTATGTATGTGTGTTTCTGCTTTAAAGATGTTGCTTTCTCCTTCAAATACTTCATTCTAGGTCAATATATCATAATAAAATCATTAATCATATGTTTCTTGTAGTCTAATAGTAAAGTATTGCTTTTTAGGGCGAAAATTTATTAGAATTTCTAATAGATATCGATCTTCAGTTTAGAATTTGACTTTTAGATCTCTATAAGTACGTTTTATCTGCGCACTAAAGGCTTTGAGACTAATATTTTCAACTCTACCGGCTACATGGCCAATCAAAATGATTAAAGGCTCTTTTTGCTTTCACGTGATATAAATCTCAAAGACTGGCCCATAGCTTTCACAGGGATCTTTACATGATTATATGTTAAAGTTGAAGAGAAAAAAATTCATCTTGCTTTAGATTCCGCAAAAATCCTCAAGTCTGTAGCTCACTACTGTATTATTTCATATATTGAGTAATACGACTCTATTCATTTTCCGAATTCGATAATATGTACACAAATGCTGCGGTAATTTTATGAGCACTTCAAATTCACGTGTAGATTCGTTTCCCTATGCAGTTTAGGATACATTGATATCTCCAATTTCATGAAAAAATATCTGCTGAATCCAATATCCAATATCCGCCGTTATGCGAGTTCTATAGTAATTGGGTATGAATTACTTATTATATATCGATTTGGGGCTAAAACCTACTCTATTCCTCATCACCCTTTTTAAAACATTATTTTAGGATCATTAAATTTATAAATTTAAGCCTCCTTAAAAGAATGTACCCCAAAAGTAGCGTTTTGGAACAATATATCTAACTTCTTCAGCTCAAGGAACTACAACTAAATGCCAAATTCAAAAAGTTTCGATAAGTCAGTGTGAAAACTGCTTGGATATCTCGAACGCGCCCAAAATGTTTCTTTGAAGTAGCTCAGTCATTCCATGAGACGGATATTTTGTTTAAAAAAACAACAGAGAACTCATTCTAAAACTCAATAAGGCTGTAAATTATCCGTTTGGTAAGACTTTGTGACAGCAGCACGTCGTATAGATAAGTAAATCTTCGCTTTGTTGGTTGCTTTGACATTTAAAATGTTAACAACGACGATCTAAGCTCACAACCGGGTCACAAATTATTCCTGGCAAATACAAGAAATCATTCAGTTAGTAGTAACCTCATGAGGCGCTAAAAATTCCAGTTAGTTTACTTATTTGTGCAGGCTTATGGGCAATGCAATAAGCACTAAGCAAGTTGCAGACAAAACTGCAAATATGTGAGAAGTAGTTATTCTGTTCTGCTTTGAATAGGTACCTACTGGCGTCAAAAGTCTCAGGGAAGAGGAAGGTTAAAATACGCGAAATCCGGTTTATATGGTTTAAAGCGGACGAGTAATGATTTATTAGCACTGATATGCAATTTTCAGGTTTCTAAAGGAATTTTTTGTTATTATTATCGCTTTTTCCAGTACCGTAAAGGAATTAACACAAACTTTTCTCAATAAAACATTGTTTGTCTTTTTGGCTGTATTTTCATACATATATGTCCTACCAACACCTTCTTGGTCATCAAATCAATTGAAAATTTTCGAAAGAACTACGCTACAATGCGTATCTTGACGATTATTTTTGACTTTCTGGATCACTTTACTTTATGTTTGACGTCTATATGCTAGCTACCACCTTGTTAATTGTTCAGACCTTCATATAGGTAACATTAAAGTATCTAAATTCATATCAGTATGAGTAGAAAATTGCAGCTAGCTGTCTGTGCATTTTCCTTCTCAGGCATCTTCTGTCTTATTACCAAACTAGGACGTCGCTCAGTACTAAAATCCCGGCGATAACACTGAATGGAACAATTTTCTCATTTTTAACCTTATTGCATTACAGTATCTATGTTACCGCGATATCGCGATGTTTTAAGAACAAGGTGCTACCGGTGTCTCCACTGTTTCATGGGCTGTCTTATCCTTCCCATAATTTCATTCCTTTTTACATAATAGGTTTCAAGTCGTTAGAATATCGCCAACTGGAGCATGTTTAATCGTAGAAACCAGATGATCCCTCAGTAGCGTTCACATTCGGTGAGTGTCTTGCCCATTTTATCCGTAGAGCGACCTAATGTTCTAGAGAAACCTCAACCAAAGGGCCAAGAGATACAGTTACGTGAGCTTGGATCAGTTTTTAATGGTTTAAGTTAAACTTAGTGTTCTCAAATTTTCACGGGATTGCAATTTTGTTGAAACATCATTTCTTAAAGAATCGTGCCTAATTTCAGACATAATTTTCAAATTAGACTTAGAACTACAACATGTAGCCGTTCATTCACTATTTGCATCTTTTATGCAAGATTTTAGTGAAAAGAAAAGATTTATTGATTAAAAACGGCGTGAAAATAAAGAAAAACGATTTCTACCCGCTAGAGGTTTTTCGCTCTATTAAGGGAAAAGTACCTTTATTGGACCATAATATTTCTTCAAAATCGTTTTAAAATTACTTTACTATCATAATCTGTGATGATTGAACTACAATGAAGAACAATATACTGTAGAGAGTACACTACAGAACATGCTCTTCATTCGGGAAGTGGTCGGCATCCACAAAGAAAATCGCCCTCTTTTCCAGATGCTATATAGTTACGCAAATTAAAGACAACATGAAATTGGATTCATTTGAGTTCATTTTCATGTTCAATGTTGCTTACTTATGATCAAAAAGGGCCACAAGCCACGTATTTGTGATAAACCCGGGCTCTATTGCAAATTATTGCTCTCCTGTAGTGAAATGTGCGGTGCTCAGGTCATTTATTCGATTGATGCCCTCTCCTCATCTAGTAATATAAAACACACACAAATGAAGACTCACAGGGAGTTGCCAATTCGTATTCCTTGTTAAGCTCCTTGCGACTCCATAGCCCGACTCGCATTTAGCAAGGAGGGATTTTATTTATAGAGCGGTATTGATTATTCAGGAGAATGGAGCGTAGAATTGCCTTGCTAGTTGTAATAACGGGCTGTAATCCGCGGAAGACTAGTATCTTGCCATAAATTAGAGAGTAGATGAAAGAGATGGTGCAAAAGAACAATGAACAATAACAGAAGTAGGTCATTAGTGATTAATATCACCTTCGGAGGATACCTTGTTGGCACCAACTAAAATATCTTATTTAATATTTATGTGTAGATTCTGGAGACAGGAGCCCTGGGGTGACTAAACGGCTCAAGAAAACAGTGAAAAGGGTAATATAAGATGGGATCGAGATTGATGACAGATGGCTATCCCATGCTTCTCAACATGGATAAATCCATATTTTCAGTGAGTAATATAGTTGTAGAGGTTGAAGACGAGAGTAAAATACAGCGCCGTAAAGAAAAGATAACCATAATATGCTCCGTCGTACTAATGCCGATTGTAGAGAATTTCTCACGGCCAGATATATGTGAATATGTCGATGACCGCGTATCAGAAAAGTTTTAGCGTATTTGTGCTTTGAGACGGTGTGTACACCGAAATTTCGATCTACCCAATGGGTTTTCAGTAATTTACAATTAAATTGCTTTATCATTTTGTGCATTTTCAACTTTTATATCATTTTTCAACTATTTCATATAGTTTGGAATTAAAATAATTTCGAATTTAAAATACTTTTGTACTTTATCAAAAAACTGCCTCATCGCCAATAAAATTTGACTCCGTTAGTATTTTCCTCTGAACATAACTCCGCAATAAGCGCAAACTGTCCATTAGTCCCTTCCTGTAGCTACGATTTGTCTACGAATTTACTGGAAGATTTAACTTTTGACTGGGTACAGCTAATAGCAAACAGAGCCAGTAGTTCTTCCTTAAAAATTGAGATTTCCCAGTTTTTATTTTCTTTGTTGAACATATTTTACCCATGAGTGTAGACGAGTTACTAAAATATCAAGACTAATGGAAATCTTTTGCTTAGGCAAAATATGAGGATATTACAATATTTTTTGCTATTCCTTGGAGGACAACAGTACCAATCACATTCTGTTGCTAATTTAAGACTGTTCAGTTTTTACGTTTTTGTTTCTACTGCAGTACAAAGGCACATTTTTCCCAAGTAATTAAAAAACACCTAAATGGGACAAATCTCCTTCTTATCTCCTCTCCTTCTCTCCCGCACTTCAGTGCAGCATACCCAAAAACTTCCATTTCCCGACCAATGAAGGTTATTAACGCGTTAGATATCCGGACAGGGCTAACTATGCTGGCCGTAGATTTGGTTTAATGAACAAGGTCCAGAAACTAGTTTTACTCCCTGGTCCCTTATAATTGCAGAGACGGACTAATCTACTGTTTCTCTAGTAACTGAGGATCCGCTGCTATTGTGAAAATGAACAACTTTTAACGCAAATCATTTCAAACTTTTTTGGATATGCTAGTGTCTACTGGACCGTTGTCCTCATATGAGGACATTTGTCCTCATATGAGGACTACTTTTAGCACTTCTTTTTCAATACAAAATTTTTTTACCTCAGCGCCTTTCTTGTCCCTCCGCATTAGTTCATGAGTGTAGATGGCCGATCAAAACAAACTTTTCAAGAATGTTGACCTCGGTGAAGGCTAGACCAGTTTTCCCTCACCAGCTTCCGCTCTTTGGAAGAAGTTGTGAAAACGACTTCATTTTGGAAGGTAAAATAGTTCGTATTATCGTGGGGGGTTTCAGAAACGAGGGCGCATGTACAGTAAAAATTACTGTACTGTAACTAAACATAAAAAACCTTTTTTCCAGTAAAAATTTCGGGCTTCCAAAACATTTTCCTTTCCAAAATGTAACGGAAATTGTCCTCATATGAGGACAAAGTGTGCCTCATATGAGGACAGTGCATGGTCGGATAGACACTAGTGGAAACCATACGAAAATTTAAAGAAACGGACAGAGAAAAAGGTCGTAACAGAGCGTACAGTATTTTTTAATAATGATGATGCATCTGATTTACTGGAAAACTTTTTATTGAAAGGGCTGACTATTCAGATGTTGATAACAGGATTTCTGATCAACATATCAAACAAATTTTCGAAATTTTGGTTTCAGACATCTTGAAATGCAAGAGGATATCTGAAATACTGAAGCAGTATAGAGGGTTCAAGGGAGAAAGAGTTGACCCAGAATAAGGACAATCAAGAAAAAGGGCTAAGAGTCCAAAACACACGTAAGTACAGCAAAGATCGAGTTTTGGTGCTAAAAAGACTCTAATAAAGAGAACATACAGTAGCTAGTGCTTATTCACGATATAATGTTCATCATATGAGGCATATATTTTCCTCATTCGAGGACAAACTATTTATGGTACTACACTTAACAATAACTGAGGCGGATGAAAAAATTTTGTGCCCGTAAATTGTTACTGAAAGAGCTTCATTATCAAAATTTAACAACAGTAAATTGGTGCTCCATTGCTTCTTTCCTATATAACTTCGGCAAAAGCATCCACATGCAGGTGGAGAAAGGGAAATATGACAAATTGTAACTTAAATGGAAGAGTATCAGATTGGAATACATGGTTCGTACCCCGAGAAGCGTTAGATTTCCCATAAAGTTTTTATTTACCGAGCTTCACTTCTAGTAAAATTATATGTTAGAAAAAATATAGAAAATTTACTGGAGAAATTACCGCTAAGCTTTGCCATCATGTAATGGCAATAGCCTGATAGACACTAATTCCGATTGGGTGTTGGAATATTAATTCTACGTGCAGCGAAAAAATCATGGATAAGATAACTGCATTTTTTCACAATAAAATTTTTTTAGTTTACTTCCCTGAAAGCATTTTATATAAATGACTAGAATACAACAAACAAACAAACAAACTTTTTCCTTTAGTTTACTTTTCTGGAAGCATCGATAGGCATGACTATTAATCGTATATATGCGTGGCTTCCCTTGATTTTAGGAAATTTACTTCATTTCAAACTCTCTCGTTATCTGTTATAAAGATCTATAAGCCCTAACCTCTAATTTCTCCTACGTTGTATTTATTGTACTTATATCTCTATTGCATTGTTTCTGAGTTCTATAAGCTTCTTTGTAGGACAAAGACGGCTGATAGACTCGGTGAAATTATCAACTATTATCTATTCGAATATTGTTATCAATTGATTACATGTTAATGAATTGATAAAGTTTTGCAAGAACGAAACTGGTTAAATCAAAAAATTTTACACCTTTTTTAGCTTAATGTTTTCATTTAGTTCTATGCTAACCACTCAAGGGTTTCATTTAGATATCTAGTGCCTTCAATGGCTCAGGAAACCATTTCTCTCACAATTTCGCTCGATCCCTTCAGGCTCGTGAAATCAAACGACTGAATTCAAATATATGGAGGTACGGTTCACACGAAAGAACACTTATTTGAATCTTTCGTGAAGTTTAGGAGTTTTTATTTACCCATTTACACAAAAAGATGTCTAAAAAAGGCATAGAGATCGAGAAAGTGGCCAGGGTTGGATGATCTTACAGAATGGTAGTCATTAGCTGGTAATTTCTGGATTTACTTAAAGAGTTGAAAATCCACTTCTCTTTTTTAGTGGTAGAGAATTATAAGTTCCTACGAGAAAACAGCTGTTTTGGTTCCCAATTAAATCACATTTGGGAGGACAGAAGCTGAAAGGCCAGGCCAAGAAAGTCCCACATTTGACACCGACGCTCCAGTGGAGTCAAATAGGAGTAAGGTTCCATAATAACATCTAAATGAAAGCCCAATTTAAAACGAAGAAGCTCATTATTAAAATGAAAGAACAAAATAGTTGAATCTGATTCCCTTAAAGCAGTTTCACATGGCAGAGTGAGCTCGAAAAAAGAAAATGGATAAATTTGAATTGATCTATCATAAAGAGACGTTGAAAAGTGCATCTTCCTAAGGATAAGCTTACTTTAGCCGATACCACTCCCAAAGTATGAAAACGTATCATTATTTTATGTGGACTTTCCGATGAAATTCCTTTCCAAAATTGCGTGTTCTACAAATTTCGCCTTGGAAATAAATAATTCGATTCCTCGCACAGCACTTGATATCTTGCAATTTTAGAGGTTCGTATTTTCTTAGCACGTTTCAATGTTGGCGAGCTCGGGACTTTGTGGATTATTTCTTCTCCGTAGAAGTACATACAGAGTGTAAATTTTGAAAATTGCATGCCAAATACAAGCTCGTTATATTTACGCATGGATCAAAACTTCTTAGGAGAAGAGTAATTTAAGTTTACAATGTGTTCGAGTCCAGTAGGCTGGTTTATCTAAGCTATTAATGAGCATGGATACCTTTATATAAAGCCATCATATTCAATTTTAGTGGATGAAAGCATGTCAAGATTGTATGTGACGGACGGTAACTAAGTTCGAAAAGGACTTCTATACTACGTCGCTCTTGATAAAAAAACTGAAAATAGATTCGAACTTCGGACCGCTGCGTGCCGAGGGAGGTATGATAATGATCAAATTCAAGATTTTTAAGTCTTCAGAAGACACTGGAGGTTCTAAAACTGTTTTTTAAAAGAAACACGAGTGACGATGGAGCTTTTGGAACTATTGTTCGAATCGGATGTACTGTCAATATTGATTCTCTTTTTATCGATTCAGGCTGTTGAAGCCTTTTTGGAGAGGGAATTTTGTTTCATTTGCATGTTCAAGTATTCAAATCGTGACTTTACTATGGCTCATCTTTCAGGTGAAGAGGTTGCCGACCGGGATGAGTACATGTAATAGTGGCAATTATCACATATTACAATCAGGAAATTGGCGCTATCATGTGGGTTGAGCATGAAAGAAGATATTTCTTCAGAAGCTATGAAGCAACCAATAAAGGCATTCCGATACATCGCGAGAGGTGTATATTTATTCCACAACTAGCACAGCTTTTGTTCGTAAATAGATATATCGAGTTTTTTCATAAGAACTACCTTACCTGTGCTCGGATTGATATCCACAACGGCTACCATCAGGATGACCCAGATATTCAAAGTAAATTCTATATTAAGGAGTCGTAGGTACGTGTAAAAAAAATTTCTGGTAATATGACGTGCTGATTCCGGGAAATTGTACAATGGAGATCGAAGATATTGTCAATCAATGTCTCCTACTGAATTCTACAGCAAATTAGCAGCGAGCCTCATTGGAAATGATTTGGATGAAATGAGAACCAGGAGTCGTTAAACTTCTGACAATGAGGGCCGGCAGATTAATGTGTCAGTTGTATAGTAATACATCAGGTTACAACAAAAAATTCGTCCTGCATTGTAAGAAGACAACCTTTTTCCCTTCAATAAGCATGTAAAAATTTGTATTAAGAATAACATGAAACACATGTGTACCGAATGCATTCCCAATTTTGGGACGCAGATATATATATTCCATTTCCATAGCAGGCGCGACTGTTTATAGAAGCAATATCTCTCTTGCATGATAATCAGAATATTTTCATGAGCCATTTTTTATTTTTGTAGCTTTACCTCCCTATCAAAACCTCTCTTGCGATCTGGGCCTCTGTTCCCAACCAAATTCTTTCGGTTATCTTGTTTGCCATCCTTAGCCATCTTCTAGTTTCTGAAAGATTACATACCGCGCATTGCGGCCCGCTACTACACCACCGCTGCTACGATTCGCACACACTGTTGCGTGTCGATTCACATGACTGGTGTAACACGGGGAAGGGGCAGAGCGTGGTGTGGGAGCGATGCGGTGCTTGAGTCTCAACACGGTCACTGACTCACCAGATGTAAGAGTGCAGAAGGAGACGAAGGAAGGCTGGGATTGTTGGGTGTCGACCTGCCCAAGGGGGCCGGCCAGGCACATTTTATATAAAGTCGGAGTAGAAAATAATTTGGTAACGGTAGAAACTAGGAATTAAAAGCCAGCCAGTAGGAATTTCTACAAATTAAGATAATGGCAAGGTTCAAGATCTACTCATATCATTTAAGGTTTAAACTAGACACGTGAACCAAACTTTTTGATATATAAAATATTTACTCATAGTAAAATAATTTCGGCCTTTTAATAGTTGATGAGGTAGCAACCGACACGTTTCCGCATAATTTGCGGGTACATATCACAGTAGTTTCATCATATTTGTAACAAATGTGTCATTATATTTCATTTTTTAATAATAACAATATTCGTTTTATATATTTAATCTTACTGATAATCTTATTTCCATTGCTAATTGTTTAGTTCTTCTCGAATAAAAATATTCTTAAAACTTATCACTATTTTTAATATCTAATTTTAACATCGACAGCAACCAACAAAAGCTGTAAACATCTAAAGTTTTTTATATCAATGATCTATTCGATTCATTAAAAACAATGAATTAAGATAAGATATTTAAAAGGAACGACACTAATTCTCGAGAAAGAACTGAAAAAAATTGAAGATATTCCATTCATTTCAGTATTGCTATCCTAAAGTACTTCAGAGATCATGTCAAATTGTAGGTGAGAACCCCGTTGATGTTAAAAACAGACTGTGATCCGATTTGTTTTCATAATAAGTCTGGACATCATCAGCAAAGATTTGGTTGAGTTAAGTGGTTGGCACGCATTGTAACTCCAAAAATTCAAAAACCCTATTTACATATATGTGTTATTTACATATACTTATGATAAATGATTGTTCATTACTTAATTTTTCAAATACGTCATTCAAAGTTTCATATTTTGCTAAATGAAATGGCGGCCGCGTTTCCTAAGAAAATTTGCTTAATGAAATCATTTTTTACATTTATAGTAAGTTTCAGTTGCTAAATATTTCTGTCATCATACTGCCCAAAACATTTTTTTTTGCAATTATTATCAACTTTTTGTATCAAATAATGATTTTTGAATCTGCGCAGGAGTTTTATAAATTTTACTCGGAACTTGAGCCACTTCTGGTTTATTCAAACTCCACATGGAATCCATCAATAGTAAAATTTTCCGAATTTTTAGATCGCACGGAGTTTGAAAAATCATAAATAAAGCTAGTAATATGTCCATATGCAGCGTATACTTCTTCTATTTTTTTCATGAGTTCAATTTTTAGGTCTTTCCTTGTTGCTTGACGAATTCTGCCGTAAAAACACAGCCTAATCGTTTTAGGGTCCGAAGTAAAATAAGTATATAAATAAGGTCGGAGAAAATCATCACCTTGTATTATTTGACAGTGTAGATCCTTGTTTCGCTGATCCATTTACGATCAATATTAACCTTGAAATTCGTAAGTTTTAAATTCCGATTATTACCCAATTTACGAAGAAAATACTCAACAAAACATGTAGAAATAATTGACGACACACGAAAATTCACACACCATTATATATACGGAGTAAACACTAGATAATTTTTAAAGTTTCTTATATTTTCAAAAAAGGTTACATTTAGATCTCATTCCAGACCGCAGTTCACCAACTTCAATCTCTTTATAGTGTAACTATTAACCAATTTCTTTGTATTTTTTTCAATTACTAGAGCATTTTAATTTGATCCTATTCGCCGAAAAAGCTACCTAATAACTTGTATGACGCTAAGTGCTCTGAGCATGATAAAGGAAGTTGCCAATTTCTGAATTTTTTGTTGTGTCAAGTTTTGTGTGGATTGATGTTTAATATTTTGTACTACGATATGTAAACATGCTAAGAGTGTTTGGTTTCAATTACATGTGTCCTATACACGTGTATTGTCTCAAGTAGAGTAGTGTGCTGCTAGCAACTTACCTACTCTGCATTTAGTGCCCCTCTGTTGTCTATATAAAGTGCCCCTGACCTATTCTCCAACACCACAGAGGCACCAGTAATTTTTTTGATATCTGATTGGTCCATGCTTTGCAATTTCGACGTTATGTTGAAACATGTTATTTGCCGTACCTATGCTTGATCCATGAGGATGACACTTTGCAAGGACTGATACGATGACTTTAGCTGGACGAAGAAGAATTGAACAGCGTCCAAGGAGGCCTGCGGGTACAATAGGAGGCTAACGAGTTTCAGGAGATAGATTATGGCGAACGGCCAATGCATGTGAAAACAGTCGCGATAGTTGCGAGCGCTGTGCGAATGACGGAAGGTGCGCCGAGACGAACTCGAATTTTTCATCATGCAAAGTTGATTGGAAGCGCTATTTTTCGAGCGGGATGCCGATTAGGTGTAAGATACGACTATGCTATATTATTATGTATCTGAACAGTGTTTCCCGGTCACGCATCATAATCGTGGACATGTTTTTTATTCACTATACGCGAAAAATGCACTTTCGTGGGAGAATAAAGCCAACTACAATTGTTTCCCTTACAGTACCCATACAGGCTGCAGCAAAAAAGGCAACTAATATGCAACGAGTCTCACTGTACTTTGTTTGAAACGGAGGGAACGCGTGTGATTCCCCTAAATCGTACCGTTTATAAAACAAACAGTACAGCCCACCCTAAACACAGGAATGAACTTCACATTTCTGTAAGCGTAAATTTAATCAAAAAACCTTTAAAGAACATTCATTTCAATATCTATCCTCAAAAGTTGATCTCCGAAAATGTCAAATACATCTGTTTCATTAGAAGCAGGACTTATCGCACTACGTGCGCCAGCCTCCTAAGCATTATGATAAACCATAAATAATAGAAAATTATAAGTTGAACGGGGATGACCGCTCTCCATCATAAGTTGAGCTAAACTTGAAACAGCCAAAAATCATGGCCGGTGCAAATCAATTCGGTGGCGGAAACGGTGTCTCAGCACTGTAAATTTCTTCAGCTGAATATTTATAGTCTCATGTCTCCCCCTAATTCTCAAATAAATTATCTCTGATAATGATCCCCGCTGACCAGAAATACACTTACTATCTGAATAACCTTAATCAGCAATTATCTTTTAATTGGCTAATAATTTTCCTCTTAAACCATTTCCAAATATTAATATGTCTGGATATGATCCACATGGAAATGGCCGGTTAATCCAAACGATAAATCCGTTTGATTTCGTAAGACCTATCCCATATACTTATCCTGCATGCCTAAATTTATGTGAAAAATAAGACGAGTGAAATGGATCTGGCTCATTAATGGGCATATCAGTACCATCGATAGATATGTAACAGTTTTCTACGCCAGGCATCATAAATCTTCTATTTAATGGTATTTAGAAAAGTGTGTTCGCAAATTTTAAATATTTTTTCACAAATTAACATAAATATGATACAATGTACCACAGAAATAAATGCGCAAAGCACCAAGTCCATTTGCAGAGTTTTTTCATCTTCATTACCGAATAATCTCCTCCGGTGTTCCGTAATGTACGTTCATAAAAGCTGAAATGCCCAAAGCAGAGGTTTAGCTCTTCTACCACTTGAAATTCTGCTTCTTATTAATTCCCATGCTTTATGACAGACCAGTGGCGATACACCAAAGTGATTTAAAAACGGCGAATTTGTGTAATGCTGATTGTCGATGATTTACCAATCATTTATTCCCCAGTAGTTGCAAACATAGCAGCACTTACGCTTGATGTTATAATTACTTTTTAGGTTACAGGAATATTGATGATATTACCTGTTAACTGAAGAAATAGACTTTTCAGCGGTAGATGAGACACTCTCCCGCAGTTTTACGAAAGAAAATTATAACTGACCTCGCATTTCCAAAAAAGAAAATTAAAACGTGAAACAATTTTCTGTGCAGCGCAGAAATAAGAAATACTTACCTGATTGACAAAAAAAGCTGAAAACGCAATCATTCTTGATATTTGAAGAATTTTTCAGTATTTTACAGCAATATAAAGATAAGCTATTGAACACAGAAGCTCCCTAAGTTAATTACACTGGCTCAGGAAATATTTCAGAGGCTTGAATGGCGGTCGGTAATTTGGTGTCGCACCTTACAGCGGCACCCGAGCTGTGAGGATACAGCACACATGTACCAGCGCTTCAGTTGTGCGCTGTGTTCATCTATGACAATGGTCATCGTATCTCGGGCTCCCATGCACGTGATCGACGTGAAGCCATCCAGTTAGATATTAACCAAATATTCGGTCAGTCACCGTACACTTCAGAAACAACTTGTGTACAAGGGGAAACGCTTTGGTGTTTTACTCTTGGAAGAAGAACGAAGTTTAATGCATTGAGTATCTACTGAGGACTGCGCATGACTAAGATACACTGAGTAAAACGGGTGAATTTGGGGGTTATTTTAATTTATGGATTACTGTACGTTATCAGTTGTATCCATGTCGATGGAAGTACTTTGCGCGGGAGAAGTAGTCACTGGGTAACACTAAATGAGTAAAGCTGGTTTTAAAAAGTTTTTAAAAACATGGTCTTCATATTTTAATTTAATGCATTCACCTCCCTCTACCACCGCGTATTCATGGATTTTATCCACACCGCGACCGTTTCTGACTCGCCGCAACATTAATTAGACGATAAAAGCAATGAAGTTGATCTAACTGACCAGCCTTAGATCCAAGCTTGCCACCTGATCCATTTCGGCAAACATAGCTGTTGAAAGAACGTTAAACTGGAGTCTACGTGTTGAAAGAACGTGAAGATGGGGTCTACCTCGGGTCACTGCCCTCATTGTTGCTATTCATTGAGTATACAGCAATCAATTTATATCTCTTTCCCTTCAGACAAAAGTTTCATGCTTTACTTTTTAATAGGTTTGTATATCTCCGACTTGCAGTACGACTGGAACGCATGGACAACAAACGAATTGCCTGCAGTACATTCAATCAATACCTGCATCAATGCAGGTAGTGAATCACGTTTGACACCAAGATGCTCAGCGCTGCACTCCACATGACAATTTCTTTCTACAATAGCTTCTCCTAAATCGGCCCCATTCTATTTTAAACGGCATCTCCGCTTGCAGTGACATTGACGCTGCCCTGCTCGCGAACGCACCGCCTGATACCCCTCCGCCCGGACTGCAGACCTCCTGCACTCACCGTGACATGCACAACGGCGTGCCATTCTTGATCAAACTCGCACGCCCCTACGTGCCTTCGCTGACCGTATCCTCGGCCACGCAGACCCCGCAGACTTTGGAGAAATTGGCCCTATAGCACTCGCTGCATCCCCTACAACCCCAAATAAGTACCAAAGAGGGAGCAGAAAGACACATATGTCCGTCTCCACCGGCATGACCCGGACTGGGAGAGCAACTCTACCACGTTCCAGCATAGGGGAAGGTTTTGGTGATTTTACTCTTGGAATATATATTCGAGCATAGGAAAAAGGTTTGGGTGGTTTATTCTTGGAAGATATATCCGATCTATACCATGTATTTCTAGACAACCGCAATCGATTCAAAAAGGGTACACCGACACAGTAATGGGGAAGAAACTACGCTCACTAAAAGGCTACATTCATGCCAACCATCAAGCAGGCCGCATTGGACATGACGGCTGCTGCAGCGTGCCTTCCCATCACAACCCCCCGAACCATTCCGGGCGTCTTGATTGCCCTCACTGCCAAGTTCCTTGCCACTTAATTTAGCACTGCACATGCATCCGGGTGCCACCCTCCAAAAGTTGAAATTGGCACGGGCAGGAGCCTACCTCGGGTAGAGGTCGCGATAAAAGATTGATATCTTCTCTGCTTTGCATTTCGCGCCGCATTCAGAGAGGAAATTGGGTTGAAGGCCCTCACTCTCCTGTTGGAGGGAGCGAAGGAAATTACGAGGGTAACATCAAAAAATTCGGTCCCTCCGCTGCTTCCCATTGGTCAGATGTCGTGTCTCGTGCGGTGGAGACCATGGCGTGGCTCTACGACAGGATGAGGAGCAGCTCTTGCGAGGTCTTTTGCGAGGATGGTTACTTGGCAATCATGTCGGTTGATTCTGTGGGCTCCATGCAAGCAGTGCATGAGGTGATCGCCATGTACATCAAGTGCTTCCGGGCAATTCATTCTCGGGCATGGCGTGCCGGGGTGCAAAAGTGGGACTTCACAGTTGTATTGAAGCCACACCGAGATTTCTCGAGGTTCAATGCTTGTCTGGAGTCCGGGGCATGGGGGATAATACAACCATTCCTTAGCTCCTGGGAGAGCCATAAATGCGTGAAACGCCTGCCTCCTGGAATCCCCAAGAGAAATTCTTTCTTGCACTGCCTCATGGATTTCGTCTGTCATCGTCTTTTTCGATGGTGTTTTTTGTGAGAAAATTACACTGAAACGGATAATCCTAGATGGCAGACAAGAGGTCGACCGCATCCGATGGGCGTCTGTAGCTGCTTTGTATGTTTCCAGTTCCTGAATAGGAGCTGGGAGCAAGGTCTTGCAAAATTTGCTAGATGATGAGCTAGAGGCGAGGAATGCCCCGGCCTCGATGTTCCTCGCGGAGTTGAGCACGATCCCAAGAGATGGTTATTTAGTGTCCGTGTGTTTGAGCCGCAGCTAGAGTTCTCGGAATACTTCCAAGTCCAGTACTCCCCCTGCCAATTTTCGAACACAATCCTCCATCATCCTGTCGAACTCTTCCGCTCCTTCTCCGGTGCAAGACGGGCGCAAAACGCGCAACGCATAGCCTACTGAAACAGAGAGGGAGGCAGCTGGGGCGCTGCTAAAGGAACAGTAGAGACGATGGTAGTGGGTTTCAGAAAGTTGGGGGCAAAGGATGTATGGAGTGTACCTGGATTCCCACAAGAATCCAGATGAGCCCGCTTTATATAGATAGTACTGTAGCTCTACTCTAGAAATTCTATTCGTTTTTGGCTCAGTAGAACTTACTAGAAAGTAGAGGTGTAACTATAGAATTGTACTATCTAGAATAGAACTAAGTAAATAAAACGATGACGTGGAGCTCCACGTCAAATAAAAACATTGACGTAAAATTACACCACTGTGTAATAGAGAACTGAAATAACAAAAGCGAACAAGTCTCTATTACACAGCGGTGTAACAGAGACATTGTTACACCCAATTTGCAAACGCCAACACAGTTACGCAGTAGCTGGAATGCCACTTGTTTATTCTCAAGGTCAGCGATGGTGTCGAGGAACAGTCTGAAAGATAAGGCATGGTTCGTAAAGGAACGTGTTGTGTATTCCTTGTTGAAAACGTTAGGGGGAAGAAATGAATTCTCCAGTGGATGTAACAGAATAGAGAAATTAAAAAGGAAAGAGCGAATACACGCTGGTTGGAGGCGAATACACGTCACTGCGAATGATCGCGATGTTTTCAGAAGCAAGGTTGATAAATTTGTTAGTTGCTCCTTTATGTTGAAGTCGAGAAATGATGCGTACTTATACTGCCTATGAACTTCAACTTGATACCGGCTTCCTTGTTCAATTGGAGTAAGAGATAATTTTGAATAACAAATTCGAAGAATAGAGGACACGTTTCGAATTGAGTAAGGTCTGTAATTAAACAAGACAGTGAGATAATTTGAGTTCACACATAACATGATGCATTTAGCATAGCCATGGCATGTTGAAGATGTCATTGTAGATGTCTAGAATCGTCAACACACCCCCATTTTTCATGTCTGAGTGCACTCAAATAAAAATCTAGTTCTCGTTAGGAACCATTGCCCATTTCTAAACGTCTTGATTGACTTAATTTGTTTCGAGAAGCGTTCGAAGAGCATTATTGCCTCTGACTTTTGTAAGGGAATCAGCAATGTTGAATTTGGACTGAATGAGGGCCACGTTGGAAATCTCTCGTTCACGATACGCTTCTGTTGCGGCTGCACTGTCGACAATGAGTCGGCGTTCTGATGTGTATCGATATCTGATCAGTGCATCAAAACCCTGTTTGCTGTCTGTAAACATTAATAAAGGAATGCTAAGATCCAACATTCTCTCTAAACCATGTCGTATCAAAAAAGCAGAATCAAACCCATTAACAAAGGAGAGGGCCTCTCCAGCCATTCTTGATCGTGTAATTCGCCGTGACTTTTAGGAAGAAAAATTAATAACAGAACAACGATTAGATGTATCGCCAAGCAGTATAATATAACCGAGTTAAGCATTGCCATCAAGCACTTCCATCAGGGTGATTATCATGGGAAGAATCAGCGTAAACCAAAATTGGAAGTGATTCTTGATCTAGCTTTGGGAAAAGAAGCTGTAAATGTACTATTGTCTTCAAATTTCTCATGATGGAGTTCACTTTGCGATTTTCTTCTGATGAATGCGAAGTTTCAGTAACTTCAGCAGCCAAAGAAACCTCACATGCTATGTCCGACCTCGTGTGTACCACCCATATAAGTTTGGCTCGAATTGACCGAAACGCTGTGAACATAGCATCCTTACGCAATAAACATAAATTCTTGATATACTGT
Source organism: Kappaphycus alvarezii (assembly GCA_002205965.3). Classification (NCBI taxonomy): domain Eukaryota; phylum Rhodophyta; class Florideophyceae; order Gigartinales; family Solieriaceae; genus Kappaphycus; species Kappaphycus alvarezii. The sequence continues at coordinate 1,209,518 of NADL03000699.1, read as the reverse complement.
GATTCGGAAAGCCGCCTTTCGTTCTTGTCGGAAACATCACAATCCATGCCAGGGTAAGTGAAATTCTGTGCATCGGATAATTTCACATATAATTCTTTTCAAAAATCTCTTTTATACGATTCCTTTGGTCTGCAGTATCAGCTTGTAAAATGTTGTATACGTATAAGCCGGATGGAGCGACGAGTCGGTTGCAAAGTCTCTTGAAAAATTGATCAAAATCACCAGTGCTTTGTTGCATACGGAGCTTGTCGGTGTGAAATTTGGTACTAGTCTCACACCAATAGTCACCACTGTTCGTCAATCAATATGATGGTCGAATTACTTGTAGAAACTCGTGAGACTCAAGCTCGATACATTCGGGCCTGACAAAAATCTTGCGTTGCAGGCCAAAAGCAGATTGTAGGTAGGCATGCTTCACGTCTAAAGACCAAACATCAAATCCAAGGATAGTGGCCAATGCCAACAAAAGGCGAACAAACGACTGACGTACATTGTACGAGTCGTGCACAATAAAATGTTTGTCCTTATCCCTGTGTCCCCAAGTACAAGTCTTTCCTTAAAAACACGAGGCCCATTGTCATTTGGCTTGATGCTCAGTACAAATCTGGAGGGGAGTATGTTGGGTTGCTCACCCGCTTCCTCAGTCAGAACAATACGAAAAGTGCCTCGCTCAACTAATGCAAGGATTTACTTCCGTTTAGCCTCATCAAATTGACACTCATGGGGATCTCCAGGATGGATGATTTCAGCATGTAGAATAGTAGGTATTTCGTTTGCTCCTGATAATTGCTCGTCGTAGGTTTGATGCCTTTTGACTGGGGCTGGTCGCAATTGTGCGATATTAAAGGAGCGAGGGCCAGTTCGTTCACCAAGGTGTAAGTGAACACACTTCTTATCAACAGAGGCAATTAAATGTGGGCCAGTGTAGTGCTTCAAACCTTCTCTATAGACATAAACGAAATCCCCAGGACTGTAGACATGATCAGTGGAGGGAGGTGGTATAGAACTAAGTCCGCGTTGGACCAAAGACTTAGAAACCAGCTTTTCATATTCATCCCGAGCTTTTTGTGCTGCACGAATCCGTTCCTCTGATTAGGAAAGTCCCTTTGAGATACATGTCACAGTTTTGGCAGTACTCCGAATACAAAAAAAATGGGACAAGTCCATGCCGACCACCTGTTTCATTCATAGCTTGAACAGATTTGGCCAATTCGATGTATTCATGTATGCAAAGTTGATCACAAAGAACCTTTTCATAAGTTATGCGCAGAGTAGAGTGATATCTCTCTCCAATACCCAATGAGTTTTGATTTTCTGTGCCAGTAGTTATCAAAAATATGCCAGCTTGCTCACAGTTGTAATCCCATTCTTTGGATAACAACACACAACCTTGATCTGTTAGTGTTGTATTTCACTTCACAGACCTTACAGGTTTACAAGAATTCACTGCGTATACTGTACTGTAGATTCAAACCACTGGTAACCTTGCAGCCAGGGCTGCTAGGCACTTTGCTGTCATTACACTTTCCTTACAGTTCTGAACACAGCGTTTGACCCCATTGGTACACTTGGAATAGTTACGGGCGAGTTGCACACTGGGATATTACATCATTGCTTTACCAATCAAAAGTCGCCTTGCTATCCCATGCCATCTGGACCAATGTACTTCTTACATCTTGTCAGAGTATGTCACTCTTGCCGACTACAATTCTGAAAGCGCTACTTAAGATACCGTCAGGGCTGTTTTACGGGAATACCTTTGAATTCGCTACTGTTAGACTGCATTTTCCTTTAGTTTGTAGCTATCTTCAGTTCTATATAAACCCTGGTTTGGAGCGGCCGGCTTTACCCAGCCAGCCTCAACAAAAGTTTCAACCACAGTTCTACCTTGATCTGCTCATGTGCGCTTAACACCCCACATCGTGGTAGCATCGTAAGTAAGTTGTGCCTTATTGCGCGTTTTTCCAATCCGCCAGTTGGGATAAAATCTCTACTAGATTTATCTCAGCTGCCCGATTGCAAACAGAGACTAACATTGTGTTTTTCACTCTAACCCTTACGCGGTAACCCACAGTGTCGTACAACAGGAAATCAAAGGGCCGCCCTCCATCGCCGTCAGAGTGCGACTCAGAAGACCTCGCCGACTTTCGTTCCCCGTCCACCTCGCCAATAGTACCGATTGGCGAGGAAGAAGATCCCAAGACCCCGCTTCCTCCGTCGACTCCGAGAACCCCCATCGCCTTACTCAGCCCCGAGGAACCCAAGACACCGACGCCGACTTGCCAAGATCTTGTCTTACCCGAGCACTGTCAGTGGTATCTCCCCTTGTTACGGTCGAAGAGCCTCGCACCCCTTTTCGCTCGTTCACCCTACCCACATCGACCAGTCTTCGATCCTTACGCCCAGTCCCGAGGAAGCCGTCGCGTCCGACCGTCTCGAACCGGTCAAGGCCACCGAAAAGTTCAAGGGCTCCTCCGAGAAGGCTTCAAGTGCTGCCGGACGCCGCCTTGGTGTCGATCCAAAGGGTGGTAAACCATCGAATCCGCAAGGCTAGGCCCTCGAAAAGGCCGCGAATGAACAAGAATCCGAGGTCCTCCCGTTTCATTGTCGTCATTGTCAAGTCACTTGCTCCGGTCGCGTCCAGTACTTCGAGCACCTCCATTCTCGTCGTCACATCCGCCGTACAAGCAAGAAGGAGTACAAGTGCAAGGACTGCCGAATTGAGTTGTTCAGTGAACAAGATCTTGTCCGCCATCAGAACGGGGCTCAGCATCGACTCAAAGTCAGGCATCACAATTAGTATCTTTATTTTCCATTAAAATTGCTTGTTTTTGAGTAACAAAAAGGAAAATAGAGCAATAAGTTCATTTCTCAATCGACTTCGTGTGTGTGTTGTGTTCACCCTTCCGCTGTGATTGCAAGCTTTCCTCTGCTGCCCCCAGATCCTTGTAGTAGGACTTACAATTGTAAGTCCGTATCGCCATCAGGACCTAGACAGGACAACCACCGCAAAGCAAGAATCGGAAGAAGGGCTACTATAACGCACCCGACGTGACTGACGTCAACCCTTACGTCAGAGAAGGAACTTTTTGTAAGTGCTCCTGGCGGAACCCGCGACCACTTCATCAGGAGCTGCTTACACTTAACCACTAGGTCACCAGGACCGAAATTTGAAGGTGCAAGGAGAGCCAATCAGGTTATAAATCACAATTTTTTCAAAAATCATTGTTGGCAGGATAATATCCTCATCTACAGTAAGACATGGAAGGATCACTTGGATCATATTCGAACTGTACTCGAAATCCTCAGAAAAGAAAAATTGTTTGGCAAATTATCTAAATGTGTCTTCGGAGTTACAGAAGTCAAGTACCTAGGACACATCATTTCTCAAAGTGGTATTTCTGTTGATCCAAACAAGATAAGTGCAATCATGGAATGGCCGATACCAACGAATAAGCAACAAGAACAGTCTTTTCTTGGTTTTGTCAATTATTACCAGAGGTTCATAAAAGGCTGTTCATTTCTTGCAAAACCTCTCACAGAATTGACGGAAAACGTGAATTTCCAATGGAGCCACACTCAAGATGATGCCTTCAAAGTACTCAAGCAAACAATTTGTAGCGCACCGGTTCTCAGAAATTTCGACGCCACACTGCCTATCTACGTAACCACAGATGCATCACAGTATGCAATTGGTGCAGTGCTGGAACAGGAAGAATTAGGTTCTAAAAGGCCGGTCGCGTTTGCATCCAGGACTCTTAATAATGCGGAACAAAACTATGCGGCCCATGAAAGGGAACTTTTGGCCATTGTAGATTCCCTCATGTGGTGGAGATCATACCTTTATGGTAATTCATTCACCATTCACTCGGACCACTATCCCCTAAGATACCTAGAAACCCAAGAAGACTTGTCCCTGAGACAAGTGAGATGGCTGGAAAGATTAGTTAATTTCGACTTCAAGATAATACCCATCTCAGGAAAATCAAATGTAGTGGCGGACGTACTATTGAGGCAACCACAAGATGTACCGTCACCTGATCACCGAAACAATTCATTACTTCAAGAAGTTATTACCAAGACATCCTCAGAATCCAATAACATTTCGACCATATCATTCACGAACACTGAGTTAGTGGGGTTGGCAGAAGAATATGGTAGGGATGAGAACCTCAGGGCCCATTATCAAGATCCTAAAGCTCCCTTTGAGCATCGAGGGGTGCTTCTACTTAGAAACAAGAAGATCTGTGTACCAGAAGGATATTTCAGAGTCAAGCTCCTGCATGACTATCATTGCACTCCCAACACGGGACACCTAGGAATAAGCAAAACTATCAACAGAATATCACCAAAGTTTTATTGGAAAAATTTAAGGACGGATGTAATCCGATACGTACGTTCCTGCCAATGCCAGAGAACCAAAGCAACCAATCAGAAACCCGCGGGTCTTTTACAACCACTAGAACCACCGAAAACCATATGGACCCACATAACCATGGATTTCATCACACCTCTCCCAAAGTCGAGAAGTGGAAACAACGGCGTGTTAACAGTCGTTGACAGACTTTCTAAGATGATCAGAATAATACCAACGAAACCAAACACAGATGCTCCTGAAACAGCACTGCTGTTCAAGAATCACGTATACCGAAATCATGGCATGAATGTCACCACAACTTTCTCACCATTTTTCCTCAATTACGGAATTCAACCACGAACAGTACCCTTAGATTTTTTAGCGTCAGACAATCCAGCGGCAGCAGGTTTTCTAAAACATATGCAAGAAGCATTAAGGAAAGCCCAGAATCAGATCCGAAAATCCAATAAGTCCACCGCAAAATATGTAAGCAAGAAAAGAAGGCCGTCTACGTTCAAGATTGGTGATAAGGTTTGGCTATCAACAAAGAACTTATCATTTGAAGATGCGGCTGGATCACGCAAACTGAACCCAAAGTATTGTTGTTCCTTTTGAAATAACAGAGGACATTAACGGTGTAACTTACCGTCTGCAGTTATCTCAACCGATGATCGACAGAGGAATACATAATGCGTTCCACCGTAGCCTCTTGAAACCGTTCTTTGAAGATGAATTCAACCGACAAATTCCACCACCGCCACCACTCCAATTTCAAGATGGACATAAGGAATACGAAGTTGAGTCTATACTCGCTCATAAAAAAGAACGTGGAAAAAATAAATTCCTTGTCAAATGGAAAGGGTACGGAGATCATGAGAACTCGTGGCTTCCCGAATCATACCTCAAGAATTCACAAGAACTTTTGAATAAGTACAAGCAGAACCTCAAGAATCGGGGCGATTCTTCTCTGTAAGGGGGAGTGATGTTGTATTTCACTTCACAGACCTTACAGGTTTACAAGAATTCACTGCGTATACTGTACTGTAGATTCAAACCACTGGTAACCTTGCAGCCAGGGCTGCTAGGCACTTTGCTGTCATTACACTTTCCTTACAGTTCTGAACACAGCGTTTGACCCCATTGGTACACTTGGAATAGTTACGGGCGAGTTGCACACTGGGATATTACATCATTGCTTTACCAATCAAAAGTCGCCTTGCTATCCCATGCCATCTGGACCAATGTACTTCTTACATCTTGTCAGAGTATGTCACTCTTGCCGACTACAATTCTGAAAGCGCTACTTAAGATACCGTCAGGGCTGTTTTACGGGAATACCTTTGAATTCGCTACTGTTAGACTGCATTTTCCTTTAGTTTGTAGCTATCTTCAGTTCTATATAAACCCTGGTTTGGAGCGGCCGGCTTTACCCAGCCAGCCTCAACAAAAGTTTCAACCACAGTTCTACCTTGATCTGCTCGTGTGCGCTTAACACCCCACACTTAGCATGTATTCTGGGTAGCCAATTTAGGTAGAAGAACAAGTCTCAATAAATGTGGTCCAAGTTGAGTTTGTGTGACATGCATGAAAAAATGTAGCGGAACTGAAACGGGTACCTGGAGGACGGTTCTTGCCCTTTTCTCACTTTGGTGACTCTTAAGATACATGATATCGAGAATTATTCGATGATTAAATTTCACTTTGTCGACATCATGAATCTGAAAGGTTATTTGGCGGGGTGAGTAGAGTGTACATGTTTCACATGACTTGGATATGTCCTTCAATAAAGAGGAAGTATCGGGAGTAAGATCCTCTGGTTTGGCACGCCTGAGTAGTTCATAAAGTTTCCGTGCGGATGGATGTAGTAGGTGGCGATGTAGCCGTTCAAGTTTCGGTCTGGTATAAATACCTTGAGGATGGAGGGGCACCAAAATAGATATAGATGTCCATTTTTCTTTGTAAGGGAGATTTTACATCCATCTTGCACGTTCTCTAACACCCTCTCGACTGCTAATGTCTGAATATGGTAAGTTTCCATGGTGTCTAAGCCAATGAGAAGAGGTATGTTCTCAGGGACAGTGTCAACGGTGATAGTCAAGGAGCTGTTTTGGGTTGGTAGAATTATTGGCATGCGACCAATTTCTTTGGTACGATGAGGGCCGAATAGGTAGCAGTTTTAGACGATGAGTTCTTCAGTTTGATTCCTGCTTCTCAACAATATGCCTTGGCTTGGGGCAATCCAATTATGAATCTCGGTGCTCCAATGTCCATGCAGGCGCTTTCAAAGTCCGGAGGTCTGCCATGTATTTGTCCCTTTAAGTGACGTAGACGGTTAGCCAATTATTTAAAAGTAGGCACAATAAAATGAGTAGTCACTGTGCAGTATTTGTAACGTGTTATCTTACGTTTGCGAATTACCGTCAAAAGTGATATTTACTTTCGAAAAAGGATGTTGTTCCAAAATGGGGCCAGGTCCGGGACTCCCAGCAGCACTGGGTAGGGGGACAAATAAAATTTCATGTAGTCGGCAAATCGTTTGAGCTTTTCGGTTGAAGTGTTAAAAAGGATAGCAAAGTCTTGAAAGAGAGCATTCATGACTTTGTTCGATATTGGTATTCCAGGTGTGCGGTCGACAGAGATGCCAATTGTCTCTAAAATTATACGTAGAGCTGAAAAATCCTGTCGATGATCCATGGCCTCGTCAGTCAACATAACGTCCGGTGTCAACTCATTTTGTAAAGAATCCAGAATTTGATCTTTGGGTTATTCCAATGATGCTTCCAAACGTTCGTAGACACGATCGATATTCCTGATTCCACGTGGGATGCGACTGGTTCCTTGTCAATGCGACCCTTCTCTTGACCCGATAACTTCATACCCTTCTTCGCAGCCGAAGATGAGGTACTCATGATTACATTAAATCAGATTGGTAACCTTTTCCATAAACTTGCAAGTGTTAAAAAATATTAGGAGGGAGAAATGAATTCTCCAGTGGATGTAACAGAATAGAGAAATTAAAAAGGAAAGAGCGAATACACGCTGGTTGGAGGCGAATACACGTCGGTGCGAATGATCGCGATGTTTTGAGAAGCAAGGTTGATAAATTTTTTAGTTGCTCCTTTATGTTGAACTCGAGAAATTATGCGTACTTATACTGCCTATGAACTTCAACTTGATACCGGCTTCCTTGTTCAATTGGAGTAAGAGATAATTTCGAATAACAAAATTCGAAGAATAGAGGACACGTTTCGAATTGAGTAAGGTCTGTAATTAAACAAGACAGTGAGATAATTTGAGTTCACGCATGACATGATGCATTTGGCATGGGTGCGTTCAGGACAGAAGTACCCTCGCTGTACTCTTGTGTAATCGAACATAGTGGCGAAGATGTCCAGCTCCGCATCCAGGGCCACCCCTTCCGCTACAGTCCCGCCGCCGGCTTCCTCGACGCCCATCCCATTTCCTCGTACAGCTTCCTTCGACAGTAAATGGTCCGCGATGCTCCTAAGCCACCTTAGCCTACCTATGTACTTCGATTGTCTCCTTGTCTGCTGCCAGCACTGCCACAACACGATGGACACTCTTGGCTACCACGAAGCATACCTTTGCCCCAACGGAGTCGGCCGACTCTACCATCGAAACTCTATGTGTAACGATCTAGTCACGCATGTCATGTGCGCCGCCCGCCACTAATGTGACCCTGAGGCCCCTCTCCTTTCTCCGAGGGCTCACCAACATCACGCAGATATCTTAGTCCTTCCCCTGGTTAACGCCATACAGCAGACCAGATCCATTTATACCCCTCCTGTGAAGCGCCCCATCCACTGGATTCACTTTGACAATGCTCCCGCTTTCTTTCACTACGGGTGTTAGAGATCGGAGTAAAATTGGGCAGTTGTAGTTGGGGTACATGGGGTTGGTTTACTGCAAGTGGTGCGAAATTTGAGTCCTATGAACTTGCGTTCTAGCCATGATTCCGGATCCACAGTAAGAAAAACGGAGCATTTCTATCAACTAAAAGGTAACTAGTAGCTCTGTCAACAAGTGGGCGGCTTTGAGGGTGACCATCAACGCGGCGTGTCGTTGAAGGAGAAAGGCCCTCACCCTATAGTACGAATATATTTTCCAAGAGAAAAAAACACCCAAACCTTTCCCCCTATAGTACAGTACTGTGCCGAGGCTTGGCTGGCGACTCATCTTTCCACTTCCTTGATCGTTGAAAACGCATCGCGATGCCACTCTCCGAGCGTGGAGATAAGGGCCGAAGCTATCAGGCTCCCACCCACGTATTTTCGTAGCTTGTCACCGTGGCCTGTGTTCAAGCTCATGAGGGGCTAAAGATTCTTATCCTGAGATGAGAAGGGGTTAGCGGATAAGAGTACTCAATTTCTCATGTACATTACACATTGTATAATCTTTGAGAGGCGATGTTTGGGTGGACAACAGGTGGTCTTCTTCCCACTCTAACTTTCGAGAGTCACCAGTTAATACTGTAAGCTCAACTGCGTAATATATACCAAAAAGCAGGTGAAGTTTGCAGGACTCAAGGTTACTTCATAACTTTCTTTCCAGAGGCTAACACATCAAATAGTTTCTATGGTTAACTGAGAAACTTTACTTCATTGAGTATCTATCAATTGGGGTGAAATTTGTGGTGCTTTACTGATAAGAGATGTACAGTAGGACGGCTATTTTCCGAGATTGGGGCAGGTCCGCGTATTGGAGGGTCTGAATAAGAGTCAGGTCGGACTATCTCACAAGGCTGAGCTGAGAAGGTGCCGAGTGCCCGAATATTATTGGGCAAGTAATAAACCCGAGACATTGCGAAACCTTGCAAAGCTCAAGAAACAGTCGTTTACACCAATTTTCTAAGTAAAAAGAGTAAAAGATTCTCCCTTGATTTTGTTGTTTTATTCAAAACCTACGCTAACATCTGGTCAAGGAGTTACAGCCTTTTGTGACAATAATGGTAACACTTTAGTCATATACTGTATGTTTAAGCCTTTTAATGGGAACGGAGAATTGTTTCAATGACGGTCTACGAATAGTGACGTACAATGTAAGTCAGCTGTCGCGCAGCGGTGGCAGCAGGATGTTGACATTGCAGTGGCCGTACTGAAAAGAAAAGGTCACCTCTTCCTCCGTAAAAGTTGTGTAGATGATATGCACTACCTACCGCATGCAACCTGGGGCAGGCAGTAGTCCTGGACCACTGGACTGCTGCAATTTCTTCCCGAGTACTTCAGATTTAGGTACTTGACGTGTATAGGTCTGTCCAAAAAATTCTACGAATGTATTTTTTTGTTGTGTTTGCGTGTCAATAGAATGCTAAAACAGTAGAAACTCGGGACAGTGTAGGCGTAATTGAATAGAGCAGGGTCGGGTGGGAATCAGTATATGTAAAGAACTCACGTTAGAGATGGGCCTTTTTATTCTTCAGTCCCCGTTTTACTGATGCCATAAAGTCACATGCTACAGCGCTCTAGGCTCAAATTGAGGCTATTGAAATATAGCTAGGACTGAAACCTACATTTCCGTCGTAGTGCGTCAACCAACCCCAAGTTTCCCCCAGATAGAACTGAAGAATGCGTAGAGCTATGGGAACTCAGGCGTAACTGATAGGTAGCATGCAAAAGTGCCCATCTAGTCGGATATCGCACGGCACAAGAAATTTGCACGTCGTGTAGCGACACGAAGTTTATTTCGTGCCTTGTTAGGAATTATCTCAATTCCCAATACTTCTCAAATATGCTTCTGACCCGCCAGTTGTACTGAAATTAGGTTTTACCTGCTCACATCTGCTGACTCTTCCCAGCTTGGTCTTCAAATGCCGAACTGCACTGTACAAACCGCTGACAGCCGTCAGTACCTCTAAGCAGTGAGGCACCTGGACTTTTTCCCATGTGCAGAACGACCAAGGGCAGCATCCGCGGGAAGATGTAGTTGCATTACTGATGCCATAAAGTTACACCATTACTGATGCCATAAAGTTACACCATTTATTTGCAAAGATACGGTATGCTTCAGAAGTACACTGTACTGTACTGTACTGTACAGTACTGTACAGTACTGCAACAGGAGCAAAGAAAATTGGCGTTTGAAATGACCATAGAAATTTACTTATTTTGTACATACAGCCTTGAAGCAATTCGGGCAATTTGAATAGGGGGACCAGGGGGTTCACTTACTGGAACAGGTAAGCTGGCTAATATTTATTCAACGACTTTTCCCGCATAACGCACTGGCGGCGTGGATATAACCAACCACATCTTCCATGCATTAAAATAACCCAAAAATTTCCACTTGTATGGTAGTCGGGGGATGGGGGGGTATTTTGGAATGAGCACTACATACTGTTATTCCTCTACGAATCACTCCCATACATCCAAATTGCATCATAACGGGAATCATCCGAATTTTTGCCGTGGTGCCATTTCTATGTGAAGGGAAAAGGTTTGGGTGTTTTACTCCTGGAAGATATATTCGATCTACGTTAAGTGCACCGTCAGAGTAAGGGACATCATGTGTGGTTACTAGCGTTTTTTTATTGTATTATCTTCCGCAAAGATCATACATTTGAGGACTCTCTTTTGATTCGTTGCCAGCCAGTTGACTGCCGTTCGCTGGTCCTTCAAGCCCTCTCGTTTTCGAAGGCTACCGGTATCTGCTGGATGAAATTTCATCAGGGCAAAAGGCTTTGCTATATCTCACTCGCGAAATGATTTGCCAAAGCAATTTTCAGTTCTTAAGACAACAACAGTACCAGTCTGGTACGATAAGGGGCACATTCGCAAGCTCTTCTTTGAGATCTCCTCGGAGTCGCATTTGTCAAACGACAAAAACAGGGGAAAATGAGCAATGAGCAAGCGCAAAGATAGAAGCCAACCTTTATGAAAGAACAATTGAATGAAGCAATCAGGGGTGAAGTTATTTGCTGTGCGGAAAACCGTGAAGATGAAATTCTTACAAACTAAAGATGCCGGGATGAAATTCGTACTGTGTCAGGCAGGTAGGGAAGAAGGGTGGAGAAGGTGACCAAAGTATGAAGTGGGGCGGAAATTATCTAGCGGCCCTGATTCTTTCGGATATTTTTGTTCAGTTAAACAAAAAAATGGAATGTATCAAGATAAGCGCTTCAGCATTAATTACAAGATACTGCTCCTCGTGTGTCAATTCAACGAAGATACGTATTATCTTCATGGAATGCACACTTATGCAGGCAATGTTGATGTCAACACGAAGCAATGCGTATCAAGTTGCGCTAATTCTCCAAACCTGGCTTTGATGCAAGTTGGTCGGAAACGACTCTCATGTTGTTGTTTAGAGGGTGATTTGGATGGCCCTGCTTCACCCTTATTATTTAGCACTTTTCGCTGTCCACTATGAGCATTTCACTGATGAATGCTGCGGTACCATTGGAATTATTAGAGCTACGGAATACAAATCCTCCTTGATGATACTGAGCGTCGAAGTACTGCCTCGATTTTCTTGGTGGTTAACATCCGTAGGATTACAGAGGCAAACTCTCCGTGATAACCTTCATTTTTGTAATGCTGCTACGGACAAGCACTCTCGTAATGCGTATATGCGGCAATAATATTTGTGTGCAAGACTTTCCTCCCAAAGGAAAAACTAATTTCAATTCCAGCAGTTGCAAAACCCTTTCATTCCTCTACGGTATTTGAATACTATTGAAGAACGATATGTGCAGGACGGGCATCTTTTAGTAAATTGGGACGTGCTTTTGGTCTCTTCACTGCCTTATAGAACATACCAATATGACGATCTTTTCCACAGTAGAAAATTGTACCGAAGAGAAACGTACTGGACAGCATTTTTGGATATTTTTTTGTATCAGTTGTCACATGTTCTTCCATTTTAAATACAAATTGCCTTCACAAATTTACTGGGTACCAACCCACATATCTACCACAGTAAATTAACCCCCAATTTCACTTATATTTTACTACATTTGGAGATCTGTAGAAACCGAATGATCTTACGAAAGCTCATGAAAAAACCTACAAATTACTGACGAAAGCCCATATCAAATGTACAATGCACTTACGAAAGTTACAGAAATGCAGAAAAAGTTGGGGTTTCGCCATTCAGATCACGAATGAGTAAGAATTTTTCTCATTTTACCCGTATTTGCGGCCTTGAAAAATCTTTAAATTGGGGTACATTAGCCCTTACCTACTAGCGACATAGTCGGTTCATGCACTAGACCCTCGATATTAATGCACGCAGAATAGTTCTCAACCTCAACCCGCTGACCTTGCTCAATGCCGCGAAAACGCGAAACTGAGAAGTTATGAGTCATCCATCGCGAATTCTGTCGGAGGTATGCTTATTCCCGTCCCCATCTCCATCCTCGGGGTTTGGCACCCGGATGCCTACGCGCTGCTGAGCGACGTCGCACGGAATGTGAAAGTGAGGACAATAGAGACATATGAAAAGTTTACAGAAGTCCCCACTGAAAGGCACGCCGCAGCGCCATCAATGTCCAATGATGTCTGCCTGATAGCTGGTCTCCGGCCCGTTTTCTAGGGTGACGTGGGCACGCTGCTAACCTTTTCGTGTGTAAGCCTACACCCACTCGGCTTAATCCCTAATGGAACATCGGGGGAATTTGGGGTGCTTTACTGACTGATTAGAGATGTGAGAAGGCTATTTCCCATGACGGGGGGACAGGTCTTTGTATTGGAGGGTCTGAAAAGGAGACTGAGTAATGCGGGACATTCTCAAAAGGCTGGTGTAAGACCAGCTGTGAGACTGCAACAGTTCGATGTTAGTACTCCTTTATTATCCATTTAAGAGCGTGCACCCACTGGCCGACCATTATTATTTGCTTTCCAATTAATGGAAAGATTGGGGGTTGTTCCCTGGGAAACTGGAGGGCTGAGAACCGGGGAATTTGAGAGTGGGTAGCGTGCAATGGAGCTGAGAATAAAGGTATCAGGAGAGAAAAAGAGACCTGTCAAGTTTATATATTTAAAGAGACATCAAGCTGTAAGCCACGGGGAAAATTTGCGGCGCTTGATGTAATGATTGAAAAATGGGTTAGCCTATGTTCCAAACCGCATCAAATAATTGGTACAAGTGGTCGGCATGCAAAAACCAAGAAATAGGATTAAATCGGTTCAAGGTCCCTTAAGTCACGTGTCCAGGAAGTCAGATGGTGGGGATAGTATTGACAGGATTTGGAACATACCTTCAATCTAAAGGCATCTAAGCTAACCAGGGTCTCAATTGCTGGCATCCATCGACTTTCTGATAGACTGTTGCTGGTGCTGGCATTCGACAGCAATGTTTTGTACATTGCTTTGACCATCGGTACATGTATTTAATGCGAAATTCAGATTTGCAACTCAAAATGGGTTCCAGCCAATCCATACATCTCAATAAAGACACCCCCTGTGACCCCATTTATTGTCACCAACGTTACCACCATCCCTACCACCCAGTACACCAATCACCGTAATTAACGTGTGTTCAAAATTAACATGTGCGCAGATTTAATGTGTGGCACGTTAATTTATGAACATGGTCATCGAAGAGTCGTTACACACATTAATTAATGAACGGCTTTTTGGGTACATGCCCCGAAAATTGCTTGTTTTCACGAGGCAGCATAACTCTTAGCGGTTCAAACAATCAATTTGCTCAGATACGCAATCTGAATGGATATCTATTCTATTCCCTGTGACAATTCCGTTCAAATTGCTTTCGTGAGCTGCAACATACATTTACTTACCAACACGAATGTACATAAACACCACTGTGCAGATGGAAACGGGAACCATTACCCATCCGCCACTGTCTCAAACCCCCCATGCCCACTGATGGCCCCCTTGACCGCCTGTGTCGCGCGGCTGTGGCAGGACAGGGGTCCATACATCCTTCGCCTGCCCCAAGCGCTTTTCCTTCTCCGCAACCACGTCGGGATGCAGGACACAGTGCCAAAAACCCAGTAACCACCACCCGCACGCGAACACGTCACCATATAAATAGCCTTTCCGAACGCCTTTGCGTTACCCAATGGATGGTATCTGAGGCAACCATGAGTTGACCAACAAAAATTATTTCAAAGGCTGTCAATCAGTTTCCGCTTTTATTCACTGGAACACCTGGCGCGAAGTTAGAGAAAGCCAGAATATGGTGGAAGAATAGGGAGAAGACGCTGACTCTTGTGAAAACAGGGCGCCGTGGAAATCATGTAGTGGCGACAACAGCCACCGAGATGCATCGCGTGAGTCGCAAGGCGGTTACTGGGCGAGGTAGGAAGGCTGCTGAGTGGAGTGCAACACTGCAAGCAACCCTGCTCGGGGAATTTGAAAGGCTTGCCGCCGTAGGGTTGAAGTTTTACCCATCCATTTTGCAGCAACTGTCTCGAGACCTTCTTGCCACGGCGCCCGCCAGCTCCCCATTCCATGCTGGAGTGCTGTACAAAGGTATACTGATTGCGCAAAAGGTAACCATCCGGTGTATTCAGCATTTTATGATACGGAAAGGGATTGTGCTGCGGGACTAAACTGAAAAGTTGCAAACGAGCCCTGAGAAAAATTTATTCATAGAACGAGAGGTCGCCTTCCATCTCGGTGTGTTAAAAAGGGGGTTCGAGGGGGCATTTTAGAGAGGAAGACATGGAAAATGCTGATGAGACGCATTTCGTTTTTAATATGGACAACGGGAAGACACTGGGGCTGCGCGGTACGAATCAAGTCAAGTATGCGGATGTTGTTTCGGGAGGTGAAAATATCACCATGATGGTCCGGATCACAGGGAGACCGCAGGCAAGGGTCGAAGTGCCGTTTGTTGTGTTCAAAAATAAGAGCAGTTCATATCCTATCACAGGTATTGAAGACAATGTGCCAGGCGTTTGCTACAGGTCGCAGCCGAAGGGATGGATGGATGCTGTGACGTCCTTGTCTTGGCTTAATGAGCCTTTTGCCATGCCCCGAAAATGGGGTAGGAAGCGACACTTGTTTGTGGACAACTGTGGGGGACGAAGTACAAAGGATGCTGTAGAATTGAAGTTGCGGTAATTGACCACAAAGCTCTATAAGCTCCCCGCAAATGCGACGCACCTGGTACAGCCAGCCGATAGCTTTGTAATACAGAAGCTGAAGGAGCTGTGGAGGAGGCACTGGGAAGCTTACAAATCCAAATGCATTCAGGCTAATGATTGGAGTAAGTCAAGTGGCTGCTTTCCGAATCCGGGGAAACGGTTTTACTTGGCACTTTGTGCTCGTATGGTTCGTGAATTTAATGCCATGAAGGATCAAAAAGGCGTTTCATATTCAAGGAAAGCTATGATTCGTGCTGGCATGTCTCTCGATCTGGATGGTGTCTGGCGTGAGTCTCAGCTCAGCGGGGAGCCGCAAGGAATTACTGCCAAACACCGCGATCAGTTTAATGGCGCAGTAGTGCAAGGTAGGACGGCTGATATTGAAACGGAAACCTACGACGACTAAATAAACATTTCAATCCCTGCTTCTAAGTGTGGGGGAGATATGCACACGTTAATTATGCAGTGTCAAAATTAGTATGTGTGCGCAAATAAAGTGTGACACGTTAATTTATAAACGCTGCGTCAAAAATCAACTTCACAATTAACGTGTGACACGTTAATTACGGTGATTGCTGTAGCCAGTGAGTCTTGAGTGGCAACTTGATCCCCGGTCATTCTCGTTTTACTGTCACCCGCTACCCATCATTGCCGTAGACAGACGGATTTGTTCGGGGACCACACTTCCGACCTGTTTGTATCTGTTTTCAGCCAACTCTACTACAACTCGGTTCAGACGCGTTTGCGTCCCATCTGATCCGCACTGTCGGACGGAACTGCGAGTTAAAGGCCCCTCTCCCCGCCATCGACACAGAGTATACGCCAGCAGATATTCTCCCGGAGCCCCCATCGACGTCATTTGCATTCGTCTCCCACCCACTCGCGTGTGATATCACCGGTGACTCCCGATTCAAATCCAATCGCGCGAAAAGGCTACAAATATCATTGGTGTTGCAGCTGGGATCGCCTACCGAGACAAGGTTGGCTACCTCGAGCGCAAATTGGTCAACCAACACATCGACTTTCCTAACAGCATAATTTCTTCCCTTCCTTACGCTTACCTGCATTTGATTGCAGCGTGGGATTGGGCGACAACCGGATCCTGGGCAGAGGAAGTGCGTTCCTGTTTCGTCATTATCCCGTAGTTTAACCAGAAAATATAGGGTTGTGGGCGACTATACAACCAATGGGAGACCGAAAAGGAGACCACCGGAAAAAAGTCACAAGTTCAGCAAAGTGCGGAGAGCGCGAGCAAGAAGAAAGATAGAAAGGGTTGGCGAGCCTGGGAAGGCTGCGCCAACAGAGGGGGATAAGTGTTGATGCTGCTTGGCTGCATCTGATGTTAAGTGTTCTAATACTATTTAACGTTCGCCACTCAAGCTGAATTGCATGAACTGAACGGTCGTATTGAAATCTGTCTCTATGTTATGTACAGTTTGTATTGTAGTCGCCTGCGCTCTTAACTTTCCCGAATGGCTATATAAGCGAGCTCTGTATGCTTCTATCTTTTAAAGAAAGCAGCGGCGAGACTTGCGCCTGAGTTGTATTGAAAAAGATTGTTCAGCCTCAGTTCTTTGAAGTCTCTCTTTAGTTGTACGCAATTTATTGTTAGTTATGGGCCCAGCCCCATTCAGTTTGCTACCAACCCGTCTACGGTTTTTTTGGGACTCAAAGAGTCTGCCATGGACAGACGGCAAAGGAAATCAGGAAAGATTTAAGTCAGCCGTTTATGATTGGAAAGAATATGATGATTCTCTCCCCGATACCAGTTCCAACAAGCTTACACCCCAAATTAAATCTCTTGTGCTGAAGTTACAGCGTTATAGTCAAGCTGTAGACCTTATTGCTGAGCTGACGGACGATCAGCTGAAGAGTCAAGACGGGTCAACCTGATTGTTGATGCTGTTTACCAACGTGACTTTTAATCGCTTATCAGCGAAGCATTTGACGGTTTTAACAGACTGCTTAGTACCCGGCGCTCACAAAATAAGTCATTGAAGAGTCTTGAAACTCGTTTTTTTGCTGCAGTGAAAAAGTTCAACTCATTGTCAAGTATCACCAGACTTCCGCGGTGCATTACGTTAATGCTTCTAAGCAATTCGACTATCAAATATTCCTGACGAGTGTCTGCATTGGCAGACGCTGCTCCGAATGGAACTGTGTTCTCAGACCAGTCGTGCAATTATGATTACTTGGAAGCCGTGACGTCCAAACAACTTGCATAAGTGGTTAAGCAGTGTGAAAAGGCATCTATTACCTCTTCCAGTCTGCCACATGCTGCTAGCGCTGCAAGCTCCATGTCTAATGTCAAACTTGGCCTCAGTACTGGGTTTCATCGTCCTTCGAATAATGCATTGAAACGTCATCCTTGTCATGTCTGTAACAAGTTCGAACACTGGAAAGACAGCCAAAACAGTGATGGTTCCCTGCAACCCGGTGGGAAGTGTTACGATAGCGCTGCAGAGTTTGCTTTGTCAATTGCATGTGGTGGTAGCTCATCGACCACGGGTAATAACCATGTAGGCGGTAATAGAAATAATGTCTCTTTCAACATGGCCTTACTATCTGGAAACAATTGCTCGACTGATGAAACTGATAGACCTTGTGACTCTGTCGTTGACTAAGCTATTGGGCCACTCTTGAATGACGGTGCCCCATATTCTGATATTCTGCCAATGGAAATGTTGAGAAGCGTTTGTTAATAGATTACATTGGGCAGAACGATGGCATAGAAATGGAGGCCATCCCGTCATCAATTCATGGACAAAATCACTGGCAGTATGGTTTCCGCGATCATTCCAGTGATCCTCGTTCCATCCTTGGGTCAGTCGTCATTCCTGCTGTGTCTGAAAGCGGACGAGAGGTGCCAATTCGACACATCGTATTGGACGGCTCAAGTCAATGGGTCATTGGGAAGAATTTTACCAAAAAATCAAAAATTCTCCACATCGGATGCAACGCTCTTCAGTTTTACGCTGATGATACGACTGACCAATTCACAATGATCAACAAATGTTTCCTGAGTTATTTGCCCATGTCTAGCTTTTGCCGCACGACATGTACCAAGTCTGTTCTCTCCTGTCTAAATGGTAACTTATCAAAAGAACAACCTTGGAAACGGGTCAAAGCCATTGTTGACAAAGTGCACAAGCACGTTTGTGGACATGCTAACCTGACTGACATGCAATTACTCCTGGAACACAATGGATTGTAGAATTATGCTGTATCTGACTACGTGTCGCATCTGATCCAGAAGCGTGTTTACTGTCGCGCTACCGCCCCACCAAAACCGAACTGAAAGGTCTCCATATCATCCATGTCGCGAGAGTTCAATGAAATTGTCTGAATGTATCATTTTTACCTTGAGTTTGTCTGTCTTTTTCACTGTATGGATATTACAACGCGGTTTTCGGCTGCCTTTGTGGCCAGTTCTACCTCCCTAGAACAAACAGTAACTGGCTTTGAAGCATGCTGGGCATCGTATTTTTGGCTACTTGTCTCCGTACAGGGTGAAGATGCCTTCTCGAAGGGCGAATTTTGTAGGTTTCTGGATTAACGTGGCGTTTCTTTTCGTCTTGTCCCTCCACTTTGTCACAGCAATAATCCTATAGAGAGAAAGCATGGTATAATACGGTGTATTTTCCTTGAACTATGCACCGCACAACCTCATACAACTCCTGAAGCTAAAGCCCTGCGTGCAGTTACGATCTCTAGCGATCTATATGGAAACGATGTGATGTCTTCGTTTGAACTGGCCAAGGGCCTTACGAAGCCTCTCACCGATTGATCTGTTTTCTCTATTCCCAGTGATATTGTGGATGCACACAATAAACTGCAAGAAAAGGCGCAAATTGGCACTTATACTTAAGTCTAAATCTACAGATGAGCCCCATATTTCAACTGGAGATATGATCGAATTTTATACCAGCACCGATATGGGAAAGAAAGGAAAATGGTCTTCATCCAAGATTGTATTGGCTGTCGATCCGAAGGCTCGAACTGGACTTATACTAGCTAAAGGCAGTAAACTTGCTACTGTTTCATTTGACGACATCCCCATAGCACTGCCCGAGGATTCTTTTTCGGGCACCGTAAGAGCGGCAATTGATGTTGTCGATGATGTTATTGAGGGTATGCCTCATCCAGCAAAGGAAGAGAAAGAGGAAAGAGTGGAAAATTACAATGTTACCCCATCATGTCCCAATGCAACGCATCAAAATGCAGACTTTTCTGATGAACATAAAAATGCAACTACTATGAATGAGAGCCCCAATGCATCTACAGCTAATCACGGAGCTCGCATGATGATCTACTGGCCACTTGATAAGACGCACTATAGTGGAACTGTGAAAGCACTGCATCGCGATGGCTGTGTTATTGTCCTATATGATGACGGTGCCCAAGAAAGCATCTACCTTGACGACGAAAAATGGAAGTACGAAGGAATACATGTCACTGCGAACTCTTCATCACTGATATAGACCAAGAAACCTTAGAGTTGCAACGAATGCTGGACTACTTTGGAAACAAACCCTTAATGCGACACGAACCACAAGGTTTTGAACAGTTCCCTCTTGTCAAATAGTACGGGGTTGAACAGGATACCTTTCTAAAGACTGTTCGTTCTGTTTCCAACAGTGACGTGCCTCAAGGTGCAAATATCATCAACAGCCACGTTCTATACAATGTGAAACAAAATGATGACTCCGTACTACACCCTACCCGCAACCGTTTCGTCGCCCTCCCGTTCTTGGCCGTTATGACACCATAGTGTCACCCCCCACAACAACCAGGATGATAACGTTCTTGCCAACACGTTTTCTGGTTCAATCAGCAGAGCTACTTGCGGCCTCTTCGGTGATAACCGTAAGCTATCTGTATGTGTTCGTGTCCCTGCAGCCTTTGATATTCATAGTCTCCCTCAGTTCCGGTCTGCGATCTCTGTTAGGGATAAATCAGCAGGGGAAGAGATCCTCAGAACCAATTTACCCAAGAAGGAGGTGTTGCAAGCGACAGAAGTGCTATCGTGGTATAGTTGAACAAACGAAAAGGAGTGGATAGGGAAGACAGTTGAATGGGCTACAAGCAAGTATGGAAGGAGCAGGGTCTACCACCTATGCTTAGTGACTAGGGCAAAATAAATGCTTCTTGGGTCTGAAGTTGACTCTCAACTTCCTAATACTCGGGACTTGACTTGAAGTTGTCTGCCAACTTGCTTGATCTCTCCATGAGGAAGCAGTTTACTCAGCTTATATAGACTTTTGGCTACCCCTAAAGTCCGAACAAAACTACATAAGGTACCAGGAAATGCACAGAAACAATTTGTGTGGATGACATACTCTAAACAGAAGATACTTAAGAAACTAACAATCAATGAGGTCCTCTTATTTCCCATTCTCTAAATCAGATCCAAAAAACTCCTCTAAAATATCCATGCTGTCCAAGCAGTCCCCACAAATATCTGCGAATGGCTCACAGCTCTCTATTCCCTCCTGGGAGATATCTAAACTACTAAAGATATCTTCATCCGGTTCCAGCGTCGGCACCACTTGATCCATATTCTCCAGTCCAGGCCCCACCAGTACATCAATTTCCATGCCCCCATTTCCCTCATCCAACTCGTCCTCGTCCTCTTCATCCTCCTCTTCATCCTCCTCTTCCTCGTCATCCTCCTCTTCATCTTCCTCTTCCTCCTCATCCTCCCTGTCCTCCTCGTTATTAACCTGATAGACCAATCCAGGGGCTACCCACTCCTCAAAGGTCTCCCCAGCTCCCTCCTCGATGTCCCACTCCCGCCCCTTACCTACCTCCTCCGCCTCATCCTCGATAAAAAGGCGACGCACGAACTCGATGACCTTTTTCTTGGTTTGCCGGCGCAGGTAGTACTCGCGGTCAGTAGGTCCGAAAGGGAGTAGGGGAATAGAGTTTAGGGGGCGGGGATGGCGATTTTTGGAAATGATTTTCGAAGGGCGTAGATTGGTCATTTTGGTAGGTTTGGGGGAATGGGAGGTAATGGAGGATGTTTCGAGTGTGTGGGGGGGAGAGGTGTGATGAGCAAAATGATCGGGGATGTTTAAAACTTGGAATAAAGGGGTTTAAATAGGCTCGCGGGGCAGGTTCTATAGATTAGAAATAGGTAAAATAAATCTGCAAGGGATTTTTGTAGTAGCGCATTTGTGCCCTTTTTCTCAAAAAAAGTGAATTGGGAGGAGGAGGTAAGCAAAAAGGTAAAAAGAACTTGATTCGGGAACGATTCAGAGGGGTAGATACAGTACAAAAATATCTAGATAAAACGGAAGTAAATTTGGAGAGGACCGCGGTAATGATAAGCGAGGTTCAGGGAGGACGAGGAAGGACCGGAACTACAAGCAAATTTGGACAAGGAGAGGTAGTACAGTAAACTATAGGCCTGTAGATGACAGCGACAAAAAACAATCTGCGCCTAACAATCTCCTTTGGCGGATTTCCGGGCTCCTTCTCCATCATTCAGTCCCCTGATTCCCATCAGTTCTACATTTGCGCCGCTGAACGCGATTTGAAATCTCTCCGTCCCTCTTATGACACTTATCGTACCCTCGCCCGTCATTTGGATAATTTCGATGCACGAATTCTCTGACAATCTTGGCCGGGAATCCGCTCCAAAATAGCTCGTCTAGAAGACCCCAGCTGCACTTGGTATACGGCTCACTCGTTTGCTACGGCTCTCCGCGACATCGACAAGATTATTGTGTCCAGGCTATCCTAAGTCCCTTGTTTTTCCGGGGCAGAAATTTACTGCCTCCCCTGCCTGCCGCCATGGCCTCTGGAGGCGAATCCAAACGGCATCGCACTGTCCTTTAGCCGCCTCAACAAAACCCAAACGACTGGACGGAATAGTTCATCATGGCAACGATAATCCTCGTCCGTCCCCTGCTGGTGCCTCTCCTTCAACATCCAACCAGTACGGCGCCCTCCAACACATTCCCGTTTCAGATTCCGGCATTTGTAATACGTCATGAGTTCGGAACCTACCTCTACTCGTCTTTCCGTTCCTAATCCACGTACAATACAGTATCTCGCATATCCGTTCCTTTAATGCCGTATCTCCCCAATTCTTTTCGACCTGATCTTCATGACCTTTACTGTAATCTCTTTCGCAGCTTTAATATCGCCTCTCCTGGGCCGACACAACATGAATGTCTCTCCCGCATTTTCGCTGTTGCAAAACTTGTGCTTCGTCACCACGGCCGTCACGAGTCCAGAAATCGAAACCGTACTTCTGTACACCTCCTTGTTCGTCGCCGCATCAAGCATGCTCTTGAGGGAAAATGGCATCAATTATACTTGGGGGCCCTGGACGCGTTCGACTCCTGCCCTTCTACTCCAATCCACACTCGGACGCTTTATCTCGCTGTCGGAAGCTCGTCTACCATGGTGCTTTACAGAAGGCCGCTTCCGCGCTTTGGTCCACATCCTCTCCTGTCCCCACCATCGAAACTCACAAGGCTCGCCTCCGCGCACTCCACCCTCCTCCTAATATCCCAGTCCTCCCTTCACCGCGCCGCTCTCTTCCCTCCTCCTTTGTGTTCACTTGGGCTGAGATTCGCCGCCAGCTTCACCTTCTCCCACGCCACAGTGCTCCGGGCCCAGATGGTCTCCGCCCCATCAGTTTTACCGCCCTTTGTCACGAACCCGGCGGTACTCACCACGCTCGTTCCGCCATCACTGAGCTCACCAACTTCGTTAACGGCGCCGTCGATGGTCGCCTGCCGACTTCCTGGCGGCCTTGGTTCGGCTGCGCTACACTGTTTGGTCTCCCGAAATCAAACGGCAGCCTGCGACCGATCACCATCGGCAGTATATTACGCCGCTTCATTTCCCGGCTCATTATGGGACGCCTGTCCACCTCTTCCCAGTCGTCCCCATACTTCTGGCTGACGGCGTTCCATTGGCACCGAGGCCATGGTCCATGTAACTCGCTTTCTCTCTTCTCTTAACGAAGACAACGCTCTACTCCAGATCGATGCTACAAACGCGTTTAATTGCGCTGAACGACACACCATCTTGGACCAAACTACTACGCGTGTTCCGGAGATCGCTCGCTTTGTCCTCCTTGTCTATGGTGCCCCCTCCCCTCCTCTTTGGGACCTTCCTCATCGAAAGCCTTACGGGCACACAACAGGGCGACCCATTGTCTATGTTGCTCTCTTGCCTCGCCTTGCATCCACTAGTCGTGGACCTTTATCAACGCTTCCGACCATTTGCCTGAATGCGTGGTACGTCGACGATAGCAACCTTGCCCAGATCTGTGGCTCGTGAAGTTCTTTTGTTCATTCAATATCGAGGTGTTTCAATTAGTTTCCGAGTGAACCTTTCCAAGAGTTCAGATTGGTGGTATCCGTCTCGTCCCCTCTCCCCGACCTTTACTTTTTCCCATAGATCGGATATATCTTCCAACAGTAAAATACCCAAACCTTTCCCCCTTTTTCCCTTTCCTGCTCCACACACGCCCATGCTTCATTGAAGTTCTCAGCGCCCCTATTGGTGCTGATGACGTCTGTCAAGCCTTTGTACAGTCCCGCCGCTAATCTCTATCCCTTTCTCCTGGAGCGCCTCTCCACGCTCCGGGACCCCAAATTGCATACCATCTTCTCCGCCACTGCGCTGGCGCCTGCCGTCTGCTATATATTCTTCGATGTACCCCGCCGCATATCACTCTTTCTGGAGCCGAGAGACATGACTCAGTCTTTCTATACTTGGATATAAACACCCTGTACACGCAGGCGACTACTTGGTCATAAATGAAACCTCTAGCGACTTTGATGTCTGCTTTCAGATTATCCATGGCGAATTAGTAGTTTCTACCAGCACCCAATGTCGATTAAAAAATTACTGGTGGTAGCAATTCTTTTGAAAAGAGACTATGAATACGATAAAAAGTTTTGAAAAGAAGGTAAAAGTTACGATATATTCATTTTCTCTCCATTACAGATTAGTTTTAGAATCACAGGGTACTTCTTTGACCAAAAAAGACAACTAATCCGCCTAAAATCTCTTTGCAAGGATTTTTCGTATCATTATTATAGCCAATGCAGAAAAAGCCATGATTTTAAATCTTATAGGTTTCAAAATCGTCAAAAAAATTCAGTTTTTTCTAGTGTTACTGATGATTTATGGAATCGCGTACATATTTTTAGAATTAATGAACAACAATATCAAAAACCCTCAGCAAAATTAACCAAGATGTGTATAGACACCGACGCCGGACTAGGGATAAATATTCTTGAAAATAACTAATGACCGACCAATTCTCATATAAGCCTCACTGTAATTCCTACATAGTAAATATTATTCAATTATATGTATTTAGAGATACTTTCTGTCAATCGTGGGAAGTTGTATAGCTTGGCTCCTTAACAATCCATTCCTGGAACTTTTCAAAATGTTTGAATATTTTTTCCGTCTCCTCTACTCAACTTAGCGAAAAAGCGGTCGCTTCCACAGGTTAAGGTATGCGAGCTGCGAGTGTCAATCAATGGGATCCTCCTTATCTTGTTTAATGAAGTACTAAATTGACGTTTTAATGTAATTCAGCTATTCTAATTATCAGTATATGGAACCTAATTAAAGCTCTTTCTTGCCGCTATTCATGTACACTTACTCGTTACGTCTATTCGATTTCTTTACTAATGCTTTCTGAAAATCTTGATTTATATAAATTTTAGACACTAATTCCGTTATAGAATGTTATAATAAAATAGAGAAAGCTAAATCTGGTGTGCAGGTAGAAAAAATAGCATTTTAAAAGGTCTTACATGGGCAGAGTGTTGTATTCTTTTCTCTTCATTTATGAATACTTTAAAATACATTTTTGAGTATTCTCTAGTTATTCTTCTATACAAATGAGGAATTAATACCTGAAAAGATTATTATTATTTAATTTTTGAAATGAAATTGCGTAAACGAGTGTCAAAAGTTTTGTTTTTTGCACAATTTTTTCTAAGTTCTTACTATATTGAATCGATTCCATATCGATTTCATTTGTAATTTGTAATTGGCACTGATTAAATTGAGCCGAAATAGTTTGGAGCCTGAATGAAAGTGGAAAACATTTCATGTGAGGTAATCATTTAAATAAAATTTCTTCTCAATAAAAAGAATTGACTAGAATGGATACTTTCTAACAAAGCACATTTTCATATTTTTAAAAATTTTGCTGAGAAATATACCGTAGTCTTATAAGCATACTCATATACTACTGATAGCATAAAAGTCTACGATATATTAACTATTCACAATCAAGGGCCATATTACTTTGCACTGAGTACAACAGAAATTAATATATTATTTATCTGTACATTACACTTCCACTTGTTTATAATTCCTTTTTTCTATAACAACTCTACCAAAGCCCTGATTCATTTGCTAGTAAAAATCTTGAACGCTAAGAAGAGGATTAATGTTTGAAACCAAGCTAGTCTATGCTTTCAGTATGGTAATTATTCTATATGTCATTTATGAGCAATTAACTCCAAAGCGTTTTCAGGGTTCTATTCTTCAATTTAGCGTAATCAGGAAACTAATCCTTTCCTTGGCTCAAAAATGTCTGAGAAACTAAAAAGGGGATGAGTTGTAATGAAATAAGAAATTCAAGTATGAAATTCAATTCACGTGAATGTAAATGATTCCTCTGCAGAATTTGTAGTGTTTCATGGCATCATCCCTAATTGTACCAATAAATTAAGCTGAAATTTGGCATTTTATCTGAAAAAAGGATTGTAGCATCCGGAGTATTCTCGGCCTTTCATAGATCAAATGTATTTGCGCGACCTTTGATGGCAAGGACTGGTTGTCAAACAGAAAATAAGGTAATTAACCGTAGATAGCTCGAACTCGTACGATATTTCGAACCATTTGCTCTCTACATACACTTGAGAGTCGTTTAAGCACATTTTATGGAGGACTCAAGTTGAAATGGATTTTCAATGAAACCCGTGTCCATGAAGTTTGATTTTTTTGAGTGTTATCAGATATCTGAAATTTGTCGCCATCGAAATAATAAATCATGTAGGATACAAAAAAAATATTTGATTTTAAGGGCTGCTTGCCTGAATCGGATGATAACTAAAACTCACTGTTCATCGCGCTTCAACGTATGCTAGTGGCAATAATATAGTCCACTTATGGTGACTTACGGTCACCTGGGATAAACCATCTTTATAGAGCTTTCCTGATAGTGTAATGATTTTCTAGTCTACCTTAATAATTCAAAGTAAATTAATCGAGGATGAAAAGCTATACTCGAGCTCATAAGTCCCTGACGGAAACCTTATCCTTTCAGAATAATTGTGCATATCAACTTAGACTTTTCGGTAGTTGTGCATATCAACTTGGACTTTTCTGAAATGTATGTTGAAAAAGAAAAGAAGCAGAATGAAATCTTATATGTGTTAAAATAAGAGCTTGAACGTCAGTTAAGATTTTTATTTAAACTTCGGCTCTTTTTAGGATTCAAAATACCTAAATACGCAAATTGAATTCCAAAAATTTCATATAAACGTAATCGTAGAATTGAAGGAGTTAATACCTCACCATACTTACCATAACTAAATCGCAGCGGTAAATCGCATTCATGAGGGCAGTCAAACTAAGAGCATAATTTAAGGTATTTCTAGGGACCAAGGGTAAACAATCCAATACCATACATAGTGTCTATGATAGCTGTTATTCAAATTAGGGTTACGAAAACAAAATAACGTCTACCTGCATATACATGATTATACTAAAAGAATATATGAGTTTCAATCATACTTTAAATTTAAAAAAGGCATTTTAATAATGAAAACTAAGGCACGAGTGCAAACTTTTAATTCAGATATACAAGATCATTCTTTAATATTGATGAATTTAAAAATAGTGTCATATAATTAAGTATCAAGTAAGAAATTTGATTGAATTATTTATGTTATTTCGGCCATTTTAATGCTCAAAATAATTTTGAATATGACATATTCAGAGATTTTATCTTTATCGGCTTAGAGAGAACGAAATATTTTAATATTAACTTCAATATTCCTATGAAAGCATAGTGAACTAAAT
The DNA here is from genome assembly GCA_002205965.3 of Kappaphycus alvarezii. Lineage (NCBI taxonomy): Eukaryota > Rhodophyta > Florideophyceae > Gigartinales > Solieriaceae > Kappaphycus > Kappaphycus alvarezii. The sequence continues at coordinate 1,182,012 of NADL03000699.1, read as the reverse complement.
CGAAAAGGAGATAAAAGATAGATCTTGAAATGGAATAGATATATGCTGCTAGAATAAGATTTAAATGATACGAAAGTGTAGTTTCACAGATATTATAATATTTTAGAAGTATTTCCAAGAATTATATTGAGCTGGAACACTAGACAATCACGGATGATTCAATTTTTGGAATTACTGCATCATGTCTCGGAACGAATTAAGCATCGAACCTACTTCTCAGCTCTTTGTTTCGTGTTGTTAGACTAAAACTAAGACAACTTCATCGCACAGCTGCAAGCCTGCGACTCGAGCAACTTCTTAGAATCCGCAAAGCGTAGTCGCCACAACAGTAGATAGAAAGATAGGGAATAGTAAAACCGAGTGAATAGTTGATGATAGCTGGCGTGTGTGCCCGTTCGCAGCGGACCCCAGTAGTTTACTGAGCGCACCAAGAACAGAACAATACAAAGAAAACGCTTGCCCCGTTTCTTCCACGACGCGCTCGCAGACTAGTCTATAATTGTCGCGACTCTGAATTGTCCGCCCGTTCGTCCTCTAGTTCCAACTTCCCGCTTAGTGCAGACTTGCATTCTTGTCTCCATACCTACCTGAATTCCCACCAAACAACAATTCGCTAACGTCGCCATTCTCACTCCTGTTGCAACACCACGAACACCTCGCTTGCTGTTTCACTTAAGGCGCTCAAATCGATCGAGTGTCATGCCCTCTGGACGTAGTGTCATCACCGGATTCGTTCTACACTTAAGATTTCAAGCGGGAAGTACTGTACTCCAGCAATGTGCTTGTTGACAACTCTGTTGACATAGGACTGTCCATGCATGTGTACACACAACTAACACTCTAGCACGAGCTTGCAGGATGCACATGTGAGTTACAGACGTTGAAAATTTTGGAAAAACTAATGTTTTTATGTAATAAACGCATATGTAAGCGTTTCAACAGACCCGTTTCGCTTCAGCTAAACTCCCCATATCTCAGAATTGGAGCAGGCTTTCCCTAAGACACGGAACTGCAGATAGTTATGATTAGCTTAGAATACGACTATCAAAACAGACTGTAAGAAGGCCAATCACTATAGAAACGTTATGAGGAACCGCTGAAAATTCCCGCCGAAAATAAAGAACCGAAACTCCCTTCCCATTTTGAGCATCAAAATGTTTTTCTGAATAAAAAAGGTGCCGGAAGTGCTGTTTGCGCACGATAAGGCCTCTATACCGTTCCATCTCGCGTAAAATACAGCCTTCAATGCAAGACCAAAAGGCAGTTCTCGCAGTGCTCAAATTTTTAGTTGCAGATAATGATAATCACAGTTTTTGCTACCAAACGAAAGGCAGAGCTCGCTATATCAGCCCTAAAACAAGCAAAACGCGATATTGAGGCCGGGCTATCTATCGGTGATGCACAACTCAGACATCAACTAAACCAAGGCCCAACGTCTTCCCGTTCGTCTCTTCACAGATGGCTCAAAAAAACAAGCCCCGTCATTAAGAAATGCACGAGCGGATACTACCTTCACACGAATCATCTAACAGTTACAGCCCTCACCAACGAAGAGAAGCAGATTTTGGTATAGAAGGTTCTGGCATTACTCAAAGACAAATATTTCGTCGAGCCTCCAGAGGTTGCCTCCTTGGCCCGCCAATATAAGGCATTTATTCTGGAAAAAACATGTAGAGAAAAGTACTGCTAAATTGCAGCTTTTCACGTACATGGGTTTCAGCATTCATTATTCGATACAGAAGTCAGCTTGCATGCCTAGCACCGCGCCCCGTGGAGGACATCAGGAATGTTTCATTCATCAGCTGCACAATTACTTCTTTTTTTGCTCAGGTGAAAAACATTTACTCTCAATATGGTATCATGAGCGCAGCGCAAGTTTTTAACTTAGATGAGACGGGATTCACACCGGGTCGTGACCTGCATGGAAACTCATCCCATAAAGTAATTACTAGGGCTGGGAAAAGGGCAGTTCTTCCCAGAATCGGTTTTCGGTACACTAACCGTATTTCATTTTTAATATGTGCTCGCGCGGATGGGAAGTCTGTTCTTCCTTCAGTATTGTTCAAGGGTGATCGTGAGCCAAGGCTTTCAAACGCTATTCAATCAGTCCCAGTGTCAAAGGCAATACATGAAGGGTGGGGCGTTTATTGGCGGAAAGACATAGCAAGCGTTGACACATTCATTTTTACAGACTGGGCAAAAAAGTTTATAAGGGAGGCTAGACAAGGCGTCAATTCTTCCGTTTGGTTGGTTTTATTTTTCGATGGACTGAGGTCCCATATGTCAAGCTCAGTAATTTCTAAGTTTAAAGAGAGTCCAATTTTGGTGATGGCACTCCCTGCGCATACTAGTGACCGACTGCAGCCATTGGACGTCTATGTTTTTGGCCCTCTTAGTGTGCATTCAAATGCATTAGTCGCTGCGGAAAGCAATCTTCTGAGAGATCTGTGCGTGCTCTAAGGGAGAGAAGTTGGGAGGACTGGAACTGTGGTCTTGTCTTATAAAAGGTTATGATTGTGCAGTGACGGCATCGAACGCTATATCAGGGTTTAAAATTTCTGGACTATGGCCTTTAAGTCTCTTTTGTGTTGTGCAGGATGTAATTAGAGTAAAAGGTACATGCGACAAGTTAGCGTGCTTCGAAACGGTCAAATTTGAATTTCGAAGATTAAGTTAAGAGTATAAGAGGTTCAACGCGCCAGGAACCCTGCGGCGAGGTGTTGTTGTTGACACTACTTGTGGTTTGGAACTGACAAGGGAGGGCGTCCTACAATTTATGATTGAGATGGACGAGGAGAGAAAAAAGAAATGTGAAGAGAGGAGGCGCTTGGAGGATCTCAAGGCTGCAGAACTACTGTTTTGCAAAGAGAAGAAGCCGCGGTTTATGGAATTAGTTCAACTGTCTGAGGCTCGGGATAGGGTAGATAGGCATGGCGAACCTTTCATTTTCCCCCGCTCCTTCAAGGAGAGAAGGATGGCAATTCGTAGGAAGCTGTCAAGCCGGATTTGATCGGCCTGCAGTGATTTTGGAAGTATATTGATCTCGAAGACCCCACTTTCCTTACAAACAGTTCTTATTCTTGCGCACCATATTCACTACCCTTAAGCAGCGTAACGTATAGTTGCAACTCTAGTTTACTTTTTGTGCCTAAAGACTAATTCATGCTGGAGGCGTTTTAGAGAATACTCACTCGATTCATCTGCGCGAATGAAGAAATCAAACTTCAAGAGATAGCTTGTACGTTGTTTTGATATATCGGTATACCATTCTTTCAGAACATCCCTTCTACCGTTACGCATTCCCAAAGTAACTATTGCTACTTACAGATTTCCGTGATATATTTTAGATGTTAATTCGGGTTAGAGATTGCGTAATATTTATTTCTGCATTTATTTTGTAGTCTAATCCTCTCAAGCTCTTTAATTCGGTCTGTTCGCGGTGGCGCTGAAGATGTACAGGAGGATCGAAAAGAGAATTGGGAGACATAAGATACCGATTGGTCACACATAAATTGACAGGATTAGCATGTCATGGCACATGACGGACCGACCTAGCCACATTCCTCTGCAGTGAACATAGGGGTCTACTTGTTTTTAAATAATAGTACTTTACAGTGCTGCAGTGGCAAGACCGTATGGTAGGGTTGTAGTGTTTTCGGTAACTATTTTTCAAAAACCGGTATCGACATGCAAAAGGCCACCAGGGTTAGTTGCCTTTCCCTATTGGGCCTCTGATGTACTAAACTGCGACCCTCTCCCGGAATCTGACAAGTAAAAGTAAATATCTTCCTTGATCGAAGAAGCTCATCTACTTTGGAAACCTTTTTTTCTTTCTGTTAATATGCCTGGTAAAACTTCCTTTTTTATCTGTTGCACAGTCTCTGTAACCTTTTTTGTGCAAACTTTTGGTCCGGAAATCTCACGCCAAGATTGAGCCAGCCTCCCCCTTGTGCTTCTCTTGCCACTCTTCTCTGTTTTCCCTCGCAGAGAGTAGACCTATGTCCATCGCATATCATGCTACCTATGATCTTGTGTTGAAAAAGACAGACTTCCGCGAAGTAACATGGGTGAACTCTAACCGTTTTATAGCTCAAGCGTAATCATGCCTTTACTTGAAGTTGTCCTATAATTTTGAATTTTTAAGTAATTTTTTTAGATAACCGCAATTAAATGTCTATTTCTTGTTTCCATATGAATATCTCAGGGTTTAATGAGAACTATTTTGTAAACAAATTTCAACTCACAAGCGTGATAGAAATTCTCCACCGATAGTGATGTCAGCTTGAAATTTTACGTTCATATATGTTATAAAATTTATATGATGCTAATCTATGCTAATGACATATCAATCGCTGAAAGTTGCATCGCGATGTTCCTCAATATTCTTCTCCTCAAATGCTTTCAAATATTGCAATAAAATCTCTTTCTTCTTCTTCGTATATGGTGATGATCTGATGATATCTACTGAATTAAACTGACTTAGACGAACAGATGTAAAAGTACTTGTAAGGATGCCTTTCATCTTGTCCAGTAAATAAATGACTAATACACGTTCAATACCCCAATACTAACTTTTTCTAACTAAATGAGCCCATTTGACTAAACTGGGGGAATGATGGGGTAGTTTACTTCGTCATCTGACGCGTCTAACGGCGGAATCTGAACGAAGTTGGAGAGAAGGAAAGGATTGACTAAATTTTATGTTAGTCCCTGTTCAATCCTCTAGCAAACAAGAACTTTTACAGTCAATGGCCTCGGAATCAGTCTAATGCATTGGTTATGAAAATACGTATTCATAAGAAAGGGGACAGCAGGAGTGCTACAGATGTATCAAGGGCAGTGGTGGAAGGTGATTTCAAGTAGCGCTTATTTTTAGCCCTTAAGCGTGCCTAGACCTTCTTTTAGTATCCCATAGGCCTTTCACTTTTATATTCGGATTTACATCCCCACAATGGGATATGTGTATTCTTGTAAAAAAATTGGACCACAAGTAGTAACTACGGGCTAGATTTTTGCAGAGAGTAACTAGTAAAAGTAATTTAGCGCGTGAACCTTAATGCTGCAACAAAATGAAATGGTACCCAATGCGTGAGTAAAACGGTGACCAAAAACTTTCCTTTTTGGAATGATAGGGTAGTTTACTTCGACGTCTGGCACTTCTAGTGGGGTAATCTAAACGGAGTTTGGAGAGAAAAAAAGGACAAAATTTGGTATAGCAGGCTGCCTGGGTGGCAGCCACCCAGGTTCCTAGAAGCAGAAACGGAATCAAATTGATTCAAGTAGAAGTGTGTCCCGTTTGGGTGACACATAGGTCACCCAACCGTCTGTTAGAGTATGTAGCCTGATACCACAACTCACAAGTCCTATTTGAAGGTACTCAGACCGAACGTAAACTGAGAACACAGGCAGGTGTCTGATCGAATATATTCGCCTCCTCCCCTTCCGGCATCACATTTTTTTCGATCGACCGCACAACTTTGTCTTCTGGGCCACGAGAAATGACGGACGGTTCATCAGAGATGATTGATTCGTTTCTGCGGCGTCAGGAGATAGAGATGAACTCTTTATCTGCCCGATACCTGAAGTTGGAAGAGGAGTACTACGAACTCAATGCGCTCAGTGTCGACGAGCTGGACGCAGCGCAAACTAATGAGTACCGAAGACGGATGAAAAGAGTCATACAAGAACGGAACACTGTCATGCAGAAGATCGAGGAAACAAAGCGCAGAATGAACACGGCAAAGTCGATCATTTCAGCTGGGCAGCCCAGTGACACGAGTGTCGGGTCGAGCTCAAGCCGTTCTGTGTCATATCTTATGCCATCACTACCTGCGTTTCGAGGAGAAGATGCTTCCGCTATCAAAGACGCTTTCGAATTCCTTGGGAAGGTGAATTCTAAGCTATCTGCGCATTAAGTGCCGGAACAACGCTGGCTCCCCGCTTTGCTGACATCGTTGAATGGTTTTAATGTGATGCCGAAAGGGGAGGAGGCGAATATATTCGATCAGACACCTGCCTCTGTTCTCAGTTTTCGTTCGGTCTTAGTCCCCTCAAATCGTTGAAAGAGGTAGCGATGGGAAGGAGTCTGACAAAACCCAGGTTCGTACCCTTCTCTTTACTCACCTGCTCGACATTGTCCTTATGTACATGCTGGATCGATGAAACCTACCTAAACCGACCCTAAAGAAACTGTTAACGACAACCACAAAATGGTAGGAGATCGCCGCTAAGCCACACACATACGAGCTAAACTGACTATCATCTGCTGAAAAACGCACGATACGAAAGTATCTAATCCTTATTCAACACAGGCCTCAGAATGTCCAACTCTTGAACGTGCACAGTACAAGTCCTTCTTGGAATAGGAGAAACCCAAGCCACAAGCGCAATGGACCAAATCAATTCACCCACAAAGTGATACAAGCAATATCAAAATACATAAAATGAGAGACACAAATACATCAGAGTGTGAGAAGAGATAAATCCTACATCGAAGTTCCGAATGATGTACCGAGATATCATTTAGATATCAACGCAAATAGGACTTGTGGGTTGTGGTATCAGGCTACATACTCTAACAGACGGTTGGGTGGCCTATGTGTCACCCAAACGGGACACACTTCTACTTGAATCAATTTGATTCCGTTTCTGCTTCTAGGAACCTGGGTGGCTGCCACCCAGGCAGCCTGCTATACCACACAAAACAGAAACGGATCTGCGCGTCCGTGACCCTGTGACTACATCGACGGGTCAAGACAGGCGAGGAGGCATGCGGCATTACACAGTACAGTTCGCGCTGCGTGTCTAGATCGATTTGGTTCTTTAATATTTGAAAGGTGCGGGTCGGCCATCCCCCGGTGTATGCCAAACGTGTTCAGGATAATGGGTAGTGTCACTCGTGCGCCTAAAGGGCGTGTCTATGTATGAGGACCATTTTGGCTGTCGACAAGCTCTACATTGCCCTCGTGGCCAAATGTGCTGCCAATTCCGGGACGAACGCGTAGGCCTCCGGTCGCCATCTTCCCAGAACAGGTATCGGGACTAGCACTAGCCTCTCCCTTCTCTCAGCAGAAAGTAGCCTTTCGTAGCTTGTACGGTTTGCAGATCGGGCCGTGTTCAGGGAAGTTTGGGGGTTGAAGTTCCTGATTCGGGAATACGACTGGGCAAGGGGTTTAACGAAGGTAACATCCAGGAAATCCATCCAGCCATGAGATCCCACGGCTTGAATGTCTGGGCGCTGACGATGTCCAACTCGTAGCCTGTGCTCTCGTGACAAAAACCCATTCGTCATTACAAAAAAATACTGCGGCAAAAACGCACAATTGAGATACTTGATGCGCCTTTTGGACAAAAAACGGGATATAAAAAAGCCATAGGCCAAAAGCAGAAAGAATGATTAAAGAAGCTAAACGGGTAAAGCAGTGTAGAAATTGATGAGTCATAAAGAATCTGCAACTGTGTGGTTCAAAAGAGCTAGCCGCCCGAACCTGGGCATGAACCCATGCACCCTGTGATAGATCAAGAAGGGGAAAACGTTTGGGTGTTTTACTGTTGGAAGATATTTCCGACCTATCCCACGATCAAGAAGTGCAGGGGTGGAATACAGGAAAAGGAAAACCACTGCATTGGTTGAGCGAAATATTCCCCAGGGTTTTAGATATACCGCGCGCATCTCTCAAATGCTCGCGCTGTTATATAGTTTAGAGAGGGCAGTACCTAGTTCTAGACAGGAGCGCCAGCCCGGAGCGTAGCTTCGGCTGGGGCTTATCCGGTGACTTGGTGAGTGGGGAACGGTACACTCAAGAAACGGGTAGCTTCACAGTGGCCGCTGACAGCTCGCCGTTTGCAGATCGATTCTTTCTTTCATCTACGATATGGAATTATCATCATTAAAATCCAAAACAGCATATGAGCCGGAGATGAAATTAGACGTATTGGTTGTAATGGAACAGGAAGGATAATATGTACTCGTTCAATATTTTGAGTGAAAACGATGGACAAGAAGATGTCGATTCACAAAGCGTAATGAGAACCATGCCGGGAAAACTCCTCATTCTGTATGATAGTTAAACTCATAAAGTTCACTCGATGATTCGTCAGAGATGGGACCTACATGTCTGTCTAAGAATGATGATGATAGTCCGTCAGGACTGACTGCAGTATCTTAGCCAGGAATGGACCTGATCCTTCACGGTATACAGTTATGCCGTAATTGACAGGCGCGTTTAAGTCATGCAATAATTTTCGACACGAAGCGTGCAAAAAACGAAGCGCCAAATTGTAGAGGGTCGGAATTTTTCGACAATCCTTAATCATTACGGAATGTCTCTAAGTATACAAAGCCATTCCAGAAGACATCTCAGCGTTGGACCCAAAAAGTCCTAAATCCATGTACCTTGGCCTGCGTTAACTTTTCGGTCCTTGGTTGCCCCTGTTTTTGAACTAATAATGACAAGGTGAGGAATTTTGGTTCGTTTACCGCGAATGCAGTCAAGATTCGAGTTTCGAAGGTGTGCAACCTAGGTCAGTACGAACTGGAATGAGTTCGCTTCCTCTATTTAAGCAGTATTAGGAGCAAACATGTTGCTACTGCAGGATTTCTGGAAAGACAAAAAGATCATCACCTGGACCCATTAGAGCTTGTAACGAATACAGAAAGATTGAAGCTATCATCCAGATGACAAACGGGGGATACGAGGGGTTCATTTACTGTAACAGATAAGCTGGGTGATAACCACTCAATTTGTATGGTACCGTGCACAGTTGGCATACGAGATTCAAACAGCCAAAGCCATATCTGGCAACGCGCTGGCAGTGCGGGGGAAGTGTGGGAGTTCATTCACTTTCAAATGGAACCTCGACATGCTCAGAGAACGCGCAGTAGGAAATACTGTAGACTGAGTGACGACGACAACCCATCAGGCTCTTCGAAGATTGGCGCCAGTCCTCAGCGATAAGACATGTCGCATTAGACATGAGCAGCGGGAGCATGTCGCTGAATTTGCGAAAAGTTACCCTCCCAGAAGTTTCTATTGCTCTCACCGCCACACTTTTTGGTAAATTACTGACAGGGAGGGAATGGGGTTTACGTGCTGCGAGTGGTGCGAAGGTTACTGACAGTGATGCGATACATGTTACACTAGCTAGTACTGTAGGATACCGAAAAGCAGTTCTAGTTGTTCTGAGTTTCAGAAATCAAAACTGGTAGCCTTCTTCTATGGAATATTCCTTTATATAGCAAAAGGTCGGGATATGTCGGGAAATATGGTCGCGATTAGACTTAACTATTCTATGCCACTTCTGGGTTACATGCATTCAGTGGAGGGGGGTTTTCAAAGTGTTCAAAACCTGAACCATACAAGCAGTGGGTTACACTAGAAGTATCAGTAGCGAACTACAGTTATTGCTATTTAGCTGAGCGGAACTACAGTATGTCTTCATTCTAATTTGATTCGGTATGCTGTCTGGTGATCACTAGAGCATAACGACGAAATACATAAAGCTTCATTCGCCCCTGAGTAGAACACTTTTTGAACACATTAAAAGATTCCCCCCCAAGTAGAACAGTTTACAAATTTACTATACCCCTTATAAATCATAAAGTAAAGATGAGTATATACGGAGTGTGAGAGTAACTTTATGGCATCAGTAAATAGAACAGTCCTCAAGTACAGTTTGTCTGAAACAGCTGTTTTCATGTTTCGTAAGAATGCCACACATTAAAGTACCAGTCGTGAATAACCTTTCGGAACAACTGCTGTACGACGCGGTATGAATGAGATAGACGAGATTCCAGTGATCCGTATCGAATGACATTACCGTACTGTACAAAGGTTTCTGCATATCGTGAGCACTTTTTCACATAACGTACCACACATAAGGCTCCCGTCTGTTTTAGAAAGTGGCCCCAGGCAATTCCTCAGCCAGCAGTGAATAATACAACTAATGCGAGTCCTTGTGCATGCTATCCGACCGTAGTGTTGTGCATACGGTGCAGTACAGCTTTGTCACGAAAAGTACACATGTTGACAAATACCAGCTGCTAAATTCGTGCGTTTTTCGAACGATTTCACGAGCTGGTCGTTTACTGGAGTCCCTGTACTTAATTTTAGGAACTGAAAAGTCGCAAGTGTTCAGCTGTTTCAAATCAGGCAACACAAGTAACACGGATTCCTGTTAACCCTTGTGGTAGAAATCATAACATACTGCCTGAGACGTCCCGCCAGACAATTCCTATCCCTTAGTACAGTAGTTTCTTCCAATGTCATCAACCGATAAAGTTACGAGTTACGTCAAGTGAGTTCAAAGCACAGTTTGCAAACGTAACTATTTTAAGAGTAGGTAGGTGGTGGTTGCCCATATCACAAGGTGCCAACATCACAACGGGATATTCGGGCTGAGTTAGAGCAGAAGCAAAGTTGAAAAAAGCAATGTTTCCAAGTATCCTCTAGTCTTCTTGTAGAGGAACTTGCTCGGAGGAAGCAATTTTTTGTCATTGTCGCAATCTCCAAACAATCCTCCTCTTAATGGCTCTAGCGTTGTTTGTCCTGTTCGCACCAATAGAATCAAGTGAGGACGGGGACTCTATCCTTTGCGTGTCGAGGAGATTCAGAGTCGCGCATAGAAAGAAAAATGGTGCAGTATTCCTGCGAATTTTTGAGTGAAAGTTGCAACTTGAGAGTTTTGTTGGGAAATAGCATTCCCAGACTACCTGGCAAGTTCAGCAGTATTTTTGAAAAAGAGGGACTGTGAAATGAAATACTGTCCCTGGAGTAATTTTCTCCAAGAGTTGCCAGCGGAAATGCCGTGTTGTAGCAACCAGCAAAGCAAACTTTTCGCAAAAAGTGCGACCTGAAATCCTTGTCTTGAAAGTGGACATAATGTGCAGTGTGAGTCTTTCTTTTTATCGACGAAACGAGCCAAGCCACATCTGCGGTGATATTTTGGGTAACAAATGACAAGTGAAAGCTACGAGCCTGTAAGGCCTCCAAGGGAGGCTGTCAACAGCCTCTTCTTGAAGCCTCTTTGAGTAACACTTTTCAACTTTTCGGGTGAAATTCAAAGTTGGCGGCATAGGGGGAAGTCATGATTATCGGCAAGCGAGAGAACCGGAAAAAATGTGAGCCCCAACAGCATGTGATGTCACTCGCAGTTGATTTTCCTTTGTGGGATTCGTGTGTGTAGCTTTTCATTGTGTTGAGGTTAGCTGGGATACCGCCTAAGAGAGAACTGCAACATTTAAGAGGGAAACAAAATCAGCGAAACAACATAAACTGTTACAACAGGAACGAGGCTCGAGTATATGCTGTGCATACTTGCACAACTGGTCAACGTTTGAGGTCTCAGACGCGAATTGTGCAGCTTACCCCTGTACCGCCCAGTGCACGCCTTTTTGTCTCCAGTTTAGCCCACGTGGTTTCACTCTCTTGGTAGGTTATCCTTTGCCACGACTCGCCCCAGCCACTAGCTAGCTGAAGGCGAAAGATATGTGCGCCGATTTACCAAACCTTCAACTCTATGATTCAGTCTTCACCCTTGATGTCAATTTTATCACGGTCCAGTTTTCGAGCCGTCCATATCAATATCCTAGTTAGCTCTGAACAGTGGGGCCAGTTTGATGAGCAAATCAACCGACAAGCAACAGAAATGAGTACAATGATTCGGCCGTATGTCTTTGTATGAACGTTGTTTTACATGGTGGCTTGTTCATGGAGCCGTGCCACCTTGTTCCAAAAGGGCTGAGAGTGTGCAACATAGCGTGCGAAGACATGTTTTTGACTTCATTACGTTTGCCATATTTGCACTTGACGATGTATCGGTGGCGGAGTGAAAAAAAGGCTTGTTTTTTCTTCAAATTTCGGTCAAGTAGGAAAAAATTGTTTTTATCAGACATGTGCGAAATAGTGAAAAATGCTCCACAATGGCATCCACAGGATGTGTGTAGTTTTGTGCACTAAACGGAATTGGTGATGGGTCTTATGCATGGCTGCCATGCACAATATTGACCAGGTAGCACTATGTGCAGTGTCTCGTTGTACATAAACGCATTGACAAGCTATTGAATTCAGATACGGGATAACGCCACATTGCTATTTTAAATACCGTTGCTTCCTGGAATGGCAATACTGTACTTTGAACATGGTATGCAAACCAGCGTTTCTCTCTTTGCTAGCAACAGCAAGGTTTGCCCGTTTAAACACCGCTCCACGTCTGTTAAAATAATCGATGGAATGATCTCCCATGTTGATCCGGCTGCACAAGTCAGCGGCGTTGAATGACGGCAGGTGTACAATACGTTGAATCAGAATAACAAAGCAGATATTTACGGCCGTTCATCGGAAGACACGTGTGCATTATTACACAGTTTCAACTTGAAACCAAGATGAGGTACAGTATCAAACGTGAACGGTTGCGTCTTTGTCTTTTTGTGTTGGAAGTACAGAGAGGCCGCATAACTGTGCTGTAGATGCGTTTGCTCTAAAGTGGTGCAGCATGTCATGTTGAAATGGCTGCAGACGTACGGTATGGCGGTCAGGAAGCGATTGGGACTGGTTTACGGGGTTGGATGAGGCGGATGGCCTTTGTGCGGGGGTGGGGATGATCATTGTTTAGATCTTGAAACGAGAGGGATTTTGGCAATACGGAGAATTGCAGTCGAGAAATGTGGACACTATGGTTGAGGGGAGAAAATTGGATTGTGAGGCGCCGAATGAGTGAGGTGTGGTGGGAAACGAGCAAACGAGAGTATGGACAGATTGTGGGGTTGCCGTTACTTGATAGTTTCAGAGGATGAGGCAGTGTCGCGCATCGGCTTACCAAATATGTATTCTGGAAAAGGGCAGTTGACTTGTAACTGAAAGGTCAGGTTACAATAGTCAGTGCGGCGAGGCGTATGAAATCAACGATATGAAATCAGGGGAATTTTACGGGGATTCAAGTAAGTTTGATTCGAATCGTATGTATTGCAAGGTGTCTGTAAAACGTGTTCCGAGACTTGAACTGGTCCAAAAGATTTATTTGGCCTGTAAATTATTCTGAGGGTTGTGGAGCCGTCGTTAGTTTAGGTGTACATAGTACAGTGCTGTACAGTACAGAGTGGTTACAGCAGTAGTGTGATAGGGTGTGGACAGGACGGTACAGGGTTGGTGGCTTTTTGAGAGGTAATTTTGCGGTTGTATTGAGGCGGACAGTGGATCATTGCAGTGTACTGTAATTTGGCGACTTGCTGCTGCAATGATTGCAGCACTTGTATACAGCACTGTACTGTACAGTATGACATTGAGAAAAAAGTTTCAGTGCGCACATGTACAGTACTGTACAGTACAGTACACACTGCATTACCCTTTCTTGTTCCAGTGGAAAGTTAGCTTCCTCGCCGTTAGACAGGAGCTCATGATTTCAATCTGTGCACTAGTGTATATACACAGATCTTTGCAAATAGGATCTAATCCGTTTACAGAAATTGTCACTGGCAAGCAACGTTGGTTGGTTTTGGTGGCCCTGGCGACCTTACAGTCAAGCGCGCTAACCTGAGTGTGTGTTACATGTCAGTGTGAGTGATGAATGGTAGGTTGTGATTCGATGGACAAATGTATGTGGGGGGAGTAGCGAGGTGATTATCGGGGAGAGGTTGCTTGTTGAGGCGTGGCGGTATCGGCAGTGGGCGATGTGAGGAAGGGTGTGGTGGCGGCAGATGCAGCGTTGGGTGCGTGAACGGCTGGCGCTCGGGGGGGTGGGAGCCATAGCGGATGCGTAATATGGATGTGCTTTATTTATAACATGGAATGCATCATATTATGAACATTTCGCGCAACTGTGGTAATCGTTCCTGTTCGCCTACGGGTGCGTTACTGTAATATATAGAAATTTAGTGTAGTTTAGGGTAAATAAGTACTGTGCATAATATCTATTCCGCGTGATTCGTAAATTAAAGAAATTTACAATAGTGTTGGTGCGGATAAATTATAAAACGAGATCTGCAGAAAAGTTTTGTTATTTCATTTGTCAAAAAAATAGGGGAAAGATCGTGCGCTGGTACTCTGAGGGGGTGAGCGGTGTTGACTTGCCGAGTACAGTAATTTTAAAGATCTGACGTTGGGTGTCGGATTATGGGTTATCGGATGAAGGTTTCCGAAATTACAGGGCCCGCTTTATTGAATTGTGCGCAGTGTAACAGTTATTGAAACGTGGAAAAGTAGAGGAATGGGTGGAAATTGGCGCGTTTTCACCTCCATTTTGCGGCTAGTTTCGGAAAAGGGCAGTTTGTGGTGCTATTTGAATGAACAAGAGTAAAATATCGTCTCGTTTGACCTCCAAGGACTGCAGAAAGGCCTGAACGATGGAGCAAATGTGATGCCGATCGGCGCAAAGATAATGTCTGTAGGACACTGCAGATCAAAGGCTTGACAATGTTGAAAAGAGGGTTGCGAGTAAGTTTGGCTTGAAAGTAAACACTTGGCCTTTGGAACAAGCAGTGACAAAGATGTAGGATGCATGCGTTGGAAGCGGGCCAAGCATTGTAGGCATATGAGATGGAAGGACAGCAGGAGGTTTCGGAGATACTGTACTGCACTACCAGAAGCTACGAGAGCGGCGAAAGCGGCGAGGAGGCCCCGGTTGATGAAATTGTGCAGCAAAGCACTGTAATTCTTGTGGCGAAGAGAAAGCACACTTTTGATTGTACTACCGTGGCAGAATAATATTATGATAAAGTGGCCATATTTCCCCGTAAAGTTCAATTTTCGTCCCCTTTTTTGATACTTGATGATGACAAGCATTGCTTGAAGATGTTTTGGTTACGAAAAAAGATGGATGTAGATACATACTGAGGGGTGCAGTGTGGATAATTGCAAGCGAGGAGAAAAGGATTGGATGTGGAAAATAATAATGAAAAGTTGGGGCGGAGAGGGGTACTTTGGCGTGAAAGAGAAACTTGAAGGAGGGCGATACTATAGTTTGGAAAATACAGTATGGAGCAGTGTGATTGTCTTTCTTTTGGTTGGGAAAACGAGGTTGCGCGAGTGTTATGGCCGAGGAAAAAGAGACTACTTTGTGCAATAAAATGATTTTGACAGTGCGGATTGATTCCGTATGTACCTTTGAGATTAAACTTGTTACTGTACATTACTGTCCAATATGGACTGCACTGTACCAACTCGTTTTTTTTGTTGTTTTTTTCCAGATTTTGTCAGGCCAGAAGCAGGTATGGCCGTGTGGACGTATGCTAGTTGAAGGCGTTGGAGTTATGGAAGCGCTGGAGCCAATTGAAATGTTCGCGATACATGATAGCAGATTTGGCGGAGGTGCAGTTCGGGTATGGCGTGACGATTGGGCAGTTCAGATTCATGCTAGACATGCACATTGGCACAATATTGCACCTTATTTCTTTCGTCATGTACATTTTGCAATTATTTGATATTTGTAATAATTATTTCATTGATTAGGATCTCGCATGGTTACGCATTTCAGGACATACTGTCGTTTTCACTCTATTTAGGGTACAGAGAGTGTGGTAATGAGACAAGGGCGCAGGTCAATTCAACCTTTTTTTTGTTTTTATTAAGCAGCAGATATCTAATGGTATGATATAAAACCTAACGAGGCACAGTGTTGTGGATATTGACCGTCACACTTGAAAGTCTCCACATGCCGGTCTTTGAGAATTCTTGTCAATGCACAAACATAAAATTATACTGTACCAATGAAACGTCTACTAGCTAGCTAGACAACCGGTTTTTGTCAAGTGCAGTCGTGCTGGTACAGCCAATCCTTGGTCTTTTGCAATTGGCTACAACCGCCCATTACGAAATACATATATACTATTGTACTGTACCTATTTGATTGTGATACCCTAGATTATAATTCGTGTCACTACAGAAAAGTAGAGAAATTATTCGCACTTTTAAAGGTGAAACACCTTTTCAATACAACATTCTCAATATCAATAAATACAAAAAACGCCAACTGATTACCATTTTTTTTGCTCATAATACAAGCCCCGCTAGATAAATTCTGCAGCATATGATTTCAACCTCCGAAGCCCCCTATTCTACAGTACACATTTTGCGCTAACACTACTGTACAATCACTCCATTGTGCCGCCTCCTCTCAACTGAGACACCCCTTTTTTTTTCTTATAAGTACCTTTGCTTCTCACAACCCCTGCTCTCGAATATCCCATCGTCTTTCGGTTACACCATCCGCAACCCCCTTCCCCTCTTGCCTTGCGGTTCGCGCCACACCACATATCATCCCAGCCCTTCCTTTCCTAGCCCTATCATCCCCATCCATCGCAATCGCATCCACCCGAAACCCGCGATCACCGCATCCGCAAAGATTCCCCCCCAATCCCCCAACCATGAAGCCCATGGGTAACTCCGCCGCACTCATGAGTGCTCGGCTGGAGGCCTTTCTCTCCACCAATGCAATCAACATCCTCTTCCTTGTCATCTACGCCCTCGCCGTCTTTCTCATGTTCGTGCTAGGCTTTTACACCGAGTGGATCAAAAACCCTGAGAATCCTGTCGTCCAATGGTTCCTACCCCTCGCCCGTGGCACCGGCTACACCCTCAATCTCAACACACCGTTCATTCTCCTCCTCTCTTCTCGATTGCTAATCACTACACTCCATCGCTCGCCCTTGGCAAATGTTCTCCCGTTGGATGCCGCATTTCCGGATCTACATATCGTTGCCGGCTATGTTATTGCAGCCTCGGTTATCTTTCACGCGAGTTTTCATATGACTTGGATCATTATTGCTAGAGGTTGGTCCCCGGGTATTTTTCATTTCACCTTTTCTGTTGTTACGGGCTTTACTCTTCTACTCGTCATGTCCGTGATCGTTCTTGTCACCCGTCCGTTTGTCAAGAATCGCAACTTCCGTATCTTCCACGTTGTGCATGTCGGTGGTGCCTTTCTATTCTTTGTGCTCCTTGTCTTTCATGGAAGCTTCAACGAGGTTCCAGAGACATACAAGTGGCTCATCCCTGCCGTCTTTATTTATGTCTCCGATAGGATTATCCGTCGCTTCAAGGCCTCTTCCGTTGCACTCAGTCTTACGGCGGATAATGCTGCCCTGCATGGTGACATTCTGGTCTTGCGTGTCCCTCGTCCGTTCAACTTCCATGCTGGTCAGTACGCCGAGATTCAAGTCCCCACTATCAACCTAGAGTGGCATCCTTTCACTATTGCCTCGGCCCCTCATGAAGAGGAGACCACATTCTTTATCAAAAATGTTGGTGACTGGACCGGAAGTTGAGTGACAAGATGCAAGCCCGCCTTGAAGGAGAAAAGCATGAGCCGCTCAGGGTGATGGTTCGCGGGCCGTACGGTGCTCCAGCTCAACATGTTGAGGGGTACGAACGTGTCGTACTTGTTAGTGGTGGTGTAGGGGCCACTCCTTTTGCGGCTATCTGCAAGGATTTGCATCACAAGAACGTTACCCAGAACATGCCCAACCTTAGGCGCATGGTCTCCGATATTGAGAATGTCACGCTGGCTCGTTATGATGAACGTGTCCGCACTGCTGTGTCGACACTGTATGGTATCGACTCTGTCAATGCGTTGCAGACCGCAGAGGAGGCTGAGCAGAAGAGTGTGTACGTTACGAACATGCTTAATCTTACAGCAGAGGTTGAGAATACGTCAGCTCCGAGTTCCAGGGCGCCATCCATGGACGTTACGGAGGGCAGGATGTGTTGGACTCTGAGCCGCCTCTGGATGAGAATGTGGAATTCAAGGACGAAAATGTGGAATTCAAGGACGAAAATGTGGAGTTCAAGGACGAGAATATGGACTCGACATCTACAGATGGGCCCTCTGATACCCCTGAAGACGAGCTGAAGGCATACAACAGCGAGGACGCGGACAGAATTTTCGCCGAAAAGGCCGCGTCGATCAACCGTCGGAGGATGCGTCTGCCAGCTGAAGATGAGGATACTGTGCTGAAGAGGTTGTCGACTGCAGCTCAGATGCAGCAGACGACCAGGCAAAAGTTGGCTCGTATGTATGAAGGAAAGGCAAAGTTGCTTGCCTTTTTGCACACCACTCGGGTGCAATTCTTCTTGATCCTGCTGTTGCTGGCCCGAATGACCGTGCTAGCTGTTGGTGATATCTTGACCAAGCAGGTGGATGTGGAGTTGGACATTGCCGATCCCCTGGTGTTGTCGCCAGACATGGGTAGGTGGGTGTTTATCACCGACCTGACGTTGGACAGTGTGTTTGCGGCGATTCTTTTCTTGACCATCAGCCTGGAGATCAGCTACATGGGTCTGCGATACTTTAATTCAAAGGGCAGATGCATTGATTTGTTTGGATTTGTGCCTCTGAGTATTGTGAGTCTTGCACTTGCTATCCTTGCTGTTGTTGACGACGGATCATCAAAAGCCAAGATGATTATTCACTATGCAATTGTGGTACCGCTTTTGTTGATATTACTGGTGGCCCGTTTGGACAGGAGTGTGCGACTTCGTTCACTGTTGACAAAGTCCAAGCCGCCGAGGAAGGAGTCAAAGGTCCCGATGTGGACTTTGTGTGGACTACTCGTGATGAGAATGATGACAATTGGTTGAGGGAGGAGCTATCACCATTGGCGGGTGGAACGGAACTGCGGTTGCACAGATATGTGACTCGTACAAAGGAGGTGGATGTGGAAACTGCCGCGGAAATTTTGACGTCGGCTACTGCCGGACGGCCTGAATGGGATGAGACATTCCAGAAGATTGCAGCTTCTTCTCCGTCGAGAAGTGTGATTGGTGTGTTCTTCTGTGGCCCAAAGCCGATGGGTGCTGCGGTGCAAGCGGCGTTGAGGCGTGCAGAAGCGGCGTCTCACCTGAGAGCAGCTTATCTGAGCCGTACGCCGGAGAAAATCCTGTTGGAGGATTTGGGTATTCCGAGAGGGTTTATTGTTCGAAAGTTGCAGAGGCGTGGATGCAGTATTCGGTTTGTGTTCCGGGAAGAGAATTTCAGCTAGGAATTGCCGTGTAGGAGTTTGGACATGCAAATTGTACAAATTGGGAACTGTACTTGGTCGATGTGTGCGTATCTTGGGCATTTGGCAGGCAACAAATTAGATAGCATTGGAGATTCGTTTGAGGCATTTTCATGTGTGGTAATCATACGGTTTTTTGGGATTAGACCGGCGCAAATTTTGGACTTGAGAATTTGTGTAGTATATCCCCGTTTTTTTCAGGCGCATGTGGACGAAAGATTCAACACGAATGCTCTGTTTTAGAAAGGTATGTCCCGTTGACTGCGATTTTTGGTTACGATGGACTCGTTTCGAGTGCAAAAATCGTGTGAGATGGAACAATGGCACACTAGCCAAACTGCAAACTCACGTTTAACCGTGAAAGAATAGACTTGTGGTATGACAAAAAAATGTTGATTTTTTCATCTAGTCTGTAATGACCCACGTAACTCGACAAGAGAAAAGTGCATTTGCCAGTGCTGGTGGCGTATATGCGCTACATTAGAACCGTTGTCTTTTGAGATAGGGGCAATTGTTTCCAATTTGGGAGCTCGGAGGCTCTGTCCGGGTTTGCCGTACTGCGTATGTTATCGGTTCTGAAGTCACAGCAATCTTGAAGAGCACTGTGCGGAAAGTGCATTGTGCGTAGATGCTGCGTTGTATAGTACAGTATTATGCACATGCATTCATCACTTTTGAGCATATTGCTTAGAGTGCGGCAGCATGTGCATCCACTATCCGTGTTGCACTAGATGCCACAACCACATACGACGGTTGCTACACCTTCCGACTAAACCAACACCTCACAGGAATACCTTCTGTTCCCCAGGCCGACAATCATCTAGCCTCGTGTGGAAATTGTTTCACCCACCTCTCGCTGCAGTCCCTTCCAACCATAGCATCATCTACAAACTTGCACTGCATTGCCCTTCATACCTATGGCCACGCAGAGTGCACCTCATGCTTCCCAGACTCATTCCTTCGCCAAGAAGTGTATGAAGCAGTGTACAATCATCCGGCCGGGCAAACTTTTATGTGGTGCAAATGGTCGCAGAACACACGTAGGCGACCACAGATCTTGGGTCGTGGGGGGAGCGTCGACACCCAGCATTGCGTGATATTTTTCATAGACAAGACTATCGAGTCTGCCGTTAATTCTTGAAATAAACGCATAATTTCGCAAGAGGAACAACATTGTTCCCGTTTGAAATGAGGTTTAGGTTGACATGTTTCTCGAGTTGAGACATTTACAGTAGGTCCCCGATTTCCGTTTTGAATCTCCAACGAATCTCGGTGTTTATCTGTTCCACAAACGGCTTCCACCTTTTACACTGGACAGAATCTTCATGGGTTTCGCACATGATGATGTAAAGCTTTAGTGCATTCGTACCTCGCAGGTTGTCAATAAAGCGGTCAAAAGTTTGATTTGTGGACATGAACATAACGTGGGGTAGATTTGCTGTGAACGTTGTTGCTTGATGTAATACCATATGTATGTCAGCATCGATGCACATTAGACAAGGTGTGATATGTGTGGACGCAAGTTGAAATTTGTTTCGGATTTGTGGCCGTGCGTACTATACATGCAAATTCGACTTGGGACTGGCATCGAACATTTCGTTGGTCACGTAAATTCGATATTTCTTTTTGTGAATCCAAGGAAATTAGTCCAACTACACGTCATCCATTTTTGTTTTTGTACTATACTTTGCAAATTTTAGCCAAATTCTATCCAATGTGGAATACTGACCAATAGCAAAGTCAGAACAGCCTGCAGCTCACACAGAATCTTAAAGTAGACAATGATTTTGCTCACTGGACAGTACCTGTAGTGAAATTTACTGTACTGTACAGTACAGTACAGTGTAGTGCAGCAGTACCACATTTCATTAACAAGCCAGTACTGTACATGGAAAGGCTTGGTCACACCGCATGCTTTCATACTCTATATCATCTTTGACACAAAATGCACCGTCCAAAATAATCTAATGCACACAATTGTGCGGAAACACACACTTCCGTTGGTTCTGTCCACATGCCCTTTGATTTAATTTAGTTTAACGTCCGTTATCTATTGACGTTGCAAAAGATAACTGAGTTTTTTAGAGAAAGACCATATTTATTTATTCAATATTTTAAGCAAAGTTTAAATACACACTTTGGTATCTACACCCTTTGACTACACGTATCCACCTCACAGGCTTTGGAAATGAAAAGCTACAGTACTGCACCTTACATTTATCAGGTACAAAAAGTTGCTGCAAAGCTCCTTGCGCGACAACTTGCAGGATGGAATCACCTAGACCGTGAATGAGACCTTGTCATTGGGTGTTTTCCTGGGTACAAATCATGGCATAATGTCGGCTTTTCAGCCGCGCACCAGTTGCCAATTGCTGCAGTGTAACAGTGAACGCCGTTTGGAATAGAGTATACAACTTGCGATGTCGATACGTCCATTGATACTTGGCTTCGGCAACGAGATACAACCACTCAACTCCCACATGGCAACGGGGAGATTTCACGCCTCACAGCCGTATCGTAAGGGTATTCTAGTCGTTTACCACATACTTTTCACTCCAATCAACATATTTATACGTAGATGCAGCTGATCACCTTGTTTTTCCTCACTTGCACAAATTGCGAAACATCCTTTTTTAACGATTTGTCTTCTTTCAAGGTATACTTTTATTTGGCGCTGTGCAAATGATTGTTTCGTAGTGCAACTTGGACCTGTTTCCTAATAATATCATTGAGAGTTGAATCCAGCTCAACATCTTTACAAATTAATGTTTCAACACACTATCATTTTCAAATCAAGAATATGAGCCGTTAACCATCTCAACTCGCTGGTCAATGTCTAAGCAGATTTCCTTTTGAAAAATAATCGGAAGGGCAGTCACAGCTCCCCAAATTCTTGTTACAGTACTTATTCCAATGCACGTGAAATCCAAAAAAGGCTGACCACATGTTCAACTATTGAGTGCCGTTTACGGGGATTATGTGAAACAATTGTGACGCCGATCGATTGATCCACCCAACAAGGGAATCATGACGCAACAACAATCAATGCCATGAATCCTCTCTGACGTCTTTTCTAAACACATAGGCGCATCAAAGCATTGTTGCTCACGACAGAAATGAGTCCCTTCAATCTCGTTTCATGCGGTGGCACCCTGTACCACCAAATAACTACTGAGAAGGCATGAGTAGAATAGTTTAGTGATTCACATGATTACACTCCAACTCGGTCGCAGTGACGTATGGGAGGGAAATAGCGCCATTCCTGGATTAATCCTTACTGAGACACACTACAAAGTTTGCGCAGATGTCGTTTATGACGTTTGGTACTCATCTCAACACCTGTAACTCACTATCTTCTCATTTATAGAGACCTTTCCGCGTTACAGTGTTACAAGCATGGGTCTGAATAATTCATACGCAATATGCCTAAAATAAGAATCCGGTCTAAACTAAGAGCAGCCGCAGACTGCCTCCATATAACTCCCTTGTCCTCACAAGCTATCCAAAAAGGAGTTATATTCCTTACTGCCTTGCGGGTAGCGTAACAAACCCACCAACGTGCAACATAACGAGATTAGCATATCGGTGCGACCGTGCAATATGACTGTCTGCAGCTAATGCAGTGGAAAGTAGCTGCCAGCTCAGTCAGCAGGAGAAAATGACCCGTGTCTTTACTGCCAGACTTGGCAGGGCTGGCAGCAAGCACGAACCGTCGCGTGTGACCGGCAATGCGGCGTGTTTTTGAGAAAAATAACCCACATCCTAAAAGTTACTCATCTATGGCACGCTTGGCGATTGACCATGCTAGTTTCGTGACAAGGGAGAATGCCTGGGGGGACCCGTCCTGCCAGGGTTGGCCTCCTTTCCATAAACAATGTACCCTTTCCAGAGACAATATAATATGTTTTTTCGTATGCAAGCAGATCAAAGTTTCAGTCTCAAGTTGTTTGGATTCGCATGGAGTTCTGGAAATGGCAGTTTATCACCCAGTGCCTGAAATTTGCTCCAGGAAAGCTCTATTTGTCAAGATGGGCATTATTCTTCCATGCTGTTACAGAGAGTAACGTTTCCTAAATGGAAGACTGTTAAAGACTTTGATAAATGTCGAGTTGTCACTTTTAGTAAAGGGTTCTTCACGATGCAAACCTTGAAAATGATGCTGCTTTACAAGGGAAATGTGACGGGTTGAGAAGGATAGATCCTAATTTTATGCCCGCTATCCGCCCTAGGTGTAAATATCGCAATTTTGTTAAAGAACTCATAACTGTGTAATGAAGTGATGATGCAGGCGCGACAGGTTGCCACCCACCGCCCGCCTGCGTAGGCGGGGGGATGTAGGGTGCTCTAATGTTTGAAAGATATGGTCTGGTGTGGCCCGGAATATCCTACAGGGTAGTTGATCTCTGAATACTCTCCGCATGCTCTCGTGCCTTATTAGAACTCGTAAAAATTTTCCGTTCCGTAATGAAGTGGCTCACAGTGTAAAACCTGATCGTAAGCAAAAAGCGTTCTGTACTGCAGAAAAGAGAGACAGCGATAACGGAAAAGATGCTGCATATGATCTGCACTCTTTGCAGCCACATGACCCAAAGCCGCTCTCAAACCGATGGGAAGTGTTGCTGCTTTGCAACGATCTACTTGCCAAACGGGTGAACTGGGGGTTCACTTGTTGTAAACGGAAAGCTGGCTGATACCCAGTCAACTTGTATAGAAGTGTGCATGCATATGAAATGTTGCAGCAGGGGCTTGCCGAACTGTTGTACATTGGATTCAACCCACTTTGAAACTCCCTCCGTTTTCAGCCCTCCAAAGTCTCGCAGTAAGCACACCCCCTATTTTACTTCAGTAAATTTTATCTATGTGCTTTGCGATTCAAATCTTTGTTTTCGAGAAGTATGACCACAGTGGCTCTGCCGATTGCTCAAGATTACGTCATAAAAGTCTGACGAGCAGACTAGAAATTGTTGCGGGCAGCGGAACGCGCCTCCGGCTAGTTTTCTAGCGTTTTGACGGCTTCCCGTCAATCCTTTACATTGTAAGCTTTTACCCACATCACGACATCTCTCAGGGAACAGCTGACCTCATTTTTCATGGATTAAAAACACCCCAAATTTCCGCGCTGCGGAACCTCGAGCTCTGTTGTCATCAAAATGCATGCGGGAATTCTAGATTGTTGCTTCAGAAATCGTACTGGGGAATTTTTGGGTTATTTTAATGTATGGAAGATATGGTCGGATGTATCCAGTCCGCTAGTGCGTTGTTGTACTTGAAGCCTCAAAAGTTCTTTAAAAGAGATACGGTAGCTCATTGACAGAACTTTCGGAAAATGCCTGCAGTATCCAAAAAAAATACCGAGGTGACAAGAAAAAGCGCGTCAATCTACCAGCTACTTTCTAGTTGGTACACACGCTCAAGCACTTGCATTGTAGGTCCTGCCAATCGTTTGATTACAAGTACAGAGGACTCCCAACCTTTCCATTACTCGCAGTAAACCACCCTTAACCCCCCATTCAATCATGCAAATGCTTAAATATTGCACCGCCTCAGTTATGTTATTTAGTCGAGTATTGCTACAGCTCCTTTCTAGCTTGCCGTGTCACGGCGGGGGTCTTTCTCAACCTGAGTAACCTGTAATCCCTCGTGTGACACTTTTTGACGACCACCCCTAAAGAAATAAATGCGCGAGACAAGAAAACGGAAGAATTTTGGGAAATTTAATATTTGGAAGGGGGAATGTTTGGGTTAAATGGGGTGGTTTACTTCATTTTCCTGATAATAGCAACATGTTTGGGTAAATGGGGTGACATTTAATTTTCCTGATACTGTAAAAGCAACATGTTTGGGTGAATGGGATAATACATGGGATAATACTTCATTGTTATTAAGGTAATAGCGCAGACGAGGCCCACCGTAATGTGAGTAGCTACTGACATACCCTGAGAACGGAGATTCTCTGGAATGTACATACTTTCAAGGTGTGGCCTTAATTGTCGCTCAAAAACCTTTGCAACAAACAACTGGAGTTATTCTGTTTGGGCCCGCACAACGCACCAGCGGCGTGGATTGAACCGACCACATCTTCCATACATTCAAATAACCCAAAAATTCCCCCTTTTGTTTGGGTGGTTTAATGTTTTTGTGAGTAGACTGGTACCGTATTCTGTTGAGAGAGAATCTTTACTCTTTACTTATCTCGAGTGTTGGGTTAAATTGGGTGGTTAACTTAATTTTCCTGATAACAGCAACCGCAGACGAGGCCTAATTTGGGTAGCCACTTACATACCCTGAGAACGGAGGTTCTCTGCAATATACACACTTCCAAAATGTGGCCTTAAGTGTGGCTAAATGCCCCTTCCAACAAACAACTGGCGTTATTCTGGACAAGGGGGAAAGGTTTGGGTGTTTTACTCTTGGAAGATATATCTGGACAAGTCTCGCCGCTTGACTAGCGAAAAATGTTTGCCGCGCATCAGCAATCGGAACGGCTGCCCGTACGGCAATGCCAGTCGCAACCCGGTTTGCGAAGTCCCGAGCGGTAGGGCACCAGCCCCCCAACGTGGAGAGGGGTAAGGTTTGGGTGTTTTACTCTTGGAAGATACATCCGATCTATCCTATGGTTTTCCAGACAACCACAATCGACTCAAAAAGGGTATACCGACACAGTATTGGGGAAGGCACTACGCTCCATAAAAAGCTACCTTCAGGCCAACCATCAAGCAGGCCGCATTGGAAATGACGGCTGCTGCAGCGTAGAGAGTGGTTGGTTTACTGCGAGTGGAACATAGGGTGAAATTCACATTAGCCTTTGCAATATGGCGGCGGCGGAGAAAACTCGGCGGTGGAAGTAGGCGCGTTTTGAAATGGAGACTGAAAAGTACACTGATTACGGTAATTCATGTGAGGGTAGTAATTAATGTGATTCTTAATTAATGTTATTTAACATTAATTTCGGTTAGGGGACTATCAATTGAACTTTATCATACTGGCATGGAGCGACGGCGGTGAGACGACAGTCCCCGGGGTGTGTTATTGGTCGCATCCTAAAGGTTGGATGGACAACAACACTTTTGTGAAGTGGTTGAATGAGCCAAGGGCCATTAAGAAAAGGTCTGATGGAAAGAATCGAGTGATACATGTCGACAACTGTTCAGGCCACAACGAAAGCGCTAATGTAATCCTTGCGTTGTCCCAGGTTAACACCGAGCTTCGTAAGCTTCCAAGGATTGCGACTGATTTATTGCAACCAGCGGACTCGTTTATCATTTCCAAGACTAAGGATGCGTGGAGAAGGTGGGACCAGTATAAGTCCGATTAGATTAGAAGGGGAGAGTGGATGGGCGGTCAAGGCGGGTCTAGTGGGAAGCTTAAGAATCCAGGCAAACAATTCTATTTACGCTTAGCGTCTGATTCTGTTCGCGAAATCAACTGTCAAACGGATGCAAATGGGCTTTCTTATGCCGGAAAAGCGATGATTCGGACTGGGATGAGCTGTAATCTCAGTGGACGCTGGGAGGAAGCTCAGCTTAGCGATGAGCTTCAGCAGATAAACGCAAAATATCGTGCGTACTTCGATGACACTGAGTCTGCGGTGTGAACTAGCCCACAACGTATGATTCGATGATCCAGTAAATTGTATTTCTCGTTTTCATTAATGAAGGCAATGATTTATTAGTGTCATTGACTTTATTTCTGAACTTAACACCTTCAAAGTGAATTCATAATTAGGGTTAATTAACGTTAAATACTAGTTGGCATTCCTAAATATACGGGTCGAAATTAATGTTATTAACATTAATTACCGTAATCGGTGTAGTTGCGAGTTTTTTTGGAAAGTAATGCCATTTCCTGAAGTAATAGTGCAGAGGAGGCCTAATTTGAGTAACTACTGACAAACCCGTTGTGTGTATCAAGTATAATGCTTTGAGCAAACCACAAAATATGCCTACCACCTACTCATCCTCCTCCCCGACGATTTCTAAGCCCTCCAGAGGGGCAAAGCCGTCCCAGACGACGTCGCCTTCTGAAGAGCTGAAATCAGACCAGTCCGTCCAGCGAGCAGGCACCCGCAAACGCTCCATGACGAGCGGCACCCGCAAACGCTCCATGACGAGCGGCACCCGCAAACGCTCCATGACGAGCGGTCCCATCACAGGCAGGTTAGTATCCTTCTTCCGCGGGACGTCCGACTAGGCGGCTTCCGCTCTCACGAAAGGCGTTGCAGGATCCTCCGGGATGTCCAAGTCATTCCAATCTTAACTTTCCTCGCCTTCCTCTTCGTAATCGTCTATCAAGTCGGACATGGGGACGGGGACACGGAATGTATTCCACTCGAGGATTGAGCCGTCCTGCATCCCTAATCAGTAAAGCACCTCGATTTCCCCCTATTGAGGATTGGTAGGAAAATGGGGTTAGTTTACGGTAAATGGGGGTTTGCCTAACTGAGTATTTCAGCCAACTACAATGTACCTGATAGCCTAGCCAGTTATATTTGCAAAGTAATTTCATTTCATGAAGTCAATGAACATTATCATAGAGAAGGTTATTTTAATTGAACTGTTACCTACTGTGCAAGTTTTGCTTTTCTAGCTGTCCATACGATCTATATGAAATAGAATGAAATAGAACTGGGCTAGGGGCTGCCTGCGGAGGCTTACCTGGAAGAGCAGGGGTCGGCAAATGGTTTCGTGCATCAACGGAATCTCCATGACTCTCTCAACCAAACAATTTCGTGTCACTCTCTTTTGCTTCATTTCGCATCAAAATTATCTCCTTGACTCTCTCCCTTTATTTTGAGGAATCAAATATTCTATGCAGTAGTCTGAAATCCGATAGTGTGTTATAAAAGGACCTTGCACCGCTCATGACAAGGCAGTAGGAGGTACTGAATTGAACAACAACAAAAAACCGAATCTGAAACCGCAAATACAAGAATTGCACCCACAATCTACCTCCTGTACCTGGGCATTTCAGTGTCCCGTCTGGTAGGTTGATTCGTGAAGGTCTACGACTGAAGATTACTCCGGGATCACGATCCGTGGAATAACGAGTCGCAGACATCCCAGCATGGCGATTACCCTGGGGAGCCCTTGTCCCCTGAAATAACGCGCGCCCGGACTCTTTTTTCTTTATGTCTTCTTAGTGTTGCGAATAATGGTTAGAGATACAGGGACATGGAGCTAGAAACTGTAAAGGTTACAGGGTAGGTGAAAATTCAGTGATGGCTTGGTTGATACCGCTACTAGAGTGTCTAGCTCTACAATAAAGCTTCTATAAAACTCTAAATATGTAGTACAGTAATGTATCTACTATTGTGAGCTAGAGTAAAGGGAAACGTCAGCATATTTCTGTTTGAACTCTAAACGGGGAAAATGCCGGGTGATTTAATATTTGAAGGATATGGTCGGTTGTAACAAGGAATATCCTAGAGGGTGACTCACTAAACTTAATTTAAAAGAGCCTACGAACTACGAAAAGCAACAGAAATGCAAAATAACCATGAAAGGCATAGCACATGTACTTAAGACTACTGCTAAAACCAGTCAATGACAACTCTTGCTTCCAAAGTAGTTTTAGTCCATGGGAACCCCTAAAAACAGTAGGTTAACACCGTAGAGCAATTTTAAAAAAACCACGAAAGTGTTAATAACACTTTATGTTTTTATTACTAAGGCATCCCAACTCTACTATAACTTCCATACCATGATGTGCTCCTTAAATACAGCTTGGGTGTTCCCAATGCCGGAATCTTCCTGATTCACATGATTACCAAATATTAAGTGTGATTTCCATGCGAGAGAGTCAGCGTGGATATTATGTCAGTATAAATAGACATGTGACCATGAAGACTTTAATCTCCTGTCACTTTCATTACCATTTATGCCTGATCACCCAACACAGAAGTATACATAATAGTAGACTACAGGTTTAGGTCGTAAGCATAAACTGCAACACTCCCCCTCGAGCTCAACCTTCTCACACACGCATGACCATCCCGAAAATGAGAATGCTTGGGCTTAGCCAGTAACTTAGTCATGAAATCGGCCACCGTGTTGACAGTCTCTACAAACACTAACTTGACTGTGTCTTTGCCGATGTGGTGCTTTAAAAATGATACTTGATGTCTATGTGCTTCGACTTTTCATTCACGACTTCATTTGAAGCAATTTTGATAGCACTTTGATTGTCTGCTCAAACCATGATTTGCAATTTGTCGTTCTCTGCACACCCATGGACAGCATAAATCCGAAGTAGCTAGATTGCCTCTCGGACAGCATAGCTCATTGTGACATACTCAGACTCAGCTGTAGATTGCGCAACCAAACTTTGCTTCTTTCTTCTCCAAGACAAATTCCCTCCAGCATTGACAAACACATGTCCACTGGTGGATTTGCCATAATATTTGTCCCCTGCAAAATCAGCATCGGTTTAGCCATAGAGGGGGTCCTCGGAATTGTCATAAACAATTTCCATATTTCTAGTTCCCTGCAGGTAACGCAAGACCGAATTTGCAGCATTCCAATGACAACAGCGAGGACTCTTCATGAACCGTGACAGAATTGAGCAAGCGAAATCAATGTTGGGACGGGTCCCATTGGACAGATGCAGTAACGATCCGAATAGGTCTTTGTATGGAACATGAGGAAAGCTCTCATACTCCCCCTCCACCGCATCCTTGGGAATGAATAAATCCGTGCCTTAACGGATGGGGAAGCTTGTAGGTTTGCAATTATCCATGCTATATACTGAAATCGTTTGGTCTACGGGCTGTGGACTCGAGATTTTGATAGAACCAGTATCCCTATTTCGATCCATGGTCATTCCTAGGAAATTTCTTACATCTGTTTCAACGCGTATTGCGACCTTCTAGGGGATTTGTTTAACAATTAGCTTGAGAAAAGGCAAACTGTCTCCTGCAAGTAGTATATCGTCTACTTGCACTAAAATTTATATTTCGGCTCCCTTGTCTAAGCGAATTTAAAGGCAAGGATCTGATGCTGATTTCTGAAGTCCGATGCCAATGGGGATAATATGAGAAACTTTTCGCCAGGCCCGTGATGCCTGCTTTAAACCATAGATTGCCCTGTGCAGTTCATAGACGCAACCCTTACGGGTTTCGCTTACAAATCCTTCCGGTTGCTTAATGTAGATTTAATCATCAAGAGTGCCATTCAAGAACACAGATTTGACGTCCAGCTGCAACCACACTAGATTTTTAGATGAGCTGACTGATAAAAGCAATCGAATGGACGTCGAAGTTGCTACAGGAGCAAATATTTCTTCGTAATCCATGCCATGACGCTGATAAAATCCTTTTGCAACTAGTCTGGCACGTTTGAGGCTCAGAATGCTATGTTCATCATACTCTTTCACATATCACCAATTCTTACCGACAAGTTTCACATCATATGGGAGAGGGACAAGGTTACAAGTCTTGAAACGTTCGATTTCCCCTATCTCGACCTTCGTAGCAGAGTACCAAGTATCTGCATGTGGTCCTCCCATGGCCTCACTATATGTCAACGCTATTTTAGCATCATCGTTGCCCATTCGGACGATCAATACAATTGCGGTACTGTCAGGGTAGCGACGTGGTTCCTTCGTAACCCTTCCAGATCTTGTTTTCCGGGACTCTAAATTCTCGTCACTCCCTGGGATAGGACGGTGTTCTAAATAAATCGAGCTGACGGCACCCATATCTTTTGGCATCTGGCGAAAGTCGTCTGGGTCCGATGCATCTTTTTGCTTTACTGAAGACGATCCATAAGTAATAGTCGTGTCGACGTTTGCGTTATATTTTGGTGAAGTAATTGAATGTAAGCATAATGCATGTGCCACTCTAAATAGGCGTGGCTAAATCTAGTAAGGGGATGACCGTACAGTTTGCATGGATGTACGCCAGAGGAGGAGGAACTGTCGGAACGACTTGGATGTAAGCGCCAGCGCGCACGAGCGCACGCTTGCACTGGAAGACAGTGCACTGGCACCGCGCAACACATATCAGAATGTCCAAGGTAACTTGACTTTGTGCTTCTTCGCAATCAACTAAATGAGGGGTATCATATATCGTTACGTCATACTCACCACAGTTCTTAGGATTCTTTCCTTCCTTTAATTAACTTGTCTCAATAATATAGACATCAAGGGACACGACTACCTTGCGTTCCTCTGGTAAATAGACCCAATAGCTGTTTTCACAATGAAATACCACACCAATTCCTTCCTTAGCACGCTCAGAATATTTCCCTGTACGTATTTGCTTTGGGATATACAAAAGCCTTTGTCCCAAACTTGCGGAGATGGAAGATATCAGTTCTTTTTCCAGTAATAACTTCATACGGGGTTTTTGAAGTTTCACTGCACGCACCGGTGAACATCCTACTTCTTATATAGTTGGAAATATGCATCGCCTCCGCTAAAAGTTTTTCATACCCAGGTACCGAAATGATCTCCTGCATCATTGTGCGAGCCATGTACATCAGCGTTCGATTTAATCGTTCCGCCTTCCGGTTTGATTCAGGCGAGTACGGTGCGCTAAATTCATGAATGATGCCTCTATCTTTTGGCCAGCGTTTAAATGCCTATGAGAGAAATTTTTTCCCATTTTCAGTCCGGAGACGACGCACGCGCACACCCTTGAATTTGGCGTTGAAGATCGTTTCTAGCTCAACGGTCTTGTCCTTCATTGCTTGAGATGCATCTTTCTTAGATTTCGTAAACTGCATCAAGGAAAGTGCACTCACATCATCGTAGATTGCAACGCAATGCCGCGACCCCCGATGACGGAAACCGGGCGGGTCCAATGAGATCTGCATGCAAAAGATCGAGTGGTTTTGTGCTTAAATAATTAACCAGTTTGCGGGAATCCCTTACTGACTTACCGTTTAAGCACGGATCACAAGTTTACAACTCACGACATTGAGTTATGTGAATGCTTTCAACAATCGGGATTATTTTCTGGATTTTTCCCTTGCAGGTATGCCCAAGTCTTGTATTTCAGGTATTCTACTTTGAATTAGAAGGATATTTTCCTCTAGCAGCTAGCGAGAGGGGACTCACCGTGGAAACAGTTGGATTTTTTCCAGGATTCTCAAGACTTGGAAGCACTTTCATCTCGTAAAGTCCATCATTGCACTCAATAAACTTTGAGAATTAACTTGGAATCGAGTTACCAAACAAACTCTATTTCCATTCTTGTTGGATTCCAAAGATTCGTTGAACCCTTTCTTACACAGAGAAGATACAGATAAGAGGTTACACATGAGATTGGGTATTTGAAGTACGTGATTAAATTCGATCATAACAATTAATTTATAGAACTCCACATTGTAACGGATCAACCCGCGCGAGTGAGCTTTCACCTGTTTTCCATTGCCAACAGAAACAAGTTCTTGGCTCTCGCCGTGATCATCAACAAGGTAGAACATATCTGTGCTGTTTGACATGTGACCAGTCTAACTCGAGTCCATAAAACATTTATGCTTGATGTTAGGAGCAGTTTCTTGGATTATCACAAGGATAGTTGTGACAGAAGAGATGTATTATTTGTCAACATTTCCACCACTGCTCTGGTCATGTACTTTGTTACTTTCATCGTTTCCCGGACCTCCCTTAGAATATTTACGATCAACTCGGCCATTCTTCTTATTCTTATTGTAATCGAGATTAGGTTTGTAGGGCGAACTATCAGGGTTGTCCCAACAGTTGAACTTGACGTGACCTTTCCTCCCGCAACAGTGATATTTCTTTCCGTACTGTCCTCCCCTTGCTTTACTTTATGACGAGCATTCCAATCGCGGGGGTCCTATCCTTTTCAAGCTTTCGAATCATATCAGCGACATTCCCAAAATCATCAGTCAAACCTTGCAGTAAATCTCTCCTTTGTTCCTACTTACCAATGTGATGAAAAATACCTGCCAGTTTATTCCCCAGTACTGTCAGGCGATTAGCGAACTGCATTAAAACCTCCGCGGCTGGACTCTTCATGGACTGGTATTGTTCAAGGTAGAATTCAACGGAGGGATTTGACACTGTATCTAATTGTTTTTTAAATGTCTCTGAGACATCCCTCGGGTCTTCTAGGTCGATTACGGACGGACCACAATCGTAATTTACAATGATTAGAATAATAGCCAACGGGTGTTCTTTCTTCATCTGATACTTCTGGAAATCTTCGTTGCTACCATCAGTCGGGGAAGCCAACGTCCCATTGACGTTACTCCAAAGTCCCTTACTTATCAAAACAAGTTTCATCTTCCGGGACCAGCTATGGTAGTTATCAGCTGTGAGTTGCTGATTTCTTGACGGCCTGCATTTACGTTGTTATCACTGGACCTAACCAAGGCGGACAACGAACCGCGAATATCCAACGTAGCGACTATTCGGACGTGACCAAACAAAAAAACTCAAATAGGCAACGAATGTAACTTCAAAAGCGCAGGAAAGCCCCTGGGCCCATAATCTATTAATAAAGCTTGATGTTTTTATTACTAAGATATCTCAACTCTACCATAATTTTCTTACCATAATGTGCTCCTTAAATACAGCTTGAGTGTTCCCAATGCCAGAATCTTCTGATTCACATGATTACCAAAATATTAAGTGTGATTTATATGCGAGAGAGTCAGCGTGGATATTATGTCAGTGTAAACGGAAATGCAACCATGGAGACTTGAATCTGCTGTGACTTTAATTACCTGTTATGCCTTCTCACCCAACACAGAAGTACACGTAATGGTAGACTAGAGGTTGAGGTCGTACCCATAAACTGCAACAGAAAGTAGATGAAACTACTTACAGGTCTATAAAAATGTAGGGTAGAACGCGCAAATGAGTCCTGAGTAAACACAGTTTACTACAATTTATGTTGGGTAAGTTGAATTGGTACGGTCAAATATCATCTGTGCATTTGGATAGTTTACTTTTATGGATCCAAGCACTTCCCAAGTTGGTGCAATGCATTGCTTCAAGAACTCAGATGATGGTTTGATGCACTTTGATGCTGTCGCATCAGGGTTAATCATGATCCACATTGCAGTTGACCTTTCTATGTCTCACTACGGTAGGCTCCATACCCCTATATAAGCTCTAATGGGCTACGGATTGTAAGCAAAAGGGCTAGCAAACTTGCAACGAACACCGTGCCCTGCCGTAGCCTGCAGAGCACGTACAATGCGTAACAACTCCGCTGCCTCTCTTCGAATCAGTAAGCTGTTATGCAATCGGATGGACAGGTAAAGAGGTATGAAATGTGGCGTAGTGGTCTGCCAGGAATTTACTTTGTTGAATTTGTCAAGCGCTTATGTAGCGCAGAGATTGGGTTCACAGTGAACCCAAATCTGAAATTGGTGAAGTGCAATTTTCGGGCAGCACTAGGTAAGGATGGTCACAATATAATGTGCGGCATCTCAACAGGGCATTTTCCTGAAAATACACTGTTGATAAAGCGAATTGAGTCATTCAATTCCAATTAAAGAATGTAGGACAACAGTAACCCTAGCAACTACAAATGTAGGAAACGCTTTTCTCGCGTGATTAAAGCGTTTGACCGACGCGGATCCAAGGACGCACGCATTTTGCTTAGTGCGTCGTCATACATGATCTTGAGCAGCTCTCAGGAATCACTATGTCATTTGAGTCCTTTTAACGGCACAAAAGCCTTCAAAGAGACTGTGTTGCTCACGTAAGTCAATTGATCTTATCAAAAGTGTGCAGTGCGCTGTCAGAGAGGTCAGAAATCCTATTAGGTCCGCTTTCAGAGCAAAATTTTGGGTCGAAATGGTTCTTGACACGACAGATACTCACAAATCCCTTTTACATAGTAGAAAGATGCTCTATCTCCTCTGTGAAGTCAGAAAATATCGTAGAGAGACATAGAAAACTCATCCAAATCACCGGATTTTTCGTACACGGACCGTGCATACGCGCGACAAAAACGTAGTAACCGACAGTTGCCTTGCAAGATAGCTCATGTGTTTGGCGATTATGGTGCCCTATGGACGTTTTAATTGTTTTCTAAAGCGTTTCAAGTGGACTGTGTTGCATGTCATCAAGAGATTTTTGCAATTCTCCCATGTCGAGGTCTTGAATTTTGTACGCTTATTCGAGCGACTGCACTCCCGACTTTGAACAAAGGATAACACGATCGCCAAAAGATTTGCGGTGTTTCTTTATGTAAGCAATATGATTCGGCAACGGCCATTGAGAAATTGGGAGGGAGAGTTTTTGATGATGCCATACAGAGCAGGTATGACTATAGGTCTGATAACAGGGCAACGGCACAACCACACAACAAGTATGGTATATCTTACTAACTCTGCTAGACAGAGAGTCGTTGCACGCGACAAGAGTGCGAAAAGGTTGACTACAGGGGATAGAAGGGGAAATAGTAAAGAAAAAATGAAAAGGAGGAGGGATGGGATACAAGGAAATAAACGAAAAATAAAAAGTCGCTACCAACTTCTGAGCTCACTCTGAACTCAGTTAGCGAAAGCTAAAAAAAAAATTAACTCAATCCTCCTTCTCTTTTTCTCTCCCCAGAGGCGCGAATTTTCCTCACTTATATAGAATTTCTAATACCCATCAATACGCAAAAATACGTAAATGTTTGGAGCAACTACAACTAAATAAAATCTAATCAATGAAACAAGGCGGTTTAGCCACCCTCTCGCTCTTCGGATGAATATGAAGTCGGCTATAATAGAAGCACAGACGACACATGCATTTACGGTCCTCTTCCAGTACTGGCTTAGGATAATCCTTATCGTAGGTAGCAGACCCCCCAGCCGGGTCTAAATGCACATACACAAGTGACTTTTCCAAAAACTCCTTAGGGGACAGCACCTTTTTCCTCATCCGAGGACACCTCTCCCTCCTCAGATACCTCCTCAGCCTCTAATTCCAGTAGATTTCTGATGGCCAATCAGTTCGGCGGAGAGGGAGGCGTGACACGCCTGGGCTTCATGGGAGCCCGGAAAGGGCGAAGAGGAGGAGCATCCATAGGCCGCATGAGGTGGCGCACGGTAGCAAACGAGGACGAAGAAGGCGGCTGACGACGAGAAATAGGGGGACAGGGGAGTGCAACGTCCGAGATGCGGTAGGGCATGGTGGAATGGGAGAAATAGGATATGAAAGGGTGTAAAGGGGTAGTAGAAGGTGGATAGAGAAGCGGAGAGATTAGAATACGTGGGTATAAATGTGCTTTGATACCATGCCTGTACGCAGAAAGAGGCGGATGAATGCTGACGTAGGTAGAAATAGCGTAGAAAAGAAGGAGGGGGCAAAAGGAGGAGGACGCGCGACGAGCTTAGACAATGAAGGGGGAGCAGCACAAGCGAAAATGTTGAGAATGGGTGCATTTTCGCAGGACAGCATGCCAAAAAAATCCTTGAAAGTTTTGTACAGCAGGGAAAAATTAATTGCCACGCTCGCCAAGCGTTTCTTGCTTGGCACACGCGGCAAAATTTTTGCCATAACAGAACGAAATGTGCCATACTGGCAAATCAAGGTCAACTAGTTTCTGGGACTTTCAGTTCTGTGCTTACTGTGTGAAATGCACGGAGAATTTCCTTGCAAACTGCATTTCCGGTCTCATTGTACCACGACACGTACGCATTTGAAAAGCAACGATGCACCCCAATGTTGAGGCTAGAAGAGACATGATGTCATCGCGAAGGTACCCACTGCTCAGAGAACCATTTGAGCATTGGGAAAAACGTAGTAAAGTACTAAAAAACACAGAAGCTGCGGCGCTTGCAACCATTTTTCTACAACTTTTAAGAAAAAAGTGGCCAGAGAAGGCGTCCTTTACGATTAGAATGTAGCTGTGAACGGATTTCGACTCGCCAATGTACAGAAAGTCGACATGAAGCAACTTTTAGTGTCTTTTCGCATGCTTCTGTTGTCCAGCAGCGCCTAGAACCTTCATTTAACTTCCAGCATCAGGCAGACTAGACTTCTCTGTACAATAGCGTAAGCATGTGCATCCATTGTTTTCCTTGTAACTTCATCACGAAATATCTGTAGTAATATTGCCTCGGAAAGGCCACAAACCGGGTAGTTGGAGTTTTGAAGCTAAGCTCCCTCGGGACATCTGCCTATCTATGTCTAGCTATGCTACATAGATAACAGTGTAGCTGGGCAGACCGACCGTAGGTCGCGTCCATAGGCTTAAAAACATGCTTTGGGGTCCTCTAGGTAAATTTATGGGGTACAATGAAGTAAGAGAAATGGTAAAAAGGGGACAGGGAAGGAAGTGAAAAAGGTAAAAAAGTTTCAAAAGATAAGAGTGGTAGTTTTAGAGGGTAGGCGATACTAATGATGCGGGATCGACCATAAAAAGGAAGCAGTGACGACTCCGGTCACGCCATGAAAGGGGTAGCGCCGAGTACTCCGGACGTACTCTAGGTAAAACCAGCTACAACTAACCCGTGCATTTCTAGTCTTGTCGGTCACTAACTAGCGATACTTGTATAACCAGCGAGACTACTACGGTCTCCGAGGGTCGGTGAGAGGCTGAGTAGGTGCTTGGTGATCGGTCTGATGATCGATGAATTTACTGTAGACGGCCCAAGGTCATGAGAACTTGGCAATTTCACAAGGCAGGAAGATGGCACAGGAGACGACAAACTGTGCTTACTGCATGTACAGTTGGCGTGCGCAAAAATGCCAGGTTCCCATATAATCTGTTTTGTGTCCACCGGAGCCCAAGTGCGCGGAGACAGCAATATGCAACTGAATTTTGCTTGCCATCGACTGGAACATATTGCGGTCGTGCATCATTTTTACATACTTCGACATTATCAATTTTTGGTGAGCGTGAAATCAAATTGTTCATCAGGAGGAAATTTCGCATGTGACTTAGAAATTTCCGAAATGGAAAGGAGCTCAGGCTTGTCCTGTAAAAGCAGCGGGACTCTCAGAGATGCATCAAGAGTACAGGTAATTCATCCTATCTACTTTAAGCTCAACGAGTGTGCAAGTCAGCCTATGAGTTGCACTCTCCCCGAAAGTACTCCAAACAGTAGTTGAAATTTGACAGACACAAAAACCATGTGTTTTTCCGAAGATATGTGGAACGAAATTAGTATCGAATATTTACAGAGAAACCATGAACTGAATGTTCTTGTGGTCGGGGAACAAGGAAATTATCCACATGCTTCCAGAATATGTGGGAGCCGAATCACTTTGACAATTAACGCATAGCACTCCCGTTATGGTATTGAAAAACGATAGGATAAGCCTTTGAAAGATGCGGAGACGAATGCGATCGGCTCGCGTTCCATTCTTGCAGCGGGGTTGTACAGTTCAAGAAATACGACGTTTTCATTTGTGGGGGGACACCAGCCCAGTAGTGCTATGATGCATCAGTGAAGAGAAAAAACCTTTTGTAAGGATATAGTGTGCCGAGCTTGAACTGTTACGTCATCGATCGAATAAGGCATTTAAAGGTACTGCTATTTCTGTCCCCCATGCCGAAAGAGGGCGATTCTAGACGTTTTCTTCGTGCGTGAGTTGTACAGGCGTTTCTGTACTGGTGCCACTACTAGAAATGTGTTATGGCCATGAACATACCGTTCGCACTATGAACCAGCTACATCAAAGAACCGGCTGTTTTCCGGTTGGAATGCTGACCAAAGGATCGTAGTTGCAAGTGTTAAATCGGACACTATCACTGTCGAAAAATATGCCACAGAACTGAGCTGATTTCAGCACCAACTCACATTTGTTGAGGTTCAACTTCATGAATTTTTAGCACATATTTGCAAGGATTTGTGAATAGTTTCATGTTGTTCAGGGTAGTGTTTAGAATTACACAGAACCTCATCGCGCCGTATGAGAACATCTTAATTCGCAAAAATACTTTCCATACACGACCTGAAGTAGGTCACGGCGTTTGTGGGACCGTGTGGGGTGTTAATTGGAGAAAAGACACCGGAGATTGTATGAAATGAGAAAAATTACTTAGAGCTATGGTGAAAAGGAAATTGCTTGCGGCTGAAGTACAGCGATGAGGTGTTTCACTACCGCCTTTTGAGCTTTCTAGACAAATTTCGCGCAGCTTTGCTTTCAGGGAGAGATGTTTAATGTCTGGAGCAGTCGCGCATCTAGTTCAGACTTCTCTGGGAGCACATTGAATATGGAATTCCCCGTGGACTCGTTGAAGTAGACTTGTCTTGAAGCAGATACAAGATATTAGTGCTTCTGGTCAACGATGGGTTCGGTTAGTTGATGATTAGATGTGTACTGAGCCCCAAAAATATATGCACACAGAAGCGATAGGAGTGGTAGAGCATCAAAGCAACCA
Organism: Kappaphycus alvarezii; assembly: GCA_002205965.3. Classification (NCBI taxonomy): domain Eukaryota; phylum Rhodophyta; class Florideophyceae; order Gigartinales; family Solieriaceae; genus Kappaphycus; species Kappaphycus alvarezii. Next base: position 1,142,722 of record NADL03000699.1, on the reverse strand, counting down.
GCCCGGTTAATTGAGTTTAGACCAGCTTGGGTTTCGACAGCCGCATTATACTATTCACGCTCAGAAAGAAAGATGTGGATGGGACTATCTGCTGAAGCTAGTCAATTCAGGAGATCGAATCGGGGCGAAAATATGTGCGGAGTTTCCATTGGACTCTGATACGTCGACGGGTTGACTGTCCGTGCAGAAATCGCAATCGGATCGAGAGGTTGAGAGGTATGAAGAGGGGCGTGGCGGTCGGCCCCTTAGCTTAATTTCTAAAAATTTCACCGAGCTTACACTGAACGGACTTTGTGTTCAAAATGGGAACATTTATAAATGTAGTGAAGTACTAGTTACGGGCAGCAGTGGGTGGGGATGATCGCATTGCAATGTGCAGCAATCTAGAAAGGGCAAATTTCTGAAAGTATGGACTGTGAAGACCACTAATTGAGCCATGCCATTCTAATTACGAAATATAATTGATTAAGAGGCTAAATTATAGGTCGCTATTTACGGTAGCTTAACACAAGTTATTCGTATCTCTTCTAGCTCAAACGTTTTTAAAGCTTGATTTACCAAAATTTGACAGAATCAAGGTGCATTCGCCCATCATATCGGTGCTTGATTCAAGTCATTAAACCAAAAAAAGTGCTTGGATCCTTAAAGGGCAAAATATCAAAATATAATAAATAAAATTTGACCTTATCAAGTCAAATTACGCAATGTATACAAATATGGCCCGCTAGAGAGCAAATATTGCACACTTACTTCAGCCTGGACATGCTTGTTGAAATACATAATTTCTTTAATAGTGATCCCCGACAAGCTTCGAAACCTATCTTCTATCTGTTTAGAGAATTTGATCTCATAAAGCTTATATCATGAATATGCATTCCACAAAAATAAGGATACATAAATCGATAAAGTCTCGAAAAAATTCAAAAAATCGTTCACTCACCCAAAATACCAAGTAAAAACGCTGAATAATTTTTCTTAATATTTTCCTATGTATATTGATCATTTATTAGAGACTTTTGTACCTCAGGGGATCCGTGGGAAGCTGTATAGACGTTTGAAGCCCTGAACAATTGAAAGGTTGAAACAAATTATACTAAAATTTTCAATGATTCAATCTTTAAAATAATTCTATAGACTTCTCTCCGTGGTACACAGATGCAGTTGCCGTTGCATATAGGAAATAGTAGATTTCCCATATGCCACACCATCGAGGCCAATATTTCCCACATGTCCTATCACCGTACTGCTGCCGTCTAAAACGTCGCAATTGCACTCTAAAACAGCAGACAAAAAATAATAGAGGTGTCTTTACGACTCTGAGTTGAGTACAATGGACAGGAAGGGGCTCGTGGTCTACCTGGAGACAAATTTCGACTAAAGAGTACCTGATGAGGTGCAGATATTGTGCGGGATGGGGCTGTGCGAAGTGAGGCGGATTCGGTGGGCGTCAGAGAGCTGGAAATCTGCCGAAGAGATGGAGGGTGACGACAATGTGCGGGCTGAGGTGGGCTTAGTGTGAAGCCTCTGCGGTAGAGGGCTGGCGTTTATCGAAAGAGACGAATGTAAGCATAATGTGCAAGGTGAAGTGGGTTTTTCTGCTGGGAATACCTGGAGGTGAAAGGTGGACATGGTTGTTTTTAGGTGGGACACGATGAAAGTCTAAATATATGCCGGCGCAGATTTCGGCAGTTTGGTGGAGTGTGGGTTGATTCCGTTGAGTTTATCCTTATCTTAAGTTCCAAAGTCTTAATGGAATATCCCAGATTTCCCAAGGGGGGTTGAAAGACTGAGTCATACGTGGATGTTTGTGAAACGCTTATTGGCCCTTATTTGGCGCCTCGAGTTTCAAGTTTTCAAGTTTTCCACGTTTCGAAAGTCTATACAATGCCCTTAGACTTGGAAAAGTTTCAAAAATGGCCATTATAGAATTTGCAAAAATATTCTGTCCTTCGTTGCTTAATTTGCAATTTAAGGCTAATATAACATCCGAAAAAACGTGCGCACACAATATTACTATTTTTTACTGATTTAAGTTTTACGCGTTAAAAGTTTTTTATTCTGATCTCTTAGCATTTGATAAAAGAAGTTTTCCCTACAAACATATTTATGAGAGTCTGAGTACAATATCGGAGCAAAGAAGAAATTATGATGCTATGCAGAAATAGTATGAATACTTGTCTTTACATGTCATCTCTAAATATAAAAGCATGTTTGTACGTGAATACCTTTTGGAATCTTCGTATTAATAAAAGTAAAAATATTATTTAGAATAATGAAAATATCCATGATATATCTTTGAAAACATATTTTTACGTAAGCAAGCGAAACTGTAAAAAGTATTGGCCTCAAATTTAATAAATAGCGAAATGTAGCAATTTTTTATTAAAATAGTACACCAATATAATTTATAATTTATAATGTTTAAAATTGTGTAATTTCTGGGAACATTCTCGTTTTCGATTATAAAAATAAAGTTTTATATACGTATTTAAGCTTGTGTAAATTCATTTTGATATTAAATAAGCATAAATATTGAAAGCTAATTGTAAACGAATAATAATTTACTTTTTGTTCCTAGACAGAGTTTCAGATAAATTATCAGAGGGAGAAAAAATAATCTAAGGATAAAATTACCACTTACACTATTACAGAAGCGGGAATGAGCTAGATAATAACATCATAATAACATCATTTGTGGAGAATATGACACTGAATTCTTCTTGAAGGATGAGGTTAAACAATAGTTTATATAGTTGAGGAAAAAAATATAACTCTATAGCAAAACGGTTCCGGTACTCGGGGTTAGTACAACTGCAAGACAAGAACATCAATAAAACAACTTGAGTTTCTATTCGAAATTGTTACATTTTAATCAGTGAAATCTTACTTACCAGAAAAGCTGAATCTACTAAGCTGCGGAATAAAACACTGCTAATATAAAATACGATTTCATTAAACTTCTTCAGGCTTTGAGGCCCAGTTAGGCCAGAAAAGTGAAAGGTTCTTTTTACCTAGATAACAAATTCACTATCCCAGCCATTTGACAAGATTATTTGCGAACGATGCTGGTACACATATCATGAAGATGACCAAAGTTTTCCATGTTTAAAGTAAAAATGATTTATCTCATATTTTTGTATGCTGAAAAAGTAAATTTTTTTTCTAGAAGTAGATGATAAATTTAATTAAGAGTGTAAGAAAAGTGACAATTGTTCAGTAAAAGAAACGACTCATTAAATCAAACCCGTCTTGTGACTTGCAGTCTGAATATAATTTTTTTGCCTTTATTAGCGAAGATGATTTGAAAATTTGTCATCTCTTCCACCAAACTAAGTACTAAATGTTTATAAAAACAATAGTTTAAATACAAATCCAGAAGTTCATTGATTATTTAGTTTTAGATATCATACTATCGTCTAGTTTTGGAAGTACAAATGAATAATAACACTTCTCAGTATAATACGAAAAAGGTATCAACAATCATCAATAAATGAAAATGTCAAGGTTTACTGGAAAGAAGGTTGATATGATCTTAGGTATACTAGCGTTCCTTTATGAATTCTGTAAGAATTAAATTAAAGCGATTTACTATTACATTTATGTGTTAAGGGTCAAAAAGTAACTTTGGACGATTATTTGTATTTTATTCTATCGTAAATTATTTAGAATTGATTTTAAAATTTCTTTTTTCTAGTTTTGGGAGAAAAAGAGAAACAAAAAAATTTATAGGAAATTTGTTGCCAAAAGGCTATTAAGTCTTATTGTCGTTTTATAATTTGAGGTTTGAACGTATTTGTTGGATGATACAGGTTTTAATTCAACCACATGAACTAATATATTTGAAATCGGAGAAAGATTATTTTTCTACAAAAAATAGATTTTGAAACGTCCCATTCTCTTTCCCTCGTAATATTTTACTACTAAGGGTAAATATTTTTAAAAAATGATTTCTTTGGAAAAGTTCCGTGAATTAACCTCTTAAAAGTTAATTTTCTAAGAATTTTCTATCTGATAATCCGAAACGTATGTAATTTTAGGCACTCACTAATTACGGTAACTATCACAAGAATGAATGGTTTTTTGAAAATAAAACTTGTACTCCCGTTCAATTAAGAAATTAATATGCAGACGTTGATGAAAAAGACTTGAGAGAGCAATGGGAAATGCAGAAATGATCTCAGAAAATATAGTGTGGACACGTTGGAACAGGCTTTAAATGATTTGAGAAATGAATCTATAAATTAATCGGTTTGGGTCGTGAAACAGTTTTCTTGAGCTAATTTAGCATCCAGGACAGTCTCCAATTCCACTTTCTTCTATATTCAAAACGTTGAAACTTCCCTGATCATTTTTCGGAGCAAAAGAAGAAAACGTTCCTAGAAAATGTTGATAACACTTTTGCAAATTTATTAAGTTACTGGTAAATCATGAATCATTAGAAAAAGAGGAAAAGTTGAGAAACTTGTTAAGGAAGTATTTTCATTTTGATCGATAACCAGAAGTTAAAATGTACTTGAAAACCGTTAATTCGCTTCTAAAAGGGAAATGTAATTATTGAAAACCTCAGAAAACGTTCGAAAGTAGCTAGAAACAAATTAATATATGCTTTTCTCCTGTTTTGCTCCCAAAATGATGCTCTATTATATAAAATCTCTAAAAGATATAAATTTTATGAGGATTAAATTCTTTATTTCACACTTAGACGTTGTAGAAGTGAAGATGAGTCCGGCGACTTCCATCGTTATCATTGGATACTTTAGTCAAAAATTTAAGCCTTTTATACAGTATTTGATTTCTTCAGTTCCAAGAATCTTTGAAGCATAGGTGACTCTGCGTACATAATAAATGAACATTAGGAAATGAAGCGAATGTGAGGTATATTTCTAGCCGAGGTGGATCTAAGAGAATTTTTAAAGCTGGAATTGAAAATTATTGATAAAGTACCACTTTTTACATTGACAAACTTGTAGATTACTTGTGAGAGAAAGAAAATAATATTTCATCTTCGAATAGACCAATGTTTTTGTATGTCTAAAATAATCATTGACGGCTTTAATAGCGTGAGTCGTTCCCCGAAAGGCACCTCTTTTGGAATTAAGTACTTTATTCTCGATCCTTTTCTCATGGTCAATCAGAGATACATGCCAACTTGAACGAAACATTTACATCTGTGAATAGCTCTAGTTTTAAAACTGCAAATGTGAATGTCTTGTATAGAGAGATTGAAGAGGAGTTGAAAATTTTCCCGACCTCTTCTTTGACTTTAATTGAAACCAGAAAGATAATTAAATTTGAATAACGGAGCATAACGGCCGAGGGAAAAATTTTAATATAATTATAGTTGTATATTGTAGTGGGAGATTCAGGGGTTCTAGGGGATAACAGGTTTTAGGGTTTAATTTCTCTCCCAAAAGTAGGTTTTGGCACAAAACTAGAAGCGTAGGCAGACAAAAATGTTTGAAACAGTTCGGTTGACATCAAACAAGTACTTATGAAGTTTTCGTTCTGCAGTTATAGCTTCGAATAAAATGAATAAATCAAGAATATATAGATTTAAAGCTATTCTATTTTTTTCAAGCGAAAAATTTGTTACACGTCTCGGTGCACCCGTTCTCTGTGAGCTTTCTAACGAGTTATAGTTTTTTGACTTCCAGGCACGCCTACTTTCTTATAATGCTCCCGAGAAAAAGGGAGTACTTGGAATAGCGACAAAAATGTTTTAATTACTTATAATTTTGTTTAACTTTCCATATCTGGCGTCATCATAGATTGGAGATACATCTAGTCATGATAGTTAGACAAGTAAAGTAAGAGAATCTCAACCAACACAAAGGCAAACAGGCTAATCACCTAATTTTTCGAGCGACTTGGCAGGAAATAGTTGGCTGGAGTACACTTTACCACTTCTGAAATCTTTGACATACGGTGGTAAGTGCCTATGTCCCACCGGTGCAGACCAAGTCGTAAATCACCTCGGTCAACTGCATGAAATTTTTCAGCAAAGCAGACAAAAAAAGCTCTTTGTCGTCATGGAAGAGTTGTTAGACTCGAGCAAGGACTAGGAGGACCCAGAAAAGGGACGCGCCGCTCACAAGAGGGCAAGGCGCCGAACTTCAATCGGGAATGCAAAAAGCTCGGTGAGCTGCTGTACCGCCAATACTTCCCGACGGGCCCGATCTATGACTCCGACAAGTTCTGCCGTCGCTTCCCAGTATCACGCCGCACCTCCTACCGCTTGCTCAACGGGACGAATGCTCGTGATGTGTACTTCACGCAGCGTCGAGACTGCACCGAAACGCTGGGCCTTTCGCCCTTTCAAAAGATGACGGCGACAATGCGTCTGCTTGCATACGGAACCAATGCACGCTCCGTGAACTAAAAGATATGCGTGTCGGAAAGCACTGCCCTCGACTGCCTTCGTCGATTCTGCGACATTGTCATCGCCGCGTTTGAGAGCGATTAACTCCGCAGACCTACGCAAGAGAAAGTTGCGCAATTGCTGACCGCATCGGAGAATAGGGAATTTTCCGGCATCCTAGGCAGAAATGATGGTTCGAAATGGCGTTGGAAGAATTTATCAACCGCTTTTCACAGAATGTTCAAAGGCCAACGGAAGGCGCCGGTGGTGACACTTGAGGCGATTGCCGACCTGTCGCTCTGTATTGAGCACGACTTTTTCTGCATTTCGGGTGCCACAACGACATCAAAGTCGTAGAAGTATCGCCTCTGTCCGAGGATATTGCGTCTGTAGTGTACCTGCCGCCCTGAGAGTACCGAATCAGGGAAGTGAGCCGAAAAAAGCCGTACTGGCTGTGCGACCTCATCTACCCCAAGTAGTCCATGTTCATCGAGACCATTCTCGAGGCCGTGTTGAGGAAGCACAATATTTTTGCAACCACGCAAGAGGCCGCGGGCAAGGATTTTTAGCGATCATTCGGCCCCTCGCAGGGTATGTAGCACATCATCGTGATCCCGTCCCTGCTGTGGTAGATCGACGACATGAAGCGAATTATGAAGTGCACTGTGATTCTCTATAAAATATGCGTCGCGGAGCGCTTGTACACGGTATGCGAGGACGGTGGAGAGATATTCGACAGCTTAGTTATCGTTGAGGGCCGCCCGCCGATTTGGGATTGACTCGTCCAACTGCATGCACTACGGGGAACTAAATCGGCAATAATTGTATAAACATAAATTTCAAAGTTATGTTTGTATATTTTTTGATCAGAAGTTATGAATCATAACTTCTAAGATTATAAATTAAAATCTTCCAAATTATGCGACTTGATTGTTTTGTGCCGAGTTCAACCTTGCGGAGTTCAAGTAGGCCTCGCGATGGAGTTTGTCCAACTCCTGCGTATCCCAACAGAACCTCATCATAGACTTCGAACTGATGGCTTAGGGAAAAACATCCGTCAGAAGGAGTCCGACCTTCCTGATGAACTTTTCCGGGGTTTCAATCTGGTTGTCCGAGTCAATCTTCTTTCACTTCCCTCTCAACTATCCCCCTCTCCTCACGTTGATGGTCTTCAAAACGACTGGGAGGAACTGGAGTCCGAAATATGGCGTAGGGATATCCAAAACCCTTCGCACAGGCGCACCCCCGTCAGTACCGAGATCAACATCACGGTTGTTATCTTCTATTCCATACGTATCGGAATGGCTGCTGGACTGTCGCGGTGCTTCATTGTTTCCAGTCTTGCGAATCAACGATTGCACACGTCTTGCAGACAACATTACCGAACCTAGATGGCCATGCTGGCGTCCACGAGTGCCCATCGGTGGAGTTCTCGGTTGGCCTTCGGAAATACGTCCATCATCAGAACCCATGATGACGACAGAAAAGAAAGTGCAGAAAGACAGTTCAGGTACAATAAGGGAAGGGAATAACGGGAATTTTTTGAGGAGAGGGGAAGGGTGTGTCGGGAGAGTAGCTGATGAGAGGGGTTCGTATTCACGGTGAGTGGGTGAAGGGGATGACGATAGGGAAATGCTGCGGAGGGGAAGGGGGCGAGAATAGGGGAACCTGTTGACGTGGAAGAGGGCAAGAATAGGGGAATAAAGACAGAGGAAATGTGGTGGGGGGTGAGGTGTTGAAGGGGGTGGTGGTGAGAGGTGACAGGGGAGGTGGCTGAACATTTATTGAATACCACCAACATGGGGCCAACGTGGGAAGTGGTGAGGGGGGAAGTGGTGAGAGATTAATGGATGGGGATAGCTGCAATTTATATTGATTTCGAAGAGGAAAGGGGATGGATCCAGCGGTGTGATGGCGGTGATGGTTGGGTGTTTAATCGGTGATCTTCAGGTAACTGTACCGTACTGTGATGTATGCTAGTGAAGGGGGCGCGTATAGTATGTACCGAAGAGCATGCTATTCGCCGATAGGCATGTATACAAAGAGAATATGAGATACATGAAGAAACAACCGGGGCTGGAAGAGGGGGTTTCCTGCCACGGCATGTCAGCAAAGCGACAAAACTCTAGGGCTCAACTCAACCTGGCGATATCAAGTGAGTAAATTTAAAATAAAAATGAACGGGTTGAAATTTTAATGTTTTTTGGAGTGTATCACCGGGATCAACGATGTACTGCGTAAATATGATGAAATTACTTAACGTTAAAAAAGCCAGGGCCCACATGTGTATAAAAATCAAAATGTTTGCAGAAAACACATTTAATCGATGACTGACATTTGGAACTGTTTGATAAGAACTAATACTGAATATGCACTAATACTAAACATGCATGCGTTAATAAACCACTGGCCACTAGAATGCATACCCGTTGAGATATGGGAAACATTTTCAGAATATGTATTACAACAACCTATAATTTATGCGTGTAATAATAATAATATACATGCTGTTTGTCAGACAATGTCAGATGTATGCGGCGTCAGTCACTTTAGACTGACTTAGATATTTTGTGAGCTGAACCTCGAACTGAGCTCGGAGGTTAAGGACAGACTGTACAAGAACATGTGGTTCATTTTTTAGGCTAATAAATACGCAACCCAGGAGAGCTGGGAGAGGATAATGGACCTCACCTTTCATCTTACACTGTTGACCAATAAGGAACTCTCTGATCGCCGTCAAGACACGTAAATTGGAAAAATTGCATTCTGTGCTGTTGGGAATGTATTATTTTGACGTTCTAACTACAGTAACTGACGGTTCATTGCGGTCGACCGCCTTTGTTATGCATCCTAAGCACACTGACTTTCAATTAACGGACTGATGGTTCATTACTGCCAACTGATGGCAGTGATGCACTAAAAAATCGGCCGTTAACCGCCACAACCCGCCATTTTGATTATCCCTATCATATTGCCTGTCCATTCAGGACAAGTGATGGCAGTTTTGCACTAAAATGCTCTGCCGTTCAAACAGCGTCACTATGGTGCACCTCGACAGACTGTCGATCAATCAAAGGGCTGATGGATCACCCAGGCCAACATTTGGTAGTGGTTTGATGGCAATATCCTTTACTGCTCACAGTTCTGGCAGTTGACTGAGATGAGCCGTCAGTTGCCCCGGCTAAACCGCCAGTTTTCCTGGTAAATCATCAAATGCCCTCACTGAATCACCAGTTCGTTGGTTTACCATCAGTGGGCCTAGGAAGACCACCCGCTGGCCTCAGCCATCAGTCTGTTGATTGACGGTAAGGTACAGATGTACATCACACTGACGCAAATCTAATGGACGTCATTGCACTGTGTTTCGTACATTGCTAGAGTAATCTTCCATAGATGGCAAGTATTCGAGTAATTACCCTTTCCTGCTATCATTATCACAAAGTACAAATAAATTGGTAATTTCTTACACAAATTCTATTTTAACTGTAACTATTGTATACACTCTTGTAACGGCCATCAGGCTACTCATACAGGACTGACGGCAGCCAGACAGTAAAAACGACATTGATGGTCAACAGAATGCACTCTGCAGGACTGACCGCCATCAAACCAGTGAAAACACACTGATGGCCATCAGAATGACGCCTGCCGGACTGACGGCCACCAAACCAGTAAAACCACACTGATGACCATAATAATGGCCCATGACAGACTAATGGCCATTAAAACAGTAAAAAACAGACTGATGGCCAACAGTAAAATCCATGTCAGACTAAAAGCCGTGAAAACAGTAAAACGTACGCTGAGGGCCAACAGTTGTAGCGCAATTGGCAGTCACACTGTACTGCCATTGGCAGAGCTGTTTTTGGTGATCTTTTTTGATCTGATTTGCTGCTAACCAGCAGGAACGGTACTGAACAAGAAGGGCAACTTTCGCTTGTCGCGGGGCTTGAGGGCTTGCAATCTGGACCACTCGGCCCCCAAATTGGACCTGATATTTTCGAAGGTGAAGGGCACCTATTGGGCCAGGTGTTGAAATTACATATCTATAGCTTGGATCTCCCTTACTTGGTTGACCTGAAATCACTCACCCCGCTGTCGTAGATAATCCTAGCCTATTTAACTAGTATTTATATCTACCTGGACAATAGGGTCCTAGATTGAACAGCCATCCCGGTGTTGACTCTGAACTTGACTCCCAACTCCCGCCTTTGCAGAAACCTTTCCAACGGCAACTTTGCCTATAGCCACGTTTATACGCTCTAGCCCCCCTTTTTTCCCCCTTTCTACCTAGTATTACAAGAATCCTTTCGTTTTCTGTTTGTGATATTTACTCACACTTGGCGCCCCGGACTCCGGTGTCTATGTACAAATAGGAACTTCAAGGTTGTCGTTGGTGACAACATCCTCATCTGTAAAGGAGATATTCAGCACTGCTGACCAACTACTACATCTTCCTTGTAGAGTGTTTCACGCCTGGTGTCTATGATTATTTGGAATCGAAACCTATCAAGGCATTCCGTGGACCACGATTCGGCCTTACAACCCGGAGGACAAGTACACATTCCAGCCATCCAAGGAATTACCCCGCTCTTCCAACCCATTTCTCCTCGCCGTCGGCGAGCTGTGGTAATGCATCGAGGGGTGCTTAAAGAGAAAGAGGGACAGCGAACACCCTGTGGGTCTCGGTTTGTGTGTGTTGGGTTTCTCATTCTCTGACGGTGGTCCTTTTCTAGACAAGAAGAACTGCCCACTGCGCACTGCACTACATTAGTAAGATCCGTTCCATACTGATGGCCATCAAAACAGTAGAAAACGTACTGATGATCATCAGAATTATGCCTGTCGGACTGACAGCCATCAAAACAGTAATTTACACACTGATGGCGGTCAGTATGATTGCCATCAGAACAAGAGACTGACGGATATCAGAAAATTATTCTGATGAGAATTATAGATATCATTAAACGATCCTGGTGGCCATCAGAACATCAGAACATAAGACAAAGAAAAAAATCAGCTTGATGACCGTCAGAATATCAGACTGATGGACATAAAAACATCGAACTGACGGCCAACAATACATCAATTCAGCCATTCAAGCATCCGTCCGATGAACATCAAAAGGCCAGACTGATGTCCAGCGAAACATAAGACTGAGGGAAATAGAAGCAAGAACCGACCCACTGTTGGCAGCCATCATTGGATCCGAAACTTCACGCCCGTCAGGGTGGAAACCCATTCTATTCATCCACATTATAGAAAACTGTAGTCAATTTATGGCAACCATGTATGTTACCTTTCTGAATGTAATTTTTTACATTGACCATCACAACAAATGAGTAAAGCTGCACGGCGGATTTAGTTTGTTAATTGCAATATAGACGGGGCTCAAACGCCATTGCAGAAGTTGATGCAAGCAACACGGTACTTGGAATTATTGACTATAACTGACGAAGAGGAGAATTCAGGTTTTCTGGTACAGGATGATCGAAACAAATTCGTCCAAGTAGGTTTTTCAAACATCAGTTCCGAAATTATGCCTATGTTACTAACCATCGGTAGAACCACGAACGACATCTCCAGTAGTCAGATTAAATTCGGGTGATCAAAGTTTGAAGAAAGATGCTTCAAAGTTCGAATCTTTCCTTGAACTAACTTCAACAACTTCTTTCGAGCCAAGCCACGCAACACACCAATACTCTACGAAAGAGCTAATACTCCATCCTCGACACAAATCATGGAATACACAAAAACCATGACTTCTTTCTGCACTTTCACAAGATACAGCATACCAGCGAAATCTCCATCCGGCAGATCCCATATGAGGGCCACTAGTCCAGCAAACTTCTTCACCGCTATCATTGCCTTCCTGATCATCTTGGAGAGCCCATCAGGTAAATCTACACCATAAAACTCGCGATTATTGAGTTCAGTTTCACCGTGAGCAAGAGGATCGTCTCAACTATTTTCTCTCTGAACTATTCTGAAGCTTTCCCAAAAAGCATACGGTGGTACAAACTGAAATTTATAAGTATCATTTAATGTCATACACAATAGGTCGGAACCTGATATCACCTTATTCTGTTGCTGAAGTTTCCATTCATACAATGCCGATAGCACATACCGTTCATAATAATATCTGTGTCTCATTGACGGGTGGATACGCAAAATGGCTTGCATGCAATCTTTGAGAGGCCTGTTAGCAAATGGTACACACCAATGAACATGGATTGATACGCATCCAAAGATGTCGGCACAATGGGTCGATTGTTTTCATCCACGGAAAATTCCCCAGAGCAACTCTCAATATCCTCGTAAAGTCGCAGAAACCTAGAAATATCATCCTGAAAATTGAATAACATCCCATACGTTGTCGTACAGCATCTTCAATGTCATAATTTTGTAATGCCTCATGACGACTAGAATATCTTCTCGAGAAGTTCAGTACTCCATGAATAGATGAATCCGAATATCTACCCGTACACTGAGCTACCTCTCCGGCGATCTCAACTTCTGCGCTAGCTCTCCTGAAATAATTACAGAGGTGGCAACAAGCGTTTGAATTGTGACCTGTAACATCAATCGCACTGTTTAGAGCTGGGGTGTCACCAGAACATCCAACTAAGTCCAGGAACACAATAACTTCTTTCCCTTCAGCAGTAATCTACCAGAAACCTTCCTCCATACCAGTTGTAATATTAGCTCTGATTCAGTCAAACAAAGCCTGGAATGAGACTCAAGGAGGTGTCAGCGAAATCACCCTGCAGGCAGAACAACTGTTTCTTCTATGGACTGGTAGGTTGAGCGGAGCCACAAATTAACCAGTCGCCGAAGACTTCTTCCTCCCCTCCGTCAAGGTGAAACAGTCCTAAAATAGCAGAAAACTTTAAATGAAATAATATTCCCCTACTTGCAGTTTTCTAAAACTCGAAATTACCCTACCCATGTCTACCAGTCTTGTCTCGCCCTTCACTATCATTATCCTAACACTCCCTACGGATTCCAACGGATGTAAAAGATGTATGCTGTACCGACCATTATTATTGTCAGGCTCGGGTATATAACAGTCTTCACTACTGTCTTGACAAGATTTAACACGAGAAACAATTCCTATTTTTTCTTCTTCTTCTACTTTTATCAAAATTTCTGATGAATATTTATCCTCATCAAAAGGTCGGAAAAAACGATACACAATAGTTGACCAGTTCAGGAAACATTCATAGGCCCGGTGATGAGAATTCAAAATGCACATATCATAACCAACCCTCATCATTGCACCCAACTATTGTCCCGTTCCCTCGCCTTACATCAATTCAATCACATTCCTATCTTCGTTTGACAGTTGATGGACTTCATCTTCAAATAAGTGGAAATCAGTCTGCAGATCAGACGTTGTTGAGAAGGGAGAGGTCGCAATATTGCTGCAAGCCTTCCCTCCATACACTTCTCGATACTCGATTTCATGTGCTCAAAATGTGATTGCGACAACTTAAAGATGTTCGCAACTTCCACAAATAAGTTTGCGTGGCCATTCAGTGAAATTGATACAACATCTCCCGGTTCTGCAAGTCGTAAAAACCGGTCTCCAGTCCAGATCTCATCCAAAAGTAACCTTCCAGAGCCTCTGTAGAATCGCTCACGGTCGGCTATAACAGGCCAATCATCAATACAATCAGATAGTTTCACACCAGGTAGCCCAGGCCGAGTTATCCCTTCCCTTTCGAGTTTTCCATCATTGTACATACGAGACATCCCATTGATACTTGTCTGCTTCATTGCATCGTACAAGAAGTGTGTACTGGCATGTAGTCGGGTATAATCGCTGACGGGAATCACTCTAATAGTAGACTCGATACTACCGTCACTGCAGTATGCTCGTCCAGTTACCCCCGGTTTCGATCAATCCACTGGGTGCGCTGCATCTTTGGATTTTTATGCAAGACGCTTTCGAATGTAAGGCACAAGTTTCATCGATACGCTCCTATATGTCCGGAACGTAATCCCCTTGTCAACATCAATCTTATAATTTTGGAATTTTTTGGGAGGTTGGGCTTCCTCCCACCGCCGGACTTCCATTACCTTCATACTTGTGCAAAGTTGATTCACAATTTAATACTTTGTCTTTGAGAATCTGACACTTCAAGACGCTATCAATACAGGCAAAATCTTTTTGCAAGTAATCCAAAGGAAGAACCCTCTTCGGCAATCCCCTACACCTTTACAACATCAATATACATCATTCCATCGGGTTTGACATGTTCTTCCCCATCGAAACAAGTGTTTTCATCTCCAGTTGATACCACATCAATCTTCGAAACCATGCAAACATCTAACACTTCTTTGGGCGATACCTTATCACTCATCGCTTTGGGTGAAGAAATCTGTGATTCCTCGGTGTTCAGTGCTTTCCCAGCCTCATTCTGACGATGGCATTCACCGGTGCTGACGACGTTTCGGGATATCTTTCTTCTCTTCAAAAAACTTCCTCTTGGGGCTACTACTTTCAACCGATGGGGGATCTTGGAGAAATTTATTACTATCAGGTGTTGCTACCAACAAAATAATAGTCGTGCAGGTTGGCGGAACATAGTACATTTTATACTTATTATGATTCTCAGAATAACAAGGAGTGACATACGACCTCTGATGGTATATAGGTACTTACGGTTAGCCACCAGTACTACTGACGTTGTATCTGTTTTTGAAATTAAATATTCATTACGAAAACCATCTGTATGAGGAACTCAACTCTTGCCGCTACCTCAGTACTTGAGATTTATCTCAAGTACGAGGGCTGCAGTAGCTAAAATTTCAGGAACATCAATACATGTTGATTGCATCGATCAATTGCTCCTAGCAATGAACGATAGGTTAAAGCACTGAAAATAAGGATAACTCTTGCTGCGGCGTCACGATGGTCCTCGCACTGGTGGAGTGAATACAAATGACCCCCCACTCCGAAAATATTTATAACCTAGCTATGAATTAAGAGCCATCAATATGAGGATAGCGGAACCCCTACGGTGGTGACGTCACGGCGGTGATGCGTACGACGGCCACCTGTATGAGGGTTCATGAACTTCTGTCGCTTGCTGTGTCTTGCTTTTATTTCTTTAACGAACACTATGCACACCACATTTCGGCTAGGGTCATTATTACCCTGCAGGTAGGACTGGGATCCTCCATTACGAGGTTAAGAGCTATTGTCTTCCAGGTGCCATCAGCAAAAGGATAGCAGATACCACTTGAATTGTGACTACGATAACAATTATGTAGTGGTACCCGTATGAACCTCAATAATATCTAAGGGGTCATCATCTCCCGGCTTTTATTGTGTTTTTCATTTATTCCTTCTATCCATCGATAGATCAATTATGCAGATCTCATATTACTTTCCCTGTATGTTTATTCTTTATTATGATTTATCGTAAGGGACTACGTTACGAGTTTGGTAATTACGTATACTTCAAAATATATTTTTGCAAAGTCATTATTACATGAAATTGAACGCTCATACACGCGGCCTCGTTCTGATGACGTTGGTGCGGATGGATGTCTTATTGAAAGCCCTCTTCCTGATGACCCTCTTATTGATAAACCTCTTACTGATGCCGATCATGCTGATGAACGCGGTTGTGATGGATCCTCATGCTGAGGGCTAACCATAAGTGTGGTGACCCGCCGCCACTGCTGCCCGTGGTCATCATTTACAGGCTATAGGAGTTGTTTACACATTTACAGTGTGACACACCCAGTCCTGTAACTGCTCATACTGTGTTAGGCTTGCCTAAATGTCAAAATTGGAGGTATTCAGCTCTTTATTATGTTATTTTGATCCCTTTCAGTGTTGATGGCCGAAGGGATTTCTCAACGATATGGAGCACATATCAGATGAAAACACTTCGGAAGTGGTGTTTTGTATGATACCAATACTTGAGTTTCACATTTCCCAGCTGAAATACATTCGAGCCTTTAGGTGTTTCTTCATTACAAATGCAGCAACTGCTAGAACTTTATAAATAGGTATGGTTGATATGCCCAGAACATAAATATTTCGATGTTTCTCATTTTGGCACTGACAACTCCATCCGTTCTTCATATTCATTCCACCTATCCTCTTTTCGCTTCAGTTGCCACTGAAGAAAGGTATGCGTTAAGCAAAACCATCCTAGGTTACACCATGTCACGACGGAAATTGCGGGGTGGTTTATCAGATCAGAACTTGGATGGGAATGAGAGTTAGCCGGTGAATGATTCGCGTAATGGGGTCGAAGCAATACTGACTTACAACCTCCGTCGACTTACTCCTGCCCCCATGCCGGTGCCGAAAGTGGGGGAATATACTGAAGTTATGTGGAACCTTTCAGATAACGAAGCTGACACTACTTCGTTAGATAATGCTTGTAGAGGAAGTTAGGTGGTTCACGGAAGAGGAAGTCTGATTTTTTCGGTGGGAAAGATGTGTGTTGGCCTGTCCTTGTCAGTATAGGCGCTTTGATGGATCTTTGGATTTGACGTACACAAAGCCACACTTTTCACCGGGTCTCGGGGACCTGAATACGTGAAAATACAAGGACGTCACATTTATCCCCAACTAGGAACTGAGACATGAGTTTGGTCGGCAACAAGGAATTAATTCGAAGTGGAGGGTTTGCGAATAGTAACCGTATGGAAAAAATAATGTTTCAGACGATAAGAACCTTCAAGTAACAACTAGAGATACCGGAGAGCAAGAATAAATTGCCCATTCTGAGTTTAGAGCGTCTGCTACTGCTCTTCTACTACGTGTACAAGCACTAGAAAACACGATATCTGGTTTGCGGGATATCTTACGTGGTGTACAAGTGCTTACATTCCCCGGGGAGACTTATGTGTCTCGAGCGACTACCAGCGATCGTCTCAATAAATTACTTCTGGCATACGTTGGTAGGGCTTTGAATAACACTCAAGTGAAAGGAAACATTAGAAAAGGGGGAGGTTCGATACCTTCTACTATGAACAGTGCGACATGCGTGATGTTGAGGATGCTAAATACAAATCCAGCACACTGCATAATTCGTGACTTCCTCGCTACAGTGGAAATTGGGAAGTGTCAAGCACCATCGGATGTTATCACTGGCCCTACAAAGTTTTACCGAAGCTAATTGCCATTTTCAGTTCTTTCAACTCTCTCTGCCATTGGATTTGGTACCGACCATGCAAAGGAAGTTCTAGGAGGGGTGTCCCGATACAGTAAGACAGCAAGGATACAGCAAGATTAAATTGTGAGCATGTGCTTCTGCGGTACTGATAAAGGCCAGAAAGCTGCTCCTTCCCTTAGTTCACATCAATTATTATCACTTATGGTATTCAAAAATTACGAAGGCGGGGCAATGACATTACATTCATTTATCAGCCACCCTGAACATGGTTTTCAAGTGAATGTATATTCGATGAAACAAATGTGTTGGCTACGAAAAGCTTGGACAGTGTGGGATCTCAGTTGAAAATTTTGTAAATGGAAAGCCTTCGAAGAACGAGTTGTGAACATATCGCGGCATCATTTGAGGAATTGCCAAACCACCTGCTTGAATTCTGTATTGAAAGGACTCGTGTACCTGCACTACGATATCGATTTTTGGGTGATCTAACTACAACAAATGACTTACTTGGAAGGTTAACTGTTCATATTCCAATTGCAGCTTTGAAATCTCCTCAGGTTTGGACACAGATCTAAAACATTCTAGGAAGTGACCGATATCATCCACTATTGAATGAGATATGGTAGAATGCCTCAGAGTAACATTATATGGGTTCACTCGTACCACAATTTCTTCCACACCTCGCAAATATCAATATCATATCACCATTCTAATTGAACCAAAAGAGTGGCGCTATTTAAATATTGTCGGAGTCGGATGGATGCAGTAGTCCGATAGTCAAGGGTGTGCACAGTCAGAAGTGCACAGTCGGCACAGTTGACGATATCAGAGGAAGGTTTACAGTCAAATTCAGGCTACTTATAGACAGAATACAGATACATTGAAGGTTTCCATGTAAGTGTGAGCGGATAAAAATGCGTGAGAGGACGTTATCGCAAATCAAATGGTTCGAATAGATCAGGTCCGTTCATACTGTTCTAGTAATTCCATTAAAAATTTCCAATTCTGATGCCGCCAGCTGATTTATTTCATAAGGATGCCTTATTACATCGACTTTATCATAATGCGTGATGATCATGATGGAGTCTGTAGAATGATTCCATATCTCTTTCATTATGTTGTTAAAATGGTATTACTGCCCTGATGTTATCACAAAGGCATATGCAGCCATACGAATGAGCATGTTAATGTCATTCATGTTCCATCAATACCGTGGTTTCATGCTGATGCCATAAGTTGCGCCATTATGATGCCATCAGCAAATTGGCGTCATTTTGGAACCACCAACAAAATGGAGTACCAAAATGGCGTCATTTCGGTGTCATTAACTCATTAGTGTCATTCTGATGCTATCAAAAAAGTGGCGACATTTCGTTACTGTTAACAAAGTGGTGTTATTCTGATGACATCGACGGAATTATGCCTTTTTGTGCCATCATGGTATCATATCAATATCAACATAGTACTATCAAGAAAATGCCCCTATTCTGGTGGCACCAGTACTGTAAAGTGGTGTTATTCAGGCGTTCTCTATACTACCTGAGTACCCCATTATTGCCAATCTCAAATTTATTGGATTATGTTGTCAATCGAATTTCCTTACCTAAACCAACTGACCCTTCATCCTTTTCGCTATCATATAAATATTTACTAGGAACAGCCCGTCTACTGGGTTTCGAAACCGTCGCTGCGTCTTCTTCTATACTGCGTTCGTATTCTTCCCATGACATCACCAGAAGATTCATGATGCGGGTCCGAATCGCTATCCTATCTTCCATCCCTATGTTTGGAACGGTTTACGGATGGGGCCTTTCCAAATTTTTCCACGTCTGCGATGACCCTGCGGGACATATGAACTAGAGAAGTGCATCCTCGAATAACGCACATCTTTCCTTCTTAAATTTCATTTTAAGTGCACGAAAAGCCGAAGCAGTGTTATGTGCGGCCAACAATTACTTTGTAGATGAAGCAAGGAACAAAAATGAACTTTTAGCACGAAATGATTCTTCGAGAAATGATAGGGCAACCTTGTGAAGGTTAATTTCCCGAGTCTCCGTATATATCACCGGGGTTTGACTGGCCGCAGTTCTGTCACTGTATCCATTTCCCATACTATTTACAGTTACTACTTTAACTATGGAAGTGTACTGTATAGCGATTCTTAACCCCGGAAATGGCGTGAACAAATTTCAATTCATTCGATCGCCTCGATACCTTCACAGCTTCCGTCGCTTCCTTCGGGGAGTATACTGACATTCTCTCGATGACATTATCCAAAGATTTAAAGAAATCAAATAATCGCTTCTCTTCTTCCTCAACTGCGTAATGATTTATGGAAAACGATTTTCCCATTCGTGCGTCAGGAAGAAATGAATTACCCCTTTAAGAATAGGTGGACGTCATCCTGGACATTTGTTTCGCTTAAAAAAGGAACCTATATCGTTCAGAAACACCTCCTTTGCCTTCATTATCTCTTCCGTAACTAAATTCATAACAGCAGTGCGAACCGTCTGAGCAACAACTACAAAAAGATGAAGCTCATACCTTGTGTCCCCATGGAGATTATCATCCAAAACCTGAGTGTCGGTGTTCCTGGCATCAAACTGTTCCTCTTACGGAAAATGGTGTTACCTTGGCTCCTACTTCTCTTGAATCTATCACTCCTGGAATTAAGGTCTCCCGCAGGCGAAAATATATGTTGAATTACATGGGAAATCAGCTTCCTCTCTATCCAAAGACATTTCTCTCGCCCCAATTCCGGTATGACGTCTGGTCTGGCCATTTTGATGCACTCGTCAAACTATATATGATTTTGTTGGGTACTGCTTCGAGATTGTTCAGAGCCACTTTCCGAATTCCGAAATGTCGACATGTCGAGCTGGAGCTGCCACAAGAGCCGTAGTGGGATGAAAAGTTTTCCTCGAAGGGACTCGTCTTCATAGCGCGCCGGAACTCTAAAAATAATACCTTTTCTTGCCGCCCACAGGAGTTGCGTCACACTGTCCTTGATCATCTAGTTAGAAGCATGGACAAGAAATGTTGGATGAGATTCCTTCCTATTATGGCTTTGAGCAGCAAATAGGAAAACGGAAAGTGCAGAAGGGCTGTCATGGCCGCTTTTTATGTGACTGAATATGTCAGATGCCTTCCTCCCTGTTAATTGAGACATGAAGCGCTGTAATAGGTGTTCTCTGCTCATAATATCTTGCATTTCTTCAAGCACTACATCATTAAGTTCTTGTTTCTTTTTCTTCCCCTGTTGTGACTTTGCGAACCATCCACATTCCTTGTGTATCGTACAGAGGCGAGAATGAGTCTAACGACGGATAAGGCCTATGTTAAGGCGTCCTTGGCATCGGTTTTGATGGTATCACAGAGCTTTTCCTTAAGTTGATATATGCCTATCGTCACTGCTTTGATGATAGCGTCCTTCTGAATCGTGAATTGTTTAATCATTTTCATACTGCTAAATACACTGAACGACGGGGCGTAATTGTGCTTTGTGAGGTCTGCCTGATTGCCGTACACCCCAGTTTCGAAATCCTCCGAGGAGATCGTCGTTTCTAGTGTTCCACTTCGAATGCGGGTTGATGCTGGGTACCAATTGATGCTGTCAGAATGATGGTGCCAGAATAATGATGCGATGCTGGTGGTGCGAGAGTGGTAATGCTGTGATAATGGCGTCAAAATGATGGTAACGGTGAAATGGTGCCGGGATGGTGGTGTCAATATCATGAATTGTTAGAATGGAGTGAAGGTTCTGATATAGTGTGCTCGATGACTGTCACTTGGCTCTAAGGGAACTCCCCTCACCTTAAAGGAGGGAAAAAGTTGTTGGAGATCGGCTTCTGGAATAGAATGGCGCCGGATGTCACATCAGAACGTAATTTGTTCTCGATTGGTGGTGTCACACTGAGTTCTGTGGTCGACAACTGACACCTCGTTCTCTTGGAGGGAATAATGAATCTTCGGGAAGGGAAGTTTTACAAGTTTGGTTTTAAATATTCATATAGATACCGAAGCGACTGTCAGTTCGCATATTTTTTATATTTATGTGAGCGTCGGTAGTTTTCCAAGTCCAGGATCTTCCCCCTAGGATCATTCTGGGCCCCAGGAGGGCCCCAGAAATCCTACCAAATTTCCCAGGAATTCTGGAGTTTAATCCTGGGGTGGGCTGTAAGCACCGTAAAACACATTTTGCAATGCTGGCATTTTCCTTGGATTAAGACCCTAGGAATCCTGGGAATCAAACCTAGGGGTACCCGGGCCAAGATTTCCAGGAAACACAGCGTTCGTTAAAGCTCCTAAAACGCCCATCCCCAAAAATATTTCTCCCAGGAAATTTACAGGAATCCTTGGCCGAACCCCAGGAATCCTGGAGGGAAAGTTTGATTTGCAGGTACTCGATATATTCATCCAGATTGTCTGGGTACTACTAGGATTGGACAAGTAGGAACCTCGGGATAATATCCGCTTTCAGGGAAATATAGCTGGTCTAGAAGTCCTTACCCCCTCCCGTATAAGAAGTTCCAGGAAGCTGCCAGGAATCTAGGTAAACTCCCATGAATCCCCGAGTTCCCCCAGTAGTCCCGTGATACTCCCGGATTCTTGAGGATAGTGGTCTGTGTAGAGGTGCATACTTGCTTACTAAAGGATTTTCCAGGAAACTCACAGGAATCCCAGGAGCCCCACAGGAATCCTAGGATACTCCCGGGATTCCTGAGGAAAATAGTCAGCCTAGAGGTGCTTAACTCCTTTAGTAAATGATTTCATAAGAAACAACTAGTAATCCCGCAATGCTCCGGGGATTACTGGGAACAAAGTAGTTTTAGAGGTGCTTACATTCTTTGGTAAACAATTTCCAAGAAATTCCCAGGAATCACGGGAAACCTTCATAAATCCCGAGACATGCGCGTAAATTCTGGTAAGCATGGTCGGACCCTAGGTGATTTCGCCTTTTAGTGAACGATTTTTCAGGAAACAAGTAGAAATACCTCGCACCATTCAGGAATCCAGTCACTATATCGGGGAGTCCTGGGTGTTGCACGGTGCAACACGCAGGCTTTTAGTAACCGATTTCCCAGGAAATCCCCAGTAATCCTAAAATATCCCGCGAATCCTCGGGACAACTCTCCTTTAAATTTAATACATCTGGTTTCCGGTCTTCCTAAATTAACTTAAAATAACTAAATAACGCACTCAAGACAAATGATGTAGCGTTACTGTAATGCTTATATGGGATAGGATACCCATCTCACTTGACAAGATACCATTTGGGTTGCACAAGTCAATATTTCCAAGGTAAATTTCCAAGAAATAAACTTTTCTGGGTGTCCAGGAGTTCAATTCCTATTGATTTCCTCGGGAATATATGCGAAGTCATGAGTGACTCCCTGGGAGTATTATCCAATACCAAAACTCCCCGCCTTTTAACTCCCTTCTTATCATCTGCTCCTCTGCATCATCATTCTAACTTCAATCGCTCGCTCCCCGCCCCCTCATTTCCTCATTAGCCCCCTTCTTTTCATTCGTTATTCACTCCCCATTCACACCATCCTCCTCTTCCCACTTGTATTTTTTCCCTCCTCATTCAATCTCCACCGACTCACCAGTCGCCATTTACCCCCCTCTCTCTTTCGTGCATTTAACACCTACCCGTTCTCCCATATGCCACTTCCTCATTTTCCCTCTTTTCCATCCAGCTCGTCCCATCTACCTC
Source organism: Kappaphycus alvarezii (assembly GCA_002205965.3). NCBI lineage: Eukaryota > Rhodophyta > Florideophyceae > Gigartinales > Solieriaceae > Kappaphycus > Kappaphycus alvarezii. Next base: position 1,119,501 of record NADL03000699.1, on the reverse strand, counting down.
TCGTACCTTCGATTTCCAATCTTTACTTGCAATGACCGGCGGCCGTATGTCTATGCGATTATTGCAAAAGGACGCCCCTGGACGCTCAACTAGGGCCATGATGAGGAATCGTGGTGAAGACGTGCCACGTTTCGGGAGAATTGTGCGGAAGGCACAGAGTCTTATGACTGCCGGGAACTCGACGGAGTGGACAGCCTGTCCGGTGACGAACCTGCACGCGGCACGACTGAAGAAGTATACGGTAGGGGAACTGGGAAGTATGACGAGATCAGTATAATTCTTTTGGCTCGGCTCGATGCGTGGATGACTGCCCTTATTGAGGACTTGCCTAGGAAAAAGCAAGGGATAAGTAAGGGTGGAAGCGAAACAGTGGTTTTGAAGGGGAGTTTTGAGCAGCTAATACCTTCCGCGACAGTAGAACTTCTCAATCACTGCGCGAAGCGGCTTGACAGAGAGTTGGACAGGATATGCTCGGAAAGGGAGGAAGACGAGTCATTTGAAAAATTGGTATTCCGGAGCATGAAACTCTGGCCGACTCCCTTCAGAATCATCGTCGCGTGAATACAATTGCATTCGTTCATCCAAGGAAAGGTCATATCTACATCGCCTTGACTGAAAGTGGATTTCACGATCTCGTTTGTTGCTGGTTAGGAGTAATTTTGGATTGCTACATCTGTCATATGGAGGAACCTGGAAAAGAAGCTGTTGCCTTTTCAGCTGAGTGTACTATTCCCATGATAAGCGATTATTAGAGGGATGAGCAATAGTTGAGTTGAAATTAGGTTCAAATATGTGCTATGCGTGCTGTGTTGCAGTGGCGTTCAACAATAAATGTACTCGCCTTGGTTTGTTTTGAGAACAGACATCGTAATAGTCAGGTCACCCGCTCAGCATGCCGGCTCTGTCAGGTGTGAACCCCGCAATACGTTTCTACGCCTTTGTCGCTACAACTACCGGCCTTCTCAGCTCCCAAGCACAATTAATCTTTCGCAATAGGGCCAAGGAACGGGCCTTGACAAGTCAAACTTCTGAGAAAGCGCTTCAGCGTATGATGACAACGCATATACCCTCTGCCATCCACGAGTATGTGAGTTTAGCAATCAACAACCGAAGACCAAGGAGCGAACACCTGCGGGCCTGGTCATCAGATCTTGGTGACTGAGGCCTTGGATAGTCCACTACCCCAATCTTTCAACATATCTCTGGCCTCCCGTTTCCGTTCACGTGAAATTGCTGGTTTGGATTTCTCATCCTTTATCGCCTGGTGCTTGAGGTCATGATACTGATATAGTACATTTTCTGTATGCTCCACATTCCGGTGATCAGCTTCAGTCCAGTATGGAAAGTTGTAGTTTTCTGCGAGGAACCGATGACAGGGTAGAGGTGTTGCTATACCGGACCGAACCGAGAGAAGCTGCTTTGCCTCCGGGAGGTCAGGGCAATAGCTAGCGATGACTGTGTGGCACCGCCACTTCACACAATCTGCATCGACAGCCAAGAATCCTGATTTGGCAACTTCTCTGAGTGGTCGCATGACCAGGTCGATAGCTTCTTACGTACTCAACTGGTCTGATCCATCCAAGAAACCTGTCGATTTGGTTGGAAGGAAGGCGACTATTGTACTTCCGTCTGCAATGAGTCGGCGACAGCACTCCTCAGCAAAGTCGAATGCAGCGAAATGGAATGGATAAAATGTTATTCTTCAAGGCTTCATAGACGTTACCAATTTGTCGTTGTATAGTTGCAACATCAATACGATAGACTGCTCCCCATCTTCCTCCATACTGCACCAGCGGACTTCAGGGTTAGAATCCGACAAAATAGCATTACGAACGACCGGGAGACACTGGTGTCCAAGTTCAGCTTGAATTGGGTGGCTGGGAACACATCCCGATCGATGAAAATGCAGAATATCACAAATCATAACCCTTCTCATCTGATCTATCAAAGCAGTATCTCCAAATTTGAAAACACTTTGCAGGATTTCCGAGGTCTCAATTCTCAACTTGAGAGTATTCAATTCTGAATCATCCCACACTTCATCCCCTTCCCAATCCCCCCATACATCACGCAGATTAAGCAGTTCTTTTGCACGGCTTCCAGCTCCCACTCTCCAAACGATCGCAGTCAACACTGTCATCTTCTGCAGTAGCATTCCTGTTCCCTCCCCCCAAATGATCGTCAACACCACAGCTCCCCTTTGATATATCATTTCCGCTTACTCCTTCCGAACTTCAGAATTTGCGCGTCGAACGAAGCGATGTGAGGTGAGTCATCGCTGCCCTTTGCAATCGACTTTCCACTCCCTCCCTTAACAGTCGTCATTACCACTGTTTCCCTCTGCTGTGGACTTTTCGCTCTCTACCAACTACTGACGGCCAACATTACCGCCGCCCTTTGCCGTGTAATTTCGCTCCCTCTTCTCAATCATCGCAACCATCACCGCCGTATTTTCAAAATGGCTTTCCACTCCCTCCCGCCAATGATCAAAGGCATCACTGCCACCCTTCTCGGTGGTTTTCTGCTTACTACCTCCCAAATTCCGCCAAAACTACCGACTTTCTTCAGCGTGCAACGGCAGTGGCTCCCCGCTCGCTCCCATCTCACCTCCGTCACTGCCCTTCTCTTGGGCGTCCTCCCGCAACATCCCGTGATGCCCCCATCACCTAAAGGGAGAGCCGGCATCAGCATTTGAAATAAGGTAAGTCCCAGCCCCTATAAGTGCCACCCGAAGCATTAAGGATAGTTGCAACTAAGACTTTTTTTTTGGACTGAATGAATTGTTTTTACTCGCGTGGCTTGGCCACTTCAGTGCATGTACGTTTTTGGGGAATGGCTATGAATAGTAATATTACTAGCAACGCAGTACTGGCCGAAAGGTATTATGCAGTTTTCATTTGTAGGTTTGCTACAGCATCACGTGGACTGATGGGAGGTACGTACTAATAATATGAATATTCGATACGGCCATTGTATTGCATATCCGCGGCGGGAATCTGACAATTTTCTAGGCTTTTTGGAGCGCGTTCTTCTTCTTCAGATGATGAATCTGCTCGGTCATATGTCCAAAGAACGGATTGTATTCTTGGTCATGAAACTGAGGATATAAGAATTATGGACATTGAGTGCATTGCCGGCTCCTAGGTATATGACTGTTTTGAACCGGTACCCCTGGTATCATGTCTAGTGGAGGAACGGTGGCTGTAGAGAGCCTGAAAATGATGTGGAAAGTAAAGGGGACCTATTATTCGGCCTGATAGATCTTAAAATACAAAAAGAGGTGCTCTCAGGGCCCCCTATTCTCCGGTAATTTGGCAATCCTGGGAATTTGGTCCCAGGATTCCTGGTGTGTTCTCGAAATATAATCTCCAGGTTTTAGAAACCTTGGATAAATCCTGGTAGCATATAATATCAAATCCTGGACTACCGCCCAGGATCAAGTCCTAGGTTTAATAATCCTGCGGCAACCCTGGACTAATGTGGGGTTTGTGCTGTGCCTGTATCCGAACACGAGTCGGAGTTTTGATCGCAGGCCATGTGAGACCCTGGGCGAAATCTTGGATGTATAGAACGCCATATCCTGGGTTACTCCCAACGTCCCATGTCCAGGCTCACCAGACCTGGGCCATTCCTTGGGTATTCCTGGGTTTAATTTTGGCTGTATCTAACAATACGCAGACTGTTGATCCCAGGCCACCGGCTGTCCTGGGCGTCTACCTGGGAGCATAGTAACCGATCTCCTGGGCTGTTCCCTAGGCCCTTACCCCAGGTTCATCAAACCTGGGGTATTTCTGGAGTATTCCTGGGTTTAATTTGGGCTGTATTTAAGACGACGAGTACTTTTGATCCCAGGCATTTGTTAGCCCTGGGCTCAATCCTGGGAGCAGAAAACGTAAATTACTGCGCTATTCCCCAAACTAAATGCCCAGATTCAGCAAACCTGGGGTAATTCTGGGTATTAATCGTACTATATTGGGATGTATGTAACTCGACGCCGACTTTTTATCCTAGGCCACGAGTAGCCCTGGATGTAGTCCTGGGAGCATAGTATCCCATTTCCTGGATAATTATCCAGGTCGCGTGCCCAGGATTAAAATTCCTGGGTCGTTCCTGGCCCTCCCTTCTGCGTCTGTTTGTTGCCTAAGAGTGCATTGAATTTCCAGGATTTGCGCAGGTTCCCGTGTCCCGGAAACCTGGGCCAGGAACTCCTGGGGCTTTTTTCGTAACCTGGAACCTGGGAGTTTTCCCAGGATTTCTGGGGGTCACCTGTACTTAGAAAACTACCGAAGGGTTCCTGTATTGGTCAAAGTGGAGCAAGATTCCACGGAGGGGTAGACTCGGTCCATTGTCTGCGATAAAATTGTTTCTTTTAGCTGCCACGAGCCAGGATACGCAAAAGTGTTCTGGATTTCCGCTTTGATTGTTGTAACGGGATTCTATCTGGTATATGGCAGTAACATTAACACCACTGCAGGTCCTTGAAGGGAACTTGCGAATGCAGACGTTATTCGTATTTCAATACTAGCGTACATGATGCATATTATATATCATATGATATTGGTAGCATTACTGTGTAGATAGACAGCATTATTCATTTTTAAATGTTCTATGATGGACATAACTACCGTTACGATTCACAGAAAAATGTACTATCTTTCAATATCGATCTTAACTAAGACCATTTACATTCACTCTACACCTACAACCGACCACATCTTTCAAACATTAGAGTACCTAAACACTTCCCCTGCAGCCGTGGCTTGTGCTCACCATGTATTGGTGCTGAACAATTTAATTCAGTGCTGTTACTAACAGTACCGCTTTCCGATAGCAATCAATTGAAGTACCACCACAGCGACTGAAAGTACATTACAGTGATGCACTGTGTTTGTGACTGTGCTGTGTCATTCTGATGGCCATCAAATTGGCGGCCATCAGTTTGTCGGCCATGAGATTGGCGATTCAAAAGTGCCGCCTTAATGACGGCGCCATTGCAAAGGCCCACTAAAAGTCCATGGTGCATGGTGAGCATTTGCAATGGTAACTTCATTATGGCGGTACTTTTTGATCCTTACAAATTTCCTCTTCAGTTATTCTTTGAATAAGTTATCTGGGGTATGAAAGCATTCTCTACTCCATGGCCACTGGATGCCTTCCGCCTCATGTCAACTGCCCCTACAACATCCCTTCGCAAAAGTCAACTGTCAACCCAACTTTAACCTTCAGCGGGCTCTTTTGTAGTCTAACCATGTGATTGTGTAGATGGCATGGATGATGTTATGTTGTATTCCGTAGGTGTCATTAATTTTGGATCGTTTGTCTCGTTTCTCTATATTATTCTAACTTTCTTATATTGTTGATGACGTTGTATTGCACTCTACTGATGGAGTTCTGTTTTGGTCAAGTGACGGTGCGGTCGTCATGTGCTGATTGTCTTGATGTGCTGATTATGTGTTTTGGACCGGGTAACGGTTGAGCCGTTCCGCTTCGGTGCTTTTTATGAGTTATATTCTAACTGTTTATATTGTCGCAGTGTGTTCTTTCTGCGATATGTCTTTGTTGCGGTGTATCGCTGTTACAGTGTGTCTTTGTCGAAGGGAAGTTTTGTTGCAGGGTGTCGTTTTTAAATTGGGACTTTGTTGCAGGGTAGTGTTGTTGCAGGGTGGTTTTGTTACAATGTGTCGTTCTTGCAGGGTGCTGATGTTGCAGGGTGATTTTGCTTCAGGGTGGTGTTGCTACAGTGAGTCTTTGTTGCAAGGATGATGTTGCTGCAGGGTTGTGTTGTTGCACAGTGATATTGTCGCAGGGTGGTGTTGTCGCAGTATGTTGGCGTGGTCATAGTGTGTTGGCCTGCAGGTTGATTTACAGTGGACTACCTGAGTGATGCAGTTTTCGTATGTTGGGGGTGCAGTGCTAACATGTCTGGTGTTTTGTCGCAGTTTTGCGGTGTAACGGTGGTTTGGCGAGGTTCTCTCTACCTTTATTTATTAGTATACAGTATATGATATCGTAAGTTTGTTAGCTATAGATCGTTAGGGCGTTCACCATGTCGTAATGGTTGTGATAAGTCGCTTCTTAATAAACTATCATGTTCACCGGCATTTTTGGGTAGCCAGCAATGCTAGTGGCGTTTGCCGATCGACAATAATCACCATCGTCATGTTCATGAAGAGCCTATCATTCTGCCGCCATTGAGCTCCCATCTTGCTGGTATGCGATATTGGTAACTATAAGTATATACTTAGTGAAGATATAGAGTATATCCCCCCAAAGTTCAACTTCATCACTATCAAAACTATGTGGTTTCATTTTGGGTAGTTGTACAACATAGCTGTAGAATTTATAGTGTGTCTCTTCTGAAGTGGTGAAATAGCACCTCGAAAGTGAAGTGTGTGTAGTTGCACCAGAGCTTGCGGTATAGTTGGCGAAGTAGGACATTATAACTAGAGGTAATGGTAAAAAGGTACTTTACAAATTGCAGAAACATAGCTTGAGAAACTATACTTTATAACTTCTAGAGTGCGATTAGTAAGTCTTTTACAATTATGCACTGTCAATCTGAGAAAACGCATAATTCTGAAAATTCATAACCTACAATTATAAAAAATGAAAATTTGAACCTCTTAGCTTAGGTAATCATAACTTATATAATTATGTTTTTAGAATAATAAAAGCTATACAAATGCACTAAAAAAATAGCTTTTTCGAGAATTAAATTTCCCTAGTGTGGAGCGGGGCCAGCTGCCAAGCCGGGGACTATCGCGGCCTTGTGCGCGTTAGAGGCGTAAAAATTAAAGGAGGAGGAGGACTACCTGACAAAGCGGCTGCGCATCGACCACCTATAGGCGAAAAACGGAGCTGCGCATCTGTTATGATGTGCTTCGCGCCGCATGGCCTTACTAAGGTCACTCGGCGCGAAGCGCATCGCCCAAAAAGATGGATGTAAATTATTGCGCAAGATGTCTGATTTTTCGCAGGGCCTTTCTGCATTCTGAAACTATCCTTAAACATTTTACTTCGTAAAAACATATTTTTCCTACTTTTCATCTTCAGACACTGCGATGAACGTGAATAGTCCGAGCGGATGGTCGGGCTCGTCTGCTTCTTTGCGTGAAGTAGCCAACCCTTTAAGTCGCTCTTGTTGCTTAAGCTCGAAAAAGCGATTCGCCATGTCGGACTCTGCCCCGCCAGGTCCGCTCGTGAACGGCCGAATGTCATTATGCCTCTCCACCTCGAGTTCCCGACGCTTCTGCAACCCAAAAACCTCTAACTCCATCTTGAGCTTCTTGTTTCGGTGCTCCTCGAAGGCACGGATCTCTTTCTCTCGCTTGCGACCCGAGGCCTGCTGCGTGGCGCCGATTATTTCTTTTCCACCGCCCCGAATCCAGCAGATAAGCACAAAATTTGTCCGTTCTCCAATGACCCAGCCTCCGACCCTTCCGCCGACGCCTTCGAACTGACTTTTTCATTTCCGGTTGTGGTATACCCACCAAAGCCTAAGGGGACCACTCGGTAGCGGTAAGGGGATCCGCGAAACATCCCATCCCAAACACATAGACGGGACCCGTGCCTTGCCAGCGCGCGACAGAGAGTAAAAGCATTGATCAGGTAGATGCCGAGGACGGGAGAGCTACGATATCAACCGAAATGATCCGGCCTTGGAACCTACGCAGGAGTTATAGCGAGTTTGGAGGTCCAGTTAAGGCCCCGAGACTTGTAATTAGACTTTCGAAGGTGCTTGGCTCAGCGTTTACTGTGTGGGCACCTCCGGCGTCGGCTAAGTACCAGCAGCTATACTGCAACTATGAAAATTTAACAAAATCTACCTAAAATGTAGAATGAACGTGCCGTGAGAAGCACGACTAGGCCAAGTACCGAAAGATGGCCAAGTTTCCTCACTAGGCAAATTACTCATAAAATTTCGGAAATCCGATCCAACCCTTTCTAGTCAGTATGAGTTACAACCTCAAGTACAGGCGGGAATCCGCACCTTATCGAGCGGATGATTCTGACGCTACAACGGTTATCCCGGTGCCTGGTGTGGCGGTATCAGTTGCGTTGAACTTCGGTAAAATGGGCAGCACCTTCCACGCCGGCATAAACTTGGACTTAGGACCGATGTCTTCATGCGGTTTACTAACCTTGTTTTTGTTCAAAAGATGTATTGAGGCGTGACTAGTAATTCTAGCTCGTCCTGCTCCTCTTCAGCGCATTCACGCTCGCAACGAACGCGCTGAACCGCGTGCACTGCGTCAGCATGATATTGAGGCGCAACTCGATCGAGCTCGCCGGACGGAAGACGATGTCGCTCGGCTTGTGCGTCCTGAACGCTTGGTATATGCGTCCGTAGTACGTGCCGCTCTTATTCTCGGATCTCACGATGGGGTCCATGCTGACGGACATGTATGCCCGTGCAACTGTCAAATCTTCGCCCGCAGTATAGTAGCACCCGAGCTTCGGCGCTGGGTTCGATCTGCTCCCTGTCTATTCATCGCTGAGTCTTTGCTGAGCAGTCGATGGGAAATCTCTCGCGATCATGCGTGTGGTCTATAAATCATTGCCGTTCCGGCCTCTGAACAGTTTGCATTTTCCCTGCATAAATCGCCATCCTTACACAAAATGGTGTGGGAGCTAAAGTTTTTAATTCACGGGGAAAAAGTTTTCTTGCCATCTCGATTTGCCACTTTAGCAGGTTTGACAATTTGCACCTGGGCCTGTGCGAAACGTATCATCATATCAAATTTGCAAATTTTGATGATTTTATATTTTGCCCTGACCGGTGTGGATGCTCTTACCCTCTCTTTAATGTCTTGATTTGGATTAGAATACTTGAAAATTAAATATATGCTTTCCTCCATGGTTCAACGAAATTTTTTCCTGGGCTGATTTAAGGACATGGATTTAATACACTTCTAACAATAAATTTAAAACTGAAATCCGATAATTTTGATCTAAAGAAAGAACGATATCACTATTTTTGATTATTATCTAGTATACTAAAATAAAATAGAAGTATTTTTTGTGCTTTGACCCCACGGAGGACATTAAGAAGTTAATGTTCGTTGCAGTGCTTTACAAGGAGCAGGAAAAAAGTATGGTAAGAAAAGATTTAACGGTTTTTTTGTTCTTCTTTTTTGACTAATGTACACTGGCTCTCATCTGATGCACCGGTAAAGCCTCAAAATTTTCAATTGCAATGCCTAAGTATCTATAATTTAATAACTATCGACTCTCTGCCTATGAAATCCAGGGAATGCAGAATTCTTTAGTCACAGTATTTCGCAGCTTTCATACAAGACATGAATTCCGACATGAAGAACTAGCGCCGGTTTCTCTACAGATACATTAAATATTTTTAATTATGATGAACTAAATATGATTTGAGAAAGTCAAATTAAGCCAAAACGGCGTTAAAATGAGCTCGAATTGTTTAATGATGAGTTTTGAATGAAAAAGCGTAGGAATTTTTGGACCAGATAGCGAGGACCTAGATGCGTTTGAATCGAAATGAATGGATCTCTCGCATACAAGTCTTAAAATTGTAGACAAAATAGTACGAAAAATAAGAGAAAAACTCAGAGCAGCATATACCAATAAATCAAGGAAAATACTGGACTGAGGCTCATCTGAAGTTGTTTGAAAGTAAAAAATCGGTTTGAATATGCTAAATACATACGTTTGTGGACTGATGGGAAAATTAAAAGGAGAAGTACTCTTATTTTCTCTTTATGTCTTGGAATTAACAATACGTAGTTTTGAATAATTTATTTAAAGAAACAGGTTCTAGAGATATAAACTGCCCCATATAGTTCTGAGCAATAAATACATATGTCCAATTTTATTTTAGAATTACTAGAAAAAGAACCGTCGGAGAGTAACCCAACTATGAGTTAGAGAAAATAAAACGTCAGGATGAGACAGAGGTATGGTACGATAAAGGGTATTTGTATCATAACGCGCACAGAGCTCATAAAAATTGTGATTTAGGGAATGTAAACTGAATTGTTGCTGAAGTGGAATTGGTTACACTTCTTTAAGAAATATTATGTCTTTTGCTTTGGAAAGGGGCTGAAAATGTAGAATATAGAATGAAACGGTTTCAATTTCAACGGTAAAACATTAATAGGCATCGAGGAACTGCTGACGAGGATTTTTTTTGTCAAAGTGTCGATGGTTCCGCAAAAGTATTTGATTCTCATTTACTCACTTTAATCGTCATTTTGAGGAACTGGAAGTGTATATTTTGACCAATAAAATGTCCAATAACAGTAAAATTTCATGTAATATGCTAATTGACTCCATTTTCTATCTAGAATAAAACATTATGTCAATTGACAGAAATAATTATTGTAAGGAGATCAATTTGCTCAGATTTCCGAAGCTAAAAATAACGGAATATTCCCAGTGCCTCATCGACCTTAAGTACGTTAGCACTGATAACACTTTACACACAACCCGAAATGACTTTTTGACGATGATGGTAGTGAGCATGCAGGTAGCATTGCTTCTATGGAAGCCATACGGATTGATCACATTATTCGAATGAAGACTTAATACAGGCTCGTAACTAATGAATAGAAGTAATCATAGCAAAAGTCTTGGAATGACCGAGCAAAGGGTATTTTAATGATGTGATTGGACAAGATTTAACACCCAGTTCGCGACTCAAGGGGTCTTTTTGGCTGACTTTGAGGAAATTAAAAGGTATGTAAGGAAATTTTTTTCGCAACCTTTTATGATACTGATGTAGTTTGTAGATTCCAAAGTGCAGAATCCAGATATACACTCAGAATTTAAAAAAGACCCGTACCTTCCGAGTTACGGGCTGCTAAAAAATAGCTATTTGAGGAGATGTGCATCGATAAAAGTAATCAAAATATTTCCTTTTGGTGATTTCTATAATATCCTGAATGGAACTAAAATTCTAAAAAATACGATTCTCCTTTTACCACTTTGATAAGCTGCAACGCATGAACCAGCATTCAATCCACGTCATCTGGGAGGCAGGTTTCTTTCTTATGAGAGGTCTTCAATGATGACACTCTATTCTTGATCTGTGAGTCTGATGCAAACCCTGCAGGAAGGCTTCCGCCACTGAGAAATTGAGCTTGTACTAGTCGCACTACTTCAGAAGGAGATATAATAAACTCAGAGCCCCGAACAAAAAAATCAATTGCATTCCTAAACACATGCGACATTGAACCAGCTCCCGGCTGTGAAACTGCACCCCCAGTTCTTTATCTCGCGACCAGTGACTGTATAAACTTCTGGATGTCAGTCTCACTTGTAATATCAAACCTATCTCCGTACGTATGCAAAAGCTCTTCACGTATAGCTGAAGAGCTCATTTTCATAGACTTATCATTCGCACCACGATTAAACAAAGCTTCAAGTGACGCCTTGTGCTTACTGATGTAGCTTGCCGTCTGGTCTTTGATGGCACCTCTTCTTGCCCATCCAGATCGGAATTCTTGAAGTTCAGTAACATTCGTAGAGATAGAGCTCACGATTTGTTCATCGTCTGCTGACAGTATCCGAATATTCTTTGACTGAATCCGACTTTTTGCAAGTCTGACTGCCCTACCCAACACAGATTTTGATTCCTCACTTGGATTTGAGGATGAGAACGTTTTCATGTGCTGCAACAGTCTTCCTTCGGACATAAAACAACGGTGGCACTTCGAACACATTATACCAATAATCTCATCAGTTTCTGATTCGGAGTCGTTAGACGATTCTGCAGATTGACACTCTACTGCTGCCGTTAGGAACCTTGACCTCCTCTCCCATTTTGCACTATACGTCGAGACAGAATGCTAGTTATGGCAGCCTGTGAGAGTACAACAATACCAGTTTCTGATCCGACACTATTAGTCTGAGGAGCTGAAGCGGTGCCAGTGTTTGTTAAGCTATTGTACCGCTTCAGCTCCTCTTTCCATGGGACAACATCTTGACGTGCCAGAGGCTTACATAGAAAAGTTCTCGAGAACTGACAGCCCGTCCAATTCCATGCCCAGAGTAACGATACGTAACGACACTTACCTTTTTACCAGGCGCAGACCATCCTTCGTAAACGTAATCATTGTTCCGGCCTATTCACTGCTGTCCGTTGTATTCCCTCTTCTTGATTGCGGCCCAATCTAAAAGACTAGGGTTCTTTCTGTCGATTCTCACAAGCTCAGCCGCGGCATTCTTAAGCCCTCCACCGAAATTCAAGGCTGAGACCAGTGTTGATGGTTTTGTTACATCCATCCCTTGTGATACAATCTTGCTCACGTTCCTCATGGCGATAGCAAAATGGGCATCCACAAGAGACTTGCCGTCCTGAGTCTCGGTTTGAATAAACTGGAGCAATGAAAGGCCATTGCTTCGGGCTATGAACGGTAAAATGAGAGGTAAGGTCGCATTTTGATAGCATGCAGCATTATCTGATAGAACGACTACCTCAGTGACCTCCGGTAGATCAATTTTTAGCCTCATCATTCCAGCTTCAATGATAGATGCTACAGCCATGACATCCTGCTGAGAATCGCTCTGAATGATGTGATCGTAAAACAACATTGATAAGTGATCCGGTCCTGTGTAGTTGTTATGTTCATCATATACTCATGGTAAGTGAAACACGACAATTCTGTGGCAACTTATACCTCTCTTTCCGAAGAAACCCACGGTCTTTTCTCGGTACCTTAAGGGTTCATACTTCATCTTGTAGTCCGCTAATAGAACCACCTTATGATGCTTTCTTTGTGAGAGCATGTCTTGGATTAGCTCTTCCAATTCGTTTTGCTGTGCTCTAACACGGTGTAAATGTGCAAAGTACTGAATAAAGTTGATCCTGGTGTCTCCCATCATTTGCGATGCGTCGTCTCGAGTAGTTTCGACAAATTGCTGTAACTGGTCTAACACAGCAAACGGGGATAAAAATCCGGCACATTGTATACTTTCAGGACCCACATCATTTTTATTCTCCCTTAAGGCAAATTAATTGTTGTGTAAACCGTACTTATCACGATCTATGTGCGAATCGATAAAAATTCCCTTCAGAAAGTACTCAGCACACTGAATACGGGCATTTGTTTCAGCCCTTTGACGGACAGGCACAACCTGATTAACTAAACGATATAGATCTGCGATTAAGTAGTTCAAAAGTGATCCAACGACATAATCAACGGCTGCCTTTCTTTTGTAATCCCTTGCCGTCAAAGCCGAACAAAATTTTAGAAATGAAGTTCTTCCTATAGGCTTCGTTCCTATATCATCACATGCCTGAAGATAATCAGAAAAAATGACACATCTCTTCCTCTTTCTCGTCACAGCAGGGAAAACAAACTCCTTGCAGTCGACACAAACTTTCTTAATTCCCCACGAAAGCAACTGTATATTCTGAGATGAGTATATAAACCGAACTGCAAAATCAACGACATTGTTGTCTGATCTCATGACTTTTCTCTGCTTAATGTTTAGCCTACCATTGATTAATATGCTATCCCAGTCTAATCTAGACTACGCATACGTCCTCCTTGATATTCCAGCTCGTTTTCCGCTGGGTAAATCTTTTTCTCACTCTGAATCCTTATCGGATCTATCTAAACCTTCATCTCTCTCTAGAATCTGATTAACATCGTCTCGCTTCATAGACACACAAAGCACAGACCTCAGCACCCTCTTCTAAATGGAGCCAAGCTTTGCTGATTTGATTGCTGAACATAATTCAGCAGGAAACGTAACGGCAGCGCCATGAAATTGCCGGTCAAAGTACATTTGCGGATCTGCTGGGTACAGAATCTCACATACTTTCATCATTATTTCTTGAAAAGCTTTGTCGCAACGTGATAAATCAGAAGCGCTAGCGTCTTTTAGTAAAAGAGTTTTTCCTGTTCAGGGGATGTTGTGCGCCAGTGGTCGCAACTCCAGTAGACCGAGTACATCTGTTAGTGTTGCAGTGGCTGTTTGCGGGAGTTTTGGCTCGGATTCGTTGTATCTCACACGATTTCGAGCTCTTTGGGGCCTCATGATGGCAAATATTTTGAGGAATCGAAGACAATTCCGGTTGAAGAGAATCCACACGGCTGTTCAGTTTAGGTCAATGAGTAGACGAGATCACTATTCGGTTGTAGAAGGGGATTGGCGAGTACGAGGGGTGAAGATTCCGGTAAGAAACAACTTATTTGATTGAATATTGCATTGTTGTTGGAAAATGATAAATATAAATATTATTATCGGTGTGCAAAACGCTCTCCGGACATGCCGTGATAGGCTGTTACAAGTCATAATTGTTCAGATATCTCAGGCCTATCCAATCAACTAAGATTTTGGAGACTGAAGATCAGTTCTATGCATCTATTGATACCAAAAATTACATGTACAGTGCGACAAACAAAAATTTAGTTCTGCCAGTTCCTCGCAGAAAATACACCTTGAGTGGCGAACCGAGTGTTAATAAGCCATCAGGATAATAACGCACAGGTACTGGTAGGATTAAAAAATAGGAAAAAACAAAAAAATGATTCTTTTTTAATCAAGCTTTTGAGACGATACTTAGTAATCAAGGGACAATCTGCAATCAAAATAGGGGTTTTTGTTGAGTAAATAGGGTCAGTTTCAAATTTTGCATCTTTTAGATGCAATCTGCTCTACTATGGTTCGAAGAAAATTAGAAATCAATCATATTGATTCCAATTTATCATTTTTGACTACGTGAATGTGCGATAAAATTCTGAAAGAAACAAGAAGAGAGCAGTATTGAAGAGAGAAATTGAAGTCTACATTTTTCCAGAGGAAATTTATGGCTTAAATGAGGTTACGAGGAAATGCTGTCAAATTTAAGTTGTCCAAAGGGCGATGCGAGATAACAGGGCACACTCAGAAGGCCGCGACGAGCTTTTGTCCGAGCTCTTCTTCTTTCTCTACTAAGTCTCAACACTGCGCATAGCGCTTTACGGCGATAGGGCAGGTTCTTAAAATTTTTCAGCTCTGCAGCTTTCTCTTTTATAGGGCGCTTATCTGACCACATCAAACGTGCGTCTACGGCAGTTACGGGTATCAAATTAGCACCATGCGTGGCGGTTATTCGAACTATTTCACGTTTTTTCATCACCCATCGCTGACTAGACTTTTATAACCCCAATATGTAAATCATACAGAGTCGCAATGGGTCCATCAGCTATCCAAGTACAGAAATATTTGTTATGTAACAGCGAAATAGTCACTGAAACATTAAAAGGGCACCACAGAACTTACTAATAAGACATCACATAATATTTGGAGCAACCACGGAAATAGAGTAGAAAACTTTACCGCTTTGACGTGTATAAAACGAATGAATGTAAGCAAATCCAGAAGCGCGGTCATGAATTGACCTTTGCAGGTGCGACTTGTACGACCAGGGTACACTGACGTCCAACGGTTACAACAAATGACTTGCCTGTACCGGAAACACAGCCATGATAATAGTTCATGTTTTAGTGTCATAAGACAGTGCCCTGTGCGGATATATCAAGAAAAATTAAAAGATAAAATTCATTAGCTTGCGGGTCTACCTTTTTCGACAAAAACATCCTGGCCCAGTCAAAAAATATTTCGCTGTCTGCATCCGGTAAATCACGCTGATACATGTAGCAAGTAGAAATTTCTGAATTTAGCGTATTTTCTCGACCTCAAACGCGTCGAAAGCGAGCTAGTTTCCCAGGAAATACAGTAGAAGATGTGCATGTATTTGCATTATCCGAGAAAACTGACATGAAATCCACAAACTCCGCAGATATGTAAGCAGTTCTGATAGTACTCCAAGAAGAAAATCCTACACGCAGACTACTAAATGTTGTTTTGTTCAACGGTGCACCGGGATTATCATGGTTGAACACTTGACGTGTATCTGAAATCCTATAGTGTTGGACTAACGATTTGGTACTTGAAGTATATCTGGCCACGTGATCATGTTTCAGAGCCTCAATAGTTTTCACACTCTTTTACTTGAAGCTTTATCGCTTTTATTGAATGACCGCACTTAATTGAAAGAGGGGTTTTAATTATAGAGCTCATTTTCGAGGAAATTGTATAGCAAGAAACCTCACCGAAATATATAAAGAGCTCTTGCAAATAAAGATGGCTCAAAAGAATGTTTTTCATCCGAATATGTGACAGATTTGGTGGTCTTTTCTGTAGGAATCGGATGTAATAAATGCATCAAGAGCCGCCTAGAAGGGCTCCAAGTTCCAGTTTGGCACATTATTTGAAATCACAGCGCATCTGACGTTCTGGTTGGGCATAATATAGAGAGAATGTTTCTTACTACCGTTGTAAAGACACTCTTGATCGGCATTTTGCTATTAAATATTGATGTTATTAGGCATAGAGCAAGTTGAGGTGAAAATTGGGTGATTTTGTGTAAAAATACTGCCTCAGTGCCATGAGGTTAACAATTCAGCAATGAAACATTCCCCCAATTTCTCCGCCCCTCATTTAGGCTTCGCACGCGATTAAATATATTGATCGTGCAATATATAGTTGAAATTCATCAGGGGAAGTTTTTTTAACAACAGTAGATAAGATTACCTGCACAGTAAAGATATCGCTAACTACGCTCTATGGTGTTCCTGACTAATTAAAAAGTTGATAATAGAATTTTTGAATTCGAACATAGTGCAACAGAAGACATGATCCACCACTCCTGGTAGATTATGAACTTTTATTCTACATATTCTTAACGAACCCTCTTCGAAGGAAGATGCCAGTCTTTTACAAAGGTTGAGTATCGATAGTAGTAACTTGAATTAGTTGAAGAACGTATCATAAAAAGGATAGGTTATATTCAATATATATATAATGATTCTTCGAGGTTGTGAGTTTTCAACAGCTTTCCGGGTGTATTTATACAATATTTTCTCACCCTAACCCCTTTTTGTGTACTAACACCAGTGCAGCGTACATAATCAGTGAAAATATCAAGCGGATTTCATCTTTCGAGTCATCATTACATTCTACCATGCAGTCATGTATTTTTGAAATTGTGCATAGCGTAATCTGGCAGCTAATAGTAACATTTTCTTTAAAGCAAAAAATTAAATTCCATAAATTTCTGAACGTACAGTGAATTAACTGAAGTTTGGATATACATATAGATAAGTAATAAATGTATCTACGTATCCAAATTATAAAAACTGTTCAGAAATAATTTTCAAATGAAACAAGCCGTATTTCGGCAAATTTACAGTTATCTCATAATGGACTTTTTATCTATAATTAAATTTATATTGGTATAAGCTAAATTTTTAAAAGCGCCCTTTAATTCTTCAGGTGTCCAAAACGCCAAAATGTTCCGAGAGGTATTTATCTCAATGATTATGGATGATTTTCGTGATGACCGCAATTTATCCTTGAGAAGGGAGCTGGTTCCATGTGCATTCATAGATAAGGAACTAAATTTTAATCACCGCTCGGTCCAAAACTTCCTCATGAAATGGAATAGTAGAGGATGCTTGAAAAACCCGAAGCAGTCTTAAAGATCAGAACATGACCATCAGCATAAGTTCCAAATGTGGTCTGGAAGAAACGTTGGTGCAACAGAAATACAGAGTGAACCGACTCCGTTTCCAACTTACAAATATTTCTATGCCCTTCGATAAGTTTGAAGTACAGAATGGTAAGCAAAAATTCAGAAACGGAACTATATCAAAATAAGAATAGGGTGAAATAGGCTCTTCTTTTTAATAGAAAAGGAGAAATTTTGGACTGATATAGTCTCCTTGAATGAGAAGTTTAATTTAGACGAGTCCTATGTTCTAAATATATACTATAATGACTTGCAGGCGAAGTTATGGAGCTTTCAGGGCAGCAAGAAGGGGACAGAATTTTCATGATATGGCATCTGTTAGTGTGTACGGGGGCTCCTCTTTATTCTTAATATCTGAAAATATTGATTCGAAAATTTATTACATAACCATGACGACTGGATTGCTCCTGCTTACTGCTAATTTTTTTATAATAACTAGAAATACTTTCAACCGGACATAAGCAGCATCTACTGGTCCCAAAAAGGGGATCTCTTTTATATCAGGCCCAATTATTGGTGCTACTGTGCCACGAAACTTGCCTGGAATTTATTATAAAGTAAAATATCTGGACTTTGCTAGGGCGCTACTTCAATCATCGAGGAAGTAGACACAGAAATGAAGGCTGGGTTGTAAGCTAGAAAGCTATAATTGAAGGATTTAGGGAGAAAATTAATTGCAAAAAAATTCTAAAGTTGTATCAAAGACGTTCAAGTACATTTTTGCGATAACTAACACTAACATTAGAGCTTTAAAACATCATGAATAAAGCAATAATTCTGTTCTTCATTGCTTGAAATTCTGTTACTTAAATAATGTCATTTCCTGCTATTCTAGTTTAACAACTTTATTTGCTTGCTATTACACATAAAACTATTCATCTTTGTGATGTACACTGACATGCACAGCTATACCTATAGTTTCGTAGAAATTTCTATACTTACGTATCGTTACATTGTTTTTGGTGTTCGAACGAGTTTTAACTAAATTTTAGTGACTGAATTTCGTATTGTTCAGCAACAAACTCAGTCTTCTGCGAACTGTTTAGATTTGGTACTCATAAGTCGCGCATGAACATATGAAAAAGAAGAGATATATTGTAGGCGGGAATATGGGGTGCTTTACTGATCAAGGATGTAGGACGGCTATTTTCCGAAGACCAGAGCTGCATTTCTGTATATTAGAGAGTCTTCAAATTAGAAAGAGTCATGAGGTAAGACTTCACAGGGCTGGTGTGAGGAAAATCGTATGGAATGCTGGGTTGGACGAAACCATCACCGCAGCGTTTCTTTGCATAAGAACAGATGGCACCCACAAGGCGATCTCGATATACACTGTTATCTTGCGCATTTCTAAATATTCTGTTACTAAAATTTATCAAAGGAACGTTCTTGGAGATCAAAATTACCATGCGAATATTTGGCTCCAAATAGCATCTAAGTGAGATATACATAGTTTCCTCCTAGCTCTACTCAATTTTTCCTCCCGAATTTCATTTGGTGAAGGGTATGATACAGAAATCAATCGCACAAGTCCGCTGAGATTAGCATGCTAGGTGTAGAATGAACTCAAAAACAAGAGAAAAACGAAATGGAGCACTATCTGCAGAATACAGGGCCATTAATACTTCCCATCGCGAAATTTATCGGAAGTCCTAGGCTCTTTTAATAAAAATAATTTCATCTGGACATCAACCCATATTATAGGTCTAAATTTTCTGTAGGCATCATGACCTGAACCAAATAGAGGAGAATTTAGATCACATTCAAAAATCCATTCCCCCGCCTTCCTGTAGTGGTCCGCAAAAGATCCAAAAAGATGTTTATTTCGTACTTCGGAACAATTGGGCCGTATAGAAAAACTGCAGAGACATAGTACAAATTTGAATAAAAATTTCCCAATTACTACAATAAAAGTAGCCAAGAGTTTTTTATTCCAAGCAAAATATTGTACTTTAAATTGGCAATACTTTTCTGCAAAAAAATAAAATTTTTGACATGCCCAGATCTGCCTACAGTGAGATCTTTATAAGATGTAAATAGGGTGCTATCCACAAGGCGCGATTGAACTCATAATTTTGAGAGCTGATATTGGCCCTGGACTTACCGGTTGCAGCCTTTGGCATCAATTTTGTTAAGGATCAACATTTGGATTGATTTTTTCTTCATAATAATGCAGGGCAATTTGTTCATTTAACCGTGCGTTAAAACCCTAGAACGCAACATTTTCTTTTCTAGTGATATCCAATTTCATTCGTGAACAAATGAGAAGTTAAGAGCAAACTATATACCTCCGCGTTCCATAGATGCATTAAAACCTCAATTATGATATAAACTATATTAAAAATGCAGAACAATAGCGCAAGTTCGATTTATTGAGAAAAAAAGTAGGTATAAAGAGGTAATTTTCAAAGAAAAGATATATTTATAGTAACTTTAAAAGCACAGCGTGCTCTCCACTATTGAAAATATATTTATATATATTTTTTAATGATATAAAAACATTTTCGGTGCGTCTATCATTCCATCTGGCTTAATAGATAAACCATTACTTAAGATTGAAAAAGTCCTGGATATGACCTTCAACTTTTTTGGGAAGTGTAGAATAGAAGAATTATTGTCTGAAATCTGCTCCGGACCTTTAGATATCTTGCTAAAAATAATACTACAGTAACTAAAGACGGGCTGAGCTGGTACAAAAGAGGAGAAGAGGAGTATTTCGTCTTGTTGCATGTACACAGATTGTAATACTTGCAAAACATTTTACGGTTATCATTCTATGGTGCATAGGTAAAACGTTGATATTTTCATTTTGAGAGCAAGTTTCAGCACCAAAAAACTGAATTTCCCGGCTAACAAATATTTTTTCATAGGACTCTTCGTTTTTTCTTCTTAGCTTTAGTATTTAAAAATTTTGAGCTGTTCAGTGCTTGACAATGCCCCGCTTGCTTGAACATAAATGACCAATTATTTGCTAGACAGGCATTTTTATCCTGTTCGTCCACAAAGATGCTTAAATTTAAGTAATAAATGCGGCCAATATCTACGTAATATAGTAACTACTACGTCTGTTTGAGGCCTAGCACCATAAACATCCAGTACCCCGTTTCTTTTCTCATCTCCGAGCTTTGAAGCACATAAGACGTAAAGGATTTCTATCGGGCGCAGCAAACTAATTCTCTTCCTTAAAATTAACATGAGCTAATAATATTATTCAAGAACTAAACTAGAAAAATAGACTCCACTGATCGAAAAAGAACTCTATAGTATTTATAGATGGAAAATTAACGTCAGAGAACGAACCATAACTCGTCCCCAACCAAACGAGGTTCAAGTTAGCGCGGAGAAAATGCCATGTTTTATTCGGAATTCATCTTCTCTTCAATTCAGTGCAATTTTGATCTAAATTATAAGAAAAAATAAATTTTTCTCTCACCACCTTCCACCTCTGTAAGTAAAATGGGTTTCTACTTCACTATTTATGTTTCTAACGAACTTAAAGAGATTAATGAATGGTATCAGGATGATTTGAATTCCAATAAGAAAGCTAGTAAGGGCAAACAATTCTCGATAATCCCCAGACAGGAGGAAAAACTGCAATCTAATCTCGTCCGATTCATTAGTACTAAGAAAAAGAAATTGTGCGAACAATGTTTGCTGGAAAACTGCATCTATTATTTCTTTTGCCAATTTCTCATACGAATGAATAAGCCCACCTCCATTTCAGTACCCTTGTGATGTTTATGAATCTAATTTATATGATTCGAATCAATTTTAAATTTTATTAATTTTAGTTTTTGCGGAAGCAGATTCGTCTTAAAATCGATATTTGTTAACTATTGAGCTATGAATATATAGTAGTAAAGCTGGGAACTTACGAAGTTTATCTACTGTTATTTACTATACTTTACAAACAATTTGTGGTAAGAATGCGATTTTTTAAACTTAACAGTATTTAAATGCGTCACGAACTACCTTTAATATGCTTTTGTACGCATAAGACCATTCTCATCATTTGAGAACAAACAACCGCCACATTCTTGATATAAATACATTCAATTTTACAATGTTTTATCCACAGATACATTTCAAACATTAATGAGATCTATGGAGATACAATTTACACGAAATAATATAAATAAGAAGGCTTGTAAATTTTTTACACCCTTTGACCTTCCATTTTTTTGTTCTATACCCCAAGAATAGTTCGGCAGACTATCCCAGTAAATATTATCTACTTTTTGAGCTCCCTCTTGATATAAGCTGTCGATTTTAATCGTCTGAATTAGTCAGTTTGAATGAAAAAGGTACGCGTATGGACATTTACTGTCCTCCATACGGACATTGTCAGTACCGCAAGGAGTAATTTAGTCGGAAAAAGTTGGACCATACTGGAACTTTTCAAAATTGTCACGTTTAAAATTTCAAAAGTCGAAGTGGTCTGCCCACAAAGGACGTGATAAAGGATGAAAGATCTCCTTGATTTACTGTTAAGGGCGCAAGTATAAGTGTACAGGATTTCTAACCGATGAGAGTAGTGGCGGAGGGAAAATAGGTGATTCTAAGGTGCATAAATCAGATGGAACTGCTTTTTCACAGGGAAGAGTCTATATCAATCAGGATCTTTCTAACTTTGTGAGCGGAAATTTGACTGACAAATATCTCATTTTTATTTATGGTGGACATTTAGAGGACCTATGTGGTCACCAGTTGCATTACAGCATATTAATTAGTCCAATGTTGCGTAAAAGTGTTGAGAAATGCAGATATAGAATAACAAGACGGGTGCATATCCCATTTCCAATTGTTGCAGAGAGGTATAATGACATCTTTCATATATCTATGTGAAAGGTGAAAAAGATTATATTGGAATTGATTTGAAATGATAAGTGAATAAATAGTCTCTTCGAGTCAAGTCAACCTACTATCAATAATAGTTTTCCAGTAATAGTTATGTTGGAATTTTTTATGGGCCAAGGATTTGTTTCGATGAGTCCGACTTTTATAAATAGTTGTCTGTAGAAACGGAAAAGATTTAAAACTTTACAGCATATGACAATAATATTGCATTAAAGTTGCATCAAGCTTAAATTTCCGGAAAAATTTGTTGCGGCTTAGTGAGACCCCAGCAAATGGACAAATCACCGAAGAAATAAAATCTTTGTCCATAAAACAGTTGTTGGTAACATTTTGCAGTCACCAACAAGGAGTAATAATACAAGGACGTAGCCTCATCAGTTGCCAGTGTTATTAAAACTCTGGTTATTGGTCTACTAGCACCAAAAAAATTAGAAACCACGCCTCCTTCAGCCTCGCTACAAAACTTGTGCTCGAGCGTTTTACCGCTCGTCCTTTTCACAAATCATATTAAAAAAGCTGCCGTCGTATTATAAATCCTTAGACTTCGCTATATTTTTGAACTTCGATCGGGACAACTTTTCTCAACGTACTGCTACCTTTGTACTTATCAAACTACAAAGGCGTAAAAATTGAAAGCACGTAAAACATTTCTCAATTAAGTCATGCAGAAAGTAGCTACTCAGACCAATTGATGTTCTAGTAATTTTTCTTTCGTGTCAAGAAGCACCATCGCGAAACTGCTCCTTATTTCCTTTCTTGTTCTGACACAGCATAAATTTTGCGTCTGGCCAGACTATGGTGTGTAGGAATCCGGATTTAAGAGTGAAATTTTTCATGTATAAATAAATAGATGATTCTCCCAAAAACCTAAAAAAGAAGCCCCAAGGTACTCTGCTTAAATCTTTGTTTGCATTGGTGGACGGATGTTGTTTGAAGTGAACAGACTGTATCGATGTTGATTTGCGTAAATCGTATCATAATTAGTACACTACAAACGTCGAGGTGAATTAAGCTGCTCACACTAAGCACTAAAGAGGAGCTAGTGTACGCCTTAATTTTCCTTGATCATGGTACACCAGTCATATAGCGAAGGATTGTGACCGCATTGGCCTACTACTTGTCAACGATATCAACTGCAAGGGAAGCCTTTTTTGTGATTCCGCGTTCGGGTTAAGTTAAAAGAATATGAAAATAGAACTGGTTACAGGAATGTAAGACAACTGAGACAATTTTGTTTCCAATTTTTGTCGAGATACAGTTAATAGACCTCATACTAAATCAAACCTCGCATAATTAACGGAAGAGCTCTGATTGTGGTGTACGATATATGAATTCACTGTTGAGGTGTTTGCGTTTATAAATCCCTGCAGATAAATAAGTTTGGCGAAGGATAGTAATGTTTTGCGCTAATATGATTAGCTTAATTATCCGAATAGGTGGTCGTTACCATATAAGATCCACCTACACAGATCCTAATAGCCATTCCAATCTCTGGATAGTCTGATTTCAAGAGGACCAGACCAATTTATAAGGCTCACGTGGTCGGCCAAGGAGTAAGGACAAAATTCGCGGGAACCCGGGCTTGCGAAGAAAAAAAGCTGTCCGAAGCCCCACAAATAGCCTGATAGAGTGGACGTTTCCGGGATTCAACTCTTTGCACGTTTTTTTTGTTTGCTAAGCTTTAATATCACAAAGATAGAACCATTTTATGAAGTCACTGTGCTACAGAAGGTTATTCAGCATCTTTTTGATGTCCAATATGTTCAATATCTCCTGAAAGCGTTCGCACTCCATAGCCATTAAAGGGTGGTCCTACCCGATTCTCGGTAACAGTAAGAGTTAATTGCATTCGCCAAATTTTCTTCTGCAAACTCATGATTGGTTCCTATCCCGCCAATCGCCCCACGCTTAGCACTCAATCCGACTTGAGTAATCTCTGATGCATCTGATTCAACAGCTTCCGCGGCTCATCATCTATTTCTTCTATTCTGAGATCCCGCTACAACTCTGTTGACCTTACGTAGAAAGCTACTTGCTTTATTTTTGCGATCTGCACAGGAAAAAGACAAGTGAGGTCTACAATCTTGTCGAAGTTTCCAAGACTGTAGAACCATATTTTTAGCAAGTCCGCCTCTCTTGGTGGACGTTCGATGTTAAACTGCCACTCCTCGAGTTTTTTTGGGATAAAATAGCCTATTCATTGCTTTTAGTCGACTCTCCTTCCCCAACAATGTCGATGAGTGCATCAAAATATTCGCATAAGTAATTTTAGTGTGCGCTTTTTTTTCGGGCTGCGTTGTATTTGATAGGTGCGAAGGACCACCAAAAAACAGCTTCTTATTGTTAAGGTTGCCTTCAATTGAAAGAGGTAATGGCGGGGTCATGGCTCTCGGAGGAGGTGGAGGACAGGACATGGAAGAAGGGGCTAAAATTCATGAATTGTTTGAAATCTCGTAGAGATTTCTCCATTGTCGGATTTCAACCCTGTACTCAATATTTCTTAGGAAAAGGAACGGTGGTCTGATGGGTTCATTTTTCCTTTTGGCAGGAATTAGGAAACGTATATCAGAGTTCAAATTTCTTCGGTACTTTTTTGAATTTCCATATAAAGAATTTATTCAAAGATGTGTAAACTTATTAACATATTCCGATTCCGCAGGCACAAAATTACTGGATCAAAAGCTAGGTGAGAACAATTGTGACTCGTTCTTCGCAAAATGATTCCAATTTTTACATACCAAACAGAAGACTCTGAAAATTGGAAGATTGCTGGAGGCCAAGCTCAATTGCCGAAATTAAACAGAAAATAAAAAAGGGAAGTAGTTAGTACACCAACATAACTTACATGTGAGTTTTTCTATTTTTAATGTCAGTAGTTCGAGTTTTCCTTCGATTTGTCGAGATGAAGGACTTAGCGATGTTAACATATGTCAGGTGAGACCTGAAAGTTATTGCTTTATACAACATTATGCGAAAAGCATTATCTACATATAAATTAATAAAAATATTGAGATCAAATATTTTATTAGTCTTCTTAATCCCGATAAAAATTTAGAGAGTTCTATTTTCATTGCCTATCACTACTTTTACTTTATTTTTTAACTTTTGATGCTAATTGCTGTATTTGTTTTTCTTTTTTCACTTTCAAGAAATGAAGTTGTTTTGTATTATATTCAAATTATTGCCTATTGGCATACCAAAAAAGCACTTTTTCATTGCCAGTACAGTTTTTGATCGAATTTTCGGTTTCTATTAGATGTATATGGATAATTGACCTTCAGATCTTGAGTCTGCAACCAGGACTTTTCTTCGCTGTATATCTCCTCAGGAACAGGAGCCAAGAGATTTGTTTCATTGTTTGAATTTTTTCACTTTCGCCACTAATATGTTGAGCACATATTTACGAAACTTAGACTGTTTCAGAATTTTTTTATTTATATTTCTGCGCACCAGAAAATTTCAATCCCAGTACTGTACGCAGATTTTTTTCTCCGCTGCCCCCATACTGAATAGATTAATGTTAATTTAGCCCTATGTTTCACTCGGAGTAAACTACCCCCAAACTTTCCCCCTTTGTGTAGATATTTTTCCTAGTATCAAGATAATTATACATTTTTTAATGACCGTAAACCTTCTTCAGCGACAAAAATGGAAAGGTACGATTTTGAATATTTAAAATATAATCATAAAATCCTATCTTAGTAGCCTTGAAAATGACCTTTCGATATTTTAAAAAAATTTGAATGGCTTTTTCCCACTTCATTTTTTCATTTTTCCCTCCCTCTACGAGTCCCACCACAGTTGTAGTGATTTAGATTTAATACCTTCCAAAATTGAAATTAAAATTATAATGGTTGCATAACAATCAAATATTTAATTTGAATCCATTTTGGATCGTAAAAAGTGATGTATTGGAACGCAATGGTTTTGTTTGGTTGAAAATGCTAGCTCAAAAGTACCTGTTGAATGAATAGTCCTTTAAAAGTGGCATAAATATATTTAAATATACTGAGGGTCAATATTTCTCTCTAAGTAATATTTTTTGAAAACATTTGTCTTGCTAATAACCGGTTGAGTAAAATTCTTTAGAGTAACTTAAAGTGAAATAATCCTCTAATAGTTTCGTTAATTAAACTCTTAATTTTTTTATGCGTTTGAAAGGATACTTTTGGGATTGGAGCGGAAAATCTATGAAATTCTGCTGCTTTCGGAGGTTCCATTGTTTTCAGAGATTCGAGATGAAAGTGCAGTTTGAGGCCGGATTCTTCTATTCTGGTGTAGCAATGTGGACCCGAAATAGTGATATTTTATCTGAAAAGAAAACATAATTTGAATGAGAATGTCGTACGGAAGCAGCAGGTTGCAGTTACCGACCGTATTGGTTCATGAAAGCAGATAAGTCTTTCGGTCGAATATCTACGGAATCATAATTCAAAGAAGAAAAAATACTCAAATACTGGTGCCTTCTCTTAAATCTGTACACAACTGCCAGTCCTATGGTGTGATTTCTGCTATGTCATGAGTAACAGTTGGTATTAAATTCAAAACCTCCCCTATTAGTTACAGTACTTTACTTCCTTTTTTCCATGGTAGAGAGATGAAGCCATCACTTTTCCGTTCTAGTTATGACTAGTTTGCGATTAAAACATTACAGAGTGTAATTTATTGCATAATCATGCATTTTCTTTTGATTCAGAAAGCCTAAACCGCACAAGTTAGTGAGAATTCATGCAAAACTTTTTTCGCGGGAGCCTAGCCTATCAATACCCAAAACGCGCACCTCATCCTCCACTTCAGCCTCATCTCCCCCCAACTTATCCCAAACTAATCTCACCCCCATTCAACTCTTCGCTCATCTCCGCCTCAAACCCTATCCCAATAGGTCAGGTTCAGAAACCATTCAATAAGGTCCCCACAGGCCATTTCCCTAAAGGAGACATCAAAGCCGATAGATGATTGAGCCTGTCCCCTCTTAGCCTTTCATGTCTGTTGAAATCAACGCTGGAGTGACGAGAAACAAGGCACAAGATCCTGAGCATACATAAAAAAGCTCGCCTCTCAACTCTCCTCGATGCAGGGCACAGAGAGAGAAGTAAAGCAGTCATTATTACTTCACAGTTGAAGAATATCTGGTCATTGTCAGAGAGTTTTCTGTAGCAAATAAAATTACTAACCCGCATTGCAATGGTATGAAGTGCTTCGAATCAGATGCCGACTATGTCAAATCAAACCCTGCAATGAATCAGCCTGTTTCAGAGATAAGAGCTCAGGGTCGTTACCAGAGGTTGCAGTTTGATTTAGACGGGACGAAGGAGCGAAATCAGTTGCGTTCAGATGTAGAGGGAGGAGATGTCTAAACTTATGACCCGCTTTTCAAATTACAGAGAAGAGAGAAGAACAAAAGATGAAAAAGATACATAAGAACTGTGGGTATTTAGCGCACACGAGAAGATCAAGGTAGAACTGTGGTTGAAACTTTGGTTGAGGCTGGCTGGGTTAAGCCGGACGCTCCAAATCAGGGTTTATATAGAACTGAAGATAGCTACAAACTAAAGGAAAATGCTGTCTAACAGTAGCGAATTCAAAGGTGTTCCCGTAAAACAGCCCTGACGGTATCGTAAGTAGCGCTTTCAGAATTGTAGTCGCCACGAGTGACATACTCTGACAAGATGTAAGAAATACATTGGTTCAGGTGGCATTGGATAGCAAGGCGAATTTTGATTGGTAAAGCAATGATATAATATCCCAGTGTGCAACTCGCACGTAACTATTCCAAGTGTATCAATGGGGTCAAACGCTGTCTTTAGAACTGTAAGGAAGGTGTAATGGCATCAAAGTACCTAGTAGCCCTGGTTGCAAGGTTACCAGTGGTTTGAATCTACAGTACAGTAGATGCAGTGAATTCGTGTAAAGCTGTAAAGTCTGTGAAGTGAAATACAACATCACTCCCCCCTACAGAGAAGAATCGCCCCGATTCTTGAGGTTCTGCTTGTAGTTATTCAAAAATTTTTGTGAGTTCTTGAGGTATGATTCGGGAAGCCACGAGTTCTCATGATCTTCGTACCCTTTCCATTTGACAAGGAATTTATTTTTTCCACGTTCTTTCTTATGAGCGAGTATAGATTCAAATTCGTATTCCTCATGTCCATCTTGAAATTGGAGAGGTGGCGGAGGTGGAATTTGTCGGTTGAATTCATCTTAAAAGAACGGTTTCAATAGGCTAGCGTGGAACGCATTATGTATTCCTCTGTCAATCATCGGTTGAGATAAGTGCAGACGGTACGTCACACGGTTAATATCCTCTGTTATTTCAAAGGGATCACAATACTTTGGGTTCAGTTTTCGTGATCCAGCCGCATCTTCTAGTGATAAGTTCTTAGTTGATAGCCAAACCTTATCACCAATCTTGAACGTAGACGGCCTTCTTTTCTTGTTTACATATTTAGCGGTGGACTCATTCGATTTTCGGATCTGATTCTGGGCTTTCCTTAATGCTTCTTGCATATCTTTTAGGAAACCTGCTGCCGCTGGATTATCTGACACTAAAACATCTAAGGATACTGTTCGTGGTTGAATTCCATAATTGAGGAAAAATGGTGAGAAAATTGTGGTTTCATTCACAGAGGAGTTGTAAGCAACTTCAAAGTCTACCAGGTAACTATCCCAATCTGATTTGTCGAAGCTAACGAAAGCACGGATCATTTCCTCTATTTTCCTGTTCATTATCTCCTATTTCCCATCAGTTTGTGGGTGGTATGCAGAGGAGGGGATATCTTTGTTCCCAGTAGAGCAAAAGTTTTGTCCAAAACTTGCTCATGAAGATGGGATCTCGGTCACATATGATATACTCTGGTAATCCATGATTTCGGTATACGTGATTCTTGAACAGCAGTGCTGTTTCAGGAGCATCTGTGTTTGGTTTCGTTGGTATTATTCTGATCATCTTATAAAGTCTGTCAACGACTGTTAACACGCCGTTGTTTCCACTTCTCGACTTTGGGAGAGGTGTGATGAAATCCATGGTTATGTGGGTCCATATGGTTTTCGGTGGTTCTAGTGGTTGTAAAAGACCCGCGGTTTCTGATTGGTTGCTTTGGTTCTCTGGCATTGGCAGGAACGTACGTATCGGATTACATCCGATCTTAAATTTTTTCAATAAAACTTTGGTGATATTCTGTTGATAGTTTTGCTTATTCCCAGGTGTCCCGTGTTAGGCGTGGAATGATAGTCATGCAGGAGCTTGACTGTGAAATATCCTTCTGGTACACAGATCTTCTTGTTTTTAAGTAAAAGCATCCCTCCACGCTCAAAGGGAGCTTTAGGATCTTGGTAATGGGTTCTGAGGTTCTCATCCCTACCATAATCTTCTACCAACCCCACTAACTCAGTGTTCGTGAATGATATGGTCGAAATGTTATTGGATTCTGAGGATGTCTTGGTAATAACTTCTTGAAGTAATGAATTGTTTCGGTGATCAGGTGACGGTACATCTTGTGGTTGCCTCAATAGTACGTAAAAATCTAAGGGTACTGTTCGTGGTTGAATTCCGTAATTGAGGAAAAATGGTGAGAAAGTTGTGGTGACATTCATGCCATGATTTCGGCATACGTGATTCTTAAACAGCAGTGCTGTTTCAGGAGCATCTGTGTTTGGTTTCGTTGGTATTATTCTGATCATCTTAGAAAGTCTGTCAACGACTGTTAACACGCCGTTGTTTCCACTTCTCGACTTTGGGAGAGGTGTGATGAAATCCATGGTTATGTGGGTCCATATGGTTTTCGGTGGTTCTAGTGGTTGTAAAAGACCCGCGGGTTTCTGATTGGTTGCTTTGGTTCTCTGGCATTGGCAGGAACGTACGTATCGGATTACATCCGATCTTAAATTTTTTCAATAAAACTTTGGTGATATTCTGTTGATAGTTTTGCTTATTCCTAGGTGTCCCGTGTTAGGCGTGGAATGATAGTCATGCAGGAGCTTGACTGTGAAATATCCTTCTGGTACACAGATCTTCTTGTTTTTAAGTAAAAGCATCCCTCCACGCTCAAAGGGAGCTTTAGGATCTTGGTAATGGGTTCTGAGGTTCTCATCCCTACCATAATCTTCTACCAACCCCACTAACTCAGTGTTCGTGAATGATATGGTCGAAATGTTATTGGATTCTGAGGATGTCTTGGTAATAACTTCTTGAAGTAATGAATTGTTTCGGTGATCAGGTGACGGTACATCTTGTGGTTGCCTCAATAGTACGTAAAAATCTAAGGGTACTGTTCGTGGTTGAATTCCGTAATTGAGGAAAAATGGTGAGAAAGTTGTGGTGACATTCATGCCATGATTTCGGTATACGTGATTCTTGAACAGCAGTGCTGTTTCAGGAGCATCTGTGTTTGGTTTCGTTGGTATTATTCTGATCATCTTAGAAAGTCTGTCAACGACTGTTAACACGCCGTTGTTTCCACTTCTCGACTTTGGGAGAGGTGTGATGAAATCCATGGTTATGTGGGTCCATATGGTTTTCGGTGGTTCTAGTGGTTGTAAAAGACCCGCGGGTTTCTGATTGGTTGCTTTGGTTCTCTGGCATTGGCAGGAACGTACGTATCGGATTACATCCGATCTTAAATTTTTTCAATAAAACTTTGGTGATATTCTGTTGATAGTTTTGCTTATTCCTAGGTGTCCCGTGTTAGGCGTGGAATGATAGTCATGCAGGAGCTTGACTCTGAAATATCCTTCTGGTACACAGATCTTCTTGTTTTTAAGTAAAAGCATCCCTCCACGCTCAAAGGGAGCTTTAGGATCTTGGTAATGGGTTCTGAGGTTCTCATCCCTACCATAATCTTCTACCAACCCCACTAACTCAGTGTTCGTGAATGATATGGTCGAAATGTTATTGGATTCTGAGGATGTCTTGGTAATAACTTCTTGAAGTAATGAATTGTTTCGGTGATCAGGTGACGGTACATCTTGTGGTTGCCTCAATAGTACGTAAAAATCTAAGGGTACTGTTCGTGGTTGAATTCCGTAATTGAGGAAAAATGGTGAGAAAGTTGTGGTGACATTCATGCCATGATTTCGGTATA
Source organism: Kappaphycus alvarezii (assembly GCA_002205965.3). Classification (NCBI taxonomy): domain Eukaryota; phylum Rhodophyta; class Florideophyceae; order Gigartinales; family Solieriaceae; genus Kappaphycus; species Kappaphycus alvarezii. Next base: position 1,088,016 of record NADL03000699.1, on the reverse strand, counting down.
CGTGATTCTTGAACAGCAGTGCTGTTTCAGGAGCATCTGTGTTTGGTTTCGTTGGTATTATTCTGATCATCTTAGAAAGTCTGTCAACGACTGTTAACACGCCGTTGTTTCCACTTCTCGACTTTGGGAGAGGTGTGATGAAATCCATGGTTATGTGGGTCCATATGGTTTTCGGTGGTTCTAGTGGTTGTAAAAGACCCGCGGGTTTCTGATTGGTTGCTTTGGTTCTCTGGCATTGGCAGGAACGTACGTATCGGATTACATCCGATCTTAAATTTTTTCAATAAAACTTTGGTGATATTCTGTTGATAGTTTTGCTTATTCCTAGGTGTCCCGTGTTAGGCGTGGAATGATAGTCATGCAGGAGCTTGACTCTGAAATATCCTTCTGGTACACAGATCTTCTTGTTTTTAAGTAAAAGCATCCCTCCACGCTCAAAGGGAGCTTTAGGATCTTGGTAATGGGTTCTGAGGTTCTCATCCCTACCATAATCTTCTACCAACCCCACTAACTCAGTGTTCGTGAATGATATGGTCGAAATGTTATTGGATTCTGAGGATGTCTTGGTAATAACTTCTTGAAGTAATAAATTGTTTCGGTGATCAGGTGACGGTACATCTTGTGGTTGCCTCAATAGTACGTAAAAATCTAAGGGTACTGTTCGTGGTTGAATTCCGTAATTGAGGAAAAATGGTGAGAAAGTTGTGGTGACATTCATGCCATGATTTCGGCATACGTGATTCTTAAACAGCAGTGCTGTTTCAGGAGCATCTGTGTTTGGTTTCGTTGGTATTATTCTGATCATCTTAGAAAGTCTGTCAACGACTGTTAACACGCCGTTGTTTCCACTTCTCGACTTTGGGAGAGGTGTGATGAAATCCATGGTTATGTGGGTCCATATGGTTTTCGGTGGTTCTAGTGGTTGTAAAAGACCCGCGGGTTTCTGATTGGTTGCTTTGGTTCTCTGGCATTGGCAGGAACGTACGTATCGGATTACATCCGATCTTAAATTTTTTCAATAAAACTTTGGTGATATTCTGTTGATAGTTTTGCTTATTCCTAGGTGTCCCGTGTTAGGCGTGGAATGATAGTCATGCAGGAGCTTGACTCTGAAATATCCTTCTGGTACACAGATCTTCTTGTTTTTAAGTAAAAGCATCCCTCCACGCTCAAAGGGAGCTTTAGGATCTTGGTAATGGGTTCTGAGGTCCTCATCCCTACCATAATCTTCTACCAACCCCACTAACTCAGTGTTCGTGAATGATATGGTCGAAATGTTATTGGATTCTGAGGATGTCTTGGTAATAACTTCTTGAAGTAATGAATTGTTTCGGTGATCAGGTGACGGTACATCTTGTGGTTGCCTCAATAGTACGTAAAAATCTAAGGGTACTGTTCGTGGTTGAATTCCGTAATTGAGGAAAAATGGTGAGAAAGTTGTGGTGACATTCATGCCATGATTTCGGTATACGTGATTCTTGAACAGCAGTGCTGTTTCAGGAGCATCTGTGTTTGGTTTCGTTGGTATTATTCTGATCATCTTAGAAAGTCTGTCAACGACTGTTAACACGCCGTTGTTTCCACTTCTCGACTTTGGGAGAGGTGTGATGAAATCCATGGTTATGTGGGTCCATATGGTTTTCGGTGGTTCTAGTGGTTGTAAAAGACCCGCGGGTTTCTGATTGGTTGCTTTGGTTCTCTGGCATTGGCAGGAACGTACGTATCGGATTACATCCGATCTTAAATTTTTTCAATAAAACTTTGGTGATATTCTGTTGATAGTTTTGCTTATTCCTAGGTGTCCCGTGTTAGGCGTGGAATGATAGTCATGCAGGAGCTTGACTCTGAAATATCCTTCTGGTACACAGATCTTCTTGTTTTTAAGTAAAAGCATCCCTCCACGCTCAAAGGGAGCTTTAGGATCTTGGTAATGGGTTCTGAGGTTCTCATCCCTACCATAATCTTCTACCAACCCCACTAACTCAGTGTTCTTGAATGATATGGTCGAAATGTTATTGGATTCTGAGGATGTCTTGGTAATAACTTCTTGAAGTAATGAATTGTTTCGGTGATCAGGTGACGGTACATCTTGTGGTTGCCTCAATAGTACGTAAAAATCTAAGGGTACTGTTCGTGGTTGAATTCCGTAATTGAGGAAAAATGGTGAGAAAGTTGTGGTGACATTCATGCCATGATTTCGGTATACGTGATTCTTGAACAGCAGTGCTGTTTCAGGAGCATCTGTGTTTGGTTTCGTTGGTATTATTCTGATCATCTTAGAAAGTCTGTCAACGACTGTTAACACGCCGTTGTTTCCACTTCTCGACTTTGGGAGAGGTGTGATGAAATCCATGGTTATGTGGGTCCATATGGTTTTCGGTGGTTCTAGTGGTTGTAAAAGACCCGCGGGTTTCTGATTGGTTGCTTTGGTTCTCTGGCATTGGCAGGAACGTACGTATCGGATTACATCCGATCTTAAATTTTTTCAATAAAACTTTGGTGATATTCTGTTGATAGTTTTGCTTATTCCTAGGTGTCCCGTGTTAGGCGTGGAATGATAGTCATGCAGGAGCTTGACTCTGAAATATCCTTCTGGTACACAGATCTTCTTGTTTTTAAGTAAAAGCATCCCTCCACGCTCAAAGGGAGCTTTAGGATCTTGGTAATGGGTTCTGAGGTTCTCATCCCTACCATAATCTTCTACCAACCCACTAACTCAGTGTTCTTGAATGATATGGTCGAAATGTTATTGGATTCTGAGGATGTCTTGGTAATAACTTCTTGAAGTAATGAATTGTTTCGGTGATCAGGTGACGGTACATCTTGTGGTTGCCTCAATAGTACGTCCGCCACTACATTTGATTTTCCTGAGATGGGTATTATCTTGAAGTCGAAATTAACTAATCTTTCCAGCCATCTCACTTGTCTCAGGGACAAGTTTTCTTGGGTTTCTAGGTATCTTAGGGATAGTGGTCCGAGTGAATCGTGAATGAATTACCATAAAGGTATGATCTCCACCACTTGAGGGAATCTACAATGGCCAAAAGTTCCCTTTCATGGGCCGCATAGTTTTGTTCCGCATTATTGAGAGTCCTGGATGCAAACGCGACCGGCCTTTTAGAACCTAATTCTTCCTGTTCCAGCACTGCACCAATTGCATACTGTGATGCATCTGTGGTTACGTAGATAGGCAGTGTGGCGTCGAAATTTCTGAGAAGCGGTGCGCTACAAAGTTTTTTCTTGAGTACTTTGAAGGCATAATCTTGTGTGCGGCTCCACTGGAAATTCACGTTTCTCGTCAATTCTGTCAGAGGTTTTGCAAGAATTGAACAGCCTTTTATGAATCTCCGGTAATAATTGACAAAACCAAGAAAAGACTGTACTTGTTGCTTATTCTTTGGTATCGGCCATTCCATGACTGCACTTATCTTATTTGGATCAACATAAATACCACTTTGAGAAATGATGTGTCCTAGGTACTCCACTTCTGTAACTCCAAAAACACATTTAGATCATTTTCCAAACAACTTTTCTTTTCTGAGGATTTCGAGTACAGTTCGAATGTGATCCAAGTGATCCTTCCATGTCTTACTGTAGATGAGAATATCATCCAGATAGACGATCACAAATAAGTCGAGCTGATCTTTGAAAATGTCATTCATAAGGTTCATAAAAGTTACCGGGGCATTAGTTTGTCCAAACGGCAGAACAAGAAATTCAAAGTGCCCGTATCATGTTCCGAAGGCGGTAAATGGAATCGAATCTTTGTGTAGTCTAATCTGGTGATAACCAGATCTAAGATCAATTTTGCTGAAGAACTTTGCTCCTTTAAGCTGGTCGAAAATGTCGTCAATTCGTGGTAAGGGATAGCTGTTTTTTACAGTAAGCCGTTTTAAGGCTCTGTAATCCGCACACATCCGTAGGAAATCATCCTTCTTGCTCAAAATAGAAGAGGAGCCCCCAGGGGCTCTTACTAGGTCTTATAAACTATGCTTCCAGTAGCTCGCTCAACTGTTTTCGGAGTTCTGACATCTCTTTGCCAGAAAGTCTATAGAGACCTTTTTTCTGTGGTTCTGCTCCTTCCTTTAATTATATTTCAAAGTATTGTTTCCTTCTCGGTGGTAAACCTCTTGGGAGCTTCTCTGGAAACACATCAGCAAATGTTTCCAGAACCTTCTGTATGTCTCGAGGGTATACTGGTGCTCTTGGTTCACTAGAATGTAAAGATCTAAGTAAACCTGCAAATAACTCTTTTTTCTCATCAAAATCTCCAACTATGGTATTGAAAGATACAAAAGGACTCACTACGGCATCATAAGCAATAAATATGAATGAATTTCCCTTATGTTCGATTTTCACCTCATTACTAAGGCAATTGATTTTTGCCCCATGCGAGGCGCACCATTCTCTCCCAAGAATTGCATCATAACGCTTCAATGGGCTTACGGCAAAGTACAGAGGTTCATTATAAGCGTTAATATGTACACTGATAGCATTTACCAATTATTGAAGTATCTGGTCCGCACCGTTGGCCATTTCAGCAAGCTCTCTGGAGTCTCTGGTCATTATTTTATGTTTCTTGCAAAATGATTCACTCAAGAAGTTGATCTCACCACCAGGGTCTATGAGGATTTTTGCTGGCCCACCAGCAATTGTACCCTTGACAATGAGAAGACCCTTGTGATTTCTCTCGAATGCAGGGGAGAATATTTCAATGAACGTTGCATTCCATATGATGGTGGACACGATGGACCTCTTTGTTTGATTCAATGATAAATCTCGACTTTCTTTGTCTAACACAAGGTTTTTTATGGTTCTTCGATGACTGAAACTGACTGGGGACTTTCAATCAGGTCCTCCGGGCTTTTGGGCAGTTCTTGGCCATGTGTCCTTTCTTTCTGCACCTGAGACAGAGACCATCGCGCATATATCTTTCACGTTCTTCTTTGTCAAGCTTCTGTAAGTTGGGAGCGTTTCTTTTCAACCCCGGTATTACTTCTACGCTCCCAATTTCCATTGGCACTGGATTTCTGGTTCCAGCAAAAGAGCTTCCATTTCCGTTCTTCCCTCCAGAAGACTTTGGTAGGGTACCGGGTTCAGAACGCCGATAGGCCGACTCCACTCGCTCAGCATTCCTCATTAGGTCGGAGAGGTTGACCTATTCTTTGGTGCACAACGCCTTCCAGATATAGGGCTTTAAACAGCGAGAGTAACGATCTATCTGGTCTTTAACTCCAATATCGGGGTTGCCGAGTATAATTTTGTTGAAGTCCTCGTTGAAGGCAGGAACGTCTTTGACTTGTTTCTAGCGGGCGAGTTTGTCTCGAGCGATCTTCTCCCTGTTCAGTGTTTCAAAACGCTGGATCAAAGCATTCTTCAGGGTCTGCCAGGAATTTATTCCTTTTCCTTCTGCTGTCTTGGAGTCTACCATCCACCATTCATGGGCATTGCCAGCCAAGTAGCTGAGCGTTATGTGTAGGGGTCCATTGCCATCATTTCCTCCGAGGTACTTGTCCATCTGAACATACCAGCTGCCAATTGATCCTTTCCCAGTGAATGTAGTTGGCTTGTTTTTCTTTGGGCCAGCCTGACTATCCACTGGGACATTACTTGACGAATTGGCCTGGTTTCGGGCGTTTACGAGTTCAGATTCTAAGGAGGATACCTTTTGCGCTGCAATAGAAAGCTCTGATCTGTGTGCCGCAATCTGGTTATTGGCATGCTCAAGACTCTGCTTCAACTGAAGTACCATTTGCGTAAGGGACTCTAGGGTGACTTGCGGCTGATCCAAAGCGATTAGGTTCACAAAGCCAGTAACAGTATTTGCCCTGGTATCTGAAAGAAGTTTCCGACCTTACACTTGTACACCTGGTGATACGTGTACACGATTTCTGTAACACCTGGAGTAACAGTGAGTCTCCTAGATGGTTCTTGGGCTAACTACCCACGATACGAAGCCTCCAGCAAGCTGGTTTTTCAAAATGCCAGGAAGGAAGTTTAATGCGTTCAGTATCTACTGGGGACTGCGCACGTCCTAACTATACGGTTAAGATCTAACCGGGTGTGCTTCGTCGTCCATGCGCATCGGGGCTCGCGACAGGATAGCTTCAGCGATGGATGACCAGAGGGTGCAACTCAGTCGCTGGTAGATACGGCGGCGGATAACGCCAACTGTCGAGTGACACTTGGACGCGATCCACGGAACTAACTCCTCGATAAATGCAATAGTTCCAGGGGAAGGGGCACCTAGGGAATCAAACGCCAGAGGTCGAAACGTGAAGTTCGGCGTTTAAGGCGCAGAAGATGGACCAGTTGAGGGAGCGGGGAGGCGTCGGGCGATGTTGCGTTCCAGGGTTGTGACCTTATCGCGGGCCGCCAGTTCAGCAGCGCCTCCGGCGACCTGGGTCGCCTTGATGCGAACTGCGGCCTTAAACGGTGAGACGACAGTGATGTCACAGGCAATAGGGCGCAACGTTGTGCCTTCCGGGGTTGGGGGCGGTTGTACAAGGATATCGGCGGGCCGGAGCTCAGTGCCCGGAACGAGGAACGGAACCTCGTGCCGAGTATCCAGACCCGCGGCGCGGGTAACGTGTGTCGCAATCGCATTACAGAGCGAGTTATGGCGGTGACGACGGCCAAAACCAGGGCAGCAGAGGTCGGCGGCGTGATCCCGAGGGTGTCCAAGGGGTGGTCACAGTGGTGGCAGTTGAGGGGCATGGAGTCATCATACACTGGCAGTCCGAGGTGACGGCGGAGCATGGTCTGCCAGTGTGTGGTGTGGACCTTCGTAGCTGCCGTGGGGTGAGCGAAGAGAAACGCCGCAGCGGGGCTGCGGCGGAACGCTAGGCCACGGATGCGATGTCGAATGTCGGCGTCGCTGTGTGCGGTCGGGTTTGGGGCATTCGCCCAGGAGTCGTCGTGCCAATGTACTCTTGCCCGCGCCTCTTGCTGCACCCGTTTGAGAAGGGTTAGAGTGTTGGTGGGTGAAGAAGCTAGAGATGGAGGGTCAAAGGTGGAAAGGTCGACTATCCCGGGGATGGAGAGGGCGAAACGGCGGAGAGAAGGCCCAGCCTGACGGAGGAGGAAGGACCGGTCGCCGTGGTAGCGGCCAGAAGCAAGTGCACAAGCACGCGGCGTGGCGTATGCGGAAGTTCGCTGCCGTGCGGGCGCAGCATCAATGATGCTGGCGGCGGCAGCGCCGTGGAGGCACGAGGCGATGCTTTCGAAGCCCTGACCTCCGAGGTGCATGGGGAGGCAGACTTGGTCCCAGGCTCGGTTCGTGAGAGCTATGCCGTGTAACTTTTCATATGATGACCGTTGTAGATCATCAAATTCTTCTGCGGCGGACTCGGCTAAGCGCGGATCTGAGAGCTTGAATGCATGCGATAGGAGGCATGCAGAGGCACAGATCCGGTGCATGTGGAACCGGGCGCGGGCTTCGCGGACAGCAATGATTTTTGAAAAAATTGTGATTTATAACCTGATTGGCTCTCCTTGCACCTTCAAATTCCGGTCTTGGTGACCTAGTGGTTAAGTGTAAGCAGCTCCTGATGAAGTGGGCGCGGGTTCAAATCCACCAGGAGCACTTACAAAAAGTTCCTTCTCTGACGTAAGGGTTGACGTCAGTCACGTCGGGTGCGTTATAGTAGCCCTTCTTCCGATTCTTGCTTTGCGGTGGTTGTCCTGTCTAGTTCCTGATGGCGATACGGACTTACAATTGCAATTCCTACTACAAGGATCAGGGGGCAGCAGAGGAAAGCTTGCAATCACAGCGGAAGGGTGAACACAACACACACACGAAGTCGATTGAGAAATGAACTTATTGCTCTATTTTCCTTTTTCTTACTCAAAAACAAGGAATTTTAATGGAGAATAAAGATACGAATTGTGACCTCTGACTGTGAGTCGATGCTGAGCCCCGTTCTGATGGCAGACAAGGTCTTGTTCACTGAACAACTCAATATTGCAGTCCTTGCACTTGTACTCCTTCTTGCTTGTACGGCGGATGTGACGACGGGAACGGAGGTGCTCGAAGTACTGAACGCGACCGGAGCAGGTCACTCGACAATGATGACAATGGAACGGAGAGGACTTCGGATTCTTGTTCATCCGCGGCCTTTTCGATGGCCTAGCCTTGCGGATTCGATGGTTTACCACCCTTTGGATCGACACAGAGGCGGCGTCCGGCAGTACTTGAAGCCTTCTCGGAGGAGCCCTTGAACTTGTCTTTGGCCTTGACGGGTTCGAGACGGTTGGATGCGACGGCTTCCTCGGAACCGGAGGTAAGGATCGAAGGCCGGTCGATGGGGGTAGGGCAAACGATCGAAAAGGGGTGCGAGGCTCTTCGACCGTAACAAAGGCAGGCGCCCCTGCAAGTGCTCAGGGTAAGACAAGATCTTGGCAAGTCGGCGTCGGAGTCTTGGGCTCCTCGGGGCTGAGTAAGGCGATCGGGGTTCTCGGAGTCGACGGACGAGGCGGAGTCTTGGGGCCTTCTTCCGCGCCAATCGTTACTAATGGCGAGGTGGGCGGGGAACAAAAGTCGGTGAGGGATTCTGAGTCGTACTCTGACGGCGACGGAGGGCGGCCCTTTGACTTGCTGTTGTACGACATTGCGATGCTACCACGATGTGGGGTGTTAAGCGCACACGAGCAGATCAAAGTAGAACTGTGGTTGAACTTTGGTTGAGGCTGGCTGGGTTAAGCCGGCCGCTCCAAATCAGGGTTTATATAGAACTGAAGATAGCTACAAACTAAAGGAAAATGCAGTCTAACAGTAGTAAATTCAAAGGTGTTCCCGTAAAACTGCCCTGATGGTATAGTAAGTAGCGCTTTCAGAATTGTAGTCGCCACGAGTGACATACTCCGACAAGATGTAAGAAGTACATTGGTTCAGGTGGCATTGGATAGCAAGGCGAATTTTGATTGGTAAAGCAATGATATAATATCCCAGTGTGCAACTCGCACGTAACTATTCCAAGTGTATCAATGGGGTCAAACGCTGTCTTTAGAACTGTAAGGAAGGTGTAATGGCATCAAAGTACCTAGTAGCCCTGGTTGCAAGGTTACCAGTGGTTTGAATCTACAGTACAGTAGATGCAGTGAATTCGTGTAAAGCTGTAAAGTCTGTGAAGTGAAATACAACAAGAAAGATGCGGAAGTAGTGGATGCCGAAAAGGAACAGAGTAGAAGAGAGCTGACTACTATGGCCAAAAGAAGCCAATAAAAGGCTAGAACTGATGGCGAGAGTCTTGTGATTAACTCTGATCCCGCGGTGAAACGTCTTCGCAAGTCGCCAAAAACTACCCGTAACGCGTTTTAAGCTGAAGATATGGATCACTTAGCGTTAGCATTATATCTCAGACATTTAGACCTTGCGTGTGTCAAAGACGTTAATTGAAGGCTCAATTTTGAGCGTGTGCGTCTTCAATTAGAATCAAGGGAACAGGAGAAGGATAGGTGTGTGCGCAGGCGCAAGTTGAGAGCATCGCAATAACTTGGGTTTGAGAATTTTAAGCTCATGATCTAGCCTTTTGCCACAAAATGAGAAATTTATTCCTTTGGGAGGATTTGGAATCAGATTTCTATTGCAAAATTGCATAATTCATTAGAATCTCGCTGGCTTCCGCGCTCTCGCCAGGGCCCCGCGGGGAAATCCGCTCGGGATTTTCCACAAGTAGTTTTGTCTTAGCTCCTCACGGCCACGCGTAAAAGAAAACAAACTAATGCAATCCTCAGTCGTCATTCATCTCTGCAGCTCAATGAAGCTTTCAATTGTAGGAAGCCGAAAATTGAAACCATTATAAGTCTGCGGAAGATTAATTAACTCTCTTGAATTGTAGAACAGTCTTCTTGCAAGGAAAGGGCTTCTCACAGGGGACTTTAACGCTTCTTTTTTAGGCTTAAAATATACAGTGGTACAGTAAGTCTTGATTTATATGAATACTTATTCATTAGGCACACTTCCTGTATTCATTTCTTTGTTAAACGAGCTTTAAAACTTTTCAGGCTACTAACTTCATATGGGATGCCCAGAAATAATCTAAGGTGTACCCAGAGTCTCCGCAGTGATTTAAGTTCTCGTTATGAGCACTAAAAACTGAAGGAAGCAACTCCTCAATTTTTCTCGTAGCTTATAGATTACATTCATGTCGACGTATCTCAGCAGGCCCAAGTACATGTGAAATTAATTCATTCGACGTAGTAACCGATTTAAAAATTGTATATTTACTTTCACTACTTTCATACGCTACTTGTCACATCATGTGACTGCTAAAAGGATGTGAGATGCCCACAATAGTGCAAGCTGTCCTCTACAAAGCTTTCCTTTACAATACTGAGATAGGCATATATACTTGGGCAATATAGCATTTTTCAAAAATCATGAGTCGCAATTTCGAACTCTGATATCTGCACTTTACTATAATAACACAGCGTCTTTCGCAAGGCCAACTTGAAAATACAATTATGTCTCTCTAATTTGAAGTGAAATTTTTCAGGGGGTAGTTATCCAAACTTAAATTACGATTCATATTTGGATATAACCAAGCGTTTTTTAATATACAACTGACAATACTTTTATTGTATTTTCAATTTTTTTATTACTATGAAAGTTAATGAAGTTTAAAATTTTTATTGTGTTATTTGGTGAAGTGCTCCGAATATGTTTCCCCGCCTTATTCACTAAGAACACAGGCAGTACTTTAGGCGTGCTTTCTGTAGTTATTATAAATTTAGTTGATATACTATACCGACTTAATATCATTTGATAACTAAGAAAAGCCTCAAGAAGCTGAGCATCAAATTAAAAATAGTAATTTAATACCTTTCCTCCATCCAATCCAATTAATTATTCTACAATGAAAAATATTTCTACTGAATTTACAGAATCTCTACCTTCCCTGTTATTATTCTTTCGATATGATTTAAATTTTCGCGATAATAATTCAATGATTAGCTATAGCTCATTTTTGCTCTGGATGGGGAGGTTTTTGAAATTTATGCGCCGAATCTTTCGGAAATGTGTCTTCGCCGCTTTAATATATGCTTTTATACAACAACGCACACATCTTATTGAATTATTATTTTACAAAAAGTTATTCAATATATTCTACAGTGTTTAGTATAATTTTTTTCAATTAGGTTTTGCAAATCAATATGTAATATTGGAGGCGGGAATAAAATGACCCGGGTAAACTCTGTGCCCACATATTAGAGAGAATATTACCCATTAAAAAATTTCAATCTAAATAAGATAGCCAGATGCACAATTTAGGCTGTGTTTTCACTGATTTTTGAAACTTTATTCCTTGATGTTTTACGCCGTGACTAATAAATCACGAATACATATGAACGTTTAATCTTTTTTTAAAAAGAAATATGAGAAAGTTTTTATTGAATTAATTTGCTAACTGTTATATTGCTTCAATTCTAGTCAGTCAATTCCCCCTGAAATAATCATGCCATCTATAAGTCCATTTTTATGCACTTTTTATCACTTGCAGGCTGTTATTGTGCAGTAGAACGATAACGAACCCTATAATAATCATTGCATTTATGTCATAGCCTTCCCCTCGAATACACCATAGCTTCAAGGATGAAATTTTGGGAAAAAATAATACTTTTCTTCCGCACTGCATGACGCAGAACAATTCCAATTTCATGACTGCCCTTTTTAAATTTCATTCATGGTAAAAAAATTCAGTTATTGGTCCTGGTTCGACTAGGGAGGTCAATATATGCCAAATTTTGTAGTCGTTTTCTGATTCCTCCACGCATTCACTATAGTATGTAGAGAATTTTTATCTCAGAACAGATTCCAAGCACTATTTGCCAATTTCATTTTCTGGTCAAAATTAAATATATATGAAGAATATCTGTCTCTTGTAGTACTCCACGCTGCCCTGAAGCTTAAACATTCCATTAAATATATCCATTAGATGGCCGATAATCTGGCTCTCTTCAGTTTTGAATATTCCGTCGAGGTTTCTGGTCTACTATAGAGTCCTAAGGACACTTCTCTGGTCACACCTGACTTTCTATCGGGAGTGATAAAATTAATGATATTAATGCTGAAATCAAGTTATCTCCAATGGCCCTCTTTGCGCTGGTCAGCAGTTCTCACCTAGTACTCTAACACCCAGACAAGACAAGACTTTAAGATATGAAGTGGAGTAGGGCCAGGGCCCGCCAATATGAGAATTAGCAAGGCGCAGAGTTACATAGCAGCCGACGGTTGACTGTCGGGGCGATGCGCTGTTGGACCAGGGAGCTAGGAATGTGAAAGATACTTGCCTGTTCAGCCACTGGGTTGGTGCCGCGGCGGTACGATATGTAATTTGCGATGAGAGAGATGCTTTTGTCGGAACCAATTCCAGCTAAGCCGTAGATGTTGAAGGCAACTGGATGGAAGTCGATGGATAGTTCCTGACAAAGGGACTTTTATCGGCGTTTAATGGCCTTTCCGGACATTGAAAGGGCGAAAAGGGGTCGAAACTCCGTATATTGAGGTACGGGACCGAGTAGGGACTAATTAATGGTAACTTCGAATAATTTCGGGGTAAGAGCGAATTGAGGACCGTCAACGTAGAAATCAAGTCGACAACGGGAGGAGAAGGGAGCTCGCGGTCCTGCGGGAAATCTCATTCGCGGAGAGGGCGAATTCCAACGGGGACGTGGAAGAGTTCATAAAAAAGCCGTTCTCGAAGGCAGTTTTGTCTCCGAGTGGATCTATCAGCACATGAGTAGATAGATGCGTGATGGCCGTTAAAATCTAGCGGAGGTACACGGAATTTAGTGGAGGCACAGAAACCACAAGGTTAGGAGCCGTAAAACAGAGGGACAAACTAATGCTGTACAACGCTTGTAGCTGTAACGACCTAGGCTGGTCAAAAGAAATATTTGTAGTGCAAAAGTTTTACCATAAATATAAAAAGCTTCTCAACATGCGAGGTTCAACAGAGAGACGAACTGAAGATCTTTCTTGCTAAAAATTGCCGCAAATAGAAAATAGCCGTGCGCATTTCGTCATTCGCCAAAAGAATCATCAAATCTGCCATGTGCAAGTCATATCATGAGTTCAAAATAAGCTATAGTTGGCTCTTCCTTACTGGAGCTAGTGACAATATAGTCGTATCCTGCAACAGACACCCTTCAAACTAATTCCAATACGTTTTCACCGTTTCAAGTAAATCTTCTTTCAGTTGGGTTAAATTCCGAATGCTGAATGAATTACTGTTTTCTTTTTCTTTTATTGTACAATTACTGGCATATTTTATAGTTAATCCGTATATATTAGTGTGTAATTGTTTGCCTGTAATGAAGATTTACGGATTGCTAAGTACAACTAACTTCTGTTACAAAACGTAAGACAAGCTCACTGACCGTGAAAGCGAATCCAGAACCATTATTGCGAGATATAAAACATGGTAGCTAAAATATTTGTTCTCCGATATATTTCAATTCCTTTATATAGACTTACTTAATAATTTTCACAAATTAAGTTTGTTATTCTCCTTTTTATACTTTTCGTTACGGCTTCAGAGGAATCAGCGTCTCACAGAATTTTTTCCAAACCGCAAGTCAGCTCGAAAAAGTTCTAATATCAGCTGCGACTGTACCTCTGTTCATAACGTTTGTCAGAATACGTGCCTTCAGCAGATTTGACAAATGTGCTGAAACTGTTATTTTTTCTACAATTTATCATGAGCCTGATCATATATAAGCTCTACTTCATATGATTTCTCTTTGCAGAAACCAGTTCCTCTTTTGTAATACAGCTTCAATTTTTCAATGTGGGCAATAGCAGTTGTTGTTTCGGTTTTTTCTTCTTAAGAACTCTTTAGAATTTATTGCAAAAGCGAAGTAATTCATTATGATAAAGAAAATGATGAACTGTACTAGCAAGTTTTAGAAATAATCATTTATGATATTTGACACCTTGAAGGCCAAATATAATACCTTTTTAGCAAGCACTGGTCCAGAAATTATACATGCGTTTAATTTTGACGCACCGACCATTTTAGATTGCCAACTTCCTGGAACATTCAGATGTTCGATTTTACTCATTATAATGTTCCGAATAAATATGTGTACCTCTTATTTTATAGAGCTCCTAGATGCGACACTTGCGAAGATAGATACGAGGCTAGAGCCACCACCATGTGTATACTAATCACACTTACTTATATATTGAGCTCTGCACAGGTATTAAAATCATTTATTCCAGTAAGTATAAGACATATACCCCACTGTGAAGATAATAGAAATCATATGCGGTTATTGAGGGATTTTATTCAATGTTTTTCGATTAATGCATGATCTGAATTTTATATCGATGGTAACTTGCCGAACCCGGCTCTCTAAAGTTTCAAAAAAGATCCCCTGATACAATTATTGTGGCAGTTTTTTCCAAAAACAAAGTGAGCAAAAATGAAATAAATTCGATAAATGCTTGAGATGAAATTAAAGTATCCCGCGTGGATTCGATTCATTGAAAACACTCAATAAAGAATATTTTTGGTCTATAAGCGTATGTTCATCACCGGTTTCACTTTTGAAGTAGTTTTTGGAGAGGAATTTATAAAGTGAAAGAAACCGTGGTAGTGATTTGATTTCTCCCGTACATCTATAATTTAAACCTGGGATGACCTTCAATATTGTATCAAAAACTTTCATTTGCAGTTTTTGCTTTAGTAAAATTGACAAGACCCTCCTTGATACATAGAATTGTGAATGCTAACGACTAAACTGTATCTAATTCGAGTCTGGAGACCCTTTCGGGATCTGAAAACTTGTAGGAAGGCCTTTGTAGGGTTGACGAAAACGACATATATTTCGTAGGATTGATAATCTTAAAATATTTTGGCTTAGAATTAGCCCTAGTTTAACATCCCTTGTTCCATAAATAGAGTAACTATGACGTTCTTGTTCTTGGGACTGTGAAAAACTCTACAGTAAAGATAAGTATCCCTTCCGGCCCTATACTGGGATGTACAAGAGTCCGTCGCCTATTCTGAACTTCTTAGGATCGTATCTACAGGCCTATCGGGTGCCGGTTTTACCTTTTTATTACTCGCGCTCAACTTTTATTACGACTATTCTCACCGAAAATTTGGTGCTTTGGGGGTCAGATTCCGCCCCACCACGCACTTATCCGGTCTTCTGCTCGCCCTTTTCTATATAATTCTTGTATTAGTGCCCACATAATATTACTCTTTTTCAAGTGCTAGAAAAATCTCTTAATTTTTTCATTGGATCTCCAAATGAGATATCATTGACTTTTGTTGATCCAATGTGATACCATATACCTGCACTCAGAATCAACTGAGCATACGAAATATGTACTATTTCTAGAAACATTCAAGATAGTGGTGCGCAATTTTTTATAAGGAGGTCCAGCACAAGATAGAAAGAACTTAAATTTTATTAGTTTCCAGGTCAAATACCCCCTGTGCGCTTCCATCGAAAATCCACAAAATATATTCTCGATACAATTCACTTGTCGTGCGTTACTTTAAAATTCCAAAGGGTCAAAGTTCAAATGGTAAAGTGACCATGATGCTCCCATTCATACAGTTCCAAACGATCTCCTGAATATTTTTTAGTTACAAGTACATTTCCGAAACAACTTGCTTTAAAATATCAGTTTAAACGGAACTATAGCCATTTTCATGTAAAAAAAATCTTCCTTACTCTATTCTGCAACTCTTGACGTTCAAAGTATAAAACAGCAAAAATTTGCATATTGTAATTATTAACTGCAATTTAATGTTGCTTTCTGATTCATTTTGTTAAATACATGAGGACATATCTTCCTATTTTTGATAATATCTTTAGATTTTGTCTTTCTTTTTTGTAAATTTAAAGATTTGATAAAGTTTATGCCTTATTTTTGGCGCCAAAAGTCTATTTTCTCGCCCCTGCTTGATTTTGCTTCAACAATTTCTCTGCAGTCATAAAACAAAAGACAGATAAATTTTATGATTTTTCCCAAAGAGATTTGTTGCAAAGTATTACAAATCACGACTTTTTTCTCTTAGTCCTGCTTCTTGACCTGCCATTCAGGTTGTGATTAGTGTATATTTTTGGTTTCATTTAGTTTCAAGTATCATAGAACTTTCAAATACGCTATTTGTATTTATTTTCTGTACTTTTCTATAATACAGCGTAAATTAGTTTGTTGACTCTCCCATAAAAATCCTGCGGTGTGGAAATTTTATTTTATTCCAAATCAAATCGCACAATTTAACGTTGTGTCTAGTTGCATCTCATAAAGTCCCTATATTATCAAATTGGTGCGTATTTGTTCACCATACTGAAATATAAGCACTCTTTCGTAAAGGAGACGTAGAAAAACTAAAATGGACTTTCATGATCGATCTGGGATGTAACTTTAAGCCATCTGCTTCCCAAATTGATCAACTCGGTTTGACTGAGAGATTCATCTTCTGCTTGGTCTTATCTTTTTCCATTCCGTTCATGCGAAGAAAGCACGACATTTTCGGATTGGTATACATTCCTATCCGGCCCACGCCCTCAAAATTTTTCCCTTCGTCATTTATCTGAAGCTGTACGCATTCTTTTACTTCAGCATGGTATTTTCGAGGAATAAGTATCAGCCAACAGTACTTCTGTCTAGAGTATTCTCCCCTTCATTTTGAAACTATAATCTATGCCACATGTCTCTAGTTTCGCTTTCAACTTGACAGAATCACTATTTTTTCCAATCATGTACTCTATCGGACGAAATTTTGGCAGCGAACCTTACGGGTGAGGTTTATAGGAGCAAGTAGCGCTTCGTTTTGTCCAATTTAGACATTATTGTGAGCAAAAACTCGGTCATATAGATTGCCAAGAAGTCCTAAGAGACAAGAATGGAATCTATTTTCGTTCTATATATTTCCATCCTTATTCTTAATGTGTTTAACTGGTATTTGTAAGATAACCAAAAAAGCTATCATACAAGTACATCTGCGCGAAAGATTGCATATCAATTTGTAACTCTCATATACAAAACTTAAAAATCACTTCATATCATTCATGTCTCACGTACTTAAATTTTCGGAGATCTTTGAAGTACCCTACATAGGGAAAAAGAGAGAAGATGGAAAACTTAGACTAGAAAAACATATGAAACATGGAAAAACGTATGGAAAATACCCCTGAATTTCTAAGATAATAGAAATAATGATTAAGAAGTAGAGTGCAACATCGAATGACCTAATATTCTAGTTTTACCCTTACAGGTTTTTCTAATTAAGAGATAAGGTCAGGTCCAGAGACGTTTATTGAACGGATTTGTTTGTAGTGCTACAGTGCAATTTGATAGAGGGTTATTAAGAAGGTTTGGATAACATACATTTCACCCAAAATATACGTTCATTCAGCATGAAAAGTGTCTGATCTAATCAGGTTGCAGAATTGCTAACCTCTGGAAAAAGTTATGTTTGCCTGTATTACTTAAACTCTGGATGTTTCGAGGCGCCATATATTATGTAATATGTGCACATGGACTATATAGCTCATCTTAGCTGCGGATGGAGCCAGGTCCTCATTTCCCTTTTCGAGTATTCACTACTAACTGCAAATCACAACTGCATATGAGTGTATTACCTTGCCCATCTTGCAATGAGCTTTCGACTTGCTACTTAAACTTAGCGGGTCGAAACCTAATGATGCAAGCTTCCACACTCCATACTTCCGAAATAGCTTCGCTAGTAATGGCTCCTAGCTTCCACGCATCAGGGATCCGATAAGTCCTCAGGCCGTGAGCTTGCCTATAGCTTAAAAGTCCATTGGCTAACAGGCCAACGATAACCGCGTCTGTCACCCGGTAGCGTTTGGCGCTCCGTGTTAACCGATGCAGGCCGTGGAAAGCTCCGCCTTCGACATTTCAGCATTAGATCTGCAAATCTCTCTGTGATCCCCATATATCTACGGCATATCCTCCGTCTAGCGGACTTGCCGAGCACCGCACGCCCCATCAAACTTCCTCTCTGTCCTTATATCCCGTATCAAGTGTTCAAGACACCCTACACACCCCACAAAAGCAACGAGACTACCGTCGGTCTTCATTTTTGCTCTGCGGCCAGACAGAGTGCGTTTGAGATCGACGCTCCGATGCAGAATTCCTTTTTGTCTGTAAAGACTAATCTATCTGAGGAGAAATCACGAAGGAGGTATAACTAGCAAGAGCCTCACAAGAACTGAATTAAGCCCTCTGAAGGTGGTGGCCCTTGAGCAGTTGATACCAGCCGTATATGAAGCTAATATCTGCCGAACTGACACTTTTTCAAGGCGGATTTGGTCGTCCCTGGTGGTGTGGTTCTCATCGCGTTCCAGGCTCTCTGTAGCTAAGGTATAGAGAAAATATAATTTTATTCCCATTTTCAGCATCCGCTGCCTTTTAAGTTGAATTAAAGTCGTCTCACATGATTGAGCGAACAGCTCAGCCTTCGAGTCGAACCAAATCGTTGCCTTTATCAACAAAACGGGACCTGGTTAGGGGGTAGGAAATCTCAGCTTTCAGCTATTTGTTGGCGAAATGAATGATGCACTCGATGATGTGATCAATAAAAAGGCTCGCGGACTATTTCCGGTTCAAATGGAGGAAGCGTTTTCCGGTCTTTTTATATAACGCGAATGTCAATTCCAAGTTGTAGCAGACATAGAAGACCTTTCATATACCGGAGCAGTTCAAAATTGTTCTCATAAAATCGCTATTTAATGACGTCGCGAAACCCTTTGGAGTCTTCCGGCTTTCAATTCTAGTTATTTCATCTGCTGATGGCCCGCAAAGCTCAGCCGCGCAAGTCTTTTCGTCCACCCATGTTTCCATCTTTCTCACCTGGACGGTTTACGCCAAGCGTATACCTGATGTTTGCCGGCACATCGGTAGTTTGTTATGGCGTTGCTTGAATAGTTCTATCAGGTCTATACCGAATTTGTGGCAGCACCTCGGTATATCGCTTCGATTTTAGTTGGAAGTTGGATGGTTTAGTAGGAGAGAAGCGATGCGGACGGGCACGGTCGGCATGGGGACAGTCGGGCGACCAGGGGTTGTGGTAGGCATGTGATGTACGGAAAGGAAACGGGAAACTCGATAAGAGTGGGACGACTTTGATGGCGGCTGCTGGGCCGGAGGAGAAAGTTAATGATTACAGTAGTGTGACTTGAGATCACCAACACATTAACTTCTCGTGATCCTGGATACAAGCTCGGACGAGTAGAGTGTGAATTGACACTTATCCCTCTGCCATTTGCATTTGCAGCGCTCTGAAAAGTAGCCTTCACAATATATATATTACGGAATACCATAATTCTTGGAAAATTCTGTAATGCTTCAGAAAGTGCATTGCTGACGTAGAGATTCAAAATTTTATAAATACACATTCGAAAGTGATTTTACGGAAAAAAGGGCAACGTTTTTGCGTGAGTATTAGAACCCAGACCCACCCGTCCCTCACATCATCCGAATCTATCCTACATGGCGAGAGGGACCTTAAGCAACCAGAGCAGGGCCATTGCCCGGCGAAATGTTAAGAGCTGGTGCTATATCCTTTTTTCACTCATCCACCGCAGAAGCCGCGGGACGCACGTCTCATGTGGGCTCCTTTCAACGCATTTCAACGTTTCTGCCAACATCGGGACAGCTAAGCTGCATTTCTACGCCGCAACCGCGAACTATCAATGGTGATATTCGAGAGTATCTTTTCAAACCTCTCGGACCATGCCTGCTTATCATACTTCCGCTTTCTTAAAGCGGATATACTGTTGCTTGTATCTATTGTTATCAATAAGTCAGAGCGTTACACTAGAGAAAGAAACTACTACACGTGCAAGCCACTACTCGCAACTTGTATCCTCCTAAGCCGACTCGCAACCCCTTACAGTTGGAGTAACCGGGAATTTATGTTCCGCAAGTATGCCTCTCAGCTGCCGGAGATTTTTTGGGAAACACTAGATGAATTCGTGGATGACTACCAGCACCTAATAGTGGCTCCAATACATGCACCATTTACAGAAGAACGAGGTGAGTACCACGCAAAGGCTGTACAGGACAAAAGTGGCGCACTTGACAACTGAATAGGTTTTATTGATGGGACAACTATACCTTTTTATTAAGAGAGTTTTAGCTTAGAAAATGAGATAAGCATGGTTTTCCTCAGCTCACTTGTTTAAATAGAAATTAACAGATTTGCTAAGATTCTGCTATTTGCAACCTAACCAAAACTTTACCAGCGCTAAGAAAGTATGTTCTGGTAATGTTACTGTTACTAAATTGGCGGGAACGAGGACAAACAGTTCCATCCAAAAAGTAGGCAGCATTCCTTACAAACCAAATCTTCCGCAAAGCAGCTGCAGCAACCGAACTCCTACCATGGATCCCCGAGCACAACGAACACAGGAAAGCAACATCCATCCCTTATCTAGCTCTAGCACAACTGTATCCACCGTCTCCCCTCCAAATGCGAGCACGAAGACAAAGCACAGCAGCGAGCGATTTCGGCCCAACCTCATCGAGCGCACATGGAATATGGAGCAACTAACTGCGCGTGGTGGGCCATGCCAAAAAGGCAAAAATCTGTAAAACACTTCTGCAGATGTCGCCAATGCAGCTCACACCCGCAACTATACAGATCAAAATCAAGCCACCGATCAGATCAAATATGTCATGACATGGAGGCGGAAATACATGCAAAAAGTAACAGGCAACAACGTTTACTATATTGCAACCATGGTTCCGTCTATGGCTAAAAGGATCGTAGCAGTGCCAGGACTTGATGGTGAGGAAGAAGCTGCGATATGTGATGGATGCAAGCCGAATGGACCTGATCATGCATTAGATAACGCAGTTCTGGAATGGATGTCTGAATGTGAGTAAAAGAAAGAGTGGACAGACGATGATACAAGAAAATCAATGCAGAGGCAAAAAGAATCTCGTCAGCAGAAGTTCACTCGCATATAGAAGAGAAAGACTGATTATGTGTTGAAGGAGTCCAAGATGGCCGCGTCTAGAGAGAAACAACGAAAGCAGGATACAAACATAATGTTGCAGAATTTGAAGGCCCAAACGCTGACTGCAAATGCCGCTGCTACGAGTTTCGAAGTTAGCGTACATTCATGCAAGCTTTTTGGTTCCCTTCCGCGTTTCTGGTACAGAACAACTGCCTGCAGGTGCCTGCCATCGCTCTTCGGGAACCAACTTCGTTTCATAGAGAGGAACTGAGCATGAACCCAAATCTTTCCCGGCTTTGCGATGAAGCAAACTCTGAATCTGTTCTGCAGACAACTCCATCCCAAAACGATATTGTAGACGTAATTTAGGGGACAGAAAATGCAGCTAATTTGGAACCTGAAAGTGCGACTTGAGCTTGTCATCGTGTACTTTTACCGTTAATGCTCGAGGGTGTCGCCCCGCGGGCGAAGGGGGAGTTCCCTCTCGACCCCCTGGCCGCGCTCCCCGCGGCTTCGGAGCCTCGCTCGGTAGTAATGAGGTAAAGACGGCGCGACTTCAAAGCAGCGAATTCTCTTCATTTTTGAGTTTCTCGATGTACTGCTCAATTTACATCAATGCATAACTTCTCCTTTCGAAAGCCCAATTTGAGATAAGCACTACACTTCTGTATGCCATAGTGAATACCGAGTCATCAAACGGTCACCGCCCCCAAAATATTCTGAACGTGCTGTTCATGTAACTTATTCCCCACTTATTCACCATGCGCTGTGAGCGAATATCAAGATTGTGCCTACCTCTCAGCATCCATCCAGTACTCTCGTTTTGCTTATATGTAACTACTATGTCTCCGTGCCCGGCGATTCCCATATCGGCGATTCCATGCTCTCCCTCCGAGACAAACTCCTCCTTTCTCCTGTAGATCGGCCACTCGGTGTACATGTTTCGGTCGCTTTCTGCTCCTTTGTCGGTAATTTCTACTAGTATGAACCGTCCAAAAATATCACAGAACACAATGATGTAAAACGCATGTGTCTTCTTGTACCCGTCGTACGCTCTCTATTGCGTTTCGTTGCTACCTGCCTCTATCTTCTATTCTTATTTCCATCAACAGCAAAGAAAACACACTCAGGAAACCCAATTATTAATCCGTGACACAAAGCGCGCTCATCCGTGTCACACCTTGACACGAGACCTGGGGTAGATTCTTCCATGGAACTAAACAAAGCGAAAATGGTATGAGGAAAGTAATTTGATACAGTTCCTGCGGATACGTCGTACTTTTTAGCAATTCGCTTCACTCTTTCTCCTCCTTCGTTTTTCCCACCAAATACATCCAAGGAAAAATACGATAGCTCCGCTGAACTCATTATTTTCTTTCGTGGAACGCGGGATCGACGCAAAGAATTTTTGGCTTCACTTGTAACCGTTTCACTAGCCGTTCTTCGCAAAGCACAAAAATGGATCAAATGTCTCCCGGTCCATATGGCAAACACTTTCCAATAATGCCATATCTGGATCTATTTCACGAACCCTTCGGTATTTGTTGGAATTTCCACGTCTTCAGTAAGATGCCTTGGAAGGCCGTCAATTGTGTGACCACGGCCAACATGCTCAATGGCGCTGTTAGTATGCTCGGGATCATCGAATGTTTTGAGCATGTTTTTAATTGTTTAGTTGAGTACAGAATTGGGGGATATATATCACTGCGTCTCGGCTGTTTGTTGAATGGATCTCTAGAGAAAGGCTACTGCAATCATAACATCATCTTCGTTGAGCAAGTCCGTGATGCAGGGTGGCTGGGGTTTGTTGAGATGTTACGATGGTCGTCCAGTTCAAAACACTTCTGAACAATCCATCGCCCCGAACTTAAAGTCCAGGTTGTATCATTAATTGAGTTTACCTAGATTATTGACAGACTTCTGTTATGTAAAAAATATGAACATGCTAGAATTGGATGATTTTTTAAATTAACGTAACTTTTCTTAATAAAAAAGGCCTAATATAGCAATTGCGAGACCAGGGGACGACGGATTACAAAACATAGTTTACAACAGCCATAAGCGATTCCACGCTCTTAAGTTTCAAGCTATAGTGTGTCTGGATGGGTTACTTCCACATGTATACAGTCCACTGGAAGGTAGGAGGCACTACTGGACGCTGTATTCGCGCTCCGAGTTGGATGAACAGCTAGATGTTTGCCTTACTGTGAATGGAAGGCAGTACTACCTGTACGGAGACAGCAGATAAAATCAAAGGGTCTACCTTAAGGTACCATTTCAGGGCTCAGCGCTCAGTGTGGACCAACGTGCGTTCAACCAAGCAATATCGTCTGCAAGAATTAAGGTGAAATGGCTTTTCAAGGAGCTCATTTTTTACAAGACCATGATGTATTTTCCGCGCAAACTGCGCGTCTTACAAGCTCAGTTAGGTACCATGTAAACAATAGCAATGATTCTTGGTAACTTTAGGGAGTATATATAAATGGAAACTAGATATAAAAGTCCTTCGGGTGTAGCCCGCCAAATGTAAGCAGCTACATAAACTCTTGCGGATAAATAAACTCTTTCCGCGGAGCACAGCCCAAATAGATTCGATATACCATTCCTTTAATCCTTTAAGTGCTGTACTTCTGGACCGTCGCCCACGTCAACGCGTTGTGACTGCTGAAAGACGTCCCTCATAATGCGAAACATTTCCAGCTAGAGCTTCTGAGCTGCCTTGCGCTCTTTCCTGCGTTCGGCAAGAGCTCGCTCGCGCCCCTTCTTTTCTTCCTCGAATCTCTTGTGTTCCAACGCAAAACGCTTCGCCTCGGTCTCATTCCTTTCCGCGTCCCCCTTTATAGTGCCACAGT
Organism: Kappaphycus alvarezii; assembly: GCA_002205965.3. Taxonomy (NCBI): domain Eukaryota; phylum Rhodophyta; class Florideophyceae; order Gigartinales; family Solieriaceae; genus Kappaphycus; species Kappaphycus alvarezii. The sequence goes on along the minus strand of NADL03000699.1, from coordinate 1,064,209 downwards.
AAACGCAGTAGTCTCATCCTAGATTGGAGAGAAGCGGGGAGTCTTCCTCTTTTTCCGTGCGCTCCCCGACAGAGACACAGCACCGCTTCCCTCTCTCTCCTCTTCATCATCAACCACTTCCGCCATAACATCCTCAGGTGCATTGCGCCGCTTCGTTGTTCACTGTCTAAGAACAGCTCCAAGATACTCCTTCCGTTTCTCTTATTCAGCGACCTTCTTTCGACTCGTTTCGCGCTCCTTCGCAAAGTCTGAGCTCGCCTCCCGCATCATACTTACGAGTTCTTCCGCCTCTCCAAACGCGCCGCCTACCCCACTCAAGCCGCTCTTCATTCTGTCATACAGGTCAAATCGCTGTTGTAGGCGCTTGTACCGATCTTGTATCGACTTCTAAGTTACGAAACCGGGCGGTTTCTTTGTCGCATTAGCCTTTGATGCGGTGATCTCGAAGTGCTCTCTCGTTTCTCCGTTGGGCGCGATGTGCGCTTTAGCGGCGGCGACCTCCCTAATGAGAACGAGTTCATCGTCGGTAGAAAACCAGAGGCGGTGCCCGAGGTTGTGAAAAGCACGATTTGGCCGGCTGCCGGTCCACAGAGTGGCTTGCTCGGCCTGCGGAGGTGAAGAGGAATTTGGTAGAGGCGGAGGAGTAGGTATTTGGGGAAGGTGATTTTGCCCCGAGTCTTAAGGCGGCAAAGATGCAGCGGTAGGCATCGGCTCTGCCATTTTTCAGTAACGCTGACCGAGAAAAAAGGAGCTCTCTGTCCCATGTGCCCTCGCGCTTTTGGCCATGTGAATTACTCACAGAAATTCACTAACTACCCGCAATTCTGCATGATTCGTCACCAGGAGTTCGAAAATTCTACAATACGTAATACAGGTGGGGGGAGAAATTGGGGCGCTTTACTGATTAGGGATGCAGAACGACTATTTTCCGAAGACTGGCTAGAGGGACAGGAATACTTTAATACAGATGGAAAAGTGTTCAAGAAGTTTTTCTCTCAGTATTTCTCACGTCTGGTCCGTACAATCCCTAAGAGTAAGCCAGTAGAGGGCAAAAATTTAGACCAGAATTAATTGAAATGGATTGCAAAAATATTCTTTTTCCAATGGCAAGCCCAACAGTTGCTGTTGCGTTCTAAATATATAAATGATCTCCCAGTACGAGCTGTGAGAATCTGGCCTCGTACTTACCCTCATATTTTTCTGCATTGCTTTGACGACGACAACGAATCGAGAACAAAATATCTAGGTATCTCCAGAAGCGGAGAACAAGAATGTTTGTTGCTCTTGCTCAAATTTTGCGACTACAAATAGCTTCTCTTGCCGTCAAAGCAGCTGCAACTTCAATGAGCAACGCGGCAAACAAACACCTATTTCGCGGACGCCGAATGGGAACCAGAAACATTAACAGAGGTACAAGCTCATGGTTGAAAGACTATCTCGGTAATAATACAGTATACACACTTCGGTTCTTTCAGCAACGCTTTCAAATACCGCGTACAATGTTCGAGAAAAGTCACAGCGATCTAACTCCACACTATAATTCCATCTTCTCAACGTTTCGTAACGCAGCTGGCAAGCAGGGGATACTTTCTCGAGTCAATCTCATGGCTTCCTTACGTGTGCTAGCAACCTGAGGGGTTTCAACGACCTTGATTATGGCGCTAGAATGGGTGCAGAAACTTTGAGGATCAATTTCAAGAATTTTTGCCGATGTTTAATCTAGTTATATAGCAAAACGAGTTTCTAAGCAGACGACCTACTACAGCAGCAGAGTAGCTTAGATTAAGTCAAAATATAATGGCGATGGGTTTTCTGGATGCATAAGAGCAATAGATTGCTGCAAACTGGTATGGAAGAACTGTCCCTTTGCGCTGAAAGGTCAATATCACAATTCTAAAGAGGGAAATCTCGCTACTATCCTAGTGGAAGCGTGGTTTGATCATGATCTGTTTTGTGGCACTGGTTCCAAGGTAGATGCGGAACAAACAATGAAAAGACGTTGCCGTCAATTTCGCCGCTGATGATGTATATTCTTAACGGCACGTATAGATTTCGACTTTCATCCAACTTCCGGGTCCGTGATTCTACTTTGTCAAGGAAGGTTTCATATTTTTGGCAGATGGAATATACCCTGGCTGGCCTCTCTTTGCACAGCCGATTCATAATCCGCACAATAACGACGAAATTCACTATAGAAAACGGCATAAAGCCCTACGGAAAGATATAGAAAGAGCCTTCGGAGTCCTACAAGCTCGCTTCTATACTCTCAGAAAATAAAGCTACATGTGGTACAAAAACGATATTTTAGATATAAGCTGTGCTTGTGTGATTCTTCAAAATATGCTCGTCAGGATGAATCAACGAGGAGATTTTGCCGAGGATGAAAATGAATAAAACGAGCTGATAGATATTGTCCCTGAGATGTGAAATATAGAAATGAAGAAGGCCTAACTCTCAAGAAATGAAAGTTTGGATCGTAATGCAGAAATTCAGGCTGATGGTATTGAGTTGTATTTGGAAAGCCTGCAAGTTAGGGAGCACTATATGACGTCCGCTAGTGCTTTCAAAAGTTTTCGCAACGATCTCATTCGGGGCGTCGGAGGACTTGGTTCTTATTGATATAGTCGTAGTTTTTCTGCACATAACAAGCAACAATAGAAAACTCATCGTTTTAGGATCAGTGGCCCAACCATCCTTACAACCTCCCGCAAATTAATGTGCCCTACTACTTTTGTAGTTTATTTGTCAGCAGATATGTCTGCTGTATGTATACATAAGTGTGTAAACTCCAACTTGGAGTTTGGCCTTGAAAGCCGAGTTATGCACCGCACCGCGGTGCGGCGGGCTACTCGAAATATGTGGTGCTCCATATATACACGGATATCTAGAGCAGCATTGACCTTAGTCAGGTGGACTCTTCCTCCCTAATAACTGCAGAATCACTCCCTATATTCTCACGGCTTCTTAACGCGCGCCTCAAGCTCGAGCACTTCCTTCTCTTCCTTAGCAGCTCTCTTGAGCAATCCAAGTTTCCCCTATCGAAGCATATCTACCATTACATTCTTGTAATCGGTGGATTCATTGTCCAGTAATTGTAGTAGTCTGCAATCCTGTTCAGAATCAGCCGCTTTCTCTTTTTGCTTCTTAATCGCGAGAAGGACTTCGTTAACAACTTCCATCCTTGCGGACAGTTCCTTGATCGCACTTTCTACCTTTTCACTCTGCTTCTCTTCCCTCTATTCCAGCTTCGCTCTTTTAGTACCCACAGGACGCATCTGCCGACTTGCCCCCTGGAGAAACTTCGCGTAATTTTTAGATCAGAAGCAGATCTACTACCATCTTCAGCAATATCATTCCTGGATGTTGACGTTTGCCCATTCTCTGCTGTACTCTCACTTTTCCCATACTCAGTCTCAAACTTCGGTTGACAAGCAAGATAAAACGCAACTTCAACGTTTTTGAAAGGTGCTGTATACTGAAACACACCTTGTTGGTCTTTTTTACCGGCACGTTTTCGATAAAGCTCCAATACTAGTTCTTCTGTATCCTCACTAGTTACACCTGATATTTGTGGTGCGGCAACTTTAGCTTGACACGCTAAAAAGTGCTTTGTTTCCTTAGCTAGTCGTTTTCAAGTGCATCGCAACGACTCGTCTGTTCTGTTCATTGTTGTCCGTTACAAATCTTTTCTAATTCCTCCCAGAGCGTCGCCTCCTCCTGGTTTGGTCCCTTTCAAGACTGCCCGACCCATGCATTAGCCAACGACAACGCTTCAGAAGTACTAAAGGGTTTGCCGCGGTGTTTTCGTCCCTTTTTATTCTTATTATTGCCCTCAGGGTGCACAGTAGGTTTGTTAGTGCCATTACGGGATCCTTTGGGACGCTCTCGTCCCTTTTGTTTGGCCCTGATATTTGGGCAGACGCTGAAGGGAGCAAACGGGTTGAATTTTTAACGGCATCCGCGCCAGTGCTGGAAGCCTGGTAGGGGTTGTTGGTAGGACGCCAGAGATATCGTCAATTGGGATCGCGCCTTCGGAAATAGTCCGCAGAACCAACTCCTTGTTGCAATTTATTAATGCCATAGACTGTGAAAAAGGTCTGACAGGTAGCATCGGGGTTTGGAGTGATGGAGTGAGGTAGATAACATTGAAGGCGGCATTTTTGATGGCTAGGGCTTGGTTTGCAGCGGTGGTATCATTTCTTTTGTTGAACATCAAGTTTTGGTTCTCTTTCTAGGGATCCACTGATGATGACGTGAGGGGGTGATATGGAAGTGGAGGTGCGCTCCAAGCCTCGGCATTCTTTTTACATTTGGCGCGAACCATCTGTTCGCGGCAAGCCCTTGCTGTGAGATATGAAAGAATTTTCCCCATTGGTCAGATCAATCCTATTTGGAGATTACAATTAAATTGGTACCGGTCTATTTTCCGGTCTGTCCAGATATTTGGATCGACCTAGAAATAGACCAGAGAAAATAAAATAGACCATTAGAATATTGTTTGCACCGCTACTAGGCTTGTCAATGCGATCTAAAATCTAGCTGAAATTCAATTTGCACCGCTGCTGGACTTGCTCCAAGAGCATCCTCACCGGTTGAGGAAAACTATCAAATATATATCAATATTCTCTTCTCTCATTGTTGGATGTAATTTTTGCGTTTTTCAGCTCTTTGTCCCTACACTTTCTCCCACCAGTTCATCACTTCCCGTAGTCCTGCACATCCTCCTACTCAGACAATCTCCTACTTGAACAGCCTCCTACTCAACATCCCACCTCATTACTTAGGATGATCTCGTAAAAGTTTCCATGCATCGAAGAACTTAAAGGGACGCCCGCAATTCTCGGTCGCAACAGAGATTACAAAGCCGTTGTATAGAGCGGTTGCCATTCTATAGATGTCGGCCTTCGAAATGCCTGTCGGCTTACTGCTCTTAACTCGTGAAACACAGCCAGAATACTTCACACACTCCTTATTCAGGAGTTTAATATGCACCTTAATGGATTCAATAGTTCGTCCTTCTGTTGGTGGTGGCTTAGCGAGAAAATAGTTCGGCAATAGGCTGGAAGAACAGTAAAGATTTCTGCTCAGACCCGACGGTAGGGTCCTCGGAGACCCGCACCCAGACCCTTGCTAGTGCGCAATCATCCAATGCGGTGTAATTGGTACCTATATATCTTGCGCTAGGAGTAGAGGTGACGATAGGCATAGTAGGAAATGATTGTACCGCCGTTTGTATTGCAGGTCTAGGGGCAGAGACGGCAGGTGGTTCAGACGCAGGATGAATCACTTCTGGATGGCTAGATATCGGAGCAACTTGTTTGGTAGGATCGGTAGTAAGATGAGCGGTTGAGGCAGCGGATGCTCACATGGTCGTTACGGGGGATTGAATGGAAGTGGTAAGCACTCCAGAAGGTGCAGATGAGGGTAAAATGTCTGGTCCATGGAGGTTTTCCATTATTTCGGAGCTATCCTTGAAAGGGACGGCTTGGGTGAGAGGTTGGTGTGTGTTGGGGAGGTCTGTTGGGATGAGATTGTCGAATGCTGGCACTGTACTTGGCGCGATGATGACCCCTGATGTTTGGCGGGAAACGTCGAGGAAACCCAATCATATCACGACAATTGGATACACACCGAGAGCAAAGTTGCAAATTTTGGAGTCAAACTGATACCGATTTGACTCTTTTTTTGCCCGTTTGCAAAAGTTTGCCTTTTTATACTGCCGTTGGGATTGTTCAATCTGAGACCAAATCAGAAAAATATAAATTTGATCATTTGCATCAACCGGTGGGAATGCTTTATTAAGCCTCTATAAACCATGAAGTTCGTACGTACTGTAAAGATGATCACATACTGGACTGTAAGTGGGGCAGGGGAGAGAGCGATGTATGTACTGTACAGTAGTCTTAATTTACTTTGGTGGAATGATTGGAAAATTATGGGTGAATATGATAAGGAGGGCTTCGACGTGGCTGTAATCCACAACTGGAAGCAAGTCACGCTATCACGTCTGCGTCTCGGTTACATTTGCATCCGCCGGACTGTACGCCACCCGAGATATGGCCACGTTGGCAGCTTACTGTTGCCCAGGGACTTGATGTGCGATCAGAACCCGTCGAACAGTTCTATATAAACGACAACTTGGAAACTTTGGCCACAACTTCTGGTCCCTCAAGTCTTCGCTTGTTCTCATCCTTCGAACCAGCTCCAGACGAATCACCTTCTAGGCCGACACAACACAACACCCTTACCATGTCTAATGCCGAATCCTCCTCTGCTGCATCAACCGGTTCCCGTATCGACGCCCTTGAAAACAGTTTTCAACCCTCGAGAATCAACTCTCTGAAGTCTTCAATTTGCTCAAGGGTAGTGCCGGTCCTTCCGCCCAAGCCGCTCCCGCCGCTGGGCCCTCCGCTGCCGCAGGTCCGCCGTCGGATCCCGCCGATCAAGCCACGGCCGCCGCCGAGACCTTCTAGGTTGGGCAACTGCAGTTTTCAGTGCCGCCCCCAAGTGCCGAGCAGGTGGGCGAAACCTTCGCTACTCGGCGAGCTTACGCCTTCACCGGTAAACTCAACAAGTTCGAGAAACCTCTCACCGTCGCTCCGTTTCCCGCAAAAATGTTAATTCCGAAACCTGAAGGTCTGTTCGGGCGCATCAAGACAGCCGACCGAAGGGCGGGTGGGAAGCCGAAGTCCTCTGGAAAGTGGGAAACAACTGCGAAAACGCCCTCGCCAGTGCTCATCGAGTCACCGAAGCCCTGGCTGCTAAGGACGTCCAAGCCGCTACCGAGGCCTTCGCTGTTCCACACCACTTTCTTGAAGCTTCCTATTCCAGGGTATTGGAACGAGTTGATTTCTTCACCGACTCTTTGGAATCCGGTAAATCCGAGGAAATTCTTCTCCAGAAATACCTCAGAGAAGACGACTTCCCTTACGCGTCCGACTTGTACCGATCTACCAAGCAAAAGTTTGCCGAAATCCGTTCGCAAGCCCACGCTAAGGAGTTCAAAAAGCAACAAGCCGCCGGGAATCGCCGCCCTCCGAAGGGACCTGGAAGAAACCAGCCTGTTCCGGCCGACTATGCCTAATCGCAAGTAAAGCGGTCATCTCCGCCGTCTTTTCGTCCTATGTCTCAACTACTATGGCGCAACACTCAACGCGCCGCCCCCTTTTGGTCCCAGACCCTTCAATGCTCCGAATTCCTTCTTTGGGCGCTCCGTTTTGGAGTTTACGAGCGCCCGGTGAAAACATCCCTTTCAGACACTCAATTCCGCCTCCCTCAAATCCCTATCGCTCCCTCCGACCGGGAATTATTCGACGACGCAATCTAGGACGCCCTTCAACGCCGAACTTACGAAGAAATCTCAGCAGCCGAGGCTCTCCATCTGCACAGGGATGGCTACCCGATCTCAAACGTATTCGTTGCAGTTACCGGGGAAAAACAGCGTTTGGTTGTAAACCTTTCACGCCAGTCTACGTTGTTTCGAGACATGCCTGTCAAAATGGAAACCCTGGAGGGGTTCGCTCTGGATCTCAAGCGTTCAGACTACCTTTTCTCGTTCGACATCGCCAAGGGCTACCACAATTTTCGATTACATCCCGATATTCGCAACTGGTTCATTTTCAAGGTGGACAACCGATATTTCCGCTGTATCGCCCTTCCCTTTGGATGGAAGCTTTCACCGGCATATTTTATCAAGCTAATGAGACCCTTCACCCGCTTCGTCAGAAAACACCTTCGTCTGCGTATGCACCCGTACATGGACGACTTTCTGGTTGCCGTTCGCCGACGCTCTCGTCTTCACAAAGCTCGCGACCAAATCGACCGTCTCCTGAAGGCTTGCGGACTACAGCGCAAGGAATACAAGGGAAATTGGACCGGATCGCGGTGTACCGAACACCTCGGGTTTACTATCGACACCGCCCGTATGATGTTTGGAATAACTGCAAAGCGAATGGCAAAACTCAGGGGCATTTCGCAACAGTTGCTCCGCCAAGCACGTCGGAACCGCCGCCTGGTCGACGTCCAACTGTTACGCCACTTCGCCGGAGTGGCCATATCGCGCTCCCTGCCCATGCCACTCGCACGGTTCTACACCCGATCCATCTACGATTCGCTCAAACTGAACACATCCAACTCAGGGAAACGGGTAAAGCTGCTTCACTCAGCGACCCGGGACCTCAAACACTGGCGCGATCTAGCTCAAAGTCCGCCAGAGAGGCCCGTGTCGACCCCATCCCCTACGCTGGCGCTCCATTCAGACGCATCGACTACCATCGGTCAAGGGGGGACCTTGGGCTCCAATTTGCAACCGGGGACCGAAGGAACGTGGGAAGCTCGTGGCTTATGGGATCCTCTTCTTCGCGTCAAGCCAATAACATTCTTGGAACTCCGCGCCGTGACGGACAACATCCGGTCGTTCGCCAACATGCTCAGGTCAGGGAATCACCTCAGAGTATGGGAGGACAACCAAAGAGTGGTGGCATTTCTAAATACCACGAAAACCAAGTCCCGACCACTCATGCAAGAACTCCGCGTGTTACACCGCTTGTTACAGAAGCTGGGAATCTCCACAGAGGCACGTTACCTCCCGTCAGCAGTCAATCGATTCGCAGATCGGTTGTCACGACTACACACCCTCGACGACTGGAGGATCAATCAGGAGACACTCCGACCGCTGCTGGAATCATACCGTCCGACTATCGACCGGTTCGCCGAAAGCAGCAACAAGGTCTGCGCCAAGTTCAACAGCGAATTCGCGTGTCCTGGCTCCCTGGGGATCAACGCGCTACAACAAGACCGGCGTTCAGAGCTCAATTTTTGGAATCCTCCTCTCAAATTGATTCCACTCGTCGTGAACAAGATCTGCCACGAACAGGCGAATGGAATGCTGGTCACGCCTTGCTGGCCCGCTCAGCAATGGTACACGAAATTGTTCCGTTTGGCTCGTCCGCACGTTTTCGACGCAGAAGATCTTTACCTCCCGCCAGTTTGGGCCCCGAAGACAATGCCCGCTCCTCCGTGGAAATTGGCCGCCTGGAAAATCTAGCAGAAGAAACCCCGACTCTACCTCTGGCCGTCACGCTACAACAATCGGTGCTTACAGTAGCTGGGGCTGGGGCGACTACTGGGGGTACTACGATCGCTCGTCTTATGCCGAAAGCGATAGCACCGAACACGTGGAGATCAAATGTAATTTTGTGGAAGAAAAGGCTGGTATTCTGCTCTCAAGATGGTATTGACCCACTCTCTGGAAATGAAGGCGCTGTCCTTCGGAATCTGGGTTGGCTTTTCGAGGAAAACAAGATCAGTGCGGGCTCAGTACGCAACTATCTCTCGGCTGTCACTACGGCGCACACTCGTATTGGGCGGTCTCTGTCACTCACACCACTCATACAATTGGCTGTGGATGCCTTTCAACAAGGGGACAGAGACCGAAAGTTGCTCTCAGACCCGCTTACAGAGCGGCGTGCTCTGTCAATCTCAGTTGCTCGTCGAATCTGCGCTCTCGCACTCGCCTCTCCGGACACTGATCTAGAATTTCTACCCAACACCTGCGCTGTACTCTTCAGCTACATTTTCTTTGTACGTGGCGAAGCTGGGGTCTATCTGTTGCTGACCAACATCACCGTCACTCCGGATTCAATCAACATCGCCATCGCGCTTCGGAAGAATCGCAACCGGGTGGCTCATACCCTTGCTTACCGCCGAAATCCCCCTTCGATACTAGCTTGATCGACCTGGTCCGTCGTTATGATACTATAAGCCGATCGAACCGATCCGGGAGCAAATATTATTGGGCTTTACCTGGGACTCATCTTTCCACTAGCGCAAGAACCACTACTCTTTGGCTCCAGTTTTGTCTCGCTCGTGCTCAAGTTACACCTCCGCCCAAGTTTCTTGGTCCTCGCACTCGCTGCCCATGGGTGCCGCATCGGAATATGCAGCGATTGGGGTTCAAGAATATCGCATATTGATATGGGAGAGTGGTCTGCTGGACGCACATTCCGCGAGTCCTATCTGGATGCTAGGATGATGCAATGTGATGATTCGCTCTTTTTCTTCGGTCACTTGCTGTGACCTCCCTCTCGTCATCACGTACCTCTGGTACATTTGGTTTTCTCTATTGTTTTAATTCGGTGGAATGATTGGAAAATTATGGGTGAACATGATAAGGAGGCTTCGACGTGGCTCTGATCCAAAACTGGAAGCAAGTCACGCTGTCACGCCCGCATCTCAGTTGCATTTGCATCCGACGGACTGTAAACCACTCGAGATATGACAACGTTGGCAGCTTACTGTTGCTCAAGGACTTGATGTGCGATCAGAACCCGTCGAACAGTTCTATATAACCGAAATCTTGGAAACCTTAGCCACAACTTCTGGTACCTCAAGTCGTCGCTTGTTCTCCCGCCTCCCGTCCTCCATTCATCCTTCATGGCCCAATCAAAAGCCGTCTTTTGTTCTTGATTTATGTTATATTTTATGTTATGATTTTTTCTATTATGGATATTATGATTCAAGTCTTACGCAAACGCAGCAACCGGTGGAAGTTTTGATTTGGTTCTGGTCAGAGGATCAACGCGCATAATAGTCACGGGCGTATGACCGCACTACTCTCCTTACAACTCTTGCGACGCGAACACACCAAATCAAAAGAGTTTACCCAAGCGTACGCATAATGGAACGAATGGAACCGGACAAGAATGTCAGCGTCTGGGGAGACACGCCGATCACCTCATCCATTTCCACCATTCCATTACTCCAGGTCATTTATCTCGGTCCTGGCAACTCACCCGCCTTTTCTCTGGAACGTCCTCTCCCCTTCGTGTGCCTCCGCAGGCCGGCCATTGCTGGCAGCGTACGTTCACTCAAGACAAGTAAGGTTGACACCAAACGGAAGATTTCACACTACACCCCTTTGGGTACCATCCCCGGAAGAAGCGCCCCGCGCCCATAGCCGCTGTACAGCAGCATCCGAGGATTCGAGTGATCAAGCATTTTTAACCCTGCCATTACCAGTTCTGTCTCGAGCAAACGTCCAACACAAAGGTTCAAATCAATCCCAACTACTGGAGCATGTAAGCTGCATAAGTTATCCCTGATTGCTGTAATGCGTACTTATTTAGTTATCCCTGTTGCTGTTAGCTATTTGCTTCGATAAAGTGTTTGTGTTTCTCTAATTGGTTAATTCACCACAGACATATGCAGGTGCAACATGCAAAGTCTTGAATACCCCATTGTAATAGGGTGGCTAAACTCTGCATGTTGTGGGGCGCGATATATTACAGACGCGGCACAGGTGGACCAAATCGCATAACTAAGCTGCTGATAAAGCCGAGTCTTCACTTCTTCCGTCGAGCATCCGCTGCGGGTTGCGACAGCGGCCGCGTATTCGTCGATTACCTTCGACGTCGTCGCAGACGGCGATCCAAGTGAGTCGAAGGCTAGCGGCACAAACTTCCATCCCAGTTTTGATCGTCCTGGAGGGCTTCACCGGGGATGGCTGCTACTGTATGTAGATGTCAGTAAGAAAACAGAAGTTCTGCTTGTTCGAGGTAGCCAAAAGACAAACACAACAGTTCACGTTGCCTGAAAATTCAGCGCCCGGAATAGATGACTGTCCGACTTGGTGGTGTTAAGACTAGTGAAAAGGGTTGAAGTTTCGAATTCTGGAGTGAGAGGGAGCAAGGAAGTTTACGAACGGGGGGAGGAATAGGGTGTGTGTTTGTTGTGGGAGCTCAGAAGGCTGACAACCGGAGGGGTTGTGAGGAAGGCGTTCACAAACGTGAACTGGAAGCAATGAAGTGTCCTCTCCGTCCGAACAACTACACATGTATACATTCATCGACAATCAGGAACTCGCTGCCCAGCCGCTAGATTTCGATGCATCGTTTGTAAGCCCGCACGCAAGAGGCGGCCAGTACACGCCACTTTTTCGAACATGTTTCATTCGCGTATCTCTACTCAGGAGACGGGGGGAAATTCTGGGGTGCGAAACTGATCGGATATGCCGGACGGCTATTTCTCGAGACGGGGGAGTAGTTCTATGTATCGGATGGTCTGAAAAGGAGACAGAGTCAGCCGCGCCTATCTCACAAGGCTGGCGCAAGGGCAGCCGTACGACATGGTGTGTTGGACGAAACTGCCGCCGCGGTATTCAGGAGACTGACAAGCAACACCGCTGCCCGTTTACTGCACCTGCGCGCAGGAGCGCATGTGGACTCATCCTATGGTGATGGACATATATGGCACTGCCGGCGTTGATCTCGAGACCGGCGCTCAAACCATTTCCCGATTTCTTGAACGGGGAACCTCCACAACTCTCTTTACTCATGTCTCTGAAGTGTACACCTATCAGCGCCTCACTTGTTTAAGTTTCTTTAGCGCTTCGGCCATCGGTGGCTATGGCCATCATCTCTCGGGCTCAACTGCTTTACTAGCCACCGATGGCCAAAGCGCACAAGTGAGGCGCTGATAGGTGCGCGTGCGAATCGTAGCAGCGGTGGTGAGGTAGCGGGGCGCAATGCGCGGTATGTACTCTTCTAGAAACAGGAAAGCGGGAAGGATGGCGCACCAAGAGAATCAAAGGGGATGGGTTGGAAACGGAAGCCCGGGTCGCGAGAGGGGTTGTCAGAGGGTGGTACCAGGCGGCGGGAGAGCTTGCGCTCGAGGTCCTCGACCTTGTATCGGAAGGCCTGAGCAGCGGCGCCTGCAGCGGCTTTCGTCGCTGCTGTGACGGAGGCAGATGTATACGGCGAAACGATGGTGACGTCACAGGCGATTGGCCGCTCCCGGGATCCGACGGGAGGAAGACGGGGACAAGGAGGTCTGCTGGTCGTAGATCGGTGTCAGCTATTAAGAGCGGAGTCTCGAATTGGTAATCCACAGAGATGAGAAGAGACACTTTACTTCAATGAGTATCTATCATGTTCACTGCAGGTCCGACTATTCCGCAAAGAAATGTCCGGATGTTACACGTCGGTCACGTGCAGTGGGGCTCGCGACAGAATCGACATTGCAATAAAAGACCACAATGTGCAACTCATGCGTTGCTAAAGGCGCCCGCGGATCACTCCTGTGGTTATGTTAATTCTCTGCGATACGAGCAATGTACTCCTTGAGGAACAGCGTATTACAGTACGTACAGTATCTGCCTTCTACAGTTGTTAAGTCCAGTACAGAGAATCTTTTACTCTTTTTACTTATCTTGAGTGTACACCGACTGACCGACTACTCAGTTACGAGCTAACTGGATGGACCACATCGGTCACGTGCAGTGGGGCCCGCGATATGATGGCCATAGCCACCGACGACCACAAAGTGCAACTGATACGCTGGTAGATGCGTGTGCGAATCGTAGCGTCCGAGGTGTGGCATTTCGTGGCTACACGTGGCACAAACTCTTCGATAAATAATGCGGTATCCGGAGAAGGGGCACCGAGGGAGTCAAATACCAGAGGTTGGAATCGGAAACCTGGGTCCCGGGAGGGCAGAGAGGGGGGGACCAGGCCCTTGACAGCTTGTGCTGTAGGTCCTGGATCTTGCGATGGTGCATGACGGCGGCAGCCCCACCGGCGACTTGCGTCGCTTTGGTGATGGAGGTCTGCTTGAACGGAGACGTGACGGCGACGTCACATGCAATGGGTCGGTCTGGTAGGGCAGCTTCAGTGTCACGGGGGGGATGCACGAGGAGAATGTCAGCGGGCCTGTAGTCCGTCCCGGGGAGGAGATTCTCAGCTTCGAACTCGTAGTCAAGGCCGGCGGCGCGGAACACGTGCCACGCGAACACATTGCGAACGGAGTTGTGGCGGTGAATGCGCCCGAACTCTGAGACGCAGCGGTCGGCGGCATGGTCACCGTGGACATCCATGTCCTGCTGGCAGTGGTGGCATTTCAATGGCACCGAGTCTGTGTAGACTGGGAGACCGAGGTGCCTGCGCAGCATGATGCTCCAGTGTGCTGATGACACTTCGTCGCTGTGGTGGGGTGGGCCCATAAGAACGCCGCCGCACTGGTGTTACGGAAGGCCAAGCCTCGAATCCGGCGACGTGTGGACGTGTCGGCGTGGCAGCTAGGATGTGGCACTCTCTTCCATAGTTCATCCTCCAAAACTCCTTTGCCCTGGCTTCTTGCTGCGCCCGATTTAGATGAGATTGGAGGTTGACGGGCATGGCGGCAAGGGAGGCGGGTTCAAAGGGGCCTAGGTCGGTGGCAAACGGGTCATCTTGGATCTGTCGGACGAAATCGCGCAGGGGCCGGCGAGCCTGGTTGACGAGGAAGTGTCGATCGCCCCGTGCCTGTTTCCCAAGGACGGCGACGGAGCGGGGTGTTGCGTAGTCTGCGGTGCGTAGGCGGGCGGGGGCAGCTTCCAGAATGCTGGCGGCGACAGCCGCGTGCAGTGCAGGGCCAATCCTTGAGAACCCGTGCCCCCGAGACGGAGGGGGAGACAAGCTTGTTCCCATGCGTCGTCGGTGAGGGGGACCTTATGGAGCGTGCCGTAAGCGGCTCGCTGCACGGAGTCGAACTCCCGTGCAGGCTCCGCGGCATGCTGAGGGTCCGCAAGCCGAAACGCGTGAAGCACCCGGCATGCGGATGCACATAAGCGGTGCATGTGGAAGCGGGCCCTGGGGTCTTGGACCCTTTCCAGCAGCGCCAGGGTGCGACGGCACCCCTCTACCTTGCGGCGTAAGAATGTTTTCGTGAAAGCAGCGTTACCCAACGGGGCCCCCGAGGAGCTCGAAACCATCGCCGGCGCATTCTGCAAGCGGGAACTCGGCCAGGAAAGCAGCGCGGTCAGCTGGCGGAGTGTGCGGCCAGGAGATGCGTGTCTTGCGAGGGTCAGTAAACAGACCGTATGACGGACCGTAGAGCGCGAGGGACCGTAGTGCTCGCCGTAGGCCCTCCAGTGATCCAATGATTGTACCGTCGTCGGTGTACCACTGATTTAAAATGATACCCTCCTCGTCGGCGACCCGCCTGATGAGCGGTTGTATCGTCAACGAGAACAACAGCATACTCGCAGGGTCCCCTTGCTGGGTTCCCTGGGCGCTAGAAAGCATCGTCTTCTCCCGGTTTGGGACGATTAGCGGTGGTCGGGATCGACCGTACACCATGTTTGCGAATCGGGCAAGTGTGGGGGCACGGGCTGGCAGCATGTCGAGCATTGCTTGCCGATCGACGCAGTTGAAAGCGTTCCGGGCATCAATGAGGACGGTGGCGACGTTTGGATCCGACGACACCCTTCGCAACATCGTGCGAACGTCATGGACGATCGCATCCATGCCTGCCTTGATGCCATTGGCAGTTTGGAAGGGGGCCAGAAATGCACGGGAGTCGTCAATAGCCGACGGGAGCAGCGTCTTCGTGACCAGGCGCCGGAGGACAGAGCCGACCGCGATGGGACGGATCTTCCCAGGCTTGTGCAATACGTTAATGCTTCGGTTAACCACCAGTCGTCAGTCGCGCTCTCTTAGTGCCTCTGAGCGCGTGTATGCAGCCTAGACTGCGGGGTAAATCCCCAAAAGGTCCGCCCCATAGCCTGTGACCTTACCGTTGTCTCCTCTTTCAAACAAGTCGTACGCAAAAGGGCCACACAAAGGGCCGGCAGCGTCGCCGATATCGCCCACCGAGACAAAGTCAAAGACTTGGAGCGCAAAGTGTTACGCCGCATCCCGCCCCCGTCGGACAACACCCTCCAGGCACCAAACTTCAAGTTTCAGCTCCTGGCTTTCGATTCCTTAGGTGCCCCATCCCCCGCCTCCATTCTGTTCCTCGAAGAATACCTCCCGCATATCGCAGAAAAGTTTAACTTAAACCACAGGAGTGATCCGCAGACAACTTTAACAGCACATAATTGCACACTGTGGTCTTCTATTGCAATGTCGATTCTGTCGCGAGGGGTCGGCGGACTTGCAGTGCACACGATAGACACTCATCGAAGTAAAGTTGCTCTTCCCCGCTTGTTGGACCACACCCACGATTTGGCCGTTTCATGGGAGAAAGCTCGGTGACATTTTCAGGTGCAGATTTCCACTTCATCTGCAGAAAACGGTGGCATTTCAAGTTCAAGATCTGCAGTGATGTTCGAAATTTAACAAATTCGTTCAAATTTTGATTTTTTCACGGAGGGGCTGTTTTGCTACTTCTGTACTCTTCGCTTGACTCTAGGTTGAGAGCATCCTGAAAAGAGTGCGGCTGAGCAATTTCGACTTATCTCAATGTCGTGAGCCACTGAATATGCCTTGAGCGTGCAACTGCAGTACTTCCCTCGAGTACGACCCATACCCAAACTGCAAAAAAGCAGCCCGTCTCCCCTCCGTCTCGGGGGGCACGGGTTCTCAAGGATTGGCCCTGCACTGCACGCGGCTGTCGCCGCCAGCATTCTGGAAGCTGCCCCGCCCGCCTACGCACCGCTGACTATGCAACACCCCGCTCCGTCGCCGTCCTTGGGAAACAGGCACGGGGCGATCGACACTTCCTCGTCAACCAGGCTCGCCGGCCCCTGCGCGATTTCGTCCGACAGATCCAAGATGACCCGTTTGCCACCGACCTAGGCCCCTTTGAACCCGCCTCCCTTGCCGCCATGCCCGTCAACCTCCAATCTCATCTAAATCGGGCGCAGCAAGAAGCCAGGGCAAAGGAGTTTTGGGAGGATGAACTATGGAAGAGAGTGCCACATCCTAGCTGCCACGCCGACACGTCCACACGTCGCCGGATTCGAGGCTTGGCCTTCCGTAACACCGGTGCGGCGGCGTTCTTATGGGCCCACCCCACCACAGCGACGAAGGTGTCATCAGCACACTGGAGCATCATGCTGCGCAGGCACCTCGGTCTCCCAGTCTACACAGACTCGGTGCCATTGAAATGCCACCACTGCCAGCAGGACATGGATGTCCACGGTGACCATGCCGCCGACCGCTGCGTCTCGGAGTTCGGGCGCATTCACCGCCACAACTCCGTTCGCAATGTGTTCGCGTGGCACGTGTTCCGCGCCGCCGGCCTTGACTACGAGTTCGAAGCTGAGAATCTCCTCCCCGGGACGGACTACAGGCCCGCTGACATTCTCCTCGTGCATCCCCCCCGTGACACTGAAGCTGCCCTACCAGACCGACCCATTGCATGTGACGTCGCCGTCACGTCTCCGTTCAAGCAGACCTCCATCACCAAAGCGACGCAAGTCGCCGGTGGGGCTGCCGCCGTCATGCACCATCGCAAGATCCAGGACCTACAGCACAAGCTGTCAAGGCGCCTGGTCCCCCCTCTCTGCCCTCCCGCGACCCAGGTTTCCGATTCCAACCTCTGGTCTTCGACTCCCTCGGTGCCCCTTCTCCGGATACCGCATTATTTATCGAAGAGTTTGTGCCACGTGTAGCCACGAAATGCCACACCTCGGACGCTACGATTCGCACACGCATCTACCAGCGTATCAGTTGCACTTTGTGGTCGTCGGTGGCTATGGCGCCATCATATCGCGGGCCCCACTGCACGTGACCGATGTGGTCCATCCAGTTAGCTCGTAACTGAATAGTCGGTCAGTCGGTGTACACTCAAGATAAGTAAAAGAGTAAGATTCTCTTACACCTGTGTCGGGGGAAAAATTGGGGCGTTTTAGTGATTGAAAAATAGGTTAGCCTATGTTGCAAAGCGCATCAAAAATTGGTACAAGTGGTCGGCATGGGGAAACCAAGAAACGGGATTAATCTGGTTCAAAGTCGCTAGAAGGCTGACGCGAGACCAGCCAGCCGGCAGGCCGCGTTGGACAGGGCAGCGGCCGCAGCATGCCTTTCCATGAATATCTCGCGAACCTTCCCGTAAGATTCCATGGCCTGACTGCAACGCTTCTTGCCACTTCGGTTATGACGGCGTAAGCGTCTGGATGCCAACCGTCGAGTGTGGATATGGGCACGGGGACGAGTCTGCCTCGAGAGGAAGTAGCAATGAAAGATTGGTACTTTCTGTGCTTCGCTGCTCGGGCTTAGTTAAGGGAGGTCAAGGGGTTGAACGTGTTGACTCTCCTGTTCGATGGCGCGAGAGGATTGACAAAGGTGATGTCGAAGAAGTCAGTCCCCCGCGGCTTCCCATTGCCCGAATATCCGGTCTCGTGCGGTGGAGGCCCTCTCGCGGCTCTACGACGGGATGACGGGCGGCTTTGGCCAGGTCCCTAGCCAAAAGATTCACTTGCCGGTCGTGACGGACGCTCCTGTGGGGGCCGTGCAGGCAGTGGAGGAGGTGGTCACCGCAGACGTCCAGCGTGTGAGGGCAATTTGCTCTTGGGCATGGTGTGCCAGGAGCAAACAGCGGGACTTGGCAGTGATATCAGAGCCACTGGGAAAATTGTCGGGCCTCGATGTGCGATTGTAGTCCGGGGCATGGCGCAAAGTATACCCACCTGTGTAGTAACGGGGCCACAGGCAGCATGCACAATATTCATAAATCTTCGCACTCATCATGAATCCACGCGGAGAGAAAACAAGAGGTAGGGCCGCATCATCCAAACATAAAACAAGAGACTGAATCCGAGGCGTCGACAAGACCATTTGAAATCGCAGGACACCGTGCTTACTGAATCCTGAGAAAGGCAGCATCGAATGCAGGCCACGGTATCACTTCTGCTCGAGCGGAAGCAAAGCGGCGAAACACCTTTTGGACAGCAGCACCTTCAGAGTGCCAGTCGCACGGATACTGACGCATATCTTATGAGATTAGGAGGCTCCTAACTATCGACGCAAGGAGCAAAACTTGCCGCGAAATGGTGTTCTATCACTCCTTCCGCCAACTCTGTTACGACATGCTACCGAGAGCCTTTCATCAGCAAGTACCAGTCTCAAACCAATATGAAATATCTCTTGGATACCATCATTTCTTCATTCCCACCGCTCTTCCGAGTGAGCCACTGAATGCAAACTCATCCACCCGCCGAGAGGATCCGCTGCCCTTATCTATATCATCTCGCTCCGTAGCATTGGGGCGTCATAAGCAACCGTGACGAACCTTTGTTGATTAAGGGACGCGCCTCTCGGAACAGCAACCAGTTTTTCGTCGTCAACGTAGTGATGTCTAAATTCACGACAGATGAACCGCGACTGCACAAATTTCGAACAACGGTCTCAACTTTTTGACGCACGCTTTAGGATTCTCTGCGCGCGGGTGAGACACGATCGAAAGCATGGTGTCGAAGAATGGGAAGAAAGGACACAAGTGGAGCACAAATGGATGAAGTGCACATTTCAAGGTATAACTTCGTGATTCGCAACTCTGCGCAATGGTCATAAAGTGAGGAGATGGTGGGGTACCAGGAATTGTGTCGATAGATCACAGATGCTCCAACCGGCTTGTGGTCGACGCTCCACAGTGATGAAGGGTAACGGTGCGGTTTAGGTGTTGCTGCTGTGTGTTTCTGGCAAGCAACAGCAGAGCGCATCCGGGAGAGTTAATGGAAGGGCTGGCCTCAGTTCTACCAAACTTCATTATAGAGACATTGCTCACGACACCTGTTCAGCTTAAAGAAACTTAGGATGCCTACACCTATTTTCCCGCAGTGCAGTTGAAATTGCTGGGTACAGAGTAACTGGCCTCATCCTATTCGCTGGTGCAGGAGGTGCAGTGCGATTGTTGTGTCACAGGACTCAGGGTAAGGAAACGTGTAGCTCCCAAGTGGGCCGTGTGAGGAAGGGATAAAATCAATGCCGGGCAGGTTGAACAGAGGCACTTGAAAGCAACAAAAGTATATAAAAAGTCGCGAACAGGCGAGCGGGGAGATAAAAAAGCTTTTACATGGGGCAGACAAGGTGAAGCGTCAAGAACGCTTCCACATTCGCGGACAGAAGGGTGACAACGCAAGTGCCAATGAGGATGTTTCAAGTCATTCGCCGCTGATGTGCGGAGAGCGACCAAGCGGGACGCAGATTAGAAAGCGATACGCAAACGCCGAGAATCCCATTCCCTCGGAAGTACACCTCTGAAAGTAAGCAATAAACCGTCACCCCAGCAAGCCTCAACTAAACAACAGCTACGGCATGACGTGAACGAGGCGACCCTGCATTAAAACTTGGGCTGTTCCTTGATGGGATCGAGGGTCCAAGCATTGGTAGCGTCACCGACAGCCGGGTAATCATCGTCCGGCTTTGAAAAAATAGAAACGGCGGCCTCCATAGCCTGTGCGACGAGGCTACGATCGCCGCCGAGATTTTCACGTGCAAGGACGCCCATGACATCCTCGATCTTGGTAAGCTCGTAGGCTAGGACGGCACGTCGTCGTTCGAGACGAGTGAGGACGTCTTGAACGGCGTCGACGGAGCAGCCTTCTTCGATGCAATTCTGAGCAAAGTCGAGATCCTCCTTGAGACCATCTTCGCCGAGACCCATGCGCAAGGTGCGGCGGGGGTGGGGGGCTTTGAATGAAAAGGAGGGACGGTAGGTGCAGAAGGAGGAGGGATTGGTGGGACGGAGTGGTGTTGTTTTTGTGAAGGGGGTGATGAAGGCCATGGTGCAATGAGGGTAGGGAGGTGTGGGGGTGATTAGAGGACAACCGGGATAGCAACTGAGGCGGACGGGAAAGGGGAGCAAGAGGACACGGTAGGTGAATACAACGAAAGTCGAGTCGAGTGGGAGCAAGGGGAGATCAAATTGGTACGAGGTTGATAGCGAGTGAGGCGGCTCAAGGCTTGGAATCGGCGTGCCTCATTTGAGGTGTTGAGAGCAGGTAAGGTTTGATCGAGTGGGTAGGCCAGATGCACTTTTTAAAAAATAAAATAAAGAAGGAAAACATTGCCAGATACGCCGCCGATACTTGGCGCTATTTGGTTGGACTAATCGGTAAACAGATAAAACTTGGGTAACCTGGCAAATCTGCAAGCTACCAATAACAGACAACATGCAGATTTTCCGTACCAACCGAATGTTGAAGAAAATTAATGAGTAAACCACCATCAACCCACTGTACTGTACTGTACTGTACTGCACTGTACTTTCAACCCAGCTCCACCTCCTTAGTCTCTAATCTTTGCTCGTCTCAAGGGCCAAGGTTTCCCCCCTCCCCCTTCGTACAGGACGCTATAGCATCTAGCCTCGGCTGCTGGGACTGAATCTTGCATTATCAAGTAGCTACTGTAAGCACATGAGCTTACAAAATAATATATCTTACAGTTCTAATACTGTAATGTACTGAACTTAGCTTGCCATAGGGAGCGGTTACGAACAATCCCACAGCTCGTAATTTCGTACTGGGCGAAAGGGAATAATGTCAGGGAATCGAGACACGAGACAGGGAGGCCGCGTGAGGTTGGACAAGGAGGCGCCGAACTTGCTGGGGCCAGCACATGCACATCACACTTCGCGCGTCTATTGAAACGAGCTCGTCGTCCGGGTCATTGCCATGTGTGTTCATGTGTGAATAGACGTCGACAACTATGCCGTTCACACCAAAGAGAAAGTCCCGACAGTCCAGCACTGTTGCTGCCAAAAGAACTTTGGTTACAAAGCGCCAGAGACTGTGGCCATCGGCTACAGTCTTTGGCGCTTATAGCAACCTACCCTCCCTACGTTCGCCGCAGCGTAGGGGAGGGTAGGTTGCTTGCTGCAAGACCCTGGACGAGGTTGGTGATGCAGTCGTACAGAGGCTATGGATTCGCAATTAGGGGAAACTGTGGGTTTGAAAAAATGCGGAGCATGTGAGAAGACGTGTTGTCTGGCTCGGAAGCAGATGTCGGAGTTACCTATCGGAGCGCCAGCAGATCAAAACCATGTCGGGAGCTCTCCGAGAGCGGGAATTCCGCCAGGAAAACCGCTTGGTCCGTGGCCGCCGAGTGTGGCCAATAGATGTGTGTCTTCGTCGTGTTGAGGAACAGCCCAGACCGGGCCGAAGAGATTGAGCAGACCAGGACTCGCCGAAGACCATCAGCGTCCCCATGATGGTGCCGTCATCCGCATACCACTGGTTGAGAATTATGCCCTCCTCAGCTGCAATCCGCCGAAGAAGCGGCTGGATCGTGAGTGAGAAGAGCAGCATGCTCGCCGGGTCACCCTGTTGCGTGCCCTGAGCACTAACAAGAGTAGTACGGTTGTGGTTCGGATAGGCAAAGGTGGCTGCGTGCGACCATAAAGCATGTTCACGAAACGGGCGAGTGTAGGGGGAAGTGTCGGTAGTAGGCCCAACATCGATTGCCGATCAACACAGTTGCAGGCATTGTGTGCATCGATGAGGACTATGACGACTTGCGGGTGAGAGGGGACCCGTTTGAGCATAACTCGGGTATCGTGAACAATGGAGTCGATGCCTGCCTTGATTCCGTTAGCCGTCTGGAAAGGGGCTAAGAACTGACGGGAGGTGTCAATCGCCGAGGGAAGCAGGATTTTGGTGACTAGGCGCCGGAGGACGGAGCTCACAGCGATTGGCCGTATCTTTCCACGCTTCGGCTGCATGGGTAGCAGGGTGGCAGCGGAGAGCAGGGGGAGGATATCATCCGGGAGCTCCCCCTTAGTTATGCGTGTGACGAGTTTCGTCAGGACGCTGATGCCAGTGACACCACTCTCGGGGCTGATTGGGGTCGAGGCCAGCAGATGAAACCATCAGGAGGGCGTACGTTCCGGGCCCGCGGCAGTATCATGTGGGATGCTGGGTGCAGCCCGTGCGACGGCGCCCTCCTTAATGCGCGGGGGTGGAGGGAGGCTGACAAGTGGAATTGAAACAATCGGCGGAGCTGGAGCAGGGTGGAGGTCACGGAGCTGTGCGATTGTGCCAGGGTCATTGACATCAGCTAGCGGGGAATCATGGAGGGAGCGCATAGCCTTGCCATAGCGGGCGTCAGCGCAAAGTGCCTCCGCTGGCGGGACCGCTTGTCAGGGCTGGCGGGAGGGAGAGAGCCAGTGTTGAGGCCGTTGGTGGCCAGCCACTCAGCTCGAGCTTGGTAAGCGGAGAGAGTATCACTCCAGAGGGCCCCCATTGGGAGGCAGTATGGGCGCGCCGGAGTCGTTCGCGCAGGGCGGCCCGCTGACCTTTCTCATGATACCAGGCTTCCTCCCCACGCACGTAACGACGCATGACTGCGGTGGGAGCATATGCAAGTGCAAGAAGGCGCGACAAATGGCTTCGTCTCCTCGTGCATTCGCTGCTTCTTCGACCACCTTGATGAAGAGCAGCACGAACTGACTGGCGCAGGTGGAAGGGATGTCTTGAAAAATGTCTGGCGCGCGATATGGGGGGCGAAGGATGTCCTGAGCACTTGGTAGAGGATAGGACGGGGAGGGCGGTTGATGGGGTTGCAATCCTCGGCCCGTCAGCAAGGTGGAGGGTAGTCGAAGATGCGGAGGGGATGACCGGGAGAATTGCGGGGCTCATGCCGACATGTCGGGGATGGCATTGTCCACGGTTGGCGTCGGTGGACGCGGAGTGGTAGGCGGTACCGGAGGCAGCATAAGAGCGTCGGGGAGCGGTCCGAGATCCGCCGCTGGCAGCGGGGCCTTCGACGGAGACAGCGTCATGAGGGTGTCGAGTCGGTCAGCTTCTGCTTCGGGGTTCGCGACGCGCTCCGGGCAACGGCGCTTGGTCCGGCGGGGAACCCGGGAACTAACCAGAGTGCATTGTAGGGACTGAGACTGGGCCGTCCGACATGTCCTCGGATGGAGGGGTCGTGGGGCGGCGTGGCCCGGCACACTTGCTCCCATTGACGTGGGAAGCGTGAGTGGCGGCGCGGGCAACGGGCCGGTAAGGCGCACCAGGGGGTGCACTTTCGGCGGCCGGCGGCGTAAGGCCGTGACGGGGGTAGCGGGCTGGGCCGCGGCGGGGGTCTTGGATAGGACGGGAGTCTTTGAGTTGGGCGCGGGCGGAGCGACGAACGTCAATGATGTCACGGGCATGGTGGCAAAGGCCCGTTGCAAGGGCCGTGCGGACTTGGCGGACTCAGGAAGAGCAAGAGCAGGTGTTGGGTTTGGTAGGTTACGTGCTCCAGTGCGAATGGGAGAATCAGTACGAGCGAGGCTCAAGGCACGCGGAGGGTTGCTCTGGAAGGATCGAGGGGCACGGCGAGGTGGTTGGGGGCTTGGGATAGGGAAACGTTTTAAATAGATGGGGAACCCGTGCTCGGGTAAACCCGTGCGCGGTTCAAGGCTACCATTGGCGAGGATTCCACGGGCGTGGGCGAAGGAGGCGTTTTCAACGCCGGTTGATTGGGCAAGGGGTTTTTTAAACCTGGAGGAGCCTCATGACAGAGAACACAATGGCAGTGTGCGACCTGGAAAGGACGATCGTGGGCATGGTTGTGATTGTCGGCAGGGGAGCAAGTGTAGATGTGATTGAGTGACCCGAGAATCCCTGGGCATATGCGTGAGTGGTTGGATAAGTGAGAGTGCCATAATGTACGGGCGCGGGAATGGAGTTACACAAAGACGCGTAGAAGGGCGGAGGTGAGACTGGAGGCTTGTGTCCATGGCGATGAATGCTGCATTAGGTGAAATTAGTGTAATGAGAGTAACCGCGTTCGGGTGTTCATGTTGATGCTGGACTGTACTGTATGTACACTGTACTGTACAGTACTGTGCATTGTAGCCTCATGCAAGCTGGTCAAGGCTTCGAATCTCGTCCTCTGTCGTTATTAATCCAAACTGCTTGCTCTTCTCATCATCATCCAATTTATGACTAACCCAGTCCCGTACCCTCAACACCATATCGCACGGTAAGTACCCTACGTGCCCGACTTCTCTGTCTTTCGTATTGTTTGCCTCAAACTGGACTCTTGAATACTTTTCCTCTAAATCTCTTGCGTCTAAATTCGCCATGTTCTCCATGACATCACCCCTCCTATTTCTACTAGTGCTTTCACCTCCGGCGTATTCAAGTGCCATCTCAACGAAGTTTGTAACACAATAGACACTACTTGCATTACTACATATACTGATATCGTGCCGATCAAAGGTAAGATTGGCCTCTGACTCACTCCTACCTTACCTTGAGCTTTCCCAAACGTCTCTTTCCTCTCTCCGAATTTCCTCTCGTAGTAACTGGCATTCTTCTCTCCCACTCGGATGCATATGCTTCCCAAGAAAATTGTCGCAATCGCATCGTGCGTAAGCTCGTCTATTCCATTGATTCTTGTCCTCTCCTTGACTAACTTGTCACTCAGTATCTCAAAGTAACTCCCATTCGCCATGGAATTCGTCTGTAGGCCCGATATTCCTAACTGTTTGCTAATCTCGTCGGCATAATGTTCAACTCGATTCCTTCCTCCGACGACCGACATATTGGTCGTCGGCACGAAATACGAGCTTTCGACATCCTCAACATTCACATCCAATCGCAGCTTGAACTGATAGAAGCGTTTTTCGCAATAGACCTGACATATTAATCGCCACCTTTCCGTGGCATTGCATGTGAATAGTTTCCCCTCATATGGAGGCAGCGTGTCCCGAAAATCCTTGAAATTTGTGCGCTCTAAAGATACACTCGGTCCACTAGTAAATTCCACATTGTCAGCAATGCTACTCAGCTGCACTCCTTTGCTAAAACTGCCCCGTATCAAAACGTTGTCTTTCGCCAAATTCGGAATTCTTCCTTGGTTATCCCATCTAATACTGCTGATGGTCTCCAAACCTTGATCTGAGCGACTCGGAACTGATGTTATTATTAGGACTATATCAGCAGAAAATAACCAGAACGCGATGATTGCGGACACAATGTAACGCTTCCAGCCGAGGGCAGTAAGTGGGCGACGGTGGGGGTACTTGCGATTGGATACAATCGTCATCCGGCGCGGAAACAGCAGTTGTTTGAAGATTTTGAAGAGGTCCTCCCAGTTCTCAACCATATTCCACAGAATTATGCGGTTGATTCTTAATGTAGTTGAAGAAGATTTGACAAAGTAACGGGTGACCGAAACGACTTCCTTGATTGCCAAGACCGTAAAAAAGCCTTGAAGTATAGTGTACAAGAAAGAGCTGGATGGGCCGGTGTGAAAGAGAGAGAGACCGCTTTTCACTGGAATCGAGATGGAAGAACTTGTGAGGAGTTGGTAGCTGCATTCAGCCATGGTTTTCGAAACGTTGTGAGTGTATTTTCCTTGCGAAGAGATGCCCTTTCTCGAGTCTCATTCTTTTTGCGTAGGTGTAATACAGAGAAACACTCTTATACAGAAATTGTTTCAACCTCCTGAGAGGATGGTAGAGATGACGAACCTCTCTATCACTAATGTGGCACTTGAGAGCGTTGAGGTTGTACAGTAGCGCCAAATGGAGTTGGAAGGAGGCTGTGTACCTAATGATGTAGTTTCAGTAGCTTTTTCTGTTGTTTGCAATTACTGTACTGTGCTGTAATCTTCCATGCCAGCAATGTAGTCTGATCAAGTGCGGCAGAACAGTATCCAACCAAATCTCTCCACGTTATCTCGCTCCTACAAAGCCTCCAATAAAGTGCGGAAGGTTAGAAAAAAGAATATTCGCGCTGATGTGAGGGCATGGGATTGTTTAACAACATTTTGAGATTACAGAAAAGATTCAGGAAAGGTTATTGAATGTCCCAACCCCCAATCATATACTCACCGATCCGTAGTCGAGATACAACGATACAGCTTCCTGCCACTACTGCAGTTGCTCGCAAATTATTCCGACGTCGGCAATAAGATTACTGGACATTAGTATTGAATTACATCTGTATGATGCCTGCAAGCATGACTCTGAGCATAAGCGGCACCCACATCATGAATATGTGCGCTTTGAGTCTCACGTTTACCATTGTTGTTACAAACTTGACAGCCACCGCAACTTCCTCAACATAGCACTCCTGTGCAACTAAACTCACATATTCTACCCAACCCTACATTATTGTCAACTTGAGCACATACTACGGTATCAAGGCTAGAAAAAAACGGCTGCTTTGTGGAAAACTGAGGACAGAAGCTGTTTTGCTCGCTAGGTGTACACTCCTAGCACGCTTTGTTCTGCGGGTATCCCCGGGGGCTAGGCTCTTGTTGGCTCGAAAGTAGTTCCGCTGAATCATCCCAACCTTGTTAGAATTTACAGTACTCATGTTATGCATCTTGTTTCCCCACAAAATTTCTACTCTCGAATAGATTTCGATCTCCCTACATTCGCTATCTGTCCGCGTCTATTTCTGCAATTAAGGCAACAAAATCCTGAATCCATTTGGGGCTCTGAGCTAAAACAAATGTGCACCCATCGAGAATAACGCCAGCTTTTACACGCGGGCAAACGGGGCGAACGACATGGCGCATGGCAGACTTCACAATACGCAGCACATCTAGAATCAAACGGTCACTCCCGCAATCCAACAAATCCGCATTACGGTCAATTGCGTACCCATCGAAAGCCCAATGCGGCAGAGCCGCGCATGCTGTCCTCTCAAAAGCTCTCCCTCCATCTAGAGAGCGCAAAACAATCGGATTACACTTCGAGTAACTACCGAGCGAGGATCAATATCCGAAGGCCAAGGACATCCTATTGTTAAGACATGCCTTGTTACAATTTTATTCGAACGCGGAACGCATGTCGACAGGGCTAGTATCTACTTTTTAGTTGCTGGTCCGTAGCATCTTCATCCCTCGTTTACAGTCGATCCCTCGGCATCGCTGTACAGTTTTGCGTCCTTGGACTCTAGCCTAGTTTGCCATCTCAAGAAACCAACTCCACGTTTCCCCCTTCAAATCAAAAGCCCTCGCTGGACCCACCATCACAGAGGCCGCCGTTGCATGGTCTGCACTCCCCATGAACTACATCTCAGCTCCCAGCAATACCCCAACTCAGCCCCGAATGCAACCGTTCTTAGCCGTCCCTCTCTTTTGGCTTGAGGCGCGGCCAGCTCTCCCTCCACTTATTTACACGAGGCGATATACTACACGCATCACTATCTTTATCGGGGCAGTGTTGCTCTACTTCCACAGCAACGACGCTTAGGGACAGAAACCCCAACTCTGGTCGGCCAAGGGCTCCGCGTTATGACCACCACGGTTTTGCGTCCCACAAGCTTTCCTAATGATCTGCTCAACTCGTTCCGCAGTAAATGTAAATGGGAAGAACACTCTCCCCAAGATCTGGCGAGCCCTTCGCTTCATTCTCTTTCGGCATGGGTCTGATTCCTTCCTCTCCGAAATTATATGATGCGACCGGATCATCGATTTTAAGGCTTTTGGTAAAACCCAAAGACCGTACCCGGGCAGATAGCCTGCGATGAACCTCGCAATGCCGGTGCACTGCGTGAATCTGTTTATTGGGGTAATTAAATCTCTTCGAGTATACTTCGATTTGTAGAACTCGTCAAAGACTTGCGCAAGCTGCTTTAAAAGGTCCACGTTAAGCCAACGGCAGCTGTAAGAAATAGTTTATCGCTAAGATGCCGCGCTCCGACGTTGGCTGGAATTAGATGCACTCTCCGGGTAAGCTTCGAATCACTCGCAAGTAACCGACATCATTTACTGCTCTCCGCGTTTGATACTCCACAACAGCAGCTATGAGGATCTACGTAACTCGCTCACCGTGATCCCAGCATGGGGCCTTGCATCCACATAGAAGCATCAGATACGTTTTAGGCCATCGCTGCAACGCAGCGCAGCCATTGGAGGCGTGATATACCCCTATCTGGGCAACTGAGGCATCCTTTGCGCTCCCCAGAAGTGCTTTCACCCAGTGTGACTGGTTTATTAACTATGGCAAAGTACTCGACATATCCTTAACTTTTCGTAAGCTCAACTACTTAAGCTCCTGTGCATTCAACCGCATTGCAATTCGGTCGTCACTTGGAAGAGACAAGGTTCTCACTGTTATACATTTGACAACACTCCAGAGCTTTCACATATCCCATGGAGAATTTTCCTGGCGACAGCAACACTTGACCGGGTAACATGACTCAATGGATGCAAAGCTACCGCAGGAGCCCATCCACCTGTCACGTAGCACCCATCCCCACCTTCACCACAGCTTTCAAACATTCATCTGAATCCCCTAATTTCAAGTGGCCATTCAATGCTGAGATCATCTCTGTCAAGCAACAGTACATCGAAAACGCATGCAGTACACCCGCAAACAACAATTTAGGCCTCCTACTTATGAACAGGGGCAGCGTGAGTTCCAGAGGGTACTGTGGAGCTTACTCTATGCCTACTTACCATTGCCCACGCTGGTAATGCTGGACATCTTGGTGCCGACTCCACGCGATATGTTCCACTCAGGGAGTTTATCTGGACTAACCAAAGGGACAACATTCGATCTTCCGTCTCATCCTATCTCCTGTGCACCCTTTCAAAGAGCAGCAACGAGATAAATCTCCCTTTGTCGACTACGCTGGACGCTACCAAGCCTAACGAGATTCCCCATCTCGATTACCTCTCCTGTGGCGTAAACAAAGAGGATTTAAAGTATATTTTGGTCATCAAGGACTACCGGAGCGAGTATTGCATGCTCGAGCTCCCTGTTTCAGATGGCTCTGCTAACATTGCTTAAGTCCTCTCACGCTGGAAACGCGTCTTCACCATACCTAGCGTGTGTGTCTCTGACCACGGTTGCCCTTCAAAATTGACGTTCTGGAGAACTTTGATGAGTCTCAGGAGAATCGCCACATCCTCACTGTTACTTACTGGCCCTGGGTAAACGGACCAGTGGAATCCCCATGGGCCCCGTCCTACCTGCTACTCGCCCTATACGAGTGGCCCTGAAACTAGGACTGCAAAAATAGGCCTCAGTGATACATACGTTCTCCCAAGCCCTCAACGATAACGGAATGGCCCGCAGTTCTGATGGAACCGCTCGCAGTTCGCTGAAAGTTATGACAGAAATTGTACCTTAGCGACTTTTTATACGCGTCCCATCTCCCGAAATCATTTTCGCTGCTACTCACACCTTCGAACACGTTCGCGCTGCTGGAGTCATCCAGATTGACGAATTGTACAAAAATTCCTAACGAGAAGCTCGAGGCGCTCAACGCCTTGTCACAGACTGCCGTGATCGCGCTATCAGTGGAGGTAAATGGGGTGTTTGGGTTCAATAGGATGTGCTTTACTTAGTTTTCCTGAGGAGGTAAATGGGGTGGTTTACTTAATTTGGTTGGTATGGGTTGATCTAAGGAATAGGAACTCATCCACCACTACTACATCACCAGCAAGGTGAAGTATAGACCCTGTACAGACAAATCCATGGCTATCCCCGTGCTCGTTATAACCTCACCCGCGCGCCCATTTGGCGCCTGCTCGTAGACGCAGTCGTTGTTGAACATAATAGGGGAGGCTTCCGTAGAAGAGAGGGGCTGCTTACCACCGATTGGTGACGTGAGAGAGGGTTTCAGTAGACTCGGAGGGTTCACCGCAGACTTGTTAGTCTTGGGTACTGGAAGGAATGGAGAGGACAAGCGAGACAAAAGGGAGAGGAGCCGAAATAATTCCACCGAAAATACCCTGCAGAACAGGGCCCCTACAGCTTGAAAAACATGCTCCTTCGCCCGCCACGAACCTAGTAAATGGGGTTGAATGGGGTGCTTTGCTTAATTTTCCTGATAACACGCGCGCTTTACCTCTCCTAAAGCCCAAAGGCGCATTATGAGAGTGTCGAAAGGATTGTCGATATTCGTGAGAGCCAAGAAGGACTCTTTTCGGTGTTTAATAGGAACGCTTCTCCTACTAGCGTTACTGTGTCGGAATGCCCTTTTCAGACGATTGGGGTTAACTGCATTGGTTCGGTATAGAGTCGAATATATATTTCAAGAGCAAGACACCCAAACCTTCCCCTACTCGCGAGATTGGACGTACTACCCGATCTAAGAAATCTACACCGATATTCCTGACATGGTATTCTACTATCTACCCTTTTGCAAAGGAGGAAAAAAAACCCCCAAGAAGGCTGTGCGACAGCTGAGCATTATTGGCTGAGATTTTCATCCTTCAATAGACCACGTTCTTGTGGGGACATTGTTGGTACTTTTGACCTCCTCACCGATGTCAGAAGAGCTTATAATGAAAGGACTCAATTACATTGCACGTATCGTGTAGGTGAAGCCGACGAGGAAACCGATACCTCTGGCATAGAGCCTATACAAAAATACAGTGCCCATAGCCTGGGAGGACGACTATGTGATACGCAATGCGTAAACAAACGTGTCGGCAGAAAACAGAAGAGATATTGTATCTCATCATATGCAAGAGGCTTGATACCTGCACTGCGGTGTCTGTTCGAGGCAAACTTTAAGCTGAAACTGGACTAGAGCGGTAGAAACAACGCTGATTGATCTTTTTTTCAGTAATTTCGTGGAGCATACCACGAGAGAGACAAGAAAAAGTACTGCGTACGTTCTGATTGCATTTCACTGTTCGGCAAAGTTCCCATTAACTTCAGGTGTTGAGAAATAGGGTGTCCGCTGGCCCCATACAATTAATAAACCAACACGGACTAGATGTGTTGCAGATCCAGCTTTAGTAATGAAAAATGGCCAGGGGCATCTAATGGCGAATATCTACAACAGTGGGATCCCAATGACTCGTTGAGTTGATGAAAAATGTTAACCACACGCAGGTGAATGTAGCCTATCAAGGCATGCATTTGCGTTGTGATTTTTCATAGAATTTGCCTCTTGAATCCTCTGAGAACTTTTTTCTGCTTGTTATATACCGCCAGTACTGTACTTATTGGGCTATATTTTTATGCTAGGCTTTTCTAGTCCACTAAATTGCGTGAATTGCTTTTAGAGCATCCCCTGTTTAAACAATATTTCAATAAATATGGCTCGGATTGAATTCAAACTTGGCAGACATCAGCTTCTCTACCTATTATATAAAGGGGCAAAATTTCACATCAATCCAACAATTCAAATATTAATATTGAAAACGGCTACAGCAATTCTACAGACACTTACCGTTGTAGATATTTAAGGATACAATAGCCAGGTCTCACTGGTTTTTTGGTAGTAGATACCAACTACCGAGGATACTGGAGCTTAAGCACGGTGCTGGAGTTGTGTATGAGTAGTGGTGCGACTGCTAATGGAGTTAGTAAAGGGAAAACCCATTCACAGCTAAAGCCGTCGTGTTTCTTAAACTTGGCCGTAAACGCCACACTATTTTCTATTTACTTTGAACTTCACGTCAATTTTGATTCTTCCGTGTTTTTATGTGTTCATGGAAGTAATTTTCAGCACGATGCAAGTGAGACTTATCCTATCGGTTACAGACTATAGCAATGATAAAAGCTATTTGCACGCTTACAAGTTATATCCGTACGGTTTTCTGTTCTATTATTTCAACAATCGGTAATTCCTGAAAATTTCAGAGAGAGTACAGAATTACCTCGAATCCCGTCAGGAACGGGGTTAACGGAGTCCCGATCCAGAATCGCTCGACTTGTCGACCCTTGTACATTAGGAAGCTCGTTGACGCGGAGACGATGTGCTCTCAACTACAATAACAGAACCAACGAGCGCACCGACATCATCTCGAGTCATCCAACTTTCAAGTATCTCTTCGACCGCCAATCAGAATACTGCTAGGCTTTACTGACCAACCAAATTCTGCTAATTTATGGCCTGAATTCTCTAATTTCCAGACGATTTCTTACACGTGTGTAATCAACGACTAATCAGGTTGCGCAATTCTCGGATAACACTAATATGAAAGTAATAAAGGACGATTGTAAGGTTTTAAGTGTCATAGGTGGAACCAGGAAAACACTTACAATCAATTGTTTTTCGGTGGCTACCCAAGAGCTGCCCTGTGGGAAATTTTTGCCACGTACGACACCTGCAGTGTTTAAATAAGTTTTGAGAGTAAGAAAATAATAACAGTGTACTATTCCCGTGGGTAAAATTTGGAAAAGGGCTCTGATAGGGGTAAATCGTCGGGAGAAGAGATATTCAGAACCAACCACCCCAAGAAGGAGGTGTTGCAAGCGACAAAAGTGCTACCGTGGTATAGTTGAACAAATAAAAAGGAGTATATATGGGAGAGAGTTGAGAGGGATACGAGCAAGTATAAAAGGGCAGGGTCTACCAGTGATGCTCTGCGAACAGCTTAGGAAAAAGTTTTCTTGGGTCTGAAGTTGACTCTCAACTTCCTACTACTCGGAGCTTGACCTGAAGTTGTCTGCCAACTTGCTTGACCTCTCAAGGAGGAAGCACTTTACTCAGCTTATATAGAATTTTCGGCTAATCCTAAAGTCTCAATCAAACATACTAAATACCATAAAACGCGTAAAAGGGCATCTTGTGGATGTGATTGGCCAGAGGGAAGATATTATCAAGGAAAATATCTGTATCTACTCCTCACAATCGTTATCCTCAAGATCAGAACCAAATAACTCCTCCAAAATATCCATACTCTCAATGCAACCCCTACAAATTCCCTCGAACGGCTCAGAATGATAAATGGCTTCATCAGACATATCCAGATCCTCCAATCCTTCCTCGCGACCCTCAGCCTCCGCGCCAACCCCATCCGAAGAATCCGAGATGATGATCACGCCCTCACTATCCCCTCCATCCCCCACAGCAACTTCCCCACGATTATACACCATCGGTTCCCACGGAGCTACAAAGTATTCCTCATCCTCGGATCCCTCCACGTCCGACTCAGTCCCCTCTGACTCCTCCTCCTCCGTCTCCTCCAGAAGTGCCGACGAACCCACTCCGAACACGCTCACGGTCCATCCTCCTGAAGTAGTCGTCGTAGTCTGTTGGCCCATTATTCATTAGGGCTAGGCCGTTGATGGGGCGAGAGGGGCGGCTTTTGGTGATGGGGGCGGAGGGGCGAAGGTTGTTCATTCTGATAGACGTTGGGGAATGGGAGGCAATGTAGGGTGTTTTGGGGGGGAGGGGTGATGATGAGTAAAATGATCGGGACATTTGGAACTTGGAATAAAGGGGTTTAAATAGGCCCCCGGGGCAGGTTCTATAGATTAAGAATAGGTAAAATAAATCTGCAAGGGATTTTGCAGTTGTGCATTTGCGCCCTTCTTCTCAAAAAAGGTGAATTTGGAGGAGGAAGTAAGCTAAAAGGGAAAAGGAACTTGATTCGGGGTCGATTCAGAGGGCTAAATACAGTATAAAAATATCTAGATAAAATGGAAGTAAATTTGGAAATGACGGTGGGAGAAGTTAGGGGCGGGATCGTTGTAGGTTGCTGGATTACACGAAGGGAGGACCATTTACTGTATTACATGAAGGGAGGACCATTTCCTGTATTACATGAGGGAGGACCATTTTCTGTATTACAGACTCAATTTGAAAATGGCGCCTTTTTCCAAGCTCAAACAGCCGAACTATTCCTGGCGGCACTATCAAACATCCCGAGACTTTTTTCATCCCTTCTACATTGATTTCTGAGGATCTCATCTCTCACTTTCACATTGGAACGAACTGAGATTATTGATCGCACCCATTCCCTCAAAATGCCCCCCTCTATGCGTGTACAGACTGCCGTGAACAAACGTCGCAATGAGCGTTATGATTTGATCGCTAGCCAGCGCCATAATGCTCTCCGATTATTGGAGCAAGGCTACAAATTGTCAGAAGTTAACGAATCGAGCGGGCTTTCACGTGCTACAGCTGATAGGCTGAAGGCCTGCCTCTACCAAAACGACACTCACAGTCTTTAGAGAATGCTGAAACTCCATGAAAATCGAGCTTGAAGCCGCCCAGTGATCTCTAATGATGAATCCACAATGATCAAGAGTACTATTATGCTCTCCGCGAAACGAAGATTTGCGCCTAACCTGCAGGAGGCGGGGAAGATGATGGCTGACATTGCGTCTGATCGGCGTGCGAGCTTCGACCGTTCTCTGCTATCTATAGCAGCAATAAGATCATGGCCTTCCCGTAATAGGGATGTTTTGCTCCGCAAAGGCCAGTTCAAAGACTTGAATAAACTGTCCATTGAACGCTTTAATCATGTGAAAACATTCTCCGACGCTTTAAAATGCATTGAGTGAGAAAACGAAGGCAAACTTTCGGATCCGGATATATTTTGGAATATAGATGAGACAGAGGTTGATGTAACAACCCCATCGAAGACAAAGGATTTTGGACATGGAAAAAACTCACAAGGCGGCTTCCGAAGAGCGTCAATGCAGAATGGAGGCAGGCATGTGACGGTCGTTATATGGGTATCTGCCTCGGGTCGCAATGCTCCGCCTTTCTTTATCGTAGCAGGAAAGAAGATAATGCGTAGGTGATTCGATCCTCTGGCTCAGGAGATTTTTAAGAGTCCAGACGGAACACCGCACTGGCTTGCACAGCCGGGGCGGTTTCGTAGAGATGGTGTTGTGGTATGCACAGAGAACGGGTCCAATCAGAATGACGTAATGCATCTCATCGTAGATCACATACAGACATTTGCCCGCCGCTTCATGCCACTGGAGACAATAATTAACCTAACTCTGGATGGTCATAGTTCTCGTAATGGCTGGGAATAGCTCAAGTATTTTCAAAAGCATAAAATTGGGGTGGTTCAGAGTCCTGCAGACACAACTCACTTTTTGCAGCCCTGCGACCGTACCGTTAAGCTCAGAGTCAATGAAGCAGTTACAGAAACCCGTGATGCTATCAATTCAATATCTGTAATGTCCTCAGCCTCGCTCCCATTCAAGCTTATGCTTGGCGTGGCAGAATTCAGTGCGATCACTCCTCGAAACGTGAATGACAGCTTCCAGGTCTGTGTGGTTGTGGCCCATGGATTATAGGTTTCTACAAGCAACTCGGGATTTGCAGAAGGAAGAGAAGGAGAATTTTATTGCTAGGGCTACTGGGAATGCTTCTACAATTAGTAGTAGCCTTCCCACGGCGCGTCAACGAAGGAATGATGCAGAAGTTAATGATGTTATTAAGGTTTTTTGAAAAATAGCCGTCTCCAAGCAAAGGCATCGCTGCAAGTTCAGAGGTCCTATAGTCTCATATAACAGTACTTGGCATTTTTTCGGAGTTTATTGCGAAGCGGGAAGTCGATGTGCTGCCCCTGAAGTAAAATATTGACCGCACAGAGTTGCACTCCGGTGCTCCGGGAATTCGCCTTACCGTTAGCTAGCTTATAGCCAATTATAAAGCGAAAGAACAAGAGGTAGCGGCACAAGCCGAAAAAAGGCTGCTGCAAAGCTGGAGACGGCCAGAGCGAAGGAGAAGAAGGTCAAAGCTAAGAAATTGAGGGATAGGGAGAGGGCTCTTTATAAGGAGAATAACCGTAAAAAATTCAAGTTGCGACAGCTCCAAGTGCGAGAGACACAAGAAACGCGGAAATGCTGCCCAGAAGGCATCAATTAGAACATGACCCGATGTTGTAGAGTCCAAGATATCCGATTTTAACACCAATGACGCCGCTATAGGCCTGCTTTCCCTCTCAAACGAATTACCAAATACAGCCCCTTTTTTTATTTTTGACACCCCATGGATGCTCACCAATAAAGTCTCAATTGCTCATTGTCTTTGAAACTGATTCTGGTCAAATCCTGTCATAACGAACGCAAGACTCTCACTATTGGTTTACATAGACTTATACTCATATTGGGAGTGTTTTGATAGCTGGGCGCCTTCATACATTATTTTTATCAATTTAAGCCCTCGGGATAGTATTCGCCATCCACATAGACAGAACAGTTTTCTTGCGGATTAAACAGGGGTTACTAAGAGAAAGACCGCTCGGGGCTCTGAGAAACCCTCTCCGAAGCTGTATATCATGAATTACGGAAGCCTGCAAAAATTTTGTTGACTATCTTCTTAGACCCAGTCGCATCGCTTGCCGTGAAATCAAAAAATAAACCGACCTAAATAAATTGCTGACTAAGCATCGCGAGGCACTCTCATTTACAACGTCTTATTAGTGTCAAAGTAAATAGGGCAAAATTACATAACATTTAGTGGTTTATTATTACTCAGGGGGCTTGCTGTAGTACACTTAACTGTGCTTGAAATTTGATCTGAAAATTATGTCTACGTTAACCTGAAAAAATCAAAAACTTAAACTATAACTGTGTACACTCAACTCTTCGCTACAGTTAATAGCGAAGAGGGGGAGAAAATTGGATAAATTAGAGATCAGAAAAGCCTACTTTTCTTCACCTTGACAAATGATGATCTAGTTCCTCGCAGCAGAATGTCTGAAGCCTGCTTCAATAGACAAGCAAGATGTTATCTATATTCTAATAACGTCTGTAGGTGTCATAGTTATGACAATAAAATTGTACAAAAGGGGCTCATAAACACTAGACCAAAATCAACCAGAACACAACTAAAGGCTCTATAGTTGCTGGCAAAAACTATTGATGGGGATGCGGTCGCCGTGGACACAAGAAATATGAATGTCTAGAATCCCTACTTCAAAGAGCTTACAAGTAAGGTAAAATAAAATCAGAAAAGATTATTCAATTATATGTATGAGGTTTCACAAGTGTGCTCATCGAGCTTTGCGCTGAGCACAAGAATGCCATAAACCATGGAACTGATGAAATAAAGCTGATCAAGCACTTCTTCTGAGATATCATGGATATTGATAATGAATATCATTATTTGGTGCTGAAAAGCTGAATAATGAAGCGTCGGGTGAATCTGCGGAAGGACAACAGCAAAATTTTCACTTTTCCTCATGCTTAATCTTCAGAACCTGTTGAAAATTCGGAACCCTAACTTATGAATCCGCTTTAGAAATTTCGGGAATGACTTAAATAGGCCTCAGTAATGTTAGATCATTGCAAATCAAAGATTTAAGTGCCTCTCGTCTAAGAACTATTATTTACGACTTTTTGCCCGAAAATGAAAATAAGCCAGAAATATCTTGCATACGTTAAATCAAATTATATGTTTAATGAGATTATTCATATCAATTTAATCGATGTCGAAATGAAAAAAACGATTGAAAAGCTTCATTGTATGTGTAACACAGGAAATGGTCCTCCGCTCGTGTAATACAGGAAATAGTCCTCCCAAAGGGATCAGCAACTGACAACGCTCCCGCCCCTGACTCCGCTTACCATCCTTTCCAAATTTGTCTATCATCCTCCCTAGATATTTTAATACTGTATCTCCTTCTCCAAATCAGCACTTTACGTCTTTCTTCTCTAACTTCTTCATCAATTTCACTCCTTTTCACGCAAATGCGCTACTGCAATTTCGATTTTAACTTTTTAGTACCGACTTACAGTCCGCCTCTAAGGCGTACTCAAACCCATTTTACCCAACTTTTTTTGAGATCCACCAACCCCTACACACACTACTCTCCCCCTCACACCCTCTACCCTCCATCCACAATCGTCCCACTCCATTTACAACCAAAATGAACAACCTTCGCCTCTCCGCCTCCATCACCAAAAATCGCCACCCCCGCCCCCTAAACTCCATTCCCCTACTCCCTTGGGACCTACTGACCGCGATGACGACCTACGCCGACAAACAAAAAGGTAATCGAATTCGTGCGTCGATGAGAAGGCGGAGGAGGTACCTGAGGGGCAGGAGTGGGAAGTCTAGGAGGAAGCTGGGGAGACCTTCGAGGAGTGGGCAGCCCCGGGATTGGTCTACGAGGTTAACGATGAGGGGGATGAGGACGAGGATGAGGACGAGGACGAGGAGGATGAGGGAAAGGGAGGCACGGGAAGTGTTGGAATGGTGGGGCCGGGGCTGGACGGCAATGACCAAGAGGTGCCGACGCTGGAACCTGATGGGAGTATCTTTAGTGGTTTAGATATCTCCCAGGAGGAAATAGCGAGTTATGAGCCGTTCACAGATATTTGTGGGGACTGCTTGGGCAGCATGGATATTTTGGAGGAGTTGTTTTGGTCTGATCTAGGGAATGCGAAATAAGAGGACCAGATCGATTGTTCGTTTTCTTAAGTATCTTTTGTTTAGATTATATCATCGACACAAAGTGTTTTATGCAATTTCCTGTTATCTTCTGTAGTTTTGTTCGGACTTTAAGGGTAGCCGAAAGTCTATATAAGCTGAGTAAACTGCTTCCTCATGGAGAGGTCAAGCAAGTTGGCAGACAACTTCAAAAGAGATACTCCAGTAGTAACGGAGTTGGTAGTAATCTTCGGGCCCAAAATTTATAAACGGCTCCCAAGCCTCGTAGCTAGGTGGAAGAGCCTGCCCCTTTAGGATTGTTGGGGGAACCACCGAGCCCTCTTCCATTTCAGCCCATTGCATTTGCCTTGCAACGTACACGGAAGCAGATCTGTTGTTTGCAAGGCGAAGGTGCAGCCTGCCACTTTTGGACAAAGTTGGCTGCCCTAGGTCTCTCGTCCGTATACAGCACATTTTTTCCCCCAAAATACCTTACTATTGCACTTTTGTCACTCGTAACACCTCCGTTTTTGGATAGTGGGCGTCGGATATCTCTCTTACCAACTTTCTGCTAACAGTATTTGTATCTATATGAGAGCTCAAAACTCATTTACTAGAGATTCTTAGGTTATGGCCTACTGAAAGTCAGCCGAACTAAAATTCAAACTACAGCCACACAATAACTTCTTTAAATTTAGAGACTATTTGTTCAAAAGTGTCAGTAATACTCATTCGAATTCCTAACCCAGGTGTTGTTATCATGTGAATTACAATGGACGTATTCGACGCCATTATACCTGTTCTCAACTGATTAGAGATACTCGAATCATATATAACCTCGATCACATATTGATATAAGAATTTTTGAAAGAAAAAGTGTGATTCTTGCCGAAAAGACAGCACTCATAGGTCTAGTAATGCCTCAAAGAGATTTTATTGACGAGAACGTAGCTGCAGCCCCTCTATTTCCACTTCTTGCACCCGTCTGCAAGAATGTTTTGATAATATATACAGAGCGCAGCCCATTACGCGCCAAAGATTTCCAAAATAATAGAGAAAACTATTAAATAGTGCAAAAGGGACTAAAATTTTGAGCTGAGACAAATATATTTTCATGTCCCAATACCGAGCCGCATAAAATTCAATCAGGAAATGTCGTAAAGTATCGTGCACCCAGACAATTTACCTGTACTGCTTGTAGTGAAAACTCAGAAGAATTTATGAAATATAATATTCCTACACAGTTTGTCGATGCAAGCAGTTTGGAATACTTCCCTCTAATGATTGACAACGATATACAAGGCAAACGGCAATCTGGTGCGTGTTGGCCACGGTGGTTACTATATTTAAAAGGCTTGGATGGAAACCACGAGCGAAAGTGGAATCAAAATCTCTTTGTAGGGAGTAGAGGGTTACAAATCTACTGGACCGGGAGAGCGTCATCATAGTCCTTTTAGGCGAATATAACAATGGATAAGGCTTTCAAAGCAGAAAGATGAGACCGAATTCGCCCTTAGACTAGCTACAAAGGCAATAAAATATACATAGAAACCTGAATGATTGGTAAGATATCTTCTTGTTCTGGTTAATTTAGCAAAGTTTAATGCAACTATAACTGAGCTTAAGAACCAAGTATAATGAATGAGAGACTTAGAGTTGGCACGGGATGAGATGAACACCATAGATTCCGGACTGAGGATTCAAACTGCCTTAAACGTTGAAGTACCAAATGATCCCAAGACGAATATACTAAGTTTCATAGATTTCTAGTGTAATGTGAGGGAGCTCAAAACTTTACATAAACAGAACCGACTTATATCACGTGTATTAAAGGTAAACGAGTATTTACCAATTGCAATGGATCAGAGTTTTAACAATTTGAGGCACAGACAAAGCCCTAATTTGATAATTCTAAGGTAGAATTGATTGTAACTAATATCAGTTAGGTGATTGATACTAACGATCCGAGATGCCACCACCATTTCTTTCAAGACGCTAAGAATATACAATTACATTGTCTGGTCAACAAGGTAAAATTTAAGACGATATCGAAGCGATATGTATCATCAGATTCAACCATTTTCACTTAAATATTAGCACTTTCGGTAAAAAATTTTGGCACCAAAGACGAATAACCAAAGGCTATATTATTTTTTATGGATAAAAAGAAAAATAAGAGGTTCTAGTCCTACATGCCACAACTATACGAATAAGCTCACTGATAACTTTAGTAGTATTCACTGCAATGCTTAGATTCAATGTCTGATCTCGGGACGTAAAAAGGCTTATCTGTAGCCAAAGGGAAGTCTCTTCGTAAAAGCGTACTTAGACATAAAAGCGTACTTAGATATACTAAGGAGCTCTACCTACCCGATGATTCCTTTATTGAGTAACTTAGTTCACTGCATGGAATCAGATTTTCTGTAAATTACAGGATAAGAACTATGAATGAACATCCAAGAGATAAGCCCGGAATGAGTAGAACTGATGTAGATCTATTTCTTTCTATCAGACACGAACGATCCCGGTTTACAGGCATGATTAGAACTAATGGACCTGACTCCCTGCCGTGAAAGGGTCTTAATTTAAATAATTGACCATGAAAACTATACAAAAATCTCTCTTTCTCTCGAGAGTTCGATGAAAGTTTAATCGCTGAGGTGCACTTCTGTCAAACGTACTTTGGATTTGGGGCTAGCAAAAAATAGTACAGAAAAGCATTACGTTACTCCTATCCATCGGATAAGTCGACGCTTTCAGCTCCTTGCGACAAAAATTAGCTTGCGTCACACAAGAGAGACCCTAAATTTGCTGCATATTAAAACTTTCCGCGCAGGTGACCGAGATCAAGCTGTCTCTTGATGGAAATAAGATTGTTTGACACATAAAGGAAGACCTTTTATTGACTTCCAAGTCTGTAAACTTAAATTTGACCTTTTGACCTTGAGAGTGCCCTCAGATTCTTCGTTTCAAAACAAAAATGATAATAATTCACAGTTGGGATATATTTACACCTTGCAGACAAGATGAATAGATGCAACATACTCTGATTTTTAAACTATAAAATTAATTCAGTCGCTAGTTTCGTATTGGACGATTTCTAACTCCTTTGCTGATTTTCTTTATACAGCTTACGTAATTAGGCATAATTGATTCTCAATATAATGAAATATATTCCTCTTTCGATGTTTACCGACTCTTAGAACCTGTTCGACATAATTATGTAACCCTCTACGACTTTGAATAAAAGATTAAGGACAGACCTAAGTCTCGTTTGCCAAGCCTTTCAGCGGAATTAGAGTTCCGACGTCAGTTTATTAATATCCTCGAATAACCCAGCAGACTGATTTGCAGAGATATGAAAACGCGGAGCACCCATCAGAATTCTTTCGCAAGAAAAACTATATCTGCCAGTTTAGAAGTGCAATATTTCATCTTAACTCTTATCTGACACAGAATGTGGGCGAAAGAGAGGGATTGTTCAATATTTATAGTATACGAAATTGTGTGTCGCCTACAAAAGCATGAATTTGCGTTGTGTTTTTTTGTAGAACTTGCCTTTTTAATACTCTTTTTAGGAATTTATCCTGCTTTTCATAGACAGCCAGTACTTATCGGGGTATAATTTTTATGCCAGGCTTTGCTAGTTCACTGCAAAATTTCTACAGACAAACTTTGCACAAGGATACAAAAGCAAAATTGTACTGGTTTCTTTGTAGTAAATACAAACTACCGAGGATATTTTAGCTAAAGAACTGTGCTTGAATTGTGTGTTAGTAGTGAGGAGATCACTCCAAGAGTTTTTAAAGAGAAAACCCACTCAGGCTTTTAATGACAAGAAACCAAACACATCGCTGCAAAATCTTAGTATATCTAAGAGTCGCCCATAAAATCCACTCTGCTTTATTTTATCTTTGAAACTCACGATACTCGAAGGAGTTCATCGCTAATGTTTTGTAGAAAGTAACTCCTTCAAGTTTCAATATAGTTTAGGAAAACCATCTATAATACCACTATTTTCGCTTTGATCTAGTGATTATGACCTAACAATAATTTATTCGCTTGTCATTTCGAGTAACCGTCAAGTATCGGAGTACAGATTTTCTCAGGATTTCTTTCTTGAATTTTCTCATAATTATAAAGGAAGGTCTAGGATCGTTCAGTGACAAAATGATAAAGCTGCTTGACTTTTTGAAGGGTTGAATTTTTTCATAGCTATTTAACCACTGTAACTCTAAGTCCTTCTATTGAATCAAAATGCTCAGGATTCACTTAAGTTTTTCAAAGTTCACCTGGAATTGTATTAACCGTTTCACAAATCTCCAAGATTTTAGTTTATCTCCCAGTTGTACCAGGTATAGGACAAGAAGAGAATGAAGTATAGTTTACACATGATAATTAACCTAATTTTGAGCCTATTTCGCAGTTCCACTCAGAATATTGGTCACTTCTTCTTGGTCTTCCCATCCAAATATTGGCTTATATCCTCTTTTTTGAACCTTTCTTACGTAGAAGATATCAACTTTTCGAATTACGTGTATTCTCGACCATATTTTTTGCTGTTAATCTGTTGCCAAAAATGGATTTTACGACGTGGTTTAACAAAGTCTCCCAAACTTTACACTACTCGCAGTAAACCAACCCCACGCACCATTGATTCTTGAAAGTATAAACAAACCCCCACCTACCCCCCTGAACAAATCATGTAGCACATTTGTGCATGTAATGCCTGGAATCCTGGATTTTTGACAAACATCTCTTTTCTCCATTCCCAAAGACAATTTATACAATATAAAATGTTAGATACTGAAAAGAAGCAACCGTCAGAGATCTAGATGTATTAATATTTATCATTTAGTGGATTTTCCATAGTGTCCAAAAAATTAGGGACTGACGGTTTCGTAAGACACAGAATTTCTTACGGCTGATCTCATACCAGCCTCGTGATATAGCCCCCCCTGACTTTGCCTCCATTTCAGACTATCCAGTACACAGATGTGCCCCTCGTCTCGGAGAACGGCCTTCATGTATCCCTAATCAGTAAAGCACTCCATATTTCCGCTTCGTGTACAAAAAAACTGATGGATTACTGTAGCATGAAATATTAGGCAAAAGACCGCAAACTTGTACGTCCGCAATCACACTCAAACTCCAGGATGGGCCTCAGAGCGAACCTCCTTTCCAATTCAAACCCCCTTCTCTTGATTTCTTTTGTGCCGCCTCAGCTGAGACCGCCTTTTTTCTCAACGATTTTTTCCAGCCATCGCTCATCGCTATCATATCACCACGGGGGATATTCTTTGTGGCACCTACTA
Source organism: Kappaphycus alvarezii (assembly GCA_002205965.3). Classification (NCBI taxonomy): domain Eukaryota; phylum Rhodophyta; class Florideophyceae; order Gigartinales; family Solieriaceae; genus Kappaphycus; species Kappaphycus alvarezii. The sequence continues at coordinate 1,020,160 of NADL03000699.1, read as the reverse complement.
GTGCCTCAGCGCTTTGATTTGTTCCGCTGTTGCTGTGGAAATAATTTCCCGCGCACCATTGCGCGCTACTGTAATTGACCACCAATTTAGATCTCAACTGTTAACCAGGACCCTTCAGTGAATATTTCGCGAAAAATTAGGGATCAGATATAATAAAAATGTGGGCAGCAACTCGTTCATAAATTAATCGAGAGAGAAACTTTACTGCGTTAATATCGAAGGTCCAATGTAGGAACCGACTATGTTGCCAGCGAAGTTTTAGCTGTGTATTCCACGCCGGCCACGTGCAAAGATGTGCGGGACACGATAGCGTTCGCCAAAGACGACCAGATTGTGTAACTAATGCGTCGATATATTCTAGTTCGAATGACTGCAAAATATGTCTGCAACTTTTCCGCGATGCGCGGGACAAGTGGAAGGGGAAATTTGGGGTAATTTATTATTTACAAAGCAATTCCGTTTCATAAAGTGATGCTTTTGTTAGAAAACCGTTCCTTTCTGTAGGGGAGCGGTCCGTAAGCGGTCCTCTCCATAAACTTCTGTCTTCTTCATCCCCGACCTCCAAATTTTCAAAACAGCTCTTCCCACCTATTTTCTATCATGAACAAAATCCTGAAACGAATTTTCCTTAAGAATCCAAATTCACTGTAAAACTCCATTTCCATTTTATCTCTGAGGATTTTGGTTCTCCTTTCTCAAAAAAGAAATCTTTCAAGTCGTGATCCGTATCTTCCTCCGAATTCAGTTCCGACATTCTATCAAGCAGGTTTTTATTATTGGACTAATTGCGTACAAATTCAAATCTGCGGTATTGCATCTCATTTTTTATTCCTCCCAAGGCCGTGAAGCATCGAACTATTTAAAGTTAGACATCAACGTCGTTCAAGCAAAAACCCTGCTACCAACCACCCTGTCAGCTCACCCCCCTTTTCTCTCAACATGACCAACCTCCGTCCGTCCCACACCATCGCCAAGTCCTCTAGAGTCTCTCAGATCCTCGACGCCCTGGACTTGATATCCAATGGACCAACTTACTGAGATTATTATTGTAGAAGAATGGACCGGGAACGCGTTCGTGAGTGGGTCCCTCCGCTCGCCCTGCTTCGAGGAGGCAGAGGAGGAGGTAGAGGAAGAGGAGGCAGAGGAGAAGGTGGAAGAGGAGGAGGCTGGGGCTGATGTGGAAGAATCGGAAGGCGAGGAGGACTGGGTGAACCGTCGGAGCCACTAGTTTACAACGGTGGGGGGCTGCTGTGGAGGATGGAGGATAGATTAAGAGATTAATCATTATTTATGACTACTTTGATGGGAATTACGCGGAGGTTTAAGGTCGTCAGAAGTGTTTGGAGGAGCTGGATATGTCCAAGGAGTCTATCTATCATTCTGGGCCGTTCGACGGAATCTGTACAGACTGCATGGGTGTTATAGGTATTTTGGAGGAATTGGTTGGCTCTGATCTCGAGGAATAAGGTTATCAGGAGTAATTCTAGATATTTATCCCGATAGTATCTGTTTTTAGTCTTTCTCGTTCACCCGATTCCATATGATGCAATTTTTGGTAATTTCTATTTGAGACTTCAAGGTTAGCCAAAAAGTCTATACAAACTGAGATAACTGCTTACTCTTGTGGATGTCAAGCAAGTTGCAAGACAAGTCCCTCCCAAATAGTTGGAAAGTTGAGAGTCAATTCAGACCCAAGAGCCTTTTCTTTAGCACTGCTCACAGAGCATAGGTGATAGACCCTGCCCCTTCTATACTCACTTGAAGCCCTTTGAACTGTCATCCTTACTTACCAATCTCTTTTTTTCGCTTAAATATACCACTGTAGCACTTTTGTCGCTTCCAGCAACTCCTTCTTGGGGTAATTTGTTTCTGAGGGTCTTTTCCCCTGACGATTAATTCCTAACAGAGGCCACATGTTCCATTAGAAATAAGTCAAGTAGTTCTTGAAATAAGTCCCTGAATCAATCGAAAAACTAGAAGTTCGTCTCTGAAATTTGATATTTTCTAACTTTGAAGCTCTTTTGAAGCGTTTTTTTATGGGACGACTTTAGTTTAGTTGCAAAATCTGGTCGCCTAGTGCAAAATCTATTTTTTGGCGCATGTCGTTGCATGTGGCCGACGTGGACCACCTGGTTAGCTCTTAGCTAACAATATAGTCTGATCCTGTAGCGGACACCTAAAATACTAATACCATAAAGTTCATCCATCAGCGAACCCCGCAGCGCCAGAAGCCTTTTCGACGGCGATTCCATTGCAAAGGCATAGATACAGGGTACAGTGATACGCTTGCAGTAGGCTTGTCCGGAGGTGTGCCATGGACCGGGGTTCTGGGTTGAACGAGGATATCGGCGTGTCAGTCCGCGGTGCCAGCCAGCAGGAGGGTAATTTTTTGCTGACATGTGAGACCTGCGGGCTGGGAAACATGTGCATTGAAGATAATATGGACTGTGTTTTGCCAGTGCACAAAGCCATAGCCAGAATTGCAGATCGAGGCGTGGTCACCTCTGGAGTGTATCGGGGCCTGGCAATGGAGGCGACGTAAACATTCGTAAATGAGGAGTAGGTCAAAATTTCGGGGCAGCACAACTAGCCAGATAACGTTTCAGACTTTGGATGAGGCAGAGTGCTGGGAAGTGAGGAAAGGCAAGGAAGGAAGGGATTTTCGGCGTGCGCGTCAGCCAGCAGATGCGACACTGTGGTCCCAAGTGTTGAGATTGGGGTTGCAAAGGTAATCCTTCCAGTACGTGCGCGTTGCTGTGGCTTTCAGATTCTGCACCGGGAGAGTGAAGGGGTGATCAGGGCGTTGGGCAAGTGTTTCGGGTATTATATGACGAGTGCGACTTAGCCATAGAAGTCAATGCGGGAAATAAGGCTACGTAAGAAGGGGTGAGGTTAGGCAGGGCCAGTGACTCAATGCTTTACAGCGGCCATTAGGCTTGCGACTTAGGAAACTACTGGACTCTGCGAAGTTTTCCATCTCTCGTTTTCTCAAAACCACATCCATTCTACATTGTCTAGCAATGAACTCAACTCACCGATTGTGGATTGATTTGAGCAGTCTTTGGACTTTGTTCAAGTCAATTATGTTCCAACGATCCGAAATACAATACAATAACTCAGAGATTGTTGTAAACTGCCTTTTATTAGCATAAAAAGCCTTAATTATAATTTCCCGTAGATTCTCGAGCGGATTTAGATCAGTTAATCTTGTCTGGCGTTCCAAAACACAAATTTCCTAGCTCATGAAAACATTTGCAGCAACCTTGGAAGAGTGGGCAGGAGTATTGTTTTGCATAAGAATCCTATTAATCGGCAGTTTCTCATCTGCCCAACCCAGCAACTACTTCTCCAACATCTTCCCGTACTCCTCTCCATTTAGTCTGACATAAACTTGCGCTGAATTAGTTTTTCCTTGAAAGCAAAATGCTGCCCAAATCATGACTCCATTTCCTTCATGTTTGCGCTTTTATAAAAACCAATTCTTACCTTCTTAAATCACACCAGTATCATTTTACCCCATCAGGCCCATCGCAATTGAACCGGTTCTCGTCGCTCCAAACCATTTTACCCTCAAACTTTCGTCCCTATCTGAATAAGGCCTCGCACATTTGTTTCGGGCGCATCGGTGTCGCTGCAGGAGCGGCGGTTGAGTTTTGATTTTTTGTAGCGCAAGAAAGCAGCCTAGCTCAAATTGGCTCGTGTTCGGCCTGCTGAGATGGGTAGATTGAGCTCGTTTCGCAGCACACCGGCGCTTTATGTTGAGTAAGAAGCAGCTCTCAGTAGCCTTCTTCCGTCCCTAATCGTTCTTTTACCTCTGTTTCACCTAAAATTGTGCTTTCCACACGTGTATGGATTCTTGAGGAATGAACCCACTACTATTCTCGAGCGCTTCAGCTGTCATACAATTGCCGAAATTGAAAGACCGGCCTGGCTCAGACTGGCTACTTGAGCCCGCTCGGATGTTGGTTGGGTATCTTTTGACATGCTTTTTCGTTTGCTCTGTTCGATTTTGACTATAAAAATTGGAGTAGTAGTGCTGTTCATTGTTCCAGGCTGCTATTTCCGTCGTTAGGATCTGACTGTACTGTGTTCCTGAGACAAGCATTTACAAGGAGGTCTTCAGATGGTTTCCTAACAAAGCGTTGTTCAACCTTTTCAGTTGCTATATCTCTGCGTCAGCAGACTTTTAATCAACGGTGAGTGTGGAAAATGAAAGATGCTGAAATCCTGACTACTTTGCTGTGCTAGTTTGATTTTATATCTGCATGATATGAATGTATTACATTCGATGATGTATATGCGTAACATTATGTCTCAAATACAATTATTGATCAATTGATGTGTATAAACAAGCCTAAGATCGCGTTATTGACTTTACGATGGTCATCTTGCCTCGAGATATCGTGTGACAAAGCTAATGTTCTACTAATCATAAGTTCACTGAGGAATCTGCTGGAGGAGAAAGGAATTCCGAGCTATATTGTTCTATGGTATAAAAGGTAGAGTCTTTAGTGTAGTTCAACATGAGTAAAAGACGGCAACAGCCATCGTCTTCGTGAGTTCCCAAAGTAAATGCTATGAAGGGAGATTATAAAGCTGAGGAAATGCTAAACGTACAAAGGGATAAATTAACAGCTTTGTCTAGCTGTCTTATGGCATCAATCACCGCAATTTTCAGGACCAATCCATTAATTTCTGCCATATCAAGTTAAATGAAACTTTGTCTTTGGTCCCTTATGTTTTTGGACCGTCTGAGTCGATTACAACTATAAGTTTTTCGATTAAACAAAAGGGATATGGAAACATTGAACTTTGGGGAGGGGGTCTTATGACAACAGTCAGGCGTGTACTGTACAAAGCAGAGCAGCTGCAGGTTATAGTGTACCCACTTTTACAGTACAATGCGTACAAATACTGTAAGGTACAGTAGTTTATGACAATTTGTATACGTCATATACAGTAGTTACCGTACAAAGGTTCGGATGGAAACGTGTCAATCATTGTGTATCTACAGTACAGTACTGTACAGTAATGGACTGTGCACTGTACTGTACTGTATACTCTGAGAAAAGCAGTGTGCAGCACGCCTCTCAGCTAGTCGTCAAGTGTTTATGGGACCATTTGTAGTAACTATAAAATCTTTACGGTCCTACCATTAGTAACTCTTTTTGGAAAAGCAGCGCTCTTTGTCGACATGCAGACATACCGTACGAAACAGGAATCTTTGCGCAACTTGTTGCTTGGGCACAATATTACAGTTGTACAGTGGGAGCCCATCCAAATTTCACTGGGACACTCATAAATCAATTATCCAGCAATGTACCGTGCGTATTCGTCTCTAAAGTTTCTGTAAACTGCTGGGTATGGTGTACCAGGTACTTGGGTTCCAAGCCATTCCGTCCTACCGTACCAACCCTACTGTTTTCCTCCCTGTAAACTTGCAAACAATCTACTCCCACTACTGTTTTGTGACTGAATTGATATGCCACTTGAATGGAAACCGCATGCAACAGATTCTCAGATGCCTGTTTCCGCTGATACTCTGGTTAACATTACAAGAGATACTGTACATCCAACTGATTTGACCCCATTTACGCTTTTTTCGGGAAATATGCCTTACATGAATAGGACTTCTTTTGGACTTCTCATGCCACACGCTAAAACCAAGTAAAGAAACTTCGATTCTGTTATACCACGCCGACAAGTATAAACGTCACGGTCGATCCTGATCCCTATACTTGCTGATGGCTGCTCTGTCGTCTGTAACGACTCCGTCATGAGATTTGCATTTGGGATTATCGTTTTCTACATCAGTTTACTTGTTCACCATGGAAACGGCTTTTCCACCGGCGAGGACGATAACGACGAGTTCTCCAGAGAAATGCTTTTGAAAAATCCGGCATTTCGTCAGTCCACTCCAGGCACACAGGCCACTGTTCTCAGATTAAGAGCTCGGTTAGGAGATCTGCGCTCATCCATTCGTTCACTGAAGGAAGAGCGCAGCGTGGTTCTACTACAGAGGGATAACCGAAGACGTGCTTTCATAAGGCTGAGAAACGATGACAGGCGAAGAGGAGTGTGTCCAAGAGGACTTGAATATCTCAAGAATCGGTGCCAATTGAATTGGTTCGCCAGGCGCTATGACAGAGTTTGCCTTATTGTTACCCGGTTCATGCGATCTGGACGACTTTGTGGACTACTCGGAGAAGAGTTCAAAGAAGAAACAAGGCTGCAGAGTCTTGTAGATCCATGCCCAGGTCAGAAGTTGGGCAATGTCTGAGGAAGACTGTGAGTTCACTGAGAACACGGGTAAAAGGGGCTCGCGCTGCTTGCCAAATCCATCGAGAGTCAAGAATGCTTTTGAGGAGGATCTGTAGGAAAGGGGACCGTTTCATGGCCCAGAAACATTCTTTGACAGAATTGAATCGGTCTCTCTTTCGGATTCAGGCCGAACTATTCCAACTAATGAAGGAGAAAAACAAAGTTTTAGGCAAAATGAGGAACTTGCTAGCAATGATTACTGCTCGACCTTCGAACGCTCCTAGAGTGCAATGACGGTACTTAAAAGGATGGCATTCTATAGAAGGAAAAGAGTGCGCTAGTCATTCATGGAATGATGCTGCAACCACAGGACGCCTCCTGAGTTTGTCTTGAATACACAGACCTGTCTCTTTCCGTCTCCGTAAGTAATCGTTTTACATCTCTAATCAGTAAGTAAAGCACAAAAAATCCCCGTTTCAAAGAGTTAGAGCCACACACATTACCAATACTATTTGAAAACCTTTAGTGCGGCAGAAATCACAGTGAACATCTTTTGTTTTTCAAGAGTTACATTTATTCTCATTGCTTTGACAGGCACTCTGCGGGAGCCAACATCTCTATTACTGTACTGTAAATGAGACCCCATTTTTTACCAAGTTTATTAGCATACACCGGGGAATAGCCGAACTGAACCTTTCAATATTAAAGAACCAAATCGATTGGTTGTCATGAAGCCGGAATCCATTCTTAATTGTCATCAGCAAATACCTTAGTAATGTGTGCACTGGTGCAAACATTGCGAAACTATGCTGGAAGGTTTCTTATCAATAATTGCGTTTGAATTTGGCATTACTTCACCAACCTGTCGGAGTGGATCCCTGCCGAGCACGATAGAAATTATATATATGTACAGCACCGCACGAACTTCATCCCCACCTGATCTGCTCTGATTTGATCACTGATACGGGAGCAACACTTTTTCTGGGCGTGGACGATTTGGTTCTTTAAACTTTGAAAGGTGCGATTCGGCTATCCCCCGGTGTATGCTAAACGTGTTCAGGGCAATGGGTAGCGTCACTCGTGCGCAATGTCTGCATTTGTTTTTTTGTCTAAATCAGGAAGAAATATTGAGGCATCACTTCAGGTGGAAAGGTTTGGGTGCTTTACGGCTTATAGGCACTGAAGGCTCTTTCTAGAGTGGAAAGAGGCACATATCCACGCACTAGTAACGAGCGGTAGGTAGCGCTCTTACAGGACTGGCGTTAGACCAGCCGTAAGACACGGTGCATTGGACTAGTGAATTATCGTTTTGTTTGGCAGCAACGTCGGTCATGGCAATCATTACGATTGGAGTGAGTTATTCTACCAAGGGGGAATATGAGGGCCTGCTTTTGTGGACAAGCCATTGGCTAACCCATAAATTCTGGTTGGGGACACTATTACAAGGGTGGTGTTGCTAGTGTGGTACAGTTTTTGAATCGATGCTTACTGCAAAACCAAGAGGGATTTGAATACCGTTTCTGACAAGAGTCGCGTTAGATCCTGGTCGTTCGAGAAAGAATCGTGATAATGAACAAATTTCAGGGGGAGTGAATCGGAAAAGTGGGGTTTTTATTGTGAAGGATCAATGGTACAGTAGGGTTGTTGAGGTAGAGATTACGGAGACGAAGCCTACTTTGCGTAGCGACTGAAATACCCGGAAAACGGAGGTTCTCTGGAACTAACTCGCTAATCTAACTGCGGACGGTTCAAAGGTTATGAGTCCGTTGAATTTGCATTGAAACCATGTGGCAGGATCTACAATTCCATCAACCAGAAAGTAGCCGATAGCCCAGTCAATAAGCAGGCCGCATTGGAGGTGACCATCAACGCGGCGTGTCGTTGAAGGAGAATCACCCTCACTCTGGAATAATGGTCCAAGGCTCTGCTGGCGACCGATCGGGCCATCTCCTTGATGTTACAAATTTCAGTTCAGGAGCAATATTTTTGTTGGTCTGCCATTCCCGCACCTACTGTACTGTACAGTACTGCAGGGGCCGTAAGATCCCCGCATATTGCATTTGAATAAAAGGTCACCTCTTCCCCCTGTACAGAGAAGTTTAATGCGTTCAGTATAGTACAGTTCTATGTACAGTACACCTTTGTACTGTCCAACGCAGCATGCTCGATGGCTGGTCTTGAGCCGCTACTTTAGAGAAGGTTACAGTGTGGATATCAGTGCGAATATCAGCTATTTGACGGACTTGGGACACAGCCACTCACATCTTTCAAATATTAAAGAACCCAACCTCTTTCCCCTTTGCACTGTACAAGTCGTTCTGCTGAGGTTTTTCTGAATATCTGCAATTTTACTAATCATGGTAGCCCTTTCAGCCCCTACAGTTAAGGGGTTAGTAGGGTTAATGAGGTTTTCATTGTGATATATCAATGGTAGGTGGGATTGAGCTAGAGATTACGGAGACGAGGCCTAATGTGTGTAGCGACCAATATACCTTAAGAACGGAGGTTCTCTGGAACCAGCTCGTCGTGGCAATAAGATTCGCCCAAAACTCCTTCCAACGGACAGCTGGTGTCATTCTGGACGAATCTCGCCGCGTGACGAGCGAACAGTGTTTGCCGAGACTCAGCAATCGGAACAGATGCACGTGCGGCAGTACCAGTCGCAACCCCGTTGGCGAAGTCCCGAGCAGCTGGGTACCAGCTCCCCATTGTGCAGAGTGGAAGGGTAATGAAGCAATGTCCAGGACCACTTGCTCGAATTAGTTCAGTAAAGCGAGTGTCCTTTCCAAGGCGGGTATGGTTAAGGGCTTGAGCGGGCATTGCGCAACGGAGGAGAGGCGGGTAGGGTCAACGGATGGATGATGGTTACGTTATAGTAGTCTGTGCCCCCGTTCTCTCCAAGCGTCTTGATGTCCAGGCGAACTGCATGGCCGCGTTGCGGGGGCTCGAGGACAGGGTATCGGGCGGCTTTGGAGAGGTCTGCGGCAAACAACCGTGTTTGCCAGTCTTGCCGCCACCCGCAGGTGGAATCATGGACACGACACAGCGCGTGGTCACCATACTGATCCGAAAGTGGTAAGTAGGGCTGGTTTACTGCTATTGGTGTTACGGGTGGGAGTCCTATGAATTTGCATTGAAACCGTGGTTGAGGATCTACAGTACCGGACGAATAGCAGTGCATTTCTACCAACTAAAAATTAGGTAGTAGCGTTGTCATCAAGCTAGGAAAAGCAAAATCTGCAAAATCAACCTCTTGACGAGTTCTTTTTCAAGAAGAGGAAGCAGGAAAAATGGACAAATTTGAATACCTCCATTCCACGACAGCTTTAGTACCGGATCAGGCGGGAGGCAGTTATTCGAACTTGCTGAAGGACGTACAGACGATTTACATGGGAGGGATAAGGGGAATGATGGGGTAGTTTACCTCCTCGTCTGACACTTCCAGCGGGGGGAATCTATACGGACTTTGGAGAGAAGGAAAGGAGAAATAGAAACGGATCTGCGCCTTCTTGACCCTGCGACTACATCGACGGGTCAGGGAAGGCGAGGAGGCATGCGGCATTAGAGAGTACAGCTTGCGCTGCGTGTCTATGCACGAGGACCATTTTGGCTCTCGAGAGCTCTTCATTGCCTCAATTGCTTTACAATGGAGGTCGTACCGAGCAACGATGGAGCTGCCGTCCAAATACCATGTATGAATGAGGATTTTAGCCAGGTCTTCCTCGTCTGCGATTTTGGAGCGAAGCACCGCGCTTTTTTCCATGGGCAATAGGTGGAGCACGAGTGCAGACAAGAGGGGTCCGAGAGGGTCCCCTTGTTAAACTCAAATCACCCTTCGCAAGACATCTAATCCAGTCCATAAAGGGGACTTCTCTGGGCCATAGCAGTAGTTCATCCAATGGTATAACTGAGGAAAATTAATCTTGATGCCCTCAAGAAATACAGCTCTGTTACACAAGTTGAAAGGGAAAGTTTTGGGGGTGTTGTACTCTTGGAAGATATATCCGCTGAATGTTGAATGTATTCTTCAAGTGTACGGACAGCATGCCAAGCACACGGCTCCTCCCAAACTTACTCGCAACATTTACATGTGCAATTCGGGCGCAGATATGTACATGATTCTTTCTTTCACATTTTCTGCGATCTAACTGAAGCACCGGATCAAAAAGTCCAACCGATTAGAGAAACCATTAGTTCTCGAACCCGCTGTGAAAGGAAGCGGGAAAACGCATGTGCTGACTGCTTGAAGAAAAAACGAATTGCGTTTAACCATTGATACGGTAAAATTGGCGCCAACGGAAAAGGGAACCACCAACTACTCGGGGTGAGAGTCGTTGCCGGGGACTAAAGTGCTACAGTAGACGTTAATGGGCGATGGGGATGAGAAGGGGTGAAAGTCAAGTGACTGTTCTAGTAACCAACTTTAGAACAGCAGGCACTACTACCTCGATTAGAGGTGAGGGAACTGATTGAAAGTTTGGGTTTGAAGTTGACTCCCAACTTGCTTTCCGTATCATGGAGGAAGCAATTCACTTCGCTTCCATATAATTTTTTCCAGACTAAAATCTCTATAAAACTAGTAAATGCACCACAAAAAGTAGGAAAAGACTCCATTTTGACGTAAAGAGTTTGACAAAAGATACTTGAAAGAAACTAAGTGAACCTATTCCTTAAAATCTTCACCCTCTAGATCAAAACCTAACAATTCCCTTTAGACATCTTAAGTACCCATGTAGTCCCAACAAAATCCCGTGTATGGCCCGCAATTGCCTACCCCTCCCTGCAACGAATACTGCTCACCTGAAGCCCATCCAACAGTATCAATGACCGGGACCACCTTGTACAACCAATTCATTCCTTCCCCTCGCATGTGCCCCGGTTCGGACCCCAATCGACATCCATGGACTCTTCATCTTCCTCATCTTCCTACCTGGATTCGGATTCTTCTTCCTCTCCTTCCTCCCCAGACTTGTTCTCTGCCTCCTTTTCTTCCATCCCGTACACCAGCTCAGGGGCCTTATACTCCTTGAAGCACTCCCCTACTTTACCATCCTCCTCCTCCGAGTCCCCCCACTGGTTTCTGTGCTTCGATCTCCACCAGGTGAACAGCAACGAGCCGCGTCAGACTTTTCCTGGTTTGGCGGTGGAGGTAGTCCCCGGCGTCGATTCGGCCCGAAGGGAATAAAGGAGAGACGGTGATGACGCGAGGGTGACGGGTTTTGGAAATGGGGAGAGAAGGGGTAGTCCGTGTATGATGGCTGTCAAAGGGAGGCGTTTGAATCGCTGACTCGTTTTTGTTCTAGGGAAGTGGATAAATTTTAGGCAGCTATCCCTGCTATAGACGTAAAGAAACTTGGAACAGACAAATTGAGATTTAAAATCGACCTCCGAGAGATAAACCATAAAAACCCCCGCTTCAAATATCAATACCACATATAGGATCACTGATCCAAGACTAAAATGAAACGAACGAGCTTTTATCTTGCACCTGGCTACTGAAAGAACCCCTAAGATGCGAAGAATCAGGAAATAAAGCAATAAAAACATCCGAAGAAGTCTCTTTCCCAGCGCGATCACTGCAGAGCGAAGCGGACTCTGAGAGCCATTTCAGTCTGTAACTAGCGTGCAGTTCTCTAAGGAGGTCAAAATGAATGATTCAGTGGATGGATGAAATTTTAATGCACGCGAAGTATAAAGGAGAGCAGTTGGAGGGCATTGAAGCTTTTTTGATGTCTGCAATCAAATATATTTCAAGATCATTACAACCAAGTCTACTTCTCTCGCTAAGAACCGAAGTTCTACGGACGTATCATATCGAACGAAGGCTTGCATTTGGTTCCGCCCAATATCTATGCTTTGCTGAACATGCGGAACCAGAGATGGTTAGTAAGCTCCAGAAAATTATAGGTTCCGCAAAATGGATGAGAACCTCAATTCCAGGTTTTTAGGGCTATCCAATCACTTCGAGACCTTATGGAGGATGAATGGGAGAAGGCTGGAAAGAGGAGCAAAAAATTGGGTAAGAAGATACATCATAGCAATTCATGGGGGACTAACCGCACAGCGGCATTCTAGAACGTAATCTACGGACTGACAGCCGCTACCAGAATTGAACTTCCGAAAAAACTCCCCACACCTGTCTCTTCATCCTCTGACTCCCACTGGGCAGCTATTCTCACGCAATATATTGAAAAGTGCCAAGGCAAATGCATAGAAGAGCAATGTCATGAACCTATATGATTTTTTTCCAAAATATTCAAGGGATTCACAGAACGAAGGAGCGTACCCGAGAGAGAAGTTTATGCTATTATAGAAGATATGTCGCTTGAACCACCTAAGTTGTGGGAGAACTATTTCTACCTATACAAAATGCGCAAATATTATGTAAATATATGATCAATACAGGGGAAAATCTGGTATCGCGTGGCACACAGCGATCAAACTGATAAGTTGGGACCTTAATTATAGCGCATACAGATACATCATCAAACAGACACCTGGCGAGAGAATTTTCTGGTTGAAAATGTTGGGAATATTGGCAGAACAATCGAATAATACCGTGACTATACCCATCGGGATACAAATAAGCGCACTGACTGTTGATCCAATCAAACTTATTTTGAACAAATATTACAAATGGCCAACAGGGGCTGAAATTTAGGCATTGCATATTAGAGATGAGACATAGTCACCATCTTTATTCTTGAAAACAATAGGTTATTGGAAAGTCGCTTCCCGGAAATTTTGGATTCGGGAGCCCGATTTCTCTCTCTCCCTTCGAATCCTGATTGCTGTGCACTCTGGAATTTTGGGACAGAGGCTTATGAGTCGAAAAGATCCACTATTCCGAGTTTTTAATGCAAAAAAATTGTAGATCTCATTCAGCAATTCTATGGACATACTTCTTACTGTCCCGCTATGAGTTCAGGGTTTGCAGTGCTGAGATCCCTTGGTCATTCCATTCACGCAGAAAATCTGAAAGAGATGACAAATTTAGATTCATGGTTCATAAAGAAAGCGCAGAAGGATCTTCTGTATGTAATTATTGTCAAGAAAGACATTTTTGTATACGTACGACTGAAGGAACCAACAGAGGCCGACGCGGAGACCAAAATAAGAGTGCTCTTAGATTGGTTTGAATATTTCGTAGTTCTCAAATGCTGAATATACGATCAAGGAATTCATTGCGAGAATCGACTTCTCAGAACGTTTGCAGATGCACTGAAGGCCCACCATCATTTCACCTTTCTCTACTACCCGTGCATTTACGGATAAGTCAAAGTCGTGTTTCTCGAGCTGCTGCTTACATGGGGGTCTACTCATTCGGAATTTAATGTTCCCCAAAACGCCTGGACTTTTGTCCTTCTTCTCATTTCTTCCGCCTTAAACAGCGCCCCAACATGAACACTGAAAGGAACGAGACCACGAACTGCATTTACCAGACTCCCTAGGGAGTTGCACTTGTCTTCCATTGTCAGAAAAAAGCACGTTCAGATCGTAGAAAATATCATTACGGGATGGAAGAAAGCTATTAGAAAGGTGGAGAAGTTGTAACTTGCCCTTCACAAACAGCAAATAAAATGCCTGGACCATGCAAGGAAGCAGAGGAAATCCGCGGTCGAAGCCGATAACTGGAAGACCAGAATATGCCAGATGAATTTTGCTAAGGGATAGTTCGTCCTCCTTGGTGTCTTACAGAAGCACTTAAGATCGAAAACAAATCTTAAGTCGTTTTCCTGTTTCGCGTTACACTTTGCCGAGATCATTACGTCCTCGAATTTAAAGGCGTACTCTGTGGCAAGGAAAACTTGGTACGGGGACACAGACTAAAATTATTCAGCAACAATAGTTTAGAAATGACTCAATAATTCAAGGATCATCTTGCCTATCAAGTGAATGGGCATTTTATATTCAAAGAGTTCAAGGACATTTGAAGGAACTCCAGCGTTCTGCAGCTGCTGGTTAAGTGGAAGGATTCAAAGAGGAATTGACTGACTTGTTGTCCTCTGAATCTTTACAATAAGATGCACCCGCTCTGCTGAGAGAACTTATGGAAGATTTACACTCAATCAGAACAACACCACAACGAAAAATCGCTCGTAACGTAGAACGTGAATAACAGGAAAATAAATTCGATCAACTTGCTTCAATCAAGTTTCAAGTATAGCGAAATCCAAATAAGTTATTGTGGACTCATGTTAAGTGGGATAGTCACTTATCCAGGTCACTCTCTATTTGCCTTGCATCCTGAATGATTACTCACTTGGTATTATATTAATCACCTGGCACTCAAATTCACTTTTGGCTTAGTGCACTCCCCCGAATGGAATTATCAGTATCTGTAGTGTCTCTCCGGGCTGCTGCATTTTATAGCTTTACAAACCCTATGGTGGATTTAGTACTCAATAAATACAGGCAATCGGTAGGCCTCTGAGTCCAAACCGGACAAGTTAATCTGAAAACAAAACAACCTATCAATTGCCTCATACGAAAGGTTTATCGGCTTCGAGGAGCGTGCAATCCGAAAGAACGCGTTAAGGGTGGAAACCGGCAGCGTCCCTAAGCCCCTCCGGCTACACTGTTGCGCAGTCGTTATCGTAGTATAATATGCCTGTAACATGTAACCTTTGTGACCCAATTTAGTTTGAAACCAAATCAGTTTTATTCTGATAGGCTACAGCACGCATTTTCAGGAACCTACCAGCAGATACCGCAAAAAAAATCTATCGCGCAGTTCAAGACCGCTGATTCACGAAGAAGAGGCCTAGAGAACGTAGATAGAGTTAAAAAGTCTTTTAAAGTCCTTGTGCCTATGGCCTAGCCTGATTCAATCAGCGCGCCGTCCACCTACCGTCATACTCTTGCGCAGTGTGTAAAACGAACAGAAGTGTAATGGGCTCTCAATGTATGGAGGTAAGAACGCATTTAACAGCTCATTCATAAGGAGTTTTAACTGTTTGTTATTGCACGAACTATGCTCACAGTCGTAACGGCATGGAAGCAATTGGTCTACGTAGATGGACATCTTTTCAAGATATTTGACGACGTCGTAAAAATATATAAAGAATCAATGCGACAATATCCCGGACCACAAAAGTAACCAATCAAGGCCGTTCTCATTTTCCAATCGCTCACAAATTCTCGTATAGGACCTAAGTTAACGAATAGTCCAGGAAGGTTTGTTTGTTTCGAACACCTATTCAGAATACATGCATGGGGTATAAGAAGAATTTCGGGGGAGTTGAGAATTTTTTTGAACCAAGAGGAGAGCACATAACGAGTTTGAGACATGATCTGATCGCAGAGAGGTCGCGCTTGTGTACCGAGGGACTTGCAGCAAATTTCACCTCCTTGATAATGGCTACGTCAAAACTGGCTACAAAATATTGCAGATCTGCTCTGTTGAAGGATACTGTATGGGTAGCTGAAATTAGTTAATATTACGCGCGAAAGCTATTTAACTACTTGATGTGCACGTTAATCACCTTACTGGATGGAGTGATCTTCAAATTTATCGCACTGGAGCGGCAAAATAGTCGAAAATGTGTTCTTTAGATGCATCGACCTATCAAAAGTCCAAACTACGTCAACGATATTTATTTATGAATGGCTGCCCATAATTATTGTTCTGAAACGCAGCATAAATTCTACGTCCATTTCTAGAGAGTGCGTTTTACATCTTCGCATTGTCCCCCGAGCAGGGAGAATATTGAAGAAGAAAGATAGCAGTTTGAAAAGCGATAGAACGGAAATACAAGAAATCCAAATATTATATTCTCTAAAAACTACAAAGGAATTTTCCATAAACCCAATATTTCAATTTTTCTTTCTTACATTGGTTTATGACTCGTTTGAACTTAAAACTATGGCTTCTGTTTAGCCAAAATAGTAAATAGAACTGTGATTGCGCATCAAATGCCTTACTTACTTACTTATTGATGAAAAAGCCTGCATCAAAACATAGCACCCAAGAAACGGAGCGAAAATATTCGATCAGTTGAGGAGTTAGAGGAGATAGAATACTCTTCTACATTGTCGGTCCATTATAACATGGGTGGCCTCGTCCTATAATGAACGAGTATGGTTGTGAAGTGATGTTCTGTATCGGAATCTTAGACTACTCTTGGAATTCAACATCTGTAACGGCTTGGCGGAGGAAGTCAATCTTATGATCATCAGAGCGAAAGGCAGGTGGGCATTGGGAAGTGAGCTCATTAATTTTGATTACCAGCTTTGAAAGACCCAGACAGATGTCTGTGATCTCTCTCTCGGACATGAACATACGGAGACGAAGGGTTTCGAGAGTACCTTTCACTTGAATCTGACGGGCATCACTCATATACTCGGAGAGCATATTTTCGGCTTTCTGTTGATAATTCATGGTCTCGACGGTGTTCTAAAGATCGAACTTCATCGCAGGACCATCGAAGAGGTACAAAAACAAGTAATCCTTCTGAGCTGTATAGAGACGGTATTTCTGCGCGTTGTAGAAATTTAGCTGGAGGGTCCCAGAGATGTTCTGAGAGAGCTCACCAGTGAACTTTCGATCCTTGAAGGCCGGCTGAATGCAGTTGGCTTTGCGAGAATCTTCTCCGTCGGGGCGATTGCTAGGACGATAAGGTGGTTGCGCAAGGTGGGTTGATCGGGGCGGAGGTGGAGAAGCATGCACATTGTTATCAGAGTCGTAGTTGGGGGCATAATCCGGGGCAGTAAAGTGCCAGTTGCCACCAGCAGAAGTAGTAACCCCACCAAGAGTGGCAGAAGCACCACGAACGAGAATGTCTTGAACTTCATCACAGGATCCAAGTAGACCGGTAGGACGGCAATGTGGCGGATGAACCGGGGAATCCTGAGTACCATGCGGATAAGCGTCGCGGGGTCGATTAATTGAATGAATAGGGTGGGTGGGATTGGTAATATTGCGTTTGGTGAGAGGGCCTTAAGCGGAGCCACGTGACGCAATGTGCTTCCCGATGACAAACTTTGCGAAATTGATGTCAAACTCGCTGATGTAACAAAAACAGAGCAAAGTGATCAATTTATCCTTCTTCTTGTCTGCCTCGGCAAGTCCCGGTGGTTGAAGGTAAGTCTGGCTGATATTTCCAACTCCGAAAAGATCGGCGACATTCTTCACGACGGCGAGCGGTATATATATCGGCAACTTGAAAAAATCTTCTGTGAAGACGGCCGATGGAGCTGGCAAGCGAACTTGTAAGTAGGTCTTAACTTCTTCTTGATCGGGCATCGTCCAACTCGAATCAGTCGAGACGGAATCCGATCCACTTGATCCTTGGGTGACGTGAGGTCCGAAGATGTCCAACACGTCTGTACCATTTTGAATGAACTGCACTGAAACTACGTTAGATATGCGGTTCGCGGCAATCATCTTGCGGATCTTGGCGATCTTGGCGATGAAGTGAGATCGAGAGAACGGTATCTTGGTTATGCGATCGCAAACAAAATTTTCATTCCCAACGAAAGAACACGAAAGAGGCGATCACGAATCCGGATTGTCGTTTGATCACCACACTTGCGTGAATTCTACTGCAAAGACTCGGCAATCGAGGCCTTGGATAACAGTAGAGCGGAGGGGACGGATTGTAAGATATAGAGAGAGTAAAGGGAGAAAGGCTTAAGTTGACCACCTAAGCTGACGCAACGGACTTTTAGTCAACGCCGCTATACTTCTCTATCGTGTGCCTAGACTTCGCCGGAGTGGAGGACTCCGGTGAAGGCTAAATACTACGAGGACGGCGGTGCGCTGTCGATAGCGTATGCGTGTACACGTATTACGCGTAGTGCGAATCTGGCGGGAATTACAGGACAGTAAATACAGTACCTCGACAAAAACTAGAAAAAAGAAAAAAAGAAAATCAGTATTCTTTCCGCACTGTACCTTACCCGTTAGAGCATCCCCACCAGTTGCAGCAAATGATCAAATTATCTTTTTTTGCTGAGTTTTAATGATTTGATCAAGCTTGCAGACTTCCCAGCGGTAAAACTAAAAAAGCAAATTTTACAATGGGCTAAAATCAGGTGCTATATTTCACAAATACAGCCCCCGAAAATAGCTCTTTGATCAACTCTAGAAACCAGTTGGCGCAATACTATTGGATGAATGCACTTCACAATTCACTTCCCGCCAATTCTTTTTCTCTTGCCTCGCACAAGTCTGCGGGGGCAAACTCTTCGACATTCATCTCTCCGTTGAAGCCGAACTCTTTCTACCCCTTCGCACATTGCACACCCGGCCATGTCCAGCTCTACGCAGGCGCAGCAGCCTCAACAGAGGACTCCGATGCGTTCCAGAGGAACTAACTATTCGTCCCTGGAGGACTGTGCGCTCGCAACAGCTTGGCTCAAAGCGTCAGAGGATCTAATTCTTGGATCAGAGCAAAAGTCTTTGATGTTCCTCACAAAAATCTTCGAGATTTACGGGCAGTTGAAACCCCCAACAGCTGAGGAGAGAACTATAGAATCCCTCAAGAGCCGCTGCAAACTTATCAACAAGGAGAGCGTAAAATTCACGGGCTGCGTTCAAAAAATCCGACGATCCAAGCCAACCGGCGTGAATGATGAAGACATTTATCGAACGGCAACTGCCTTGTACAATGGGGTGAATATTAATTCCGCAGCTGACAACTGTGGAAAGCCTTTCAAATTCTTTGCAGCATGGAAGCTATTGCGTAACCATCAAAAGTTCATGAATGGTTATTCAAACAACACACCGAAGTCCTCTATGGACGACCATACGCCAGACGAGGATGATGCTGCTGTTGTGATCAGTGATGAAGGCGAACGGTTGGCAAAAACGTCTGAAAAACGCTCCGATGGTAGACCTAAGGGACGACATAAGGCGAAGGAAGCGCTTGCAAGAGCCGATTCAGCTGTGAAGAAACTCAAGCTGGCCCAAGTTGCTGTTGACTTGCAGAAAGAACGCAACGAAGCTCTGGATCGCCACAATGAAATTTTACTCTTCTCCAACGCGCCAGCCGAATGTGATACTGCCGAAACGGTTGAGTTTTTCAACCTTCTCCGCGCGGAAGCCCTTCGCAAGGCACGCACACGAGCGTCGTCAAGTTTTATTCCTCTAAGCCCTGGTGATTCGTCTTCTCCCGATGCGCCGTTGTGATGCCATACAGGATGATTAACTTTATGTAGCAGAGGTGACCTCCCAAATCGAGGCTACAATAAAGAAGCGCCTTTTTCTTCCCACAAGTGGTCCATTACTAACTTCCGAGTATTGTAATACTCCGTCGCATTCATTGTAAACGATGTCATATTGCACAAGGAAGCAAGCGAGCCAGGCGGTACTACTGTATTTTCGTCCAAAAATTCCAAAGATCCCCACATTGGCATTGCTTCGTCTCCAATAGTAACGTCTTCCGCAAGTTCTTGTTCGTCGAACGATCTCCCAGAGTCAACTTCCCTTTCCTCCACGCCAATATTGTGAAGTATAATGACACATTTCATTATTTTGTGCATCAGCGACTTGGACCAGAACCTTCCTGGACGAGAGATAATATGTCACTTTCCTTGTAGTACTCCGAAAGCCCTTTTTACGTCTTTGCGGACACCCTTTTGGCCTTTTGAGAGCATTTTCTCCTTTGCGGTGAGCGGTTCTAAGATCGTATGCAAGAAGCACGGCCACATGGGGTAAATGCCATCAACCATCCAGTATGGGACATTTCTCCTCTGTCCACAGATATTATATTCTATAGGAGGAGGATATGACCCATTGGCAATGTTAGAAGACAAGGGAGAACAGTCCAAAACATTGATGTCATTACAAGAGCCAGGCATGCCGAAAAAGGCGTGCCAGATCCATAATGAGTCATCCGCAATAGCCTTTAAGGTAATTGTTAGAACACCTTTCTTTCCCTCGAACTGCCCATGCCAAGCGGTCGGGCAGTTCTTCCAAACCCATTTGCAGCAGTCCAGGCTGCCAAGCATCCCTGGGAATCCCCGCTTCTCGGAACGGCGCAGTATCCTTTTTAAATCTTCTTCTGTTGGAGAGCGCAGATATTCATCAGCAAAGTTATCTACGACAACTGTAACAAACTCTTGAAGACATTGGCCAATTGTTGAGGATCCGATGCGCAGGTACTCATCAACAGAGTCTGATGCACAACCGTAAGCAAGACAACGCATTGCTGCGGTTGCTTTTTGCAACCCTGTCAGACCAAGTTTTCCAGTACAGTCCCGTCGCTGTGTGAAATAACTATATGTCTTCAGAATGTCGTATATTAGGAAAAAGGATCTTCTTGAGATGCGAAAGCGGCGTTTAAACAGTGCTTCGTTGTATACGGTTTCTGAGCTGAAGTAATCTTCGAATAGACGCTGTGCGCCTTGCAGGCGGTTGCGATCAATATTGGCTGCTCTGCCGGGTCTTGATCTACCTCTTTGTGGTTCCTCATCGTCGCTGTCGGAAGACAGCAACTCATTTTAAAGTAGTGAAGAGACTATCGGACGTCAACTCCTCGAGAATGTAAGCCTGCATGGCTTCCGATACAGACTGTTTCAAAGGAATTGGCGCCGTGCGGAGTTTTGGAGTTCAGCACCTGCCAAGTATAAGCCAAGTACGAGCAATGCGGCAATGGGTTTGGCTTGGCCGGTTGGGAAACACGGCTGTGAACAAAAACTCAAAAGAGCAAAATTTTACACTACCAACCAGAGCTCCCCACGTTAGGAAGAAATTTGATCAATTGAGACCACTGGTGGGGATGCTCTTATACTGTACTGAGTCATAAAGTTACCTTAGAGTACAGTACAGTAGTGCCATTATGCCTCGTGAGAAATATTCTTCATTACAGTGTATTGGCTTTCAGTGCAGAAATTGCAGTCCACTCAAAAATAACTCGACTACAGTCTAATTCACAGGAACTACTGCACAGTACCTTCCTGCTAATGATATGATCAAGAGAAATCAATTGGCTTTCCCGAAATGACTTCTGCTGCTGAGTAAGCCGCTGTGTTCAGCACCTCTCCTTCAGGGTCCTTCAGAAACAATTCGTCGCCATCATTGTTCAATCTTACGCCCTTCCCACTCAACTTAATCACTACTTCCCCTCCGGCAGATATCTTCCCACTCAATACATCCCTTCCTCCCGCTTTATCCGTCAAGCTCCAACCATCCAAGTCCACCTCCACATCTGATCCATTTCTTATAGTCACTGTCTCCCTCCCGAAATCTAACCCCGCTGGGTTCGGTAATAGACTCGCAATGACCACTCCACCCACCGCCTTCTTCTCACGTGCCGAACTTGTTGCCACCTCCTCTTCATCCGGCACGGGAGTCATTAATGCGTCCGCTTCATTCTCCTCCATTTCTGTCCCCAATTCTGCCCGCGCAGATACGTCCCTAGCCTCTCCCGGCTTAACATAAGAATCGGTAATCGCACTCGCTGATTTCAACACCATCTGCGGTGTACTTCCATACATCTCCAACATACCCGACACGTAACAGTAACTCCTTCTGGGGAAAGACTCGGAAGCCGAAATATACCTGGTATTGAGCAATGCGACTATCTCGGTTCCCGCTTCTGAATCAATGTCCGGGATTTGCAGGTTGAAAGGCCGGGCACGTGATCCAATACTCACAAGACCCACACTTCCCGCGACAAGGGATACAGAACGGACCTCAGTAAAGATGGTAGCTTCGGCGTTTTGTGCAGCAAGAGTAAGCAGTGTGGCGTAGTCGAGCCGCGTGTTGTAAATTTTGAGACTCTCAGTTTCAAGAGCGCGGTATTCATCGATAATTGAAGCCCGAAGTTGCCACCAGACTTTGAGAGCGGCGTAGTTACGAATAACAGAGCCGTTGACAGAGACTTGATCCCACACACCACGTCTGCCGATTTGGGCACTACGCTCGGCTGCTATGTAACGTTGGTGGTGAGAAGGAAAGGGGGAGTTTCCATATTTCATAAAATAGGGAGAGTAACCTTGTTCGATCATGACTTGTTGAAAGTCTTTTTCGTCATGATACACATAAACGAGAAGACGATTGTAGTTGTCACGATATTTTGAAAGAGAGATCTCGAGGGGTTCGTTTCCAGGAAATTCTAGGGTAACTGTTGAGGTAAAAAAAAAGAGGTCGCAAATTTCTTTGCTGCTTTTCCCCACGGAGTGACAGGTTTTGAGGAAACTGCAAAGCTCTCCTCGGTATCGATACATAGAATGCGCACGTTCTCAGGAGTGGAAGACTCTGGTAATATAACCTTGATGGTATCACCGTCGACTACACGGGAGAATCGAGCAGTGAAGGAAGTGCCACGAATGAGAGACCTCATCCGTGCCGAGAGTTCAATGGCCATAGCAGATAGAACAAGAACTCGGTTTGAGGGGGAAGGTAGGCAAATCTGGCGTGAGAGGTCCTTTGACTTACCTTGGTTGTCGTCAAGAAGTAGATTTCCGGACTTGAGTTGGATTACAAATTGAATGAAAGTTGCTTTGGCAGCTACACGTTAATGCGGGACAGACGGACTGAGACGGTTGATCCGTTATGACATAATGTACGTCCTGTAGTTCTAACATGTTGATACATTATGTAGCTTGGCAATCTCACTTGGAGATGTGCTGTACTGTACAGTACAGTACAGTACAGTACATGAATGAAACTCTAAAATGATTTGTTCAGGGTTTTCAACTCAAAAGATTCCCCCCAAAATGATATTGTTATTGTACAGTACAGTACGTGTGCACGCTAGTACGGTAATTTCATTGGCTTTGCTCACGTTATAAAACCTTGTCTGGAGGGCTGCCTGGTCCCGTCAGGACGACATGATAAACTATTTTTTTTTCACTTGGAAATCATTGAGATCAATCCTAAATGATTAATCTTGCAGAGTACGGTATCAATCAATGCCACAGTTTCTCCATTCACCGTGAATCTACAGTGTGTAAATGGCAGCCAACAAGACAAAAGCATTTTGTTCTGTTGGCAAGATCACTCTAAAAATACGAATATTCATTTGGCCAGTTGGCAAGAACGAATGCTGTACATATCGAGCTGAAGTAGACAAATCATCGATAGCGTGTATACTGCTAGAGAAACGGGGGGGTGTTCATTGTGAGAGCGCATCAAGTTGAGAACTACTGGGATTTGTGAAGAGGGCGTTGCTTACCCTCTTACAACATCAGAATGAGTAAGAAACTCATCACCAACGTTCCATCGAGTACAGTTCAGTGGGGTTCGCGTTATAGTGCCACTATAGATGGTGCTTCCCCCCCAATGCCTATCCCGAAATGGTTGCCCATTATAGCCCAGCCAACACGCTAATTAATCCTCGACTTACGGATTTGTGCCCGAGAATGGCGTTCTGTGTTTGGACAACCTCACATGAGCGCAGTAGGCTAATGAAGCGAGGAAAGAATGCAATGAGAAAGGCGAAACAGACCATGTAGCTCTTGTTCGCGACCTTCCGTTATTGGCCACGACTCACGTGCTTTGCCAACCTCTACGAATTCCTGCCTACGTCTGCAACTTACCCAATGCAAGTGCGGGTCTTCGCCCTGTCTTGAATGCCTTCCTGAACCCCACTGAGTAAGTCAACGCGAAGAACACGAGTCAAGAACCCGCAAATGTCCGCAGGAGGGAACATGGGCGGTTCATTTACCGTAACATGTATGCTGGCTAAAACCCAGTCAACTTGTACGGTGGGGTGTGCATGCACGTGAAATGTTGCGCTAGGTGCCAATGCCACTCAACCCGAACCGCTCGTAGAGAGGAGGCCAGCAAGCAAGCAAGCCGCATTGCAGGTCAATGCCAATTTTTACTTATTTCAACGCGTTCGCACCTCAAGCCACCAAATTTAATGACGTTACAATGAAGGCGAGCGGGGGAGAATCTTTTAGTGTTTTCACATACCTGCACCATGCAAGAAGTGGGCTTGACTAGGATGAAAGACATTTCGAGGCGACGGCTGAACCATCCACCCACTCCAACAGAAATGTATAATCATCTTTACTTCATGGGTTATAACCCATGAAGTAAACAAGCCCTAGCTGACACATAATTCTCAACCAGTGGTATGCGGATGACGGCGCCGTCATGGGGACGCTTGATGGTCTTCAGCGCCTCCTGCGTCTGCTCAGTCGCTTCTGCCCTTTGTTTGGGCTGTTCCTCAAAGCGACGAAGACACGCATCTACTGGCCACACTCGGCGACCACGGACCGAGCGGTTTTCCTGGCGGAATTCCCGCCCTCGGAGTGCTTCCGAAATGGTTTCGAGCTGCTGGGTGCTCCCATAGGTAACTCCACCATTACCAAAGCTTTCCTACGGAGCAAAACTGCCGAATGTCGCCGCGTATTGCATCTTCTCGAACAAATCCGGGATTCCCGGACCCGGTTTCATATGCATCGCCTATAAGCTACGGCGTGCCGGGTCAATCATGCGTTCAATGGCCGACCCCGCACACTCCGCCGATCCTGCAGTCGAATTTGATTTGCTACAGCGCTCGACATACACGTCCCTCCATAACGTCGCCTTCTCGGACGATGCGTGGGACCAAGTGTGTCTCCCGCTACGCCATGGAGGTCAAAGTTTCTTGCTGGTCGCTCCGTTTCTACCTGCCGCTGTTGCCGCCAGCCTCCTGGAAGCTGTTCTTGCTCTCCAGCGGACAGGAACGTACAGTACCGCTAGACCAGTGGTTCTACTGGGCAAACGTTTCCGCGGGGATCAGTCTTTCCTTCTCGCTCAAGCCCGATCGCCGCTGCGAGACCTTGTGCGCCACGTCAGTGGCAACCCTGTACACAACGACCTAGGCACCGCAACCCCGCTGCTAATACCTCGCAACGATCTGCGACCAGCAGATACCCATGTACACCCCCTCGTCCTTCCGTTGGACCCCGGGAGCGGCCCATTGCCTGTGACATCACCGTTGTCTCCCGGTATACTTTGTCCTCCGTCGCAGCAGCGACGAAATCCGCTGCAGGTGCCGCTGCTCAGGCCCACCGACGCAAGGTCAAGGACCTCGCCCGCAAGCTCTCCCGCCGCCTGGTACCTCCCTCGGGAAACTGTCGCGACCCGGGTTTCCGTTTCCAACCCGTCGCCTTCGATTCACTTGGTGCGCCATCATCGGACACACTCTGGTTTACTGAAGCGTGCATACCACGCATTGCGGCCCGCTACCACGCCACTGCGGCTACGATTCGCACACGCATCTACAAGCGCATCAGTTGTGCTCTGTGGTCATCGGTGGCTATGGCCATCATCTCTCTGACTCTACTGCACGTAATCGACGTGAACCATCCAGTTAGATCTAGACTAAATAAAGTGGTTCGTCTGTGTACACTTCAGAGACATCATGAGTATAAATTAGTGTCCTGCAGCGGACCGACGATACCATAAAGTTCTTCTGTAAGCTAAGATATTTGAAGTTCGTCGCTGCCCAACCTCGCAGTACGCGCTACAATCGATATCCCACGAGCAGATTATATGCGATACTTCGAATTTAACGCCCCTTAAAATACTGTTCAATGAAAAATTATATTCGAAAAATTGCATATAACAATTTGAGCCTATGAACTGGGCGGTCTTGGAATTCGATATTTCGCATATAGTCAAATAGCCAACCACAGCCGAACAAGTGGACATCTCATACGTGGGTAACATAGTGTATGCCACGATTTTTCGGCTGTCAACCGACACATAGTGATCCAAGTTAGCCCAAGCTCTTTTGATTAATAACCTCCATTACGGTAGAAATTCAATGATTTCTACCGCTTCATCCATGCAGTCCTGGAAAGGTGCAGGAGAGCCACGAAAGTGATGCGGAAATCATCTTCTCTCTATCCATGCCTTGTTTTTCCAGATCACGCCACCTTCCCCAGCCACAATGTTAACGTACCCCTCCATGGATACCTCAGCAAGGGCAAACGACCCCTTTTTCACAAAATCGAATCAACTATTCGACGATCAGCATGTTCTCGAAAGCGATGAAGTTATCACCTTTGTGGAAGAGCTAAACACGTGTCCTCTGACACAAGACGAATCGATGTGCAGATAAAGATGTTTCAATGGCGGCTACTCTGATTGATTGCCGCAAACCATCTAGGAAACCTTTGGGGAAATGCTATACCAGGTCAAACACAGAATTAGAAAAATCGAATATAACAGCAACCCCATCGAATACGTATTCGAAATATAGAACACAGCCTTATTAAATGCAATATATCGCATATAAAAAATTAACGAATTTTTATTAATTTTGATAATTTTGATTTCTCTGTAAGCAGGCAAAAATAAATAAAAAACAGATTATTTGATTGTATTCGAAATTTCGCACGCAAACACTGGACGTGGTATATTGCAATTGTAGAGCACACGGTCGAAGAAATTCGTTGCCGGGGGTGGTTGCAGCAAGAGGGACAGCTGCCTCCAAACTTCAGGGTTGGCACTCCTGGGTATCCTTTATATAGGGAAAATAGTCCCTGGAATGTCCTACGACTCCCTCGGTGCCCCTTCTCCGGACACAGTATTATTTATCGAGAGTTTGTACCACGTGTAGCCAGGGAATGCCACAATTCGGACGCTACTATTCGCACATGCTTCTACCAGCGTATCAGTTGCGCTTTATGGTCGTCGGTGGCTATGGCCATCATATCGCGCGCCTCACTGCGCTTGAACGATTTGGTCCATCCAGCTAGTTCTTAACTGAATAGTCGGTCAGTCGGTGCACGGTCAAGATAAGCAATGAGCTAAGCACTGTACTTGGGATACTGTAATATTGTAATTCCTACGTTAGGTGCTACCCGCGGTGGGTATCAGCCATAAACAGCACAGTAACCCTATCTTTGTCTAGCTGGCCGTAGCTGTGTGCGGATTTGTCACCATGCCTCGGAAGGACAAATTCAACTGACATTGCACTGCAGCGGCGGCTGCTATTTTGTATCCCTCCTAAATGTGGGGGCTGCAAACGTAACACATGAGAGAGAAAAAGTGACCTTTTAATTCATAATTTCTCGTGGGGGATCAGGCAAGAGCCCCGTCTAGACGTCAGGTGTGTTCTCTGTTTTCGGTGATTAATCATGACTGCGGTGTAATGTAGTCATGATTAAACTAGAAGTTTTTCAAGCTGTCTGGATCCCGTATTTAGATGGTGGAATTTTCTTCTAGTCTGCCCTTTTCCTTGTTGGGTTGGGTGATGGTTCAGCCGTCGCCTGGAGATGTTCTTAGTCTTCTAGTCTAACTACTACCTATACGATTCAGGTTTTTGAGCACATAAAAGATCCCCCCCCACTGTTGAACAAATGCCGAGACACGTGTCTTAAGCTTCCGGAATGAACATATGAAAATAATCACTACATAACGGCATCAGTTCATAACATAAATAATAGGTCAGCGGCGTTAGCTTCGTAAAAGAAGAAAAGTACTACGACGGCTACAGTGGCTGCTAAACTAGAGGAAAAACGACGCTTTTGGGAGCTCCTCAATTATTTACATAATTTCAACATTTGGCCAAGAGAACCCACGTTTACCGGCTTTGAGAGTAGCTTAGATTTGTTCTGTCTTGATCTGACGCATTGAAGCTCAACTATGTCACAACGAAGCAGCTCCTTGACTTTTTGGTGCCTAAAGTCAATATGCTTGTTCCTTGCAGTGATGTGGTCTAGAGCGGCAACTCACAGAGCGGTGGTGCTGTGAGAGTAGAACTTTGTGGACACTAATATGGTGTTTTGATCCCATGGAATCTGGTGGCATATTTCCCCCAAAAAAGTTTTCATATCCAAGATAATTCTTTTCCACAAGCACCTAGGGTCACCTATTAAAAAATGTGGGACTGGCGTGCGCGCAGTGGGCTGATTGGTGCCGGACTTGTCGGACGAGTGGCCAATGTAGTAATAAGGACCCTTAAAGAGACCACACACGAGATGGTCAGGTTTTTAGGAGCAAAGCTTCTTCCGGAGATCTCTAGGCGGTGCTAAACAGCTACGAAAGTATCAGGGTAGAGCGGACGGTAGGTCGCGCTCGATAGGTGTAGGAGGATGCCTAAAGGTCCTCCAGGAATGCCTGGATGCGGACGCGGAGCGAGGGGAATTGAGGGAGAAAGCACGGGAAAGAGGAAGGAAGAAAGAGGAGGAAAGGAAGAAGGGGTAGGCGATCCTACTCCGGGATGCGCCAAAGAGTTGGTCGTGACTACTCCGGCCACTGAATAGTAAGGTCCACTCCTTACGCACGCTAGTTGATTCTAGATGTAGTGATCCCAAGCAGCACTAGGCTTGGCGGTCACTGGACTAGGCAAAACCTAGACAAACTACAGCGGAATACTCCGGTCGCGGTGGTGCTGGTCAGGGAATTGGTTGGTCGCTAGTTGTTGATTTACTGTGGGGCAGCCAAGGCCGTCGAACCTAAGTAGTCGAAGTGCCACCTACTGTGGCACTGTCAGCTAATCAGTCCTACGGTAATTACTCAAATAAAGGGACAATTAAAGGAAAAAGAAGTAATTGCCAGCGACCTTACACGTGGGCCTTGCAGGTGACAACTAAACGAGAAACTGTGCAGGACAGCCTGTCCATATTGTTCTTGATACAGTATGCGCGTGAAAAGTAAGGTCCAGGTTCCCACAGCGAAGGCTGTGCTGGAGTGTGGTTGCTGCTCTGCGTGCGAATCTGTTGTAACTGTCTATTGTCAAATGGCTGTCTAACCTGTGTCTTCTGCTGTTTTGGCTGAGCTGAACAGGTAGCTTCTTTTGCTGTGTGTAGTGCAATGCGACGTGCGCAGTTCTTCTAGTCTAGGAACGGAAAACCGTCAGACAATGAGAAATCCAACACACACAAACACCAAGACTCACAGGGTGTTCGCTGTCCCTCTTTCTCTTTAAGCACCCTGCGATGCAGTAGCACAGCTCGCCGGTAGCGAGGAGAAGCGGAGCTGGAAGAGCGGGGGTGATTCCTTGGATGGCTGGGCGGTATACTTTTCCTCTGGTTTGTAAGGCCGGACCATGGATCGATTCCAAAGAACCGTAGACTCCAAGGGTGAAATACTCGAAAAAGAAGATGTAGTAGTGGGTAAGCAGTGCTAAATATCTCCTTTACAGATAAGGAAGTTGTCACCAACTACAACCTTGAAGTTCCTATTTTTATATAGACGCCGGAGTCCGGGGCGCCAAGTGTGAGTAAGTACCACAAAAAACAATAAAGGGGTATTATACTATTGGATAGAGAGGTGGGAAATAGAAAGGGGGACCCGGGGGGATAAAACCTGGCTATAGCCAAAGTTGCCGTTGGCAAGGTTTCTGCAAAGGCGGAAGTTGGGAGTCAAGTTCAGAGCCAACACCGGGGTGGCTGTTTAATCTGGGGCCCTAATGGCCAGGTAGTTATAAATACTAGTTAACTAGGTTAGGGTTATTTACGACGGCGGGGTGAGTGAAGTTAGGGTCAGCCAAGTTAGGGAGATCCAAGTTAGAGATAAGTAAATTCGACAATTGGCTCAATAGGTGCCTTTCACCTGCGAATATATCAGGTCAAATTTAGGGGCCGATTGGTCCAGATTGCAAGCCCTCAAGCCCCCTCGGGTGGTTATACAGTACCCGGAATGATAGTTGGTGACAAGCGAAAATTGCCCTTACTGTACAGTACAGTGCCTGCTGGTTAGCAGTGAATCAGATCAAAAAAAAGATCACCAAAATCAGCTCTGCCGATGGCGGTACAGTGTGAGTGCCAATTGCACTACACTGTGATGCTAGCTCCTGCTTGTTTCGGGTTGGCACGTCTCGGCTTCGGTAGTTGTTTTTCGCTCGAGGTCTTCTTATAACTCTTTACTGTCGGCCGAATGTCGGCTGCCACTGGCCGCACTGGTTGGCAGAGCGCCAAGACTTCCACCCGTGCTGATGCTGGGCGTTGGTTTCATTGCATAGAGGCTGTCAGGTTCCATATCGGATCCTCGCTGTCGGTCGCCGCCTACCTCCACTGGACCTCTGGGTTGGCGGAGCCACCATGGTTTTCATTGGCATTGGCCACCGGTTCTGGGCGTGACTGACATCACGTGGAGGTTCCCTCGCGCAGTATCGAAACTTACCTGTCGATCTGTTTGTCGCGTGAATATTCCGCCACCATCCGATACAGTATTCGAATCGAGTACAGTGTCGTGTGATCCGTACTGTACTTTTTCTGAACCTGCGTACAGTACACCACTAACATCTGCGTCACCTTAATTTCATCACGTATTCCGAATTGCTAGAAGAGCCACAAATGACAGTCGAAGCCTCTTAGACTTCCAATAGATTGGCTACCCGTTTATGGAGATCATGAATCCAGTGATGGATAGTCTGGTCGCAGTACGAACGCCCCAATTTGCATCAACGGAAGCACCAATCGAGTTTACGTTGATTAAAAGCTCATTTGAGTTTTGGAGTCGAAGATTAATGGTTCCATTGAGGTAGTAGAGGATTTCTTTCCCCAATTTCACGTGCCGTACCATAAGTTCATTCAGCTAACATGCAAGAGCCGATAACGTAAATTCCAAATCTGGTCTTGTAGAAATAGGAAGGTAGAGAAGTCCGTTGATTGTGCCGCGGTTTGAATGATTATCTTTCAAATCTTGTAAGGATTCATTTGATCTTTTTGGAGCCAGTTGCTGAGTGTTTATCGGGAGCTGTGTGTAAACTGCATTGACTTGATTAATTTCATATGCTTCCAGCAGTATTTTGGCATGTCCAGCTTGATTAATCTTGATGCCGTTGTTTTAACGACCACTTGTCCAGATTATAAATGATCTCACGGTTCCAGAGAATTTGATATCAAAATTAGCAGCCAAGAGACTTTAAAATGTTGTAAGAGGGACAACAAGTTTGCTATGAATGCCATTTCATCCACTGCGCAAGCGAGAATGATGAAATCCTGGTTAACGCGAGGAAAGTAAAGGCGTTGGTGGTAGTAATATTCTCTCAATCACCAGCTCAACAATTTTTCATGGAGGTAAGATCCACAAAGGGGGCCGACCTGTTTAGCTCCATACAGAGACTTTTCCAATCAGCATAATTATCCTGACTGGGCTATGTTTCTCGTAGAGTCACTGAGTTGCTCTATGTAAATGGGAACATCAAGACTTCCATGGAGGTATTCGTTGGAAACGTCGCGCCCTTCAGAACGAGATTGTCTACGACAATTATTACTAACAATAGTCGTATTGCGTAATGAGATGCGACCGGTGCCTAGATGGTGCCGGGGTCAAAGATTATGTATGCTCTTTGGCGATCTTGACGTAAAGTTCACCTCGCTTCAGGCAAATATTTTGTCTCTGAATCATGTAATTGATTGGCCCGAAATTCCATTTGAATAGCAATAATTTTATGTCCGGTGAGAAGGGAACATAGGACCATGTCTGGCGCTTGATGACAGCTCTGTATTATCGATCTATTGCCTCTGTCTAATCCGGGATTTCGCATGCTTCCACAAAGATCAACGGCTCATACGGTGTGCTAAATATTAATTTCCCTGCATATGCCATTTCTCGGTTTTTCTGGAATTTAGATGTCATTCAATGGATTAGTTCATCTTTTGCACAATCCGTATTTCCAACTACATCCAATTCTATGCCGTGGTTTCGAGATAGCCCTTCCAGCAATGAAGATATGCCAGGAATTTTACCTTTTCCTACAACTGTAAAGTTTGCACGTCTTGCCGTTCTAACCGTTTTGGAATCCGGTATGTATGCTTGTACCAGTCTTCTATCTGAATAAATATCATCGAAGTGTGCAATCTAGGACCTGCATTTCATTTTCCTCGCCCTCTACGTGCTATAGTGTTAAATTAACGCAAACCATAGCTGTCCAAATGAGAGTGGGGATTAAATATCAATAACTGTGTTGGAATCCCAAAAGTAGATGGGAATTTTGCTTTTGATTCTCCTTGTCGGTGGCTGATTTTGGAGCGAGTTAGCATGCTTTAGTGCCCCGCCCCATAAGTTACCGGGGAGTTCGCTGTTTAATATTAACACTCTTGGCTGCGTCCATTTTTCACGAACTAATCTTTCAGACATGTCGTTGTTCTCTGGTTTCCGTGGTGGTGAAGGAGTGATTATGATTTCAATTGATCTCAGGAACTCATCGAAGTCCCTACATCGGTGTTCCCCGACGTTGTCAAAACGCAAGTGGGTAATTTTTTAATTTGAAGTAGAGAAGTGTGTTTCCACCATTGCCTCATAAAGCTTCAAAATAGTTGGCACTTAGCTCCGTTTTTTCATTAAAACCACGCCCCAATTTGCATTAAATGGTTCAATAAGTGCACAACTTATTTATGTCCTCACAGAG
Organism: Kappaphycus alvarezii; assembly: GCA_002205965.3. Taxonomy (NCBI): domain Eukaryota; phylum Rhodophyta; class Florideophyceae; order Gigartinales; family Solieriaceae; genus Kappaphycus; species Kappaphycus alvarezii. The sequence continues at coordinate 987,650 of NADL03000699.1, read as the reverse complement.
AACTAGAGAAGGGACGGGAAACATCCAGACGTATATAAGAGAGCGGCTTATATGGTTTGCTGGCGGAAAGTTGTATCTGATACTTCGTCATGTTGCCAATAAAACAAGTAAATCAATCAGGTTTTTCAGCAATGTTTAGTGCTATAAATGGCGTCAAATTTGGATAGCGAGAGCCATGCGCAGTAATTTACATGTCTGTAGGCCACCAAATTGCGAATATTGCATTGTGACACAGAGCGATAAGCACAATAACCGGACGAAAAATACTGTAGAGGCCACTTTGTATCCGTATTTCAGGTTTTCAGTACTATCTAGCGCATTTTGATATTTATGATTTGTCTATATAAAGAGGAATGAAGGGAGATCCGGGCCAGAACCCGGGGCCAAGAAGCAACCGAACCCAACACCATCAATACCACTACAAACACGTTCTCCTTTCCTGTCTGAACTTCTCAAAGCAGCGGCATCCCTTGTGCCCTTGGACTTACGGTGCTTGAACCGAAGTTCGAGGGTAAAATAACCTTTGTTCCGCCATTTTCCCTTGTCTCTTTGGACTTTCGGTGCTTGGTTCTAATTTCAAGAAAGCATTGCCCTCATTGAATATTTCACCTTAAGCCTTCCTGTCCACTGGACAAATGGGCCAAGTATCGTCGCCACAATATCAACAAAACATCGTCGCTGGCCATGCGGTCGGCACCGTAGTTATTTGTTGAGACTGGAGGTCAGTTTTTTTCATTAGTAATGGGGAAGACTTCAGTTACTCTAAGACATTTTAGGGTCATTTTTAGTGTCAGTGCCGAGGCTGTATCCACCGTGCGTATTTTGGTACAAACAGAGCTACCAAATACAGCTCTTCCAATTCACCCGTTATGGTGTTTACATTTTCTAAAGAGCTAAGCACAGAAAAAGTGAACGCTCTGCTCTATAAATGCGACGAAAAGACATTCAGAAAGCGGTTATGGTTTTTCGTACAGCGTATTCCTGATTTGAATGTGTTATGTTTTTTTATTTACTTTTAATTCATTTTATTAATATTGGCTACCCTGTGGCAGATTTCTTTGGGTTCACCTATTGATTTGGAAAATTCTTAGATTGTTATATACCGTTCAGTTGATGGGACGGATTTTCCTATTACTAAGCCGACCTTTTTCGACCCCAAGTGGTATTCGCATAAGTCCCAGGTTTTGGGCCCTCGATATGAGATCGAGCTGTCAGTTACATCAGGAGATATTTGTGGTGCGATGGCCCGTTCCAGCGCGGTGCTTATCCTGATCTATATATATTCAAGAAGAAAATGCTTCTGCATTTAACAAATAATGAGCAATTCATTGCGGATAATAGGTATTGGCATGCACGTTGTTTCATTACAACGAGCTCTGTTTGCCAATCCAGAAAAGAATTACACTTTTTTTTAAGGGCTCATCATGAAAATGTGAACGAAAGAATCAAAAACTTCTATTCTGTGCGTGCAATTTTCAGGCATAAGTAAGAACTTCATTGGGCTGTTTTCACGATTTCAATTCATTAACGGCACTTATGATCATCATATTGATCCGTTGTCTTTAGTTTAATATATGTAGTAAAACGTCAAAACTGTTCTTATGTTTTATATTATTAATCTACAGAAAAACCAAGCACCTTTTATACAGTTTATTATCGCTTTTATGTACAAATCTATCTAATTCTATCCGCAGCTCTGCATATGATACGATTTATGTAAAAAATTTAGCTCTAATCAATACAAAAACAACCTAAAACTAAGTTATTACACCCAAAAACTCCTCCCTCACTTTTTTGACGCGTCTTTTGATGGACAGAACGAGAGAGCGGGAGCGAGGAAGCCAGATAGAAGCGAGGGAGAGAGCGGGAGAGTAGAAGAGAGAAAGAAAGAAGGGCAGTAAGAGTGAGGGACCGAGATGGAGAGAGGAGAGAGGAGAAGGTGGTCAGGAACTTTACTCAGGTAGAAGATGGAGAGAGATCGGGGCTTATATAGACTTCAAGGGAGTCGACTGATGATTTCTGTTGATCGAAGGAAGTTTCCAGAAGACATGTAGACGACGGTGAGTGTCTAACCCTAAACTTGCTTGAGCTGATCTAGAGTAGATCAGCTCAAGCTTACAGTACTGTACAGTGCATAAACATAACGGTCAAGTTCTAGGTTGAACGGTAAAGTACAGTAATAACTGTAAGCCTCTTTGCGAGTTGTCAGCTGTCAGAAAAAGGCATAGAAGTGAAATTACACTAACACGCCACCTCAAACTAGAACTGACCTGAGCAGCGCCCCTCGATCTGAAAACAATAAAAAATTAACTTGAAATACCAGGAGGAAAAATGCCCAACTCACTTCGAAATTTCACAAACTTGACGCGCAGCAAAGGTTTCGTTAGAAGGTCTAAGTCTGTTACCCACTGCGAGGACAGTGGGTAACAGAGATCTGTTTGGACGACACAGATTCACGAACGAAATGATACCTAATATCAATGTGCTTGTTCCGTTCATTCATTGATTCGTTCTGGGACGAGCCAATTGCGCCTGAGTTGTCAACTGATATCCTAATAGGAGTAGGTCAGTTCTCATTCATCAAACTGCAGAGAAGGTTTGACAACCAAATAGCTTCTTTAGAGGCAGTGCACAGAGATATGTACTCTGCTTCGCAGGACGACAGCGCGACACATCCTTGCTTCTTGGAACGCCATGAGATAGGTCCACCAGACATCATGAACACGAAGCTTTCGGTAGATTTGCGAGTAGAGTGGCAGTCAGCACAGTCAGAGTCACTGAATCCAGTGATGGTGTGAGGTGAAGACGGACTGTAAGAATTCCAAGAGTTTTAGATCCGTTCAAGTAGCGATACACACGTTGACAGCCCTCTAGTGAGTGACCATCGGCTTTTTGCAGAACTGCGACAGCTTGCCTACAGCGAATCCAATGTCTGGACGAGTGCAGATCATCAAGTACATGTGACTGCCTGTTGCAGAACGATATGGTACTGATGAAGGAAGTTCTTGATCATTAGTTCCGTCCTTGTTGGAATTGCTTTGGACCATTGGAGTATCGACAGGTTTTGAGTCCGCCATTTGGAACCTTTCTAAGATCTTGTCTGTGTATATCGATTGCGAAATATGCAGCGTTCTCTCAGAGCGGTTTCGCTGCACTTGATTACCAAGTAATTCCCGGACAGGACCGAAGTCTTTCACCTTGAATCTCTTCTTCAGTTCTTCCTTGATATTGTTGAGCATATTTCGACTGCTGCCTGAAATGATGAGATCATCAACATATGGTATTATCATGCAGAACATAGTCTCCTTACGGTAGACATAACACATGGCTCGTGCGGGTTGCTGACAAAGTTGAGTTGCAAAGTCAGAAATGCATCCTTTTTGCATACCATTGGCGAGGAGCCTGCTTCAATCCATACAGGGCCTTCAGAAGTCGACAGACGAGTTTGGGCTTGTTCAGATCTCGGAAACCAGCTGGAGTCTCCATGAATATTTCTTCGTCCAAGTCACCGTTCAGAAACGCGATTACTACGCCCATCTGATGGAATTCCAGATCTAACAGATTTGTCAAGCAGAGGAACATTCGTACAACAGCAATAGAAACGACAGGAGCATACGTCTCTGTGTACTCTAGTCCGGTAACTTTTCTGAATCCTTTAGCGACGATACGAACCTTAGGACCGACGTCGGGTTTGATACGAAAAACGTAGCGACATGGAATCACGTGCATTCCTGGTTTTATTGGAACCAGATCGAAGGTTCTATTCTCATGGATAGATTCTTCGTCCTTTTTGATACCTGGAATCCAAAAATCAATGTTTTCTGCAGAAGTAGCTTCTTCGTATGTTGCAGGAACACCTGTTGAGAGCAGTGCAGTTTCTGCGACAAGTGACACATTTGAGGAAGAGCTAGAAGGACACCAGCGGATGGGCTTCTTTGAGATCCGAGAGGAACGACGAGGAGCTACTGAATTGGCTTCTTCAGATGAGAGTATATTTTCTTCACCGGCAGTGGACTCTTCAGAATCTTCGTTTTCGTCAACGGAATTATGTACTTCGAAAAACTCTTCAGAAGGATATTTATCTTCACTGGGGGAAATTTTTGGCCGTGACCTCCATTCGGTAGCCCATAGGTGACTTCAGGCTGTGTACATGTTGCGGTTTCATTAAAAATTACATCTCTGGATATTACCATTCTCTCTGAGCCGATATACCACAGCTTATATCCCTTGCTCTGAGCGGAGTACCCCGTCATAAGGGCTTCACTAGATCTGGGATCCAACTTCTTGAGTTTGTTCTTTGGCACGACATACCAGCAATGTGCACCAAATACCCGCATGTGAGATATTTCAGTGGCAATGCCGTTCCAGCGGTGGTAAGGAGTGGTGCTCTCTGGAAAATAGCTTGAAGTAACGCAATTCAGAACATAGACAGCCGTGGAAAGTGCTTCAGCCCAGAAATGCTTTGGAAGACCCTCGTGGAGTAACATCGAACGGACTAGATGAGAAGGGTTCGATACATCCGTTTTGCAGTCCCGTTTTTCTGGAGGTTGTGAGCCACAGTGAGCTGATTTTGTATGCCGTTCTCCTGTAGGAAGTTTTTCAACTCGGTTGAGAGGTACTCTCCGCCATGGTTAGATCGTAAAGCCTTAATGAGAAGGTTATCTTCATCCAATGGAGTTTTCATTTCAGGAAACTCATGGAATTGGAGATGTTTCAGAGACTGGCTAGTGTGCTTCCCGCAAAGGCTTTGTAGTTTTCAAAGCAATCTATCACCTTTGACTTGTGGCTCATAGGATACAAAACCGTCCACTTGGAGTAGTCGTCGATGAATGATACAAAATACCTAGCCCCTCCCAGAGAAGGAGTTTCAACCGGTCCCAAGACATCAGAATGAACCAGTTCTAGAGATTTTGCCGAACGGCTTTGTCTTTTCTTCGGGATTGGAGCACGGTGGGATTTACCAATGATGAAGCCGACGCAAACATCATCTTCCTCGTTTCCTTGTGAAATTTTTACACCTTTCACGACACCGCTTCTGATAATTGACTTGATTCCCGGAGCATGTGTGGGCGGCAATCTCTGATGCCAGATTGAAATTGGGCATATGAAGGAAACTTGAGATCCCGTCTGTTGCTTTAGTGCAGGCTTGGTGACATCCAAGGATTATAGGCCATTAGTGAGCGTACCCGTCGCCACAAGACTAGAGTACAAATGACGAACAAGGGTGACTGTATCGTTATTAAAGCGCGTCTCAATTCCAAGCTTTGAAAATAACAGATACGGAGAGCAGTTGGTAGCGAAGGTCTGGAACGTGTAATACGTTTTTCATTACACACTTGACAGTTTCTCCCTTCCGTCGTAACGTGAGAGCAACGTCACCGGAGCCAATAATCATAGCCTTAGAATCTGCCGCAAGGTCGAGAGTTGAAGGGGACGCGAGAAGGTGATAACTTGTGAAAGCTGAGCGGTCGTAAGGACATGCGAGGTACATCCTGAATCGATGACCCACTGCATAGATGAGAGAGGAGGGCCTCCGGTAGATTGAAGTGCTACTTGTTGTGCAGGGGAAGTCGACGCAAAGAGACAAACGACATCTGGGTGTTCGGTAGTTTCAGCAACCTCCGTGGCATTGAGGGATTTTCCTCCACTTCCTCTGGCCTTATCAAGATGAGCTCAAGCTGGATGACCTCTGGGAGCGAGATGAGGGAACTTCTTGTAGCATCGGTTGCTATCACGACGCCTGCCGCAGTGTATGCACATTTCTGCGGAAGTTCCTGTTTGAGGCTTGGAAGACTGGGTCCCAGGAGTGCAGCCGTCTCAGCGACTTTGAGTGCGTCTTTATCTGGCTGAGCATGGCGCTGCTCTTCTTGGAGACATCTACTCTGTACAAATTCGAACGAAAGCTTGCCATCTTCGATATTGGAAGCATCAAGGGCTGATATGAGGCTGTCAAAGCGATCGGGCAAGCCATTGAGGAAGTCCATGGCCATTTCGCTGTCCTCGACATACATAGACATGGATTTTAGAGTGGCCGCAAGTTGGCGAATACGGGCAGCAAATAGTAGAACTTTCTCATTTGGGTGCATCTGCGCGGTGTAGAAGCGACGTCTTGCGGCGAGCTTGTTTAGCACAGTATGATTTTCGAAAATATCACAAATGAGTTCCCAAATTTTCTTGGCCGAGGTGGCATGTTGAACCTGCTTAACGTGAGCATCTGAAAGTGTGAGTCCAATGATGGCTCTTGCCTCGTCATCTGCCTTTTGCCATGCGGAGTGAGTTGACGAAGATGCTTCCGTGGATCAAGTGTAAGATGATTGTCAACCTCCCTGAGAGGTAGGATGAGTTGAATTCGAGCTTTCCAAATGTGAAAGTTATCATCACGGAGCTTCTCGAGATTATCAATACGAGGTCCGCAGAGGAGTCCATGATGGGTATAATGGGACCAAGTGAATCAAAGTTTAATTTTTTTGTTTGTGGTCAATGTGTTTGTTGCGGTCGTGTCCAGTTTGGAAGACGCGGTTACAGTGAGCACATGGAGTAATAGCCGACTTCCGCTCAGATCTGTTGCAGGCACTTCCTACCACCTCTGTGCAGAGCAAGTTGCTTCGGACCGGATACTTTGAGCTGACAGAGATCACAGGTGAGGAAAGAAGACTTGGGTTCCGAAACAAAGGGTATTATAGGTGCCACAGGAGGCGGAGGAGAAGGTACAGTGGACGAAGGAAGTGGAGCCGGAGAGAGAGGTTCGACAGTAAGCGGGGTGGGGATTCTTAACGCTGGAGGGTCAGCAGGAAGAGGCGGCACCGCAGGCGATAAAGGAGATTGGGTGAGAGCAACTGGATCAGGAGCTGGAGGTGTCGGAGGTGCTGGAGTAGGAGAGATCAAGTTAATAACTTGAACTGGGGCAGCTACGTTTGTAACTGGTTTCTTCTGACCCTTAGTTTCGACACACGGCTTGCAGAGACGGGTAGAGGATTTGAGCGGAGCTTGACTGGATTATTGGAGTTGTTTCCGATTGCGGGCCTTTTCTTTGTACCCAATACCAAGATGTGTTGAAGAAAATCCTTCTTCTTGGGAGAGATATTCTTCTTGTGAGAGTTAGAAGGGGTGAAACGACGTCCGGGGTGGTTGCAGTAGAGGTTATATCACCGCCTTCACCGTCAGACTTAGTAGCGGAGTCGTCGATGAAACGGCACTTCGGGCGAAGCTGCGGCCTCTCGGATCGGGGCGGAGCTTGGACAGGGTCTAATGAGTCGCCGTCGGAAGTGAAATTGATACTGCGGACGACAGGGTCGTCTGGAGAGATCTTGATTCCTCGAAGGAAGACGGAGCGGCAGATGACCACTGGAGGCAGGACGTTGCGAGGTTAGGCGACGGCTGAGGAAGAAGCGTGAAAGATATAAGGAAGCAAGAGGTTTCGAGGAGATTTGGACTTACTGCTGAGACTAGACACGGGCTGTGAAACAAACCGAGGTATGTGACACAAAGACGAGGCGAGTAGCAACGAGGAGTCGGGCCGCAAAATGGACTTTGTTCTGTGGTGCGGGGATGAAGAACGACGACGGGCCGCAAAATCAACCAAAGTAGGTAGTGCAAAGACGACGGGCATTGGAAAGGCCACAAGACAGACGGTCAGTAGATAGTGCAGAGACGACAAAGAAGTCAGATCAAAGCTTCCGTGTTTTTTTTTGGAGCTCCTGTGTTTTCATCTCTACACGTATTGTAGGGTAGCCTCGAGGTGGTTCGCGTCAAGCAGAGAGCGCGAAAGAGATAAGTCGGTGTGCAGCGCTAGCGGCCTGGGCCCATAACCTGATGGACAGAATGAGAGAGCGGGAGCGAGGGAGCCAGATAGAAGTGAAAGAGAGAGCGGGAGAGCAGGAGAGAGAGAGAGAAGGGCAGTAAGAGTGAGGGACCGAGATGGAGAGATGAGAGAGGAGAAGGTGGTCAGGAACTTTACTCAGGTAAAGATGGAGAGAGACCGGGGCTTATATAGACTTCAAGGGGAGTCGACTAATGATTTCTGTTGATCGAAGGAAGTTTCCAGAAGACATGTAGACGACGGTGAGTGTCTAACCCTAAACTTGCTTGAGCTGATCTAGAGTAGATCAGCTCAAGCTTACAGTACTGTGCAGTGCATAAACATAACGGTCAAGTTCTAGGTTGAACGGTAAAGTACAGTAATAACTGTAAGCCTCTTTGCGAGTTGTCAGCTGTCAGAAAAAGGCAAAGAAGTGAAATTACACTAACATCTTTTACGTGAAAAAGATTAAGGTATATACTTTTGTCGAATTTTTCTGTTATCGTATTTAAATATGCATAGTAATCTAAAAGTTAATTTAGAAGATTAAAGAACCGTACTGGTATAATTTATCGAAGTAATTAAAGGCATCCGAGCTCGGGGAATGTACTCAGTGCCTTGGAGTGCAAGTCCAACAACTTCCGGGCGGTACCTTCTTGTCACAACGACTGTTTATCGGAAGATCACTGAGGCCGCTGACATGAAAGATGAAAGGATAAACCTTTCCCACTTCCTTTATCACATCCCCTCTACGAGGAGAGAAGGACGTTATCCGCTACTGAGTCGATGGAAGTGGAGCAAATACCGTATCGAAGGATTCCAGGTTTGCTACTTCTTCTGGCAACCAGAAGCCGACCGGATACTGCCACAGTCGTGTCTATGCTGGGAGGTTTCAGTCCGCACCGGAGTTCAAGCTTCCTTATCGGTACTTAGGACGTTTGTATTTATCTACCGAACAGTGATGGACAGATCATGCTGGAGGCTTGGACTGATGCGGAATGGGCTCGGGATCAATCTCATCGCCGATCCCGATCGGGTTACTTTTTTGACCGTCAACGGTGGTCCTGTTGTGTAGAGTTCAACTTTGCAGCCGGTAACTACTCTATCGACATCCGAGGCTGAGTTATATTTCCTAAGCACCTGTGTGCGTGAGGTTTCCTGGGTCCGGTCGGTTCTCAAGGAAATTTTTTGTCCGCAGCGGAAGTCTACTATAATTTTCCAGGACAACTTGGGAACTATCCGTTGGACAGAAGATGTGCAGGGAGTCCGAAAGGTGAAGCACATCGGTATTCATTACCACCACGTCAAAGATGCAGTTGCTCACCGAACGGTTACAGTTCAATATACTCCGTCAGCAGAAAACGCGCGGAAAATCTGACTAAGATCATCATCGGCGAAGCTTTGACGGAATACCGAGAATGGCTTCGTTGATTCTTTAATTCTGCTTTGCCCGGTCATCGAGGGTGCGTGTCGGAATGAATCAGTGTTGATTCATTCAATTTCTAATGCCGAGAACGGGAAAAGGAACCTCAATAGGATAGGCATATGCATTTGTTATGTTTTTTTCTTTGACCGTGTCGGAATTCAAAAGAGGCAACAAACACCCGGTAAGGGAATTCGTCTATGTGTTTTTTGTTTCATTTATCCGAACAGTATTTGGTTTGTGGTCTAGCCCTTTGATGCCGCCACTGCGTCAGCAGTAATTGGTCCGTGCGGATACGGTGGAAGCTACTGTAGCGGGGCCTTTACTTTTCTCTAAGTAGTTACCGAGCGGAAAAGTATCTAGTTACGATCAGAGAGGTCAACTTGTTCCGGCTCGGCACCCCGAAGTGGTAAAAACCAACTATTTTGTCCTCAACAAGGGGCACTGATTACTCCGACGCCACTTTCGTCAACCCTCTGGCCCCTTCTCATCTGATATTAAGGAAACTTGACCCTCTCACTAGCTTGAACGCCGGCCGCGCCGAAAAGCCACAGAAGTTCCGAGGGTTCATTGCTGAATTGCGAGAGAAGATTAGACTTCTTTGAGCCCTGATCTCTACGATCGGTGGTTGGCACTCAGAGGCCTTTTCCCTCCTGGCGGAAGTGGCACAATCTGTCGCGAACCGAGCAAGGGACCAATATCCGAAGGTAAAGATCATTCTTTTACCAAGACATGAGGCTTTATAGGTTGCTTCGAATACGGCATGCCTATTGACAGGACTAATAAATACTTTTTAGTATTTGGTCCATAGCACTTTCACTCCTCCTTTTACGGTCGATCCTTCGGCATCGTTTTATCACATAGCTTTCTAGGCTACTACCTACTTTGCCATCGCAGTAAATCAACCCCATGTTTCCCCTCTTCTCGCCTATGAACGATGCTTTGGCGCCCCTCCTCTTTTATGTTCCCTGCGCCCGTCTTCAAGCACATTTGGGCGTAATTCTGCTGTGATGGCGGTTCTCGCTCAGAGATGTTGCGATATCTTGACCATACTAGTGCCGAGGTTTCCAATGCAAAGAAATCCTCGACTATCAATAGTTTTCATTTTCAGAAATGTCAATCGCTATGGCCTTTAGCAGTAAAGTCGCAAAAACGATGGAGAGTACCGCAATTACAATGCATTTAGGCAAAGTCCTTGCCAATGCGGTGGGAAGGAATAGCCGCTCTAAATAAAGGAATTGATGGACTGAAAAGGTTAAATGGGGCCGGTTCGGCTGTTTCAGGATGAAGGCCGTTTGCCCAAATGTGCAACTCATTTAGTTGTGCTCAGATTAGTTTGTAGCCAAAATTATTCCAATGTCAACGTTACAAGTCGTGTGAGTATCTAAGAGGAGAGCACCGCCTGCGGTTCTCCGTAAACCAAATCATCGAGCACAACGACATTTTTCGTAGCATTGTAAGGTTCTGAGATGGTTGCATCACCAAGGGTTATGGCTGCTTTATACACCGCGCTATCGACCCAAGCCCCGTCCTTCTTGAGAACCTTAATCCCTCCAAAACTCAAGCCCTTAGCCCTCGGCTTAATATAAAGCTTCTTAATAAGGCAGTCATCTTGATCGTAATAAGAGATAAAAGTCTTCTGGGGCTTTTTCACATTGACGAAAACGGCTCCGAATCCAGAAACGGTTGCTGCGTCATCTTGAGCGGGAACGAAGAATCTGGCGACGATTTTGTTGCTCCATGCACTAGCGAAGAGACGCTCAGGACTGAAGGTTTTGAAAATGGTGGGGAATCTCCAGTCGAAGCTAGAGAAGCGGTTGTCTTCAATGCCCTCATCGACTGGATTACTAACTCTAAACTCATTACCAGTTGTGGTGAACGAAATTCCGCGAGTAACAGTGGCCTTGAAAAAGTTGGGGGCATGTCAAACGGAACAATCGGTGCATCCCAGTTGACCTGGAGCGGGAAAAAAATCAAACATATGCACAGAATTCAATACCGAGAATGTCAATACACTGAACTATCCCATACAGAGTGTTTGGTATGACCGGTGCCGACAAGGAAGCGAATAGAATAGACAATGTAGAATGGGGAATCAGTGTTGAGAGCACAAAAAAGGAAAGGCATAACATACAGAGCGATGACCGTTGTCGAGCGGCCCTGGATTGTTTCCGTTTGAGACATTGCCGAGAATGTTTCGGTAATTCTGGACTGTCTTTTCAAGGGCGACGGGACCTGGGGCGGTGCCCTGAATGGTTCGGACGGTGTAGGTTGGGCACCAGTCCTGGGAAAAGACCGGGGCGGCTATGGCTGCAAATGCCAGGAGAACGGTAGTACGGGCGAGAGTCATTGTGATTGATGTTGTTGATGGGTAGGGGGAGAGCTGGTCGGCGGAGTTTAAAGCAGGGAGTTGCGTTTTGGTGGTGCTTTTTTTATGTCAGGAGGAGTAACAGAATGAATGCCGGGCTACCTCCGATAAATGTAGGGTGGTAGGGATGAATGTTGAGGTTGGATTGAGCGGGGCTTGACTGAGTGGGGCAATGAAAATTGTGGGGCGATTGAGCGTAGGGTATTTTGTTTAAACAGGGTATGAGTTTCAGGCGGGGCAGTTGCGATATAGGGCCGTATCAGAGGGAGCGCAGTACGGGTCATAGTTGAAAAAGCCATGAAATGGCAATCGGGCAAGAAGGGCAGTGATGGCACTGGAGCAGTTGGTGAGGCACAGCCGTTGTTGAAGAGGGCAGCTTTGCAGGACAAAACGGCTGAGATGACCCAAATGCCAATGGCTAGAGGCTTTGGCAGTGACAGGGTGGTAGGCCCGAGTCATCGGTCCATTTGGGCGACATGTTGGGATGTGGTGGTTGGGGCAAAGGGGTGATCTTATGATGGCGTTGATTCTAAGAAATGAAGAAAAACTTTCTTTGAAATAAATAAAAAATATTAATTGTGAGTATAGAGTGTACTACACAGTACTGTGTACTGTACTTTCTGAAAATGAGATCTTTGTCATGCCGAAAGATAATCATCCAATGATAGGCTTTCCTTGTACAAACGTGTCTGCCACCCATCTTGAGCAAATGGCAACTGCATGATTTTGTCTCCTTTTAATTACTTTCAAACGCCTCCCAACGGCTGCGGAAAAGCCTTACATTTATTCAGCATAAACCACACGCCAGCCTGCATTTCTCAAATGTCAGTCATCATTCTCAAATTCTACTGTATCTGTACAATCTATCACCGCATCTTTCCTTAAACTATTCCCCCCACCTCATCCCCCCACGTCTCTCCCTTACCACTCAACCTCATCCCCTTCTAACAATAATGGTCATTCAAACCTCCACACCCCGCCACCCTAACAACTCATCCGAATGTCTAATCCCCCCACATCCCTCCTTCATCTCACCAAACCCGACGCCGCCGGACTTCTCGACAAACGCTCCAACCTCTCCGGATGGTACACCTACCACTTTTCCCTCAAAGATTCCCAACTTCTCTTCTTTGAACTCACCCCCACTCCTCACCGCGGTCTTCTCGCAGGCACCATATCCCTCTTCCGTCACAAACTCACCCCATTTAACACCCTCAAACGTCGCCGCGAACTCGAAATCCTCGACTCATCCAACAAGCTCCACATCCTTCGTGCCACCACCGATATCCAATGGCAAAGATGGATATCCCTTTTCCAGCGCGCCCGCAACAAAATCCCGCCCCACAGCCCTTCCCGACTCCCCCCTCACCCTCACCTTCACCCTCATCCTCACCCTCTCTGCCGCATCTGCTGCCATTCGCCTCTCCGCACACCCTGGTCGGTTCGCACCTCCCGGTGGATCATTTGCTGTGTGTGGTGCATGGAATCGGGGTATCAGAAACCCAACTTTCCTCCAATATCCGCCAGTTGCATGAGTCATACACGGAGGTCATGTCGCGTGTTTACCCCGACCTCAACTTTCGCATCGAGTTTCTGTTTATTCATTGGCGTGCCGCACTCACCTCACTGGATATTCATGAGAAGCTACAAGCTGTAGTACCCGTGCCTCCGCATCCCACAGACCCGAATCCATTGCGTGAATTCATGGTACATCGAATTGTGGACTATGTGTATTATACGCATGCGCGGTATCGACGGCATATTTTACGGGCCGTAACACAACAGCTGAATGGGCAGGTGAGGATGTTTCGGGAACGACGTCCGGACTTTGAGGGGAAAATCAGCGTGTTGGGGCATTCGTTGGGAGCGGCGTTGTGTTATGACTTGATGTGTCGGCGGGTGGTGGATGATCAGACATTGCTGGAGGCGGAGGGGATGAGACTGGAGTTTGAGGCGGCGAATTTGTTCTGCTTGGGGAATCCGTTGGGGACATTGATGATGTTGGACCCGACGATTGGAATGGGGGCGGAGATACTAGACATGCCTTTCCGGGTGTTCAATGTGTTCAAGTATCATGATCCGATTGCGACGAGACTGGAACCGGTGGTTGACCGCGGGTTGTGAGGGAGATGCCGGTGACGGTACCATGCTGGTTTAATATGGGAATGAGGGAGACGACGACACAATGGTTGGGGGGTTTGTGGAGCGGGGGGGGCAAGAGGAAGGAGGAAGGGGAGGAGGAGGTGCCGGGAGAGGGACGAAGGGCAGGATACGGTAATGGGAAGCGAGGGGGAAGGAGGTTGGATTTTGGACTGCAGGCGAGCTCTACGATGGAGGATGTGTCGACGAGTTGGAGCGCATTGAGGGCGCATACAGAGTATTGGGGAAATCGGGATGCTATGTTGTTTATGGTGTGTCGAATGGTGAAGAGTGAAGTCGGGGAGTGGAGGGGGAGGAAAATGGGGTTTGGGTGGAGGGGGGCGACGGAAGCGGTGGTGGGGACGAAAAGGTGGAGAATGTGGTGAGGGAGGTGGTGGGGGAGGTGGTAGAGGAAGCGGTGCGTAGGTTTGAGGGCGGGAAGAACGGGTCTGGGGGATGGGCAGAGTACTTGGCGATGGTTGGATTGGGAGAAAAGGCTGTGTGACGGCGTTGGGAGGGAGGTTGGGGAGGAGTAGCAGACTAGGTTTGGATTGGTAAGCGTACAGCCAATGCGCTGCCTGTACAACTGGACTATACAGTACACAGTACAGTAGAGTACAGTACAATACAGTAGGAGAGTGTAAGGCCTTGCTGTACGAGTTGGGTACTGGTTTACAACGAGCTATAGTACAGTACAGTACTGTAGAATGGTTGGCTGCTTTGGGATTTACAGAGGTAGTCACGGCACACGTGTAACAGGTTTACCAGAAGAATAGGTTGGGGCGAGGAGATTGGTGGAGATGTGAGCAGAATGCACAGTGCACTCGTTATTGGCGCTTTTAAGCGCCGTAATTGGTTGATTTGCCGTTGTGCACAAGAGTGGAAACAGGCAACGGAACATGCCCATTTACTAATTGTATTTTATCCCTAATTTCTCAAAGCCTACCACCTCTCCCTCTGGTCTTTCTCAGTCTCAGAAAAAAAATCGTCCCTCCACCCCTCATCACTATAGAGTTACACAAGCGTACAAAAAGTATGCTTCCCCAGTCGAACCGCTCCCACCCCAAATCACACACACACTCTCTCAACCCACATCATCCAAACCCGCTACCATCCACTATGGCCATCGGCAGCGACTCAGAGCCGGCATTAGAGGGCACCACCCTCACTCAGTACCTCCTCTCCGTATCCCGTGAACGTTGCAACGCCCTTGAAGACAATGTTCAACACTCCACTCCCTCCACCCACTCCTTTGTCGCCAAAGACGGCATCCAAGATCTCAACACCCTTCTCCAATCCATAACCCTTGCCGTCAAGACAGTCGGCAGTCTAGTCCGCTCTGCCGGAATCCCCGGCACCCGCGTCACAGTGCCCCCCGCTCCGCCCGCAGATCATGCACGTGCGCTTTGTGCAGAGTTGAATGCACAAGCAAATGAGGTTTGGATTAACGCCTTGTTGTATTCACAACGTAGTTGCGTCTTGGTCAGCGAGGAATTACCGGATCCGGTTATTGTTCAGGATGATATGCAGGGCAAGTATGCCGTCGTCTTTGATCCTTTGACTGGATTGTCGGATCCCCCGGCTCAGAATATGGGCGCTATTTTTGGAGTCTTTCGCCAGTTGACGGGCTCCACTCCGGGTTTGCCGGATGTTATGCAGCCGGCACGCAACTTGGTTGCAGCAGGTTACGCCTTGTATGGTAGTTGCACTACTATGATGTTTTCTGTCGGTCATGGTGTTCAGCAGTTTATGCTCGACCCTAGTTTGAATGAGTTTATTCTCACAAAGAAGAATGTCACCATTCCGTTCACTGGCGTCTATTATTCTATCAACGAGGGCTACACCAGCGAGTATGATCTTGAGACTCAAGAAATGCTCAAGTGTTTAAAGGCTGAACGCACCATTGATGGTCGTATACGCTCGTGTCGTTATGTTGGAAGCATGGTTGCCGATATCCACCGAACCTTTCTGAAAGGCGGAATCTTTATGTATCCCCCGCACACTCGCGGCTTCCCCAGCGGCCGCCTCAAGCTCTTGTACGAGGCCGGGCCCATGGCCTACCTTGTCACACAGGCTGGTGGTCAAGCCAGTACTGGCGCTCAGCACATTATCGATATCACGCCAAAGTCTATTCATGACCGTGTGCCGGTCTTTCTCGGCAGCGAGGACGATGTCAACCTGGCCACAGGCTTCTATAAAAAGGCCCCGTGGGGCAGGTCAGATCAGGACCCCATGTTCTTGCTTAGGCGAACGAGGAGCATGGAGGAGAAGGCTGCAAAGCTCAGCGCACCACCGGATTCGGATGGGCCGTCCGAGCTTGTTGATGATGGCATTATAACCTTCCACATTGGATAGCCACAGTGCATTCATCTGCTCCCACACTCTCGATGGCTTCTTCCGGCCCCAAAGGCCGTGCCATGTCAAACTCTTCGCGTAGTGTACGGTCGTTATGATTAGCCGACATTAACGTTGCTTCACCCATCAGCGCAGGTGCTTTCAACGCCGTTCATGCCAATAAGGTAGTAAATTGGTTGTATGTACCCTAGGTACGTATGATCTCTATAGAGTCTCAAGTTAGTTTCTCTAAATAAATGCTCTGCTCTACTGGCTTCCGATAATATGTTTCCGAGACGCCTCTGAACCGCTAACCCAGTTCACTCGCATACCACATCTGCTGAAAGTTTGGCTTTGCCGGCGTGGGCAGCCGTCTCTCCTGAGGCGGCAAATCCAGGGACGCAAATGCCGCTGTATACCCGCTTGGAAAATGCGCATTCACACAACTCGGTGTAATCAAAAGTCGCTCAAACATGCGCGGGCGCACGACGTAGCTGTTGTACGCGCGAGTTGGCATGTACGCGGAACCGAGATGTTCGTGATCAATCTCCACAGCGGCCTTTTTAATCTTGGTACTCGCGGCGGGGCCGTCTCGCTTCTCCGGGATCAACCAATGCACGCCAGAATGGCTCGGAATGTACAGTTGCTCGACGTGCTTTTGACGCGGATCTTTGAGCGAGCGCTGGGCACGTTGCAACATGCGATCCAGCTCTGTCATGTCGTTTGTGCGAATCATCTCCTTCTTCCGGGCGGGGGATAGATTCAAGGCGTCTATGCGCTCCAGTTCCAAGACAAGACTCCTCGCCGAGGCGAGACACAACTTGGATACCAAATCGTCACCGTGGACAAAGCATTCAAGGGCGTCACTCCAGTCGGCGTCAACAGCGTGTAACGGCCCGAAGACAGGGCATGGGGCAATGGCATAGCACTTGACATCGGTGAAGCCATTGATGAGCAAGACCTTTGTAAGCAGGATAGCGACGCCGGCTCCCAAACTATGCCCCGTGAGGACGATAGAATACGACGGACGCTGGTGCAATAGGGTCCTGAGGGTGGGAAGTAACGCAGCGAACAAGGCGTCGGCAGCCTCTTTCATGCCGCCGTGGGCGACGCCACCGCAAAACGGAAGGTTATCGCAGAGCAAATCGGTAATGATGTCACTAATGGAGTTGGTACCGCGAATGGCAACAACGACGGATTTCATTTGCTCATCTACAGCCACAAAGTGACGCGGAACCTTGATACCCTCGCCATCCAAACAGCTGACAACAATGTGGTCCTTCCTCAACCTGAGCATGTAGCGGGCAACATCGACACCCCTTGTGCCCTCCACCAGTGCATTATAACTCGGATCCATGACACCAAGCAACTTGAGCAAGACAAAGCCGTACGTGGAAAGGGCATAATCCAAATAATACCTTCCTCGAACCAAAGCATCCTCCGGACTGGCAACGCGACGCTCCGCAGCTTCAACCCCCGCCTCTGCCAAACTAACATGCAACAAGCGGACCAAACTAGTATCCAAAAACAGATGCTTGACGGCAGCCGGTCCACGCAAGCCATCCGAAAAAGTATCCACAATCTTCCCCACAGCCTGAATCGCATCCAACCAAGCCATCTGATCCGTCGCCTCTACCCCCCCATCGCGCACCTGATTCGAATTCTCCCGCCGCTTCCTCGACCGACCAATGGCAACCGACACGACAATCTGCCCACAAGCACGGAGACACATCCTGTAAACACGGTGGGTGCACATGACAGTCCAGCCCGTTTGGAAATGGTAGTACCTGCGAGATAGGAGATGGCACCGACTGCGAGACGGCCCGGTAGCAAAAGGATGGAGAATAGTGTGAAACGGGGCGGGGGCTGAGCGGTAGCGTCGGGGGGGTGGAGGTCGATTGTGACGTGTGCGGGAGGGGTGGGGGCGGGGCTGTTGATGAAGACGAGAGGCGATGATTCGTTGGGCGATGTGTCGGTTGGGGATGAGGTGTCCATTGGGGTGATTGGGGTAGTTTGTGGAGAGGGCGATGGGGCGATGGGGCGCGGGTGGAAAGGGTAGGGCGGGGTGGTAGTGGCGTGCTCGTACAGTACCTGGTTTACAGAAAGTAGAATGGAGTACTGTATATGCATGATGCATGTACAGTACTGTACAGTACAGTACGGTACGGCGAAACGTGCGATTTGTGCTCGTCCAGTAAAGGGAAGGCAATTACAGTACAGGGGACGGGGGGAGGTTGTTACTGTAAGCAAGCATGGTGGGTATAGGTGGGGTGAATTATGGCGGGTACAGAAGAGTATGAGGGTGAGAGTGTGTTGTACGGCAATTGTGCGGCTAGAGTTTGGGGCAGTGCCACTTGCCTCGTACCGCATTTACTCTACTGTACTGTTTACTATACTGTACTGTGTACTGTACAGGGCAGTATGAAGTGCATTTGATACTGGACCATTTGCAAGGCTTTTGCAGAAAGTGGACGAGGAGGCATCGACATTCCCTTGCTCCTACTGCCTCCCCTTCTCCCGCAACCCCCCCTACTTTCATCCCGTCGCTTCTCCCCTTCCCTCACACCACCGCCAGCCACCTCTCGCCATGCGCACTTCCACCCCCCTTTCCTCCTCCCAAGACTCCAACAACTCCAACACCCTCCATGCTCCCGTCCGCAAACCACTTGAATCCTCCCTCCCCTCCCCCCACACCCTCGGCACCCTCTGGTCCATGCGCTCTTCCCCATTCTCCACCCCCCTCTCCATCGTCCTACATCTCTCCCATCGCACTCTCACCACCCTCCCCTTCATTCCCCTCCTCTCCCCACTCACCTTCCTCTTCAAGCTCCCCTTCTCCACCAAAACCATCTCCGCCCCCATCCTACGTCTCCCCACAACCCCGAAACCCACCTACCTCACCGACTCGTTCCAAATCGCCCAATACATCGACTCCAATCGCCGCCCCTCTCTCCCAACCCTCTTCCCCCCAACCCATCTCCCCACCATCTCCTCCTTCAACCAAAAGGCAGCCCTTCTCAACTCCTTTATGCGCGCACGACTCCTCCAATCCCTCCAAAAAGACCCTCTCACCGCCGCAAACCTCTTCGCCCCCCCTCCCCTGCGCAACAAATTCTTCACCAAACCAGTCATGCAAATCGCACTCTGGCTCTTCGCCCGCAAGTATCGTCGACAATCCGCATACGCCACTCGAAATCTCGCGCGAGCCGTCTTGCATGATATCCGTGCAGCTTTGGCCCGCCATCAAGGTAGCCATTTGCGCTATCTCTGTGGCGGCGGCTTGACCTACGCCGATATCGTCATTGTCGAAAGCTTGTATTTTGACCCTTCCAAACAAACAACCAATGCTTACCTGTACAGAGATGACGAGTTTGCAGACGGATTCCCAGATCTGCTCGCGTGGGCTAGGGCTGTTAGAGAGACTCATTATCCGCAGTTGAAAAAGGGAGAGCCCAACCGTCCAAGTTCGTATTAGGTACCAGCCTTTGACGCTCCGTTGATACTTTCAACTGTCGTGGTTGTTGCCCGCATCGTTGATTCGACGGCTCGTTTTGCATCACGTTGACCGCGAATGTATCATCATCACTGTCGGTAACTGAGGGCGCATGAAGCCTGTTGTGTGACATAGGTCGGTGTGAATCGACAGACCGAACAATAATAACTACTTTAAAGTACACTTCTCTTACTCGTTTCCTACACTCAACCCCCAATTTCTCAACCTCATTGCCACATTGCACACAACTTGTTGGACCCTGCAACCACACCCCGACGACAGACGTCGATCTACCCATGAGACAGCGTTTGCTGTACATATTATACTGGTTGATCGACGTCTGAAAAGGAACAACGATTTTCGCTCAATGTGGCAGCAAATGCCGACAATAAGGTTGTGCTACAAACTGCGTGGCCCTCTGGTTGCCAAGTTTAAAATGGCTTGGCCCCTCAGTTCTCATAGCTACGCCAACCTTCTTCCGCTACTTTCTGCGTAGGCTGACTCAGCAGTAGTGCCGTGGGAGATGACTGTATTGCCTTGCCACCGGAGCGCTGCCAAAAAGCTCTCCTGCCTCATTGTTTTGGGTAGAGGCGTGCGGCGACTGTCGCGGAAGATGTGGTGCAGAACGGCTGGCTTGACGTGATTGGAGTCGAGGCAGGCGAGTACTTGGGTTTGTGAGCTGGTTGGCAGTGTCTCAGTCGCGAGATGCTTACTTGTGAGGCAGGGGTCGTTACCTTTCTGTCCGGAATTTGCGGACAATAATGGAGGTAGCGTTTACAGTATCAAGCAAGGTGGAGAGAGTGGCGCGCATCACATGGAACTGTCAACTGTCAACTGTCAATCTGCAACCAGTGCAACGTCAACCCAAACATATCAACACGTACGGTAAAATGAGTCTCGAATGGGTGCTGGTACCCACAGTATTGTTTCTACATTATTCCGTGAATCTTTCTTCAAAAAGTCAAAGGTTACGTCTGCTCAAAAATGTGATGAATCAAATCAAGCTCAACTGTGCGCTCGGAACGTGATTCTTCTCCGCTAAACCTGCAGTACCGAAAGAGGTTTATGTGCCCAAGTGTTTTGAAGCAAGCCAATTATAAGGGAGTGCAAACGTAAGTTTGACGCAGAGCTCCAATCTTTATCAGAGTACTGTACATTATCTGAAAGTACATGTCGGCGGCAATCACGTGCACAACCTTCAACCTGATTCTGCCCGGAGGTGGTCCTGAAAACATACTGAATCTCCGCCTGAACAAGAGTCCAGTCGCTCGGGAAAATGCTACTCTAACTGCAGGGCTGAGGGCCCGACAAGACAAACCCTGCCTTTTCAAAAAAAAATGCACAGTTACCTCGTACATCGTCAGGTCGTCTCGACCGGTGACCCGAGTTTCTTTTTACTAAACCACTATCAAAACATCTTTGCACCCCACCAACAACACTCAACCTTCAAAGCCAACGACTTGTTCCACCCCCCTAAACTACTTACAACAGCAACAGCAGCACAAAAGGATAATAAGGAACACGACAAGTCCCGCCACACCGGCGGCAATCCCAATAATAGCCCCTCTCGAAAGGCCAGTAGCTGTGGAGATCTCATCGACAGTATCAGAAGCGTCATTGATAACGCCATCCACCCCTTGACGGGATGCAACCTCAGGATACGCAACAGACTGTGAGCCCGAGTCGTCAGACCAGCGCACCGCGGCTTGTTTCGCAACAGGTGCAGACGAGCATGCGAGGAATAAAGCGGCGAGGATGAGTGTGGCTCTGAAAGCGGGCATGCTATGTCGGGAGGTTTTGAGGCGGACGTTTTCGGGTGGTGGGAGTTGAGAGTTGGAAGCGCGCTGTATTAGGCGGATGCATACCGATTGGGTTTATGAGAGGTGGATGAAACGTTTCGCATCGCTGGTACTGCAGTGTTGCTGGGCAGTGTTGTACCGGAATATGGCGGGCCGGTGGAATGGGGCCGGTTTGCAGGGCGCGCTTGTGGAATGGTACGGTTTGAGAGGCAAGTCGGTTACGAGACAATCACGTGCGCTGTGGGATGTTTTTGCGTTGGAAAATAAGGGCCTTTTATCTTGTAGTGAGGGAATCGTTGCAGGAATCATATTAGAGAATCGTTGCAGGAATCGTTAAAGGGAATTGTTGGTTGACCATTGTAAACTTGTGGTCATACTGTGGATGTCGAAAGTACCGAGAGAGGTGTAGATTGAGGTATTAGCTGGTTGGTGTGTCACACGAGGCTGTGAGTGTGGGGAATTGCGCGGTGGTTTGTACATCACCGGCAGTTGTGCTTTAATTATGTTGTCAGTAACACGACGAGTGGCAGAGCGGGCCTTGTCAACTCTAAACCTCTTGAGACGTGGAGGTTTCAATTGCATAGAGCTGCAAACGTGGCATCGCAGACCCAAAAATGCAGTTGCAGGTGTAGAAACTTTACACAACTCGATGGCAACATGAGCGCTCCCAAAAGCAGGATATCATATCAGGCAGTCGGGAGTTAAACAGGGCACACCTTGCCGTCCTCACAAATAGCACCACCGTCACCGACATCATCACAACCTCAAACCACCGCCCAGTCAATTTTTACCAACGCTCTACCACCATCGCTCCCAACTCTACCATGAAAACGCAGCCACAGTCAATCAAACCCCAAAACGCCGCAAAGCCATGGTCACCAGGCGCAATCGCAACATCCTCTTCCCACCCCACCCACAAACATCCCACACGCACCTCTCCATCCGCAAGCGCAAAACCCAAGGACAAAAAGTGTTGGCATGACGCCCACAAAAAGACAGCTCCTCAACGACAACAAGCCATGGCCAATAGCGCGCACAACGCAGAAATTCCGCACCGTTGCTCCAATGTCACCCCCAATCATGCGACCAGGTTCCGCCCCACAAGCACCGCTCCGCCGTCCCCACCCACACAACTTTCCCCCCTCAAGCCAAGACTCTTGAAATGCGCGACTGCGATCGTAAAACCGGATTTCACGGGCATTGGGCATGGTGCACGGGCAAGAGGGACGGGAGTGAGCGGTGGAGATAGTTTGGAATGGTTTATTTGTTCTGTCGGGCAGGGTGTGGTGGATGTGTATTAAAAGCAGCAGCAGCAGCAACAAAGGATGATGAAGAAGAGGACGAGACCGACTGCGGCTGCGGCGATGGCGATGATGACGCCGACGGAAAGGCCGGTACGTTCCGAGGCGGATTCGGCGGCGTCTTCTATAGAGTCGACTATTTGTCGGTTAGTGACTAGGTTGGGGAAGGTTGAGGTGGGGTTGGCGGGGGTGATGGTGAGGGAGAGGGGGGTTGCGGAGGAGGGGGTGATGGGAGGAGGAGGGGGAGGAGGGAGAGGAGGAGGAGGAGGAGGGGGAGGCGGGACATTGTGAGGTGTGAGGTTAGTAGGGGGGGGGGGGACGGAGAGTGGGTGGTTGATGGTTGACGGAAGATGGGTTTGGGAAGGAGGGTGGGAGTTGTCAAGTAGGAGGGTATGGATGCTCAAATATTCGTATGCACGAGTTGTACAAGGCGGCAAGTATGAGGGAGGTGGCCGCCGTCCTTGCTGTACCTGGTGTGGGGGCAGTGGCGAATATGCTCTGAAATGTAAGGTATTTTAATATTGCCCTGCTGTTGATGACGTCATCAGCCTGTGACAAAATTGATTCAATATATTCATGAGCCAATTGAAATGGACCACTTGTATAATTGTCATTTGCGTAACTTGCTTAAAGTAAGTAATACAAAAACAAGATTTTGTGCAGTAAAGTTGAGACTAGGCGGAATGTGGCCGTATCCGTAGCTTACCTTCCCCGGCAACAACAGTTGCACTGCAATCCAACTAGCTAGAAGCTACCGTACCTAGCCGCTCAAATACAAAAAGGCCAGACAAAACCATCCAGATCAATCCATCGACACTGTCGGTATCCAGTATCCAGCCGCGTCAATTGTCACCAATCCCATGGGTTCAGACGACGACCTCCCGCAACCGTCCTCCTCCGGTACGTTATCCTCCACCCCCATCCCCATTCCCCGCCCTTGCACAAACCGCCAATCCTCACCAAACCATGATTCGTCATCCAGATGTCGCCCTCCCCAAAGCAACCGTCAACAAGTTTGCAAACGAGGTGGCAAACTCCCTCGACGTCCGACTCACCGCCGAAACCCGCGAACTCATCGTCGCATGTTGCACTGAGTTTGTCCAACTCCTTTCCTCCGAGGCCAACGAAATCTGCGAACGAGATCGCAAGAAAACAATCACCCCGAACATGTCCTTCGTGCACTCACCGCACTCGGTATGGAACGCTTCAGCAAAGAGGTCGAGGACGAGTATGAACGAGCAAAAGCAGATGATAAATTGAAAACAAGAGGCGGTAGAAGAGGTGCAAAGGAGAAACCACACGTCGATACGGACGAGTTGCTCCGACAACAGGAGGCCTTGTTTGCACAGGCACGCTCCGATCCAATGGCAAAGGGCGGCACTTGATAACCCTTCTTCCCCGCCCTGGACCTGCCCGCCTCGTAAACTTGTAGATACTCTCCATTTACTTGTCTAAAATTCCCGCACACCCTCCTACAACCATCCACAAATCCTATATTTTTGTATTTTTATTCCCGTGTCAATCACCCCTCCAATCGCCCCACCACACCACCCATTCTCTTCCACCCGCAACACAAATCCCCCCCGTCCCGCCGAGTCCCGCCCCGTCGCGTCCCGTGGCGTCCCGTCGCGTCCCGTCGCGTCCCGCCCGAACCCCCGTACAAAAACAACACACAAAAAGCATCCTGGATTCTCACTCCCCCCTTCTCCACCCCCAGTCCCCCGACATGGAGGTGGCCGCCGACGCCTTTGACGAGCTCTCCTCCCGTCACACGCGTGCCAGCCCTCGTGCCAATCGCCGCATTCTTCTCATTGCCCTTGTTGCCGCTCTGGTTACCGCACTTGTCATTCTTGCTGCCGTTGATGCGTCGCGTACCACATCAAGGTATGCGTCCGCTGTGGAGTGGAAGAGAAAGGCGGCCAGAAGATGTGATGCCGCGTTGGGGAGGAGACGCTTTTGGTTTTTTAATGTGGTCACCGCGGGGGAGATGTGTACTGGCATCGTGTGGGCAAGTCCATGTTGCAGCCGGTTGATGAGTCGCCGTTGGTGTTTTTGGTCGTCGGTGATTGGGGGAGGGATGGCATGTGTTGTCAGAGGGATGTTGCTGCGGAGATGAGTATCGCCGCTGTCAAGTTGAAGCCGGCGTTTGTCGTCGGTGTGGGCGATAACTTTTATGACCATGGCATCCCGGTGTCTACGGACGGACAGGTCGATCGGTCGTGGAGGGACGTTTATGTGCGCCCGCATGACTCGTTGAGTGATCTGCCTTGGAAGGTCATTTTGGGGAATCATGATCATAAAGGGCAGGTCAAGGCCCAGACGGTTTTGGGAGGAATGAACCGCTGTGGGGCATGCCGGATACCTATTATTTTGAGACAGTGGTGATGTGTTTATGGCGTTTTTGGACACGACGTGTATGTATTACCATGACGATCAGTTGAAGAATGAGTTTACGCAGACCGATGCGATTACCCAGTTTTATCGCGACAATCAAGTCGCCGCGTTGAGAAAGCAATTGGCACAGACAAAGGCCAAGTGGAGGATTGTTTTTGGCCATCATCCCTTCTTCAGCTCTGCGGAGCATGGCCTTGATGAGTCCACCCAGCGCAGACAATTGCAGACCATTCTCATGCCCATTTTCAAGGAGCACAAGGTAGCTGCTTACATTGGCGGCCACGAGCATTCGTTGGAGCATCATGAAAAGGATGGCATAAACTTTTTGTGTCTGGCGCAGGTTCAAAGATTAGTCCACTTGACATGTACGGGGACTACTCGAGATTCGCACTCGATCGCCAGGGCTTCATGGCCTTTTCCTTGACAAAGGACGCAACTCAACTGAAAGTCCAGGCTGTTGACTTGAACGGACATATTGTCTACACCACTTACGTACATCGGCCATAGCCATTGAAAATGTATCCCAGCGGAGATAGTAGAAACGCCTAGCGGTGGTAGATATTTTTTGCTAAACTTGCTCGCGTCACTCGTGTTTTGATGTCGGTAACCACAGAGACCATTGGATGCATTTTTGTTAAAAGTAAGAAAACTTGGATACTTGAGATTTCGTTCTTGTTCCGCCCGGCCAGGATTAGCGGTGGCTTCCTTGCCTGCACATATGGCATTCGCATTGCGCCGATCCATCGCTCGGACAGTGGCAGATGAACATCCTAGCGGGCTTGGTATGCGCTTTTCGGAGACAAGAGCACATGTCAGAGGTCATCCGAACCGATTTGGACGGAGGCAGGCATTGGCCTGGGAGGAATGGAAAAGCCAAACATGTGACGCTTGGCAGCGGCACCCCACATACATTATGCCAATATCTCCCTTGAGCGCTGCGTGGGAGATATGTGCTCTTATCTGTCGTGCTGATTAGGAACCATATTACGTTGAAAGCCGATACGCTCGCAAGGGAGGCTCGTAGGCAATGTTGGACCCCGTTGAGGCAGAATGCCCTTGGATACATTATTTCTCTAGGGCTGACCTGCAACCTGTTGACGTACTGTAGGTGTATAATTCAGGACAATTGCCTGTGCTCCGAGTGCCGAGATCCGTGCCGGCTGTCTCCCAAATTTCAACTGCAGGTACTTGCGGATCATAAATGCTTCCAATTTAGATTCGGCGAGGGGCGTTTGATCCCAATCAAGCCATTGAAACTCTATGCAAGCGAGGACACCTCCACGGTTTCCACACTGAATCTGGGATCCAGCCGCTCGAATGCAAATTTCAATATCCCCTTCTCCGGGCCCCCATAAACAGGGCTTGTCAATAAAGTCAGTACATGGTGAGGTGAGTGCAGTTGAATTCGAACACACCCACCTTTTCTAGTGAACCACGGCACATGGGAGCGTTTGAGCAAACAAACATTAGGAGAGCGCGAGGCGGGCCGGTTCCAATTGCAAAGGTGCAAAGGCTTGCTCTTCTGAATCAATGGAGTTCACACCTGGACGTTGGTGCGGATTTGCGCTAGTTGAAATTGAAAGCGTCGAGCTCTGCGTATAAATAGGAATGGTGAGTCGGGATTCCCCACCGAAATGAACAACCATCAGAGTGACCTTCAAAACATACAATCGACTTTCTCCCTGGTTTGCAGACAAGAAACACAAGGTCTTTTCGCATATCCGCACATACAAATGGCTATCCACACTTTTGCACCGTTTGCGATCGGGGTCTTACTGTTGATGGGAGGATATGTGCGAGGTGAATGCCACTCCTACGTTGCGGCACATGAGATTCTACAAGCCCCAAACAACATTTTGACGTTTGACGACGAGGCCGGGTTCCGTGAAGTCAAGGGAAGACATACAACGTGAACGGATGTGGACCGCATCGCAGCTTTCTGACCGGGCAGCAATACATTGGAAACTACACATTGATGGGACATCAAGCCGGACTCCGAAACGGAGACTGCCTGATCAAACGAGTGAATGATGAGAGCGTGTACGACTCGATGCAAGCGTTGGTGATTCGGACAAACGGATGGACAATGCAGCCGCAGGCGATTGATCTGGATGACCTGGATGCTCAGTCGGGAGTGAGGAGTAACGCAGGATGGAAGGAGAGCATGGCTATGTTTGGATTGGTGGATGGAAAGGTGGTTATGCCCGAGATGAAGTTGTATGACGGGACGCTGTTGAAGAAACAGGAATACACTGTACCGGCCGCTGCGATGAAGGAGATGGAACTAGAGTTGGGGGAGGTGCGGGTGCCGGGGGCTGAGTATGCGTCGAGTGAGATGGTAAACTGTCCGTTTGGGCGTGATAACGAGGAGTCGCAGCGTTGTCGTGTGACGGCTAGATTCGGGAGCGAGATTGACACACTGGTATTTTTGTATGCTGTGAGTCAAAAGAGCAGGAATGATCCGAATGCGGCGGTGTTCTTTTCGGAAATCTTGCTGAGTTGCGGATGTCGGTGCGTGCAGAAGGACTTGGGACCGAGGAAGATGACGGCGGGGGTGCCGGAGTGGCAGGGGAATGTGTGGTGATGGAGAGTTCGGCGCCTAGGACGCAGTGTGATTTGTTGGGGGGGTTGTGGTGTAGTAAGGAGGATATGACGGCTTATGTTGTGACGGGGGGGTGCTTGGGAATGGCAACTTTCCTTGTGATGAGGTGAAGGGAGATAAGGTGATGGTTACCGGGGACTTTAAGCCCAGGAAGGACTTTGTGCCGAATGTTGTCTAGAGGGAAGAGGCGGGGTATGGGGGAGGGAGCGGAATGCTGCAATCTGTCTAGGAAATTAAGCGCAGAGTGTTTGGAGGGTAAGAAACCGGTAAGCACATTATTAAGAATGATACCAGGCAGGACGAGAGCAGAGTAATTGCAGAGTCTGCAACATAACGAATAAATTCATCGGCAAAGTTGCACCTGGTACATGTGCATGGCAAGACCATAAGAAGCTATTTTTATCGCTGCAAAGTCACTCGATTGAGTGAATGCAATCATCGATTCATTTAAACGTCTGCGTGTTGCGGGGCACATGTGGACCAAGTAAAGTTGGATACAAGCGAGTCTTTACTGGTTGATGAGTAAGTTTGGTATGAGAATTGCGGGTAAGCATCAGCAGCCAATGATAAGACAACTTTTGAAAAAGATCTGGATGATTTTCCGCCTAGCGTTATAATCACGGCCAATGATACGGTACCGCGCACCTGGAATCCCATTTCACCCCAAACTGGCTCACTCAGCCGACAACATCCGGATCTGCGTTTGCTAGTAGGGTACTAGGTTTTCAATGAAATGCTTTGACCCACCTCTCTGCAGCTGTGGGAGGAAAAAAAATCTGAATCTCTGCTTCATGCACGCCGCACTACCCCCCACACCCAAACCCCGTGCGAATATCTCCCGTAATCCAGTCAAGCCCGCAACTGTCGCCCAAACACCCACGGTCCCGTCCACTTAATTCCTTGTCATATACGTACATTTCCCTCTTCCCACCCCATCCCCTCCCCATCCTCGGCTACCCTCCAAACCACATCCCCTCCCGACCACCACTACCCACCCCCCATCTCATCCGTCCAACCCCCGTCAACATGTTTGCCTTCACCCCCTCCACCGCCCTCTCCGTCCGTCCCGTTCCCCTCTCCCGCTCCTATCTCTGCGGCGCCCCACTCGTCTCCACCACCTCCACCCCCGTCTCCGTTCGCACCTCCGTCACCATGCAGGACGCCTCCCCTGCCGTCCCTTCCTTCCAAAGCCGCCCAGACTATCCCCAGACATGCCGGGCTACGCAGGCTTCGATCCCCTCGGCTTTTCCAACTTTTTCAACGTCAAGTTTCTTCAAGAGGCGGAAATCAAGCATTGTAAGTCCCGACTTTGAACACTTTTTGCTGCTGCCCGCTTGCCACGACGCTGCTTTGGTACTATGAATGGATGACTGACCTGTTGGTTTCTCACTTTGACATGCTCAGGCCGTGTGTGTATGCTCGCGTAGTAGGATTGCTTGTGCAGGAGTATTACACCTTCCATTTTACGCCGGGGCGCCCAAGCTCGCGCGTGACGTCCATGACTGGGGTGTCGGTCAGGGTTCGCTCAATCAGTTGCTGTTGTGGATCTCTTTGTTTGAAATCATTATTGGCGTTCCCGCCGTCGTGCAAATGGTCGCCTTGGATTCGCCACGCAAGCCGGGCGAATTTGCGTTTGATCCGTTGGGCCTCGGCTCTCGGGCCGAGACGTACACTAGGTTGCAAACTTCCGAGATTAAGAACGGTCGCTTGGCTATGATTGCTGTGGGGGCTTGTTGCATCAGGAATTTTTGACGGGAATGACCCCGATTCAGCAGCTTTTGGCGGGAAAGTTTTTGCCGTAGGAACGGTGAAAGGTGAGGAGGGGCTTGGGTGGTGCAAGTTTGGAACGTGTGCTTGTGGTGCAGTCTGAGAGGTGCGCCCGGTCATGTCGTGTACGTTAGGTGCCCCGTAGTGCTTGTCCAGTCTCGCAGTTTAAAGACGAACAGTTTGTTTTCTATTCTGCTGTGGGGTAGAGTTCTCGTGGAATAGGCGCGGAATTTTGTCATGAGACTTGAAATGGTTACGGACTGTGAGCTTGCATTGCACTCGCCGTAGGTATGTTGCGATTGGGCAAAGTGCCCATGTCAGCGATGCAGTCCTTGCGGAGAGTGTAGTATCCCCGAAAAGGGCAGTCCTATGGCAAGCGATTGGCAGCCTCACCCGCGTTTTCCGCGCATCGATGAGAGAGCTGTTGGAACCGATGGACAAAATGCGCTGTGTGCTTGCTCGCACACTAGAGGCAATATTGTCCATTCTCTTATTTAATGTAAGCGTAGTCTCTACAAGAGCGCCGGCTTCGATCGCCCGCACCGCCACAACTCGCTACGCAACGTTTTCGCCTGCCACGTTGCTCGCGCTGCGGGCCTGGACTGCCAATACAAAGTCCCGCTCCTTGTCCCGGGAACGAATATCCGCCCTGCGGACATTCTCATACAACCCCCCCTTGCCCACTGGCCAACAAGTCCGCCCCATAGCCTGCGACCAAACCGTTGTCTCTCCGTTCAAACAAGGCGTGCGCACAAGGGCCACACAAATGGCCGCCGGCGCCGCCGACATTGCCCACCGAGACAAAGTCAAAGACCCGGAGCGCAAACTGGTACGCCGGATCCCGCCCCCTTTGCACAACACCCTCCAGGAACCGAACTTCAAGTTTCAGCCCCTGGCCTTCGACTCCTTGGGTGCCCCATCCCTCGCCTCTATTCTGTTCCTCGAGGACTTCATCCCGCGCATCGCAGAGAAGTTCAACACAACCACAGGAGTGATCTGCAGACGTATTTACTCGCGCATAAGTTGCACACTGTGGTCTTCTGTTACAATGGCGATTCTATCGCGAGCCCCACTGCACGTGCCTAACGTGGAACATTCGGTTAGTTCTTAGCCGTATAGTCAGTCCTGCAGTGTATACGATAGATACTCGATGAGGGAAAGTCTCTTCTTGGAAGAGATAAATCCGGCTTATCCAATCGCGGGTTGAGTCCTGTTAAATTGGTTTCGTGATCCTAGCACTGAACTATACTCCAGCTCCGCCTATCAGGTACGGTGCGCGAAATAACTGTTTTTGCTATATTTTGAATAAAAAACAGTCAGATTGAAAAACTAAACTTACTCTTACCAAGACCAACATGATCCAAGCGATCGTGCGGCGGTCTTGTCGTCAGCCTTTCCCTCAACCTACGAGAAAATCCGATTGGCTGGCCTTCCATCCCCTCCCCATTCTTCTCTGCCTTCCATCTAGACTTCCCCTCGAGCAATGCACGAATCATCGCTTTGAACCATCCGGTGCCCCTCTTAGGAACCTGATCGTCGCCACATCCCTCCTTCAAGATTTAGTACAGGCTTGTCGGAACACCCTTCACCTACTATAAGGCGTTCCCGACCCACGTGCGTGTTTCCTCACGCACCGTCTTTACGCCTCAGCCTGTCTCGTGGCACACGCTTTCCGTTTGTCCGCCATGCAACACTCTCAGAGTGCTGCTCTCCAGTTTCACGACCTTCAAAAGACCTCCTACGAGTCCCTGACCAGCGTCACCCTCACTGACCACGCCTGGCCCCAGGCTGGCCTTCCAATACGGCTGGGTGGTCATGGTTTCTAAGTGGTTAATCCCAGTCTTCATGTCGCTGCCGCCGCCGGCATCATCGACTCGGCCCCTGCCCGAGCCTGCACCGTTCGGAACTTGTCACCGCGCACCTCCCGGCTGCTCGGGCACCCTGCCGCCCGAAGTTCCCTCCCTTCACAAACAGAACCTTTTGAACGATCTTTCGTCGCCGCAGTCCACGTCTACTCGTCCCGCCCTGACCTTGGCCCTTATGCTGTCAACGTCCTTGCTGCACCCAGTAATACTCTGTTCATCTCAACAGGGTGCAGTAGGACGCTACGGTCCGGGCCTCACTGGAAGGACGAACAGCAGAATACCATCTGCGTACCCTCCCCACGCAATAATGCGTACATACGACCCCGCATTTGCAGATTAGCCCCCCGCCACAGCCCTGCCCCTGCCTTTCTTACCGCCCTCCCCTCCAACACCACCACTGATCCCGCTATCCGCTGAACAGTGATGCCCAGGCACCACCTAGGCCTCGCGTTCTTCCCCTTGGCCCGCCACCTACTTGCTACCGCTGTCGCGGATAGATGGGTATCTTTTGGGCTCACGCTGCCAACCTCTGGAGGTCTGGTTTCGGCAGACTCCACCCTCACAATTCGGTTCGTAACGTGCTTGCTTTCGATTTGATCGCGCTTGCGGTCGATTTGATCGGGGCTGCCGGACGTGACTTTGAGTTCGAGACCACTCTCCCCATCCCCTTCGCCGAGCTGCGGCAAGCAGATACTCTCCTGTAGTGCTAAGCCATGCCCTGTTCGTCCGACTCCTACCCCATCGCTCTTGATATCACTATCGTCTCCCGAATCAAATCCACCGCACGCACAAAGGCGACACAATTTGTTAGTGATCCGCTGGGATCGCCCATGGAGGCAAGATTCGCAACCTCGGGCCCGTCAACCCCATAATCTCTGTAAAGGCCCAGTACCCTCCTCCAGCTTTACCTTCCAGCCTATCGCCTTTGATTCTCTGCGCCCTTTCAAATGCCATCTCTCGCCTCTTGTGAATTCAGTCATGAATTCATTCATTCCTTCATCCCCACACACGGCCACCGATTCTTTACCGGTACCGTTACAATCCGCCGCAGGAACTATCAACGCCTCTGTTCTGTCGTTTGGTCGTCTGTAGCGATTCCGTCCTGTCCCGGGTCCCTTCGCACGCCACCATACGGCATATACGGTTAGTTCCTAACTGCACGGTCAGACCAGTCACTGCAATCACCCATAAATCGTGGAAGTAAAATAAAAGGGAAATAGGGAGTGTGTTTTCTGTGGGAGCTCGGAGGGCTGACAACCAGGGGAGTTTGTGAGGGAGGAGGCGTTGTGTAACAAAGAAAATAGCAGACGACTTCATTCCATCTAGAAAGATGTGGGGAGGCCAGACAACAAACAGGCAGCGTTTGAGGAGACCACTAATGCGGTGTGTCGTTGCAAAGGAATTGATCTGGCCCCCGAGAAATACCCCAAGGCTCCATTGGCGACAGCTCTTGCCGGCCCGTGATAATGGAAAAAGCTTCCGGACACCATCCTCCCACAGTGGAGATTGGAATGGGGAGGAGCATGGCCCTATCAGGAGATGCAGAAAGAAAAAAGTGAATGTCGGTAGTCTGAACTGACCCGACCTTGCCTTAGGCTCGTACAGCCCAGCTACCTGGAAACAACTTAAAGCGAACTGGGAGCTCAGCGTCTGCAGAATGCAGTGGGATTCGGGACAATGTAATCACAGCGGCTGAGGTCTAAAGTATAGAAATGAGTCTGTTGTGGACTTGCTGTCCTAGCGTGCAGCCGAATCTGATAAATGCGAACCACGAACGGAGCATACTTTCGTACAAAGCAGTTGCAAGGCACCCCTTCATTGAAGCCTTATGTCCTGGAAAAACCTGGAAAAACCTGCGACTCGCTTTGCCTGAGGTGGTATCGCTCTGAGCCTGGGGATGTTTGCCTTCATGCTCGCCTGTTGCAGGTCTACATTGGGGGGAAAGGTTTGGGTGTTTTACTCTTGGAAGATGCATCCGATCTATCTATGGTCTACATTGTGTCCGAATAATAATTCTTGATCCCCACAGGTTTCGAATGACAT
Source organism: Kappaphycus alvarezii (assembly GCA_002205965.3). Lineage (NCBI taxonomy): Eukaryota > Rhodophyta > Florideophyceae > Gigartinales > Solieriaceae > Kappaphycus > Kappaphycus alvarezii. The sequence goes on along the minus strand of NADL03000699.1, from coordinate 954,324 downwards.
GGCTGGCCAAGTAACTGTGAGGACTATGGAGACCTTCGGGCGGATATGATCCGCCCTGTCGCGGCAGCCGCGTTTCTCCCAACTCAGCGTGTCTTGTGGCTGGCCTTGCGCCAGTCCTGTAAGGTTGTACCCTCCTATTCGCTCTCTATACATACGTAGATGCCGTCTCCCTTTCTGGGAACAGCCGTTGGTGCCATCTAAACAATAAAGCACAAGAATATTTTCCCATACAAGTCTTATCGACGACCATCGTATGAAATTGGCCTCGTCATAACGCGGACGAATTCCGCATCTCTGACGTCCATACAACACCACAGGAATTTTGATCCGCTAGCTCTCGACTCGTTTGGATCAACATCTGGGATAACATCCAAGATCATGAAGAGATACGCGGCCGTTTTCGCGTCTTGCAGCGGATGCTCTACGGGAGTGAAGACTCGCCTGCATTAGAAGCTTAGCTACGCAGTTGGGTCAACATGAGCGGAGTCTGTTATGTGTCGTGCACCGCAACGAGCAAAATTTAGTTACCCCATGCAAACTTCATCTGTAAAGGACTTTGCTGTGTTGCATCCTATCTTTTTGAGTCGACAAGAATGTTTTCAATATTCCCCACCAGCCCTTAATCATCACTCGCTGTAACAACCTTTGCCATGAGCTAATCAACAAAGCTACCGAGATATCTGATATTGCCTCGTTCCGTTAGATGGACACTGAAACTTAATTGCACCCGTTATACACCATTTCTAGACATTACGACTCACTTCACCTGACCTTTTTCCTTGTTACGATGTTTCTTCTATATATTGGACCTCTAAACCCGTTTCAGCTTCTAGCTTCTAAAAATTTTCTTTGTGTACCGAATTTCATAGCTCTGATCTCCAAAATGCCCCTTATTCTGCTTCGAAGCCTTTCTACTACCTTACTTCTTTCCGTCTGTGTGCTGCAGCACCTCTCCTAACGATTTTTTACCTACTCGTTTAGCCAATACAAGAAACGCTCTCCTGGGAAGGAAAATGAGCATTCAACCTTGAGATAGGTCAAATAAGTATCGCATCAACGATTCCGATAATGTAAACGATGAAAAAGGTTCAGCTATTTAATAGATGAAGGGTCTGCGAGCGGGTAGATGTGCTTTGTCTGTTTTAAGAGGTAACTCCTTTATTTTAGATCTCATGTTTTCTCATTTTAAGTACACAGCAGAGTAGTCTGACAAACCTACCTAAAATCAGACTATTTTTCAACTTGGTAGGTTTGCAACACAGTGGTAGGAGACAATTTCAGCCATCCGTTCACCGCAGATAATCGCGTACCACATAGCACCATCAAGTCAAACCAAATCGGCACTCAGGACCCTAAAGCTGGGATACAAGCAAGATCGCATAGATAACACACACAAGTGGGGACCCCAACAAGTGATGTCCGATCAAAACATCAATCAGTTAATTACGTAAGATCACTACAGTCTTACGAGAAAAAGATCATAAAACCGTGTGACGTCATATAATTCATGTGGTTGAATACATGTCGAACACGTAATTGCACTCTGCTCTCAAACAAGCATCAAAACAGATATGGGAATACGCGTAACTTCCATGGACATGGTTGCGAAACTTCTATCAGGATGAAGAGAGGTGGCCGACAGCCTTTATTTATCGCCTCATTCGACCATCAGAAATCGCAACCACCATTGATCGAGTCCTTACTCTTTCTCTATCAAATATAGACAGACATAATCGCTCTTTATTTTACTTGAGCTCAAGGAGCTAAAATATTAGTTATGATTCAAAAAAAGGGGATCTTTCGAGCTGTAGGCTGGTCAACATTTCGCAATTACTTGTCAGTTCGGATAAAATCAAACATCTTAATGGCTCTATAATTGAAATGAAAGTAGCGATTTATTCTAGAAGGATGAATGATACAGTTTTAGCGTGGCACACAACGCCCATATAAATGCTTCTTTGGACAATGGGGATGATACATACCAATAGGTTATTGAATCAATTGACATTGAGTAAAATAAAATTTGGAAAAGGAAATAATAGTTACATTCCCGTTTAAGAGTAAAACCAGAAGATTGGGTGATGTTTAATCATAAATTATTAGATTATTAACATTAAGATGCAGCGCGTTTTTAATTAAAAGAAGATTTTTTAGGAAAAATCCGATTAAACGCTCGTGCAGACATTTTTGGCCACTTGCAAATTGCGGTAAAAGCTTCAGGAGAACTCCCAACGAGTAATTTGACTATTTCGTCAATTTAACTACCTCACCTAAGAAAAATTGCTGTTGATGTATGGCATTGACTACTCATTTGTTCCCGATTCTATGTCTTTAATCATTTCTGAAGTCTATTGTGAATCAGTTGGATGACTATTCTAGCCACCGGCGCTCGCCTAAAATCGAGCGCATGGTCGTATAAATGGTTGATATTGTACAGGCAGTGCTGGCAGTGCACCCCACCACTCCCCTGCTTCATCGTCTGCTCCCTGCGTCAACTGCTGCGTGCACCTCTCCCTACCCGCGCTGCCCACGTTCCTTCCGTTATTACCGTGCTTCTTTACTGCTGTACTGCTTTATCATTGTTTTGCTGTTGTTGTCCTGTTGCTGTTGTCCTGCCCTCTGAATTGGAAACTCGGAGCGATCAGGAAGTTATTGAAATGTGACTGATGGATCTGACGGCTTTTCCGCCCGAGATTTGACCGTCACAGGACGCTTTATGACCCTTTCTTTATTCTGTGTTGCAATGGATGATGAACAAGAAAGAAATAGTATATTATTGTGATTAAGCCCTTTCGTAATCCTTGACACATCGATTTCAACCCTCTGGAGCCAGATTACTGACCTCTTCAACCTCAGTACTCGAGCTGATCACACGTCCTCCCTCCTGAGACTACAGGGAACGATGAAATAGATGAAACCCCTTCGAATTTCTTAAAAAAATTATTATTACAAAGGAGGCAGAATATACTAGCATATCAAATAGTCAAAATCAACACACATGAAAAATTGAAACAACCTGTAAAACCAAGTATTTGATTGAAACAATGCGGTACCATTTGCGCAGAGTACGAATGAATGGAAGTGAGAATAATAGTTCTATAATAATAATTGAGCGTGTATTCCATGTTGAGCACAAAGTAGATAAAGAGATATATCTTACATCATAATTAAGCTGCAACAATTACGAACTTAAAAATAGAGTTGGGAGCCATTAAAATCCAAGCCTATAATTACATGGGGACGAATTACGAATTTTGTTGTTTGAGTTTATAGAAATGGTGTTATTGATAATAAGGTCATCAGTGTATGAGGTATATAGACCTTCACTAGTAAGCCTCAACTCCACCAGAAGGTATTATTTAAGCATTTGAAAAAAGTCATGACAATTTAATATGGGTTTACATCGGGTTTGGAACTTTTGGGGTGAAAATGAATGTTACAAAAAGGCAGTGATGTTAAAATTGCCTTTAAGAAGTAATTGTTACGCAATGAACGTTTTTGGGCAATCTAATTTACTGTACTGCGGACTATCTGATTTTTCGACATGGTTCACCAGGCTGTATCTCGGGCCATGACTAGTAGATAGTTGCACGTTTTCTTCATAGAACTACTCATTCCGCCATATATCACTTCCCAGAATAGAGCTACGGTACTTTTCTGGTTCTTTTAAGCTTTATATTTATATTTAGTTTACCTTGGTACTTAAAACAACCTCAGACCAATTCAACGTGGTACTGGTGGAATCGAAATAGGAAAATGAGAACGAATACATGAAGATACGAGTACTTCCATCATATTATTCGCATCTTTCGGGAGTAGTTTCGCACGATAGTACTATTGTTTTACATTGTCTTACTCAAAGAGTGCTATTGATGAGCAGCTCGCAGTTATGAAGAATCCATTTGTCAGGGTCCCCTCTCACTAACTCCACGTATGTTTGATAACTCTACTCAGAAATTAAATATCATGGGATTCTTAAATTTGAATCCCAAATTTCGTCATCAGCTTCTACAGTCTGCCTCTGTATCTTCTTCGAGTTTTTTTCTCGTGGTAGTTTAATATGTGATGATAATACACTTCTGGAACAATAACCTTGGATAAAAAGTGTGCATATAATTGCATCTTCGATTTACAAAACAATAAACTCACATTTAAGCCTCTTTAGCTCGTGCGAAAAGTATTTCATGACAATCATGATATTAAAACTAAGTCAACTTTAGTCCTCTACACAACATCCGGCGGTACTTCTCGGGTAGGGAATTTCAATTTTTTCCTGCAAGCCAGTGTTCATATATCCTACAAGTTGTACTTATAATTCTTATAGGAGACCATTGGGATATATGAATAGAAGATCTTCTCAGCACTGGGCACGGTAACCTTAACGTGTTTGCCTGCAAATTACCATGAAGTTCGTATCTTATCCATGTTATTGCCGTTAAGAACGAATGCTTAACGGTAATTTGTGAACAGACACCGCCTCGAAATTTGTACTTTGAAATAGTGAAACGATAAAAGTGGCTCAAAGTTGCTTTGAATTTTAGTCATAAAATCGATCATGCTGCACATGAGTTCAAGCACATCGGCGATATTATCTGAAACTAATATTGTTTAATCATTGTCTTATTTGTTGCATTTTTCGCTACATTTGATTTATTTGATCAATATATCCTACCTTTTGTATATTTTTCACTGCCACCAACGCTAAATCAAATTTTAAGGCAAAAATTTGACATTCTCTCCCAAGTCAAATTATTTAAAATTTTTAGACCCCTATACCTCATTGCACGGGCTTTGGCTCTTTTCATTCGTCCTAGAAGAGTATAATACAAGATATTAGAACTTATGCAACTCTTTCATTAACTCATGTCCAAGGGTAGGAAAATAAATTGATAACTGAGCCACCCCCAGTGTGATTAGTTCTTACTACTCACTATGAATTAAAAATAAATGAAAAGACTGCAAGTTTACGTAAAAGAGCATCTTACGGTATATCGTAATTATTGTTTCGTAATAATTTAAAGTATGAATTTACTATAAATTACTTGGAAATGAGAGGTTTTGAAAATCAAAAATTTGAGTAGTATCCACTTTTTCCAATTTTCAATCATATTGAAGAACAGAGCAATCAAATAGTGACAGTCAACTGATTTCGGGCCGAAAATTTTCGAATAGCTATCTTTGAAAAGGAGCACTGTCCTGTTCATGTTACTTCACTGTACTGTAAGGACTGTGACTAGTTTTAAATACCTGAGGATTGAGATATGTCCCTTTGAGTTTTACGTCTTCTTATTTAGCGTTGTATAATCTAGCTATGATTTCAACCTAAAGTATCTATCTCATAGTTTTCCTGAATCCCTGGAACTTTCGCGGACTTTTAACCTGTTTTACGGCATCCCATTTCCACAAGTAAACATTCTCCTGACTTTTTACACTATACTCGGCCGCTCCATCACACTTTTCCTGGATTTAGCTGCTCCCTACTTGTTCAGCTTTTACAGAGATGGCCAAGACTACTTCACCAGATGTTTGAGTATTATGTTGTATTGAATCACTTCAACTCTGATAACTTCTTGCATGCAATTCACCGGATCTGTTCTCTTCAAAAACGTCACTTTATGTTTAAATTTGAACATTTTATTTCATATTTCAGTAAAATTGGGTTCAACAGGTAATCTAATCACCAAAGCATAGGATGATCCGTTAACCAACACAGAATAATTTCCTCCATTACTACTCAAAAAAATCAAATATTGTGAACGAAATAACTGCCTCCTTGAACTGTAATTTATGGATTTAAAATTACATTTGGCTATGTGCTCTGTTAGTTTATTCGTTTTAGTAGGGAGTGTCTCCTAACAAAAAATCGAATTTTAAGTGTCTTAAATTTAGCTCCATGCTCATTTGATGTTTTTGTGGAATCTGCAGAAAAATTTTCATTGATACTTGGAAGTAATCAATTTTCTGATTATTTGCTTCCAATAATATCTCAAAAGCCAACTAACAGCGTTTATAATCATTTATTCCAGATAATTTATATGTTATTTTGAATTAAAAGTTACTTGAGAAATATTCTACCGCTGATTTTGCTTTGTAATCAATTCATTCATATTTAATGCTTCCTCTTTGTTGTCTTGTGCAAACATTTTCACATTCCGCTTTTCAGAATAATATTAACGTAAAAGGCTGTCTTTGAAAATTTTGAGAAATAAGATTTTAGACTGAGTGGTCAGTGGACCCGCTTCTTTTTCATCAGTTATTTGTTTCTCATATTTAGAAGACTTTATTTTCAGAATAGGTTTTAATCTCAATGTTTAGTGAATATTACCATTTCCAAAAGCTTTCCTTGGAATCAAAAATTCAGATAAAGTTTGATTATGTGGAAGGGACATATCGAAACACTGCTAGAATTCAATCCACGGACTAGGAAACGGCACATCTATCAGGATCACAGTTATATGTATATCACAATATTTAAAATCTATTTCGGAAACGCAAAACACAAGAAACTAGTGGGAGTTTCATATTTCAGGAAAGAGCAAGACGATTTCCCGTTTTATTGAGCTTTGTAGCTTCCATCTTTTCAATTACCCAAATTATGTTCATTATTATATTGCACATCAACATCTGCTCCCATCTTCCAAAATTTGGCGTTTTGACGCTTTTCCTCAAATTTTATGACCAAATGAATCTATACCTTTTTAGAAACTATTTGATGAACTTGTTGTATGTTTCTTTCCAATTTCCGTGCTCTTGTGGAAGAAAATTCCCCACATCCTCTACACTCGAGTTTACAGCTCGAACCATTCCAAGGCAGAACAGAACAATTAACTCATGATATTGCTTTAAAGAATATGTAACCAAGTCGGATGGACAGCTAGCAGTAAGTACCGGGCAGTTCTTCAAGCCGTAAATTGTGTCCAGCGCATGTGATACTAGGGCGGGACTAGTGTTGAAATGTTTGTACAATACATTCTGAATTTATGGATGCTTACCTGCATGGGTATTAGCAGAAATATAGCTGAGTTTGAATTCGTCGCAAGAACATGTGCGATTCGTGCCGGATTCGTGTTTAAATGCTGTCCAATGCACACTGGGTGAATTGCCTCGGTGTGAGCAGCTATCAAAACATCAAATTTTCGCCCGTGGCAAATTGTCGCGTCGGATCTAATGAAATTTTTATTTTTCAGGAAAGTACCAGTATGACCCGGATAATACTGAGAACAATAATGATTCTCTACTAATTTTCGGATACTAGTAGTACTGTAATATGTGTATGCTATGCTAAGTTCAGTCTCCTTGAATGTTTTTTCTGTCTGTAGCTTTAATGGAAGTGTAGTTTTTTCTTGTCTACTTAAACCACAAATAGCAAAGGTATAGAGGATGAACAGCTATTGTGGTCATCAGTTGAAATATTCAGTGCAGTTTTAGAAAAATGCCTATAATACCATGACAAATGTCCAATTTACGCATCTCTTACCTCACAGATGAATATTATAGGTTATAAAAAGGCGTTTCTATTATTTACTCTTGATCCTCCATGGGAAATTGTTTCTTTATAGGCCTTTTTCATTTGAAATTGTTTCTTTGTAGGCCTTTTGTCATTTGTTTATGAGCGGTACTAAGTTTTTTGTCGGCTCTATTTTTAGCAATTAGATAAGCTACGTATCTTTTAGTTAATAATTACAGCTATTTTTCTTTTTACATCATATTTCTCTCCTGATAGACGAGAAAAGGCGTACTCTCTAGCCCATCAGAAAGTTTTACACTACTCTCAGCCTCAAATTACACCTTTTTCGTCAACTTCTTTCGGTAAATTTAGATATGGCTAAATCTCTCAAAGCGATAATTTATCACTGCCTGGATAGCATAACTTTCACCACCTCATACTTCTTGTGCGCCAAATCTCTGGCAGAACGTGGGATGATGCAACGCTGATTTTGATAACAAAGAATCAGCAGCTATTAGGGATTTCGTTTTATATTTCGTGTTAACTGTCCGAGACTATCTTTTGATCGCTTTTGTTATGTTCAAAGGTCGTTTGAGGAAAAATTCAGGATGAAATCAGTGAAAAGCATTAGCGCTCTCACGATCTCCAATACGTTTGTTGAATCTACAGAGAGTTAAGAGCTCCTTATTGCAAAGATTTCGTCCTTGCTTTAAACAGGACGACACATGGACAGCGCTCCTATCAATCTTCTGTGAACAAATAATAGTACGATACTCAGATAGGGGAGTTTTCCATGAACGTGGGCCGTTTTCTTGATTTGCCCCAGCTAGTCTTGGCATATCGATACTGTAATTGATCCTATTAGCTATCTTCTGGATTTAACTCTTTTCCTTGCTTTTGGTACGAAAGGTCATCATCTCGCGGTCTGGTGTTTTTTGATTGTTTTGTTTGAAGGCGTTAGTGGTCGCCGTTTCACACGCTTCCCTGTGGGCTTTACCATAAGGTAATTGTGCTCCGTGCATGCACCTAGAGGCGGGTACACCCGCACTAATCGACAGCATACTCTCTTTCACAGTTTTACCAATCCCTCTTCGACGTGAATATTCTCATGATAGTTTCGGTTGAATATAGGGAGGGGTACTTCAAGACGTATTCAGTTGCATCCCGTGTGGCGGGAACCGCTGTCTACGCTCTTGTATTAGTATGAAGCCCTTGTCATACCCTTCATTTGCTCTATCTCAGAACTGGGATGTGGATGACCGTTTATTGATACACCTAACATACGAGATAATCGTTTAGCCCATCGTGCAATGAAGTTTTCAGTAGGTCTTACGACGTTCAGGGCATTGGACTCTATCGCAGTACCTGATGTCAGTCACAACACCGCCCACTTGTTTACTGGGCTACCTGATACGTTCCCGTTGGCGCAAGTGCTCAGTTCTTCATACTGTCGAACCTACAACATGGTTTGAGTGCAGGTTCATTGGACTCCCAACATTCGCACCACTCGCAGTGAAGCGCAGCGCAGTCTTCCAAGAGTAAAACACCCAAACCTTGTCCACCAGCAGTGAACCACCTTATTTAATAAGTATACCAACCCATTCAAGTAAACCCCTTTTTACCTTATATACCCTCGGTGTTGGCTCATTATTTATCACTGATGTATGAATGTGCAACGCAGCAAAGTCATTGAAAGATGTCGTTTGAATAGGGCAACTGAAATATGCGCGATGCGGAGCACGACACATAACAGACTCCGCTCATGTTGACCCAACTGCGTAGCTAAGCTTCTAATGCAGGCGAGTCTTCACTCCCGTAGAGCATCCGCTGCAAGACGCGAAAACGGCCGCGTATCTCTTCATGATCTTGGATGTTATCCCAGATGTTGATCCAAACGAGTCGAGAGCTAGCGGATCAAAATTCCTGTGGTGTTGTATGGACGTCAGAGATGCGGAATTCGTCCGCGTTATGACGAGGCCAATTTCATACGATGGTCGTCGATAAGACTTGTATGGGAAAATATTCTTGTGCTTTATTGTTTAGATGGCACCAACGGCTGTTCCCAGAAAGGGAGACGGCATCTACGTATGTATAGAGAACGAATAGGAGGGTACAACCTTACAGGACTGGCGCAAGGCCAGCCACAAGACACGCTGAGTTGGGAGAAACGCGGCTGCCGCGACAGGGCGGATCATATCCGCCCGAAGGTCTCCATAGTCCTCACAGTTACTTGGCCAGCCATGTCATTCGAAACCTGTGGGGATCAAGAATTATTATTCGGACACAATGTAGACCATAGATAGATCGGATGCATCTTCCAAGAGTAAAACACCCAAACCTTTCCCCCAATGTAGACCTGCAACAGGCGAGCATGAAGGCAAACATCCCCAGGCTCAGAGCGATACCACCTCAGGCAAAGCGAGTCGCAGGTTTTTCCAGGTTTTTCCAGGACATAAGGCTTCAATGAAGGGGTGCCTTGCAACTGCTTTGTACGAAAGTATGCTCCGTTCGTGGTTCGCATTTATCAGATTCGGCTGCACGCTAGGACAGCAAGTCCACAACAGACTCATTTCTATACTTTAGACCTCAGCCGCTGTGATTACATTGTCCCGAATCCCACTGCATTCTGCAGACGCTGAGCTCCCAGTTCGCTTTATGTTGTTTCCAGGTAGCTGGGCTGTACGAGCCTAAGGCAAGGTCGGGTCAGTTCAGACTACCGACATTCACTTTTTTCTTTCTGCATCTCCTGATAGGGCCATGCTCCTCCCCATTCCAATCTCCACTGTGGGAGGATGGTGTCCGGAAGCTTTTTCCATTATCACGGGCCGGCAAGAGCTGTCGCCAATGGAGCCTTGGGGTATTTCTCGGGGGCCAGATCAATTCCTTTGCAACGACACACCGCATTAGTGGTCTCCTCAAACGCTGCCTGTTTGTTGTCTGGCCTCCCCACATCTTTCTAGATGGAATGAAGTCGTCTGCTATTTTCTTTGTTACACAACGCCTCCTCCCTCACAAACTCCCCTGGTTGTCAGCCCTCCGAGCTCCCACAGAAAACACACTCCCTATTTCCCTTTTTATTTTACTTCCACGATTTATGGGTGATTGCAGTGACTGGTCTGACCGTGCAGTTAGGAACTAACCGTATATGCCGTATGGTGGCGTGCGAAGGGACCCGGGACAGGACGGAATCGCTACAGACGACCAAACGACAGAACAGAGGCGTTGATAGTTCCTGCGGCGGATTGTAACGGTACCGGTAAAGAATCGGTGGCCGTGTGTGGGGATGAAGGAATGAATGAATTCATGACTGAATTCACAAGAGGCGAGAGATGGCATTTGAAAGGGCGCAGAGAATCAAAGGCGATAGGCTGGAAGGTAAAGCTGGAGGAGGGTACTGGGCCTTTACAGAGATTATGGGGTTGACGGGCCCGAGGTTGCGAATCTTGCCTCCATGGGCGATCCCAGCGGATCACTAACAAATTGTGTCGCCTTTGTGCGTGCGGTGGATTTGATTCGGGAGACGATAGTGATATCAAGAGCGATGGGGTAGGAGTCGGACGAACAGGGCATGGCTTAGCACTACAGGAGAGTATCTGCTTGCCGCAGCTCGGCGAAGGGGATGGGGAGAGTGGTCTCGAACTCAAAGTCACGTCCGGCAGCCCCGATCAAATCGACCGCAAGCGCGATCAAATCGAAAGCAAGCACGTTACGAACCGAATTGTGAGGGTGGAGTCTGCCGAAACCAGACCTCCAGAGGTTGGCAGCGTGAGCCCAAAAGATACCCATCTATCCGCGACAGCGGTAGCAAGTAGGTGGCGGGTCCAAGGGAAGAACGCGAGGCCTAGGTGGTGCCTGGGCATCACTGTTCAGCGGATAGCGGGATCAGTGGTGGTGTTGGAGGGGAGGGCGGTAAGAAAGGCAGGGGCAGGGCTGTGGCGGGGGCTAATCTGCAAATGCGGGGTCGTATGTACGCATTATTGCGTGGGGAGGGTACGCAGATGGTATTCTGCTGTTCGTCCTTCCAGTGAGGCCCGGACCGTAGCGTCCTACTGCACCCTGTTGAGATGAACAGAGTATTACTGGGTGCAGCAAGGACGTTGACAGCATAAGGGCCAAGGTCAGGGCGGACGAGTAGACGTGGACTGCGGCGACGAAAGATCGTTCAAAAGGTTCTGTTTGTGAAGGGAGGGAACTTCGGGCGGCAGGGTGCCCGAGCAGCCGGGAGGTGCGCGGTGACAAGTTCCGAACGGTACAGGCTCGGGCAGGGGCCGAGTCGATGATGCCGGCGGCGGCAGCGACATGAAGACTGGGATTAACCACTTAGAAACCATGACCACCCAGCCGTATTGGAAGGCCAGCCTGGGGCCAGGCGTGGTCAGTGAGGGTGACGCTGGTCAGGGACTCGTAGGAGGTCTTTTGAAGGTCGTCAAACTGGAGAGCAGCACTCTGAGAGTGTTGCATGGCGGACAAACGGAAAGCGTGTGCCACGAGACAGGCTGAGGCGTAAAGACGGTGCGTGAGGAAACACGCACGTGGGTCGGGAACGCCTTATAGTAGGTGAAGGGTGTTCCGACAAGCCTGTACTAAATCTTGAAGGAGGGATGTGGCGACGATCAGGTTCCTAAGAGGGGCACCGGATGGTTCAAAGCGATGATTCGTGCATTGCTCGAGGGGAAGTCTAGATGGAAGGCAGAGAGGAATGGGGAGGGGATGGAAGGCCAGCAAATCGGATTTTCCCGTAGGTTGAGGAAAAGGCTGACGACAAGACCGCCGCACAATCCCTCGTACAGGATCATCAATGGCGGTAGGCACCAAGGCTTTAGTCAATATTCGGCGAACAACTGAGCGATCATTGGCGTGATCTTGCCCGGGCGAGATTGGAGATGAGGCAACTCGGCAGTGGCGCGCAAACAAAGTGTGGCGACAGGTAGCTCAGGAACTGTACTGTACAGTACAGCGGTGGTGTTTTGTACAGTGCCATACTGTAGATGGTCCCAAGCTGGCCTGCAAGGGGCAGTGGCTTAGGGATGTTCACTGTAACGTACAGTACGGTATAATGTTCGGTATGCAGTTACCGTAATGTAGCAAGGGAAGCAACTCTCGACCTCGCCGCTTCTCGCCGAGATCAGATGTTGCATCATGTACAAATTCATCAAACGTACGGAGAGTTGGGTACATGACCTCAAAATATTCGCAACTCCCACCTCACTCACACAACTGCAACTCCCAGTCCACAAACGATCGCTCCCTCGCACTTGTCCGATACACCACCCATGTCAACCACTAAACCTCTGATCGTTGTGCTGGGTCTAGGCGAAATGGGTCGCATCCACGCATCCAACCTATCCAAACACCGCTTGATTCTCCTCGGACTCGCTTCTACCCGTCACGAAATCCTCACCTCTACCGCCTCCAGTCTCTCCGCAGATCGTCTGTACAACTCCTATGACGCTGTCTTTGACGATCCTCAAGTCGCCGCCGTAGTCATCGCAACGCTTCCCCCCACCCACCCCGAACTCATCTGCAAAGCAGCTCAAGCTGGCAAGCATATATTTTCAGAAAAACCGTTAGGCTATGCAACTAGTCAAATCAACGCAGCGTTAGAAAAAGTAGACAAAGCTGGTGTGCGCTTTATGTGTGGGTTTATGCGCCGTTGGGATCCGGACTACATTCTCGCTAATGAAAAAGTGCATAGCGGCCAGCTCGGTGCCCCTATAGTTATCAAGTGCACATCAGGCGATCCCGAATACCCGGAAAAGAATTGGCGTGGAGCGGCTGAACATAGTATGCTCAAAGATTTAGGGGTTCATGACATTGATTTGGCCCGATGGCTGACACGCAGTGAGGTCAAGCGAGTCTATGTCGTGCTCGATGCGTTGACATACCCTCAAATCAAACAACTAGGCGACTCTGATGTTGCCGTCGCTATCTTGGAGATGGAGTCCGGCACCAAAGTGATGGTTCACCTGAGCCGAGCGTTTGGTTTTGGGTATGATGTCACAACGCAGATATTCTGTAAAGATGGAATGATGGAGGTTGGCGAATTGAAGAAGAGGGCCGTGGTCACAGTCCGCGAAAGAGGGCAATGCTCGGATGTGGCATGGCATTACGGGCAGCGGTTTGAAGCTGCCTTTGAGAAAGAGATGAGTGCGTTTGTAGAATTGGTTTTGGTGCCGAATGACGAGGACGCTGACATGTTGATCCGATCGAGCTCGAGCTATGCTCGAGGTCATGATGGTTACATGGCGACACTAGTAGCAGAGGCGTTGGTTCGATCGTCCAAATCAGGGATGCCGGAGATGGTATTGCAGCCATGACTTGTCGGGAAAGGATGCGGATGGACACAGACTTGTATGTACAAGTGGGTAGACAAAGTTGAAAAACATACACAAAAGAAAGAGTACCGTTTGAAGCAAAGCGGCGGTCAGATTAACAGGGGACTGAGCGAGCATCCGACATCCAATCGATATTGAACGAGTCTATAAATGCCCGCAAAATGAATCCAACAGCCAGCAATAACGGCGATATGCATAATCTGATGGCTGGCCCCCAGCGATCGTGATAGCCGACACGGCAACATTCGGGAAAGCGGACGACGTAGATGACGGCACCGAAAAAGTAAACGAGTATAGAAGCGGCGGCGCTGCCCAGTAGAAGCGGAAACTTGTCACGTGTCCAGGAGTGCAAGAGGCCAGCGTGGACCAGCGGGAAGATGGCGGAAGCGCCGAGACCACAAAAGACGGCGGCACGGACAAGGCGTGCACCGGGGCCCTCGAAGAAGGGACTGAAAATGGCGAAGAGGGTGGCGATTTCGCAGAGTATGACAAGTAGATAATATGTGTAGGCAGTGTGTGGTCGGCAATAGAAGAGATGGTAAATGCCAGTGATGGCATGGCCGCAGCAGAGGAGTGAGATGCCGACGAAATCTAGTTTGCTGAGAAGTTTACAAACAGTCGGGGAATATATCCAGCAGGCGTGGAAGGTGGTGGAAAAGGCCATGCAGAATGTGGCGGCGACAAGTAGGGGTAGGAGGGCTGCTTTGTGGGAAGCGATGAGTTGCGAAAAGGCGTAGGGGAAGGCGGAAGTGATGCAGGCGTTGGAGAGGCCGGAGAGACGGAGGGAGGAGAGAAGGGAGGTGGGGCTGAAGGGGTTGGGAGTGTTAGAGTGGAGCGGAAGTGGCGGGGGTGGACAGATAGGAGGGGTGGATAGGGTGGAAGTGATGTCGGGGAGTGGGCCCAGACAGTAGAAGGTGAGACTGAGGAAGAGAATAAAGCCGATGAAATGGGTCCAGACATTGACGGTCTCATTGTTGAGGGTGAGAAAGGCGGTGCGAAGACAGGCACGGATGGAGCGATGAGGAGGACGATAGGAACCGACGAGGTAGTCATTGTCGCGCATCCAGGGGGGAAGGTCGGAAATGGTGAGAGACGATCGGACTTTGCGCCGGCGACCATGATGTAATGGTAGGAAAGCGGGAGGAGGAGACAAAAGATGGAAGTGAGATAGGACTTGATGTCAGCGTTGGGGATAGCTCGGATCGAGCAAGGGCAGCAGCACGGGATTTCCAATGCTACATGCAATACGATTGCAGCGAATTATCACGTCTACAAAACCCCACCTTGTCGATTAGTACAAGGCGGACCAGCAAGGCCAAGGAGCAATGCGATGCGGGATGATCAGGAAATGCGATTATAGCCAATCACAGCGGTTTTACTCGACACCACTGTGATCCGATGCACCAATCGCAGCACGGCTGCATTGCACTTTTTGACATCATTTCCCGCGCACAAGTGCCGCCGCCGTTCATTTCGGCACACGTGCTACACGTTGCAAATTTCATGTTATCCTATAGCGCAAAGATTCCCGTATCCCACCTCGTCTCTGTTCCAGTACTGTAGATTTTCATTGCGGCAACACTGCCCATATTCGATGGCAAGTCGAGTTGGGGCGTGTATGCATTGCGCGGATATGGGCACGTGACCCCCATCGCTGTCGCGCGACTCTGGGTACAACGGGTCCCAGCTCAAGGTGCAGATACATGATAGGTACCGCGGGTGGATGGTACGGTATAAGGGAGAAAAGTATCAGGGCGTCACGTCGCTATACTGCTTTTGTTCTCCTTGTCCCGATGGAGGATAAAGACCGCTACTCTTTCCAGGATACTGTACGCCCAGCCCCAGAAATAAACATTACAGCAAATTGTGCGACATGGCAGCTGTAATGCTGCACTCAACAATCGTAAGCGGAAACATGGTTTTAGGAAAAGGGGAAATATGAGGGTGTTCTGAGGAAGGATCTTTACTCATTACTTTCTTCGAGTGGCACCGACTGACCGACTATTCAGTAAACAACTGGATGCACCAAATCGGTCACGTGCATTGGGGCGCGCGATATGATGGCCATAGCCACCGACGACCACAAAGCGCAACTGATACGCTGGTAGATGCGTGTGCGAATCGTAGCGTCCGAGGTGTGGCATTTCCCGGCTACACACGTGGTACAAACTCTCCAATGAATAATGCGGTCTCCGGAGAAGGGACACCGAGGGAGTCCAAAACAAGAGGCTGGAATCGGAAACCTGGGTCGCAGGAGGGCAGGGAGGGGGGCACCAGGCGCCTTGACAGCTTGTTGTAGGTCCTGGACCTTGCGTTGCTGACTGAGGGCGGCAGCCCCACAGGCGACTTGCGTCGCTTTGGTAATTGAGGACTGCTTGAACGGGGACGTCACGGCGACGTCGCATGCGATGGGTCGCTCTGGCTGGCCAGCTTCAGTGTTAAGGGGCTTGCACGAGGAGAATGTCGGCGGGCCTGTAGTCCGTACCGGGGAGGAGATTCTCAACTTCAAACTCCAAGTCAAGGCCGCCGGAGCGAAAAACGTGCCACGCGACATCCATGTCCTGCTGGCAGTGGTGGCATATCAAGGGGACGAGTCTGTGTAGACTGGGAGACCGAGGTGCCTGCGCAGCATGATGCTCCAGTGCTCCGATGACACCTTCGTCGCAGTGATAGGATGGGTATATAGGAACGCCGCGGCACCGCTGTGACGGAAGGCTAAGCCTCGAATCAATTAATGATTGAAAAATAGGTTAGCCTGTGTTCCAAAGTGCATCAAATTACTGGTAATAGTCGAGATGTGGGAACCAATAATCAGTATTAAACTGGTTCAAGATCGCTGAAAAGCTAGTTCGGGGCCAGGTAGCAACCAGGCCGCATTGGACGTTGCGGCCGCAGCGTGCCTTGGCATGAATATCCCGTGAACCTTCCCGTATGTTTCCATGGGCTTGATTGCAACGCTTCTTGCCACTTCGGTTACAAACGGCGTATGCGTCTGGATTCCAAACGCCGAGAGTAGATATGGGCACGAGGACGAGTCTGCCGCGAGAGGAAGTAGCAATGAAGGGTTGATACCTTCTGTGCTTCGCCGCTCGGGCTGCGTTGAGGGAGGTCAACGGGTTGAACGTGTTGACTCTCATGTTCGATGGCGCGAGAGGATTGGCGAAAGTGATGTCGAACAAGTCAGTCCCTTCGCGGCTTCCCATTCCCGGATATCCAGTCACGTGCGGTCGAGGCCCTCTCGTGGCTCTACGACTGGATGACGGGCGGCTTTGGCCAAGTCCCTGGCCAAAAGATTCACTTGCTGGTCGTGGCGAATGTTCCTATGGGGGAAGTGTAGGCAGTGAAGGAGATGGTCACCATAAGCGTCCAACGTGTGAGGGCAATTTGGTCTTGGGTATGGTGTGCCAGGAGCAAACAGCGGGACCTGGCAGTGATATCGGAGCCACTGGGAAAATCGCCGGGCCTCGACGTGCGTTTGTAGTCCGGTATATGGCGCACAGTATACTCACTCTTTGGAGCCCGGAGGCCCCATGCCTCCTACAGTCTCCGGTGGGAATCGCCTCTTGCACTGCTTCGTGAGAAGCATCCGTCAGTGTCTTCTGCGGTGGTGCGTTTTGGGAGCAGAAAATACTGAATGGAATGATCCTGGACGGTAAGCAAGACAAGGACCATTTCCGGTGAGCGTCCACGGCGGCGGTGTATGTTTCCAGACACTTGATTGGCGGTTGCAGGAAGTGTCTGGCTAGCCTGTCCGTTGCCGAGCTTGACGCGAGGAAGGCTGCGGGGGCGATAGTTTTCGCGGAGATGAGCCCTATTCCCAAGGAGGGATTTTTCGGGTCCGTGGGCTTAACCGACAACTGGAGCTCTCGGAAGACTTCGGCGTCAAGAACACCCCTTGCGATGGACCGTAGGCAGCGCTCCATCCTGTGATCGTACTCTGTTGCGCCCTCGATGGTGCAGGAGGGGGCAGGACTCGCAGGAGGTAGCCCATTTTGCAGACTCCGAAGCATGATCGCAGTAGCTGGAACGCGACATGTTTGTCTTCCAAGTGTGCAATTGAGTCCAGGAATGGCTGGAAGGTTTCGATGTGGGCCATGAAGGACTGCTTCCTAAATTTCTCAGATCCCACTGGGGCGTTGAACAGGGGTACCGCGGCCGTAATCCTGCCTGAATTCCGCTGGGTACGCGTCTTGCACTGACTGCGGAGGAGCTGGTGGCCACCAAATAGCGCATTTTGATGGCGACAAGTGGAGCCCCCGGCGCTTCGCATCCCACGATGACAGGATGTCGACCACTTTAGCGAGTTGGTCGTGGGGCGCAATAATGTACCCGCCGTCGTGGTACCACAGTTTAAGCAGTGACCCAGCCACTGTCCCGTGCAGAAATGTGTTTATTTGACAAAGTGAAACAAATTTCTACCTCAAACGCGGGCAACCACATTGGTAAAACAAGCCGATTCGCCCGACTTCATGACCTGGAGAGTCTTCACCGACACAAAATGTATTTCGTTGCGTGCTGTAGATGAAGGACTCACCTCCTGTACGAATAGTGGGACGGCTGCACACACAGGACATATTCACCATCAAAGCGCAAGTCCTGCTCCTGTTATGAATATACGGTCGATAGCAATACAACCTTTGACGCGCACCCGCGCGCTGTACTGGTTATCCATGGCGCATGTTCCTCCCGTGCGGTTTCAAACTTGATCAAAGAGAGACGAGGCACGCAGTCTGGTGCAGGAATGTATAACGCAGTTGCAATCGCAGTGTCACTCTACAGTGCTTTACTGTACTGTACATCAGGAGCGACGGCGGATGTTGTCGCATGAGCGGCGGCCGATATGGTTTGATCCCCAGCGTAGAAACAAGTGCTCCACTTATATCCGATTGAATTTCTTTTTATTACGAACAAGAAGCACTACCACGTCACCTTCTGTGCCTGCGGGCTTCACATTTAATTGCCGCCGACGTTGACCGCTACCACTCCTTTTCTTTGCCGTACCTCTGCTTATCCATTTCCGAAACCCTCAATCGTCCCGCGCAACCCCGCTCTTACCCTCCCCTTCCCCACCACGCGCACCATGAAGTCCAGTCACGTCGAAAGGGTCCTGTCAAGCTACCAGCACATCGGAGACTTTGTCTCCTCCACCGTCTCCGTATCCTCCCGTGATGACGTCCACAACCTGTTACGCTACTTTCTTCTCGACATGCCAGTCGTCCCAGTCCTGCTCGCGTGCCACTCCCTCTTCGCCTCTCTTTCCATCTACAACCTCACACACGGCCGTCAATTCTGGTTGAAATCCCTCATTCTCACCGCCTTTGCCGCCTTTGGAGGCTCAACCCTCGCCAACCTTCTTTCCGGAAACCCGGCCCCCTTTTCACCAACTCATCCAACTACATGATGTCGTACATTCTCGTCTTTTGGTATCTCGTCAATCACAGCCCCTTCCTGCGTTACTTTTTCTCCTTCCGCCTCCCCCGCGCCTTGCTTGCCTTCGGCGCTACCGCCGCAAAGGCTCGCTCTATCATGTCCTTCATCGACGACTTTGTCCCCCGCTTTCCTACCGCTGTCGCAGGTGCCATCGTCCTGGGTGGTCTGTCTGGCTCTGGCGGCTCTCTATTCGTCACCATTGAGAAAATCGTCCAAAATGGCCTTGCCACCCCATCCGAATTCTCCAATCCCGGCTGGGGATTTAAGAGCGCCTACATTGCCGCCTTTTCCTACTATGTCGCTACGGATCCAGTAGGCTGGATCGCAGATCGAGTGCCGTTTGAATGGGGCGTGCACCGGGATAATGTGCGCTTCGCTGTCAGTTTTATGATGTGTACCCACGCCATGTTGGAAACTTTGTATGGAAGACATGTGAATCCTCTGTGGGGCTTGGAAAGGCTACTTTATGCGCTGACGGGGATCAACAGCGAAATTGAATCGCAAGTGTGTGTGGATGACGCGCAAGATACACCCGGTGTCAAGCGGGTTGGTGATGACGTTGCGGAGCAAGTCGGGGTAAACTGGAGTCAGAGCCCGCCGTGAAGTTTGGCGCCGTTGGGCTGCGGAAACGGGAAGGCAAGGCAAGAACTGAGTAGATGTCGGTAGCTTACCGTATGATGAAATAGGACGTGAAAACCACCATGTCCGTCTTGAAGGGTTCTTGCAATGTTGTGTTGCTAGGCAAAGGCGGATATGGTTGTGTATGTGAGGGTGCTAACTGTTTTGAACCTGTTGAGGGCTACGCATCTCTCGGCGTCGTTGGTACTGCATGCCACACTTCTGAGAACCACTGGCTTGACAATAAAATACGTCTGGTCAACTGCAGAGGAACTTGCAACCTGTTTCCTGTCGATGAACAGGAACATTGTAAGCTGGTGGTTGGAATGCGTTGAAAGGGTGTCTTGCTGATCATTTCACATGAGTTTGATTTTGATAATCCCGCGACTCAGTGTTCACTAGGGAGGAATCCCGTTTCAATGGCTCAAACTCTGAAGAGGGATGGTGCATGGGGGCGGGTGCTGCCAACGCCAGAAAAAACGCTCATCCGTTGTCTGGCGCGCATCGAACCATACCAATCCAAGCCATTTCCTCCACGAGTGTCCCGACTGCCATGTAACCGTTTTGATGCATCGAATCTAGGGCAAGAGATCTCAACACCCAAGTCGCCCTGGTTCGTTTGTGACTTCGACTGGTGTTTTAAACTCAACAAAACATGTCCTATGACAGAGGGAGTGAACGGTAACGAGGCGGTAGGGAGCCTGGTCTTGGTCGATCCCAGTACGATGATCAAGCGGGAAAGGGTCAAGAGGGTCGCACGAAGAAGAGAAACGGCAGATTGCGGCAGCGGGCACCTTCTGTGGGAGTACATCGCAACGGTCGGAGTGACAAAAATGTTTGGACAGTACTGGAGGCACGCCCATCGTGAAAGGAATGTAGACGCAAAAGGCGTTTATCATTCCTGAGTACCGACTTGTGAGAGGAGCGATTGAGCTCGGTCCGCTGTGCTAAACTCCACTCCATGCAGATACTTGCCTCTTCTTCAACAACTCCAAACCCTTCGTAGAGTCCGCCTTTGACAGGAAGCAAGCGAAACTTCGTCCTCTCCACCCAAGGTCCCCACCCCAGACCCTCCATTCGCCTAAAAGAATACCTGGCCCTAACAACCCCGAACCCCTTATACCCCCATCCTTCCAACGCTCTCGTTCGTCTTCTGCATTCTCGCCCTATATCGCCACAATAACACCTCGCACTGCAGCACACATGGAAAAATGGGGCCTCACGACGTGCTATGTGATCAACAGTTGGCGGCCCTCGACTTTTCCGACAAGAACCACACTTTGGAATGGTTGCAGGTTGAACACGTCCTCCCCAGTATCCAGGCTCCCCCATATCTCCCTCCCAAGAAATACATCTTCTCACCGAAAATCGTGACGCCTCTTCTTTCCTCTCCCAACTCTGACCAGGCAGCCCCTCCTCAACGTCTCCATACGTCACCGCCATTGCCCACACACGGTTGAGAGACCGTACCTGCCTGTCTAGGACTCTCTATTAACGTTAACCACTTCCATAACACACTGAACTCGTTACGAATTCAGCTGTAATTGATCACTCTAAACCTTCCGGGCGACTTGTCTCTGTTTAGTGCCGATGTTAGGCTGCCCTAGTTGGCCGCATTCCATTTAAACGTTCTCTACGACCGACCGCACCCCTCATCCATTCACAATACCCTACTTAGCGAACTAAACTCACGATATAATAACTGGGACACTCGAGCTTATGGTTTTGGCCGCGGAATCGCGCAACATCTTAGTCCGACCAGCCCCGAATCCAATGCTTCCCCATGTCCGACACTCCACTCCGGTGGCCGATCGGACTCTAGGCTCCCCTGTATTGCGCTTTCCTTTACTTAGGAATACCCTTCACTTTGAGAGTACCGGCCGGCTAATTTCATAGGGACATTCGGCTATTCTGGTTTTGACCCCCATCTCCTTGTCCCTTTCCCCTCCCCGACGGATCATTGAGCCCCACCTTCCCTCTTACCAAATGGGCCCATAGAAAACAAATGCGCGAAGCCTCCTTTGCTGTCATCAACGCTCTAACCATGATTCGTGCGCCTGAGCCAATGCTCAGTGAACGCACGTGTCATTGCGGCCAATGTCCACCGGTGAGAATTCAATGCCTTCCGCAGACCGCGCTCACAGAAGCCGTTCTAATCCCCGTGTTGGATTCCATGGTACGCAAGCAAAACCCACATGCACGCGGTCAACGGCCAGATACAGATTCCCTTTCCCTTGCAGCCCTTTCCTCCTCCCCACTACCCTTTGGTCAAGGCTAATCGCATTCATCTGTTGCACATGCCAGGTTCGCGAAATGGGCAAGGACTCTGTACACATCAAACTGCTGCAAATTGCTCCCAGACTTTCCTCTTCCCTCTATTTTTATACTTCTAGATATCAGTTGGTCGGACAACGACCAATCCCATGCAATGATCTCAGATCTCTGCATTTCCCTGCACGAGAAGGGAAGTCACCAATATGTTGCAAACTACCGGCCATTAAATGCGAGAAAGCAATAGAGCCCAACATTCCCACGCCTTTCCGCAAACCTTCGGTATTCACACCTCAAGTTTGTTTTGAAAACACTCTCTGCAGGATTTACTTCTACAACACGTAGCAGTCTTCTAGCTTCAACCTTAGTCATTTAACGTCCCAATGTGCAACTTTTCAGACGATTGCGGATAGGAGGGCGAGGACGAAGGAGACTGGCATTTGGACATCCCAGGGGATCCCACAAAGAACCGCTCCGTGAGGGACCTTTGGTTCGCAAGACGTGATGGCTTAAGGTCGGATTCTCACTCGGCTCCGTCTGTTCCCCAAAGAAACATGCCCATCGTGAACTACGCTGTGGTACCGAACACCCCGCGCCCGCCACCTAGTGGCGGGAAGCTCCAATCTTCCAACTTCGTGGAAGCCGCCGATTACCTAACAACACCCAAAGGCGTCTATGGGCAGACGTCATGGCGTGAGAGTGGGGTTATTACGGCCACGGAGAAGTACACTAACCTGCATGTGATGGGACACTACGGCACGGTGCATTTGTGGGTGCCTGCTCGCTGGACGGACTGGCCTGATCTCAACTCTTCAGAAGGCAACAACGTCGGTGATGCCGTTGCCGATCTGGAGGGGTCAGAAATTGGTAGGGAAAAGGATGAGTAAGGGGCGGGCATATGTCGTGGTATGCTTAAAGCACTTTGCTTCATACAGGTTTTCAGGTAACTTTGCTGACAAATAGGACTTTCCATCACCGGTAACAATCTAGGATATTCCGGGCCCCATCCGACCACATCTTTCAAACATTAAAACACCCAAACATTTTCCCCCAGTTTTCGGCGAACTCCTGAGGGCCTACACGCGTTAGTTGTTGCTAGCGCTGCCGCTGAATCCAGCCGAGGCCGGTTCTCTCTTCTGGACATTTTCCTCCTAAGATGAAATCTTGCTTCGCGACTGCGCCGTCTTACAAGAGGCATGTATTTCCTTTCAGTGCTGCTTCTCCGTAATCGTCCGCATCTTTGCCTTCATCTCTTCTCCCTAACTCATACGCGTTCCCTTCCCTAGACTCGTGATCTCTGTTCTCTCCTCCCCAAAAGGATTTCTATTTCGAGAATCCCTTCGCCCTACTGCTGATTTCCCCATTGGCCGACTCTGTGAAGTGTCCCGCTAGAGCTTCCCCTCGTTACAAATCACGGCATCCACTCGCCATTCAAACGACCAAAGTGCGTCTATTCACACGATTGCTTCAACCACAGCTCTTTGCTTTGACAAGTAATATCAAAAAGTCATCTCGCCACTGCCGAAAGAAGTACCCTCGCTCCTGTTCCAGAGAAACTCGCATAGCCACCTTTCCCGACACCTTTTCCGGACAAAAATTATGATGCCAAAAGAGACGTTCTAATGCTCAATGGCTTGCACTAGTTTCCACGCCTGCCACTATGCTCTACCATTGCTCATATTGACACCCTTCAGCCGTTCTTGGATTCAATAGCAGACTTCGTGGCAAACTCGTTGCACTTCAGTTGTTACGATCACGCTTCGGAGTCTCCAAAATGGGCTACCTCCTGCGGGTCCTGCCCCCGTCTTGCACCACAAAAGGCGCGGCGCAGTTTGACCGTAAGATAGAGCGCTGCTTGCGGTCATGAGCAGGGGGCGTTCTGGACTCAGAGGTCTTCCGAGAGTTACAACTGCCAGTAAAGGCCAAGGACACCAAAAAGCCATCTCTGGGAATAGGGCTCACCTCCTCGCAACGTATCGCCGCCGCAGCCTTCCTTGCATCCAGCTCGGCGACGGACAACCTGTGCAGAAACGTCCTGCCCTTGCCAATTAAGGGCCTAGAGTCGTACCCAACCGCTGTGGACGCTCAACAAAATGGTCTTCGGCCTGCCCACTGTGTGAAGTAATCCCGTTCAGAATTTTTTTGCTCCTACCGCATATCATCGCAGAAAACCCTGACCGATATTACCCACGAGGCAGTGCCAGATGCAATCCCCCCGGAGACACCTGACAACAAGTGTTTCTCGCGTCGATGGGGCTTCCGAGATCTACGGAATAGGTATACTGGACTCCATGCCCCGGACTCATAACGCATATCGAGGCACGCGGATTCTCGCAGTGGCTCCGGAAAAACAGCTAAGTCCCGCGATTCGCTCCAGCCATGCCATGACCACGACGTCATTGCCCAGAGACATTGGATCTATACGGCGACCATCTCCTGCATTGCTTGCACGGCACTTCAAGGACCCATCGCCATGATGGCCAGGTGTACGTCTTCGCTAGGCACCTGGCCAGAGCCGCTCGCCACCACGTTGTTGAGCCTCGAAAGGGAGTTCACCGTTCACGGTCGGAGATACTGTTGGGAGACACTAGGATCAACGTGTCATCGTTGTCCAATGTGTGATACTTATCATACAGTGAGCCCCACTGAACAGACGGGATCAAAGGAGTCTCGTTAGCATTGCTGACATCGAGCACTGCTAGGTAATCTGTGGTTCAGAGTGGTGAAGAAGACGTGTGTGGACAAGATGTCTCCCTTGGGATGAAAGTCTCATAGAAGGCCAGGAATGGCGAGTACTGAGTGATGTTTAAAGCGTATATATAGTCATTCGAGTTGAGTAAAGCCTCCCGCCCGGCAGCGGTAAGGAGGCCACAGTTTCTATTCCGATCCTCACGAGTCTCGGCACTCCTTCCCTCTGAGACTATTCCCCGATTTGTTGCTGACAGGGTTATGGGCCCAGCCCATATGACGTCAAGTATGAACACTAAGTACGTTATTGACAAGCTTACAGGTGAGAACTATCTTGTATGGGCTACGCAGGTACAGCTGATCTTGGAGGCTAAAGGGTTATGGGAGTATGTTGATGGCACTAACTCCATGGCCGAGGACGCAAGCGATGAGGACAAGAAGAGGTACAGTCAAAGGAGTCGGCAGGCAATGGCAGAGATCATCCTTAATATCGACTCGCGCTATGTAGTTTCCGTGATTTCGAAGGATCGACCGAAAGATCTATGGGACACTCTCAAGCAGATGAATCAGAGTCAAGCGCAGGCCACACAGGCCACATTGAGGCGTAAATTGCTGAGCATGCGCAAGAGCCAGGATCAAAGCATACAGGAATATGCCAGTTTAATCATTAAGATTGAGAACGAGCTTGCAGCGAGCGGATTCGAGTTGTCCGAGTTTGACAAAAAGTTTGCCCTGCTGGAAGGCCTGCCTGAGACTTTTGGAACAATTAAGGCAATTCTACGTGAGCAGGAGAAGCTTACGTTTCCTCAGATTATGGCCAAGCTAGAGGTCCGTGAGGAGGAATTGAGATCGAATTCGGGACTCAATGCACGGGGAGAAGAAGACAGTAAGGCCTTCATGTCCGGTCGATTTAGCAAGGACATGAGAAAGTCGAAGAAGAACCCTAATGTTAAGTGTCATTATTGTGGCAAGAAAGGGCACATTCGTAGGATTGTTTTCGGAATCCCGCATCCGAGAAGTTCAAGCCGGGATTAAATGAGAGGGATAACAAAGAGAGTGGCCCTGGAGCAAGCAACGGAGACCAGGCGAACATTGCGTTTATGACGGTTACAGGGAACAATCATCAGTCTGTTGGAGACTTCAACCGCAAATGGTTTGTGGACAGTTGTGCTTCTAGGCACATATGTAAGCACAGATCCTATTTTCAGGATGTGCGGGAAGTGAGCAGCACCGTCGACACTGCAATGGAGGGTGACGGTGGCATGGCAAGCAAGTTCGTCGGTACAGTGAATATCATGTGTCAAGTTGGGGACACGGTAACGCCGATTACCCTGAAGGACGTGGCGTACATCCCGACTGCACGGACGAATTTAATTTCGTTGACTGCTATGCAGAGAGGTGGACTGGGGGTAGAGTTCCCTCCCGGACGGGATAGCTTTATTGTGAAGTCTGGAGAACAGGTAGTCATGGTAGGAAGCTCTCAAGCTCATCGAATTTCAGAGTTAGATGGTGTGAATGTCGTAACTGGTGGGAATGCTTTCCTCATCTCAGATGGAGCGCCTACCAAGGGATCTGTTAACATCGAGCTGTTACACAGGAGATTGACACATGTGAATTGCGACGTGATCAAGGATATGATCAGACACGATGTAGTCGA
The DNA here is from genome assembly GCA_002205965.3 of Kappaphycus alvarezii. Lineage (NCBI taxonomy): Eukaryota > Rhodophyta > Florideophyceae > Gigartinales > Solieriaceae > Kappaphycus > Kappaphycus alvarezii. The sequence goes on along the minus strand of NADL03000699.1, from coordinate 927,878 downwards.
TGGACTACATGATGCCAAGTCACAGAGGGTGTCATATGAGATATGCGCGGAATGCAAATCTGGGAAAGCAACCGCTGCTCCACACAAACCGGTACAGTCACAGGTGAGCGAAATTGGGGAATTGGTCCATGCCGATTTGGTAGGGAAGGTGGAACCGCCATCTTTGGGTAATGCAGAATACATATTGACAGTATTAGATGATGCCAGTGCTGGCTCGTGGGTGGCGTTTCTGAAACAAAAATCAGATACTGCGCGGAGTTTTATTAAGATTATCAATCAGATTGACAGGAAGTCAACCAATGGCGTGCAGAGGGTGAGGACAGATCGAGGAACCGAGTATTTTTCCACAGCTCTGCAGAAGTTCCTTGATGACAAGGGTATTAGCCATGAAACTACTTCCGCATATTCTCCGGAGTCAAACGGCAAAGCCGAGAGACTGAACCGCACCTTAGTCGAGCGTGGAAGGGCCATCGTCGCGGAGCTTGCCTCTATACAAGGCGATAAGGCCAACGAATACCGACGCTTCTGGGCTGAAGCGGTCAACACCGCCAACTATGTTCGCAATAGAGTGCTGAACAAGGGTACATCACCTGTATTTGGGAAAAAGACGCCATATGAAGTCCTTCACGGCAGGAAACCGAACATTGCAAACATCCGTGTGTTCGGGTCTAAGGTGTATGTCTTGCAGCCCACGAAGTATAAGCGGAACAAGTTCGATCCGAAGGCCCTGGAGGGGATCCATGTTGGGTACGAGTCAGGAAATGCTTATCGCATTTATCTCCCCAGCAAGGAAGAGGTTGTAGTAAGCCGTGACGTGACGTTTATTGAGAAGCTTGTACCGGAAAAGGGAGTATCTGGAATAGTTGAGACTGGTACTAGAGAAGCAGCTTTTGGCAGTGAAGACGATCCGGAGGCAACTATCCTTGCGGGGGAGTCCCGCGTAAGCACTATAGTTAGGGGTGCTAGTGGTGCTGAAACGGAAGCAGCAGGAGATCGTGATATGCCTGAAATTGATGAGGGAAGGCTTACATACACCCCTCCAGTCACGCGCCGATCAGAGAGAGCAAAACGGGCCCTCCACATAGGTACAAGGATGCTGCATGGTTTGCTTTGATGACAGGTACTGGGTTTTCCAGTTTATCTAGTGCCTCCGTTCCCCTTTCAATGGAGGAAGCACTGAAGCACCCAGAGCGGGACCATTGGGTAGATGCAATTAGGAGTGAGATGCAGTCTATTGTACAGCTGAACACGTTTAAGCTTGAGGCCCCACCGCCTGGTCGTAACTTGGTCTCATGCAAGTGGGTTTTTGATCTGAAACGGAACAGTGAGGGAGACGTTGTTCGATACAAAGCGCGCCTCGTCGCGCGAGGATTCTCACAAGTCCGTGGCACGGACTACTTTGATGTTTATTCTCCAGTCGTAAGGTATGAGACGTTCCGACTGCTAATGGGGATGGCAGTCGCCAATGATTACATCATAGAACATGTGGACATTAAGACGGCATTTATTCGGTCACCACTTGACGTTGAGATTTATATGGTTCCTCCGGAGCTGCCGGACGAGCTTAGAGATGAATTCGGTTACCATCTCTGGTATGGTAAGGCATGGCGGTTACTGAAAGCCCTATATGGCCTGAAGCAAGGGGCACGTGCGTGGTACAACAAGCTGAACTCGTATTTGGTTAACCGTCTGGGTTTTATTCAGTCCTCATATGACCCCAGCCTTTATTTTCGTGATGATGGGGGCTATCGCCTGTTACTATTGATTTATGTCGATGATGTTCTAATTGCAGCCAAACTGCCAGAGCAGGTGCATGCAATCAGGGGCATCTTGAGAAGGAGTTTGAGATACGAAATATCGGTTCGGCCAACCTATTTCTTGGTGTCAAGATACATTATGAAAGGGGACACAAAAGACTTGTGAGGCTGAGTCAGGAACGGTACATATCAGCGCTACTTCAAACGTTCAATATGGAAAGTGCTAAAGTACTGTTGACTCCCATGAGGCCCAAAGTCCCCTCACTGCTGGCAAGATGCTGCTGTAATGAAGAAACAGAGTGTCCAGATGTACCGTATGGTGAACTGATTGGGTCATTGATGTACTTGTCTATGACAACTCGGCCCGACATATGTTATTCAGTCTCGCTTTTGGCTCGGTATATGCACAATTATGGCGCAGTGCACTGGAATGCAGCCAAGAATATTCTGAGGTATTTGCGCGGGACAAAGGGGTTAAGCCTCAGATACGAGGGAGGATCTTATGTATGTGGCTTTACGGATGCGGACTGGGGCGGAGATTTGCTAAGTAGGAAGTCAACGGGTGGCTATTGTTTTCTTATTGGAGGTACTGCATTCGCGTGGAGGTCTAAGTTGCAGAGAGTGGTTGCGGCATCATCTCTTGAGGCTGAGTACATTGCTCAAGCTGCCGCAGTGAAGGAAGCACTATGGATTCGAGGTTTATGCGGTGAGCTGTTATTAACAGCTTCAAATGCCAGTTTCCCGCTGTTCGCTGACAATGAAGGTGCTATTGGTCTGGCAAAAGATTGTATCATTTCCAATCGCACGAAACATATTGGTATCGCGTACTACCTGACAAAGGACTACATTAAGAAGGGTTTTGTAAGTATCGAGTACGTTCCTACTTCGCACATGGCAGCTGATATGATGACCAAGCCTGTGGAAAGGATTAAGCTCAGTCGTAACTGCGACAGCATTGGATTGAAGACGGAAGCCATTGGGAAAGTGATTCAACATTGAACAACGAAGGGGGCATGTTGGGAGACACTAGGATCAACGTGTCATCGTTGTCCAATGTGTGATACTTATCATACAGTGAGCCCCACTGAACAGACGGGATCAAAGGAGTCTCGTTAGCATTGCTGACATCGAGCACTGCTAGGTAATCTGTGGTTCAGAGTGGTGAAGAAGACGTGTGTGGACAAGATGTCTCCCTTGGGATGAAAGTCTCATAGAAGGCCAGGAATGACGAGTACTGAGTGATGTTTAAAGCGTATATATAGTCATTCGAGTTGAGTAAAGCCTCCCGCCCGGCAGCGGTAAGGAGGCCACAGTTTCTATTCCGATCCTCACGAGTCTCGGCACTCCTTCCCTCTGAGACTATTCCCCGATTTGTTGCTGACAGATACGGGCGATGGGAAGTCGGGGCGGGAATGACCTTTTTAACGTCTCCTTCGTCAACCCTCTTGCAATATCACATAGGAGGGAGGGAGTGTGTAACCCGCTGACCGCTTTGAACGCAGCTCGGGACGCGAAGCACAGAAGGTACCAAGCGTTCATTGCGAGTTTGGGCAGAATTAGGCTCGTGCCTGTGCCAATTTCCACCTTTGGAGACTGACACCCCGATGCTTACGCGGTGATAACTGAGACCGTTTCGGGCGTAGCCGTGAGGGCTATGGATAGTTACGGAGAGGTGCGGGATGCTGATGCAAAGACACGTTTCGGCCGCTGTCACATCTAACGCGGCTTGCTTCCTGACTGGGCTCGGACCAGCCCTCTGAGGAATATTGTGCGTACAATACTGTACCACAGTATTTCACGTCGGCCAATCTGCGGCTGCTTCAAGTAGCACTGGAAACGGCTGACCAAGTCTTTCAAATATCAAAACAATCCAAACCTTTCCCCATCCTGGTGCCCATTTACTAGTCAGAGCCATGGGATCATACGGAAAGGTTCGCGGGTTATTCATGCAAAGGCATGCCGCGGCCGCTGCCACGTCCAACGCGGCCTGCCTGCTGGCTGGTCTTGCGTCGGCCTACTAGCGACTTTGACCAGGATTAACTCCGTTTCTTGGTTCCCCCGTGCCGACCACTTGCACCAATTTTTTGTTGCGCTTTGGAACATAGGCTAACCTATTTTTTAATCATTGCAACACCCCAATTTTTTCCCTATCCAAGAACTTCGCTAACTCTATCATCCTAAAGTTCCCTCTGTCGTGCACCATTGCTTTTAATAAGGCTATATCCTACCCTGACGCATGAACGCGGTGAACTCGTCGGCCACCTTCCCAAAGAGTAGACTTATGATACTAAAATGATTATGTAGCTATTTGTCGAAATCCGAGCATGCATCGCTGTGATACAGCAGCGTCGCCGCCAGCAAGGCTCACGTTCGTACTACGGATAAATCAAGCAGCCCCAGTACCTACATCTCAACGCCATACGTTCTGCCACACTTTATTGTCATCCAATTCAAATTCTCCTACAACATCCGGATATTTTCAAAACCAAGGGGCACCGCCGGCACTAACAGTCAGAAAGAGGAACTGCAACGTCCCCGTTCATTGGTCCCTGAAAGTGAAGTTCCCTTAGGATAGAATCTATGCGAACCGAGCTCTGTAGCTTGACCCGAACGCCGGTAGTGGTTTTTGATAAGATACAAGAAATATAGGGTTTAAGAAGAATTACAGAAAAGTTTTGTTCAATTAGGTTGGGTTTTTGATTTTGATGATGGTGCGATTGATGATGGTCTCTGTCATGTTTACTACTATGACTGCGCTCGCTATCGTACCCTTGTACAATCAGGGGTGTTTATCGATAGCTTAGAGATTTGGTTAGAAAGGGTAGAAATTTTTGATGTAGACGTATGGAGAAATAAAGGAATAATTTTTTTATTGAGAAGGGCTGGGGCTGCACACCTCGGCAGGACAACGGACCTGCATGTCGACGCTGCTAAACTTCTCGATTGTACCTCAGATCAGCGAGAGTGTGGGCGCGAGCGCTGAACGATATATATGCAGCACGACGGGGGCACTGTAGTCTCCAGTAATGGATTAAATTACACATGAAAATACTGTACTGTAATTTGACACTCTCCCTCTGTTGTCACACGTCGTACTCATAACTGCGTATACAGTGTACTGTAATTTTCGAACAAATAAAGGGAGCTCGTGCAATGTGTTATGCTGAACCAATTAAAGCAAAGATGGTACAGTCGAAATCAGGAGGGTGCAGTGAGGTCCTGGGTTCGAGATCCCAAGCTAAATGGCAGGAAGCAAAATAAAATGATTTAAAATCAAAATCCCATAAAGGGTGACGCAAAATCAAATGATGCAAAACATCGAATGACGGAACAGGAGTTATGGTGTACGCAAGCGAACGGATGACAGTAGTAATACAAAACTTAACAACTCTCAGCAGAATACCAATATCCCAACGGATATCCCAACGGGTATTGGTATTCTGCTGAGAGTTGTTAAGTGATACAGTAGGGAAGACTGCGGACGATTGGGTAATTGACGGCATGATGTTTAGCGACGTCTTTGAAGTGGAGAACATTAGCTTCGTCGCAGGTTTCTGGTACGGGGGCTCCGGGAGTCGCAACGACCCTTCTGAGTATCACCGGGTTGTGGAATCGTCCATAAAAATGCCCAGTCATGCAAGAAAGGTTCTTGAGTCCCGCACGATCATCATACACCAGAAGCGCGTTCGAAGAATTCCCGCCTATTGAAACATGGGTTTAAAGTCCCGAAGCTCTGATGGGACCAAAAGAGGTGCCCGTGTATTAGCCGAGGCTAAGTTCTTCTGCCGCAAGTTCCCTGAGATAGCTGCGGTGCCAGATGGCACAGGGTCCTGGGATATTGGCCGTCAGTTACTCGAGTATAGGATTCATGGTGTGATTGGACTGTTTGTGTCCAGCAAGGAGTTTGACTGTGTTCCTGCGTCTTTTAACAATAAAATTTCTGAGTTTCATGGTGAAAATGAAGCGAGATCGGCCTTGCGGAAGTTGAGTGCGTGTACTGTACATTTCTAAAATCTCAAGCAGGCTAATCAGATGGTAGGCAAATTGCGGATGCGGCTTCATTAAGCCGAGTTCCCTCTCTTTTCTTCGGGAGTTACAGTATGGTGATGCCTTCAGTTTAATCTCGATGTTCCCCAGCGAGATTTGAATTGCTGGCTTAGTGAGCGAGCGCGGGTCTCGTGTCGACAACTGCGTCGTAATCAACTCTGATCGCAAAGTTATCTTGGATTCAGAAGTACCGTTTGCAATTGATCTTACGCCCAATTCCTTGAGGTTGTGTGCCGGTCCTTGTTAGGAGAAGTTGTGTTTGGCTGAAGTATATGAACGTCTCATACAATAAAGCGTCCTCAAGTTACTTCCTTTGATCTAATGATCCATTGATCCGGTTGAATGTTGAGGTGGACCATCGCGATACTATTCCGAAGAAGTGCTAGGCTCATAGACATTGTAAGTCCGTCAGCGACATTACTTGTGCTTCTAGAGAAGCCATTGTCAGAAATTACCATGTCGCGAAAGGCTTCTCCGCCAGCGGCATTATCTAGTATTGTACGCTTCTCAAAAGTCCTTGAGCCCTTGGATATCACGTCGAACAGACTTTTGCTATCTGTGAACAGTTACAAGGGCACGGGCTTGTTGAGAATCACTTAAAATTCCTTCGACAGTGCAATTGATATATAGAACATATCGCTAAAGGCAATAAATTCTCCGGAAATCGCGGAACGCGTAACTCGTCGAGATTTGTAGGGCTTTAACGATATTGGAGCTACGTTTTGGTCTGCATCGACGATGAATATGACGTAACCGAGTTGAAAGGAAGATCCTGGTTATTTGCGAGGGATAAATCTGAGCAACCGACAATGCGTATATATCCCAATTCTAATTTGGGAATTTTTAGGCGAACGCAAGTATCAATTGCGTATTTGATCGCCTTATTTGTCCTTCCCACTAGTTTACGACGATATTGCTTGAACATCTTCTCAGTAATCTTCGCCCGTTGCGCTACTTCGAAGAGGCAGTCGTATCTTAAATTTTACAGCCATGCCAACTTCATGCGCATCGATCTAAAGTTCTTGAATGATGCCTCCTTTGGTATGAATTCGACTTTCCGCAAATAAGAGATTTGATCGATGTAGAGGTTACCGTCGTTCTTTTCGAGTACGAATCTAGTGAATTCGGACGGTAAGAAAGACTCTTCTTTCATTTCAAATATATTTTTGGTAGGCTTTGAGAGCTTTCGAAAATCTTTGTCTCTACAGCGGAGGATTTCGTCCACGGAACTACCACTCAGGCCCTTTAGCGTCTCTTTATCCGGTAAGAAGTAGAGCGCAGGGTCTATTCGAAGTAGTATAATCTTCATTTCCTTGTGATGATGTTTACCCAGCGTCTTATGCCATAAGTCTCCTGCGTCACATAGGCAGTAGAGAGGTCGAAGCAGCTTAAGACACTGGTCGGGTTCATGTTCTAATTCGGGTAGGGGTTCTTTAATGTATACATCCCTTGCGAGCGGTTCTGATGATTGAAGATACGCTGGGGTTGTATTTGCTATCCATACTTCTAACCCGAATATCGCTTCCAACATTAAGAGCAGTCTCACAGATTGCGGCTGCAAGGTATAGGATGTGTGTACCAGGATGTTTTAATCTTATAACGATGCCCTCCAATAACATAAAATGCCTTGTGTTTTGTTTTTCCGTCTATAGATGACTTTAGTGACAGGACTAAGCGTCCACGTAGAATGTTACTATCAGGTGGAACCTCTTCCTTAAGAATTACCTTGAATGTTCCACGTTTCAATAGGGCTCCAATTTCTCGCTTCTTTGCATTGTCCACTTCTGAAGTTCTGGCTCAATCGTCGCTTTTGCCCAATACCTCTGTTGCCAATATTAAGCCATCCTCAGGTGACTTAAAATTCGGCCAGGGCTTTTCCAAGATCTGCAAGAAACGTGGAGGAGAGGGATTCGGGGGCTAAATAGGGCTTAACTTGAGCTATGTTGAATGGTTTTGGCGGCACATTATGGCAGTCTTGTACATAAACCAGCTTTCTGTCCAGGTCAACGGGAAACAATTGAAAGGGTCCCTTCAATTCTCCCAGGCGACCACTGAAAACTTTCTCACGCCAGACGAGAGCTTGATCCCCTGGCTGAAAGATGAGATCGGTCAATGGTGTTCGATGGTGGGACTGCATGTTTTAAGGCACGTTGTAGTTTCAGTTTTGATATTTGGACTTGCATCTCCACTCGTGCAGTTTCGGCGATTTTTCCGTGGTCAAATAAAGTAGATCGGGCTGTGTGAGGTTCGGGTGGTAAAGAAAGCCGAGGGAACTCTCCAAATACGAGTGATGATGGTACAAATCCCTCTAGGCCGAAGGTATCGTTCCTTTCCTTCAAAGGACAGGCTAATGCAAGATAGCTATCGATGTTGGGTTGAGATATCATGATTTTTCGATACATTCGTCTCAAGGGCTCATTATGTCGCTCGCATAGTCCCAGACTGGAGTGTTACTCAATACCAGGTTTCTCGACCTTGATATCGGAGAGACGGGGGAGGTGGATGAATTTATCGCCAATCTGTGACACTTGATCAGTTAAAGTACGGTTCGGAAGCCCACTGTATATTGAGGCCCATGAATGAATTATTGCTTTCCATACATCTTCAGTTGAAACTACTTCAAGGAATCGTGCCGCGCTGAATTTTGTAGCCTCATCAGCATCTTTAGGACGAGAGCCCCTCGATGTACCTAATATCTAGAAACATTCTTTCGTTGAAGCGAGCATATTCGGCTCTTAGGGTTACTCGAAATTTTGTTTGCACGTGTTGCATCCTTTGGAACGGATAGCACCTCCGCGAAATGTCCTTGAGCATATTCTTCGTTTCTGGGGTAGCGTTCTTCGGGCGCGAGAGTTTGATCATGTTGAACAGCTTCATGGAATTTGGGTAGAAAAAGTTACGGTGTAACTTCCAAAGTTGAGCCCTCTTAAGATGTGTATCCGAGGAGGCTCAAACAGGTGTATAGAGGTGATTACTCTGAGATCTGAACATTTTTATGTTCCAATCATAGATTTAGTCCACTCCGTTATTCGGAGTAGTGTGGGCGAATCGTTTTATCAGTCTATTCGAGACTGTAGAAGGGGTGAGCGACTCCTTGTCCAAGATTCCCATTCCAAGTAGCCCGGATATGTCTGTATTCATGATTTCGAAGTTGATATAAATAGTGAGGATACCGGGAGGCGTGTCGAGTGGGGCTGAAACCCGACCAAGGCTGGGATAGGATGCATAGGCGAACATGAATCTGTTGACGGATGGGAGTATCTCCTTCACTCGCGTGCAAAGAGGTTGCTGCATACGAGTTATTTCTTTGCGACCGGCCAAAGATTTAGGTGCCCCAATATCGCAAAGGAAAACCACTGGGCGATGTTGAGAGAACTATTTTTCCATTTTTGCAACATAAATATTCCCCATGAAGATTTCACACTCGGAATCTGTATTCTCATTGTTATTAATCCGACAAGAACTTACATATAAATTCTGTCGCCTAGACGAAAATAAGAGGGCGCCTGATTACAATTATCGATCGCGGAAGTAATATGACTAAGTATTATGTCATGTTGGGCGGTTTCAATCGGGAATTTTCCGTATTCTTCACATTGGTTGCTTGAAAGATCAGCAGGATCGGCGAAGTGAGAATCAAATTCTGCGATTTTCTCGTTTTCATTGGGAGATTCTGTATCGCTGTCGACCTTTTCGTTGATATTCTGAGATGAAAATTCTTCCACTTTGATGAATTCTGCGAGGACATGGGTCGAAGGGTCTCCATTCTTGATCTTTCGGCGATAGCTACAGGAGCGCATCGATGGCTCGGTTTCCAGTTCGGAACCCCACATTCGTGGCATTCATTACGTCGACGGGAATCTTCAAAGGAGCGGCTTTATTCACGGTTTCTATTTACCTTCTGCGGTCCATGATCCTTAATCGGACGCGTGATGCTTCCAGGATTGCGTCCATAGAGAATCATATTGGTCAAGGTGTCATCAGTCCCTTCGAATGCATAAATTCCATGTGTACTTGCTGTCGAAATGGCAAATGGGCGGGTTTGCCGATGGTTTTGGATCGATTCGTGAAGCTTCGTCACGAAGTTATTAAATGAGTATCCTTGCGAAACGATGTTCTGAATCTGGATAAGCGACCAATTTTGAAATTCAGTGACTAATTTCCTTAGGTAGTCGATCTTATGTGCGTCGGTGCGGAAGTCTGGCGGGCATTGCAGTAAAAGCTCGTTAAGTTGGGCCATTATCTTCGTTAGGCCTTCCAATACATCCGATATGTTTCTCTCTTGCATAAAAGATCTCAGTCTTAGCTTTTTCAAAGTCCCATTGACTTGTAGCTACCGGGCATATGATATGTACTCAATTGCTATAAATTTCAAGTTCTCCACGTAGTTCATGTCGTCGCGGCAATTTTCCAAGTAGAACTTGCGAGCAGAAACATCTAGAATATGAACAAAGTAGTATGCATTTTGGTTTTGCGAAAAGTGGTACTGACAAGAACAAATTACTTACAACTTTAGGGTCCCAGAAATATCCTGGCTTAAATCTCCACGGAGCTTGCAATACTTAGACATTTCCTGGACATGGTTTGCCTTCCTTTAGTCATCATGGCTGTTGTAATCACGATTGCGATGATTTTCTTCCCAAGAAGGGTGTTTAATCCTGTTCTCTAGATCCTCCATCGTAACTTGGCCCCTGATCGCTTAAGTTCAAGTGTTAGAATGAGGAGCTTGTTCCAATTCATTGGTGGGATGAGTAGGAATTACATCTACCACGGGTAATTGAATGTTACCTTGATGACGATTCTGGACTGTCTGCCTTGCGGATGGCTTGACTGCGCCCTGCAAATTTCCCGTCGCATGGTCAGAGAAATCGGAAATCAGCAAAGGATTAGCAGACCCGCCCCTTATTTTGACCTTGCCTACGACACTTCTAGCATAGTCCGGGTCAATTTCAGTGAAAGAACAGAGCCAGACCGATGTAGATAAGAGCTTGTTCTTCTTTTCTGGGTCCTCGGCGGATACAAGAATTGTAAACTGCATCGGAATTTCATCAAAATCAGACAATTACGCGATACAATGGCAAACTGATACGGGAAACATCGGCATTTTAAGGTAGGCCTCCGTGAAGACTTGATTCGGTGGTGGCAACAAATCGATGAGATAATCGGTAACATCTTCAGGGCTCGGGGGGGTAATCAGTACGTCTGTAGCGGAGCTGCTCAGTCCACCCGACGGGGAAAAGAATTCCATATTCGACTTTGCAGCATTCAAGATCGATAGTGCCAGTCCATCGGAGAACGAAGACGTACTTATCCTCTTCATGATATTATCGCACGAAAACTTGAAACGAGAGCGGGAGATCGGAAGCCATTCTGAACAGTTTGAATTTGACACAATATTACAAGATACACGACGATTCGGGTAGAAGCTACAATGACGATGGTGAGATACGAAGGGATAGGAGAGAAGGTTGGTAGGCGCAGAAAAGTAGCGAACGAATCCGGATTGTCGTATTTACTACAATGACTGCGCTCGCTATCGTACCCTTGTACAATCAGGGGTATTTATCGATAGCTTAGAGATTTGGATGGATAGGGTAGAAATTTTTGATGTAGACGTAGGGATAAATAAAGGAATAAATTTTTATTGAGAAGGGCTGGGGCTGCACACCTCGGCAGGACAACGGACCTGCATGTCGACGCTGCTAAACTTCTCGATTGTACCTCAGATCAGCGAGAGTGTGGGCGCGAGCGCTGAACGATATATATGCAGCACGACGGGGGCACTGTAGTCTCCAGTAATGGATTACAGTACGCATAAAATTACTGTACTGTAATTCGACAGTCTTGGGCATTCTTGAACTAGACGGTAAGACCCCATACTTATGGAGAATATAAATCGTTTCAATAAATTTACTTGATTACAGTGATGCACGTTACAACAATTACGTGTCATTGATTAAGGTATGAATCATGAATCAGTATTAATCAATAGAATCAGTATGTTCAAATTTTTTTAATGAGTTAGGGAGGCTCAACCGTTTTGAGTAGTATGGACTGAACTTCAACCAAAACGTGCGGAGTCACGGAACTTCCATCAAGTGAGAATAAACTTCCGTGAAATTCGTACGTGGTAGAATTGCTGGTACCTTTCCGATTTCCCCAACGATCTCCAATCTCCTTGAAAGATCCGCCAAATCGTTCAGTAACGATGCCATACCCGGACAGGATACGTACCCGGGTACTGGAGGAAAAGGGCTGACTACGCCCTATGGAAAATCCCTCTCGACACGGTGTGCAGCGTTTTGACCAGGCTCTCTTATCCGATCATCCGCCTCCCGGCATGACCAACGAGAAATTAGAGGAGAACAAGAAGACTGCAAGCGGTATCATCTTCACTGTTCTCAACAACTCTTCTCTCCGTGCTGTACGTTCGGTCATAAGCAAAACGCAGGAAATGCTAGAGAAGTTGAACGCACGGTAAGACTCGCAAAAGCACCTCCTCAAAAACCACAAGGGTGGTCGAACTCATGTCGCTGAAGTAACATGGCATACGCTCGGACATCTCCAAGGACATCCACAGGATGGATTCACTGGTGGATCAACTGCGCGCAATATCGGTCACATTGGATGAAACTTCGGACTTCGGAAATTTCTCGACGTCCATCGAAAGGGAGGAACTAGGACCCGTCTTCGCCTCCGTCAAGACCCTTAGCGTCAGGGTAAGTCATTCTTAGCGAAAAAATGTCAAGTGAGACGGTTTGGCAGAGCGCCTCATAGAAGAATGACGGGCGATCAGAACGTCTGGTCAGTTGCAAGCACGTGTACCCAAGTTCCAAACGCTACACGATATGTGTGGCTTCTGCAAGCGCCCGGGGCACACGACACGAAAGTGTTGGGTTAATCCAGAAAATCCAAAAAATCGCCTGCGAGCTATGAAGGGCGCAGGTAAGAAACCAGAAAGATCCTAAAAGATCGTATTGAAGAAGAAGAAAAGGCACCGGGGTCTCTGTCATGGCCTCCGCTACGAAAACCAGTCATTCCGCTGAAGGTCACATCAGCTGCTGAAGGTCAACATCAGCAGCATAACTTAGTTAGTTATGCTGATCGACTTCGGCACGTACACAAAAATCACACCGTTCGAACATAAGTTATCGAAACAAAAGGAGTATGATGTGATCATCACTCTCGGTGATGACCACACCGTGCCATCCGAAATCCAAGGAACACTCCAGGTCAAGTGGTAAGGTGAATACAGGCCAGTTCAAGTTACACTTTCGAACACACTGGTCGCTCCCGATGTCCCTTCAGCCCATTTGCTGTACCAAACCTTGCCGGTAAGGGTTTGGGTGTGCTTTTACTCCCGAAACGTGCGTTCATCTTCAATATGAACCAAGGCAACACCATCATTGGACTTGCTGGACAAGACAAGGACCTGTTATAAAACATCTCAGATAACTGAGGCTCTTGGCCCGACGTCCAGGAAGATGGAAAAGAAATCGTGAGTTACCTCATGATAGTTATGGAACATTACATTCATGCTCATGTTCCGAAACAAGTTCTATTCAGATAAGGCTGATCATGGTGTAAAGTTGGATGATGACTTTTTGTCACGTAGGGGTGAGTTCGGCTCAATTCCAGCTCACAAACTGAAACTTTCGACTCTAAAAAATATGTTTCTTCCCCTCTGAAGGATGGCCTGTCAGAGAAGAAAGCCGAACGCCTGGAGTGGAAAGAGTTCACCAATATGGCCGCACCTTGTCACCGTCTACTTGGGTACGGACTGTCCAAGACGGTGATCAAGAATAATGATCATTCCTGCGTACCAACGATAGAAGTGACCAAGAAGAACGCGGACTGCGACTCTTGTGTGAAAGGAAAATCCAGCAAGTCATTCTCACGAAAAAAATAACCCCCGGTCATTTTGATGCAGACACGAAGGGTAAGATTCCGCAAATGTCCGTCAATAAGTACAGTATCTTTGCTAAAATTTGGGAAAGTTCTCCCTTTTCGTTTTCACTCATACAATTAGACCAAAAAGGGAAGCATATGGTGTTGTGCTGCAGTATGTGCGCTGGTTTTAGCGTCGGCCTGGTCATCCAGCTCGTTCGTTCCACACGGGAAATGGTCGAGAGTAACGGGTCTCAATCAAAGTACTCACGAACATGGCAAAGTTTTAGTACGATCCAGAGACTCTCCTCTGTGCAACGGTAAAATAGTGGTGAGACGGTACGGTAGGTTCGTTCGGCGTTGCTTCGACCCAAGGATCGGGGCATGCAGGGCAAGATTATGACCTCTTTCAGATAGTTTGCTTTTACTGCAAACCTAAGGGACATATGGATGAAAGTAAAGTCGCTGTGGTAGCTACGATAGACCGCAAGCAAGTGAGTAAAGCGATAGCTATAGATCTCCTTTACATTTGGGTTAATGAAAAATTTGTTCGAACTGATGGAGAAGTAATCCGCAGTAGAGAAGTAAGGCCAGCCCTGCAGGCAACAGAGGAATCATCGTTGCAAGTAAGAGTCAATGGCCCGTTTACAACTGACATAGAACAAGAATCGGCCACTTTGGAGCTAACTGAAGCAGTCATTGAGGACCACGAAGTGAACAGAGAAATCAGGTACGTGGACCTCTCCGAGATATCATTCAGCAAAATTATGCAACGTAGGTTATGGGACTTCTTCTGGGACCGGGGCGCTATTTTCAAAGGTTTCGGGAAGAAACATATTCAGTGTAAGATATAACTCAAGTCAGAAGCAGAAGCAGTCCGCGATTCTATGTGAAGGAGTTCTTCCAAGGAAGAGTCCCAAGAATAGGAAGTGGAGCGCAAGTAAATGCTGAGGTTTAATGATCTAGGGCTTCTTGAAGCGACGGTGTCTCTATGCCAAACAAATAATGTATTTATGAAGAACTAGAACTTATGTATACATTTCACCTCATATTTATGTCGCTTGAATTACCTGAAGATTACGTGTTCAAATCCAAAACTAAATGTTAGAGAAAAATGGACTGATTGGTGGGTCAGAAGATCTTCCTCGTTAAGGTTCGGTTTTATCGTTCAACCGGTTAAGCTGCAGTTCCTCTGTGATACCGCCCGGCAGAGCCAACGCAGCTGATCGTAACCTTTGAGCGAACGCATTGAAGCTCCCGCGCTCCTCTATACAAAGTGTATCGAAACAAAACCCTGCAGTGCTGCCTGAAGCACCTTATTGCACACTCTTTATTGTTGTAGCCTCAAGAGTTCCTCAACAGAGGAACTTGAATTACAGTTCACTGTTCCCTCATACATGTTTCTTGCATCCGAGTGAAATACCAAATGAGGTAGTCTTCCCTGTGCTGAAAAGGTCACTGGGAAGTCTTCAAAAAGCCTTTCAAATGCTCGCTTTGCACTGAAAAAAGATGTATCTACCACACTCTTTCATTTCGAATGTGCGAGTCCGTACTGGTATATACGGCATACAATATGTGCTGGGCACAGTAACCCGTCATACGATTCCTTTGAATTCTCCCATACTTCTGAGGTGGACCTATTGCCTGATTTGAAGGCAGAGAACTCTTTGTTCAACTTCGACACAGCCACTGACTGGCCTTCTGCGACAGCCAATAATTTCTGCATCATTTGTTCAATTTTATCTTCTTGATTGCCCAGCTGGCCTTCATCCACGATATTCCTGGAATTGCTGCCTTGTGCCACATGGCTACCACTTCCTGGCACTTTTTCCTCAGCCTGTGGCCCTTGGCCACTGGCTTGTCCTCTTGTGCTTGGCATATCTTCACCTATTTTCAGGAAAACCACGGTACTCGTCCCTTGTCAGCGGCCCCTTTAACGCAATATCGCACACAACGTGTAACAACGGTGTTATGTTACCACTTACACGTAGCTTGGACGCGGGCTCTATCTGCAGTCCACTATGGACATAGGTACAGGTTAGAGGCCCTACTCTTTTCCTCACACTTGGAGGCAAACTTATTTGAGGCCTAGAACCCAGACTCTTCCCAGCTCCTCGACCCAGATTCCTTCACAAGATCACTTACGTTGGACCTTCACACGCTCACGAATACCCAACTAGTACCGAAGTACCCGAAAACGATTGCTGGCACACAAAAAATGTAGTTTACTCAATGAATCATGCAATCTTCCTTGCAAATCGCACCTTACGCTGTTTGATGATTCCCTGCCACCGGTTGCCTCCTTCCTTACTCATGGGGCGGCATATTTCCGGCTTATTTACGCGTTACGGCCCTACCACTACCTTTATGTCCTTCCCCTTAAGGGTCTCACTTCTCTCAATTGGACCGCGATCCTTACTCAAATTCGTCGCGACAATCAGTAGGTCTGTGTTCAATCGGTCGCCCTTTTGCTGTCAGGCCACGTGTGACAAGTTTCGTCCCATTCCCCGTCCGGCTCTAATACTTTGTTGTCAAAAATAGATATCATTTTCACGATATTGGATAAGAAAGCTTCATGGTCTGGAAAAAAAACTAAAGAGATGGGATTGGGAAAATGGAAGTCTTCATTTTACTTTATTTTTAACCCACTGCTATTAGTAACCAATGTTAGCAGCTAAGAATTCCCAAATAATATCCTCCTCGCTCAGTTTGGAGGGAAAAAGGGGCTGAGGATATTTTGTATGATTATGAAAAAGGAGAGGAAAGAAAGATTCAGTTAAGAAGGTCTTTATTTTCTGTTTGTTGGAATGCTTCCATATCAGTGAGTACTCTATTTAGTACGTAAGGAGACAGAAACAAGGCGCTTTTCGACTTCATTTGTTTTTCTAACTGTTTTTACTCGAATGACTATCAACTGCGGGTTGTTGATGAACGGAACGTGCTGTAAATCAAGGTTGCATGGCCTGCCGAGCTGTTGGGCCCGAAGCTATTGCACAACGCCCCGGAAAAGGTCGAATAATGTGCAGTGCTAGGTGTTACTCACGCAAATTGTATGGGTTTTAGATAAGAGACTGGACGAGCACCGGGGACTGGTACACGAAAAAATTATGTCTACTGGTAGGATTAAGTTAACGGTTAGATATCATGACTTTGTACAGAGACGATGTTTTTTAGGTTTGACCAATGATTCTGCATGTATTATGTGTGTTGAGTTACGTGCGATTGGGGACTAATCCTATGCTGTAAAGAACCCTACTGCCTTTTGGCTTAGTCAATCTGTTCTGTAAACCGTAATTAATGGTAAGATGATTGGCAGTATATGTGCTGGTTTTACCTAGGATATTTTACCTCCAAAGGGTACGTAAATTATTGTGCTTAGAGACAAGGAGATTGCTAATGTTTACAGTTCGCGAAATAAATTTGACTTTTTAATGCGAAAGCAGGAATTTACTGCAAATTCTTACGTTCAATTCTGTTAGGAGTTAGCTTCCCCTAGTGTCTATTCGGCAAGGCCAATGTCATCAATTGATTACATTGTTGTAATCAATTGATGAAATGGGTATTTGGACAATTTTCTCAAAAAAAATAATACTGCAGTTACTTTTACGCATCTCTGTGCATTAGCCTGTCTATCGTCCACAACGCCAGTCCCCGTTGCGGATGCCTTCGACGCTCAATAGAAGTCTTTCTATCAGGCGCTATACGGAATTGCTCTCAACGACGCCGGGGGCTCGAGGACAGGGTGCCGGGTGGCTTTGGAGAGGTCTGCGCCAAACAACCATTCTTGCGAGTCGTTCCATAGGCATTTCCCGTTGCGGCATTTTGAAGCGGGAGGAAGCAGTGGTGCTCTGAAACTGCAACCGTGTCTTATAATTGCGGTCTGAGATGTAGGTGCCCAGGTCTAAAGAAGGTTGGCATGAAAGCCAGCCCTTACAACCATCCACTGACAACGAGGCTCCGAATGCCGCGGTCCTCTCATCCCGCTTTGGCATGGCGTCAAAGGCCTTTTACCCAAGTGGGAGAGCGAGTTGCCCTTGCCCAAACCGCTGCCTTGAGTCTATAGCCGTGAACTGGACAACCTTCTCGGGTGCCACTTGCTCTTCCACTCGTCATGAGCCCGATCTGCGGATGTGTAAGATCAGAGAGCAGTGTGCGGTAGCACAGAGAGAAGGGTAGAGCACAGGGCACATGTGAGGGACACGAAGGAAAGGAAGGCAGCCGCCGCAGTCAGCTTAGCGGAGCGGAGCCCGATGCCAATTGTTGGCTTGCGGGGCTCAAAGGGCGCAATAGGAAGTTGTAATTCCCGAAGTGTCGGCGTCCAGAACCCCGCCCACCATCCGCCGCAGCCTGCTTCAACAGCGGTGTCGAATTCGGCAGCTCCCTTCAGAGTGGAATTAGGGAGAACTACACGTAAGAGGTAGTTGATCCGACATACACCAAAGCAGGTCCACAGTAGGTGGAGAGCTACATGAGTATCCAGGGTTAAGAGGGATTTGCGGAGAGGCTGTAACGAAATGGCGTGCGTTGTGAACTCGCGCTCCATGGTTATGTCCGACGCGATGGGAGCGCGGAGCACTTTTGTCCCGTCGTCATAGTTCTGCCGAAGCTCATATGGGAGGGACTGCTGACCAGGTAGGCTCGGGATGGTTGGCCACCAACCGGCACACATATCGATGCGGAGGTCTACACCCAAACTGCGCACCTCCGGGGAGGAGAGGAACTGTAGTGCCGTTAGAATGGCTTCATGGGTGCCAACTATAGTATATACCCATCGTCAAGTACCACAGATGTAGGAGTAGGGAAGGCCTGCCTGAGGGAACGCCTGCCTGTGGTGTCGCCCACATTTTCCAGGGGTATTTTGAGTTCCAGCGTCACTTCTTGCAGTGATTACAAGTACAGAGGACTCCCAACCTTTCCATTACTCGCAGGAAACCACCCCTTTACCCCCTTCTTGCAGCGTCACTTCTTGCAGCACAAGGAAGAATTAAAGTGGACCCAGCGGATCACCGTGCTGCACGGCAACCACGCTCCGTAGCATATCATGCCCACACCAAAGATGACCCCGGTTTACCGCGTACGTGTAATGGACCCAAGGGAAGAGCTCCGGAAATCTCTGTTCGACCTCCGTCAAAATCGCACTGCGGCTGACCAAGTAAAAAGCGTTTTGAAGGTCATCGCTTATTAGTGCATACTCCGCCTATTCACCATCCTCCTCGTAAAGTCACCGTATAGCGTGGACAACTGGCTCAGATCCTCCTGACATTGATACTACCAACTGTAACCACCCAGCACCAACGAAAACAATGCCCACGTGATGCTCGAGGGAACAAGAAATAAACGACCTAACTGCTGAAATTTTTAAAAAAATGATACATGGTGCATCTGATTTTTTGATATTCGGCTACCGTACTACACCACAAATAAACTCAGGCGCATCCGCTACAAAGTATCTTGCACAGGGGTAAATTGGTTTCACGAGGCAGTAAACGTGCGAAAGCTCTGAACGGCAACCTTGCAAGGTAGCAGAGACGTGAAGGAAAATGGAAAGCAAAGAAAAGGTAAAAGAATATTTTAAAACTATTTTTTTTGTTCGTAGAAAATGTCATCAATTGATTACATATGTATCAATTGATGACACTTGTCGAATAGACACTAGAGGCCAATAATATTTGAGCAAGTGTTAGTATTTGGCCTCAAATTTGGCCCAACGGTGTGTACTCTGTAAGTTTACCAGTTTTGGAAAGTAGGAATTCGGTGTGGCTAACCCACAATCCCCGAAATAATTTTAGGAACACGCCTTAAATGTAAGCTACATTGCCAATGGAACTCTACTGGGCGAGGAAAATAACAGAGAAAATTTGAGCTGCCCATAAAAACTTAGTGAAAACCAAAACAAAACACTTGGCTTTCATCTATGCTATATGAATGCCCCATTTTGTTGGTCCTGTTATTATTTCGCTGGAACATTGTTACGAACAACATTAAAAACCAACTTCAAAGACTAACGAACAGTACCATTTAATATAAAACGGACTTTGCTCTTTACTTAATACACTGGGGTGCCTAAACAGCCAAGAAAAACAGACAAAAATGAGCCAAACAAAGCATCATCAGAACAAAAATGGAAATTATAGCTTTATTACACCAAATGACATCCGAATGGAAAATTATGAGATTATTTGGCGCTTTAGAACGACTTTGCATAAATTTATTCTACCCCAAACAAGGCCGAAAAGGAAAAAGGTAGGTCCTCGAATTAATGATCAGGCACGAAACTCCGCGCACTTTTCAGGCATCGCTAAACTAGTAATTTTACTGTTCGGGAACTGAAACAGATAACTCTTTGTCAATTTAATTGTGAAGTGTACAGAAGATACTTCCGGGAAATGGCTATATCATCTTCAAGAAAAAAATGCTCCCGCGATAACAACTAGTCATAAAAAAGCACGTTTTCAATTGTCAAAGAATCACGTTACTCGGTCTCCCTCTGATTGGGAGGATGTGATATTACACATGAAATGATGTTTAATCTTGATGGTTCACACGGATTTGCACATTATTTGCATGATTTGAGAAAGGAAGTAGAGGTCTCTAGTAGAAGACAAGGTGGAAAATCACTGATGGTGTACCGAGCTGTTTCCTACAAAGGTGGTTCTCAAGTCGCAATTATTATACATAAAAATGATTCCAAGCTATAGGAAATAGTGCTGGACACTGCTTTTCTTCCATTTGCAGAGATTGAAGTAGGAGAAACCTTTATTTTGCAGCACGAAAATGCTGCCGCTCACAGGAGAAACTACCTGTGATCATGGTTGGATAATAATGATGTGTACAAACTTTGCTGGCCAGCAAAATACCCCGACCTGAACCATGTTGAGAATTTTTGGGTGCATTCTGGCGGAAGCGGTGTAAAGAATAACCACTAGTTTCATACTGTGTAGGATTTGGAAGAGTGCATGATTAACGCGCGATCACAAATTGACTGGTACAATCTAAAAGAGCTTTTTCAGTATTTGCAGCTTCGTTAACTCTCCGCTGCCGTTTCATACAGCTAATATAAAAATAATGCATTTGCACTCATTACTGATAGTATTTCAATAATAAACGAATGTTTTTTCTTGGTCCTATTATTAGTTCGTCCGAAATTAAGGTCCTAATTGACATTACTTCCTCTACTCGTAATGTTATTGATAATTTAATTGATTATAAAATTAAAACTGCGTACGCTTCTGTAGTTATGCCAAGGGGACGTTTTCTTAGACATTTTACGCTAGTTGGAGCTAGAGCATGAAGTTATGTTATGTTGGTTCTTATAATATTTTGGGGAGTGTACTCTGCAGTTAATTAGAAGCTGTACAACCAAGAAAAGCACTGGAAGGTACGGAAAATGCCTGGTTTCGTATGCAAAAGTACAATTTATTTCGCGAGCTGTAAATAGTTAAAATCGAATAGTTGAAAATGCCGTACTGAATGTACTTCTTGAAGCGATGCTGCTCAATGTTTTCCTCAACCGATTAAAGAGCTCCCTTTTAGTATTTCGAAGTGGATGCCGTTTCAAATGAAGGTTATTAAATGCTACGCCAAGCCTAAAAAAATCATCATAGTATTATTCCGACCACTTAAACTTGGGGGACAATGGTGTCTAGAGTCCTAAGAGGCGACAAAAAAGTTTCCAATTGTAATCCAATCACTTAATACCTTTCTATTAAATATTTCTTGACTAATAATGAGGTATCACCTGGGCAGATTTTAAAGGGTGAACGTTCTCGTAAAAACTCAGCAAACCAGTGGTACTCTTTTTCAACAATTAAGCCACATGCTGGCGGATAATTGTCAACGAGTGGTTCAGTTTTCTGCCATTGATTCTTACCTGCAGCCTCTTTTAGCTCGTTTTCATGCCAAGAGACCATGCGTTGCAAATTATCGAAGTCCGCTACTGACCCCGAAAAGTGCTCACTGCATCCAAGAGCTATTCTATTTTGGCAGCACTGATACTTCAACTTTTTAGCCGTAAAGCTTACGTTTCTAGCTTAAGTACAGCTTTCCCTTTTCGGTACTGAAGCTTGGACGAATTGTCACATCTGTCGCATATGTCGCCTTGCTGAACGTTGCAAAACGCATTCGATCCTGACGAAGGCGCCCCATTGTGTATGTTGCCTTTCAATAGTTATTTCTTCAAGTTGAAAGACAGATCAACTTCGGATTTCACTCAGTGAATTCGAAACATACCGAGCCCGCGCACGGGGTTTCCGCAATTTTGGTTGTTAAAGTACAGTACAGAGTTCAGTCAGAGAAGCCCTTTATTTTTTGATCGCAGGTGCGTTTTCAATAATTAAATGAGAGGGCGTAAATGGTGTGCACAAGTCATTGCATCTTGCATACTTTTTTGGAGTATAGTTTTAATTGCTTTGCATTGGCTCTTTCTTATGTGACTGCATATTTTGCGAATTAACCTATTCAGTGCAAAAGTATGGTGGTGTTGTGAAAATACTGTCCAGTACTCTATAGTACCGCATAAAGTCAATCGTACTGTACAGTACACTACCGTACTTTACTGTACAGTGCTGAATGCAGTATTCCGTAATGTACTAAACCTGATGTAAAGTTAATACTACACAAAATATCGTGTCTTATCACGGACCACGACTGATCTGACTCGGCAAATGCAATGGCTTATGATCTAAATTGCTAGTTGGTAATATTATTGTATTACTCGCTTGGTGATATAGTGGCTATCGTCAACTGTACAGCTTTCAACCCCTTTCCAGCAGCTCGAGGTTTCGTTCGAACACAGAAAACTCAAAACTATGCCAAAAGGTACTCAGGTCAGGTTCGATGAGCGAGCCCAAGTGACCAGTCTGGAACAGGCAGGTCTTTCAGTTTCAGCAATTGCCAGACATCTGCAGCGCTCAGTAACAGTAGTAATTTTGTCCCTTAGGAGTCCATGCTCATATGACACAAATAATTCCCGGTCAGAAAGGCGAAAAACAACGAGTAGGAATGCAAAAAGGATTCTAAAAGCGGTGTCTAACTCAACAGAAAGCCCCCGCGCGCTTCGGAACGAACTCAATTTACCCATCGCTGCGAGCCCAACACGAATGTAGCTGAGCGACTCGGCGTTCTTGTGATATAGAGAATTCAAAACGCAGCCTCCGCTCCTGCAACGACACCGAGACGCCTGCATAATTTTGCGAGTTCCTTTTCAAAAAAAGGCGAAATTTAGTGGGGCTGAGTGGTCTGAAACGATGAGAAGCGATTTTATTGCAATAAAACTGATGGACTGAAACGCTACTGACATAATTTAAGACGGAAAGAACCGGTTTTATCGAGGCGGCAACATATAGGCAATGTATTGATGGTCTGGAACGCATTTTGTTCCCATAGAAAGACAAACCTGGTGCAGGTTTATGCGAGTTTAAATGGAAAGTAGCACGTGAGGATGCTGGAGAAGGAGTTGCTAGGGTGGGCGGATAAGTAATTGACGGTTAACTGTATTTTTATGTAAGCCCCTTCGCATTTTTCAAAGGTTACTGAAAATGGTTTCAAGAGCAAGTAGTTCGTGTACTGGAGTGGCCCGCACGGTTCCTAACCTTAATCTGCTGGAAATTCTGTAAGGTATACTGGCTGGAGCTGTTTCTGAAAACGCAGTGCAGCTCACAACCATTTATGAATTAGTGGATTGTATTTCGTCTTGCTGGAACCAAATTGACAACAAAAATTTCCAAAGACTTGTCATATAAATGCATGGTCGCTGCACTGACGTCATTTAGGTAGAGAGGAATGACTGACTACTGGTTGCGTTGATATGTGCTCGTTTATGTGAAAATGTGAGTGCTGTCATATGGCGGCAGTCACCCCGTTGTTAGGAATTCAAATTTAAGTCCTCTATTATTACACTGGATGAAGTTATATGCATGCCATTTTATGATTTAGGGCTTTCTGAGTCGATACGAAGCAATTTTTGATTAAATAAAAGGAACATGGAGAACTTGAACTTTTGGAGAGGTTTTATGGCATCAGTAAGGAGTGTACAGTACAATATTTAATGCTTTAAAGCCAATCGAATGGCTTTATCTTACGTGCAGTAATTGCATGCGATTTTCGGATACAGTGGAATACCGACATTTTTGGATACTTTTTTATGCGATTTTTATGTAGTTCTGGTGTTGGTAAAATTGTTCACAATTTACAACTACTATCATCTGCGATTAATCGAATATAGTGGTTTTGCATTCGATAATTCCAATATGTGTGAAATAATCGCATAGTAATAAGTTTCAAATCTTGTTAGTACAGGATTAGTTCTATTTTAAGAGTTGATGGAGGTTGAAACGTATGACTTGTCATCAAAGATTAATGTGGCAGGGGAACGCTACCCTAGGTAATGTAGAGGATACTCGGGAATACCTGAGCACTAAAAAAACGGATAATGCATTTACTGCTGGATAAAACTTCATCCCCAACGCTACCTCCTTCAATGTACATTAAAATGATATTCTACTACCACCGCAGCCCTCCCCCAACAGACCATCCAACCGTTTTCCAGGGAAAACACCAAATTTTTCTCCGCCACCATTCCAACGCTAACGGAATCCCCACCTCAACACTCAAACAACCGCTATTCTGACCTTTTACTTTCGCTATCCCAACCCTTATCCCGACTTCATCAAAAGTTCGCACCACCTCCACTCTACTAGTCCCTAAATTGACTAAAAAACGCTATAATGACCGCCACCCCAATCCTCATTGGATCATCTCCTTAACATACATTGCTAGCCCGTCTCGCGCCTGGTTGCCTTCTTAACCCTAAAAGCACCTGTGCACGAACAATAAAATTACAACACAGCCGCCCGCACGCCGCTGCCACCATAACTCTCACTCGAATTATTTCTCAAACTTCATCCCAACTACAGCTTAGCCCGTATACCTCCGCCACTATCGGCGATCGCATAAAAGCCAGAATAGCAACTCAGACCTCAAAAGACCACATATCCAAGCCTTTCACTACCTTTACCAAAACTATCACCCAATGGACTCTCTGTTTCCCACTGTACGGGCGTTTGTGGGCGGAGGCGGAATCGAACAGCGGAGGATTATGGTTGTACCAATTACAAGTAGGTGCGGGAGGTGGGTGTTGGTTGGGTGAAGAGAGGGAAAATGGGAGGTAGTCGGGAAGTGTGACATATCAGCTGCTGCAGAGGAATCACAAGTATTGATGGGATAGTGGGGATGGTGATATTTATTTGCCTCAGATTTTCCAACCTACATATCTGCAGATGGCTGATGCTTGTCCGATTTTTTAAGGGCTGCGATTTCCTCTACTCATTTACCTTCTTGAATCGCGAGGCTCATATTATAAGTGGTCCACTGAATGATAATTTCGGTATCATGGAAATACTGTGGACATGCAAAGACTCACGTCGGAAGTCTCACATTTAGAGCTTGTCGTATGGCCCCCAATTCCTGCTTTGCTGTTGAAGCTGTCTTTAACAACGCTCCCTGAACACACAATGAACCACCGCGACTTCTCCATTCGGACCTCATTGTGGCTAATGACGTTTTTAAAGTTCGCGATGATTAAGGATGTATATTAGGGCTCATTCTGCGCCATCTTTTCTGTTGATGCGGGCTCCTCAACCGCTGGGGACTTGGGGCACCGTGAATAGTACTCAATGATGTAAAT
This sequence comes from Kappaphycus alvarezii, assembly GCA_002205965.3. Lineage (NCBI taxonomy): Eukaryota > Rhodophyta > Florideophyceae > Gigartinales > Solieriaceae > Kappaphycus > Kappaphycus alvarezii. The sequence goes on along the minus strand of NADL03000699.1, from coordinate 902,504 downwards.
CGCAGATCTGAACTTGCTATAGATATCAAAGTATCCCGAACATCTTCGAGAAACTCGGGGAAAGATTTTCGTCGCAGTTAAAGCTTCGTAAATTCCAGCACGTCGAATGAGCTTCTTTCTGCATACATAGAGTTTTGCAAACGGCTGAGGAGCTCGTCTTTGTTACAGAACAAGGTCCACATACGATTTTTGTTAACAATTTAGCTAGTAAAACCTTTTTTGAGAGATACTACTTGCTGTGAAGCAAGAACAGGCGCAGGCGTCATTCATCTCATCATTAGTCGATGTGCGGAGTCGACGTTTTCCATGGCATGATTACACATCATAGAAATGGCCGGGCGAAATTTGATACGAGCTGGTCGACCGGCGAATGCGTCTAGACCATAGTGTACCCTTAGAAACGCCCTTTAATATTGAATTAGTTGAACTAAAGAATCCAGCTCAACTGCAAACCCAAAATTCTTAACTGATGCAGGAATATTTGTTTCAACTGGGCCGGATTCGTACGTCCACCTGACTCACGGCCAGAAATTACTCTAAAGCGATGCAACGTCCTCTCCAATATCATGTACATTAAATTTGAACAGCACAATGTATACAATAGCTGGTATGGTTCCGACTGTGTACAAGCGCTGAGATTAACCTTTCGTTACGGTATGTTGGAGATGGTGTGAGGGTTTTGGTGTTATTGCAGTAAGGTTTCGGGTGAAGATTAGGGAAAAGTTGGGTTGGTAGTGAAGTGAGGGTTGAGGTAGTATTAAAGAGATGGTTAAGTTGGTGGTTGAAGCAATACTTGGGGCAGTACAATGATTATGCTTTGGCGGCAATGAATGGAGACTGAATGTGACGCTGGTGTGGAGGTTAGATTAGCGATAAGCTGAAGGTTTGCTTCCCGATGAGATCAGGGAAGGAGTTTTACTGTTAAAGTGAATGATTTCATGCGTCAAGCTGACCGTCAAGGTGATGGTGGGGCGAGGATTTGGACAGCGATTAGATAAGTGTTGGGATGCCTGAGATATGACGGCAGTGATGGGGGTGGGATGTCCTCTAGTGGGATGTTCTTCACCAAGATCTCCAAAAAAGAAGTTTTCTATACGGAAATAGAGGCTTTCGGGAGTTGATTCCAAAAAAAATGCTTTGGTTTACCACGAGAGGATTCTAGTACTTCTGTAAGACCAGCAATATGGTTCCGAGAATTGTAGTGTAAACGATTATAAGTGGTTCGAAATCAAATGCTGCTCTAGTTATATTAGAAAAATCTCATACTGACGAAGACTACTCATTGGTAGAGAAATTTATCTTCGAAAAATCGAAAAAAGCATCTCTAAGCTACGTAAAGGCCTTTATCTGCGAAATATCGCATACCACACACACATAGGATATCAGGCAGTCCTTAATACACAATTGGGCAGCAGGAAAACAAGGGACGTGTGACTACTTTGGGTAAATCGCTCTATTCTACCGTTTAAGTAGCTTTTTCTATTTAAATACTCAAATACGGGACTGCAACTTAATCGCGGAGGACCTTTGTATCCGTTCACTGTGCCTGTCCTTTTTCATCCTCCCTAGCTTTCACCGCATCTATCAAATAACAGTACTATGCTGTTGAAAACTCACTCAAAAGTTGCAAAGCACTGATCACGTTGCTTGTCACACAATCATTGATGCCTCTCTGGTCTTGGAGACCAGGTCAGGGGCACTTTATATAGACCGCAGAGGAGCACTAAACGCATACTAGGTACGTCGCTGACATAATACTACTGTACGCGTTACTGCACTTTGCTGACAATATACGTCTACATGCCACGTACCATTTAAACCCTAACGTTTGTACCTTGTGCACTCATCGCGTACATAAAGGCAACTTAAAAAAACAACTTAGAAATTACACAAAGTCAAACCAAAAATCGAAAAGTAGCTGCTTCACCTCTCAGCTCCTTGTTCTCCAGAACACCGCGCCCACTGTCCGATCCTAGGGACTCACTTCTGCAGCTCCCTACTTCCTCCCGTTCTCCATCCTCAGTGTCAATTCTTTGCCCTGGAGCTCATCCACACCGACTTGAACTGCGAACCATCCCCGCTGCCTCCGCCTCACTTCTTTAACAAAAAAACTCTTCCTCGTCCTTTGTCTGCACCCTTCCGACCCATCAGTGTTCTCTAAGCGCGAGTGGCACCCTCTCCGGCCTCCGCGCTTCCTCCACAGCCCTTCGTCCCGCTACCAACGAGTCCTTGGTAGCCTCCTTTACTTTTCCTGAGCCTTCTCTGTTCTCAGCATTCCATGTCCCGGCGGAGCAGCCCATCACAGCTTCTATTACCTTAACCAACTCCATCGCGACCTGAACAGCCTCACCTAATTCTCTTGTAGCCTGTTGCATATTACCTCTAGTTCACACCACCGGTTGTGTCCCCTACGGTGCCCACGCCCAGCCGATAGATTTATAGACATAAATAAATATAGGTCCGAAAGAAAAATTGCCCACAGCCCCCGTCCTTCTGCACTTCTCGATACCCCTGCCCAGCTTGCCCAATTCGAGACAAAAATTGTCCTCCGCATAATTTCCCAATAGTCACACCTGTCCTTACAGCGGCCAATTGCATGTTAATAAATTCCAACCCAGCGTACTGAATCGCAGTACCCCCTTTTAGATCGCCCCTTTTCCTTGCCGCGTCTATCTTTCCATTTTGACCATATCACCAATATTTCTGTACACCAGCGGCGGCCCTTGACCACCTGCGGCAACGAATCTCGTCGAACATATCATCTACCTTTACAATATCGATCCTAGCGAGCAGCGACGAACTTCAACTCTCTTTGCTTAAGAGGTATTACTGGGTACCCTATAGGATATTCTGGGCCACAAACGAACATATCTTTCAAATATTCAATCACCCCACATTTATCTCCCTACTATCTTAGCTTGCGCTTCCTGCTAGGCTTGTACTCCCTTTATAAAACATGAAGTAAAGATCATTAAATACCAATATTTCTTCTGTTCTGTGGTCCTCGTTGGCTATGGCCATCATTTCCCGTGCCCCACTGCACGTGACAGATGTTCACCATCCAGTTAGTTCTTAACTCAATAGTCGGTCAGTGAGTGTACACTCCAAAACAATCATGAGTAAACGAATTTGTTTGTTTGTTTGTCCTTGCAATCTTCTTCGTACCACCCGTTTTGTGGCCCAACAAAATTCGGCTCAACTTCCCCGTATTCCAGGAACGACCGCCTTTCCTCATCCCCAACAGCAGCCATTCTCCCCATCGTCTGTGCTGCTTTACCTTTGCAAAATCCAAGTCACTAGGGCCTATTGGCTGGGCTACCATAGACTCATTTCAAGCCTGTTCAGAGTCATTCGGTCATCCGCAACACCGATGAGGTCGATGTTGCGGATGACCTAATGACTCTGGACAGGCTGTCGAGCCAACCTCAGGATATGCATGCCGCATTTGTTTCGTCGACATTCCCGCAAACACCAAATCCGGAGTGTTCACGTCCCTTCAGTTATTGATTCAATCTTGCCGGACGTAACGATAACATGTGTAGCATACTACACCAGGGGATGGCCGAACCGCAATTTTCAAATATTAAAGAATCAAATCGATCATTTAGCCAGATGCCGATCAGGACTCGTTGAATATCGGTGTCAATATTTCCAGGCCCACCTCACTCAAATCGCAGCGAGCAATTGAGAGACAAGTTACGGTTTCATCCCAGCTGAAATCCTCGGGCCGTCTCCAATCGCCCCGCACCGCTTGTTGATTTAGCACACATCGGCACTGTTGCCGAAAAATCTGTTGGTACGGAAACGGTCCTTTCTGTAGAAGAGTGGTCCTTTTGACAAACTTCTGTCTTCTCCCTCCCCGTGATTCTCCAAAAACAACTCTTCCCATCAATTTTCTTCTAAGAACAAAATCATAGAATGAATTTTCGAATGAATCAAAATTCACTGTGCAACTCCATTTCCATTTTTTCTTTGATTATTTTGGTCCTCCTTTTTCAGAATAGGAATCTTTCGACTCGTGTTCCGCTTTGTCCTCCAAATTCAGTTCCGATATTTTATCAAGCATATTTTAGTTATTGTTCTAATCGCATGCAAATTCAAATCTGTGGCATTGCTTCACATTTTTTATTTCGTCCAAGGCCGCGAAACATTTCTAATACGTTGCCCTATTTAAATTCCGAAATCGACGTCGTTGAGGCAACACCCCCGCCATCAACTACCCCATCGCCTCACCCCTTTTTTTGCCTTCAACATGACCAACCTCCGCCCTTCCCTCGCCATCGCCAAGTCATCCCGAGGCCGCCATCCCCTCAACGCTCTGGCCCTGATGGCAAATGTTCCAATCTACTACGACGATTACTGTAGAAGGTTGGACCGGGAACGCGTTTGGGAGTGGGTCCGCCGTAGCTGCTTAGAGCAGGCAGAAGAGGCAGAATCATCATCTGAGCTAGTCCGGGTTGTGCCGGTATTCATTAGTTCCCTCCCTACTCTCTCCTTTTCGTCATCTATCGCCCGAGCTGCGTTCTTCTCAGACCCTTTCCGTGCCTCCAAGTCCTCTCTTGCTTCTCGCATCATCAGAAGCAACTCATCCATCTCTTCAACCTCCCCCAATACCAGACTGAAGCTGATCACGCCAATCGGGCTTGTTAAATGGCACCTGCAGTCCCTTGTACCTGTCCTGGGCACATTTGGCCGAAAAGTTTTGCGCATTCCTCCGGTTCGCGTTGACATTCTTCGCAACCATCTCTAATTTGTTCGATACTGTTCGATAGGACGTTATAGAGGCCTTGAAAGAGGCAAATTCTCGAACGATTATGAGGTCTTCCTCAGCGAAGAATATCGAGTGACGGCCCTTCTGTTCTTTGTCCGGCGAATACAGCGGTAACCCCAGAACCAGAACCTTGCTGCGGAGTGGCCGGCGCGGGGGATTCGACAGGCGTAGGGGTTGCGGTAGGAGCGGGTGGCACGGCAGGCGCGGGAATCACGAGAGGTGGGGCGGGCGCGAGAGGCACAAGAGGCGCAGAAGGATCGGGATAAGCGACTTGTGCTCCGACCTCATCTGCAGGGCTTGAATGGGGCTTTCCAGGAACTAGTGGGTGGACGTTAGTGGTGTAGAGAGTGAACATGTTGGATAGGGGAAGGGTTCGCGGTTGGGAGAGATTTTGAAGGGTAGGTTGAGGAGGTGGTGTGAGTTTAGAAGGAAATTCTTGATGAAAAGGTGAGAGAGGCTACGAATTTATGTGAGTCTGTTGATGGAGACGGTTTTATGCTGGTCCCTGTAGCAATTTGCCGCGTCATGTACATACGGCGCTGTTTGTTTCCCGCGTAAACATTTCTCACGCCTTTTCACTAAATACTGGGATTGAATGCATGTTCGTCACAAGACTATTGAAGAATTCTGCAATTAAATTACAATCTGTATTTTTAGCTAACATTTTAGTCATATTTAATTCTTAAAAGTGGTGGCATAAACATACTAATATAGAGAGTCCAGTGCAGCAATCGACTATGTTACTGGCTAGGTGCCAACCGGTTGGTCCACGTCAGGCAAGTGCACATGTGTGCGTCACACGATAGCGTTCGTCAGAGACGACCAGATCGTGTAACTAATGCGTCAATATGTTCTCTTTCTGATAACTTCAACAGATTTATGCAATGTAAAATTAAGTAAAACAAAGGATATAGTATAAATAGAATTAACAGCTTAATTTCTATCAGCAACTGGTTTTGCGGGCGCAAACTCACAAGATTCAGTGGTTGTCGCAAAAGTCCTGGGATTACGGATAGTTAGTTTAGTTCTCACAGCGACTCATGAGAAGCGATGGTTCGATTTCCTGATGCCGTTACTCTAGTTTAATTAATTGTACGGGCTAGTACAAGGATCTCATAATCTAGATGCCGAATGGGAAAAGACAGAGAGTTGAAGTGCTATTTATTGAAAAATGTCCGCAGAAGGGCATATTTTTGCTCATTTCTCTTTTTACAGGTAAGTTTATTTTCAAAAGAGGTTGGAAAATAGGTATCCAAAGAAATGAAGACTAAATCAATATTAACAGCACAAAGTTAATGTCAAATGTCAGACTGAGATCTGACTGACGTAAGAACAATGAAACTTTAAACCAAAGAAAACCGAGATTTGATATCCCCAACGACCCGTGATCCTTGCAATAATGCAGGGGTGTCTAGCCCATCTTGTTTCGCGCAAGATGTGGTTGGCGATAAAATCGCGTCCCACCTACGGGGTCTGAAGGGGCCTGGATTCCGGCTCCAGAAGAGTGTCCGAATCTCGAGGCATAACCTCCTAACGGAAGTCCAGCCAGTCTTGTGAAAGCAGGTTATCAATTTTCTTGGTTACAAATCTGTCACAAAAACCTTACACTATCTCGGGTAGCTCACTTTCTGTGGTCCATCTCGGCGATCTTCTTCCATAAAGCTGAAACTTGAGATGCTGCTTTAACTCTCCCATCTTCTTATTTCGTCATGTATCTTCTCCTGGTACTTTCTTCAACGTTCGTAAGGAATCAGGAAACACAACATCGGAAGTGTTTCCAGTTTCTGCATCTTGACTTCCATTTCTTTGCAGCATGTTGGCGTTTGACCGGGCTACCTTATCCCCCACCTCATACTCCAACATATATCCGACTCTTCCCAGCATTTTTTTGACCCTACGTGGTCCAATCCAATGTTTGATGGCCTTATTTCCTTCGGCTTTGCTTAACTCCACCGACCATAACAAGGCGCGATCCCCTTCCTTAGAGTCGATCAGTTTGACCCGTTTTTCATATTCCTTCTTGGCTCTGGACCTTGAACTCCGCCCTTCAGCAGATAAGCGGCGGTGAAGAAGTTCTAATCGTCTGGAAAGATCCTCCGGCTCGTCTTCAAAGCAGACTGTATCCACTTCGCCCCAGGACTGGAATGTTTAACCCCAAACATAGACTTGTACGGCGTAGTACCAGCCGCTGAGCATACGCCAGTGTTATACTGGAAACATGCTAAAGTGACGTGATCATCCCAATCTTTCGTGTCAGTGTCCATAAAACTCGCAAGGTCCTTGATGAGGGTACGTTTCCATCTCTATACCATGCCATTCGCTTGTGTATGAAACGGATAGGACTGCATTCTACCGATGACCAAGAAATCAGTCAGACTTTTCACCAACAATTCAGTCAAGTTTGGACCCCCATCCGACATCAAGGTCTCCATCGGGCCGAGTATCAAAATCCATTAATCGATGAGCACTCTCGAATTAGTCTTAGCCCTTTCATCCGGGATGGCCCTAGCCCTTAGTAATCTTTTGAAGACATCCACTAGTGCGACAGCCTGCCGTGCGCGGAGTGATAGTCTGGATGTCAAAAGACACCGGTTGAAACCTTCATTTAGGATGGACCACCTCGAAAGGAGCCTGCCGAGCTGTATTATGTTTCCTTGTCACTGTGAAATGTAGAAAGTTCTCCAAGAATGCAGCCGCATACCGCTGCATTCATTTCCAGAAGTACCGAGGAAGAAACTTGCAGGTCGTGCGTCGGAGACCATAGTTCATATGATTTTGTGAACAATGGACCCACGCAAGGACTCCAGGCACCAAGGCCTTCGGCATCGCAAGAGAAAGCTTATCTCTTCAGGAGTACCGCAGAAATCCGTCTTCATCCACAATGAACTTATCTTGCGATCGTTTGTAAGCCTGCAGATAAGAAATTTAAGGGGATTTAAGGGAGAGGTGCTTAGGCAAAACAAGAGACGCGATAGACACGTGAAGCGGCTTTACGGCGACAGCGGGATGGAGCAGAGCAGGTTGTTCAATGCTGGCGGGCCCACTTCCATTTACTTCTAATTTGTATCAAAGAAGGCTTATATAAGAGTGTTGTCTAGTAAAGCATGCATACAGTAAAAGACAAGCACGTTCAAGTGAAACATGGTCGAACCGAATGCAGCGGTATCATTCTGGTGTTTCAATACCAGGTTGAGTCCATGAAGCAAGGTATCGTATCAAATAGGGAATTTTATGAAACACCTCATGGTAGCTATCCGAATCCGATACTGTTGGTGAAGTTTAACCCCGTCAAAACAGGAAGGAGCCAAGTATTATGCAATGTAGATCACTTAAAGCCACGCAGACGGATAGACCACTCGTAGCCAACCAGACAAGTAGATTACTTGTAGCCAACCAGACAGGTAGATTATTTGTAGCCACCCAGACAGATAGATTACTCGTAGCCACCCAGACGGGCACAACTTGTACAGAAGATCCCCAAATTATGCGACCTGCGCCTCCCGCAATCTCTGTTTATCTGGCGGGTACCGTTCTTGGTCGGGCTCCGATGTCTGGGACCACTACCTCCGGTCCGTTGGCGGGCTCGATCTTGAAGTCAAAATCTTGAATTGCAATGAACCGCCTGGCCATCTTCTCTGGAAAATCTTTCTGGTAAGGCAACCACTTCAGTGACAAGTGGTCTTTCACTATCGTGAAAGATTCGCCGTGCAGATATTGCCGTCATTTTTATAAGGCAAACACTACTGTTAAGCAATTTTTCTCCGTGGGTGCAAAGTTCTTCTCCAATTTCCTCTGGTCTCCGCTAGCAAACAAGATGGGCATCAACTCTTCTCATCGGCTCGAATCAAAACCCTGCAGAGTCCTTATTGGCTAGGATTTTTCATCAGCCTTTTTTGTGCTCCACACTTAGGCGCTTTCAAGACCTCTGGCTTACTTAAGGCATCTTTCAATATTTTCTAGGCCCTCTCTTGCGCTACACCGCATTTATCCGACCAGTCTGGGATAATTAGTGGCTCTTCATGTCTCATTTTCTTGTGAAACACAGTTTTTTTGAGGACGTAATAGGGTGGAGCGGCTATGTCCACAAAATGGTTGACGAATGCAGCGAAGAAGTTTGCGAGCCCAAACGTCATTAGTTCATCCCTTGATGGCACCTATCCCCTAAAACCCCTGTATTGATGCAGGCCTCGTGCTGTGCGTAAAACCGTAAAAGGCTTGTAACCAGGATTCAAAGGGACATGGTAGAAGCTATCCTTAAAATCAAAGACTGAAAAGATTGTCTTACCACCCAACCAGTCCAATATCTCTCGCATTTTTTTCATTGGGTAAGATTCTGTATTGTGTGAGATCATTTAGGCGTCGAAAATCACAAACAAATTTTTCTTAGACCAAGGAGATACTGACGGTTCTAGAACCCCAAAGTCAATAAGCCTCTGCATTGAAAAGCGCTAAATCTCTTCCTCTTTGGGCTATCGACTCCGCGTAGGGGCACAAACTGGCTCTACGTCGGGATTCAGGAATACCCTGTGCTGTACGCCGACAATTTTCGCAAAGGCCCTTGAAAATATCTCCACGGTCCTAAAACACATTACGCAGCTTCCCTTCCCTTGCATCTCCTCGCTTGGAGAAAAATCGGAAAGGTCCATGGACGCTATGGCATTGTCCACTTCATGGTCCTCAATGTCCGCCTGAATTGTCTCATGCTCAAATCTTCTTTGCTGTTTCTGTGCGGTCAGCGGACCCTTAACCCTTTTCCAATTATACATTATGGACGCTAAATCCATATCCAAGTCTAACTGGAGCTCACGCTTACGCCTTAAAAGCAGTCCTAGTAACAGCTTATCCGGAATTCGGGTCATCACACGTAGGTTTTCGCACAGTCACCATGTATGAAACTCGACGGAACTTTCCCCTTTGAATTCAATACCGCTACTATCCACTGCGCGAGCTCCACCATCCTTTGGATGCAATATTTCCCCATTATCTTGAAGCCACTGCAAGTCAACCCAGATTGAAGAGGCTGTCGTATCCACTAACGAGTATATATCCTCCCCAAATATCTTGACTGTGACTGCCACCTCTTCACCGTCAAGCATCTACTGCAACTAAATCGGCTCCTGAAAATCGCGAAAACCCTAATGCTTGTTTTTTACCACCTCCAGCTCGATTTTTACTTGTCTAACAGGGGCTCCGGACCTCCCTAGCCTTCCACCTGTGGGGCTTTATCACTAAAGCGCCTAATCACATCATTCTTCTTCTTCCAAAATTACCTAACCATATGGCCCTTTTCTTGGCAGTAGTAGCAGGTTGTTTAAGGGTAAGTGTACCCAGCTACCTCATGCGGGACTCCCCTGTATGGATTACTTGGCTTTTGGACCTGTCGGACACTTTCCAGACTCGCAGACTGACGCACCGCAGAAAGCCTTGAAATGATACTCACCACTGTGTCGTAGGCCCCCGATATCAGAATTGCTTGCTCCTGGAGACTCGCAGGAAGACCTTTTTTAAAGCGTTTCATCATTATTTCGTCTCTGGTTGAGATCTGAAAAGTCATTTAAGCAGAAGTTAGGTGTTCACCAAAAGCGGACACGGATTCATACTTCTGATTCCATTTCATGTTGAAGATCTTTTCCTGAAATGCACTGAGCTTTCTTTGTTGCATGGTGCAGCCTCCAAGTGGTCCCAGAGCTTATCTGCGTTGGAATTCCAGTGTACACTCGCCACACTCTTGAAGACTCTAGCAGTATCGCTTTAGAAGGCATGAGACAGAATGCGCCTCTCGTCACTTCCTGAATTGGGAAGACCTTCAAAGGGCGGTACCAAGTTCGCTTGGAATCGAATAAAGAGCAGTCTCCGGCCATACGAAAACAAGAGCTCTCGAAAGAGCTCGTGTATATTTTGCGGGCTACGTGTACGGGATAGGTGCCGTAATCCTTCTTCGAATCAATCTTGTCTTCATTCTCTTCGACTGGCATCCCCTTACCGGCCTCTTCTGGGTTGCCTTCCGCAGAATTATTCCTTGGAAGCCATTTTATCTGTTCGAACGTACGGGTAAGCTGAACTATCTCCTTTATGAGGGTTGAAATACCATTAACCGTCCCACTTTGTTCTTCCATCACCTCCACAGTGCACTAACTGTCTCTTAGCATGGTTTTTCCTTTGATTTTCACCTCGATATGATTAATTCCTGGGTCTTATCGCATCTTTTGGCTGAAGCTCAGCACCTTCCTGGGCTTTATCCGGTATTTCTGGATGTGGGTTCTCTCTTCTTCCTGGGCGAACCATGCTTCTTTCTTTAGGCGGAGCCTGACCTTCTCAGTCAGTAGGTTGCTACCCGGGCTCAGGCTTCAACTATATTCGAGGAACTCTCCTCATGAACCGGCGAACTATCGCCTTGACAGCTCTTGATTAAAATGCCTACGAGAAGTCCAGATCCCGTAAGTCCGCAAAGGGCCCTCCACAGACGTACCAAGAAGGTGTTTTATTCTAATAAGGCTGATCTTGCCTCGGACGTTGGATATGGCCCCAGATTCTGAAGACTCATAGTACCTTTATTGCACCCTCGCAATGAGTACCTCGAGTAGTCGTGCTGGTGAAATAGTTTTTATGTTACAACTTCACTCCGAAGTTACTAAGCACGGATCAGGTTGCTTGTCAAACAATCACTGATGCCTCACTAATTTCTTGAGAAGGGGTCAGGAGCACATTATGTAGACCGCAGAGGAGCACAAATGCAGACTACTGTACTGTACTGTAGGTACGTTGCTGAAAGAATACTACTGTACGTGTTATTGCACTTCGCTGACAATACACGTGTACATGCCACGTACTAATTGATCCCCAACAGTACAGTATGTGGAGAAGTACAAAGTGTACTACACAGTACATTTGTACAGTACTGTGAATGCAAGCTGATGGACTCCATCAGCTTGCATTCACTCTCGTCTTGAAGTCATAGTTTACTGTGAAATATACCACGTTCTGTTAAGTGTAGAGGCCACTAAGGAAGACATTGGAAGCATGTCTGAGGCAGACGCTAGTCTGTAAAGGTGAGAGAGTAGCGGGCCTCCTAGGGGTGAAGGAGGTAGCCAGCAGTTTGTTCTAAAATTGTCCCCAACAACTTCACCCTTCACCCTAGCCCACCACGCTACCTGCTCTATATCTGTATCTCTCGCTACACTGCTTCCACCACTGCGCCGTTCCTGAAATACCAAATCACAATTTAGTACGTCCCACTTTGGGTATTTTGGTTGATTTTATTACTCCCAAATGGCCGAATATGGCTGAAGTCCCTACCCCCTCACATCGATTTGCAACAGTATCCACATGCCGCAAGGATCATTTTTCCCGCCAATCCCTCTACTGATGTTCACATATCATTCGAACGAAAGCAAAATACATGTCTTTGCTCTGGCACATCGATCCTCTCTTCGCGTGTCTACCGTGGCCGAGAACGCCATTTATTCACGCGCACCGAACGATCCCCTGGGTAGTCTGCCTCAGGCGGACGAGCAATCTCTGCAGAACAGCACGCCAGCTTTCGGCGGGTACTCTGGAACACATAATGTTACCCCCTACCTACCGTAAGCGAATTGTGTTTCCCGCAGAGTCAATTCCCGCCTACCCACCGATTGCCCCAAGACTCCAACTCCTCTCATGCTGCACATCCATACCAACAGCGACAGTCCTATGGCTACGGTGTACCCTCTCCCCAAACTAGTCTTACCCCAACTCCAACGGTAAAGAAAAAAGGGAAGAAGGGCAAAAAAAAATCCACAGAAGCCATCAACAGGAGCTCCGAAGCGCGGATGTGGATTTGATCAGCAAGAAATAGACCTCCGACTAAATCTTATGGAGAAGCATCAACCTCTAGGCAAAGATGAATGGGATCTTATTGCGACGGAACATGAAAAACAGTACCCAGATAAGGAAAGGACATCCGATAGCCTGCGAAAGAAGTTTGCAAAAGTGTATCGCAGAAGGATGCCAACGGGAAATCCTCTGATGCATGAAGACGTTCGAAGGGCGGAGCATCTTCGATAAAAACTAATTGAGCTGGCTGAAATTGGAGATGAGGCCAATGCGGAAAAAGTCGTTGAGGAATCATTGCCATTCAGTCAAAGCAGTCAAGATAATTCCAGTTCCAGGGATAAAGAAAACACATCCGGAGATATTCCAAGTTCTTCTGTATCCCTCCGTCTGCTGCTGCTCAGAAACCAACCCATTTACTCAAACCGTTTCGTCCGATCGTTCATCACAGGCTTAGTCGTCGTTCCAACAACAGTGGGGAAAATTTGACATCTTTGTTGAAACTTATGATGGTCCAAGAGCAGCAAAGACGCGAAGAAGATGCCAGAAAACTGGAGGAGGAGCTTCAGGAGGAAAAACAGAGAAGAGAGCAGGAACGAAAAGATAAATGAGAGCGGAGAAGGGAAAATGTGGCTCCGCACGAACGATGAATGGAAATGATGATGTTGATGATTGCTAATAGTAACGATTCTTCTGCTGATAAGCAGAGAACCGATGAGTAACCGGCTTTATTCTATAGATAGTTTATGAGCTAGTTTGTAAAGTCGAAATGAACAAGTTTCCCCCCACACTGAATTGTGTCATGTATGTCGACAAAATTTGATTGATGCCAACGAGACGTGATCGTACATTAAAGAGATGAATATCGCAGAGCAGAACCAGACGTCGTTCACCGTTTTCTTCTTAGATACATCTATCTTTCACTCGAGGTAGTGACCCCTGAAATGCCCGCATTCCCCATTCTGATGCCTGACGTGCAGAGATTGCTTGCCTTATCATGACAATTTTAGACTCGTTGTTTGCCTGTATTGCGTCTTGTGCGCTTTTGATAAGGAAGGGATATCGCCCTCTCGAGAATGTAGAATCAACTACGCATCCCTTACCATATTTATCGTAGCACTGTTCCAATTTCTCGTACATACCACCCTATTCAGACACAAGAGAATCATGCATACTATCAGGAGCATTTATCGCGCATGCGATGACTACTCCACTGGGTGCAAAAACCAGAACATTCGGCACGTAATGATCATCTTTCCAGCCATCGTAAAACCGAATTCGGATAAGGCTTTCCCCACTTTGTTCCAGATAAAGTTTGAGTCCATCCGCGACCGCATAGACATCAGTCAAATTTAATTACTTAGAAGCAAAGGCTTTTGTATATATGGTCATCTCGGATTCGGGTGGTATTCGTATTTTAGCGAACCCGTCAGCATCTAAGACTCGCAACAACAGGCGCCTAGCAAATCTTATGAACACAGAGCAAATGGAGGATTTAGTCCCAGACAGTAGGCAAAATATCATTGTAGATCCTCTTTTACGGTGGCAAACAAGAAAAAAGGCTAAAAACTGGACAGAACTTTGAGAATAAGGTCTACCACAGCCTGCCATGTACTGGTAAAACCCGAAACATGGTCGCCAAAAGGTTTTAAACCCCTGTTTTTAGTCTGAGTTCGACATCCATTCTCTTTTTCTGGGAGCCTATTTTCCAATCAACAAAAATGTTTCTGAAACCATTTTCTGTTCATATATTACGCGACTCTTTCTACATACATTCCTTTACAGGTAAAGATAAACGCGAAAATATAGCCACGAAACACTGTCTGAAAAAAAGTTTGGCAGTTTCGGTGGACATGCTCTGGAACGAAACTTTCGCCGAAATCTTCGAGTCGAAACTGTGTTAGCGGAAAAATAAATGTAAGTTTCCACACAAGAGAAAACTAACTACTGTACCCTATTTCGTTTACAAAATGCTTGCGTTACAAAAACTGTGGTTTGCGGTTCTTGAACTCGGAATAAGCAACATCTTTGACCATTTTTTCAAATAAAAAGTTTCTGCTGCTTACAAATTTTTGAAAAGTAACTACTTCCAACTTATTGAGAAGTAATACAAAAATACTGTTGAAAGAAAAGGATTTTTGTCAATTCAAAGGCAATATTACCGCTTTTTATCACAAAAGTATGAGCAAAAATCATTCGAGAACGGTATTTTGCAACTATGAAATACAAAAGACAATATTTCATATAATATTCAGTTACATGATAAATTGAATGTAAAACGAAGTTGACTCTTTCAATCAAAAAGTTACCATAAATCGTTTCAAGTATTTCAATTGAGATGTGCATCACAATTAACTTCCATATACACGTTGCTACTGATGTGATATTTAAAGTTTCATACCGTTCCATTAATTTCGCGAGAAATTACTACGTTCGTGAAGCCTGTTACTTTAGCTTGTTAACCATATAAAAAATTATCTAAAACCTCTATATATAAGGCGACTCAGTGCCATAAACTTGTTGCCGATGCTAATTCAAATACTTTGACAACTTTTCAATGCCTTCTCCGTCGAATGTTTCCTCCTGTATCAGCATTTTGTTTTACCAGTCTGCGCCTCATGGTGGACGACTCAAGTCAATCTATTAATTCCTCCATATTTACAAGAAAATTCGTTTCCCTTTTCAAGCTATCTCTTTTGGTTTGTTGCAAGAATTGGCTTTGAATCTCTGAAAGATGGCAAACAGGAATGGTTCCTATCTTTAATCTCTGGGCATTCTATTTCTTGGAAGAATGTAAAAGTGTGCTAATAAATTTAAAATTGGCTGTTGTAATGAGAAGAAGTTTCGTGAGTGGTCCCGAACAGTGATTAATTTTCTCTTTGAAATTGATTTAGTACGTTTGGTTTTCATTTTCTTTTTGAAATTGATTTATACATAAACTGACATTTTTCGGATTTTTTAGTCAAATAGACTCCGAAAATCTGGAGTTTCGCGCTGCTATGTTTCCATAGATGGAACTGATTACCCTAATAATGACTCTGAAGAGTTCAATACCAGCTGATGTTAGCATTACCTACATTCCTCTGTGAAAAGTATGAAACTGCGGTTAGCACTGTGAGTGGAGATGCTATATTGATTAAACAACAATTTCGACGCGAAACGCATCCCGATGTCAATACTTATAAGACCAATATGAAGAGGCAATTGTTGGATAGTGAAATGATTGTCACAGGTAAGGGCTATCCCGACCCTACATGCCTCCGCTGACCAACGCCCCAAATGGATGACGCGATACTTCGACGTATCCGAGCAAGGTGTGAAATTGCGAATAGTCATATTAAGCATTTCAAGGTTTCTTCGGTTCCATTGCGGCATGGCTTATCCCTGTATCGAGAGTGCTCTACAGTTTTCGGTACATGCATTTCATATGACATGCAGATTTGCAACTCCAAATGGGTCCGAGCCAATTCATACATCTCAGTAAAGACACCCCCTTTGTCCCTCTTATTAGCCGCTTTACATCGAACATCATGTGCTTTTCTGTAATCTTTTCAAGGGATCGCTGATTAGAAAATTGATCTCTGGTGTTTTTATTGTTTTATTCAAAATCATCTGGTTCTCTTGCGCGGTATAGATTCGTGTGTGCTAGAAAATGGTCGGCTCCGAACGCAAGTTGATAATTCACTTGGATGTTCCCGCATCCGCCTGAAATAGCTCAAGAGTCGGATTTAAATTACTGTCAAATCCATATCAATGCATCAGAGCAACTGCCAGACGGCCAAATTTATTCACATTTCAAGGTCCTACCGAGGCTGCATGCGTTTATTCACATACAGAGAACAACGCATTAGCGGCGTGGATACAACCGACCACATCTTCCATACATTAAAATAACCCAAAAAATCCCCCATACGAAGAAAGGCACTTTCGATTTTGAACATGATGACATTCTACGCATGTTTTTGGGGTGACATTCACTAACCGACCATACTGTACTGTACAGTACGTACAAGGTTTAGAACACAGGCCTTACCAACACAGCCCTACTTTGTTAAACCCTTACGACTTTCGGACGGAATTGTGGATATTTTCCAGGACACAGTACATTAGTTCAACAGTTTCGATATTTTGCAATATCGCAGGGCTGTCGAAGATATACCACACGTGAATCTGATGCAAAGATAATTAGAGTCGTGTCAAGCACCAAACAGATGAGCCGCGGTTTGCACCACGGCCAGCAAATGTAAGGCTGCTTTCCACATGAGCGAACGCAACCTTGCGTTTGATGCGGTTTTATTCCTTGCAGATGGGCAAACTTGGATGTTAAGAAGGTAGGGGAGATTTGGACGAATTGTAACACATTAGGTCTCAACCGCAGTTACTGCGTTCTTGCGCAAAGATCCTGTATTGCGCAAATACTCGATTTTTTAGGTAACGGCTCGATCTTTCAGCACAAACAGCATAGTTAATGTGAACAGTAAGTCATTTCGAGACTGACTTTAGAAATGGTATCGTGTACAGTAGTTACAGAAACACATACATATTAAAAAATTTATTAATATTTATAGCAAAAAAAATTCATTTCAAGTCCAGAAATAAAATCCGTTCATTTACTGGACAAACAATACTCTTTAAAAATAGGGACGTTATAAAATAATTATCTATATAACCATCAGCTACATCGCGTACAGCAGGCTGATTCCTGGTGGGGCGGGGCTGATCACCCCTCCCCCCTAGGTAGCCATCCTTATGTCTGAAGCGTTCTCCCTGGCAGCGCATTGGTAGCTGGCGCTATAAAATTAGTTAGTTTGTAAGTCGCAAATCACACATTGCGCAGCGATGGGTATAGCTCCCATTCCATTAAAGTGCTAAAAAAACCCTCGTCCCCCAGGGAAGAAAGATGCTGGTGACCTCACGGGTGGCTCCCTAGAATTTTTTTTGCTAAAATAGTGCCACGTGTAATAGCTGTAGACAATCCAGCCTTTGATAATAAAGAGACGGTTCTTCAATCCGAGGAAGACCCGCATCCACTGGCCGCACACTATGGCACCGGATCGTGCGGCTTCTCTCTCCGAGTTCCCTTTCTTGGAGTGCTCTAGGGTAGGGTTCAACCTTCTCGGAGCTCCGACCAGCAACTCCGCTTTCACCTAGGCCTTCCTCCGAGACAAGAGGGCCCGTTTCCATATGCACCGCCTGTGTGCATCGGCCTGCCGGGTTACGCATGCGTTCAAACTCGCAGACCCTCAATTTGCCGCCGAGCCTGCACGCGAGTTTGACTCGCTCCAACGTTCCTCATACTAGACGCTACATAAGGTGACACTAACGGATCTAACCTGGGAACAAGCCTGTATCTCCCTCCACATTGGTGGCCAAAGTTTCTCGCTGATCCGCCCATTCCTTCATGGCGCGGTTGCTGCGAGCCTCCTGGATGCTGCCCCTGCCCGCCACCGAACGGCGTCATACACCTCAGTTCGCTCCCTCGCGGTTCTTGGAAACCGCTTTCGCGGGGACCGATCCTTCTTTGTTGCCCAGGCTCGCCTCCCACCTTCGCCAATTTGCTCATTGTGCTCTCGGTAACCCTTTGCTCACCGATCTAGGCTCCCTGGACCCCACAGCTCTTCCTGACATCCCTGTCAACCTGAAAACCCATCTCAATAGGGTACAGCAAGAGGCTGCAGCAAAGGTGCATTGGGAGGACAACCTCTGGAAGGATGTTCCCAGCCACACAGCTCATCGTCCCGAAGCCACCCGTCGTCGCATACGCGGTCTAGCTTTTCGCTACTCCGAGGCCGCTGCGTTTCTACAAGCGCATCCGACCAATGCGTCCCCAGCCACTGCACTGTTTCTGGAAACGTTCATTTTCCGGATTGCAGCCAGATACCACACGTCTGATGCCACTAATGTTCCGGGCGGACTGGAGGCTGTGTTGGATAAGAGAAGAGAATCCGCGGTCAGTTCCGATTGGGGACCCGAGCACTGCAAATTAGAGATGCTGCACATGTTGACCAGATTGAGTAGTTAAGCTTCTGATACAGCCGAGTCTTCACTCCTCCCGTCGACCACCCACTACGAGACGCTACTGCTCCCGCGTATATCTCTATAACCTTGGACGTTTCTGAAGAGGGCGATCCTAACGAATCGAAGGCTAGTGGTACAAAATCTCATCCTATCCTTGATCCTCCCGGCATTTGCTCGCCTGGAATCGCTGCCAATTTCGTGGCCAAGTCTCTTTTCTTCCGCTTTTCTGCTGCGTTTGCAACAGCTCGCGCTTCTCGTTTTGCCATTTACTTATAGCACTCTTGGAAGGAGGATGATACAGTCACGTCATACGCCACTGGGAGAGTCATTCATGCTAGTTTTCTGGAAAACTTTAGGATAGATCGAATATATCTCTCAACAGTTAAAACAACCAAACCTTTCCCCCTGTTAGTTGTGTATCCGATATTATACTTTAGTGATTGGCGACTGCTTGAACGGGGACGTCACGGCGACGTCGCATGTGATGGGCCGGTCCGCCAGGCCGACTTGAGTGTCACGGGGGAATGCATGACTAGAATGTCTGCGGGTCTATAGTTTAGCAAAACAAATTACCCATATTTTTGTTTAAGTAACCAATTAAGTAAAGTTGAAGGTGGAAAAACTAGAGTACAGGTAAAAAAACATGATTTACGAGACATATCGACTCTTCTTTTAGAAACAAAAGCAGGTAGAGTTTAATTCAAGTGTACCTTCAGTAAAGGAACAACAAAATGATGAATTCAGAGAAAGTTCTAATGATCTTCTATTTCTGAGAGGGATGCCCGGCGAAATTGCATTTCAACCCGGCGACGACGCTTCTCCCTGTACTTCTTTTGAATCTGTCGACGCTTTTCAATTTGACTATTGCCGATGTGGTACCACCGATTCTTCATTTTCTTGAATAGTTTGCTGTCTTCTGCACGGAGCGGGTTGTGATAAATATGAAAGTTCGTCAGAGCAACACAAAGCCTAAATATCTTGTCGTACGAAGATTCTGCCCACCTCCACTTGGACGAAATCACAGTCCACAAGCCGCTCATTCTTCCAAAAAAATTCTCGACGATAATGCGATTGCTTGAAATGTGACGATTAACAACCATTTCTGGGTGTGTTAGGACTCCATTTACAGGCTTCTTCTTGGGATGAATGACTCGACAGAATTCACGGGCGCCATAGTACCCCTTGTCTGTTAGCACTGCCCATGCACTGGGGTAATATTCATGCAAAGGTCCTTCATCTTAAATATCCTGCTGCTCTCCATCTTGTTTCTTGAGCTGCTTATGATGAAACGAGTTCATAGATTGGAACAGGGTGAGATCCGAAACGGACCCCGGCTCATGTGCACTCATCCAATTGCAAAGCCACATGGCAAGACGGATACTTCTGTCTTGTAACCATAGAGCTTGTGCTTACCACTGAAATAAAGTTTGCGTTCTTCCATACTCCCACTCGGACGAATGCTTGGCTGGAATGTCACATCAGTTGCGTAGCGAGCCATCGGATAGTTTTGAAACAACTAATTCTTTCTAACCATTTCAGTCATCGTCCATTTCTTTGCCTGATACTCGACAAAGTGTTCATACATGGCATCAGAAATGATATCAATGAACCGCATGATCATGCGCTCGAAAGAAGGTCCCTTCATGCCAAACATCTTTGCAAGGAAGTCCCACTGCCCACCGTGCTTTAGAACAGCCAGAGTCATGAATAAAACATCTTTGGGCGTTTGAGCACACTTGCGACCCCGACCGCTATTGTACCGTTCCTTGATGAACTTCTCGAAAGTCTGCCAGATATTCGTGTATTGAGCGGGATCGAAGTTGATCATTTGAACAATTGACTGAGAGCCACCATTGTTGTAGAATTGATCAAAGATGGGGGCATCACTACCTGAGTCTTCATCAGAAAAATCGCCATCTTCCGAAGAGGAAGCATATACATGAAGTTCGGCTTGTCTTTCAACTGCAACATCGGAAAGTAGAAGAAGAGCTCTTGCAGCTTGATTAGAGGTGAGAGATGTCATGATCAGGGCTGAATAATGCGGGAAGTGGAATGAAAATGTCTGAGGGGTATTGAGGTATAGGTAGGTTTGTTCAAGGCAACTGTATTGGTTTGAAGATCGAGGAATTGTACAATTATCGAGTGGTTTCCAATAAGACCGCTATAATTTGAAATTCACCAATAGTTTTCAGGTTTACTGAGATCTCTGCATTTTAATCAATCGTTGAAAAAGCTATTATCAAATTTGATAAAGATGAAATCCATTCCGAATTATTTAGCGTTTTTTCAATTAATTTATGTAATAGCATTGCAGGGGGCCATTTCTGTACAGTAAATGACTAGGTAACTTTGCATGCATATTGTGTTTGCGCTAAAGTTCTATTGAGTCGAGCTTTTTGCAGAGCATTATCTCGCTTGGGGTGGCACAACTTCTTGGGGAAAAGGGAACTTGCGGTATGCCCTGCGCACAGCCCTTTACTACATGTTCATCTGGAAACTTGACAGTGTAATGAAGGCGCCGGCTTTGCACTTGACTTTTGAATGCTAAAGCCTTACACCTGTAAATTTGTTTCAGCTCGCCGTGATTCGGAACATTGCTACATTCTATAGTGTAGCACATTTTGACAGATGCATGGGACCTTGCTAGCGACCTTCGCTAGGTGCTACAGTATACCCAGGATGCTAACGAAGAGTGTTACCGTACTTGCAGTGGTGACAAGCAGTGTTTACAAATGCAGATGATCAAATTATGTTGACACGCACTTAGATAAATTCTTCGACGTATCTTGAGTACCCAACTTTATGGTTTGCCACGAGAGCGTCTATGATCATTTCAGGCTGTGTTTTATTAGATGCTCTTTAAGCCTTGTAGATATTCTGCAACTACAGTATAAGAGCAAACACTGGATTCGGTCGAATCAAAAAGGTATCGACAGTATCCGCCATGACAAGGACAACCGCGGAGACAACCAAGGGTTGTCTCTGCTGTGTTGTAGAACCATCCTTTTGCGGTGTGTGCCGAAAACACACAAGGAACTGTTGTAGGGCATAACCTTAGAACCGTTGTCGCAAGTGCAATACAAGGCAAATACAAAGAAGTATAATATAGCTATGATAAAACCTTGTGTGCAGCAATTCTTTCCATGATGGACTGCATCTCTTGCTGAGCAACTTATGTTTTCGTATTTTCAAATAGATTGTCAACAAAACTTGAAGTAAAAGTATGAAAATTGATGATATTGCAATAATAAATGGCCAGAGTCTGCCGCAAATTTTGAATTCTCAATATGACGAATATACGGTATTGTACATCCAGTTTATGGCGATAGTTTTTTTATCAAAATTCAATGTCTGTAAGGACACTTTGTTGAGTCTCCACAGTTTGATTTTTCTTGGTACTCACGCGACAAGGTTGGTTGTACAAACATCAAAATAAATTACGAGAAAATAATACTTGCAAAACTACTGGCTAGTACGCAATGTGTACTAGCCAATGAAACTCGACTTATTTCTACAATAAACAAGGCAATCCCAAACAATCTCCAAAGATATTGGAAGAGGCCAGCGATGATTTTTCGCGATCAACCCACCACCCACCGCCAGGAAATATCCAAATCCGAATCGCTATGGCACCCTAACAACGAAGATGGCTGCAGTGCTCCGGTTACTCGGCGATAATCAGCCCGATTCTGCAAGGACAGGCCAGGCCTGTTGCGGTGACCCAGAAATGGTAACAATCCCCGCTTTGCTCACTATCCCAACTGCACATGAGCTACCCTTTCAACCGGCCGTGTGCACACTTTATTTACGTTCAATACCGAATTAGCATTCAACATAAATTTGATCAGCACAAATCTGCTTACAAGGTGCTACCAAACAGCCCAGGCCTGCATTGCGAGAGAAGCGAATTAAACAATTAGTTACAGAATGCAAGGAGGCGGTCTTTTTCAGAGTGCACCTCGCCGTGATCTGCACCGACGTTCCGAAATTGCGGGTTACATTACGGTACATGCCGTGGGACACAGTGACTTGAACAAACAGGAATCAGCACTTGGCTTATCAGCCTGCAATCCACTACCCACCCGCAATTCCGCCTCTATAGCTATTCCTACTGGGCCCTCGTGACTGATTCAAAACACCGAGATTTCCCCGGCTCAACAAAAGTAGCAACCACGGTATCTGATTCAGAGTTGAATTCCTTTACACAACTCTGTCAACATAGATACGACCTACTAATATCTTCTGCCACTTGCATCGACTGCAAATCTCGACGAACCAGGTCATCACACTAACCGCGGAACAACTGCACCACCCTGCCATGAGATGTTTCATCGGCGCATACGCAGAGACTCACCCCCCGTTTGCAACAATAACGCAATCCAAGGGAGGCTGCAAGACGGACATCAACACGCGATGACACATGCAGAATTCATGCGACAGTCGAAAACGATCAGTCGCAGTCACCCCTGATTCGAGCGGCGACACGTCTCAACCACCAACGCAACCTCCTGACCTTTTCAAAGCGCCTCCTCTTATTATATCCACCAAAGGAATCATACAAATTATCCGGATTCCTCCGTTCCCACGCCCCAGCTGCCTTATCCCATCGATACGGGTGATTACCCGGGTCATCGCGAATCCTATCCCTAGGCGGATATCGCGGGGCCGCTCTCCTCCCACAAGCTCCCGGGACCTCCCTAGCACCACCTGCGAAAAACAAGCGAACGAGCTTGGAACTGACATCCTGAGCTTCCTGGACTGATGAAAAGACGTCTGTAGGTTTTGACGTGGGATTCGGGCGTGATTTCTCCTTGTCCTTTTCACGTTGGACGAGTGCGCGTTCGGCCTGGTCGACATCCTTGTGTACTAGCCACATATCGGCGGCGACGTAAGAGGAGGTGGAATAGGAGACGGGTTCACTGAGGACGGAATCGACGTCACTTTCGCGAGGGGTGACGACGGAGAGTTTGGAGAGGTGACGGCGGGTTAATTCGGAGAGTGCGTGATGGGAGGAGATTGGGGGCGGAGATTTTGGGAGGGGTTTGGACGGAGGTACGGGGGGTGTGTGGTGGGGGTGTGTGGTTCGGGGAAGGAGTGGGTGGAGGGTGGACGGGAGTGGTGGGGATGGGAGGGTGGAGGGGGGTCCATCGGGTGGGATTGGAGAAGGAGTGGAAGGGGGAGAGGGAGTGGGTTGGTGCTGAGGAGGAGGATGAGGAGGTTACTGTGGAGGACATGATCAAGGGGGGGGGTAGGTTGAAAGGGGGGGTACGGAGGGGTTGGGCTGAGTTGGGGTGAGGAGGTTGGGGCTTGTGGTATTATTGAATCGACGGGCGAAGGAAAGTAATGTCGGAGGATGTGGGATGTACTGTACTGTACTGTACCAGTAGTAGTGGATTGGGTTTTTTTGCGATGCTGCGCCACGTTGGGTGCTTACCGTTAACGAAGGTGGGATTCACAATGTGCTGTACAGTACAGTACAGTACAAGGGAAACTGGGGAGCTTTATTTAATGATTAAAATGGGCCTGCTAAATAGGCAGACATGCAGCGCCAATTGTTGTACAGTATTTATTTATTTATTTATGAATATTTATGGATATTAATGGTACTGCGGCGCCAGGTGTCCTCGATTCCTAGTCATAATTTGGCTTGAAATTTGTCACAAGACACGGCAATACAGTACTGTACAGTATGGTACTGTACACAGGGCAGTACAGTATACCCGTCCTGAATTTGTTAGACGGTACGAAGGAAAACCAGGCTTTGGTTGCCAAATTTGCTCTTGAAATACCGTATGCCCAGTTTACTGTATACAGTATTGTACAGTACTGTACATCTGTGATAATGCTATCCGGAGGTACCTTTGCTGTACAGTACAATCGGTGTACAAACGTGGTGGGTCGCTGGGCCACCACGTTCAAATTTGTGCCACCACCTTGCTACTGTACTACACGAGACAGATCCTCAATTTCAGCACCTCAACCGCGCCTCACAATCGAGCCATACTGTACTCTACTCTGCACCTCCACCGTACTACCCTTGTACAAAATGTCGACAAGCTTCCACGACTCGGCGACCACAGCAACATCCGCCAATTACCAAACCCCCTCATCTTAACGGAATGTGTCCATACATCCATACCAGAGCCACCTGTCCAATACCGCCACAACTCCTCGCCAATCTTTCCGTTTCTTAACGTACACATGGATGTGTACCATCCCAATTATTGCCAATTTGCCTCAATGTATTAATTAGAAGAAACTTTACTTCATTGAGTACATTCCGACGCTAGGCCGAGCCTACCTTTACAAAGAGCGGCATCTTGCTTTTCAACAACATCCTATCACCACGCAGTTCAACCTCTCAATTTGCACCATCTCTGCACTGCATGCTCACTTGACAACTCTCGCGACCCTGGTAGCACCACCACCGGCCCTACCACAATTACCGAATTATACCCATTGTTTGTCTACCCAAACGGTACAATTGAACAGTTGACTGCGGCTGCAGTTTACAGGGGGAACGCAAGTGTCAAAACCCTTTATGTCATCGTTTTACCGAGTGACGCATCAAGCCAACGGCCTCGTTTGCAAGGTCATGTGGTAGGGTATGTGTGCAATTCCTGCTCGTTCACCACAACCGCCGCGCACACGACGCACCCCCATGCCTCAACTCTCAGAATTGTACAGTAAATGCCAATTTCCGAAATTGGATCACCCAATAAACATCCACCATGCTTTTGAATGCAATTCGCAAACTACCCAGTGCACCAGACTTTGCCTGCAGACTTGCCGTCAAAACGCTACACTCCAATGTAACATTTTTAAACACATGTTTTGCCGCATCTCCTCTCGCGCGCCTTCAACGTGGCGCCCACACTCACTTGGTTACCCACACCAACCCAACGGCACCGGCTTACGTTATATTACGCTGTTGACACCAAAATAACTGCCCCTGTCCCTGCCCCTGTCCCTGAACCTGTCCCTGCCCCTTCCTAATACAAGCCACATTTGCCGTTTCATCACACACCGCAAACTGCACTACCTCTAGCTAGAGGTACGTACAGTACATCCACCAAACATCGACAGACTTGAGGAGCAGGCTCGCACAGGTCAGAGTAATCAGAATTACACGTTTCACCTTCTACCTCGCTGTCATTCCATTAATTCCACCGTCCGCTCTTTCTGTGATCTCCCGAGCCCTCTCCGAATCTGAGACCCCATTCACCGCTCTCGCCAGTTGCACCGACATCTCAACTTTTTGCTACAACAATCCCCGGTTCCTTCGCCATCATACCGTACGTCGCATTTTTGTGGTGATACTGCCCGTAGGGCATGGTTGACAGTTCTGTGTTAGAGAAGTACAGTATTTTCTACTCCCAACTATCAGAAAAAAGGGTGGCACACAATTCTGAACCAAAATACTGCAGTACAGCACACCGTTCTCTGCTGTACCCCACTGCACGTGGCCAACGTGGAACATCCGGTTAGCTCTTTGCCGAATAGACGGACTAATACAATGAGGATGATCTGGTATTTCTTCCCTCTTCCATCCCCAACACCAGCATCAACACCAACATCGCCTCACGACCATGCTGCCGGCTAAGTACGCGGCCGTTGCGGCAGCGACTCCGTCACTGCCCCGCCGATCTCGCAAGCTAGCCTTTTCACAGTCCTGCCGCTTCCATCCCGGACCTTGAGACCATCGCCGCAGCCCCCAAGTCCCCACTGGCTCTTCCCAAATGCGCACGATCGCTGCTGACCCACTGTTCCGCTCCAATCCCCGCCGCAAGGAGGCTGAGCATATTGTTGCCTTAGATGGCCCGATTCAGACCCTCCGGCCCCCGTACCTGTTTACCTCCCATTCCACGGAAGAATGTGATCGCAATTGACCATTGAAACCCACCCTCTCTCGCTTATAGGATGTACCTGCCCACCTCCAGCACACCTTCCTAGACCTCCAGGTCACCGTCCGCTCCCCCGTCGACGTGTGCTAACTCTCCGTTCGCGCCCCGGAAGACAACGCTGCCTTCATGGCCAGGAAGAGCCGGGCCATCATGAGCCCGGTCGTCTAAAACCCGCGCGGAGCCCCACTGGTATCGCGTCAAGCCCTCCTCAGCGTCCTCGATACTACTAGACAAGACCTGCGTCAGGCCCTTACGGCCTTGCGCCGGGCCATACAAAAGGACTACGCTGCAAACTTCCCGCACCGCCGACTTCAGTTAAAGAACTGGACGCCACCACCAATACCCTGCCTCTCACATCAACATTGCTCTGGACTGTTATAGGTCATAAGATGCCTCAATTGTGATTCTGCTTATCAAATGTTTTGTTCATGACCGCATACGATTGACCTCGCTAAGAACGCTCCTCGAAAATGGAGTACTTGTCAAAGAAAACTGGAAATACTCGCAATGACCATGTTCGGTTATTCGGAATATGGCTTCAGCTTGAATCTAGGGATGATACTCAAGAAAAACGAGTCAAAAAGAAACTCACGGGTCCGAGATACATGTTCACAATGGAGCTTAATTGGAAAACCCAGACCTTGACCTTTTCAAAGCACCTGTCAACTAATATATAATTTCCAAGAGTAAACCACCCAAACCGTTTTTCCTTGTCAACTATGTCGAGGACTTTGATGGTGAAAAAGTTGAAACTGGACCCACAAACAATATAAAAACTTTTCAGGTGAAGAAAGCTCCTAATAGTTCAATGGAGCCTGCTCAGATACTGAGGTTAGATGTGTGTCGTAGGAAACAGTAATGCTAGGTCATAATATCGCCTTCTCGGTATTTTTCTTGCTCTTATTCTGTAGACATCAAAAATCTACAAAATTGGAGCCCTTAGAAAGAAAGGCATTTGAAAATCTTACCCCTATTAGATTTAAGTAATATATATTAAAGATATAAGTAATATATATTAAAGATATAGATTTATTCGTATTCGTGGAAGAACTCTCACTAGATTTAATGTTTCTCAACAATAGTCCAGTTTTTAAAGTAATCGTCACAGCAACTCATTTATCGGGCGCTTTCTTTCTAGATGAGAATGTAGGATAAAATTAGAGTTGTGTAGTGATAAAGATTTAATTTTTCTAAACAAAGTTGTTGAAATATTCTTTATATCCATCTCTGATTTGTAAAGATGCACAATTACTTTTCACCTATCCTTGGTGAGAAGATGTCGTAAATGGATGTGGTATAAATCTTAATATATCTGGTGCAAGAGCTCAAATCTCTCTTTGAATGGGAAAAATAAACGCCCATTAGTTTTAATGT
Source organism: Kappaphycus alvarezii (assembly GCA_002205965.3). Lineage (NCBI taxonomy): Eukaryota > Rhodophyta > Florideophyceae > Gigartinales > Solieriaceae > Kappaphycus > Kappaphycus alvarezii. The sequence goes on along the minus strand of NADL03000699.1, from coordinate 874,628 downwards.
ATCTCAAGATGCACAGGAAATATCACCGCGTCCATAGACAGAGTTCTACTTAACGCCTTTAAAATGGAATGAATTAAATTATTTATTTTTTAACGGTCTTAAGTAAAAATGAAGAAAATAAAAAATACCATGGGAGAAATTGGTTCTATTAAAATCCAACATGGATTCCAAATTTCAACTCTTTATGGCCTTGAAAAATGAAGACATGAAAATAATTACGGATGCAATTAGCAGAATGGAAACAATTGTCATAAACACCATAAGTATCAATGATATCTCTGCTCCATAAAGAAGTTATTATCTTGGTGATGACTTTTTCATCTGAAGAGAGAAAGTTAAATATTAGATATTCCTTTACACCGTTATCTATTTGTATGAAAAAGTTGTTTACGTTAGATGTTCACTAATCAAACTTTTCAATATCCAAATATCGAAATCGTCCTTTCGTGAGCTTCAGGGATATTAAACCAGTCCTTTGGAGTTTGATCCTCCTTAGGTGTATCTTAACGATTTGAAACTATTTAGTTCCAAAACAGGTCCCTATACTATTTTCTTCACTCAGCTACGTGAAATAATCTATTTCAAAGATCTCTCTATATCATATTTTGGTCAAGAAACACGAACTTTAATTATGAGAATTATCGAATGCGGCACATAGGTATTGCGCAAGGATAAATTATGGGATAAATGTAAATTGACAAGTGGAATTATTGAAACTATCTATCAAAGATTGAAAGTGGCCGTAAAGTCAGGAAAGAGAAGGTATTTGTTCAAGTTCAAGGCGACTAAAATGAAATAATTTCTTATACATTACACTACTACGGCTCTATAATGTTCCATTCGCATACTGGTTGGACTTTTGGTTTCTCTGTTTCAAGACAATCCCAACGGAAGTTACCCAAGGACACCTCCAAAATTTTGAGAAACTCTATGGAGAAATAAATAGGGAACAGACAAAATAGTATGGAACTATTTCTAATGTAATGAATAAGCTTCTTAAAAAACTCTATAGAGTTCCCAATATCGTGTCTGTCTGTGGAAGAACCATTTAAGAGCATTTTCGATATGATTTAGAAATTTAATCCACAACTAACGACTGATCAATTGTCTTGGAGATGCTTGGGAAGAAATTTTCTGATTTTTGTCATTTTTGTGGATGATTGATTCAAAATGATCAAAAAGACTTTAAAAAGTAATCCATAAAAACTGATAACCGTTTAAATTCTAAAAGAAGCCAATAAGAAAATATCTATTTCCCTTTGTCACATGCACAGAGGAAACCATCTGGACCCGAAATAGATTCATCGAACTACGTTAAGTGGCTCGAGTTACATCAAGCTCCGCTTTTAGGTCTTAAAAATATCCAATGCCTAAAATAGCTCATATATCCTATACGCGGCCCAATATTACGTTTCGGGTCAAATATCGCTAAATATATATTTTAATACAGAAGATTTCTTCAAAATGCATCCAACTAAGACCCGTAATAGAATCAATTTCAATCTATTTGTGATCAAAAAGTCAATTCCCTGAATCAAAAGTTCCCAAACCTTGAGTTTAATTCACTTCACTCAACGGCTTATTTAGAAGCATTGGTGCAGCAAACATTGACGTGTTCGCACAGCTGGTTAAATTATTTCCTTCTTCGAAAACTAAAAACCTTCTTTCAAAATTACTTGCCATCACAGAAATCTAAAAATGTGACTGAATCTGTCCTTGGTGCTGTAATTATGGAAGTAGCTGACGCTTTCGATATGACCTGCGCTTTGAAACGTGGCCTGCAGAAAACTAATGCGGAATATGTCCCTATAATCATCTCTAGAGATATCTCATACCCTTTGTATGTTATCGAAAAGGCAACTTTGACCAGGCAAAAGTTTAATGATTATTATCGTCACTTCGAGGAATTTTTGCAAATCGAAATAACTTAAGAGCATAAACCTCACCCGCTCTGAATTCAATCTATCAGGTACTTCTACTGGGTTTAACCGCATTTTTAAATCTCTCCTGAATCATTATAGAGGATTGCCTAGCTAATCCAGTCGAGAAATGTGTATATAGATATAGTGTGTTTCGTTTTGAATAAAAAACAGAAAAGGGTGGAATTTCGTAATTAGAGGTGATTTTAGTATACTGAAAATGGAGATCTCTTACATAAAGTAGCCCTAATTTAGCGATCAGTGAAATGGGATATATTTTAAGATACTTACAAATGTCAAAATTCGCGAACAGGCCATCCCAGGCAGTAATCCCTTTCAATAAGTTAAGCGTATTTTTTACTTCCCAAAGGTGCACCCATTATTACCATTCATAATAGTTCAGGTCATCCTGCGAGACTCTATCGGTGAATTAGGCGACCGAAACGCCCACTTCATTCCCGTTTGCGCTCTAAACAAATGCGTGTGAGTAATTTAAAGAATAAATCAAACCTCGCGCGCTTAAGAGAGCTCATGATGGCGCTCATTTGGAATATATGGTGATTTTAACATGCGGAACGATGGGCTTGAAAATCAAAACTGCAGAAGACTGCAGTTTTGCTTTTCAAGTCCTCCTCAAGTGATATTATCAAGTTTCAGGCGTCTCTTACATTAATTTTTGCTAAATTGACGATGACCACTGCCCTAGACAAGGTCAAAAAATGTTCGTTAACGTTTTTTTCCTGCCTCTCATTTTCTTTGGAGCCCGTTCGCGATGTTGCATCTCCGACAAAGCGTCGCAACCATTTTAAAGCTTCTTCTTTCCAGTCGTACAAGCATTTAATACCACCACGGAGCCACTATTTCAACCAGTGGCATGCAAAAAGGACATCATTGCTCTCATATGAATTATTTCAGTGCTTATGGCGCAGATATTTGTAGGCGTATCATTCGCATTTATCAGAGTTGTTTACATCTGCCAAAAAAATTAACGCGCGAGGAGGGGCGTTCATCTATCCTCTGCTACGCAGGGACGGGAGTATACACCATTCATGATTTGTGTTGCTCGGGCATTAAAGCGAAAGCACGTGTATAATAATATATTGCCTCATTGGATTACAGCTCTAATTCTGTACAATTTGTGGCGTTATACATGTTATCTGACTGTAGAGTTCAGTTTTGACTGCTTTAATGAAAATTGTATTGTCACTTTTCCAGTGAAGATGATGATGTTAAATATTTTAGAGCAATTATGATATGGGAAAATGTGGATAGCGAAATACAGGGTGGCGCTATAGACCCGCTTATTTATTCAGACCCTATTCAGAACATGGGGCATTTTTGGGAAATGCGTTGATGCAAAGGAACAGTACTTTCTTATTGTCATTTTTAGGTTGGAGGAAATCAACAACTTGAATAATCATCTGAAAATGTTCACCTCTACACGCCACTCATTGCTGCTAACAGGCTGATAACTGGCAAGAATGGAGTCAAGGGGTTCTTTAAGTTTTTCCGAAGTCATAAAACATCTTCTACTCTCCTCCTGAACTATGCTTTTTTGGTATCTTTCCGTAACGACTAAGGTATAAATCGGAAAATAAATGGTCTATTGTCGTAATTTTTTCAGCAAGAGAAGATGGAATTTGGCACCCAATCATTGAGATATTTTGACTAAGAGCGATTCATATATTTATGAAAACAGTTAAGGCTCTATTTGCTTTTTTGCTAAGCTTAAAAGGTTATTAAACTACTCTAAAACCGTATTTGGGGTGTCTGACGTCGGAATAAAATAGTAAAGTATTAGAAGAACCCTTTGAAAGCTTTCGGAACGTGTTTTAAACATCTGAAGCGTCAATAGAAGCTCTCATAGCTACTTGATAAGCAGAGATAGTGCGGAAACCACTGGACTGGAGCTCGTTTTATACTGGTAAAAGCAAAACATACGCTTTCGTAGGAAGGCTCTGATGGGAACGGATCTGCCGCTCCTGCTGCTCGTTCCTCGAGACTTCCGCTACGTACTTCGGGCTCGCTTTCTCGCACTACTATTGAATTGATAAACAATTAATAATGATTCCTTTATTTTGAGTTCAGGAACTCATTGAGAATGGATGGTCTACAGACTACAGGACAGAGAGGTTCGGTTTGGGTAAGAAAGTTTTGAATGTTACTTATCAAAATTCTGCATTTGTAGAGAGCAGCTACTAGAGACCCTCCGATCTTCATCTTCCTTTCATAGACTACTATGCTCAAGTAACACTTGACTACCTTTAATATCCTTTTCATAGTTGATTAGACTACTATGCATCGCCTTATTGAAATTCTTTTGGGCATTATTTTGCGACGAAGATTGAAAAGAGATCTCTAGGGAGGACCTCTAGCTATATCCACTGTCCCTGTAAATTCTCGGGAGTATCCAGAATTTTTACAATTGTTCGCCAACTCCAGGTCTTTTATGCAGCATCAAATCTTGTCCTCTACCTTCTAAAAATCCAAGTAAGTGGGCAAAAATTCCATCTGAAGTAGAAATAGATTGAAATTTAAAGTGTGCGTCTTTTTGTGACATTATACGCTGTGCGCTGCTGATTATTGTTGCTACGCCTTGAAATTCAAGTAACAGTTCCATTAATGAAACCAATACAGTTTGGTAACGCTTGACATTTCTCATAAACAGCAGATGAAAATTATCCGCCTTACCTTGAATGTATTACTTTTCATCTTTCCAATCAAAAAAAACAGTCTCTTCTCCAGGAAAACTTCTAAAGTTTCCCAGAAAATCTCACACAGCCGAATTCTATACTTTCCAAAGAATTTTTCCATCACCTTCCATCCAACTGGAGTACTCATACATATTTATAAGTAAAATACATGCACTCAAAAACAGAGTTGATGCGTACGTGTTTCTTAGAGCACTCTTCTTCTCTTCCGGCCATCCAATAACCTGTACGAGTTTTATGACGTCATTTTCTTGAAACGAAAATCAAATATGCACTCAGCGTCTGGCATTCCATAGAATTTGATCGCGAAACTAGTTTCTGCGATGCTGATTGCTCTTGTCAGGTGAGCTTCATATTCCTGTCTCGCTCTAGTAGTAGTACTACATTTCGCCACTTTCGCGCACGCTGGAGACTGATGGCCTTTGTTTGATCGTGCCGACGAGCGCTTGTCATTGGGACTGCGTTCTAGTACCGTAGGGGATGGTTACGAAGGATAGCTCTGAGGATGTTTTGGAAAGGGGTTACTAATACATGACATGTGTAATCGTATTTTTTTAATTCAATTCACTAAAAGAAATCTTTTTGCTTACAGATCTTAATTACATTAGGGTTCCCTTGCAGATTTTTTTCTTGCGTAATCCCTGCATTGTAAGGGGTACAACGCCAACTTGTTTGCTTATTTCACTATATCGTGTGTTGTCAGTTCGTCTGCCGCACACCCGTAGCTATAGGTAAGTAATGAGTAAATTGAAGAAACTTTACTTCATTGAGTATCTATCGTGTACTCTGCAGGACTGACTATACCGCTAAGAACTAACCGGATGTTCCACGTCAGGCACGTGTTGTGGGGCTCGCGACAGAATCGCCATTGCAACAGAAGACTACAGTTTGCAACTTATTTGCTGATAAATACGTCTGCGGATCACTCCTGTGGTTGTGTTGAACTTCTCTGCGATGCGCGGGATGAAGTTTTCGAGGAACAGAATAGAGGCGGGGGATGGGGCACCCAAGGAGTCGAAAGCCAGGGGCTGAAACTTGAAGTTCGGTTCCTGGAGGGTGTTGTGCGAAGGGGGCGGGATCCAGCGTACCAGTTTGCGCTCCAGGTCTTTAAATCTCTCTCTCTACGCTTTACACCCGACATGTGCGACTCATTTTGCGGGAGGCTCCACAGTGTCATTAGAAAGTGGAGCAGATCTCCACACACTAACACAAAACTATTGTCAAAGGCATGAGAAAAACACACAAACTAGAGCCCGTTACGTCCAGCAACGAGCTGACCAACGCAGTACCCTCCGAGCTCGGTATAGCACTCAAAAGGAAATCCCCCTTCCACTTCACAATCGCGAAAACAATAATCAGCCCTCTGCATTCTCGTAGTAAAGGCATCCCGTCTTTCCCCTTTTGTATCTCCCCTTTTGTGTGCTGACGCACACTAATTAGATGTAGCGCCAGAGCTGTGCTGCTGGTTCCTCTAAAGTAGTAGATAGAAATTTGGAGGTAGTAGAGTAGCAGATTGACAGAAACACCGTATCCCGCGCTTCGGGTGGTCTCTGCTGAACTGGATATTCCAGATGATCTTCTCAGGGACCAAAAGGAGACCTAGGAGTCAGCGATCCTCTTAACTTTATTGACTTGACGTCCACAACATAAGTCATCAATAGCCAGCCTACGGCCAGCTTTAAACAAATATCTAATCCGTGTAGGGGAATCAGTACAATAGGACTTCAAATATCGGGAACCCTGTTCCGGATCTGGCTTAGCCCAGCTTAAAATGGCGTCAACTGGCGATCAAAACTAGTTAATACTTGACTCGGACAATAGAAAGACGAGCATGGCTGGTGCACAGCATATTGTTTTTCGCAAAAGACTGGTGCTCAGGGTTACCGCAGTCACCAATTGCCATATCCGTGATACCAAATGTCGCCGCCGGACAACACCAACTCATCTAGCCGTTAGCAAACTTTTCAGGGAATCTCTCAATTACAGTAAAAGTTCATACTCTACACAAGATGAAGACCGCATCCAACAATGGTAGCATACCGGAGAAAGCGGGAGAAGGTTTTGGGGTTTTATTCTTGGAGCATACACTCAACTATATCCCAAAACATTCCAGACAACGAGAATCGAGGAAAGGGCATGAACGAAAATTGCTCCCATCCAAAGTCCCATATGTTCCCCGTCAGAAGCCGTACACATACCATCCAATAAACAGGATGCGCACCTATTCACTCATTAACGCCTTGTCGCAGATTCTTTATTTAGTAGCGCCTTTTTTCGGCAAAGATCGGCATTTGACATATCCCAAATCCAATAGCTATCCAATCTAAGAGGCTGCTCTGTGTGTCAACTCGGTGTAGTGAACATTTATTTAAACTCCTGACTAAAAGCCGCCTAGTGAACGGTGGATAACTGCACTGCCTCACTCAGTCAAACTCCTGCGACCTTAGTAGCATCACAAATTACAGGGCCGGAACACGAGTAGCGGCGCCGGAGATGAATTGAAACCCTCGTCAACCTGTGAAGGATTACAAAGATCGCCCTAGCTAGATCGCCTCACAGTGGGTTCATGATGACGGTACAACTGTACAGTTAATTCCTGGTTATGCTGACAATGCGCTTCGACTTTTCGTAAATCCCTAGATTGTTGGATAGGCCATTTATCGAGAAACTGGATCACCCAATAAAAATCCACCATTGTTTCTCTATTTTTAATTTGAATCCGCTCGTGGGTGGGAGATGCCCTCCCTCTCTCATACATTGTTGAGGTCTAAACTTTGTCCGAGATTGCCATTGGGCGCCAACAGAGGTTTTCCTTCATCTCTTCCTAAGCGCATTCAACGTGGCGCCAACGCTCCGCTGGTCAACGACACCAAACTAACTGCCCCTGTTTACGCTAAACTACGGTTATGAAAGCAAAATAACTGCTTTACTTGCGCGAAATTTAAGTTGCCGTTTAGTCACACGCTGCACAATAAAGATATAAATTAACCAAACATTGTCCTGCCGGCTTTTCTTTTCTTGAGGATAGTCTTCCTCGTTTCTCGTTTCTCGAGGAAAAGAAGAAGACTATGCTCAAGCTCGCATCAATCTGAGCATTCATCCTTACAGCTATCACCTTCAGTCTGCACCACAATCCCACCCCTCGCCGTCACGCCAAAATTTCCGCCGTCTGCTTTCACCCTCCAAAACGTCCCGAGCCCTCTCCCAGTCTGGAACTCCATCTACCACTCTCGCCAACTCCACCGCCCCGTCAACTCTTCCTACAACAATCCCCTCATCGACCGCCAGCAAAGAGCACACAGGTCCTCTTCTATTGCCATCTTCCGCAACAACGCCTTCAAAGCTACCATCCAACCCGAAGGTCAGCAACTCACTACTACTCCCACCCACTACCAGACTTCGCTCCATCAACAAAATCGCTTTCAATCCACCTCCCTCTCTACCTGCCCACCGACCTGGCCATCCCAACCCTCTCGCCTCCCACCCGCCTCTCGCCTCCCAAACCGCCACCCCACCACCTCCAACTCCTGCCACCAATCTCCCATCATCCCCCAACTTGATACATCCAATCTCCACCGCCGACCATCCTCTCCCCCTCGGTAACGACAAGACAGCAGCGGTACGATCCATGCCCATTCGCAAATCCAAAACACTAACACTTCTTTTCCCCCGACATATACCACTCCACCCATAGCTTCACACTGCAGAACAGCCCCACCAGGGCGTCCTGTACTTATGCATAACGCACGGTTGAGATCCCACAATTTAACGCGCCCATCTCTGCCCCCATGAGACACAAAGCCTGCATCCATGGGGGCTAACCACGACACAGGGCCATCATGGCCTCGCAAGACACCGATCGTACGATGGGTATGCACATGACGCAGGCGGATGGTGCGATCTACAGAACCGGTGATAAGGGTGTCGTTAAGAAGCAATGAGCTTGTGACAGCACTTCTGTGTCCTTTGAGGGGAGGCGACATGGCGCCGAGGCGAGGGTCATACAGGTAGACAGCGCCGTTGATCAGACCGAGGATTGCAAAGCGGGAATTGGCAGAGAGCGAAGTAGTGAATTGAAGGATGAAACAGCGACACTTGGCGGTGCGGATTTTCGTTGGGGCATAATGTTGAAAGCTGTTGCTACTGCTGGTGTACAAATGCGAACCGAAGGAGGTGATGTGGGGAGGTCTTCTGGCAGGTGCGTGAAGGGTTTGGTAGGGAAAGGAGAGGTGGAGGAGATAGTCTTGGACGAGGTCGTGAAGAAGGGTGGATTGGAGGGGGTGGTTGGAAAGGGAATGGGGTGTTGGAGCGGTGGAGGGTTCTTGATGGCGGAGATGTCGAACCAGAGGGCGGTGTTGGATGGGGAGAATTGGCGTGTTAGGGAGGGGTGAGACAGGGAAAGGGAGAGACGCGATGTATGGGATAGATTGGCTGAGATTTGGGCGAGCGCTTCTGTGGGAAGATTTGTGAGGGACATGGACGGGGTTTCGGCGGGGAATAGTAAGGGTTGTATCAACTTGGTGCAAAGGGTAGGGCGCGGACTGGAGAACGGCGGCGAAAATGTGAGTTGAAGTTGTTGGCGTTTGACCTTTTCAGAACAGCGTTGAGTTGGTCGAAGCGCGGCAAGCTTGTACAGCAGTTGTACAACCATCTCGGTACAGGACTGCACTACCTGTTTCACAAAGTGAGTCAGGCTTACTGTAATGCGTCATCCAAAAAACATTACAGCAATTTTGGCGCAATATTACTTTTTCAACTTACATTACAGTACAGCAAGAGTGATTATGGCCCTTACAGAACCGAATTCCGTGTCCGTATCCGTTTCTGCTTTGATGTTGAGCGCTCATACGTGTACCGTTCATCAGTCTGGTTTACGTAAAAACGGTACGAATTGAACATACTCCACTGTACAGTACTGTAGCGCGGAGGTATATGTAATGCGAATGCAGGCGTGATACGCCAGCGTGTGTATCAGCGCCTTATTTGCATCATCTGCTCGTCTATCGCTAGGACTATCTGCTCATGCACGCCGCTGCACGTGACCAACGTGGACCATCCGGTTAGTTCCTAGCCCTATAGTCGGATCCTGCAGTGGACACCGTAGAAACCATTTGATGTAAACTTTTCACAGTACAGTACTGTGCGCCCAAACTAGATACTGAATGCATTAAAATTCTTCAAAACTATACTAGAACGCTCAGCGAAACCTCTGTTCATCAACTCCACGAGTCCTTCGCGGCTCCTGGAGGCCTTATCTTGTCCGTAAAGCGTTCCTAAGAAGAAATCGATTTGGTTCTTCAATGTTAAAAGTGCGGTTCGGCTATCCCCCGGTGTATGCTAGACGTGTTCAGGATAATGGGTAATGTCACCCGTGTGCCTAAATGGCTGGCTCAAACCCTGTCAACAGGCGTCCCAAAAGTGAACCACGGTTCAGAGCTCCACTCAGCCGCAGTGAATCACTCAAGTTGTTCTTCCCTGAATGAGTGAGTTACCTTCGCTGGTCTCCTCAACACTTGGCGGCTAATATCTTTGGGCGACTGTCGTGATGTTCAATAATTTAGCAGATCTCCAATTCAGATACTCAGTAGATACCTGAGATAACCGATATTACAGAAATGACAGGCCTTTGGCCTGACGGCCGAATTTAAAACATAGAAGAGAAAGAATGTACCTAAACACGAACTTTTTCACAAAAGCATAATAAAACTATTTTAGATACAGTGAAACCAAATTTACGAAGTGAAATACTACTGAATCAGCAATTGAGTAAAATCAAGCATTGCAGAAGCCTCCTCCATACAAGCACTAATTCCTAGCTCCGCCGACACCCTTGCCCTGCGTTTCGCACGATAGCGCTGTTGGGCAAGTCTGCGTTTCTCTATTTTCTTCAATCTCACCTACCTCAACCTTTTTCCATACAATCTAGCATTCTTACCATCTTCATCACTTAGCGGATGCCACTTCGCATTCAGAAAAATTCAAAGCTAGACAAAGCATAAAAAAGTGTCATGCAGCTTCTCGTCCCATCTCCAGCGGTTAGCCATCACAGACCACAGCGACGATAAACGCCCGAAGAAATTCTTGACAATGATGCGGTCTGAACTGATATCCTTATTCAACCTAATCTCTTCACACGATATTACACCACTGATAGGCATTTTTGGATGAACAACCTTCGCTACGCTCGAGGCTTCCTGATATCCCTTATAAACCTTATTGCCCAGTTTTTAGTGTACTTTCCTGCAAGTAGTCCTACATCCGGATTTCCTTGAAGCTCTTCATCCGTCTTGGAGGTCGTATTTTCATGGAACACCTGATTGTCATTAAAGATTGTAATGTCCGAGACTGAGTCAGGATTATTGGGGAACACCCAATGGCTAAGCCATTGGGAAGGACAGAAAACTCAGTCTTGAAGCCGTAGAGCTTTTAATTATTACTGAAGTATTCCTTTGCCTCGAAGTGATTTACATTCGGTCGATTGGTGCTGTGGAAGGTAACATCAGTAGCATAGAGCGAAAACTTGTAGTTTTTGAACGTATTTCCTTCTAAAAACAACCGAGACATTGTAAATACCCTTTCATACTTCTATACTGCATACTCGAACAAAATTGGGCAAATATTACTGAAGAATCCAGTCACCATTCGCTCGAGTGTGGGGCCCTAAATCTCGAACTTTGGTCCATTGGAATCAAAGTTTCCTCCAAGCTTGAGTGTTGAAAGAACCATGAAGAGGACATCCTTCGGTTTTGATCCAGATTTTAGACATCCACCTCCTTCGTACTGCCCACGGACAGGTTGTTATATAATTCGCCATACAGCATCAATTTCCAAAAGAGAAAAGTTGGTCATTTACATAACTGCTCCACATCCTTCAGATTATACAAAGGCTTTCATAATTGGGCAATCTGACTCCTTATTATCCGACTCCGACTCTGTCTCTTCTTAATCTTATAGCAGTTGGTGCATTCTTTCATGCTGTTCTGCTCTTTTTCTGCTATAAGTCGTAAAACTCTTGAGGATGATGTTTCTCCTTCCATTTTGCTGCTTCTATCCCTAATTTTTCCCTAAGTCCGTATAGACGAACTCTTTTATAGCCAAAGTTTCATTTTATGTTAGTTGCAATTGTGGAAATGAGAGATTTAGGAGGCATGATGTTTCGATTTCACAGTTCTTATAATTTGCGGGTTATTTTATTATGTTTTCTTTTAATTTTATAATTTTAGAAGGGGTTGGCGATACTTTTTCCAGCGGTGTAAATGCGTTTTGGCGGGGACATCTACAACTCCCTAAATTAAGTGCCAATCGTGTTTTCAAGGTCATACGAATGCCCTCGACCCTAACCTTGATCCTTTACTTTTGAGAATGACCGTTTGCGGTACTGTATCACATAATTTTAGTTCACTGTACAGTCAACTATAGATTACCGCAAAGTAGTACTGTAGTCTTACTCGTCTATGCCTAAAGACAAGGTCTTTACAGAAATATTCTAAAACTTACAATTTGGCTGTATTCTTTGCACTATTACTAAATTAGTTTTTGAATACCATAGAATTTTAGCAAGAACTAACTTTTCTTTTATTAAATTTTTGCACTATGTCATACTTGGATTTCACGTTGGCGCACTGCTATTTCGTATTTAACACTCCTTTTTTGTACCCTGTCTTGTCATATCGAGAAAAATGTGTATTTTCGCTAAAGGTCTAGTGTGGAAGTACAGTACCCTTACCGTGTACTGCAGGTCTCTCCACCAAAGACTACGTAAATTCGCAAAGAAATAACTGCAAAATGATTAAGCATGAAATGTACACCCCATATTACACTTACGGATACAGATGTACCCCTATCTACTGCTTCCATTTTATAGTTCTTTAAAAAAACAAATTGTCCTCAAATAGACCCCGGCAAAAATTAATGACAAAATCAATAAAAATTTATTTGAATAACTACTCAAAATTAATCTCATGGTCACTGATTTCGACTGCACGGAACTGTAAATCAGTACGGTGACGGCGCTTCTTCGGTAACACTCCTGCACGCGCTGCAGTTTCCCATAAACCTCCTCACCGATCGAAAAAGCTGTTTTTTAGAAACGTCTATGATGACTCCCATCCTCACTCCGGAGAGGATTCATCTGAATATGAATGTTAGTAAGCGCAACAAAAATTCTAAAAACAGAATCATACCTGTTCTGTTTCCACGTACATTTGCCTGTAATTACATTCCAAAGCCCACACATTCTCCCAGAATAGTTCTCTTCCATAATCCGATCAGACGATATTTTCTTGTTCCCTGATTTTTCTTCTCGAGCCAACTTGCCATTCTCCGGCTTATTCTTTGGAATGAATGCGCTCACTATCTTCCCTACCCTTGATATATCTTGTCCATGGGCACTCCCCATTCATTAAGGTACTTGTCACAGAGCACGCCAATTTCGGTGATAGAACAATCAGCGCTACTCTTCTGTAACGCTTCCTTATGAAACTCTACATTGCGCTGAAAGATATTCAGATCATAAAACGAACCAGCATAATGACGGGAAAAATTTAAAGCTATACCTTTGGATAAAACACTAACGTTATCCTTAAATCCGTAGATCTTATGTTTCCGGCTGAAGTACACCTTACCCTCCTGCACGTTACAGGTAGGCCTATTTGCCCACTGGATTGTGACATCCGTGGCCTATCTTGCAAACGTAAAATGGCGGAACCAGGTCATATCTTTGATGAGCTTGTTGTTAGTGAAGATTGTGTTTTTTCGTTCGACGAGGGCTTCGTGCAGCGGTTTGCTTAAGAATTCCATAAACTTTACCATCATTCTCTCAAATGAAGGATATTTCAGATCGAATAATTTTCCCGACACGTCCTAAGTTCCACCATGTTATAGTACAGAGAAAATCACGAGTAACGTGTCTTTGCCAGTGTACTGGGATTTTCGACCTGGGCCAACGTTATACGTCTCGTTTATAACATCGGAGAGGCTGTTCCAAACGGCCTGGAACTCAGCAGCATCGAAATTTGTTAGGTCATGGATCGCACTGGTCCCTCCAGATTCGTAAAAGATAACAACGATAGGGCATGGAGAATCGGATTCAATATCGGTGCTTTGTGCTTTGTCGTCTTCATAGTCGTTCACTGCGTAGTCGTGCTCATCAGCTACGTCAGACAGGAGCTGAAGGGCAATGGTTGACTGGCTAGGCGTAGAAAGGGGGACTTGGTGGATGGAGGTGCAGTGCTGGGGTTGAGTGGGGTCATGGTGTTCTGTAGGGTGGCTATTGGGGCAAGGGACTTGATGCAGGCTACCTGGATCTGCATCAATTCCCGAAGATTGGATTTTTATGTAATGCTTTTGTCATTACCAAAAAGAGCGGACTTCTGATTTCGCAGGCTATTCACTAACCTACTTCTTAATTTTAAATTGGGCGCCCAATATTACTGTATTCCTGACGTCATACAAAGCTGTGGCTATCTTTCGCTTCGATAAGGCTCATTACTAACATATTACTTTATTTCATGAAGCTGACCTTGTTTCTACAATTTTATTGGCTCTTTCGAGTGTCCCAATCTCCTTGATAGAGGGATCTAGAGTACGAGACATCAAATTGTTTACATCAAATAGTTTCGATTGTGTCCACATTAGGGCACCAATACTATACATATTGGCGAGTACAGGTACTGCACCAAAAGTACATTATTCTTTCACACACTGCTCTTTAACGAAGCATGTGCCAAGTTGTTCACTTTCCGAAAAAAATATAACCAAGGACGAAAACTCAACCGAACGTATAGAAGCGTTTCCACTCGCACAAAAAATCCGTTCTCAGGGTAAGTTTCTATCCAAGTAAGGCCTATTCTGCGATTGATGTTATCTGAAAAATTAAGTAAAACAACCAACTTAACCCTAACGTTCCCTGTGTAGGAGCTGCAAATTAAAAAAGGAAAGGGCACAGACGTTTATTACTACAAATATATATTTGTGCGAATAGTCCCCAACAGGGTAACTTTTCGCCAGCCGAGGCTACGCTGTTGCCCTTTTTCTCGGTCACCCTTTTTTCGAACGAAAAAAATAGGATCAAATCTTCTTCGAATCCATAGCTTTATTAAGAATATAAAAGGCGTGATTAAATTACTAAGTAAATAGCACCAAAGACTCCCTTAACTCCTGACAAGTTTTTTTCAACATTGAGCAAAAGGAGGTGGGCAGATCAGTCGGCCTTACTGACTAACAGAAGGGCGCAATTTAACCCTATTCAACGAGATGACTCCTGAACGAAAGATTGCTGAATTTATCGTCAAGTCTAAAACCGCAGTGGATAACTTTAATGCCTCTCAAGGGGTACAAAACCGAAATAAAGGCTTAGGAGACCGAACTGGATATCCATTTCTCAGCTTCGATATTTGTTTCGGAACGCCTGCACTGGGAAATATAGTACAAGGAAGCTAAAAAATACCCTACAGTTATCGGTATCCATACGACACATGAAAAATTGCTATCCTCTAGCGATTAAATGGTTTATATACAAGAATAAAATAATTTCTGGAAATGAAGATTGAACAAAAGAAAGCCAGGTATGATTGGGCTAGAGAACACGTGGCCTGAAGCTTACCTGATTGGAATGGCGATATTTTTACGAACGAAAAAGGTTCAGTTTCGACGGTTCGGACGGATAAGCATATTACCGGTACGATTAAAAGAAAGAGCCGCAATTTTTTCATCTCGTCAGCAAGGTGGAAAAAAAGTTATGGTGTGAGCTGCTGTATCACATTACGGCGTTTCTGATATTGTTCTAATTTCAAAAAAAGAGATTCTGGTGTTTACCTCATGGTTTTAAAGAATAGGATTCTACCTTTTGCTGAACAATATGTCCGAAATACCTTTATTTTACAGCATAACAATGCAGCGACGCACAGGAGCAATTACAAAAAGATTGGCATGAAGGGAATGATGTATATGCACTGCCCTGGCCTGGGAAATCGCCTTATTTAAATCCTATTGAAGTCATTTAGGGCATACCGGCCAGTCAGGTCCCTAATAATCAAAGGAAACTTGAATCTATCGAGTAGTTGGGGGGTGCATTCATAAAACTTGGCATCGAATCAGAAGGATTGTTATTAAGAATATTTTGAGGTCTTTTTGCAACCATTCCATTGAATTGATTGAGTAACGGGGCATTTTTACTTATTACTAGAGCTTCTTTGATAGAAACATTTAAAAAATCTCTTTGTCCTATTTTTTTCGTTCGAAGAAATGATCCTATTTTGATGTTTTATATATGTAGTGCTTATAGAACGTTTCATTTTGATTAAATGCTTAAAATTTTCTACCGCGTTTGCTTACTGCAAACCACAATGTATTCTTTTGCGAGTTGCAGGTGCTTCACACAAGCTCAAACTTTTCGTGGTTTGTCCTATTTTGTTGACGGGCAGTGTACATAGATACTGTACATTTCAGGAAAATGCAGACTAGCATTGTAGGCAGGGGACTGAGACGGAATCATAGTGAACAGGCAGGTTGAGATGGTGTTTTAGCAAGATGGGCCAATGAGCCCTCAACACCAACGCGCTGGAAGGCTGAGCGGTGAGGAAGGTGGCACTCAGGCTACGGTGAAATTTACGGCGACAGATGTGGAGACGAAAGGCATGCGTCGGTTGATGTGAGAGGAAGGACTCAGCTGTCCAATAATTGTCTCGCAAATTGGCTTCGGTCGTGGCGTCTAGAAGCAATTTTTTGAAGTAGATAGAATTGCGCCCGGGAAATATTTAGGGTGTTTTTGTATGTGAAATGTTTAAAAGTTTCATTGTTAAATTCATATAAGAGTTATTAATGGTCACATATCGATAGTTGCGACCACTGAACTTTTATCTAGCCGAAAACTATCACGAACGCTCGATAAACTGATAACTTGTGATCAATCTACTGTACTAAGCGAAGCTACCACGTGTCTTTTATATTCAACATCATCGGAGTCGGTAAAGTAAATAAAATAAAGTCTCTATATGTGGACCCAGCTGTGAAACATGTGGAACGGGTTGCACAACAATGGTGTAAGCCTTGCGCGATGCTATCATTTTAGTATTCCATCTTCTATTTTCTTACTCAATATCTTTAATTTAACTGTGCAACGCGTAGGTGAACTGCGAGGGTATGCTACACATGTAAATGCGTGGAATAGAACCTATTCTTGAAAAGGAAAGGGCTAACAAAAAGGGAACAGCACCATAGATGAATCCTGCATTATGGAAAAAAGAGTCATGCTGTTGTCAAGGCCGGTTGCTTGTGTGAGAATAAATGTCTGCATCGTGTATTTGATGAAAAATGGCGCATGATAGCAATTATTTTGGGTATGTGTTTTGAGCCATTCAATTTAATTCAGTAGCCGACGTATTGTAGAAAATTTCTTTATCTTCTGTTTGTGCGCTGTGCCAGAGCAAAAACTGGGTTCTAAATTACTGCATAGAGGGAAGCCTCTGCATCAGTACCTGGATAGAAGGGTCGGACATCGACAAATTGAAGTAATTTTGCCAATAAATCCCACCAGTGTATTAGCTCTGACCCAACCCCTTCCTTTCATCGGCAGCATCGCTAGCTCAAGAGTCACTGTGTGGGATGAACTGACCAAAGTTCTGCCGAACTTTAGGGAAGAGAGATAAAGTCTTCATTTGTAACCAGAATTATTCGTTTATAGTTTTTGTGACTTAGCAGAAGAATTGCTACGCTCAAACAGAACAATACATCGGTCCTTGAGGGCAAAAAGGAGTTCTTTGCTGTTAGCATTCGGTTCTATCAATTCAGTGATTACCTCCCTCTGGGCCAGTCGAAAAGCCGCGAAGTCTTTGAAGAAAACGTCAAGATATCGTATGCTTCGTTTTGCTTGATGGATACTACGGCTATTTGTTGATAATCAAAATAGGAAGCAACTAGGGCCCTGAAACATAAAAGGAGTTTGAGAAGCTTGTGAGAGCCGATCTCATTCCTACTGGTAGTGTCATCTGCAACTGGGACAAGATCAGGATTGTAAAAAATAATTTTCTGTCACTATTTCTGTCACTGACTTCCAAAATGAGATGGTAAAGATCCCGGGTAAGACGGATGGTGAGAAAATCGACCATGTCAGTGAACATTAGAAGGATCATGTTCGTCTTGAAGCCATAAAGAGTGGTACGGAAAACATGGAGGCCGCTGTAAAGAATAATATTAATGTTTATAATGCTTACAATCGAGCTGGAATGTTCTCTAGTTTAGTAAATTATGGGCCTGCGAGAGACTCTGAAAGTAGTGAACCTACTCCAATAGAGATAGGGAACTGGAGGGGCCAGAAAAAGAAGAGAGAAGAGTACTTAAATAGCAATGCTTGTTTCAGATACCACAAGGTCGGTTCTCGACAATAGAAACACGATGAGAACAAGAGGGATGGCGATAGGGGACGATTGAATAATTTTTCGGTTGAATAGTTGTCTGAAACGTTTTTACAAATGGATTGAAAGGAAGGAAAAGTACAGGATTCCACAAAGAAAAAGTGCGCGCAGGTTGGAAATGATGTCAGGATTGCTTTGTAGTGAACGCCTGTGGAGCTTCATCTTAGCAATGTAGTGAGAAGCGTACTGCATGGGAGGCGGGTTTCTGAATATTGCGAAACCCATCAAAGCGGTGTGAAACAGGAAATGCGGCGTGCCTCCGAGGAGATGAATGCTACAGTTGGAGATCATGGTGATCACGTTCAATCCCGAGATGAAGTTCCGGTTAAGCTTTTGGTCCTGTTACAAGAAACGCTAAATATAGTTAGCGTTGGAGCGTTGAAGGAAGAAAAATGTAACACCAATTTGGTATTGAAGGAGTTCTCGAAAAAGCGCCGAGATCGATTCTCGATTGTCGGGAAGCCTTGCAAAGTGAGGCACTCAAAGAAGGAGATGGGGAAAAATTCTGGAAACTATCATCGCATGAAAATTCGTATTGGAGCACATGGGTATGCATCAAACTGGGCTGTAGCAAGTCGTCAAAACGACGTTCTTTTGGATATTCCAAGGCATGTTTCCAATAATCCCAGGAAAGATTACCGTGGACGAGTTGTGAAGGTTGGTGATAGGGAACTGCTATTAAGATCTTCTGATGAGGAACAGGATACATATGGTGATACATCCTGTAGTTATGAACAAATGCTCGCAGTGACCAACCTTGCAGTGAAGAATTTTAGAAGAATGCTGAGGAAAAAGGGGAATAGGGAAGACTTCTAAGTGTTTCAAGTTGTTCATGTGAAAAGCTTTTGAGGAATAAGAAGGAGATTGGAGTCAACATGGAGTTGATGAAAAATTCCAATCCATGTCTGAAGAGACTTTTGTGAAAGTACGGATCTGTATTTCAGGAAGAGCTGCCTGAAGAGCTTCCTCCAGAGCATGATTTAGATCATGCTATTGAGACTGACGAGGGTGAAAACTCACCACACCGACCATTGTTTGATCTTTCACCTGCGGTGTTGGAAGCTGTACGTGAATATGTAAAAGACTTGTTGCAGAAGAAGAATCGGCAAAATAAGTCATCTTGTGGTGCTTCTTTGTTCCTTGTTACGTACAAATGCAAGTTGAGATGAGTTTTCGATTATAGGGCTCTGAATCGGATGTCGAAACGGAACAATACGCCACTGACTAGACGTGATGAAATATTTGATCGACCTGGAGGTTCATCTGTTTTCTCAAAGCTAGATCTCATGATTGGATCTCATCAGGTACTGGTGAAGCTCGAAGAAGTGAAAAATGATGCTTTCAATACGAAGTATGGACAGTCTGAGTATTTCTTTATGCCAATTGGACTATGAAATGCACAAGCTACATTTCGGGAGTTGATAAATTGTACCGAACTCCAAGAAAAGTTTATGGAAAACCATGTGCTGTACTCAAAAATAAGCAAAAAAATAAAGTATCATTTTCGACTCAGCGTTTCGATTTTTAACTACTAAAATTAATATAGCCTTAGTTTATACCTGAATTTAAATAGATTTGAATTAAATAAAGGTGTGGACTATTTGAAGTAAGTTATATTCCATGGTCATCGGATCTGGTTAGTGTCCAAGTTATGCAGATGAAGTTGGATTTACTCCGATGTGAGAAAGAAAGCGACCACTTAGTCGATTTATCATCTTATCCACGTTTTATGAAATTTGAGGGTTACTTTTAGCTTCGTGGACCTTCTTTATCAGTCTTCTGATGTTTTCACTGCTTTTAGAGATCACAATGTCAATGTTATCATCCCTCTGTAGATTTTAACGTTGAATACTGTAATCATTTCTTAAAAGCTCTTTATGTACATTATACATGATATCATATATTTATCAAACCATATTAAGGGTATTTATGTGGCTTTCAATGACTTAAATATCTCATTTGACATAAATATATATTTCCTCTGATTTTTTTTGCTATGCGGAGAATTCCTTTCCTACGATAGCATTATTCATCTGCGGGAGTATCTTTTGCTCGAAATCTTTGTTTGAACTATAGCTCCATAAAATGGTTCGCTGATGAATTGGATTATTAACGCCGCCTTTTGCCTTCAAAAGAATAAATGAGAGTCATGATCGCGCTTACATACACTTACATCAAATATATGACAGAAATTGTGCTGTTTCTTGAGGAACCCCTTGCTATATTTGACAATGAGGTATGGAGACATTAGATCGCTTTCATATTCCTAGCTCCGTACTCTTGACGTCAAGGAATTTCAAACATTGGAAAATAAATGTAGAAAACATTTTAAATGACTCCTCATCTAGAAAGAACAGATGTGCTGTGCAGTTGTTTGCAAAGTAGTAAAAACATACTGCACTATTGAACAGTCCTATCCTGGGTGAACCTACACTCACTTCAACAAAAAAACATAGCAGCTCTGCCCCTTTCGCCCCTATGCCTCTCGCTGCCCTCTCCGAATCTTTTCCTCTCATCTTTTCTACCCCTCTCTGTTTTTTTTTCGTTCTACTTTGCTCCGATTCACTTATTTTGCTTCCTGTTGATGCCGCCATAGAAACGGAGGCAGCTGACAGAGATGCTCACCACTGTAATGGATAACTTCCATTGAATCCCCACAAATTTATAGCTCCACGGGGTTCTCTCATTAATCCCAAGCTGCGGCCGTAATCTACCCATATTTCGGACATGTTTGAAACCGTATTACAACGAGGAAGAAAGAGATGAATAGAGGCCATGTAGCTCGTAGTCTTCGATGGGTTAAAGGGTTGAGTAAGGAAGTAGCCAAGCAATTAAAGCTATTGGCGAAGACAAGCACACGAAATCCAATATGCCGCGCAGCGCAGAGAGAAAAAGAAGCAAAAATACCAAAATAGCGCTGCGAAAACGCGTCAAGCAAAGAAGGCCTGTCGTTGCGGAGAATTTGACTGCTGTGGACAAACATGGAGAGAATTACCATTAATATAAGGGGTTTCGTTTAGAACCCTGTAAATAGATGAGCTCTACCGCAACGTATACAGTCATATCCTATGTTGATAGATCAGAAAGATTTCAATAAGTAGAAAGGTGTTACTGGAAGATGAAGGGGAAAGGGAGAGGGAAAGGGGGTAAGGGAGGTAAAGATGAGTGTAGAGGGAATACAAAGGACTTAGATCTTCAATCTCACCAAAAATTAAGGGGTGCAGCGTTGGTTTATTTAATCTGTTGCACCGTTACATTATATCGACGTGACCATATCTAGTACAATTTTGATCGGGCCCTTGACATTTTTTTTCTTATCTCCGCTAAAGTTGGGGCTCTTTGCAATCTGTACAACGTTTTTACCTCATGGATTAATTATAATAGTTAAAATTGAAAAATTACTTTGACAACTATTGAAAAACTATATAATTTGTTTTTCACATCGGATAAAGTGATGAGAAACTGTGAAACACTATTTTATCAGAACGCCCACAATTTTTTTTATAGTGAATCATCGAAAAAAATGTTTTGCTCTTTTTTCGACTGGTCCATGTTTTATGCTGTATTATACGTGGAGCAATTTTTATGTCTGTCAGTTGTTTTTAAATTCTACAGTTAAAATGACTGGAATTATATTGCCAGCAAATTATTATTGGATTAATGTCCACCTGGAGAATAATTCTACTGTTATTACTGAGCATGAATTTTGTCTTCAAAAATTATTGTACTGCTGGAATCATCTTTGTGGCTCATCTACTCTGATCTAAAGTATAAATAGTGTTAGGGTGTTACATAAATTTAGCGAGCCTCGAGCCATCGAACTATCCCCATCGATCAGCTGCTAATAAATATTGGTTTTCTTTTTATTATTATTCTCAGTATTATTCAGGTAATTTTATTATACATTTGTTTGTAATTATCTATTTTAGATCCAAGCATTTCATTTGATTTTATTTGATGGCCTACTGACTGATTATTCGTGCTTGAAATTACAAAAGTTTCGTTTCAGGGTACTTACTTTCCAACCTGCTCTCCATTAGAGAACTAATTCAGTATTAGGGGTTTCATCAATATAGCAGTATTTTCCTGTCACCTGTAATACTACAACTGTCACAACACATCATTTATGACGCCGAATACACTCTGGACCACCCACCCTCGATTAGTTTCGGGGTTAAGCCGGTATGATTGCGGGAATGCCGGATCCAGACAGGCGTCAATTCTTCTTTTATCTTGTTTCGCATTTTAGGATCGTACTTCGCATTGTATGGGTTTAAAAAAAGAGAGAATGATGATTTAAAACTATAATTTCCTCCTACCTCCGCACACGACAGTGAAATTGATAGTTGCAAAGAATAAAAATGCTACTTAGTATTTTCCTCTGCCAAGAAAAAAACAGAGAGGATGAAAAGCGGATTGAAAACGCCAACACCGCACCCCGACAGAGTTTATGAGCTTGAATTTCGTCGCTCTTTTCGTTCTTTCGACACCCATCTTTTTTTGCCCTCGCCCCCTCCCCTCCGATAATACGAAAATGTATTTCTTCCCAACTACTTACTATCATATCATACCCCTCCCATCATACTAAAATATATTTCTACTCAACTACTTATTTCCGCGAAAACGATCCATGACAAATCAATATTTGTTATAGAAGAGTTTTTTATTTGAAGGGATCTAATTGACAAATCGGATTCATATGCCTTTGGATTTACGAGGACAAGTTCATAAGTACCTACTTCACACTGCCAGGTCCCGATTTAATTATGAAAAAGGAGAAGTAAAAATAGTTGAAGAAGGAAACGGACGCAAAGAAGCTAGGTGATACTGTATTGCTCGCTTTGATGACTATAACAAAAGATTTGCAGTCCCTATTCATGCATTTGAAAGCTAAAAAGTGCTTGGCATCAGAAGTGAGCTTCTGAACTGCCTAGATGCCGTATTCAGATGCATTCATAGTCATTGTTCGCATAATATTAGATGCACTCTAAGACGTCTTCTTCGACTGTTTATTGAGGCAGCCTTCGAATAAACTATCTACATAATATGATTTTGCTGACCTTTTTGGGTCCGAAACGTTACCGTAAGGGTATAAAAACTTTTTAGAGCTTCTAGCATTAAACAAAACAAAATAAGAGTAAAGATGATCATCATGTTATGCTATGCTTTGAAAATTTGAGCTGAGAGCTGCTTTCCCGTAGTTCAGAAGTTTGATCGGGCAAGAATATCTCCAAAATCTTTTCTTTCGATCAACACCCTTTCAAATTTTACAGCTTCGACTACAGGGATCGTTTTAAAGAAACCTCTATCCTCAACATTACTCAATACACTGGAGTCCGAATGCCGAAACTTCGCACGCTGCGCGATTCTCTTAATTTTCGAAACAATCGCTCTAAGTATTCTTGCGTTCCCACCGAAACCACTAGAAAGCCGTATTACAGGTCGTTGAAGGTCCCAATCGAAGAAACCAAACGAATGAATCAATCTTCTAAAACAATTGTATACTTGGTGTCGTGAAGGGGACTTTGGGTATCGCTTATTCGACTTTTTTCATCGGAAGGAGCCCAGATTTACCTTTGGTAGATTTATTTTACTCTCCACTACTTAATTAGGCAAGATGTTCTCATCTGACCAAATGGTACATATGTTGATAACGTATTAAAGGCATGTAACAAACAGTTCAAAGGCTATCCATGAAAAACCAGGAAGCTTTTTAAGGTCGAAAAGGACTTCATATTAAATAAGAGTATACATGAGATGTTCTATACCACGACAGGGACGGAGATTTCATTAGATTTCAACCCTATTATTTTCGGAAGTAGGAATGTCTACTGCTTAATGATTTTCTGGAAATGTTTTTGCTCTACGTTTATTAGGTAAGCGTGGCTTGCTACCTCTCGCCACGATTTTCTATTCGAAATTACGCTGTTATATGGGTTCATGCAGAAGATGTTCAAAGATAAATCTGCAGGAGATGTCGGGTCCTTGAATAAGACGAGAAGATACGAGTCGGAAAAAATTATATCATTTAAGATCTCTAAACTTCACAAAAAGGCATTGCTGGTAGTTGAATTCAAGTGCGCGTCATTTGGGAGCTTTCATGATCTCTTAGCAATAATAATATGAACTAAACCTCGGAGACCAGGCAATACTATGGTAAAGGTCGCGTTTGGGTCATAAAAAGCACGGATAATAATAAATTCAGCAGTGTCAAGCGAATTCATCGCATTTATCGATATAATCGGTGGTAAAATTGCACCATCGACGGCAATAGCTGATATTTTGAAGAAAATTATCCCGTTCTAGCTGCTAAAAGACAGCAAAAGTATGTTTAACTATAGCTTTAAGGGCCTAAGGACGTCACAATAAAGAATGGCGGCATTCCAGCTGTCACAGGGGGATTTCAAGTCAAGGTTATTTCTGTTGCTGGCTTTGTAAGCAGCTCTACCAAAATCTCCTGTGGGCTATTACGCTCATATCGCAGGCTATGGCGTTAACAGTCGTAGCCATGGGTCAACTCAGCATGCAACTGGAACAATAGATAATGAGCAAAACTGATCCCAGTTTACTAATTTGTTCGATTACGTGCAAAAATTCCAATATCTCCACGATCAGTAGATCTTCTGCGTTCTCCCCACCACATGCCTAAAGGCTGCCAGCGGTGGACCTGACTGAGCTCGACTATTCAGAATCGTAAACGATATGGCAAAACAAATGTGGGAGAAATACATGTTCCACACTTGTCCAAACGTTCGACAACCGCCTCAACATCCAAATTACGCAATTAAGCTCCATAACCTTACCAAAAGCGTTCTAAATGTAGTGATCCGGTATGAAGCTTCTGTCCCTCGGATGCAGATCGCCGAACGAAAACCGAATATGAACACTGTTATAGCCATTGCTTCAAGGTCCGAAGAGAGCCGACTCTATGAACGACTTTCTACCGAAAATACGACATCCGTCCCGCACAGCAGCCAAATACCGTGCAACACACAGAACAACGTCCAGTCAAGTCCTTATGACTTTTACAGCGGCATGTCCTGAAGTTTGAAACGGTGAAGTGAAGAACTCGGACTACCGACACCAGGCCCTGGAGACTGTTGTTACAAAAAAGGTCATTTCTGTAGGAAAGCGATCCTCTCCACAAACTTCTGTCGTCTCTTTCTCCGTTTGCTTTCAAAAACAACTCTTTCCATCAATTTTCTTTTAGGAAAAAAATCATGAAATGGATTTTTCCTATGAATCTAAATTCACTGTGCGATTCCATTTCTATTTTGTCTTTGAGCATTTTGGTCCTCCTTTTTCGAAATAGGAATCTTTCGACTCGTGATCCGCTTCGTCCTCCAAATTCAGTTCCGATATTTTGTCAAACAGATCTTTACTTATTGTCCTAATCGAATGCAAATTCAAAGCTGTAGCATTGCCCCACATTTTCTATTTCGTCCAAGGCCATTGAAACTTTTCGAATACATTGCCCTATTTAAAGTCCGAAATCGACGTCGTCGAGGCAACCTCCTGGCCATCAACTACCCTATCGGCTCCCCCTTTTTTTGCCTTCAACATGACCAACCTCTATCCGTCCCTCACCATCGCCAAGTCATCCGGAGGCCACCGTCCCCTCAACTCTCTGGCCCTGATTGCAAATGGTCCAACCGACTACGATCTCTACTGTAGTAGAATGAACTGGGAACGCGTTAGGGAGTGGGTCCGCCGCAACTCCTTCGAGCAGGCAGAAGAGGCAGAGGAGGAGGTAGAGGCAGAGGAGGAGGTAGAGGCAGAGGAGGTGGAGGAAGAGGAGGAGGAAGAGGAGGACTGGGGGACCCGCGGGAGCCACTAGTGTACAACAGTGGGGGAGCTCCCATGGAGAAAGTTGGGAGTAATCGTTATCTCTGACTCTTCTGTCGAAGATAAAGAGAAGGGTGAAGAGGAGGACGAGGAGGATGAGGGGGAGGGAGACATGGAAAGAGCTGGAATATTGGGGAAGGGCCCGGAAAGTATGGACCAGGTGGTCTTGATTTTGGAACCGGATGGGGGCATCTTCAGTGGTCTAGATATTTCACTGGAGGCAATGGAGAATTCTTAGCCGTTCACGGATATTTGTGGGGACTGCTGGGGTGGAATGGATATTTTGGGAGAACTGTTTGTCTCTGATCTAGAGGACTAATATATTAAGGAATAAATCTAGATATAGTATCTGCTGTTAGTCTTTCTCGTTTAAACGATTCCATTTGATGCATTTCATAGTTCTTGGTATTTTTGTTTGAGACTTTAGAGTTAGCCAAAAATTCTAAATAAGCTGAGTAAATTGCTTCCTCTTGTGGAGGTCAAGCGAGTTGGGAGACAGCTTCAAGTCAGGTTCTGAGTAGTAGGAAGTTGATAGTCAACTTCAGATCGAAGAAAAAGTTTTCCTGCGCTGTCCACAGAGCATCAGTGGTAGACCCTGACCTTTCTATACTTGCTTTTAGCCCTCTCAACTGTCTTCCTCATCCACTCCTTTTTTTCGTTCAACTATACCACGGTAGCACTTTTGTCGCTTGCAGCACCTCCTTCCTGGGGTAATTGGTTCTGAGTATCTCTTCTCCCGACGATTTACCCCTATCAGAGACTTTGGGAAAAATGAAAAATTCATTATTATGAGCGCGCAAGGGTGTCCGGGTCTAATGCGCCGAATGGGCCTTACGGCACAGGCAACTCTGTGAAAATCTGTGGCGAGAGAGGGATTTATCAGGTAGACAGAAGCAGAATACAAATAAAATAGTTTAAAATATAGTGCGCTGTAAGTATTGTTCCTGGAACTGGTTTTATGTGAGTCCGGTCGGAATGGATTAGCCCGGGCTTTTAATAATGTACAGTACTCAAATAATGATTAGATTTTCGGAGTCTGTAAAAAAAGTACTGCAAATTCCGGAGTCCGGCAAAAAAGTGCTACAAATTCCGCACTTACCCTTTCCATCCCATACTGCGATGTGCACACGGAAACCTGACCAAATCACTCCAACCATACTGCGCAACTAGCTTTAAAAGGAAATGTATTGGTAATTGGAACACATTAGTTTGATAAATGATTCTGAGAATTACTTCAAGAAATACTATATTTGAATACTTGTAAATTCATTAAAAAAATTCTGCGTTTTTTTAAGATGAAAAATTCAAACGAATCTCGACTTTCTTTTACTGTAGAAAAACCACTACAAACTGGATCAGACACATATCGAAACTATTTCTTTGCCGTGTATCTAGCATAAGTATCCAATGCTGATTTCAAGTCTACATATACTATACATCTACCAGTATTTGACCAGATCAGAGGCTCCTGTTCAACATGTGATTCGAACCTGAATGTCAATGCTATGTTTGACACAGTAAAAAGAGGTTCTTCTGGCGAAGACCTTAGTGGCCGCAAAGCATTTTCAAACCCCCAATCTTTGAATGATCCTTACTCACCTTTCTTCCCCCTTCGACCACCAGCCATAAATGACGTAAGTTTCTTACATCAGTTAGTTCATGCGGCCAAACTACTTTAAGTTATAACGTATTTCCATTGTTAACAATTGATAACTTGTAGTTGGATCGAACAACAGATGGAAGTAAAATGGACATAGATAAGGATGAAAGGGTAGTAAATGATTCGTTCCAAGTTGAAATTAAATACAAAGACCTGAATTAAGACCTGAATTACTGAGGCCTAAGTATTCGCTCTTCTCTTTCTCCCATTTCAAACCCACACTCTGATTCATCGCAGTACTCTTCAACGTCAGAAAACTTTCGCTTTAGTTTAGCCCCTAAATCTTCTGAGCACCTTGAAGAAATAACATCACCATCAAATAGGCTTTCATTACATACATCCATTGTGAGATTACTAGATCCTAAAAGTTCGAAAACATGAATTGAAAGAACTGACAATTGTCGTCATTGGTTTCTGTAGGTATCTATCTAGTCAGTCCATTGAAGCAAATGCGGAAAAATTTCAGGTAGTACTTCGAGAACCTGCTATGACCAGACTTGACGCTTTTTGCGTCATCTTCAGCCGTGACCTGACCACTTTAAATTACACAGGAAATAAATTTAACATCAGGGTTCTATTTAGAGATCGTTGGAGGAGGGTCAATGTCCTTCTTCAAAGACATTCTTAAAATTGATTCTGAAGAATGGGACCGAATGTCCGTTGGACGCAAAAAGATTTGGATTAAGAAAAACATGAAAAAGAGCGTATACTAAAAAAGTGGTACTTTTACATCGGATTTTTTTGCGGGAAAAGTTATTAATGTACCGAAACAGCCATCGCAAGAAAGAAAAGCCAAATAATCTGTCGCACGCGTCGAAAAAAATGTAAGTGAGAATTTTTAAGTGCTCATTCTTTTTCAGAAGACAAATCATAGACAAAAAAAGTCCATACATTGGCTATTGCCACACAATGAGGACCGGGAAAAAATATATCTCTGGATTTTATCTGTACCACTCTGAAACTAGAGCAAAACCCATTTTAGCACAAATGACCTATTTTCAGATGCGACAGCTCCGTGAGAAGTTGTTCTTTTTCCAAAAAGTTGCGACTCAATTATGTTTCTTTCCTTGGTAAAAACCTGTGTCAAAAAAATCTGTATATCAGATTTGCAGAATCAAATGTGCCGGGTTTTTACAAGCAGGTTGACCTTACCAAAAAATTTGTGTCGACCGAATGTGTTATAGTTGTGCCGACCTCTGGATATTCACATATTGCGTTCATAAGTTGTAGATATTTTTTAATATTTTTATTCGTAACACCTCCAGCCAATCAGAAGTATATGTTCTCTGGAAAGGTAGAATATTTATATTTTTCTGAATATATGAAACTATGCAACAGAATTTTAAATATTTAAAAAATTCCTTATCACAGTCATAGTAACTTGACCGTATAAATATGCATTCACTGCAAAATGTTTTCCCGACTACAGCTTTTGGAAAGGTTGTCAGCTACATGCTGCGAGCTTTGCTTACCTTCTCAGCTTTTCAGTTTGGAGAAATGGGAGCTTAAATCATGGATCGCGCTACTAGTCTTCTAAGTATCGTTTTTCTATTGTGATTTAACGCATTATTTGGGGTTTTTCAAAATATTTGCACGTTACTTTGGAATTCCCTCAAGGAGGCTCATTTTGGTGTTGCAAATACCTGCAATTTACTGTGGATATTGTTAAGGCTGAACAAATATGCAAGAGATCGAGAATTCTGTAGCATAGCAAAAGTTGACGAGAAAAATTTCGAAAATGGTCATGTAAGTACATTTTTTCTTGGCTCATATTCAAGTTTTAATTATTGCATCTTAAATTTTTTCTCCAATATCATTGTTAAATGAAATCTACAAAGATAAAATTTGAGAATCGATTCAATGCACTGAGCTTTCAGAACTGTTTCATATCTGTGGATGGCACTAATTGCCGGATATATGAGCCAAAACCGTTCAATTCGAAATATAATATTCATAAATTTAAGGCACCAGGATTGCGGTACGAAGCTGCGATTTCTATTTATTCGAACAATACTGTGTTGGTCCATGGACTATTTCCTACAGATATATGAACAGACCGAAAAAAATTTAATTTTCGGCTTTGGTATGTTATGTGAAGAAACGAAATGGCTTTCGTAGATAAAGGGAATATTGGTGAACAATGCAGCACCCGTAAAGATCAATATGGAAGCCTGCATAAAAGAATAAGAGCCCAACATGACTACCTTAACCACCGTTTAAAGCAATTTAATGTGCTGAGTTCGTGTTTTCGTCACAGGAGGGAATTGAACTGCATCTTTTTCCATGCTGTTGCCCACATTGTGCCAGGTCTCTTGAAAACGGCCACCCTCTATTTGGTGTTTGAATGCATTGCCGAACTATCTCAATTTCAATAAAAAAATCATGTTTTTACTGTACGTTTGATGGCTAGTTTCACTGAATAATTGGAGTAATTTGGTCAAGTTTCCGGGTGTACCCCGCAGTATAGGAAGGAAACAGCAAGTCCAGAATTTATAGCACTTTTTTTGCCGGACTCCGGAATTTGTAGCACTTTTTTCTGGAATCCAGATATAGCAGCAATTTTTCTGTACTATATATTCTTAAAAGCCCGGGCTAGTCCACACCGACTGGAATATCGCGAAAATTCAAGGGATAAAAAGCAGACTGGCGGCGTTAGCGGCGAGTCTTAAAAAAGTGGCAGACGTTTTTGCTAGTGTAGAACAGTTGAGCATGTTGCTAATAAAATCGTTGATGTTTCTTTTACTCCAGTGTTCAAGGCGACTAAGCCTTGCATAGCCAGTAGATACCGTCGACTATCTCTAGCACATCCGCCAACTGCTAACTAAATTACCTAGCGGATAGTCCTGCGGACGGTCGTAGTGACCCTTTCACTACAACTGTCCTAACAGGCATCGCTGACAATACAATAGAATAGAGAAAATATAGACTACAATACGTAGGATATAATTAGTAGTAAGGCTAAATAGCTACTCTACAGGACTATAAGTAGTATATAAATAAATTTTATGTATCCTTTATTTAGACAGGACTCACATAATAAAACGGATCGGTGTCGTGCCTCCGCTCACTCTTACGTCAGACCTCAGCGGCTCGATCTTTATTGACCCTTAGCGGTCACACTGCGTCCGGTCAGTGTACTGCACAGTAACACGGCGCGACAACCCTCATGGAAATCTGACATAATTATCCCGCGGATACTAATGTCTATAGGACCATTGTCCTCATACGAGGACAATTTTTAAGAACATTTTTTAAAAATACAAAACTTTTTTAGCCGCCTTTTTTCGGCCCCACGTGTTCATTAAGGCATGGGGACGCTCTATCAAAACAATTTTTTCGAGAATTGCAACTCTACTTAGCGCAGGAACAACTTTCCCTTCCACAGTAACCCTCGATTCTCCTTTATTCTTAGCAAAAAATGGATCCACGAACTGTTCCTGGAAATCCAATTCACTGCCACGCCTCCCTTGTAACGTCAGCGGCAGAATTTAAGCGCTTGTATGGGTCGGCCTGGAAGACGAAATTGGTAAGTGGAACCTTCATTGCAGTCCATATTGACATTGTAAGTGGGCGAAGGAGGAAGTCAGTGGAAGCAAGCTGGAAGATACGCGACCTTCTCAAGACCGTCACGCTGAAGATTGTCAACATCAAAGCGGGATTACCTCCAACTGAAGTCTTGGTGGAGGTTTAAGTGGCTCAATTGCCGGATCAATGCGAACATCAGGATTTAAATGCTTCACTATCGTCCCCGATCGCTTCAGATAGAAATTCAAATGATTCAACCGTGCATCAATCAGAAGCAATTGTAATTGCTCAGGAGAGATTGTGGACCAATCAGGACGTGTTTACACCAATTAACGAAAAATTTTCGGAAACAGCTGCAAGATAATTGGCTACTCTTGTGATATTCTTACCTATGGTCGTGCTCCTCGAGATTTATCGCTATTTGAATGCTTTTTGAGCATGTTTCCGCTCCGTTACCTAAATTTCATCCGTGACCTTACAAACGAGCGACTGGATGCCATTGGAATTCGGCCGGTTTCGTCAGGGGAGATATTGACGTTCTTTGGAGTTCTCATTCTGATGACAAGGATTCAAAGGTGAAGCGAAGTAGTTTGAATTTCTGAAGTAAAAGTAAAAAATGTTTTGAGCTCTTTTTCTATAGCCCACTACTGGTTTTACTTGCGTTTTATAACTTTCGAAGTTAGATGCTGTCTATGGCTTACTGAATTATGCCTTTATGAGAGTTCACCGTATTCTATCTCATGTTCAAGTGGATGCCTAATGGTGCACAGCGACAGCAGCTTTTTCACAACCAGTCGATTTCCCAACGGAATTTTCGGGCCTCTGAAAGAGACCCAACGAGAACTGAACCCACAACATCTGAGTCAGCAACCCATGATTCGCACCATAAGCCACCGTCCCAGTGATGGATGGGAGAAGTTGCTATGGAGTATTTAAAGATAGATGCGATTTCATCTTATCGCGAACCCCACTGCACGTGCCTGACGTGGAACATCCGGCTAGTTCTGAGTCATATATTCAGACCTGCGGTGTACACGATAGATACTCAATGAAGTAAAGTTTCTTCAGAGAAGGGCAGATACTGTGGGATAGATGTCTACTGTAACTACTACTTTACAGATTAACTTATTTACTACAAAATATTAGGCCGAAAAACCTGTTTGACTACCAAAATACAGTACTGAAAAAAATTTGTCCTCATATGAGGACAGTGCTATGACGGATAGACACTATGGTTATGAATAATTATAATAGCCTACACTACAGCCTACAATACGTATACAGTAGCCACTGCTTTTGATTTTACCTTCAGCCGGACCCGGCTTTTCCCTCCTGGGCCATTACTGTACAGCACTAGCTCCGCACACAAGCGGTCTCCAACACATAAAACCTGTTCCAGGATCAATAATTATATCGCATTGTATTTTAAATAAATTTATTGTATTCTGCTTCTGCCTACCTGTTGTGCCCCTCTTGCCACAGATTTTCACGGGAATTTCTGCGGCTTAAGGCCCAGTCGCTGGTTAGACCCCGGAACCCGTACGCACTCATGACGAATATGTCCTTTTTCTCGATCTATCTAGTGTCCAAAGGACAAGCAAGTGCTCATATGGGTACATTAATGTATTCATATGAGTACAAATGATTGCTCGAAAAGTATAGAATGGAAAAATAAATCGTGAGTCCGACTCGCCGCGCTCCACAAGAGGGCAAAAACGTCCTTCAGAGAGGTCGAAATTTCTGCGACAGCTGCTAGCTCAGTTTGCTTAGCGCGCCCACTTGAACATGAGCAGAGGGTTTAATTCACTGCTCACTTATAAAGGGGAATAACGCCATAGGTACGTGTGATAATTCCACGAGTCGAACAACGCGAATCATAAATGTAGGAGACTTTAGTAAAGGACTCATTTTTTTATTTTTGCTCAGTCGGCCAACAAAGAATGTAGTCATAGACAAGTAAACATCACTATAGAGTAGAATAAAGCATCATCTAATTATAACAGAAGTGGACATCGCGTAAGTAGTTTTGAAAGGAGTTAATCCTGTCTCTAAATGGCATATCCATACCTTTTTGTTCGGTTTCAGGCACTCAGAGCAGAGAAATTTGGATTTCTTGTCAGATTTGCAAATTTTGCATCTGCTTTGAAACGCTGTTTTCGTTGGGGCCCCATTGGCTCCTTTGCGCCTTTACACTGTGGGAACCAAGTGCATTACAGTACTGCAGGCCAATGGGAGAATAGAATGCTCTGGAACGTCAATGTCAAATTTGCAGAGGCCAATAGCATCAAATCGATTGTCAATAAGTTGCTCTGCAAGTTTTGCATAAAAATCTATTTGTGACATGAAATTTTTCGCACCCCTCAAACCCTTGTATAGCTGCCATGAGTAAACGATTCGAATTGCAAGCAAAGAGGAATTAACCTTTAACGACCAATCATTGACTTCGAATTTCTTCTCCAATCCAAGATCATCCTGTCTGCATCTGTTATGCCTGGCAATCTGGGAACACGTTTCATAGTATGTGCTAACAACCGCTGAGACTGGAATTTACATTTACGCAAGCACCATTTCATTGCCAACAAATCTCCAACGAGATCTTCTTATAGGCTCTGACGGAAGCGTTGTACCGGAAGTGCTGACGAAATATCTTCTGTCTCTATCCATCCACAAACGGCCATCATAGAAAGATGACTTTCCGTACTCGAACTTACCATAGAGATATGATACCGACGCCTGAAAGGTTCCAGCCCTGACAAAATTGACATAGGAAAATGCCTTGTCGCAGTCTGGACAACACCTGTAAATCTCCGTCCATATTCGAAAAGTGCAATTGCTGTAGCCACGGAAGCAAATGCAGAGTCTGCACAAACAAGTAGATTTGAATGAAACAAAGGCTCTGTGAGGCAAAGAGCAATAGCAGTACCATGAGGGAAATTCGACTCATCGCGCCGGTTACTGCTGTCAGCTGCTGACCAAACAATCTCCAAATTCGATACAATTCCACTGACACCACAGAAGGCAGTCTTGATTTCACATCCGATTCAAGGCTAACGGTCCATAGCGACATAGTGAGGGAGTCCTTCTGACGTCCAGTTTCCCCCCATTCCGTACCAGCGCGTCATGCTTTCATCCACGCTAATTCTCTCCGATGGCGACACACTTGACCTCCTATGCTGTTTTATGGCCTCCACAAATCCATTGATCTAAGACCATCTTCTGTCAGTGCTTTCAGTTTCCGTGTAGCGGCTGAACGTAATACATGAGACCAGTGCTTCGAAACGGTTCCTCGAAATTATTTTTCTGAACATCACCAATGGAATGTATTTGGATGTAGGCTGTGTACTCCAAAGGGAACCTCTACTTGTGAACTCGAATCTGCATATCAACATGAGAATTCCAAAAAACTTTAGAATTTCACCAGCTGCTGCATGCGTGTGCCCACCATTAGCGGGTTTCCGGTTAGTAAGTTTGGTAATTGTGGATAGGTGTTCGAGGGGAAACATGCAAAGGAAAAAATCGTATAGGGTCTTCTCATACTCGATATGACCTTGAATGTGCGTGTCACATGCTGGACCAATTACAATCCATGGCCGATGTGCCGCTGATTTATTCAACGGTAATAATACCTTCTGATTGGAAAAAGTTTTTCCATGCACTTCTTTGCATACACCTCCTACTCCGGCCATCCCATTTGCTTCTTCTCGAAGTTCTTCTTCTGAAGTTGACGATTCGGTAGCTCGATCACTGTAACAGATGCCTCTATTTCATTGGATGTTGCTGGGCCACCTTTAGCTGCTTCTCTTGGCTTGATGTTGACAATTTTCAAGCTGACACGCTTTGTCTAGTCCTGAATGGACCAGTCTGCGGTGAACGTAATCTGACGTCTTCCTGTAGACGTTTCAATTTCGATGCTGATCACAGTTCCGTTGACGCGCTTACTTTTCCAGAGAGAACCGAATAGTCGCTTACACTCAGCCGCTGACGTAACAATGGTTGCTCGAGTGTTGAAAAGGTTTCCGGGCTGTTGACGGGGGTCATTTGGATTCGTCATTTTTGGTTAAATTTTGCGATGTTGACAAACTTGTTGTGTGATCGGTTGAACATTTGAGGCATAAAATCCGAAGTTTTGCACGGTTGAATACCTAAAAGCATCTCCGATGGCAAGAGAAATACAGCAAAAAAGTATTTTGCTGCTACTTGCATCTCCAACGGTTACGAAATAGGAGCAAAATTTTGAACAGATTCAGAATCGCGAACCCAATCAGGACGATTTGGTTCGGAAATAAGAAACTGTTCAAACCAGAAGAAGCAAAAAGAGAATCAACTTGCAGAAATCTGAATGGCTCAATAACCAAAGCTTCGCACCAAAAATGAGAAATAGAGTACGTTCAACGATTGGGATGGTGCTCGAGTACTCCTCGTTCCACCTTCTTGCTTTCAATGATAATTCGTACATCGACGCAATAGAACAGAAAAAAACTTCCACCGGAGGCCCCAGATTTGCGCCACAAGAAGATATAGCAATTGCTAGAGCATTCATTAAAACCTCAGAAGACCTCATTGTAGGCACCGATCGCAAAAAGCAACTTTTCATTGACGCAGTCGCAAAAATGTACAACGATGTATTTAAACAAGCAAATCGCTGCACAAGATCACCAGATTCGATAAGGAATCGAACTCATGATCAACAAGTGTACGGTTTACTCTGGTTGCATTGCAGGAGTGGAACGAATGAATCCATCGGGATACAATGAAAATGATCGACAACGAATTGCAACCGGACTTTACTTTACATCAGAATGAAGATGAAATCTCCCACCGATGACATTGGAGAGCCGTTTAAATTCTTGAAGCCTGGGAGATTCTCAAAAACCATCCAAAGTTTGCGATCGATAGTGGTATTATCAGTGACATTTCTCACATGAGCTCAACGGAGAGCCAAAACAAAGCCATTGATGAAAAAGAGACAGAAACTCTGAAGGAAATAGATGATATAAAGCCAGTGCGGGGAGCGAGCACGAGGCCGGAAGAGAGAAAAGCCGACAAATGGGGCATGTTCAGACAGAAACACTACGAGGAGAAGATAAAAGTGGTAGAAGACGCACTTAGCCTGCAACGTCAACGAGCGAGAGAAATACAGAGGCAAAATGACATCTGATTCTTTACGGCAACCGCTGAAAAAAATCCAGAAGCGGCTGAATTCTTTCGTATATCACGAAAACGCGTATTACAGCAGCTCGAGGACGAATAAGTAGCCGAAAATGATGCAAAAGATCCAAGGTTGATGTTCCTCATGTCATTGAGATCACGGAAAAGACAAAGTCGTCTTCCGCAGCGGATGTGCCCCCAACCTCAGCGAGCGGAAAAAGGGAAATTTAATGGTTTTTTGGACCATTACTACACGGAAATTGCAGCAAGGGTGTCGAAAAAGGCGAAAAGTCTCACAAGGGCGCGTAGAGTGCTGAAACGACTGCGTGAGAAAGGAGTAAGAAATCGTCGTGACACGTAGGCCAGGCATATCTTCTTATATTCCTCAACGAGACTGTTGATCTAGTGTGACCCATAAAGGGACCTTAAATATTCCATAATGTCTCCTTGGAGACCAGAATGCATGCCTTCATTCTTCAAAAACTCTTTTTCTTGGCAATGCGCGACGATTACGCCCTGCTCCGTGTCCGTATTCATTATTTTACCCCAAAAGGGCTGCCTCATATGGACTACAGCTCTTTGGCGCAAATTTGTGCAAACTCTTGTTGCCCATGTTTGCTCTTCTTCATTAAAAACCTTTTAAATCATCATATTGTGCAAAATTATGCAGCAATATATGACGTATTTCATATTTTCAACATGACAAAACCTTGAAGCTCTCTGTAGTATGTGCCAGCGACCTTGTACTACGCAAAAGGCACGTTCGACATCTTTTCGTCTGGCTTCCTGACGGGCAGCGAGGTTGTTTTCCTTTTGGGTCGTAGGTTCCTGGACGGAGTGTACATAAATTGGATACTTTGGATAAATGCCATCGCAAAGAAAGTACGGTACATCTCTTTCTTTTCTATTGATACTATAAGTAGTTTTTGGCGGAAACGATCTATATGCAATCTTGTTAAGTAGAGGGATGTTTCCAGTACATTGAGGTCATTTGCGCTGCCGGTGGTACCAAAAAAAGCATTCCATATGTAAAGATGATAGTCCGCAATTACCTCGAGAGTTACGCCTGGTTTCCTTTACTTACCATGAAACTATCCTTCCCACGCTACAGGACAATTCTTCCATACACACTTTCTACAATCGTTGCTCCCAATCATACCAGGAAACCCCAGAGTACGGGTTTCTCGCAAAATTGCTTCAAATTCTGCTTTTGTTGGACAACGTAGATACTTTGGTGCCCATATTTCTACGACACATCTATAAAATCGTTTCAAGCAATCGGAACCAGTTGATTCAGACATGCGAATATATTCATCTAGGCTGTGATATGAGGATCCGTATCCCAAAAGGCGCAACGCAGATGCATCTTTCTGCTCAGTCTTGGAACTCAATTGCCCGATACAGTATTTTTTCGTGTCAAAACATTGGTACTTGGCTTGGAGTTCTGTACAGAGTAGGTGAAAGACTCTTTTCGAAACTCTGAAACGTCTGTGAAAGCATCGTTCATCGTAAATGGGAGTGGTACACAAGTAATCGCGATACCAACGATTGTACCCAGACTGACATTCGCGATCAATATTACGACGACGATCAGCAGTGGAGCCTCCGTGACGACGCCGGTCGCCATCGCTTCCTGAGCTACTCAAAAGCTCTTGAATTAGCTCATCAAGTCCGTCATCGAACTCAAATTTGATGATATTGAAAGACATGATAGCGCCTTCCCGTTGGAGTTGGAAGAGAACGGGAGCAAATCAGTAAATAACCAAAATACTCGCAGCCACTTACCTCTTAACACTTTAGCTACGTTTTGGCTCTTTGCTCCCGTTTAATGCTTCCCGTTAGAGATGCTCTAAGGTTGCTACTAGATATAGTGAAAAGCTAATGGTATCATTCTGTAATTTATTTATATAAAATTTTGCCGTTAGAACTATGGACTCATATGAGTACAATTGTCCTCTGGACACTAGACGTCATGACGGCCAGCTTCTCCTAACGCTTACAGTACTTTGTCGCCTCCCTCAGCAAATGCGCCGAAGTATCAAGCAATTTGTGTCGTTACGGCCTGGTGTCGCAACGTGCCGCACTTGACTAGGCCGCACTCCTCTTCTTCTTCCCAGTTTGTGCGAGTTGAAGAGTGTTATGCTACGCTGCAACTCTCCTGTCGGACTTGGTAATGGACGCTCGGCAACCGGTCATGGAGCCCCCTCCCAATGGCCAACATCGCATGAGACCAGGTATCAGGGGTACAAGGATTACCGGAGGGACGGACTTCTTCGAAGATACATTCGTGAATCCGATTGCCCCCTAAAACACACGGGGTCGATATTTCAGCCTCTTGAAAACTCTGATAGCGGCGGAAGCGTCAAGGTTCAGAAGGTGTCAAGAGTTTATCACCACGCACGCCAGGTTGCGACTGATCGCCAATATCCCATCCTTGGAGGGTGGCTCCTCGACGGTTTTCGCTGTGCTTACAGACGTGGCCATGACATGGCCGTGTGAGCCATGAAGACCTTCAGGCCGGTGCGATGCGTCCTCATGCAAAGACACGCTGTTGCGACGGATTCGTCCAACGCGGCATGTCTTACAGCTGGTCTTACAACAGCCTTGTGAGATAGTCCCGCCTAACTGTGTCTTTTTTTCAGACCCTTCAATACAGTACGCAGATCGGCCCCCTGCTGTCTCGGAGAAATAGCTGTCCTGCATCTTTATTGACTACTTCACAGTTGAGGAATGGGGTAGAGTCGGCAAATCAGCCGCACCAGAAGCTACCCACCATGGAGCAAATTTGTGTCACGCACACACCCGTCATGGCACACATTCCCACCAGGTTCCGGGGCATTCTGGCAGAAACATATGCCAGAGCCATGAATGACGCCGCAGACGCCTGCCTAGCTCATCACTCGCATGCAACCGAAACGTTTGCAAAACTGTTCCTTTTTCCGGCCGTTATGCTTACAAACCTGTCTCACCCGGACTCCGGCACAACTCAAACCCGTCTGCAATCTATTGCGGACCCAATGCGAGACAGAATCGAGCTGTGGAACGCAGGACAGTTCGAGACCCTGTGGGAGCAAGCTACCCAACAATCTACATCCCGGCGCCCAGAGACAGTCTCGTCCTCCGAACAAGCACAACTCAATATTCGACGAGCAACTAAACTGGCCAAAGAGGGTGCGTACGGCAAAGCTGCACAGGCGCTAGGCTCCTTGGGCGTCCTCCCTCCGACGCCTAAGGTGGTACAAGCACTTCTCGCCAAGCACCCGCAACAGGCTCTCCACAGTGACAGCGGCCCTTCCACCCCACCTCAGACTACTGCTGTGTTCCGTGATTTCACTGCGGAGGAGGTCCTCGTCGCTGTAAGGGGCTTCAAACCGGGATCTTCTGCCGGCGGCTCAGGACTGAGGCCTAATCACCTGGCGGAACTGCTACGAGCCCCTACTTCATCCAGACAGTCGGGATTTTTAGCTGCACTTGTCAGAACAGTGAACATTTTGGCAGCAGGGAAAGCTCCAGCCTCACTGGCCCCATGGATCGCGGGCGCCCCGCTTACACCGCTCGCAAAGAAGGACGGTACACCTCGCCCAATCGCCGTGGGCGAAACACTGCGTTGATTAGTTGGCAGTTGCCTCATGAAAAGGGCTACGCCAAGAGCAGCACAGCACCTTCAACCGCTCCAAGTTGGAATCGCAACCCGTTCCGGAACCGACACAGTCGTGCACGGCGTCCGAAGGGTCGTTCAGAAATTCGGGACGAGTTCTGATTACGGGATGCTCACAGTAGACCTCAAGAACGCCTTCAATTTGTGCAGTCGGCCCGCTTTTCTCGAAGCTGTCAGGACGTCATTCCCAGAACTGTTGCCGTGGGTCTCGTATTGCTATGCAACTGCGCCGGCGTACTTGTGGATTGGTCGCCATATTCTCCGAAGCGTGCGCGGAACACAACAAGGGGACAATCTTGGTGGGCTTCTTTTCGACTTAGTTCTGCACCCCCTCATACTCAAAATCCAGGAACTCTTGGGCTCTGGTTCTGGGGAAGACGAGACCATGGGCCAACTCTTGCTCCAACTATGGTATCATGATGACGGGTACATCATCGCGCGCCACGAACAACTTCTCCGAGCCGTCGATATCCTTTCTTCGCTGGACGCCACTAGCAGAGGTCTGCACCTCTCTTTGCCAAAATGCAAGGTCTGGTGGCCGACGGCCCCTCCAGAGTCCGTGCAGCGCCTCTACCCGAATGTCCTCAAACAAGAGTATAGTGAGGGAACACTCGTCCTCAACGCTCCAATTGGCACAGAGACCTTCACCAAGAGAACTTTCTCCACGCACGTGAACTCCCTCGAACCGTTCCTTGAGGCCATCATTGACCTCGAGGATACGCAAATAGCGTTCCAGCTGCTCCGAAATTGCTTCGGAGTCTGCAAACTCGGCTATCTACTGCGCGTAGTCCCGACGTCGTCCACCGCCGAGGGCGCTGCCACGTTTGACGATATGATGGAGCGCTGCGTCCGCACACTAGCGGGGGGGTTTTGGATTCAGAGGTCTTCCGTGAACTTCAACTCCCAGTGAAACCACTGGATGCGAAGCGGCCCTCCCTTGGGGTCGGATTCACTTCAGCCAAAAACATCGCCGCGGCCGCCTTCCTCGCCTCCAGCGCGGCCGCCAACAGGTTGTGCAAAGTTGTTCTGCCCGCTCCTATCAGGAGCCTCGCCACCTACAACGACGCTTTGGACGCCCACCGGAATTGGTCTCTTTCCTGTCTGCAGTCAAGGATTCTACCTTTTAGTGCCTTTTGCTCAAGCAATACACCATCGCAAAAGAAACTAACAGACGCAATCCATGCAGCTGTGCAGGAAAGCATCTCCCCCGGTGATCAAAGAAGGCAGGCATTCCGCGCCTCCATGGCCCTCCCGGGCGCCAAGGAATGGGTGTATTGCGCTCCGTGCCCCGGCCTCAAGACGAGTATTGACCCCCGCGAATTCGCGGTGTGGTTCCAATACTTCTGCCAAGTCCCGCTGTTCCCTTCGGACGTGCCGTGCCCAAGACGTAACTGCCCCGAAACCCTCGACTCCTTCGGGGATCACCTCCTTCACTGCAGACATGGTGCGCACAGGACTCGACGGCATGACAATCAAGTGACCCTCTTTGCGCAAGACTTGCAGAAAGCGGCACGTCACCCCGCCGTCGAACCGCGGGACGGCGTTCATCGCACGAGGCCAGACATCCGGGCGATGGGAAGCAGTGGAGGTACGGACTTCTTTGACGTGACGTTTGTCAACCCGCTGGCGCCTTCCCACAGGAGGGCCCAAACGTTTAATCCGCTCACCTCTCTCAATGCGGCCGCCTCCGCGAAGCATAGGAGATATGATTCTTTTATTGCAACCTCCGTGAGAAGTAGGCTCGTGCCTATTCCTATATCTACTCTCGGAGGGTGGCACCCGGACGCTTATAGGGTGTTAACCGACGTCGCGCGGAACGTGGCCGTTAGGGCGATGGAGGCATATGGTAAGGTCCGTGCGGTACTCACTCAGAGACACGCTGCCGCGGCCGTAATGTCCAACGCAGCCTGTCTGCTTGGGGGCCTTGAGCCAGCTTTTTAGAGTAATTTAAGAGGTATTGCACGGCACCCTGTAGGATATTCCGGGCCACAACCGACCATATTTTTCAAATATTAAATCACCCCACATTTCCCCTTCACAGTTGTACTTAGTTCAGGCATATTTGTCAGAATTACCAAATTCGCGACTGTACCTCGGGAAATCAGTCAAAAGATTATGGACACCAGCATCAGAGGCAATGGAAGACATTTCATTTCTGCTACAGCACCGTTGGGAACGCAGGATTATCCCTCGGTGGCCAAACAATTTCGGTAAAAGTGGGAAATCATTCGATCTTCTGTTAGCATTTACGGGATTTTTGTGTATTTTTTATTTCTTCTCTTGCTGTACGGTGTAGTACAGTGCTGTGCTGTACATTATCGAGCATTGGGAGCTGAATTCAAGATCTGTCGCTTGAAATTAAATGAAACGTTGCCGTTCACCGAGTTGTCGGGAGGATTCGACCAATCATCAGAGGCCAACTACAGCCAGTGGACTGTACAGTACAGTATCGTACGGGACTAGTGTACAACAATGCGAGAATCTTTTACTCTTTTTACTTATCTTGAGTGTACAATTGGGATCAAATTAATTGTACATTTCTGGCAACTTTGAGCTGTTGATCAGAATCATCGAAAAAAGCCCTGCTCGGAGTATAGCGAAGCACATTCTGCGCGGTCGACAAAAGTGCTATGCTTACGGCGTCTGCAGCGCCGGTCTTTACTCACCGTCCCCTCTCACAACTTTCAAGCTTTTCAAGCCGTCACCACGTGCTTGCATGTGACTATCTTCCCTCTTTCCCCACCGCAACCTCTAAACATGCCTCGAACCAATCGCAAGACCCCCACGGAGCGCATACCTCTCCCACCGTGCTTCGAGGGTAACTATCCCTCGCATCAAATTCACCCCCCACCCTATACTCACTGCTCCTCTTTGGATCCTCACCATGCCTACGCCCCAATTTTTACTTATCCCATACCACAATCACCTGAAATCAAACCAATACCATCCTGTGACGTTCCCGCCGAGGATCGTTTTGCTCATGCTTACGTTGCAGCCTTTGGAGACTATCCTCAAGTCTCCGAATCCGATATTCAAGTCATCCAAGCACGCAACTCAAACCGCTACAATCCCCCCGGGAGAGCCGTCACCGAGTATGCCGTTTTTGTCAAGCACTGTATGCCAGGTTCCGATATTTCCCCAACCGCTGTCATCAGACATCCATCGCCCGATCGCAGATCCGAGTATCTCAGGCGACAACATCAACATACGCTTGTCGATGATAATCTTTTAACTGTCGCTGTTGTCCGCCACGCCGATATGATCCGTACCTTTGATATCCCGGTCCCCGGTCAGAGTGTTCCACTTGTCATACATGGCCTGGCTAGAGCGGGACATCTCAGAATATTTGCACACACGGGACGTCTCATCTTTTGCGTCGCCCTTGGTGCGGAGCGTCCTCTGGTCTCCTTGTTCTTGAGATGGGCTTCAAACATGAAAAGTGGCGCTGAGCTTGTTCCACTCGTGGACTCTTACTCAAGGGATTGGGTCTACGAGGTTGTGCGAAGAACCCCTCGGGACTTTGACAAAACCGAATATGAACCCTACATGGAGCGTGTCAGGGAATGCACCGCCCTGAATGTCACTCTCAGACCTTATCAACAGCGAGCAGTCGCGTGGATGTTGGCGAGGGAGCTCGGTGACTCCGTTACTGTCTTTCAAGATATT
Organism: Kappaphycus alvarezii; assembly: GCA_002205965.3. Classification (NCBI taxonomy): domain Eukaryota; phylum Rhodophyta; class Florideophyceae; order Gigartinales; family Solieriaceae; genus Kappaphycus; species Kappaphycus alvarezii. Next base: position 831,084 of record NADL03000699.1, on the reverse strand, counting down.
TCTTGGGACGATTCCAAAGTCATTGCCGAGAGTATCGTCGAGGACATCGGAGTGCAGATTGCGGCCAACGTCGTCATTAACTTGATGGGCAAAGTGGAGAACAAGAGCAGCGAGTCCGTCACTGGGAGAGACAACCGGGACGCAGGGGTACAGGGAAACTCCTCACGCGACAATTGTACTGCAAACAACGGCTGGGGACGTGGAGGCTTACTGTGTGACGAAATGGGATTGGGTAAGACTGTCGAACTAATGCAACTTGTTGCATGTAACAAAATGGCGGAGAACACATTCTGTGGAAGCCAGCAAGGCCAGGTTGAACAAGAGGGGCATAACTCATGTCCAATTTGCCTCACGCTGGTATCCTCCCGAAGAGATTCTTTCCTTGTCTGCGCTGAATGCAGGCATTTGGTCCATGAGAAGTGCGGTGCTGTATGCCTGTCAGCATGGAGCAGACATAACTTTGTGTGTGCCAAGTGTTGTCACGAAATGAGCTCTGTGTTCACTGAAGGGTTTGAAGTCGCCGATTTGCCCAAGTCACGAGCAACTGTTGTCGTCATACCAACTTCCTTACTTCACCAGTGGAACGCGGAATTAGAGAAGCACGTTAAGGATGCGCTGAATATCATAATATTCAGGGGCTTAAAGGAGACTGGATACATACGGAGAAAAGAATTAATAGAGGCTGACGTTATCCTAACCACGTACGAAGCCTTTGCATCCGATGTTGCGGCCTTTAAGGCGTTCAGGACTGAGCGCAGGTCAATGCGTCACGCAAGAAAATATTCGCCCACTCCCATGCCACTCCTTGCCATTCACTGGCACAGGCTGGCATTGGACGAGTCTCAGATGCTTGGAACATTAAGGGCGACTCAGGCTGCAGAAATGGCTGGGTTTTTTCATGCGACATACCGGTGGTGTGTTAGTGGCACACCGATGCATCGGGTAGCGCAAGACGCCGCTGCGATGCTTGATATTTTGCGGGTGAGAGGCGGATCATCCCACATGGACTGGCTCTCATTCCTCAAGCCGTCAGTGCTTCTTGACGAGGAGAAACTTGTTCAACTTACCTTAAGAAAAATTATTTGGCGCTCCCGGAAGGACGACGTCGAAAGGGAGGAGCTGAATCTCCCAAGGCAGACGACTGAGGTCGTCTGTACATCATTCGGACCAATCGAAAAGTATCACTTTCAATCCCTGCTCGACACAGTAAGAGCGGTGACTGCAATAACGCAACTTCAAAACGAACGAACTGTAATTATGTCCAATGACCTCCTAACTATGCTGCGGCAAGCTTGCTGTCATCCTCAGGTAGGCGTTTCAGGGCGACGCCTCATGTCACATACGGCAAGGGCAGCCCTAGGTCCAACTGGACCTAGGGGATCCCGGAGGCAGGACGTGGTTAGAAATGCCTTGAAACGAGCAGAGACCCCACTCGATATGAACGAGGTCCTCGACGCACTCGTAAGCAAGGCAAAGGCAGAGTGTGAAGAAGCGATGCGACAGTTGGTGGCCGCAGGCAATGGCCTTGCAGCAGTATCCTGGCTGCAGCATTCATTACTGCCACCAATGTCCCATGACGTCGAAGGTCTCTGCTCTACTGTACAGCTATATCGGGCATCTCTTTGCCTGGCGGAAGAAAACAAGAACTTGGTGAGACTTGACGATATTCAAAAGATGCATATTCTTTTCAATCTGAATGAGGCTCTGAATGCAGTAGTCAACATGAAAGCTTCTTTTCTCTCCAGACAAAAGGAGAGAGCGCCTGTGGACGAGAGCTTGAGTAAGTTGAGGGCACTCGGTAGTACTACCCGCGATGCCGAACTGAATTCTGAAATTGATGGCCTTAAGCAAAAGTACATTGCGGAAGCCCGCGCCAACCTCATAGCAACTCAGGCTGGATACGAGGAGCAGTTTCAAACGCTCGGGGACGAGCCCCTGATTCCTTTGGAGACTGAAGATGACAGTGATATTGAGGAACAAATGGAAACTTTAGAACCTCTGCCGGGTGCCGAAGATTCTGCGACATCGGCAAGGGGTGCGAGGAACAATATGAGATTTAAGCGGATGCAGTGGTGGAATCTAGCGACTGCCTCACTCTTGGAAAGAGATTCATCTAGACAGGAGCAATTCTTCAACCGGGTTTTCCAGAAACTGGTTGACGCGGTGCCTGGTGGTGGTCTTGAGGGACCCTGCATGGCAAACCGTTTAACCAGCGTGCACTCGTTCTCTCTAGTTGTGGAAGCAGAGCTTCAGAAACTTCAACGAACCCGCCTGGAACTGAAGCAAGCGTTGTTGAGCCTGCCAGGGACGGTAACTCCTACACAGGCACAAATAGCAGAATCTGGACAATGTCAAGAATGTCGAGAGTTTGGGACAGGCCCGGCGTGCTTACACTGTCGCACCGAAAGCAAACTGAATGATGTGGAAAAGTGTCTGTATCTTATCCGAGGATCGGAAGAAACAGACATTGACACTTTCCCGATGCCCGGTGCGCATAGAAGAGCACCAAGCGCTACCTCGCGAAGGATTTCCAGACGGATCCGAAAGCGCTTGTTTCAAACGTGACACGACCGAAGGGCACTGTGCCAACCAGACTAGCACGTAATCAAGCAGGGCTCCGCTTTCAGAGCGAAACTGAAACCATTTTGAAATCACTTGCCGGTGCATTGCGTTCAGAGAAGGATGACGTGCTTAACCAGCAAGTTGCGGAATGGTTCGAACGCCTGGAGGCCTTGAAAAGAGAGCACACTGAAGCCAGACGCTTGTTTGAATCCCAGAGATCACTCCTTGCCCGCATGGATGAGGTGAATATGGCAGTGATGCGGTTTTCCGTACTCGGTCCCGGCGAGGAGCTTGAGAGTTGACGGAGGAAGAGAGAAGGCATCGGTTGCCTCCTGAGAGCTTGCCGACTTTGAATGTTCAATTCTCTACAGAGAAAAAGGTGACCGAAGCAGACTTCCGATCAAAAGAGGAAGTCTAGTATACTTGAAAGGACTGCAGAGAAGTGCAAAACGAGGAGCAAATGACGGAACCACTTCCACGGGTATTCAGGAAGCGATACAGAATTGCGCAATATGTCTCACGGAATTCAATGATGATGTAACGAGTATTGCAGTGCTCGGATGTGGGCACGCTTTCTGTAGTGACTGTGTTCGTCAAATGATCACAAGAAGCGATGTGCTTCTGCGGATTTCAACTGTGCGATGCCCCACTTGTCGCGTCCGCTGTCCGATTGAAGAGATAAACTTCACGGTAATTAATGCAGCGAAAGCAAGAGGTCGCAGCGCATGTGATGACAGAAAGGCCACAGTGGCGCAATCAGAAGGTGAGGAATCTGATGATGAAATCATAACGCCAGTGCAAAAGAAAAGGAGGCGTAAGGCAACCGGGCCGTCGCCAAAGATTAGGAAACTGAATGAAAGAATGTCAACTTTCTACGATCCTAATGCGGCAGTCGTAGGGCATATTGGTACGAAGGCAAGCGCAATTGTTCGGACACTCCGGGGTATTTGGCAGAGTGACCCTGATGCCAAGGTCCTCGTGTTCTCCGAATGGCGGGCCGTGCTGGGCTTGATATATCGAGCGTTGATAATTAATGGCATCAAGTGCTATCTTGGGTGGTCATACAGGTTCTACATTGCGCTTCTCGGGAGTAATTGATGAGTTCAAGACGAGTTGCGATGTCAAGTTCTCTTGCTGCCGCTTCGAAGAGCGGGAGCTGGCCTTAATTTAACCGAGGCGACACACGTGATTCTAGTTGAACCTTGCATGAATGTGTCTCATGAAGCCCAAGCAATTGGGCGAGTTCATCGAATTGGACAGACTCGTGAGACCTTTGTACATCGCATCATTATTCGTGATACAATTGAAGAGGAGATACTGGCGTTGGGAGATGCACACAGGGCAGGGAACAGTCACGACGGGGAAGCCACAGTAAAGATGCAGGATCTGCTTGGCGCGATTCACTCTAATGATGAACCGGAGATCACAGAGAGGAAGACAGATGAGGAAGTCACAGACTGAGTGGAGGAAATGAACGGCACCAAAATTAGTTGATGACTGCAAACTGTTTTTTCGGCGAATAGAAATAACCAACCGCGAGTCAAATGATCTGGAATTTTGCTTTGAATCATTAGAATCGGATAGCCCAAACTAGGATCCATCGTAATCGGAGAGGTCAATTGAACTTTGAACCAGGTCTGCTCTCTTTTCCCAATATGTCACTTTCCCGTCGTGGACAATCTTTTCAGTTCAAAACACCGGCATCACTGGCTAAGGCGTATGCGGCACGTTTGGATAGATTCTCTCTGAGCAATCCGGACGGGTGTGTAGATCTTTCGATTGCAGAGAACGCAGCATCGCTTCCACTTCTTCATGACAAGCTATCGAGCATAACAGCACCACCGGTGTCTTGGCATGTTTACGACGACTCTCACGGTTCCCTTGACTTTCTTGAGCAGGTGTCCCGTTTATTTAATAAGTACTTTTTCCCGAGACACAAGGAGAGTGTGGTGAGTAACTTTGTTGCGGCAAGCGGAGCAGGGGCTTGCACGGATTTGTTGACGAGTGTGTTGACGGACCCTGGGATCAGGTACTGGTCCCTGGTCCCGGGTACGGTGGCTTTAATCGAGATTTGAGGTGGCGCACAGGTGCAGAAATAGTTGTGGCAAGGACTGATGAGGCAGAGGACGACCGAATGTGCAGAGTCGGTATCGAAGCTCTTGAGTCAGGATGGCAGCAGTCAGGAGGTGAAAAGTCTAGAGTGCGAATGGTTATGATAACCTCGCCAAATAATCCGACAGGGGAGGTGCTGAGTGAGGAGGTAATTTTGGAAATTGTAGGATGGGCTCGGAACAAGGGATTGCATATTGTATTTGACGAGGCTTACGCATTGAGTGTGTATGGGGAGGGTAAAGAGTTTTGTTCCGTGGCGAAGGCGTTGGGTGGGCAATTAGGGAAGGATGTGCATTTGATATGGACAATGTCCAAAGACTTTTGTTGGTCTGGTGGGCGGATTGGAGTAGTGTATTCAGAGAATGAGGATGTGCTGTCGGCGTTGAGACCGGCACTTACTTACTTGGCGGGGGTGTCAAGACAAACGCAATGGACGGTGGCGGAGATGTTGAAGGATGAGGAATGGGTGGATATGTTTGTCATGGAGAATCGAAAGCGGCTGAGGATGATCAGCAGATGGGTGGGAGGGATGTTAAGAGGTATGGGGGTAGCTTTTTTCCCGGCAGACGCTGGATTGTTTTTGTGGGTGGATTTAAGGAGGTGGATGGAAAGGGGCGGGGGAAGGGAGGAAGAGATGAAGTTATGGGAGAGTATCGCGGACGAGAAGGTGCTGTTGACGTTGGGAGCGTATTGCTTCGCAGAACGGTTTGGGTTCTTTAGGCTTTGTTTTGCCGCGGCCGATGAGGATGGGATGAAGGCGGCACTTGAGAGACTGAAGACAAAAGTGCTTCGGATCGAAAAGCGACAAGATGAGACGACTGTACCTGTATCGTGGACCGGCGGAAGTCATGAAGATGAGGAAAATGTTACCCCGCTCTAGAATAGCGGTGCACGTTGGCCTCCTCAAAATTAAAGGACGGAAAGAATGAAACAAGTTTGCGCTAATGAAGCGGCATAACGCTTTGCGACGCATAGATTTAGCGCACATGTGATGCGATCCCATTGGCTTGCCTCACCTCGGAAAAGGTCCTGCGTACTTACAACCTTGCTGCATTACGGTACCATCCACTGACGAGAAGCCAAACGACATGCAAGATATTCTCAAAATTCAATCGTATGTGGGAGGGGGCGTGATTTGGGTTGCCCTTCTGGCGCAGGAGCCTGCGAAAATACCTTCTCTGATGGCTCGCCAAGCTTTGTGAAGAACGAGAGCATATTTCGGGTTAAGCAGACCTTCCCGTGGCCCGCGCTATGGTCGGAAGCACTGAATGCACACCATGCCCGCACCGAATGGACAGAGCAGCATCGCCCCCCTCGCGGAAGTGTTGTGCGCCGATGCCCGCTACGCCAAGGCCATGCGGTCTCTTTATAATGCCCCGATGGCAGACGTGAACGACCCACAGACCATCCAATCGCTTCGCGAGACCGCTGTTAAAAGTAAGGCCGTCGAGTTTGCAGTCCGCCGCATCTCCCGTGATACGTCTGCTGGACCCGACCGCACGCCGGCACGTTGATTTCACCTCCTCGTCCAGACTCCGGTCAGCCCAGAAGCTGGAGTCACGGGCGAGGAAGTCCTCACCCAACTCATTGCTCGGATCGCCAGAGGCGTCTTGCCATGCTCTGTCCTGCCCCCCGCGGCTGCTGCAACCCTGCTTCCGCTTTGGCCAAAGCCAGACAAGATCCGGCCCATCGCTTTTGGGTCGGTCCTCCACCGCCTAGTTACGAAGACGCTGCTCCCAGCGGCAATTGATGACACTCGCGACTTTCTCGCCCCATTCCAATAGCAAATGGAATCAGCGCTGGAATGGACGCGAATGTCCACGACACGCGCACACTTCTCCATCGTTTCTCCCGCCGCTTTGATACAGCCACGGTCATCACTGATGCGCACAACGCCTTCAACCAAGTTGATGGCCAGTCAATGCTCGACTGCTTGCCGTTCTTGGCCCCGCGTCTCGCCCGGTGCATCAACATGGTTTGCCGGCGTACACAACCCGTGTTGATCGTCCCGAACGTCACTACAAGACTATCGCGAGTGCCCAAGGTACGCAGCAGAGCGACCCTGCCAGCATGCTCCTGTTTTCCACACTATCCAGCCGCTCATCCGCCGGATCGCAGAGGAAACAGGTGTCGTCATGAACCACTGGTATGCCGATGATGGTACGCTCATGGGGTCCCTCCCCGACCTTCGACGAGCCCTCCGCCTGCTCCGTGACGAAGGGCACGCGTACGGCTTGCTCCTCAATGCTGAGAAAACCCGCATCTAATGCCCAACCATCCCGTGGCCAGCGCGCGGGGCTTTTCTCGGTGAGCTCCGCCCCGCCCAGTGCTCCTCCGAAGGGTTCGAACTGCTGGGCGCGCCGCTGACCTTAGATTGGGTTCGCCTTCCCCTGCAAACATCCACTTCACAGATGGTCTGTTGCCCCGTATCGCGGTGAAGTTAAACACATCCGATGGAACATACATCCGTTGGGACACATTGGAACATACGGAATGCGTTGGAACACACAGATGTATAGGGGCGATAGTTGCACAACCAGTCATCTAATGCACAATCTATTTTGTCGCTACACGTGGCCGACGTGGACCACTCGGTTAGCTCTGAGAGAGCAAAAAAAGTATTTGGATCCTACTGTCCCGGCTGTTGAGGGCAGCATTACAGCTGCCACCGTCTCACAATTTCACTGTAAGTTTAAGAGGGGTTAGAATTGTGCCAACGTATTTTAGCAGGGTAAATAAAGGCTCAAACCAGTCAGCGAAGGCTGAACACTGGTAGATGAAACAAGGACTCAGCAGAACAGTATCAGGAAAAGAGGATAACTTCGAGTGGCTTTTGACTGACGGAGATGTACCACCCATCTCTTCTGATCCTCAAGGCATTCTAGCATTCTTAAGATAGCAAACCATCATCATTATCTCATGCTCTATCTATCTGATCTGTCAGAGATCAACAACTAGTAGGCAACGAGTGGAGAGCATTAACAGTATCCAAGAGTGCATGCCTACAGCTGAAATGATGAGCTGTCTTCCAGCTAAAATTGATTACAGCTGTAACAGCAGAATTATTACAACCGGATGTAATCACGTTTCAAACAACAAAGCATGCTGCAAGTCTTACACACAGGGTGAGGTACCATTCCTCCTCTCCGACGCGGAGGTCAAAGGGGAAAACGCAAACAGTAAAGCGACAAAACGTCCTGCTGTTTATCTCCTACGCTCTCCATACATCAACATCCGCACTTTGGGCTGGGACCCATCGTATTTGAGTTGCGGGACAATCCAGATTTCGGGGCTCTATTTGAAGTATTGCCATGGAAAATACCGGCGGTTCCGCGGATGCACGCATGACCGCCCATGTTCGCCTAGTAAAGTCAATCGACCAGTAGAAGACGGAGAACAAGGTCGCTCAGCAGATCTTACAAGCCTCCAGAATCACCCTGGAAATGAACGCCGTTGGAGCCGAGTCGGACAAGAACGACATTGTCATGGTGATTTGCATGGGACTTTCACGTGCAAGTGTCCTGTTCACCGACGAATTTCTGAAGGAGCCTCCGTACTCAGTTATTATGCTTAAGAAGGTTGCTCAGTTCTTCAGTTGTCTGCCGATGCCTGGAAATGTGTTATTAGTCATCGACGATCAGCGCTCCAGATGATTCCGAGTGTCAGTGACTTTGTATGGCTTGCCACGGTTGTGACTGGAACGCCAGACTCGGCGTATGAATTGGCGAAGTCGGTCGTTAATCTTTATAAAGCCCTATCTTTGGTAACAACCGATCAAGGTCAAAATAGGGGACAAAGCGAAGATCGCATTCACGAAAGACCCGAAATCAGTCAAGTCTACCGTCGCAACAATCCTTTTCGAGATCTGCAAGCCGCGGTCCAAGACCGATTCGGTGACAGAGAAACCACCTTTGGTCACAGAGATCGTCACGGAAGCCATTCCGACTCACTTCCGGATTCTAAGGTAATAAATGTTGTAGGGTCAATACTTAGAGATTTCACATTCAGTGGAGACCGTGATCCTGATACGCACCAAATTCGCCCAATCTTAAATGCGATCCGCGATTACGAGACATGCGTCGCACAGCTCCGTTTGTCAAGTCGCCAGAAGGCACTCTTTTTCAGTAATCTTTTCACCGGTTCCGCTCGTGACTTTTTCTTCGCTAAGATCGACGTCTCGTCTATGTCTTTTGACGAAAAAGTCAGGTTCATGCTTACTGAGTTCGATTCTGATGCCCGCCAGCTAGAAGCACAGTCAGAACTGGAAAGCGTGACTATGTCACCGATTCTGAAGGAGACCGGCACGTCAAATATCATTGTAGGCCTTGATCTCCTCGTGAAACGAATCAATTTGTTTTCACCTCAATTCCTTTAGGAATCCCGCCCAGATCAACACAAAACAAGGTACTTTCGCTCTGCAGTGTTTGAATATTCGTGGTCTAAAAGGACTATTAGCCAGATTCGTTCCTCGAACTACACGTACCACCGTTTTATTCTTGCTCTCAGGGAACAACTACAACTGGAACTCGAGAACCGTCCGTCATCCCAGGAAAGATCTGCCCGTGACGAGATACTTTATCAGAAGTACGGCAAGATGCCCCGGAAGTATCGCTCCCAACGTTACGACCGCTGTTTGGCTCCTGACCGTAACAAGGACTAGAAGCAGCGTCATAATAGCGTCACCAAGATCCCCATCGGACGCAAAGGGAAACGCCTTCTATGCCACGTCTGTGGTTCGGACGAGCACTTCTCAAGCTTCCACAGGACCAAGGGCATGAAGCAATACGTCCGCGAGGAACTTCAAAAAGGCATTTCCGCTTTTCGCCTGCTCCATGAGTTATCAAACACTATCAGCCAGCTTCCTGATGCCACCGGCGTCACAGATAAGAGCCGAAACAAGGAGTCCGATTCTGATTCGGATGCCGAAGAGGATACAAAGTCTGCCTATCACGCCATCGATGCTTTTGATCAATATAAGATCATAGCTCACCCTTTTACGACTTCAGCTGATGCACTTGACGCGTTTGGAGAAATTGAAAAATCAGTTGCAGTCAATCACCTCCGCGCGTCAATGGAGCCTCCCGATCCTGATAAGAATGTGTCCAAGGTACACTGGGACGAAGATCTACTCCATGATTTCGTTAGGGCATTTCTCCGAAACGTTTAAGAGACTACGCTGTACAGGTTGGACTACTACACGTCTAAAGTCAACCCCACGACTTAAAAACCGCTACTGGAAATACAAGGCGAAGTGTTACATCGTCGAGATAAACTTCTCGCTCCGTAAGATTTCACGGAAACGCCTCCGATCACGACCAGGTTTCTGCTTCGACACCGGTGCCCAGACATCGATTGTCGGACTAAGAGGGCTACGCGGCATATTCACCGACACAGGGTACCAATTACCGCGCCTAAGAGGAGTTTTAGAAAACTCAAGTTCGGCGACGAGATCTTCGACTCCCTCAGAAAATTGATTTACCGCTTCAGACACCAGCAGGCAGCCCTGCAATCTTCATTCAAGTGTATGTGGTCGCAACTAATGTTCCTGCGCTTCTTGGTCTGAATGACGTGTTTGCGAGCTCTCTAACACCTGATATTGTCACTCGGCGACTTGTAAAGTGTGTTTTCGTTGAACATGACGTTGAGAACGCCTCTGGATGCGCAGTGAATGACTGGAATGTTCCCCTTCATCTCTCCGGTAGTCATATTTACGTGGATATGAGCTTACCGACACTCAATTATATCACGATAATCCAGCTACAAAAGCTCCATTGGCAATTCTCGCAGCCATCCGCGACGAAACTTTACGCCTTGTTGAAGCGAGCACGACCACAGGACCTCACCCCAGACACATATGAGACGTTAAAGGAGGTATCTGCGACATGCGACCCATGTCAAAGAATTCAGGATGGCCCAGGTAGGTTTCGTGTCTCGATCGGTGGCAAGGACACCGGGTTCAATCTAAGACTGATATTGGACATCATTTGAATTGATGGAAATCCGATATTGCATATCGTCGACAGTTTTACTCGCTTTAGCGCTGCCCGATTCCTGCGTGACGTGTCGACGAAGACATTTTCGGAAACCATCATTGATTGTTGGTCAAGTGTGTATACTGGACTCCCAAATAGGATACATGTGGATCAAGGATCGCAATTCCAAGATTCTTTCGTCACGATCGGTCGTGCATCAAGAGTGGATGTCGCCAAATCTGGGATTGAGGCGCACAATGCACTTGGCATTGGTGAAAGATACCATCACCCTCTGCGCAATACTTTCCGCAAGCTACAAAAGGTATATCAGAATTTTAGCATCGCCGTGCTGCTAGCGATGTCGGTCAAGGCACTAAACGATACAATGGGGCCAGAAGGGCTCGTTCCCTACGCTCTCGTTTTTGGTGAATACCTGTCTACGCGGGTCTTCGGTGAATCACCTGTGCCAAGCGCCTTTTTGCAAGCATGCGCCGTGGTAGTCACTGAAGAAACACGTGCTATGGAGCAAGAGATGGCACGTCTGCGCGTGCAACGATCATTACGTCATCAGGTTCCCCGTGCCGCTGATGTCACCTTTGCGGTGGGAGATCGTGTGCTGGTGTGGAGGGAAAGGCTGATTGCCGACCGTATTGGGGAGTGGACTGGGCCTTTTACAGTCACAGCTATGGATCCCGAAAAGCGTCTTGTTTTCGTCAGTGACGATGGTTCCACTGACCCGCCAAAGGCTTTTGGGGTCACGCAAGTCAATCATTACAAAGGACCTCAAGACGTATCTTAGGAGTTTTTCTTCGACCTTCAAAACGCACTATCTGCTCACAAGAGCCCTTCCAACAAACCTGATGACTATCCTGTTTTTCTCACTGAAGTTCTAGACCCTAATGACCCTCGCTGTTAGTCCAAAAAAATGACCGATGCCATCAGAGCAGAGGTAAAGAGTCTTTTACAGCGTGGCACCTTCAAGGTCATCTTGCGCGAAGACATACCTCCTGACGGCATTGTCATGCCCGGGCGTTTTATTTTGGCGGTGAAGTCCACTGAGTGTGATGATGTGAAGTTCAAGGCCCGTTATGTCATCGGAGAGCATCGGGACAAGCGGAAGAACATGATGGTACATACATCACAGACCATGCAACTGTCCTCAATCAGGTTGCTTCTTGCTTTAGCGGTGATCCACGGTTTCGACGTATGGACTTCTGATGCAACGCAAGCCTACCTACAATCTGCGGCTCCACATATGCGTGAAATCTACATCAAGGACCCTGCACTTGAGTGCGATCTATCACCCGATCACTGCTTCAAACTGCTGAAACCCTTATACGGTTCATGCGATGCAGGAGATCTGTAGTGGGAAAATCTCGAACTTCATCACCGTGAGGACCTAAACATGAAATAATTTCGATCTGACCCAGCACTATACAGACTTATTAAAGGTGAAATTTTGCATGGCCTATCTGGAACCCATGTCGACGACATGCTACGTGCCGGTGACCAGCATTTACGAAAGGTCGCTAACGCTACCTCGCAGAAGTTTAAGATGGGAGAAAAAGAGTGTGCACCGTTCACGTTTACAGGATTTCACATACGTCACTCAGATAGTGACCCCACCAAACTGTAAATGGAGCAGTACACTTATATCAGCAAATTACCCTTCCTGACGGATGACTCCTTCTTCTCTCATTTTGCGTCACTACGGATGAAGCTGATGTGGCTTTCGCACACCCGGCCAGATGACATGTTTGAAGTGTCGTATCTCACTCCAACCACTCCTCATAAGTTTGGCGAAGAGCGCGGTGATATCATCAAACGTACGAATCGGACAATTCAGTACGCCAAAGATCATCGTGTCTCGATTTCATTCCCCATACTTGATCTGGCTACGCTCCAAGCAATTGGCTATTCAGACGCGTTATTCAGATCCAACCATGATCTAACATCGCAGCTTGGCTATATTTTGCTCCTCGCAGATGGCACCGAGCGATGCATTCCGATATTTTTTCGTTATTATAAGGCACGGCGCGTCGTTATATTTGCTTTGGCTGCAGAGTTAATAGCATTTGCTGATATGTTTGATGCGTCTTTTACATTGGCGGAAGAGCTACGCTCAATCTATCCAAAATCTCCCATCCCCCTTTAGCCCTACACAGATAACAAAAGTCTCTTCAACGTCATTTCGAAAGGAACCCGTACGTCGGATAAGCGTCTGATGTTAGACTTTTTCGTGGCTCGAGAAGGATTTCCCAAAAGGTAAATTTCGGATATTGGTTTCGTGCGCACTGCCCATAGTATTGCCGTCGGTTTAACAAAGTCTATGAAACAAACTGCGTTACGCAATGTTTTGATCACGGGTAGACATGTCGCGAAAGTTGAGCAGTTGATAGTCCGTTCCGAGGACCCCAATGAAGTTCGCAAAATGTCACACCGTCAATAGTCACGCCCTTATTTCCCGGGAAGGACAAAAAATGATTCGCAGATGATGCTTGTGTCTACGCAACTTTGGTTATCGCCTCCTCGTTGAGAAACCGCCTCTTAGAAGCTCGGATAAGTTACCGTACTGTCCAGCTGTTGCGCCTCCTCGCCTTACCGAGTGTAGATTTTTCTGTGGTGCGTTGTTTGGGACACGGATACTAATCCCACTTTGCTCAAACCCGAGTGATTTGAATTCATTTTTGGTACCGAACTGCGGTACCGGCAAACCTGGCCACTTGGACACGTGTGATCAGCAAGCTGCTCACATCTGCAAAGGGGTAAAATTAAGCTATTTGTACCCCACGCCTGGGCGGTGCAGATCGGCTTTCAGTTCGAGTCTCGAGAGAAACTTCTGCGTGCGTATTTTTTATTTTTCAATTCTTGTTTTTTTTACTATTTCAGAACAGTGGAATTGCTCGACGGGGGGAGTGTTGAGTGAAGTATTAAAGCTAACGCCGTCTCAAAATTTCACTGTAAGTTTAAGAGGGGTTAGAGTTGGGCCATCGTATTTTAGCAGGGTAAGGTAGCCTTCCTCCTCCCCGACGCGGAGGACAAAGGGGAAAACACATTCAGTAAAGCGACAAGACGTCCTACTGTTTATCTCCTACGCTCTCCATACATCAAAATCCGCATTTTGGGCTGGGACCCATCGTATTTGAGTCGCGCGACACCAGCGGACAGCCGTCAAAGGGGGAATTTTGGGTTGATTTAATATTTGAAAGATATGGTCGGTTGTGGTCCGGAATATCGTGCAGGGTGACCAATAGTACCTTTTAAATTATCATTATAATCATTAATATACCAGAGATCAATATACTATTCATTACTCGCTAAAAAGCAGGTTTACTGGGCCAATCGAACAGTGGGATTCTGAGCAGTATATAACTGGCCCTCAATTGCATGTAAACCAACGTACAGTACACTATACGTGGATAACTTTGACAAACCTAAATAACGGTGTTCCTCTCGAAAATCACAGCATCGACATTTTAACTCGCACCCTGTAGGATATTCCGGGCCACAAACGACCATATCTTTCAAATATTAAATCACCCCACATTTCCCCGCATTTTAACTTAATTCTACCTGTAGACGCACTTTTCTTATACCCATCCCCGGTGCTCTTCAAGTCTCATATCGAACCTAAACACTTCGCAGCTGTGATATGGTGCACCGCAGGCTCTTATACCCTTCCTAGGGCCTTCCTTAGGGATTAGTAGCTCAGCGGACCACGAAATCTTGCTTACGAACACATTTCTCCCATCACCAACGTGTAATTGGTAGCCTTTCGAACAGACACTAGTGAGCAGCACAACTACCACCGATAACTTTTTCATCCCCGTCTCTTCCACATATCAAGTAGAATTATCATGAATGTGGCAAAAGTACAGCCCCTCACTAATAAAAATATGCTTCACTGCACCACATTTTTCCTCTCCATCTTCCGAGTCATGAACCCCCCTCTTTTCCTTTTTGACAACCGGCGCAGAAACAATTCAGGAAATTTGAGCTATAAAATTTGGGTACTAACAGTAAGATATAACAAGAGAAACTAAATTAATACTTTCTTTTTTCGAATCACATCAATATCTTTAGCTTGTTGTAGCAAACTTAGAAGTTGTCGCTGCCAATGTCATGAAAAAGAAGATACATTTTTTTTACAATGACAGCCGTTTCTATCCCAGTACTCTCGCCATTTTCCAGCATTGCTTTTAGACGCTTGACAGGGCGAACCTTTTTTGTGAGCCTGACCATGTTGCAGTTGATCTGGGAGGAGAGTTTGGCGAGGAACAAAAGCTAGCTTGTTTATCTCTTTATATACTATTCGATTTTTCCTTCAGTGGGGAAACTCTTTGAAGAGCTGTATGTGTTGCCCTTATTTACTTCCAACTTAAAGTTTCTATTTAAGGCCCTTTCGCGGTTTTTACAGCAAAAATTTGCGTCTTTTGTTTTTGCAAGGTTTTCTATACTTTCTTTGTTGATAAGGTTGTAAGCGGGGCTTACAAGTTTAGTTTTACAATTCAATCACTTGGCCGTTAAAACTTTTAGTTGTCTTTTTTCCGCGTTCGGGGGGAAATTGGGGTGTTTTAATGATTGAAAAATAGGTCAGCATATGTTCCAAAGCACATCAAAAATTGAAGCAAATAGTCTTCAGGGGGAACTACGAAAAGGAATTGATCTGTTTTAAGGTCACTAGAAGGATAGCTCGAGGCCAGCGAGCAGGCAGGCTGCGTTGGACGTGGCAGCGGCCGCAGCTTGCCTTTGCATGGATATCCCTCGAACCTTCCCGAACGATTCCATTGCCCTTACTGTAACGCTTTGTGAAACTTCGGTTATGACGGCGTATGCGTCTGGAGGCCAACCGCCGGGAGTGGGCATGGGCAGGGGATCGTGTCTGCCTCGAGAGAAAGTGGCATATATAAAGGGGTGATATTTTCTGTGCTTCGCCACTCCCCACTTTTAGGGAGTCAATGAATTATGCATGTTGACTCTCTTGTTCGGTGGCACGAGAGGATTTACGAAAGTTATGTCGAAGAATTCAGTCTCTCCGCGGCTTCCTATTGTCCGGTTATTTGGTCTCGTGCAGTGGGAGGCCTCTCGTTGCTCTACAATGGGATGACGGGCGGCTTTGGCCAAGTCCCCAGCCAAAAAATTCACTTTCTTGTCGCGGCGATAGACGCGCGGTGTAGTTTCTTTGTAGCTGTGCAATCATTGCGGTTTACGTCCAGGTCATTTTTTAACTAAACCCCCTTTTAATTGTCCGTGCATATTACTGTATTTTAAAGTTTTTACAGATAGTCCTGTGTACTGTGCAGTATAGAACTATCTTGTACTGGACGGTACAATACAGCATACTACTGAGTACAGTAGTGCAATTATACTGCACGTAGTGCAAAATTATGTACAAGTATTGTATAGTTGTGATACTAATGCAGAATGCGAGCGCGGCGAGCATCGAACAGTACGCATTACAAATTGAATAACATCAAGAAGCAATGCAGATCCGATTGGACGGTAACATACGTTGCTATTATCGGCGAGCCGTCGCTATTGTCAGCGTGCCGACAATAGCAATGGGCTTTACATGCAGGGAACGTGAATTGGACCGACTATGAACAATCTGTACGATTTACTATTTGGGTTAACTGAAAACTAGGGAATTCATCGTGTCGGAAGTAAGTAGAGCGTTTTGAAGCATCATTACGGCAAATTATCAACTGGATGCGTTAATGATGCTGCAACTATGATTAGTGTACTGCGCAACGGTGCCAGTAACTCTGCTGATAAAGAATGAAACAGGTTCTCCGTGGTTCCGTTGACATTGTTGAATACTAGTGAGGAGATCGACTTCCCTTTTTATAGATTCAGTTGGACTATCTTTGGCGATGAATTTTAGAATGGACTCAATCAAGGCCTTGTTTGTAACATCGTCCTCAGTTCCATCGAGAGAAAGTAGCCCGGCGTTTTCTGCTTTCTTCAATAATTCTAGAGCAGTTTCATCGCATGCCATGTAAGTCATATGGCCCGCTCCTTGAAGTATGGCGGCACTTTTCTTGTCAGTTTTTGCAAAAGAAGTTTATCATTTTCATCCAGCGGCGAAGGGAATCACGATATCGGACTTTGGATGTCACGTTTGTAAAAAACCGGGGTGGTTGGTGAAAAGTTCCAAAGGACTCTGCAGAATCAGACCCTCTGGGCCCATTAATGTTGCGCTTTATTCGTATGAGCCGGGCATGTCGTAGAGTTGGTTGCGGCAGAGTTTACAATGCTAAGGAACACGTTGAGCACAAAGACGGGATACTGCACATTATCCTGTTATTTAATGAACCGTATGAACGAATGTGGTATTAAGTACTGTAGCATATACCGTAAAGTACTGTACAGTACATGTACTGTACTGCACTTTATAATACTTTACAGTGCAGTATTGTAGAATTGTTCAGTACAGTATACTACTGTCTCGAAAATTCAATAGTTAGAGTAGAAAAAAGCAGACGGGCGGCGTTAGCGGCGAGTCTGAAAAAAACGTAGTGTTTCTTGCTTAGCGTAGGCAAGTTGTGTAGGTTGAGAATAAAATTGCTGATACAGTTTTAAATTCAGTGCCCAAGGCGGCGAGGCCTTTTATAGGCTGTAGATGCCGTCGACTATCTCTAGCATATTAACTAACTTCTAATTAAGCTCCCTAATGGATAGCCCTGCGGACGGTCCTAGAGACCCTTAAACTACAAAAATCCTTACAAACATCGCTAAAAGTACGATAAGATATAGAAAATATAGACTACGTAGGATAGAAATAGTAGTAAGGGCAAATAGCCCTGACTTATTTTTTTCTCCATTCTCAGTCACTAATTACCCTTTGTTGAAACGGTAGATCTCACTTACTTGTTGTGAATATGTAATTCAGTGCACCACACTTAGCGATTTTCCTGAAGGCATGCGCGGTATCTTCTGTAGTCCGTACAAATCCAAAATTGGATATTTACTCTTTTGCATATGCATCTGTTACGTAATTAATATCAATCATGAGGCGCTTTTCCGAAGTGAAGAAACACTTGGTGATAACATAAAATAAATTCTTGGAGTCCCTAAACGTTAAGATTGGATCTTTTGATTCCAAGCAAGGATTCAAGGTCGTACTTGATCATGTAGCAAATATCGAAGGCATCGGCGAAAGCATAAACTTCGGCGCCTAGTACAGATCTGGTTCTCGTCGATTTTTGTGGCAATACAAGTCCTGGTCTTGTTAGTGAGCAAAATAATGTATACAAGTTGGGAATTATTGTCGTCTTTGTTTGCGAATGAAGGGTCGGAATATACTTTCAACCTTATGGAGTTGTTTTCCAACCTGTAATAATTAAGCGAAGGAATACTGTTGTTCTGTGCATGCCTTAAAACCTTGTTCAACTGCTTTATTGCTTCCGCTGAGAATTTTGTTTCAGTCACTTGCGCGGCCATATTCGCGGCACAACATAGTTCAGGCTTTGCATGTTTCATTTAATCCAATATATGCCTTAAAGATCTGAATTCAGAAAAAGGGGCGTCCATAGGCTGAATGCGTAATTTTTGAACATAATGTTCCTGACTTCACTCAAATCCATAATCAGTTCTCTTTACTCTGGCACCTGCAAAGACAGTGTCATCGAACTCCCTCTCTCCTAATTCAAATTTATCGAAAGTATTTCGTGGCAACTCAACGGATTCATTGTTGCCACAAAGTATAGAATCGTCCATATACGTTCCAACTAATCCCTGAAGTTCACCGTCTACATGCTTTGCGAAGAGCGCGAGATCTCCGTCGGTTGGCGTCATACCGAGATCTTTCTTCAGATGTGAGCTCATAGTGCGATTCCAATAGTCTCCTGAATCGAATAATCTGTAGAGAGGTTTCAGCAAATAGAGTAATTGGTTATCGGGCTATCCAAGGTCTTTCGTTGGTCTAGGGTAACCTTTGCGCCTCAGACTTTGAGCTGACTGGAATTACGCTTGTTTAAAATCTTGAGACAAAATATTCAAAATGAGTATCGCAGCAATTGTAACTAACAAGCGTGTGGAACGCTGGGGTATAGTAGCGGTTTCATGTATGAGATAGTTCTTTTCTTTAAAGCTATAACCTTTTACTACAAACCGTGCTTTTTATATCTCTTTGTCAGTGTTCTTATTTTTAATTGGCAGAACGAATCTTCCAGAGAGTATATTACCATTCTTTGGAATTTTTTCTCTAGCGACTATTTTCCAGGTATTTCCCTCAACAAGTCCTTCTATATCTTTCTGTTTTGCTTTCAGAAACTCAGCAGAATTGAATCTGTAATCTCGTGGATGTAAAACTTCATTGAGGTTTACGTCAATGAGTTGAAGATTTTTAGAGTATACCCTTTTAATTTATGAATGAAAAGCTTCGACCAGTGTTTCAATCGTATTATGGAAATAATGCTTTATTTGAGAGTGTGACTGTTTCTGTTCCTCGCCATTTCTGTCAGTAAAGACTTGTCTGCCATTACTTTTTGTGATTTTGTAGGTTCTTTTCCACTTCGGGTTGGACTTTTCAAGATATAATAGCACTTTAATTCCAATGTTAAGTCCATGGCGAGCGGTATTTGGAAGCTGCGAATTCAGGGCGGTTCTGAGACTGAGTTCTAAAGTGATAGTTTTCATCTCAGCTTTTGCCATTTGTAGCGCTCTCATTCGTTAAATATGATTCGGAAACTCGCTATTCATGACCGGAACACTCGGAAAAGCTCCAAAGGCGAGTATTGGTGGAACCAGTCCTTATGAGTTCATAGTATCTCTCCTAGCCTTAACAGCGAGAGGTAGAGCGGGTTCTATTTAAGCGCCAGGCTCCGAGTGGCGAATTTCGTGTTCAATACGGCGTAATGGAAAATGGTAACGTTCAACAGAACAAATATAATTATAACTTTCAACTCTAGATAAGCTGAGTTTGATTCAATTCGATTTTATCAAATCTTTCCACGCTTTGGAGACAAATTGACTGCCTTGGTACACTTTCATTTTGTCAGGAAATCCAGCGTAAATTGTAGCCCAGAACTTGAGAAAGGAGTTCCAAATAGATTCCGTACTTTGACTGTCTAGGAATACAGAATTACCGAAATGGGATTCTGAATCCACGATATTAAGTACAGGTTTTTGTCGATAAACATAACATCTAGAGCTAACTATTGATTTAGTACGATTAAATTGGGCATACTAACCTGGAATGGTCTGGGCTTCGGTTCAAAGTGCTCACATGTGCGGCATTTTTCGGATATCTCCGAAATCAAAACTCGCGTCTCAGGCGTTGCTTCCTCTGGTCTAGTTCTACTGATCAGCTTGTATAGATTTGGGGCAGACGGATGTAAAAGTGTAGATGGAGGGGCTTTAATTGAGATTTTGTGAAGAGTATTTCAGAAAAATCCCGTACGATGTAAATATGACCTTGTTTGCGTGTGAATAGCATATTCCATCCGTATCTTTTGGAGACAAATAGTTGTCAACGTTTTCGACAAAAATATGTCGGCAAAAAGTCTAAATTTGTCTAACGCTTCTGGGGCAATCAAAAATGGAATATTGGCATCAACTACATCGACTTTTAGCGGATTAAAACACTATACGGAGCTGGAATAAGAATTGGAATCTGTGCCATGCTTGGAGATATTCCATCACCTAACTCGTAAGCAATTGTCACGTGCTTTCGTTCTATCTTAATCCCACCTAGGCAAAAATATGCCTTTGCTTGTGATGTTCCTATTACTAATTTTTGAGCACCAGTGTCGAGACAAATTACTTGTTATTTCTCATAATTGGAGTGCTTTGGTAGTTTGATGCTTTTGACAGTTAAATCTCATGAATCTTTACGTGTTCATTCTCCATTTTTTTTGCTTCCATGGAAAAGGGACGACTTTTACGTTATAGATGGGTGGTTTTCCGCGTCCCCTTTCAGTTTGAATTTGGTTACAAGCACTTCGGTTTGTTTGTGTACCACCAGTTAAAAACCCTCGTCATCCAAAAACGGTTGGTCCTTTCCTGTAATGTGTGGAAATTACTGTTCAGGGACACATATTGAGTCATCGTCATTCATTCTTCCATTTTCAGAGTCCTCAATGCCATCATCACTGATGACGTCTCCGATGAAATCCTGAGGAGGCAGAATTTCTTCCTCAACTGATTGATCATCATGATCTAGTTCCGGACAGAGCTCTAAAAGTACGCGTTTCTTGGCCTTGGATGAATATTTAAATGAGATTTTCTGATGATATTGAACCCCCTTAGCAACATTCTCAGCCATTGACTAAGAATATGGTCGTCTTTACCGCAATCCCAACAAACTCTACCATCTCGAGGTTTTTTTACCTCATGCTGTAAGCGTCATTGACTTAACTAATCACCAGAGAGGGAATAATCCTCAACATAATCTATGAAGCAATCCACTAGAGACTGATTCAAATCTGTGGACTGTGTAATACCTTCACTGAAACCATGTTAATATACCCTTTTGCAAGTCAAATTTTTCTTGCAGCGACGCGCGTCTTTTTAGGCCTCAAAACACCTGATTTATCAGCCAGGCAGCGGTCAGCTTTGCGCCGTAGCCGTAGAGGTCCTTTTTTCCCACTCTTAGCAGCTGTAAGTTCTAGAGGCACTGTAGGGTCAACAAATGGCAGTAGACGGCGAAATACAGTATAGTAGGTAGATGTGAATATGAATTTGAGTAGGACCTGAAACGAAGTCTATAGAACCCAAAACTAAAATTGTAGGAACAGCTGTCCTTTCTGATTGGTCGTCGAAGATGGACTCCGATTGTTCTATATCGGCGATTTTGAGATGCCACGTGTAAATATTTGATTGGTTATCTCGCTACCTGGCAAGACCTCGTTGTTTTCAGAAGAGGGCGTTCTTGGCGAAATCGGTGCGGCTGTCGTGCTCCCAGGTCTGGCAGTAGAGATAGGAGGGTACTGTACAGTAGATGTTCACTTACAGAGCGCTAATCCAGATTCCAGTCCTGTTCTGGAACCGCCGGTCCGGGCTGGCTACGTGTCACGGCGAGCGTATCGCTGTTCTTACTGGCCACTGGATAGAGTTAAAAAAAGAATTAAGAAATACTTAAAATACGTATTGTCAGCATTTACTGGCTTACATATAGCTTTAAACAACGCGGGAATAGAACAGATATGTATTTTCACAATCGAATAGCAAATAGACTTACCTCTTAAAATTCCCCGAAAACGGCAAATCCGGATTGTCGCGAAAATTCAAGGGGTAGAGTAGAAAAGAGCAGACGGGCGGCGTTACTGGCGCTTCTGCAAAAACTTAGTGTTTTTTGCTTAGGGTAGGCAAGTTGGGTAGGTTGAGAATAAAATTGTTGGTTCCTTTTTACTTTATTGCCCAAGGCGGCGAGGCCCTTTATAGGCAGTAGATGCGGTCGACTATCTCTAGCACATCTACTGACTACTAACTAAACCCCCAAGAGGATAGTCCTGTAAACGGCCCTAGAGACCCTTACACTACAAAACTCCTAACAGAAATTGCTAAAAGTACAATAAGCTAGAGAAAATATAGACTGCGGAGGATGTAAACAGTAGTAAGTACAAAATAGATACTCTACAGGACTGTAAATAATACATAAACAAAGTTGATGTATCCTTGTAATATTAACAACTATTTTACTGTACAGTACATACATTATAATACAGTACAGTAGTACAGTACCTACACTTTGAATACAGTCCTTTGCAGTACCTCACAGTCTACTATTGTAATTATGTGCTGCAGAGTACAGTACAGTGCTGTACATTGCAAACATCAACTCTACGAAAGTTTCGCCGAAATTTTTGTCAAAGTTTCGGCCTACAAAAAGGGTAGGGTTTCGAGTCTAAAAATTGAAATGCAACACATGCCCTGTAAATTGGCTTGTATTAAGCGCAGTTTGCACATACTATACAGAATATCACAAACAATGCAAGCATGTTTTTTATTTGGAAAAAAATATGCTACAAAACTCGAAGCCTGATACCGGAAGTTTTAAAAACCACTTTTTTGGTGTTATTTCGCCCTCATTTCATTTTCTCTTGGAGCGGAGTTTCGCATCAACGGAAAAGTTGCTTGGGGCAACGCTTTCTTCATAAATTACTCGTCTCTTCCTAGATGCAACCCTTAATTAGTAAAGAAATTTGAAAAAAATCAAAAACGAAACAGTGTCTCCAAAATGTCTACAGGTTCAATTTAACTGCTTTCTGACCGAAAGTTTCGGGTAGAAACTATGTCCTTGCAAAAATATATAATTTCAAAAAATTATGTAGGAAAAAAATGAAATCTATAGCGCGATATTTCATTACGAAACGATTATGTTGCAAAGACTGCTCTGTGTAATTTTCGAGCTTATAATACGCAACATCTGTAACACTTTTCTTAATTTTAAAATTTTTGATTTTCTCAATTGTTTTGGGAAGTATACATAAGAAGTACTATCGACAAAGAATCAAGTGCGCCAAATATAAGTCCAAAGCAGATGTGTCAAATAAAGGGTTTTAGTATACTTTCGGTTCATTTAGATAATAAAAAATTCCTGTGCAGGATTTCGTGTCTATAAAAAACATTAGAATTACATTTAATATGTAGATACATTGTAAATAGGGTGAGACTTGATTTTACGCTGTTTAGTTCAAAATTACTGCAAAATTTATTTTCAAGTAACGCAATCCATAATTCTGAGACCATTTCTTTCCGTATACGTGATATTATTTGATACTTAAGGTTTTCCACAATATTCTTAGTGCCTTCTAGGATTGGTATAGCGAAAATATTTAAAATCTGGGGAAATGCACTTTCGGCCCTTATGTTCACTATAATGAACATAAAAGCCAAAAAGGGGTATATGGAAGACAGATTGAGGCTTAAACCTGTTGCTCGATGGATGATATTGGATAAATATTGGGTTGAGGACCCTTTTCTGCACTAAATCGGCTTTCTAGAAGTTTAATCGAGGAAAATTTGCCCAACGGAAACGTTATTGCGCCATGTCACCCCAACATGTCAGCTCAGCCTACTTCACCCGGTAGGCCGGCCTCCCCACTACTCAGTGTCCCTCCTCAGAAACCATAGAGTGGTACCCAGTTGGCTCAGCATCCTAAGCGTGGACAAATAAGAACGATAGGAACTAGCTCCACGGCTTACAGAGCAAGCTCTGCAGCCGCCAATTTGAGAAGTTTTGATGCACAAGCATGGATTTCTGGGAGGTCAAGAGGACGTAGCAGAAGAAGAAGATCAAGCAGGGGGGCCGGAACAGGATTGGGAAAGTAACCGGGTGGCTGACGTGCAAGTTGTGCTAGATACGATGCAAGTGCATCGTGGACGCTCAAAGCAACAGAATGTAAAACCGTAATGCTGGAGACAGAGTTTGCGGATATATTTATCCAACACCGTGCACGTACTTTGTGCAATGTATCCATGTCTAACATAAACATTGAATGCAACGTCAAGAATATTGCGGCGGCAAGATGTGGATTTGTAGTTTTGTTGTTGCAGATTTTACTACGACAATTGGTTGACTGGTTAAACGACTACGTGCGGTTAAACAATGTCAACTGCGACCCTATTTCGTTGGCAGATATGTACTGTTACTTGGCTGTGCTTTTTTTCACATAAGACAGGGTTTAGCTTCGAAAAGTATATCTCCGTACTGAAGCAAGCCGGCAGTACACCTCCATCGCCGGAAAGAATTCAGTTTATTGCTGCAAATGTGATTGCGTACTCCCCAACCGGAAGAGGCTCTGATGGTCAAACCATCTGTAATGAACAGCGAGATCAGGGGCGGTTTTGACATAGTTTGAAATGCTTGCATTCAGGGATACGGGCAAGATATTTTTCACCCCTTCGCACTTGATGGCAACATTGGATGACGACTTATTTGGTACGAGGGCCTCTGACAATCAATTCCAAATGATAACTGCGAGGAAGGCGGATAAAAGGGTCATTCTGCTGATGCTATTGTGACGCATTATTTCGGATTATTCTCGCAATGGGCTTTCGCCGTCGTGGAGAGGCACAAACGGAATCTGTGAGGAAACTCTTGATGTCTTTATTGGATGTAAGAGGGGAAGAGGCATTGAATAGATGTGTTATTACGGCATACAGAGGGTATTGGAAAGAGGTTTTCAAAGAGATTCTCATGCAGAATGGGCTAGGGTCAGTGTTTGTGATGGTGGATCACATTTTAGGTTTGCATCCATTTGGCCAAGTCTTTTCTCAACCCTCTACGAGGAGTCTTGGATGAAGAGGCGGCAGAAGATGATCACCTTGAGTCCGATGATATAATAGCAGAAAGTACGAACAACTTGTCTGTGACTGGAGTACAATTTTCTGCGGGCATAGCTGTGAGCAATTTGGATGACATTTCTGCAGAGGTAGAGATTATGGAAAGTGTAACTCTCGCATCAGAATAAATGCAGAGAATGCAAACGGATGAACTTGACACTCGAAAGTCATTTTCAATTACACTGGATCGTCGCAAGGAGTTTTTTTTCGAAGACTATCCGGAGCTAGGCCCTGAAGTGTAGTTTGCAACAAACCCTGTGTCTGCAACTTCAAGGCTATTGGGAAACAGTAAGGTGACTGCCATCGCTGTTTGTGAAGAGTTACTGCTAATTTCTTCCGCTTTTAAGGTTCATTTTCACCGTTCCGCCTTCACTGGAGAAGAGTCTTTATATATAGATTGCGGTTCCCAAAGGCAGCATTTGTTTGAACAAGACCCTTTTCAACGGGGCTCGCAGCGTTGAAAAAAATACGCAGGGATTACGAAATATGTCTGAAAAGAAATTTGGGTAGACCTTTCATATTCCAACATTGGGACAGAGGATTGCTGACTGGTTCGTAACGCGCCAGTTTCGTGTTCCAGTTACTAATGCAGGGCAGCTGTTGCTGTCAAGGGCTGATGTGCGCGAGTTGCTTGATATAGCATCTTCCAGTGCTCCCGAAGAAAGAAGCCTCGATGATTGGTTCGAAAGGCTTTACAGAGGATAGTTTAGTGTGATGGCTTCGTCAGAGGCCATGATGAGAGGAACTGCGAACGAGTCCGCTATACTAATTCCGCCGGCGAAAATGATTTTCTTAGAGGCCCCATTTGGAATATGTATGGTCACACTTCAGCAGCAGAGGTATTTGTTTTGCTCACCCTACGGTTTGGCTTTGATCTACATGTGTTGTTTTGATGACTGGCTTGCTGATGGATTTGGAGTTATCCATTTTAACAGAGACGCGATAGCATTGGCGTGCGTTGAAACCAACACAAAGGTGGCACCTTCGAGGCTTGGCGACAGCATTCAATTAGCAACTGGTGATCTCATGAGTTGTGAAATTGGGGAAGAAAAGTGCCGCAGTTATTTCCCAGCCGAGCACACTGGGCAAGTACTACATCAACATTAAGTGCTACTCAGTCATTAAGCAATCTACGTTGCTGCCACCGAAACTGGAATACTTTATACGGTGCTCATAAGATGCTATCAGTCAGATTTGGACTGCTGCAACGCAATCTTCTCTTATTGACCCGGGCGTTAGTCGATTGGGAGCACCAGGAGCTGACAAGGTTTTTTGAGTTTGTGAGTGGGGATCTCAGGGATTTTTGTTTACCAGACACAAGTTATGGCAAATCGTGGTCAAACGTACCCAGCTCAATGGCTTTTTTCCACCCATCAAGCTTTTCAAGCACGCTGCTCAAAGTTTTTATTCCATGATGAAAGCAGTTCTAGAAGGCGCAACTCAACAACGTGCTGTCTTGCGAGGTTCTACTTCGCACTTGAAGTGGAGGCAGAAAATAGTGTCACAGACGTTAAAGAGCGTTGCAATCAACGCATTCTTTGCATGGCTAAGTTTCGAGCGACAAGATATACTGGAGTCTCCCCAGTCATTTAAGTCTATTGACAACTATCGAATTTGCTTGAATAAAGCCCATTCCACCTCCGAATTCATGTTTGATGTATCGCAAGAGCTAAGCTATAAGGCACAAATTCAGCTACAAGCACAGAAGCATAACAAGCAGGAGAAAGTTCTGGAGGGTGAAGAAATGAAACGGCTCGTTGATCTCGCTCACCGCAAGAAGCGTAACATACTACTGTTTTCAACACTGTAGTTTGTTACTGCGCTAAGGCTCCTAGTACCTGGTCACATTCCACAACCTTCCGAGCTAGCCTACTGCCCACTCTGCGACTAGCATAAGTTTTGGTGGTGAGGACGCAGTAGCACCTATTGCTGCACTTTATGTGCAGTACATTTATGTCTTAGTGTTTATCATCGACTGAGGGAAAGATGTTGGAGCATCTGGAATAGTTTCAAAACCCTGGAGGACAGCATTCACTGGAGGAAAGCATTCGCGCTGCTGAAACAAGTAGTATGTGATGGACAGAACGAGAGAGCGGGAGCGAGGGAGCCAGACAGGAGTGAGGGAGAGAGCGGGAGGGCAGGAGAGATAGAGAGAGAAGGGCAGTAAGAGTGAGGGACCGAGATGAAGAGATGAGAGAGGAGAAGGTGGTGAGGAACTTTACTCAGGTAGAAGATGGAGAGAGACCGGGGCTTATATAGACTTCAAGGCGAGTCGACCGATGCTTTCTGTTGATCGAAGGGAGTTTCCAGAAGACATATATACGACGGTGAGTGCCTAACCCTAAACTTGCTTGAGCTGATCTAAATTATATCAGCTCAAGCTTACAGCACCGTACAGTGCATAAACATAACGGTCAAGTTCTAGGTTGAACGGTAAAGTACAGTAATAACTGTAAGCCTCTTTGCGATTTGTCAGCTGTCAGAGAAAGGCAAAGAAGTGAAACTACACTAACAGTATGGGTGGTGCTCACACCTCCATCACAGCTAGATCTTGGCGGAAAAGACCTAGAGAAGGCAATAACAGCGGTGGGAGATCTCGGCAGAGAAAACGTAACGTATAGAAAGCTTAAGAATGTTTATGATCAGGCTTATGTAGAGGTATTCATTGCTATAATTACCGGTTGCTATGTTTACTTTGGGGAATATAAAGGGGTTTTAGTTCCCGAAAACACCGTCCTGGAGGCCAAACTTTTGCGGCTTAATTGCGGCTCAAAATCAGCGTGATTTCGGCTGAAAACTGATGCGCCGGTAGTAGAAATCGTCCTCCATCACCTCATGTAGTTCTTAGACAATGAGTGAGTCAATCGTAACTTACGGCTGATCAAAAGTTATGTGCGGTATAATGAACGTTAAAATCTGGCGCTGGAATATCTCTAATGTCCTTAGAAATTATCTCGTTCATTGATCCTATTATTTTAGTACGGTAATCAAGCGTAGATTTTCTGTCCAAGAGTTTTGTATATAAGGTAACTTATTGCCATAAACTTGATTCTGATACGATTTGAAACACTCAGAGAAGTTCAAAATGGTTAAATCATCCCATTTTACCGTCCCAATATTTGTTGCTGCTGGTTTGCGCTTTATGAGGGAATTTTCAAGTTATTGTATTTCCTTTTTCACATTTACCCTACGATTTATTCCTCTTCGGTGTAACTCCTTGGTTCGTTACAAGGCTTGGCTTCGAATATCTGAAAGAAGCCAGAAAGGAACGGTTCCCGTCCATCTTTTCTGGGCATTGTATTTCTTGAAATGATTTCAATCTGAGACTATGAATTGCACCTTTGCTGGTTGTGACGAGAAGACATTTTTTAAGTAGTCATGGAAAGTGATTAATTGACTTGCAGAGATCGATTTGCTAATTTTAATTAAATTTTCCTTTCCGAGACTTACTTATAAGTCAACTTAATTTTTTAGACTATTTGGTCAATCCGACTCCGAAATGCTGCTGTCTCTATCTTCTACGCTTCCGTTTATTGTATCTATTGCCCTATTAACGAGTGTGGAGAGTTTGATACCTCCTAGTATTAGCATAAGCTGCATTACTCAGGGCTAAAGTATGAAATTGCGGTGAGCACTGATAGTGGAGGTATTGTATGGGTCAATCAATCATACCCTCTCGGAAGTCATCCTGATGTCAAGATTTATATAATGAATCTGAAGAGGCAGTGATTGGATGGTGAAATATTTGTTGCAGATAAAGGTTATCCCGACCCCACGTGCCTCCGCAGGCCAACGCCGCAAATGGATGCTGAGATGTTTCGAAGGATCCGAGCAAGAAATGAAGTCGCGAATAGTCATAATCCGCAGTTCAAGATGTTTTCAGTTCCACTCAGGCATAGTTTGTCCGTGTATCAAAACCGTTTTATCGCAGTTGCATGTTTAGTCCATTTTATGTTCGAAAGTGAACATATTTGGTTTGATTTGTAATATGGCAAACCAATTCTGGTTATAATCCAATGTTTTGGATTAGAGTTCATAAAAGGTGTTTTTTGTTTGCAATTTTCCCATTGAATGGGTAATAAGTAATGTAATGTACTTATTATCCGCATACATAGAACACCATGCGCTTTTTTGGAATCCTTGTAATCGGTCGCTGTTTGGAAACTTGGTCTCTGGAGTTTTTTTATTGTTTTGTATGAAGCAATATTGTTGTTTTATAGGGTGGAGATTCGTTTGTGCTAGAAACAGGTTGGAGTGGTTCACCGCAAAAAAAGACCTACTCCGAACGCAAGTTCGTGATTTATCTCGCTGTTACCGCATCTTCCAGATCAATGCAACCGCTACTACCCGACAGTATCGAGAGCATTGATAATATGCGCATGATGAAGAGTTATTGCGGTGACGTTCACCTCTCATCAAGAGTACATCCTCAACCACATTCAAAAGGACCTCCATCCAATCATTGGAACGTCAACTTCCACCAACGGAGTCTACAATCTAGACAAGCCAAATCAGCCTCCCGATATAACAGTCTCCACAATACCAACCAGACACACACCTTAGAGAAGTTCAGTGGCTATCAAATAATCTCCATACCACACAACTAACCTTAACAAATCAGAACCAAGTGGAAATACCCATAGCGCCTCCACCCAACAAAGCCAGTAGAAACGATGTCAACCACAGATTCACAGCCCTCAGCTCCACGAACTGCCCAAATTATCCGCGCCTCATCTCAGACCCTCTTTTTTAGACCAATAGTACCACCATTATCACTCATTGAACCGTGCAAGATCCCTAAAGATACACAGAATGGTTTTTCAAAGTCACATCAGATACATTTCGTCAAGAATGGACCATTGACCCCCAAAATCTCGTGTTCTAGCTGCGCCTAAACAAAATACTCCAAAGCCCACCCAAGAAAAACGTACAAATACCATATTTCTGCATCGATAAGGAGCTAAATATGCGGAACAATCAATCCTCCACCTCGACGGTAGGGAACCGCTGTATTCTGACACTCATCGACCCACCCACTCGTTACCTAATCATGGAATTCCTACCCGACCGCAAGCTCATCGCAGACCGCCTCAATTTCATCCTCCCTCACGTCTCCACAATCCAACTATCAGAGCCTCTCCTACTCATAACCGACAACGCAAAAGAATACACATAAAAAATGCCTATCTCGTATACAGAAAAGACAACCTTGAGCACTTCCCTGTCATAGTATTCATCCTCCAACAAAACGGAATCGCAGAACGCATCAACCTAGCCATCATGAACGCCACCAGCGCCGCCCTCAATCATAACAACCTCCAGCACTCCTATTGGAAATATGCTGTCCGCGACGCGACATCATGTACAACTGCATCCTGTACACCCGGATCAAGGAAATATCCCACACTCTCTGGTTTGAACAACCACTTAATGTCCCTAGAATATTTATATTTGGACAGTTGGGCACTATATCCCACAAGGGAGATGAAACAAAGCTACGAAAACTATAACCACGGGGCCACCTTGCGCGCTACATCGAACCGACCAGTGAAGTCCAAATCATGACGCTCAATCTCTGCACTGGAAATCCCGAACGATTCCGCTATATATATTTCACCCATGCTATCACCTCAAGCACCCATTAACAAAAACAACAGAGGCATTCAAATACTTGACACCAAACCTCATCCCCAAAAATTTCACCGCAAAAACACCTCCCAAAGCGAGCCACCGACAGGCTACAAAACACTTGGACACAAACGATGCCAAATAGATCACAGCGCAGAGCTAGAATAAATTGACAGTACAAAGGCCACAAGCAAGAAATTTTTACAGGGAGCAACTACTGTCCCGCTGAAATTAGTTACAGATGCGAAAGAAACCAAGATTGAACAATGTAACGCTACGAAGCCAGAAACGTCTTCCGTGGGGATAAAAATTCTATCCCACATACACTGTGATCCCAAAAAACCACCACATGCATGAACTATCGGTCATTCGTCCGACTTGTATTTGCAATACCTTCAGACAACAACATAGAAGCAAAATACCTTTATGAAAAATTCAATCACACCTCTACGGTAAACTTTCGACAACAAGAATGAAAAGGGGGGTTAATTTACTGTGGTAGATATGTGGGTTGGTACCCAGTAAATTTGTACCGGAGCGTAGATACCGTATATGGGCCAAGCCATTTGCGAAACCGTACAATGCATCGAAAACTGTAGATGTGACTCCAATCTACCCGAAGTTGGAAGGGAGGCCAGCCAGCAACAACCTAGACCTTTTGCAACACACAACTAACCCTGCAAAGCAGATATACTCCGAGGAAATCTCTACGATTCCAAACCGGCCGCTTTCATATAGTTACCAAAATGCGCAGAATATCTCCCATCCATCAATTTTATTCAATCTAACGCAGAACCCTGTTTGCTACATCGATCTAGGACAAGATCCTTTTTCCTCCTGTCAATCACCATGGACAACTTCCTAGTAGTCTCGCCAACAACCTAAGCTATCAAAACCTTCTAAAACCAACTGAAAATGAAGTAAATTGTGAAAAGACTCGGAATTCCAGGTAATTTTATGGGCTTGTACATCCGCAAACTTCCCAAAGGAAGCTTCCACCTATCAGAACCAAGCGCATTCGAATCCATACTCAGTAAAAAGAACCTATCAGCCTGCAACGGAAAGCCTCCCCCTTGCCTTGAAAACGTACGGCTACATTCAGTCACAGAATGAGAGAAAAAGTAGTTACCAGACCCGCACCGTTACCTCCAAATAATTGGTGAGTTACGCTACATAGAAGACTCAACTCGCCTAACAATTTACTTTGTGGCCACATATCTAGCTTCATCTTTCTGTTCGACGTGCGGTAGTGAAAGCAAAAACGCGATTTACCGTCGTCTTTTTGTGCGATTAACACAGGGAATGGCCAACCAGTGGCTGCTGGCGTTATGTATCCTACTTTTAACATGTCTTCTATCTCTTTCCGTACTACTTCATGGTTTTTTGGAGCCATTCTGTGGCCTTTATTATAGATATGATTTTTCTCTTTTAACTCGAACGCGTTCATGATTAGCACGAAAGAGGGACAAAGTTCGTTTATCGTCCAAGCCACGGATACCAGCTTCTCGC
This sequence comes from Kappaphycus alvarezii, assembly GCA_002205965.3. Taxonomy (NCBI): domain Eukaryota; phylum Rhodophyta; class Florideophyceae; order Gigartinales; family Solieriaceae; genus Kappaphycus; species Kappaphycus alvarezii. Next base: position 799,012 of record NADL03000699.1, on the reverse strand, counting down.
AAAGAACTGTTTATATCGACTTTTAATTTCTCGTAGATGTGTTCCAATCATTATCGGAGTGCCATTTGCAATTCCTTTGTCTGACCTTCATCAGAGAAGGCCTCCATAGGTAAGTCAGTACGAACAAAATTTGATATATTGGCGTTTCCTGGCCTGAAATAGCCTTTACCTGATTCATTTGCTGTAGTTATTACCAAAACGTCAGAACTAAGCGTGTAACTTGGATTGCAGACAATTTTACGACAGATATTCACTTGAGAAACACCTTATGTGTACCCAGTCTGGAATTTCATGCGCCTCGTAGTCCCAACATTAACTAACAAAGGTGTTGCAGTGCTGTTCGCGAAAGAACATACAATAAACCTTTATGAGACAGATGACTTGAGTGCCATTGGAATAGCCCCTAGATACAGTGATGACTTGTACTAAATGGGAAAGGAATTGAAAACTTGTACTCCTGCGAAATGAAATAGGCGATGATGGACGCAGTACGCCAATATGAGGCGAAAGGTGCATCTAATGAAGGTGCAAGAGACGTCCAACACTGTAAATTGATGAAGAACGAACAGACTCTATTATCATCTCCAAGCACACGTAAGAAGAAGAAAAATAGGTAGAAATGGCCAAATAATGGGATGATGATGTGAAATTGGATTCTGAACCGAATAAAGAATTGGATTTGGAAGATGTAAATTTATCGGAAGCCTCAAGTCCCGAACTGAGAAAAAGAATTGCACAAAAATTGGCACCAAGGGCTCACGCATGCGAGATCAACGAATGCTATCGGTACAATTCTTGAAAACTGGGCACCACCCTCTGCAACATCATCCGAGCCACATTACGATACTTACGCAAAAAGAAAATAAACGCGAAGGTACTAGGTTAGCCTCACCAAAGCTTCTAAGCATGGGTCCTTGCACTCTTATGTAGTTAGAAAAATCGAACCCCAGGTCCGAGATCACTTTCGCTACTTCAGCCTCCCTTGCTGACATTCCAGCCAATCTTGAACCCCATTTAAATCGGGCACAGCAAAAGGCCAAGGGGGGAAGGTTTGGGTGTAATACTCTTGGAAGTTATGGAAGTTATGTTTGATCTATCCCATGGTTTGCCAGACACCCACAGGCCAAGGTGTATTGGGAAGATGACTTATGGAGGAGAGTGCCCCGTCCCAGCTGCCCCTCCGAGGAAGCCACCCGTCACCGCATACGCGGCATGGCCTTTCGTCACAGCGCTGCCGCGGGTCCTATTTGCGAATCCCACCACTGCGACGAAGTTGTCGGAGCACTGGAGCATCATGCTGCGCAGGCACCTTGATCTCCCAGTCCAAACAGCTTCGTTGCCCATGAAATGGCACCACTGCCAGCAGAACACAGATGTCCTCGGTGACGATGTCGCAGACCCCTTCTCAGAGTTTGGACGCATTCATCGTTAAAACTCCGTCCGCAGCGTGTTTGCCTAGCACGTTTTTCCCTCCGCCGACCTGGATCATGAGTTTGAAATCGAGAATCTCGTCCCTGGTACGGACTTTTGTTCAGCAAACATCCTCCCGGCCTCCCGGACTAGGCCATCGCATTTGACGTCGCTTTGACATCCCCATCTGAGCATTACTCACCCACGAAACCGACGCAAGTCGCTGGTAGGACTAACGCCCTCACGCACCACCGCAAGGTCCAGGACCTACAACGCACGCTGTCAAGGCGCCTGGTGCCCCCTCCCTGCCCTCTCGCGACCCGAGTTTCCCATTCCAACCCCTGCTTTTTGACTCCCTTGGTACCCCTTCTCCGGAACCGGTGTTATTTATCGAAGAGTTTGTACCACGTATAGCCGAGAAATGCCACACCTCGGACGCTACTATTCGCACACGCATCTACCAGCGTATCAGTTGCGCTTTATGATCGTCGGTGGCTATGGCCATCATATCGCGCGCCCCACTGCACGTGACCGATTTGGTTCATCCAGTTGGTTCTCAACGTTCTCAAAGTTGGTTCTCAACTGGATAGTCGGTCAGTCGGTGCACACTCAAGATAAGTAATGAGTAAATATCATTTTTCTTGTCACTGCAGTTATTTACATGAAGCAATTTTTACGGGCCCTAGCACCAAAGGGGGAAGACTTGGGGGATGTTACAGATTCTGTGGATATGGAACAGCTACTTCCCGGGGCGGTGATGGGCGAGAACATGCAAGCATTGCAGACGGAGTGAGGCAGACGGCCTGACAGGACTGAAGTGAGGCCAGCCGTACGGCCTCATTGCGCTGTTTGCTGTGCTGTCATGTGTTAGTAACTTGCGGTTTGGAAAGAATGATATGAAAAGCAGCCTATTACGGCATCAGGAAACTAATCTAAAATCGTGGAGTTGAGGCGTGTGGATTTGTTACTGTGGATTCATAAGAATAGCACTGCTGGCTATTCTTAGTGCCTGAAGGTGTAAAAATGACGAATTCCTCGCCACTCCCCTGATTTTCAGCCCTCCAAAGTCTGCAGAAAATACACCCAATAGTTTCTCTATTTCTTTGTTGTGTTGACATAGCTACTGAAGCAAGTGACAATGTCGAAACCGCATCTGTTGCGACACTTGAGATAGCCCCTTGATATCGATTTTGAGATCCTGCTCTTGGGCCTAAGAAAAGTCCCGATTTACTGCACACATTGGGGTAATTAAGGAAAGTAGAGTGGTTTAACCTTTCTGATAGGAGTGGGAGTGATTTGATAGATCGTACGGATTGGAGAAAATGTGTTGAGGATGGGATGGGTGGTACTTTTGCGTCCCGCGCTGCCTTTAGCTGCTTGCGTGCTGAAGAGGCATCGACGAACTGGATTTTCGACCAGTGTATACCGTTTGAATCAGAGAGATCAGAGCCGCGTCAAGCTTTTTTGCGGTTAGTAAAGGGAGTTTGACTAGAAGAAAATATCGTTGGTAGGTGAAATACTTACTTCCCGGACTGAATGCACGGCCTGCCGACATTCTAGTGTACCCGAGGTCGGAAGAGATCAACACCTTGCCGTCCCTCCGGGTGGCGTACGACGTCACAGTAACATCGCCATTCCAAGAGGGGTTCATGTCCATTGGAGCGCGTGAGGCGCGAGCCGTTGCCAATGCAGCGGAAAGACGGAAAAAATAGGGAGCTTGCTAGCAAAGTAGCAGGCATCCCCGGTTAAGCCCTCCCAACGATCAAAACTGGGATGGAAGTTTGTGCCGCTAGCCTTCGACTCACTTGGATCGCCGTCTGAGACGACGTCGAAGATAATCGACGAATACGCGGCCGCTGTCGCAACCCCGCGGCCTGCGCCTGCATACAGTATGTCTGTGGTAAAGTAATCCCAATTGTTGGTAGGTACTCAGTGTGGTAGAGTATTTGGTTAAACTGCGTAATACGGAAGAGGCGACTCGGATAGTCAGATCTGCAGTGATTCCTTGGCAGTTACAGTGTATCTTCCTAGGGTAAAGCATCCAAACCTTTCTCCCTTGGCAGATACGAATTGCTGTACAGTATGTACAATGTACTGTAGTGTAGTAAGAACGCACTTACAGGAGGTGATCTAGCAATATATATAATGTATACATTGCTGAGTGTTATTTGGTGGGGTTGTCACATCGCGGAGGCTTAAGGAACAAAACATGATATCTGAAGTGTTGTTCTGTTGACTAGCATTGGTGATAGGATGCAGGTTTGTTGCATTGTACTGAACGCATTAAACTTGTTTCTTCTTTTCTTTCTTTCTTGTAACAAAGGGTACCGTAGGTGTTGATAAATATCTTCATGTGAAAGAGGAAAGAGCGTAGAATCTCAGGAGCGATTAAGCTGTACGAGTTTCGACACAATATTGTTGCAGGGAAAATCACTGCAGGTTCTTCGAAGTTGGAGGTACGAACAGTACCATTATTAGTCCGGAGTTTAAATAAATGTTCATCATTTTGTGGACCACAACGTAGATTATTCTGCAGGTCGCCGTATTGTGGCAATGCGCAGAAAGGGCGTAGTGACCTACAGTATGAGCTGATTGGGGATTGTACTTTTGGGTCACACACCGGGCAGCATGTAGTGATTTTTTCATAATATACTGAGACTTTACAGTAGTCATTTGTGCTGTGCTGTACTGTACTGTACAGTAGATGACAGTGGGCAGCACTGGGGCGACTGCGCTCAATCTCGTAGGGAACAATTGCCTACACTTTAGGAATCGTTGGCATTGAACCGGCCCTGTAAGGAAGGTCATGTACTGTACTGTAGTGTTACCCATCGGCGACGACTTATTTCACATAACACATTATATTAGCCGCGTGGATATACAGTAGCCGACCACATCTTCCATGCATTAAAATAACCCAAAAATTCCCCCTTTAGGAAATGACCCTACTTTCCAATTACTAAAATGCCCAAAATTCTCTCTCCTGTCGAGAATTGTGTGTGACGACTGTGACGCTACGAAAGGAATTGAAATGATACAGTATCCGAACGTGGTTCCAACTTTCCCTCTCTTTTGCTCAGCGTTGGAGAGCGAAAAGCCGTGCCCCCAATGCTATGGTCCCGGTTGACCCCTTGTTGGGGGTCCCGTCAACAAACATTCAACCCACCGTACAATGCAGTACTGTACTGTACAGTAGGTTTATCTGTAGGCTCGTGCGTTAATTTTCACCAAAAGCAATGCTTACAGTATATGCACGGGTGCAACTCGTCGCCGGTCTTAGCCAATTACGAGGCTAAGCTGCTTTCGCCACAGCTGAGACTACAGTAGTTACCATAACTGTCCATTGAACGGTATTTTGCCAACGGATGGCATTGTGTAAAAGGATATCACGTAAAATGTTGGAAACAAGGTGAACTGATTAGTCTTGTTAAATCAAGTAGAGAACTACCTCAACGTCCTCGTCTAGCGAGGTCGTCTAGCGGGGACTTCCGACAACTGAGCAATTGCTTCAACATGTCAACTGCAACATCTCTCCAGCAATCTTATCAATCGAAAAAGCAGCTCCGGATCAAACAGACCACAAGGTAAGTGCTTTGGCAACCCAACAGTTGTTATAAGTGTTAAACACACCTAGACCCAAAAATCCCGTTAGACATAAATGCAGCGTCGGCTCTGACAGTAATTAGTTCTAGGCATGACCCAGCAAGCATATTGTGACGTGTTTTCTTTCCTTATGTCGACCCAACAGTCTTGTCCAGAATTTCTGCGTACATGACCCTCCAGTCGTATGAAGCATTTTCCTTTGTTGTCAGTCTAGTAATTGATTTCCGGTCGAGACCCACCAGTTATGAAAGAAGTTTCTTTCTTGTCGAGTACCCAACGATGTAGTACAAAATTCCTCCGTCAACAAGCTGAGGACCCAACTGCGTGACCAAAATGTTAGCACAGCTTCATTTATTTATTTACATCAGTACGCGAGCGCTACAGGTGACGGAACAGGCATAGACACCAAATAAAACTGTAGAATCCACTAAATAATGTGATAAAGATTTCTATCAAAGAAAAGGAAGAAATTAAGGTAGACACCGCTAAAAATATCCAAACAAGCTTATCGAGATGAATAAGAAAATCAGTGTCTACATTTGGGGCCTAGATCAACTTTGAACACATCAAATTTGATATATTGCGCAAGTTTAGGATAAGTCCACCCCTAAAAGTAAACGTTCCGGAGCCAATGATAGGAAGGGTTTCAATGATTACTGCGTTGACAGAACGTGAATGTGAACTGTTTAGAAGGACCGAAAGCCCTTTGGTAATTGGCTACAGAAAAATTAAGTTAAGATTAAATGATAGAAACAAAAGTGGGCATTAGAATAGCACGACTTAACTAGTTATACCCACCAAACTAGTTAAGGATTTCACTGCCTTGTAAAGTATTTTAACTAGCTTCTCTAAATGTTTCTTTTACTTCTTCACTCAACCAGAGTTAAATAAAGTGGTAAAGAGAAGCAACTGGACGAAAACGAAAAGTGGGAAATTCTTGCTCTGTAGAAGGAGGGGTTAAGCAATCGAGCGATTGAAAAACAGATCAATCGAGACAAAAATGATATTTCAAGGATCCTTAGCAATCTGAACAACTATGGAACGGAGTTCGATACCCAAAATAAAAAAACATCACTAGCCTGTGCCAGGTCACTTCTCAGGAACGCTTACAAAAATAGCGAGTCAGCATCTGAACTCAAAAGAGATCTGAATTTACAGGCCAAACGCCAGGTTCAGAGGCCATTATCGAACGCAGAGCGCTTTGTCTATTGAAAGGTTAGAAAGGAGCTATATTTAACAAAAGAGAACAATTTGAGGCGTTTAGAATGGATAGTGAACATCGCAACAGGATAGAACGTGAACCTAGTCTAGTGGTCTGGTCTGATGAAAAATTAGTATTTACGGACCGCACGAGCTTCGTCAGTGTTGTCATAAAACTAGGAAGAAAAATTCATCCTATCCAAACGAAGAGTCGGAAGAGGAGTTTTGATGGTGTGGGAGTGCTTCCTGGGTGCGGGTTTTCGAAAATAGAAGCGCTGCAAGGAACAAGGATCCCTTGAAGTACTGCTCTACTTAAGAGATTCATCAACTACACTACAATGACGATTTTATGGAGCTAAGATGGGTTTTTATTCATAAAATGCCTCTTTTAATTAATACCTCTCACGTTGTAATCAAATGTTTGGTGAAAAACGTGATCCGCTTAATGTACTGGCCAGCAAAATAAACGGCGAGAATACTACAGAGAACGTATGGGAAACACCTTCCCGGTTGGTTAATATCAATAAAATAATCGTCAGTTTAACTCTGTCGAAGAGCTTCAATGTACTGTATAGGAAAGGGACAAATTGGATCAAAAGTTGACCAAAAAGCTTCTTAACATTATGCCAAAATGATTTAACCAGGCACTGGAGAGGAAAGGTGTGAAAACAGACTACTGAATTGTTTTTTCATTAAATTATTTGTGAAATCGAACAATTAAGGAAGTGGTGCTACCCTAAATTTGCACCCTTAATTAAGTTTTTGTCATTTTATTCTTTTTTTTTTGGCTGGTGTGCAAAAGTACCTCGGACAAGACAAAAAAGAAAAATTAGAGATGAGACGCATAAAGCCCCATTTTTTCAAAAAAATATTCGTTAAACAAGAACAAATACAATCTTTGCCAAAATATTCGCGATTTTGATTACCAAACTTGGTAAAACTTTTAAGTCGATAAGTATATTTATAGCTGATATAGATATTCACGTTACCAGGGCTTTGCTCAGGAAAGGTCCATGAATATGACAGCGGGCTGAAACGGAACCTCCCAAAAACGAAGTTATGCAAGTATAATATCTTCAGAGGGATTTTATATCCAGTAAATTCCCATAGAAAACGATGACAGAGCCATTTACTCTGAATCTTCTGAGTAAGGTGTGATAACTCTTGTTCTTTCGCTGCTCCAGAGTATCTGGTCCCCACTAATGGGGACCATGAATCCTGTGGTTGAAAGTCTAATATCTTTATTACCTCCTGCCGAAATCAACGTAAGAGAAGAGAAATAATTCTTCAATGATGTATTTGGTTGGGGAATATCGAAATTAATTATGCCAGAAAGGAAGAGGAGAAGCCGTTTTTGGTGAGTTAATTGTCTTGTCGCTGGAGTATGAAGGTATAGAACAGCGATCAGACTTAAAAATAGAATTTATGGGCGTGTTACATCTGCAGGGTAAAGGAAGTGGCCTATAAGGGATCAATACTATGTATGAGACGTCGGAAGGAGAAAATTTTCATTCTCTTGTTAGAGAAAACAAGAGAGAGTTCTAACATCAATGGAATTGGCTTATGGGTGAATATAACCCGGAGAAGGCCATTGGTCTCCAGATTTTGGGGTTTAAATCCTTAATAATGTCTGAGCCATGGGAGATATTCTCAAAAATTAGAAAAATTTTGCGTTCTGAGGAGTTGCAAACTAAAAAACGGTTGGAACTTTATGCATTGAAGGATCTGATTGGCGAAATGAATCCTTAATAATGTCTGAGCCATGGGAGATATTCTCAAAAATTAGAAAAATTTTGCGTTCTGAGGAGTTGCAAACTAAAAAACGGTTGGAACTTTATGCATTGAAGGAACTGATTAGCGAAATGCTGTTGGCGGCAAGGGTGTTTATCGACAAAAACGACAAGGATAATGAAGTACTATGCTCCCAATAACGGCAAACGCGGGTATTATGTTTGATAGTTCGTAATAACTATTCACTTACAATACTATCTATTGGTGAAATGCAAGTATTTCTGACTTGACGATTGCGAGTAACTGACACAACAAGCTTTGGGCACGTCGCCAAGCTTTATATGTCAATCATTACGGGGTTTCCGTGAGCAGTTCAATGAGAATCAGAACTTCAATTTTCCATACATATGTGCTATGGAGACTTCCGCGTCTTCAATTCTCAGGGTGGAGGTAGCGCAAAATGAGATCAGGATGTTTATTTTTGCCTGAGGCGACGACAGCATGAGAATTTTATGTATAAAATGTATATATCCGCCTGCTAGGGCTCTAGTCGCAAGAAATGGAGCTTTGTGAAATATCGTATCTCCTTGGAATACGGGACAAGTTTTCAAGTACCGCGTTTAACGAAAGGGTTGAATTCACTGATAATCGCCGCAACTCAGTCTACTTACTGGCAATCCTGCGTAAAATATCGCTTCAGCATGAGGCAAAGGTCTTTTGGCGTTTCTTTTGAAACGAAAACAGATGGTTCTATAATAATGGCTTCGGCTATCACGGAAAACATATGTTCCTCTTCAGTGGTTTTTACAGGCATTGGTTTCGTTGCTTGTTTATTTTCAAGTTCCTTGAGTTAAATATGTCATGAGATTTATTCCAATAGATAAGATAGATTATACACCTCCGTGAACTTTATGAAAGGAAATTAACAGGCGCGAGTCATGATTATTCGTGATGCGGAAGAGACAAATACACGAAATGAAATGTCACTCTCCATGCCTAAGAAATAGGCAATTAAGGTGAGCGGGATTAATCTTTTTTGAGTTGCTGCCTTCAAGCGGTATCAATAACATTGGCCTTGTTTTCTGAACTTATACATGTGAGGGAAGTCGATCTAGTGGTTGAGATCCATAGTACGATAGCGATTTTGCCGCCTATTCTTTCGGATAATTGCCGTTTTCGAAGCCAAATGAAATGATTGATAGATCATTTTTACTCCTCACAGTGAGTTCAAATGCTTGATCTCCATGAAAAATGCACAACTGTGATTTTAATGATCCTGAATTGCGATTGGGCTTTATATCTTGAAATCAAAAGTTTCCATTAACATTGTTTGAAATGTACCACGATGCCGTTCTAGCGATTCTTGTGTCTTGTACTTTCTCTTCAGCATGAAAATGTCTGGCTTAACGTCTAAGCGCCAGTAATGCTATTATTGAACGAGTTCCCGGCTATAATTCTCAGATTGGGGCCGGAAATGTTTACCTAAATGAGAGGGAGTCTTTGATTAGAGACGAAAACGCTTGACGGAACTGCTGACCGCTGTCGTGTTAGCTGCAAGAAAAGGGCTTATTAAAAGTGTTTCAGCAATGCACCGTCAAAATAAAGTAAAGATGGAACAATTTTAGAACTCTTGATAAAGCGAACAGCCCCTAGGTGTCCAGCTCGTCTTCAAAATTCGAGAGCCAAATTATTGTATGGACTTATTGTGGCTGTCAGTCCTGAGACTGAGTTATGTTCCTCCAAATTACTCTTGTGTAGTACTTTTTCTGCTGTATATCTCAAATTATTTTCTATGTTTTTTGTGAATAAGGAAGGAAAATTCTGTACAACCAGATAACATCACTGAATGCAGGGATATAAATTAAGCTTTAGAGCAGATTAGAGGGACATTGGGTGAGAATCGCGGAGATAAGAAGGCCTGAATTATCATGCCTAAGTTTACTTGTATAATTTTTCCTTTCAAAACGAGTTTTGGTAGTCCTGAGTCGGCTTCTGCGTTTCTAAATGTAATTCTGAAATGGGTTATGAAACAATTTGGTATTATGAGTGATGAGTGGCTCAAAAATAAACACACTATGTATGGGATTTTTCTTTGGAGATGGATTCGATGTTGTCGCGAAATCCGTTGAGTTTGAGCTCTACCATATACACCTATATTACTGTATTAATATTCTCAAATTTCTTTAAATCAAAAAAATGATAAAATTGATCCTTGTTTATACCGAAACATGGTAAATAACCGTTCATACCTCTACTTATGTCTCTATTCGAATGCTTTGTATGTACTAGAGGACCATTTTTGGTGAAAAACTACTTCATAGAGATTTTAGTCGTTTGTACAGTATTTGAATATTTTTTCCCATTTTGAGAACGAATTGGTTTTAGAGCGTTGAGTAAATTCCAACATTTTTTGATATTTTGCCTGCTTCTTCCGCAGAAATTCGTACGGTCTTTTCTTCACTCTATTCCAGGAGCCAAAAATCCATTCACGAATAAGATAAAGGCGATAATTATTTCTATCTTTTCATTTAATTCTGCTGTCTCTGAAACCGATAAGGTATGATTTAGGATCTTGTAGTATTTTATATTGGGATCGTGTCTTATATGGCTTGAATATTCGAGAAAGATGTTCTTGAAGAGTATTTTTTGCCTTCTCGAAGTTTAGTTCTTGAAGACTGGAAATAACTATAAGAGGGGTAAATGAAGCAGACAGAGACCGTAAAAACTTTGACTTATTTTCGGTCTTTCTCATCCACGAGTCGCAAGTAGAGAAATCTCTTACGATGGAAAGGGCTTACGTGGTTTTCAAATATTATATCCATTTCTTAAATATCAAAAAATCCAGTTTTGTTTCAATTACTACAGTCGATATCTTGGATAATTTGTATAATAAAAAAACCTGTTTAATTCTTCTCAAAGTTCTCCTGTGGCCTTACTGTCATCGTTGACAAATATTTTAGTTTCTGATGCGACAGTACTAGCTATAAACAGAAATTTATTACCTTTTGAAACGTTATTTGTGAGGATTTGAGAATCATTTTCATCTATTGCAGCGGGTAGGCTTGCTGTCTCGGGCTTAATCCAAGAAAATTGATGGATTGAGGTATTTAGGTGCTCAAGCGGGTCGGTATTATAATGCGGAAGCTAACAGCTAGCCACAGAGGGGTTTAAATGTGAGGTGATTTAATATATGAAAGATATGTTCGGTTGTGGCCCGGAATATCCTACAGGGTGCCCAGTAATACCTCAGAAGTGATAGTCCGAGAGAGCCAGACTGCAGGTTCCCGGTAAGGCACTACGGGCTGCTATTCCCCTTTTGCGAGTTATTCGGGTAGAATCAACGACTCCCATCAGCAATAACTTTGTGTTAACCGCACTGTAGCGAGCAGCATAGGCAGGGATCCATAGAGCATTTGATACGCAACTTTGCGATGCTAAGTGCCATGTAAGGAGTAGAAAGGGTACCCACCGAAACGTTAGTGTTTCCACTGCCTGTCTCCCTCTTCCGGTATCGGAGAGGGCACTTGCGTTATCATACGCTTTATTAACCGGATTTAGTACTCTACGCGACCAACTGCAGTGTAGGCTCGTACGCAAACACACTAATAAATAAACATCCCTTAAGGAACAGTTGACCATATTTTTCATGCATTAAAAACACCCCAAATTTCCCACTAAAAATAATGCTTGTGCGCAGGGGTGCTCCTCTATAGCGTGTACGGTAATCATCTATACGTCATAGTTTATTAAATCCACTATTGCAATCTAGCCAATCATGTGGCTTTCGTTAAAAACTTTACACGATTTGTCATATCTGACATATCTGGAAAGACTCGTTGAAATAATATCAGTGGTGTATAGATGTGCAACACAGCAGAGTTTTTTAAAAACTTTAAACAGGGTGGCTAGTGTCTATTGGACCGTTGTCCTCATATGAGGACTACTTTTAGCACTTCTTTTTCAATACAAATTTTTTTTACCTCAGCGCATTTCTTGTCCCTCCGCATTAGTTCATGAGTGTAGATGGCCGATCAAAACAAACTTTTCAAGATTGTTGACCTCGGTGAAGGCTAGACCAATTTTCCCTCACCAGCTTCCGCTCTTCGCAAGAAGTTGTGAAAACGACTTCATTTTGGAAGGTAAAATAGTTCGTATTATCGTGGGGGGTTTCAGAAACGAGGGCGCATGTACAGTAAAAATTACTGTACTGTAACTAAACATAAAAAACCTTTTTTCCAGTAAAAATTTCGGGCTTCCAAAACATTTTCCTTTCCAAAATGTAACGGAAATTGTCCTCATATGAGGACAAAGTGTGCCTCATATGAGGACAGTGCGTGGTCGGATAGACACTAGACTATGCATGTTGCGAGGGACGACAAGCTACGATGGATTGAAGTAAACTTCTCTTGCGCATTGCAGTACAGTCCAGTCCAGTCCAGTACAGTGCAGTACTGTACTGTACTGTACTGTACTGTACTGTATTTACATATGTATGCTCTGCGGTACTTCAAATTGGTACAGCAGTACAGTACTGTGCAGTACAGTGCGGTCCTTGGTTTATGTTAATTTCGAATATGAACTATACAGTACAGTACAGTATAGTTATGAAGGCAATTTGCTTTGTTGTTCGATGTCGTCATACACTATGTTGATACTTGACCAAAATACTATAAAACGCGAACTGCCAAGTTAATCTAACATCATTCCCAGCGGATTCGCCGATGCCCGGCTCGGCAGCAGCGCAGCAGCGCTGGCTTTGCACATCTTTACACCAAACTGCGCAACTAGTCCATCTCGCCATATTCCAATCCCTCCATCGCCCCCCTCTCTGCTTGTGTCATCAGATGTATGGTATCTGCGGCAACCAGCTCCCGTACACAAGGCATTCAGAGCTCACCTTCCCGGTAATTCAACGCTGCAATATGAGCACCACTGCAGAGGTTTATCCATCCAAACCAAAGCAAATCGTTCAGTGCAGAGCCTACGTAATTTGCAATATGTTCTCCATATGCTAGGTGCGACCAACGTGACGTGAGTGGGCCACGAAGACGTGATCATGTCACATACCTCATTTGTATCCTCATATGCTGAGCCCTTTTGGCTATCCAATACAACCAGACTACCTCACCACTCGTCAATCCTCTATAGACACCTCCTCCCCACACTGCCACAGTATAAAAACTCCAGCACCAACTCCTCATCCCCCCCAAGCGTACGCCACCGCGTATCCGATCTCAGTCGATTTCATAACCTTGATCACTGTCTCTTAGGTGGCGGTGCTGGTACTGTCATTTCAACACCGACTACAACCTGCCATCAAACCACTTTCCACTCAATTATCATGTCCACGCTTTCTGAGAGAGGCCGTCTATGCTATAGACCTATGGCCGAATACCTCATCAAATCCTTTGAAGCTTGGAAGGACGAGTACAACAAGGAAACCAACCCAGACGGCTATGTCAATCTATCCGTAGCAGAAAACCTTCTTTCCCTCCCCGATGTCGCCGAACAGCTTTCCAACGCCCCTCCAGTCCTCCCGAGAATCTAACCTATGGAAACCCGGAACACTTTACCGCAGTCATCGCAAAATTCCTACAGAAGCATATCCTTCGCCGCTCCGTCAATCCAAACCATGTCTCAATCATGAACGGTGGCACCTCTGTTTTGGATACCCTTGCCACTGTATTATGTGATGCTGGGACCAAGTTTTGGTAACTGGCCCCGGATACAGGGGTTTAGAGCTTGATGTTGGTGGACGCGCGAATGCCGAGATTGTTGCCGCATGCCTTGAAGGCGAGGGGCACGAGGAGCATGACCCCGTCATGTCTGTCGACGCCTTGGAGAAAGCCTGGCTGAAAGAGGGGGGTCACAATTCGCGCATCCGCATGGCCATTATTTGCTCCCCCAACAATCCCACAGGGGAGGTTTTGAGCAGCGATGTTATCATGGAAATCGCGCAGTGGGCCATTGAAAGAAAGGTGCATGTCATTTTCGACGAGGTTTACGCGCGAAGTGTGTACAGCGAGACGGCAAAGTTCGTGTCTGTTTTGGATGTGATGGACGGCAAGTTGGGCGACTATGTGCACATCGTGTGGTCGTTTTCCAAGGACTTGTGCGTATCGGGTTGCAGAGTCGGTGTCATGTATTCGCAGAACCCGGAGCTGATGCGCAGTGTGAGTGCGTTTCTGGCGTTTTTCTCGATGACCTCACGCCACACGCAGTGGGCGCTGGAGCACCTTGTGACGGATGACGAGTGGTTGGAGGAGTATTTTGAAAGGAATAGGGTGCGATTGGCAGGGGCCTACAAGAGGGTTACGGGTATTTTGGAAGGCATGGGCATTCCGTATATGAAGGCTGAGGCGGGGTTCTTCGTGTGGGTGGATCTTCGCAAGTGGATGAATGGCAGTACGGCCGAGGCCGAGATGGAACTCTGGAAGCGTCTTCTCGACGCCAAGGTGTTGCTGACACCTTCAAGTCAAGCATTTGCACATCGTTATGGGTACTTCCGTGTGTGCTTCGCGTCAGTGGAGCCAGAAGCGTTGGAAGTTGGGTGGCGGCGAGTGGCCAGTGTGTTTGGCAGCATTGACGACTGAATTTGGCGCACGGAGGGGTGTTCATCCACATACTATTCCGTAGATTTCTGTATTCCAATGCCATTTAACAGGAGTTTGGACAGATTAGTTTTATGTAGCCAATCGTCTTCGATGAAAAAATCGACAATGTTATGCTTCATTCCGAACTTTGCTTTTGCGGACAACCTTCCTACACATGTAGGACGAAACCGCAGCAACGACTCACGCGTTCACGGACCTCGCATTTAGACAGCGCTTTCCATGCTCCGTACGATTACGTCACCACTAGCACTGGTGCCGATCCGCATCAACGACGAAGCCCTCTTTCCAACCAACTTAGATGCATCCGTTTGGACTCTACTCCTATGTTTGATCTTGTCCACAATATCCTTCACCATCGTAGTCGCCTTCAGTCACCGCGCACAGACATTCTTTACTTACTATCACTGGCTCAACCTTCCTTCTTCCCTCTTCCCCCGAACAAACTTCAGCTCTGGGGTCTCGCAAATTCTGCCAGACAAATAACGCATCTGCATCTCTGCGGATGGCATCTAATTCCCCTGGACCGCCCTTTCTTACACCCAACGACGCAAACTTTGATGCCTTTCTCAGACATCCAGCTCAACGTGTCATTATTTTCTTCCACGGTGCTTCTGGCTCCCGAGCATTTCCCACGAGACGTGTACACTTGATCCGCCTTCTCTCGTCTCATTTTGATGCACACGTCATTGCCTTTGATTACTCAGGTTTTGCCGACTCTGGTTCACAGCCGAGCGAGAGAGCCATATTCTCCGATGCGAGACTCGTACATGAATGGGTAGAGAGACGAATTGAGGATGACACTGACGTTATAGTGTACGGTCAGAGCTTGGGACATTCCCAGCGATTCATCTGGCCGCATATCTGACTGATCGTTGCAGCCGATCTCCGCGGCGCGGCACTAACGTAATCATTCTAGATGCCGCGCCTGCATCGCTTCAAAGCCTTGCCATGTCACATCCTGTCGGTATTCCGTTGCGAATACTGCCATTTCGGCGTAGATTCCTGCAAAGGTTTCTAAAGGAAAAGTTGGACTCCGAGGCATGTATGTGCAAAGTGCAACTACCAGTACTTCTCCTCCATGGCGAAAACGACTGGATGGTACCAATGGGGCAGGCGAGAAGACTGTACGAGGCTGGAGTAGAGGGTGGCAACAAGAATATCGACCTAGTCGCCATGAAGGATTGCGGTCATAGCGATGTCAACGCTTCCCCTGAACTTCTAGTGGTGTTGGAGAGATTTTTTGCAAAGCATCTCCAAAACCATCCGACTATTCTTACTTGAAAAGCCTGCTCATTAGCTTTTCATTGGTATTCTAGATTAGGCATAGTATTTGCAAGGTCAAGTGCATGTAGACCGCGTACAACAGATAAGTGCAGTAGTGAGCTTCACGACTCCATGCCATCCTTTGCCATGAACGAAATGTATCACACAGGTTCGCTATCGCCAATAAGCTCTGATAGTTGGGGAAAACCGTCTCTGCTTTCCACGACGGTGGCGGCTTTCCGCTGCTTATACTAGCTTGAAAGTCAAGTACCGCACGCAAGTTGTCTGCACCGCTATCGCATTGAAGTATCTAACTGGTGTAAAAGCTTGCTAACAAGAGCACACCTGGCGTGGCGTGGACCTTTCTGTGCTGTTTTAAGTTGAAATGTGCTATGCTCCTCGCAGACGTGGCGCATCAGTTCATTTATTCACATGGATACTCATAGGTCAGTTTGGGAGGTCTACGTGCCCAACCCAAACACAACCGTATACACAGAGACGCGCCACTATACGTCATCATCGCACTCCATTCACCTTTGCTAATGTCCAGTTACTCTGTTTTTAACAAGTTGCTCATCTGCAGTCCACATTCAGAAGAACCTTGACAGGCTCAGAACCCTGTATCAGACCCCTCATCATCGTCATCGTTTGACACTGCAAACCGTCTCCTTTTCGGAGCTCGCGATTCTCCCCCCTCGCCCTCAAAGCCGTCTCCTGATGAGAGCTTTGCACCATTTTGGTCGTCGCGAGAATCGTTTTCGCCACCATCGGAATATTCACTGCCTGAATCGATTGATTCTTTCTTAACTATCTTCTGTGCTTTCTTTTCTTTCTTTGAGGGCTTCTCATCCTCTCCAACTTGTTCTCTCTTTTTACGTTTAGACTTTGACTTCTTTTGCGACGTCGGAGCTCCATCTGCGTCTTCCACGTCGTCCTCATCCATTACTGCCTCCTCGGCCTTCATCTGGAGTTCGCGTTCATATTCTTCCTCGTATTTCTCCTTCTTTAACTTAGACTCCTCAAAAGCCCTTCGCAATTCTTCTTCCTTTTTCAAACGTGCTTGCTCCGCCTGAAGTTCAAGCTGTTCCTGTCTTTTCTTTCGTTTCTCAAGGATCTCAAGACTCTCATTCCTCCTTTCTTGTCTCCTCTCCTCAGCCAGGATTGCATTCCGAAGCTTCACGTCATGTGATTTTGCTTGTTGCCGAACATACCGCTCCAGCGCATGTGCCAGACTCCTGTCCACGCGAGATCTCGAAACGGGATCATTCCCCTCACGAGACAGCATCATACTCTTTAAGAATGCTTGTCTGCTTCCTTCAAATTCCACCTTCGCAAGTTGCATCTCCTCAAGCATACTTGAGGCATTTGCAACTCGGACCGTGGCTGACTCCAGCAAAGCTTGACCGAGATTGAACCAGGAAACTGGGCTCATCGGGACAAGATGTATCAACTTGGTCAGAATATCTGCAGACTCTCTGAACTCACGGGCTTCAAACTGGGCCCATGCGGTGTATAAGAGAAGTTCGCAATATGAGTTGAACTCGGATTTTCCTCCGCGCAGTGGAGTAGCTTCGAGTGCATCTCGATACAGTTTGTCTGCTTGTTCGAAGAGAGCTCGTGATGATGCGACCGCCTTGGGACTAGGGCGTCCCGTCATTTTTGCGGAGTCGCTAATTGCCCGATGCCCTAGATGAACTTGAGTATGAGCAAGGTTCACTTTCGCGGTCTTAGTTGTGTACGGTCCTGCTCCAGCAGCAGTGAACGCGTCCCGGGCTTCAGACATCATTTTTGACTCGGCAAAGTACACTCCAACGCCATTCGCTGCGTATGAGTTTCGCTTGCTTCGCTTCAAAATGTTGATCAATGGAGTTCCAATGTGGTTCACTAGAAATCTTGCCTTGCGATCTTGATCCAAACTGTCCAGGAAGCGATGCATAAAACTGGAAAAGGATAGTGCGAGATAATCGCCATCATGACGATTAGCTTCGAGCACCTCCTGTGCCTGCTTGTACTTTTTTGTTTTGTGTATAGTTCACTGAGAACGGCAGCAGCAATGCATTTGGTTATCGGCGAATCCATCGCTTCTTTCAAAAGTGATTCTGCTTCATCTGCTCTCTTTCATCCTTCATTGCAATGATTGCAATTCGAGTGATGGCCTCGTAGTAGTGAGGATGCCCTTTCGCATGCCGCGAAAAATCTTCTCTGCTTTTGTTACGTCCCCGTCCAATTCCGCAAGGCGTCCTTCATTGTAATCAATGGTCTTGCAGTCGGATGCAAACGAGGCATCAATCTTCGTAGATGCAATCCTCTTGGCTTCTGCAACATCTCCCAATCGTGCCAAAAGAGACGCCATGTTGTTCCATATTTCTGGATCTACTGGTAACTCTTCCTCCTCCAATGCCTTCACAGCCTCACGATATGCGTTCAGCGCAATCTGAGGCGAGACATCTTCAACCAAACTTCCATACACCAGTTGGGCTGGGACATCCTTCTTCGCGCCCTCGTTCTCCGCCAGTCCCTTCTTAAGGAGCGAAACGGCCCTGTGATACATTTCACTACCTCTAGATCTCCCACGCTTCAAACCTACCAAGACCTTCCTGCCTAACAAGACCCCTAAAGCGCGCATCGCAATGCCACAGCGATCATGGGACTCTTTGACAATCTTCTCCAAACACTCCTGCGCCATGGCCTCATCATCCTTTCTGCCTGATGAAAGCTTGAGAAGCCCCAGCCTCAAAAAAGCCCCGCTGTTTACAGTTTCATCAGAAGGAGTACCCACCGAGCTATTCATTTTGGCAGACACACCCTCTGAGGAATCTGCCATCCGCTTAATCTCCTCAAATCCTCGGACAGCCTCGTCAATCTTGCCCAAATGATGCTGCGCTCGTGCCAATTGAAACAACGCAGTAATCTTGATGCCTGAGCGAATTCCTGCAAACATGCCGCCGATTGAAACTCCAAAAGAGCCCTGACTGCAGTGGTCGACAGCCTTTTTCGCCATTCGCTCCGCTGTCACGAAATCGCCACCAAAAAAGTGCAGCTCTGCAATCAAAGCCAAGATTCGAGGATCTCGATCGCCACCACATTCAACATAGGCCTCTCTCAACGCAGCGACCATTTGCTCCACAGATCCTCCTTCCTTGTCCGCGTCCTCAATGAGGGCGACCAGATAAAGGGCCTCCAATCTCTCATATTTGACGCTAGCCACAGCCCTGACAGCTCTACGGGCGACATTTCTGGCGGCCTTTAACCGGCCCTCCTTAAATAGGGCATAAGCCAATCCCGTCCATACACCCCCAGGGCAAATGTTTGTTCTAAGGGCAGAAACCAAGAGAGAAACGACATCTCGCTTGCCTTCTACCCTTCCGCGATTCAAATGAAGGGCAGCTAGCCCCATAGATCCCAGAACCAATGTCTTATCCCTTGCATTATCAAACCAACTTATGGCGCTGCTCTTGCCAGCGTGAAATTCTGCCCATCCCCTTGCGGCCCAGATACTGGGATCATCGAGATCAATCTTATCGGCCCTCGAAAAGACATCTGCAGCCTTTCTCAATTTCTCTGTTCGGGTTGATTCATGGGTCTCACGCTCTGCAGCCATGATATGGGCGCCTGCCAAAGCGGCGAGCAAATCTAATCTTGTACACTTTGCGACGGAAGAATCGTTGATATCGTCTGCGGCACGAAGAATGGAATCGACATTATCGGAAGTGGCCTCTTCAAGAACGGTGATGGCGGCGTCCCACATTCCCTCGCGGAAGTAGGCGAAAGCGACGTCGCGCCAGTTGGCTCTTGGCGCGGTTTCGACCTTGAGTAGATAGATGAGATCATAGGGATTGGAGGAGGAAGGGGGGTTTGATGACGACATACTCGTTATCATCACCTTGGAGTCGAACATGGATCGGGATGAGCGGGGAAGCAGAAGGAGGGGTAGAGGAAGCAGGTTTGGGAGACATTGTAGAGGAAGGTTTTGGGGAGAGTGGTTAGTGGAGGTTAGTATGCTGGACTGTGAGTCGCGGTCATGACCTAGCGGAGGCAAGTTTTAAGTGAGGAATGGTAGCATACAAAGTCAAAGCTTAGTTTGGTAGGGAGGCTTTGAGCGAGACAGAGATGATGAGCCAAGAGTGCGTGCGGTGTGGGTGTGTGATAATATATGGACAATTATCCATAAACAAGAGGCGCTTCCCCGTCGAAAAGTTTGGAAAATTACGATTTGCTTCGAAAAAGTGTGCATATACAAGGCTTGGAATCAAGGCGCTGTTGGTGAAAACTATTCCATTTACAGCCAAGGTTGCACTTAACGGGGGAAAAGAAAGTATACTGCGTAGTCCGCCGTTGAAACAGACAATTAGGGGAAAAAAAAAAGATTTGCCATTTGGAATCCGGATCCGCACTCGTTACTGTACTGTACTGTTCTGTTCTCTACATCACTGTAATGCCTGCTGGTTTTTTGTACTTGTACTTGTACAGCGTGTCCACGTGTGCATCCATTGTTGGTATTTTCGTGAGTTATACAGTACAGTAGATCTTCCCCTTCGTCAAGCCCTGCTTGCATTGACCGTCCACCCTCCAAACCCTTCGCGTCCAATCCTTCACCTTCAATTATCCCACTGGCCAGCACTTCATCGTCCCAAATATCCCTCTACATCCCCAAGTTCTGTTACTCTATTCGACAATCCGAAAAACACGTTTGCTAATGCCCCAACCGCACTACATCCATGTCAATCAGTTCGTACAAATATGAACATACCCAGTTTTCAACCATTTCGACCTCAAGCCGCAGTCCCTTCTCGGCCTGAGAACAGACTCCAATACTTAAATGTGTTGCATCAACATAAAATTTTGCTGGTCAATTGATCAAAACTAGCTTACCAAAGTCAAAGATTACATCTGCACTGCGCGCCACAAAGCCCTGTAAATTTAGTTCGTCGTTATCACCCGCCGTAGGCCGTATAATTTGCCACCTTCAGGCACTCAGAGACGATTTCAACTGCAAACTCGCCATTTCAAACGCTCAAAATCCAGACACCTCCATAACTACCGCCATTATTCCACCACTCATCTTTCACCAAACATGTCCAGAAACCAATCCAAACCCCCAGAACCCCGTTCCCCTCATCGCCGTTGCCATCGTTAGTCATATTTTCCATTTGAAACTTAACCTTGCATAATCAAATGCATTCATCAAACTCCATTCTGATTCCCACCTGCGCCATCATTATTTTAAATGGAACCTGCGAAAGCTACCTCCTTCAAACCTGGCAAACCTACCTCCATCCAATCTCGTTTTCACAACTTGACATAAACATTTTCCACTTTCCTAGCAATTACCGTGCAATCACATGCTTATTCCTCATCCGTGCCAAACTTTGCATTCCCCACGTGCATGTAAGAAATGCGTCAAGGTAAATGCTGTCAAACAAGTCAGCCACATTTTACCAGCACCTCGAGTGATATCACAATGTGCAGAACGATTGCTCTACTTAAGCGGAACCTTTTCGCTATGCTGCATGCACATCCACCCGCAAGCCACCACCGTCTTCACCAACACTCAAACTCCGCAACTACCATCCTTTGTTGTTTCTAACTCCCCCCCCTCTAACCCCAAAAATCTCCTCTACGTACTATGTTTTTCATAACACCTAGCAACCTTTCCACTCCTCCATCCCCTCAGCCCGCACCATCCCCCAACACCCCCCCCACCAAGGCTGCATAGGAAATCTACAAAAGACCCGCAAACGGCGCTCCTCCCTCCAAGGCCCCTTCACCTCATCCGCAGACTTTCGTCATGCTCTAATCAATGGAACCACGCTCCGCAGTGGACCAATCCCTATCATGGATGTGAACGGAAAGCGTCGCCGCTTCTATGAGATCCCTATGGACGGCAACTGTGGCTTCAGTGCAGTGGCACGGGGATTGGTGGCGTTGGGGATACTGAGTGGGACAGAGGCAAACAGCCAGGGGGTGCGCCGACGGGTCATGCAACATGTGCAGGAGGAGGAGTGGTTTTATGCAGAGAAGGTAGCGGAGTGGTACATGTGGGAAAACGAGGGGTGCTCAGAGGATGAAGCGTGGGGAGTTGGAGTTGGGAGTGTTGAAAGGTTTGTACGGGTAGTGGGGCGGGAGGGAATGAATGGGCATTGGTTGGGGGTATGTGGGGGAATTGGAATTTGTGGCGGTGTGTCGGACGTTTGGGGTGAACGTTGAGGTGTTTACTTATTGCACACTGAAACAGGGGGTGGTGAGGTATAGGGATCATAATGTTGGGGGGTAGGAACTGTGTCGGTGTTGTTTACGGGGATTGCAAGGAGGGGTCACTTTGATCTGCTTTTGCCACAAATGGCCGTCTTGGAGAAGGTTGGGAGGTGGTCGAGAAGGGTTAGGAGAGGTTTGGCAGGTAGATGAAGGTCGGTGTTCAAACTAGTACAGCAGACGGGTAGCCTGCTTGGTATTGTAAGGTGTGAGGTATAAGGCCTTGGTGGAATAGGAGATAGGGCATTGTAAGTAGCCAAGGAGAGAAATTGGAAATGTGAGACTCTGAACAGGGGCTTGTCTGGACAAAGGATGAAAGAGCAGACTGGAAGTGAATGGATCTTTGATCTGGAGTTTGTTGCCGTTGGTAATGGGTCGTGTCGGTTTTCACAAATGAACTGCCATCGAGAATGTAAGGTTGCTTGTCCTCGACTATCTTCCTTCACTGAGGGTGAAAGGATTTAAACCTTCACGTTTCCTGTTTTCCACGGCCGGCATATATATTGCTCACTACGAAAATTACGCAACAACAATTCTACCATATTCGAAAATCCTTCAAGATCTCCCTTACCGCATTTTGGCGTACGTCGGAATGTCAAACCTGTTCCAATTGACGCCACATTCTATCAAAATTGGGTGCCGATATACCTTGTCTGTGCTCTTCAAAACTACTACCAACTTACTCCATGTACGTTCTCCTGACGAATCATTCTTCACTTCGTGAATCCTCCCCCTTAGAAGCTTAAGACCACTGCTGCAAGTCGAAAGGTTTCAGCAATCTACAATTTATTGCACATAGCGCTTTTGTCCTACGCCAACTCTAATCCCGCCGAAGTCCAAGCCCCAAATTTTACAATCCCGAGCAAGCCTCCTGTCCGCAGTATTAGCTTGAACACCAGCCTCTAACCACCAACCACCTCCCTTTTAACGCCTCTACACCACCTCCTGAACTTCTGCAGGACCGCGACTTCAACCAGTGTCCCTGCCTTGCCATCCCTGTAGATAAAACTGCTACAGTCCCCCCCAAGATTATAATCCCTATACCTCACCACCCCCTGTTTCAGTGTGCAATAAGTAAGCACCTCAACGTTCACCCCAAACGTCCGACACACCGCCACAAATTCCAATTCCCCCCACATACCCCCAAACCAATGCCCATTCATTCCCTCCCGCCCAACTACCCGTACAAACCTTTCCACACTCCTAACTCCAACTCCCCACGCTTCATCCTCTGAGCACCCCTCGTTCTCGCACATGTACCACTCCGCCACCTTCTCTGCATAAAACCACTCCTCCGGTTGGTTCGTTACATTAATGTATTCCCTGGATCTACTCGCTGTCCGGTCTGCTCCCGCCGCTCGGCTGACATCGCACCCGTCTTAGATCCAAGTGGTCAACACGCGTTGACCTGCAAATACGAAGACGGAATGACTCGTCGTCATCACATCCTCCGCGACGTTCTTGCCCGCTACTGCAAGGAAGTTGGGATCGTCGCCCTCGTCGAACATCCGCTCCTCTACCAGTTTCCCAACCCATCTGGGCATTCGGAGTCCCCCGCGCTAAGAATGGACATTTACATACCCGCTGCATACGGGCTTCACAGTACCGATATCGCTGTCGACGTTACTGTTGCCCACCCCTCCGCACGCCACCACATTTCGCCAAGTACGGTTACCGCAGGCGCTGCAGCAACACTCGCAGAGCGCGAGAAACATCGTCATTACGGCACTTACTGCAACCAAAACGATATCCTCCTCTCCCCCGTCGGGATTGATATCTATGGCGCCTTGGGCGACGACGGCAAGGGTTTTTTCCGCCGCCTTGCTTCCTTCGCTGCTTCCCGTCGCGGTTCCTCCCCTCAACAGGAGCTCCGCGACTTCGTTACCCGTTTTGCATTTAGTCTCCAAATAATGCAGGCGCGACAGGTTTCTACCCGCCGCCCGCATCCGTAGTTAATTTATGAATACCCTCCGCACGCTTCTGTGCGACATTGTACAACCAATAAAGATTTACCACCATCCTTCTGCACATGTGGCATCACCCGTCGGCGCACCTCCCAGCCATTTGCTTCCGTTCAAGTAAGTGTGCCGCGTAGGGTCATCCCCCTTGCTACTGCATGGAACCCACAGTTGCTGTCCATAGGAATCTGAAAGAGGCGGTGACGCTTTCCTCTGAGATCAATTACGGGGATTGCCTATCCGCAGAATATATTTCCATTGACGAGGGCAAAACGGAAGTTCGCTGGAGAAGGGAATAGTCGGTCGAGAGGCGAGCAGCCTCTCTGGGGCTTTTTGAATATTTCTGTTACATCCTTGACAGGTAGGAGCTTGAGGAGGGGATGTGGGATAGGAGGAGCGAGGGCTGGAGGGGCCGGCAATGGATGTAAAACCCATTATATGTGTGGAGAAGTCGGGAGCGGATGGCGATATATAAGGGTAGAGGAAGAGTGCGGAACGGTTTTCTCCTTGTTAAGGAAAGTGGCATCCTGTGCCTGAAACTGCCTTGGTCCCGGAACAGGTCCCCTTAAGTACATCTTTTTCCATGCTCTAATCATAGCATTTTCCCGTCGTGGTAGACTTTTCCTGAGATCTCTGACAGCAATCATTGGCAATCGCCTCTCAAATTCGAGGTGAGGATGAAATGATTTGCACGAAGCGGAGTAGAAGCCTCTGATTCCATTTTAATGTAATCAGAGGCTTTCAGTCCGTCTCGAAACTGTTGGATGCTTGTTGCCAGGCGGAACAAATTGTATCTGCAACCTTTCCGAGGTGTTTTTTTGTGAGTAATGGATGCGAATGGTACTGGTGCTGAGTGTTTTCTACGAGGAATTAGTTTAGGCGCAGCTTGGAGGGGAGGAGTTCACAGGATTGTGACGGGAGAGCGAACAGAATGATGGCTTCTGAATGCAGATGATACTGTAGATCAACCACTCTGGTTCCGGTTCTTCCGGTTTTCGCCACAGGTAACCTTTTATTCAAATGCATTATCAGAGGGCCTTACGACTCCTACTGGACCTACTGGGGGGCAACAGCGCTGAAATTGCGCTGGTTGATCTAACGGCAGTATAAAGTTTCACAAATGCTGACACCGTTGTTCGGAGCGCGCAAAACTCCGTGACGGCAGATTTTCCCTGCCTCGCGGCGGTGCAATTTGCGATATCCTGGAGGAGCTGGAGGCCGGAGATGTCGATCTGACCATAATCATCAACTACCAGGGGGCGCAGGTAAGGAATGTTTCTAGCATGAATGACATGAAGGATGGCATAATCATTCGACTACAAGTATGTATTGCAAGATATGCTTTTAGTTTTACTTATTCCCTAGCATTCCAGGTCCTTAAGTACTGTTGTCATGCTATCGACCGTACTGCTGACGTGTGTTGTCCTAGCTATCTCCTATTACATATGACTGGGGTGCGTTGTCATAGATTAAAAAGAATCAAAATTATAACGCCTTATTCAAGGAGGAAAAGGTTTGGGTGTTTTACTCTTGGAAGATATATCCGGTCTATCCCATGGTTTTCCAGACAACCTTATTCAAGTGACACTTCATCATGCGTATTAGTGATCACATCTCCGAATCTACTGATGTATAGTGGACAACAGCTCACCCTTGTTGTGTCGTCTCAATCTCAACATTCCCACTCGACACAACCTTTGTTCTTACAATATTCATTACGCCATGTTAGTAAGCCTCCTCAATTCTTCGAACTTTATCTTCCTTAAGTTCTTCGTTAAGATATCTGCGACCATCGCAGTGGTCGGTACATAATGAATGCTGACGTTCCCTTTTGCAACATTGTCGACTAGGAATTGGTATTTGATGTCAATATGCTTCGAAAAGTTTGTGCAAGTCGAGTTATAGGCATCTGCAAGGCATGCCTTATTGTCCTCACCGATGGAGATATCTAGTAGCTTCTTCACATCATCCGTACTCAACGCTTTCTTCAGTAACATGGCAAATTTTCTAAACCATAGAAGCTCTCGAATACAAAGTGCCAACGCAATAAATTAAACTTCCTTTGAGCTTTGTGCAACTACAGGTTGCTTCTCTGAGCGCCAACTCAATGGTCCTCCAGCCAACATAAAGATGTTACCACTGATCGACTTTCGACTTGGACGTTCTTGTGCCCAGTCTGAGTCCGAGTATGCTCCTAACTTGAGCTCACCACCAGCTCTGTAGCATAGCCCTAAATTCTTTGTCCCTTGAAGATATCTCAAGATATGCTTCCCAGCTGTCCATAGTGCGGTGCTTGGCTTATGCATGAAGCGAGCCAAATAGTTAGCTGCATAACTAATATCAGGTCGCACTGTGTTCGCTAAGAGCATAAGCGTTCCAACTAATTGTCTGTAAGGTGTGATATCTCTCAGCTCAGACCCAACGTTCTCCACCAAATCTAATCCAGAGGGTAGTGGTGTTGCAACAGTCTTACAGTCACTCATCTTGAAGTACTTTAGCATTCTTTCGATCATTAGCCTTATCTCCAATCGATATCCCAAGGAAGCGCATGATATTCCTCGACTCTCTGATCTCAAATCTATTTGAGAACTTTCCAACCATTTCATTCAGTCTTTCGTGTTCATTAGAAAAGATTAAAATGTCATCTACATAGGCCAATAGGAAAACGAAGTGATTCTTCATTTTCAACACATACAATGTTGAATCTGCCCCACTCTGCTCACATCCCATCTCGAGCAGGAACGTATTGAGATGAGCATTCCATTCCCGTGATGCCTGTTTTAGACCGTAGAGAGGCTTGCTTAAACGTTAGACATACGTCTCAAACTGCTCATTTTTGAATCCTTCAGGTTGTGCAACGTATATTTCCTCAGAGAGTAGTGCATTAACAAATGCATTCTTAACATCAATGAGTGTCCCCTTCCACCCATAGTGCACACTCAGTGCCAACATGAATCAAGGGAAAACACCTCTGAAAAATCAACCCCAGGTATCTGAGAGAAACCTTTCACAACCAATCGAGCATTATATCTCACAATGTTTCCCTAGCCATCTTGCTTCAGATCATATAACTACTTGGTCTGAATGACCATCTGGTCTTCAGGAAGTTCTACCAGTTCCCACGTTTTCAGTTTCTCTAGGGACTTAATCTCGAATTCCATTGCTTCATGCCATTTGGTCGCATCATCCCGACCCATAGCGTCCGAGTAACACCCTGGTACGCCCTCTGTAGCGTCATTGGTCTCTAGTAATACATGTGTCTGCTCTTAGCCATACCTCTGCGGTGGCTGTCCAGCTGTATTCCTCTCACTGTGGCGTATACCTGGATAATACGTCAGATCATCTAGATTGATGCCCTCATCCGGGATGTAGATATCATAATTATCATCACCTCTGAGATGCCTGTCATCATGACTGTCACCGTCATGTTCACTCATACTGCTACCGTCTGTTGTGGTCACGTTCGTCGGTTCTCTATCTGCACTTACTCTGTGTGCTGACTCTTGCACTGTCTTACTTTCTTCCCTGAGAGGTCATCCAAAACAGCTGCTGAGTCCGTGTTATCAAACTCCATCGCATTATCCTTCGATGGTGTAGTGCTGGCCATATTTCCTTCATCGAACCTCACATTTTTTGCCTCGATGACTCTCTTATCATCATTCATCAAGATCCTGTAGGCATCACCTCTGCAATACCCAACTAATATTCCTTCCTCTGCTCTACTGTCGAATTTTCCAGATCTCCTTTTGGAAGGCTTGATTACATAGGCTTTGGAGCCAAAAATTCGCAGGTGTCCGACATCAGGCTTCCTCCTGTGAATAGCTTCGAATGGTGTACAGTCTAGCTTGCAGCTACGCGGGACTAGACGGGAGACTAGACGGTTGCGGATGAAGCAAGCAGTATTCACTGCTTCCGCCCACAATTTAGGCTTTTTCATTGCGTCTGATAGCGAGAGCGTCCGAGACATATCCATCAATGATCTGTTCAACCTTTCCGCACACCCGTTTGATTCCGGTGAGTATGGGGTGGTTAGTTCGTGAACGATACCTCGTTGTTTCAGCCAGTTCTGAAATTTGGGACCAACATATTCCCCCCTGCCATCCGACCGAACCCACTTCACTAAGTTGTGGCCCGTGCTAACTAGCGTTTCTGTCTTACTGTTAGATAGTTTCTCGATCTCCTTGATCATTTCAATCACAGCATCACCAGCTTCGCTCTTCCTGTGGATGAATCTAACGAGAGAGTATCCACTATGCTCGTCGAGTGCAGTCACAAAATACTTAGCTTTTCCAAGTGACACCACCTTCATCGGTCCAACTAAATCTGTATGAATCCTTTCTACAGGTTTTGTAGTACATATAGCTGGTATTTTGTCTGGATTCCGCTTCCGGGGTAAGCGTGCTGAATTTCCAAGTGCGCAAGCTCTGCACACTTCCCTACTCATATCACCTATCTCGTCTCTGTTGATACCAGAGACATGAGGCAGCGACTGACAAAGTTGTTCATATCTGCAATGACCTAGCCGTTCATGCCACTGCTTCACCTTGTTACTCTTAGCCACTTGTGCTTCTCCATTGCATAATTTCATCAATAGTTCATACAAGCCATCCTGTGTCTCCGTTCCAAGCATCTTAACTTCATCTGATGGTTTATGGATGAGATCTACCCTTCCCATGCCCTTCGTAGCATGGTTTTCGTCAAAGAAAATCTTAAATTCGCGCTTTCGGGCTTGTGAAACATACACTAGGTTATAGAGGAGGTCTGGCACGTATGGCACATCGTGAAGGGTAACATGTTTTCATATACCATCTACCATAGTAAATATTTTCATTGTCCCAGACCCTTCCGATTTCATGATTTCCTGGTTTCCAACGATGATGCATCCATCAGCGCGAGTGAAGTTGCTGAAATTCTCTCGCTGGTTCGTCATATGGCGTGTTCCTCCTGAATCAAGAATCCACTTAATTTATTGACGCCTACCAGCCTTAGCTACAAACTTATCGTGCACTGTAACCATCATCGCAGTGCTGTGCTTACTTTGCTTCCTGTCGTTAGCATCACTACTACGACAATCTTTGGCCATATGCCCGTGTTTAAAGCACCTGAAACACGTTCTATTCTATTCCGATCTTCTCTATCATTCTTACCAGAATTGTTCCTTCTCTTCCTACAATTCTTAGATATGTGCCCCGTCTTGCCATATGTATAACACTTCTTTGCACATGTCATGCCGCGTATCACCAATGGAGACTAATCCTTTTCCCCATATTGGTTGATTCGTGACTCACGTACTATTAATTTTGACATTGCCATATGAAAGTTACAGTCGGAACTCATTAAATGTTCTGCCGTTACATCAAATTATCTAGGCAGGCGTCTCAATAATGCCCTTTTCTTCTCAATCTTAGATACGGTATGTCCTGTGTATTAAATTTCGCTGACTAACTCCAATATTATATTTGAATATTCCACGATACGTTCACCTTTGTTAAGCTGAATATTCTGTAGCATTATCAGCTTTACATCTAAGGCGGCCTCTTAAACCCCATGGAACATAGTCTCCAATGTAGTCCACGCCTCTGCTGGACATCTGATCTTGCGTACAGCTGCTTTGCGACTCTGACCAACCGAGGTCATAATGTATGCCAAAGCCAAATCACGTTTTTGGGCGTCACTGCTACTAATCACTGTCGACTCTTCTTCTCCGTCGACTATCCGGGACTCGGTTTCCCAAGAATTTACTACATACTTCAAAAGTCCTTTTCCTTTCAGGATTACTTCCATGTCGTTAGAAATTGAAAGCAGTTATCTGTAGACAGGTGAGTTACCCTGAACGTAAGCATTTCCATGTCTTCCGACGTTACTGTATAGAGAACAAAATCACTTACTCTGGACAACACCCAGTTGTTAACGAAGTCAAACACTTCGGATATTTTGTCTCTTAGAAATTAGTTGAAGTAGTCAGAACCAAAGATCTGGGCCCATAACCTATTGCAAGATATGTCTTTAGTTTTACTTATTCCCTAGCGATCCAGGTCCTTAAGTACTGTTGTCATGCTATCGACCGTACTGCTGATGTGTGTTGTCTTAGCTATCTCCTATTATATATGACTGGGGTGCGTTGTCATAGATTAAAAAGAATCAAAATTATAACGCCTTATTCAAGTGACACTTCATCATGCGTATTAGTGATCACATCTCCAAATCTACTGATGTATTGTGTACAACAGCTCACCCTTGTTGTGTCGTCTCAATCCAAACAGTATGAAAGAAAATTGTCGTTCCTGAATGGGAAATGTTGTATAATTCCATTCTCCTCCGTCGTAACTATGTTTATATTTATTTTTAGCGATTGTGGATGTGAAATCCTTATGTTAGTAGTGTAGGGAGAATCGAAGAAGAAATAATTACCTCTTCAAATGGGGGGGCACAGAGGGTTCGTCTAATGTCAATGAGAAGCTGGCTGATACTGAGACAGAGAGGGAGGCAGCCGGGGTGCTGCTAAAGGAACAGTAGAGACGATGGTAGTGGGTTTCAGAAAGTTGGGGGCAAAAGGTGTATGGAATCTCTCTGGATTCCCACAAGAATCCAGATGAGCCCCTATTTTATAGAAATTACGGCAGCTCTTCTAAACAACTCTCAGAGTTGTGCCTGCTAGGTAGAAAGGACTAGAAAGTAGAGCTGTAACTAGAAAGTAGAGCTGTAACTAAATAATAGTAATATCTAAAACATAAACAAATCGACGGCGTGGGGCTCCACGTCAAATAAAAATACTGTAGAAAAAACAAATACTCAACAATAAAACCGCTACGGTTACAAACAGCTTCTAGATTCTTCCAAGAGTGATGCACTTTCTCTGTTATACCACTGTGTAATATAGAATTGGAATAGAGACAGCGAACAAGTCTCTATTACACAGTGGTGTAACAGAGACATTGTTACACTATTCCCTTCACCGGACTATTGAAGTCCTCGTCAATGATACTGCAGGAGTATATTGTGTTTCCGAATATATTCTTGGAAAGCATCCGTTAGTACAGTAGATCCATCTTCCGTAATATCACAAAGTCCTTCGTTGGTTGCCACTACGCCTCATGACGTGGCACAACACGCATCAAAACCAAAAACTTGTAACCGCGTCCAACCTTTTTGTGAATCTAGATAAACTCAACCTCCTGTTCTGGTCCATCAGGCAGTTCAAACGGTGCAGGTGCAGGAGGAATGGGCAAAGCAATGTAATCGAGCTGCTCCAAATGTGGTGTGGTGTGAATGATATGAATGACTGGATCTAAAATGAGCAGGGAGATCCAGTCGAACAGCATTCTTACCAATTATCTCCTTAACCACAAATGGCCCATATCTGCGCGCACCAAGCTTGTTAGAATCCTGGGACCTAGAATAAACATCCGTAAACAACGAACGATTGATCCATAGCTTTGAACCAACTTTATAATCTGGAACCTTGTATCGACGTGAAGCATATGCAGCTTGCCGAGCTTTTGCCACTTTGTAGGCAAATTGCGCATCCTCAAGAGAAACCTTGAGCTTGGCACGAAAGTCGTCCAAACTCTGAAGAGGTATGCTGCTGCTAGCCAAGAAGTCCAATGACGGTTTAGGTGTCCATCCCAAGTCCAGCTCAAATGGTGACATACCCAGATCATCGCTCACAGCCGAGTTGTATGCAAATTCTGCAGAAGGAATCAGTTCATCCCAGTCATCCTGATGATAAAATCAATAGCAACGGAGATAGTTCTCGATCATCCTGTTCATAATCTCGGAAGCGCCATCTGTTTGTGGGTGTCTACTTGTAGACATTCTTAATTTCACTCCACAAAGATACATAAGTGTCTTTCAAAACTTTGAAATGAACTTGCTGTACCTATCTGAGGTCAAATCGTCCGGCAACCCGTGGTTCTTGAAGATGTTCGCGAAGAAGTCTCGGGCTGTGTCCTCAGCAGTATCAGATGTTTTGGATTTCAGAAAATGGACTCGACGAGTAAGTCGATCAACCCAAGTCGTGATCGCATCATGACAGCTCCTCATCAGGGGTACCTTCACAATGAAATCTGTGGCTAATGATCCCCATCTGCGGTCAGGCAATTCCAGTGACATTGGATCAGTCAAATTTTTTTGATTAGAGTCCTTACACTGCTGACAAGTGAAACATCCTTCACAATACTTTCGAACATCCCGTCTCTTATGTTTCCAATGGAATTTTTCTAATCTGGACAGTGTCTTCGCAAATTTAAAATGAACACCACATTTCGAGTCGTGAGCAATTTGCAGAATATCCGAAACTGACCTTCTTGGTACCCAAAACTTTCCATTGTAAAACAGCCTCAAGCCATCTTTTCGGAACATCGACAGATTTCTTTCAAGTTTCTGCTTCTGAACCATATCGTCTGGCCACTCTCCTTCTATGGCTTTTACCACTGGACCGAAGAACTAGTCGTCATCATACCGAGGAATGATCTGATCAACATCAAGGTAGGGAACGTCAACGTCATTCACATAGACGTCACTATCTCCTCTCGTCACCTGTGGAGCTCGGGATAATGAGTTTCCGAAGACGTGAATTATTCCAGGCTTCAGTGTGATGGGAAAGATTCCGAAGTTACCGAGAGTTTCCAACCAACGTGCTTCTTTCCGACTCAGTTTTGGATTTGTGAAGAAGTTCTTAAGCACCTGGTTTTATGTGAAAA
Source organism: Kappaphycus alvarezii (assembly GCA_002205965.3). NCBI lineage: Eukaryota > Rhodophyta > Florideophyceae > Gigartinales > Solieriaceae > Kappaphycus > Kappaphycus alvarezii. The sequence goes on along the minus strand of NADL03000699.1, from coordinate 766,279 downwards.
TCTCAAATTCAGAACCTTCAAGATAGCACCTGAATCTTCCCAGAAAATTAATCAAAGCCAGGAGCTCTCTGTCATTTGCAGTGTAGTCTGACTCAGTTGGTGAAAGATTCTTTGAATAGAAAGAAATTACACGATCACTTCCATTTTCATCCAACTGTGTTAGAGTTCCACCGACAGCGAGCTGTGAAGCATCTACATGACCACGAAATGGCTTTTCCCAATTAGTAGCCACTAAGATTGGAGCCAATGTCATCGCTTTCTTTAGCTTCTGGAAAGCTTCATCACACTGTTGATCCCATTTCACTATACCTCGACCTTTCTTTGTCAGATCTGTGAAAGGTGCAGCAATTGCAGAGAACTTCGGAATTAGTCCATGGAAAAACTGTATTAGACCTAAGAAACTTCTCAACTTCGTTAGAGATTCAGGCTTCGGCCAAGTTTTTAGGACTTCGACCTTCTCAGGATTGACAAGAATGCTGTCCTTCCCGACTATTAAACCCAAAAACTCCAGCTCAGTCTGAAAGGAAGAGCATTTCTTCGGAGAGATGTACGCCTTGTGATCCTTAAGTCTATTTAATGCAATTTCCAGATGTTCGTAATGTTCTTCCTCACTCTTACTGAATATAAGAAGATCATCCATATAGACAACCAAGAAGACATCGATGCAATCATAGAAGATCTGGTTCATCAAAGTTTGGAACGTAGAAAGAGCGTTGCAAAGTCCCATTGGGATAACAAGATACCCAAATTGCCCATACTTTGTATTGAACGCAGTCTTTTCGATGTCCTCTGGTTTCACCCTTATCTGATGGAATCTCGTTTTCAGATCCAGCTTGGAGAAAAACCTCGCATCGCCAAGTCGACCGAACATTTCATCAGAACGAGGGATTGGAGCATTATTCTTTTTGGTGATGCGATTCAAAGCGCGATAATCGACAACACCTCTAAGTTTTCCATCCTTTTCTTTCACTAGAAAAGTGGTGCTTCGTATGGTGATTTACTGGAACTGATCTTCCCTTTCCTAAAGAGACTCGACGTACTCTTTTGATGCCCTAAGTTCGGATGGAGACAACTGGAATAAAGGTCGATGAGGTGCCTTTGCTCCTTCCTCCACTTTGATCCCATGATCAACTGATCGAATCGGAGGAAGCCCTCTCGGCAATTCATCCTGAAAGACCTCTTGAAAATTATCCAGGAATCTGCTCAGTCTTCCATCGAACTGTGAATCTGTCACTCCTCTCTTACTTTGAACTTCAAGTAACTGAAATACTTCGAAGTCACTCCCATGCCTCAGCATTCGTCTAAATTTCTTCACTCCCAAACTGGACACATCAATACGATTTTCGTCACTTGGATCAATCACTGGAATGGAAGCATCTTTCACCATCACAATCCGTTTCCAATAGTCGACAAGTGGATTTTGGGCAACATGCCACGGCATTACCAACAGAACATCATACCTGGTTTGGGACACAGCCCAACTAGAAGTATAAGTATGTTCGCCTAGCTTAATATTTCCGTTAGAAATGATTTCAGATACTTCCTCAGTAACTCCATTCTGTGAATTGCAAAAAATAACTCGTTCACGCCAAATCTCAAACAAGTTCCTATTTTGCTTCAGAAACTCGGCTGAAACCACGTTTGTATTGCATCCATCGTCCTTTAGTACTTTGACTGCTATTCTATTCAGTCTAGCTTCAAGAACTAACAAAGGCTCCACTGGTATAGGTCCATCAGTGAGGATGCTGTCATCATGACTAGACATGATTCCATCAGATTCTGCTCCGGAGATTCTCGAATTTTTCCTGTCCTCTGAGAATTTAGCTCCGGTGATGTCCACAACAGTTTCACTCTGCCCATTGGGACATCTGTTCACACTCCCTGCTGGTCTCACCTGAGTGTTCACCAAGTCTGGTGGACCAACTAGTTTTCCGAGTCAAAGCCATTCAAATCATTACTGTGTACTGCCTGTGTATTGTTCGCCACTATGCGAGTACTACCCCGTTACCTTTATTCCCGTTTCCTTTTCTGTGTTTCCAAGGTCCAAATCCTACTTTATGGCACGTAAAGCATCGGTTTTCCATCAAGTCTTTCTGACGCTGCCCATTGGGACTACGTTCCAGGTTACCTACCTCCATTGGTGAAGGGCCTGAGGCATTTCGATTGTCTGAAAATGAACCTCTGCCAGTGAAGAAATCTGCACCTTAAGATTATCCATCAACGTTAAGAGCAATGGTAGTCGAAGCTTCAAACTTGGAAGGGTTCCCTTTACTAACCCCCAACAGAATGTGGGGTTTGAGAATTTCACAGAACCGCGCCAATTTTTCCGACACACTGAAACCGGGAATATTGATAACCGAATTCCTGAACTCCAAGAGGTATGCTGCCACACTCGTTTTCTGGTGGATCTTGTTAAGCTTGTCGCGAGCTCGAATGACACTGTCCTGAGGGACAAACTATGCCTCAACCAGGAGTTTGAATGCCTCCCGTGTAGGCGGAACAGCATTCTCGGACACAAGCGTATACCACCAGTTTGCGGCAGTTACGGTCATGAATGTCTATAGTATTCTGGGCACTGATGACTTTTTCACGGCCCACTTGAATAAGTCTCAGGTACTTTTCGACTGAATGCAACCATGACCGAACCGTTGACGCATCTCGGGTCCTATCGAACAACACATGCTTATTTGGTTTGAAGAAAGACATGTTCAACAAGCCTCTAACTTAAAGCCTTACACTAACACCCAAACTTGAATACAAGCACTTGAAGTTGAAATCTGCAAGGGATTCGTCCCTGGACGACGGGTTGGCTCCCTACCCGCGGAGAAAGTGACTCACCAGCAGCTGTGATCACAGCTATACTCCGGTGTGACTCAGCAATCCGTTCGGGATATCTCCAACAGTCCACTATGTAGACCGCGATCGGTGTCCTTACCCTATAGAAAAGCCTCTCAAGCCGACCTTAAACTGGTCAACAACCAAGTAGTTCCTTTTCTAAGCACGTACCCCTTAGTCCAAGTCCAGTCCAAGTCAACCCTATGAAGCGTTACCTGAACCCGTGACCCAGTCGGTGCACTCAGCTAACAGCGAACGAGTGCAATAGGATTGTATAGAAATAATGTGAGGGGACCCTCAAATGGAGACTTGGTCAGATTTACGACTTTACTAAGGCAACTTAGTTAAGCCTAACTGTCCAGTTTAAGTATTCTGAGCAGGATCATGCAGCTTCGTGACGCCTGCACGCTACCTGAACAGAATAACCTAGAGAACGCAGACTATGCTGCACCCCAAGTTCCCGGTTACCTAGTTCTCCAATTAGTAACCGTGACCTGCGTAGAACAATGGGGTTCAGAGTACCTGGCACTCAAGCCCACAGGTACTCTCCTGTACTTGGCACTCCAGCCCACAAGTACAGTATATGATATTGCTTACAGTAACAACTGTCAGCAAAATTTTTCCAAAATTCAACAACCCAAAAAAATACACGCGTAAAAAAACTCGAACTAGAGCAAGACGAAAGCGAAAAAACAACGGAACCGGCGAAGGCGATGCTACCAGTGAAACAGAGAGGGAGGCAGCCGGGGCGCTGCTAAAGGAACAGTAGAGACATGGTAGTGGGTTTCAGAAAGATGGAGGAAAGGGTGTGTGGAATGTACCTGGATTCCCACAAGAATCCAGATGAGCCCCCTTTATATAGATAGTACTGTAGCTCTACTCTAGAAATTCTATACTTCGTTAGCTCAATAGAGCTTCATAGAAAGTAGAGGTGTAACTATAGAATTACACCATCTAGAATATAACAAAGTAAATAAAACGATGACGTGGGGCTCCAAGTCAAATAAAAACATTGAAGGAAAATAAAACTTCTAAATTCATTAACGACATTGCAGTTTCTCTGTTACACAACTGTGTAATAGAGAATTGGAATAGCGACAGCGAACAAGTCTTAAAAACACAGTCATGTAACAGAGACATTGTTACATCTCTGCCCGAAGGGGAGTCTGACCTGTTGGCGTAAATTTGATACCTGTTTTTATAAGGTTGGATGGGACCACCTTCGGTAATGGAGTACGTCTCGGCGATCTAGAGATACTGTGAAGACTCAATGTACCCCTCTTTTTCCCGAACAAGGATAGTGTTAAAAATTTTAAAGGCGTACAAAAAGAGTTAGAAGATGGCGGGGGTACGCGGAATTTGGACGGTAAGCGTCTCAACTCGAGTCATTCAGCAAATGGTGAAACTGGGAATGGATTTTCCAAATACGAAAATATTTGACAATTGCAAAATGATGCTTTGGAGCGCGTGTTCTAATGACGGTCTGTCTCAGTCAGGCATATTACGTGTAGTCACATGTAAGTGGAGGAAAATCAGAAAAAAATAAAGACTACGGACAGGACGTTTGTGCGAACTTACTGGAAGAATGCGGATTGGTAAACCACGATGAGTCTATTTTCGTATTAATTGTTTCAATTGATGAAGGTGGGCGAGACTTGAGGGACAATAGATATTAAAAAAGACGGAATAAGGGAGAGAGGAGATGAAGTCTTGGTATGCAAGTTGTTATATTTACCGCAGATCGTTGCTCTCGTTCGGAAACCATCCCAGCAACTCAGGTTTAAGCAAAATACAGCTCAAAATATATCCTAAACTAAACTTAGCCTAAGTCTAATTCCGCAAAGATGCTGAATTTCTAGGAAGTCAGCATTAATCCCGCACGACTTCATGTTGAAGACCTTGGTCAGTGAGTTCCTACTGGTAGAATAATTTCCGTGACCGTAGAAACAGTAACATAAAAACAAAAAGGAGTGTCTAAATTCCCATTCGACATCTATCCGTTCTCGGTATGATGAGGCTTTCAGCATGATGAAATTTCGGACGAAAATTACTCCAGCAAGCCCCCTCGAGGACTAGTCAGAGTGTCGTAACTGAAACATCCAGTTTGGGAACGCGGCGACTTGGACTGTTTTCAGATGAGAGCTTTCGTCATTTGATCCGCTCGGTTATTCAAAGAACTTGTGTACTTAACCGAAACGGATTTCTTTTTCACTGCATCCTTGATGAAGTGATAGCGGATCCCGGTGTGTTTGAACTTCCGAAGTACTTGCACTTCTTCCGTCCCTCGGATGGATCCCAGGCTGTCCTGAGAAGCGACAGGAGGCCCCGTTTTCGGAATTTTTAGATCTTTGAGCATCAAATGCGCACAAATAACCTCTCGGATACAGAAAGGCGATGCGTAGAACTTCGGATGTTGAAATAGTAGTGGCTGTCTGGAGCTTGGAGCTCCATATAACGGGTACTTCGCTCATGGTCAGAACATATACCGATCGGAAACTGCCTCTCTCGCGATCCAGAGCCCAGTTCACATCGCTACAAGCCTTAAGATCAAAACCATAGTTCAGAACGCGAAGAAATGCACAAAAGTCCTTTGTGCCAATGAGCTATCGGACTAAGTATTTGAGCGCCTTCCAATACTTGATTCCCGGATCAGATTGGAGCTTCCCCAATATTGAAACTGCAGTAGCGATATCCGGTCGGGCTCTCGTTGACAAATAAAGCAGAAATCATAAAACCTTTTGGAACAGAACTCTTTCCATCAGTTCTTTTTACGAATCGGGTGAGGCACCTCTATCGAAAAAGGAATGCGAAAGTTGAAGTGGACACGGCGTGGACCTAGTGTCTTTCATCTGAGCGGCTTGATATAACCTCTCGATGTAGGGTTGCTGTCACAGAAAAATTCCTTTCGGGTGCTGTTGGACCTTCATTACAAGGTGATGTTTGCATAAAACGAGTTCGGACGTTGTAAACTTGCACATGGATTCCTCCTTTGCTCTTTCAAAAGCACAATCGGAACCTGCAATGAGAATATCGTCGACTTACGAGGGAATGTTGACCTTCTCTGATCCTGAGCCACGGACAAAAATGCAATCATTGGAAATGAGTGTAGAGAATCTAATTCTGCCAGCGCCTTGGAAAATTGTCCATACCAAAGGCTGGGCGCTTGTCTCAATCCGTCGAAGGGTTTTTGGTGCTTGAAAACCGTTCCAGATTTGTTCCTGCGTTCCTTAGGTGACGGCTAGCCTTACCCACGAGTCTTCCGAATCGGACAAGGAAGCGTACAAAAACGCCTCATTAACATCAGGATGATGGGTTTTACATCACTTTGCTGCAGGTTGCGAATAAAATTCGAACGGAATCAATACAGGCAACGGAAGCATAGAGGGAGGAAAGGTTTGGGTGCTTTACTCTTGGAAGATATATCCGATCATGAAGCATAGGTTGCACTCTCATGAAGAGAAACATCGATCTAAAAGTTACCCCTGGCAACTAGTCGTGCCTAGAACCGTTTCGGACTTCCATCTTCATATCTCTTGAGCTTGAAGTTAATAACAGAAGGAATTACCTTTGCACCCGGAGGTGGAAGTGAGGTCTCATCCCATGTCCTCGCTGCACGGAGTGTCTCAAATAATTCATCAATGGATTCCATTCATTCCGTTCGGGAAAAATAAATTGCTTCCGAAAGATTAGGCTCATCGCAGATGGGCGCATCCGTCGGAATTGCTCAGTGAGTGTACCTGACCGACCGATTGGACGCAAAACTGGACGATGTAATGGCGCTGCTCCGGACTCCGCCACTTCCGAAGCTGGGTGGTACGTGAGTATATTCTCCGTATTCCGTTGTTCGTCGGCATTATCTTACTCATCACTATCGTTATCTTCATCCGATTCGGAGCTTGACGAAGATCCTGAGCTCTCACTTGAGGTGTTAGAGGTCAGAGTCGGAGGCCGATAATGGAATTTCAAATAGTCCGAGTCGTAATTGTCATCATCTCCAGAAATGCATTAGATATCATCTAAGTTACCGTTTCGGAACAGCTTGAGTCCAGATAACCCATCTCCAAACGGTCGGACGTGCTTTGTTTGCACAACCTCTGCCCGTTCGGTTAGGAAAAGGTATAAACTTCCGCCATCGTTTCCTAGACAGGTACATTCCTTGAGTCCTTTGTGAAAAAGAGGAAACCTGTCCGCAACGGGGTGGAACATCTCGCGACATCTAAACTGTTTGAGGTATTCCATTTATGCAGATTTGTGTCCGAAAACGGTGTCGAACGGTACCTTCTTTTTGGTTGAGTGCTGAACTAAATTCTTGTACGACGTCACATGCTTGACGGCGTAATTCCAATATCGGTACGGTAGTCTTGACTGCATGAGCGCCGCCCGGGAAAGCGAGAGGATGGTCCTGTGGGGTCGCTCGGCGAGTTTATCTGAGGCGGGTGTGTACACAGTTGTGGAGCTTACTTCCACCTCATCATCCCGCAATTCGGTTCGCCCTCTTAAACTCACTTCCACCATCAGTATGCAACGAACGCATGACACAGCCGAACTGCCTCTCCAGCTTCTGCATGTAGGTCAGCACGGCGCCAGACGCTTCGTTTTTCATCTGGATGGGTACAGTTTCGGTGAACCTTGAGAACTCGTACACGATGGTAAAAAAAGTACTTATGAACTTCCTCGGACTCCTTTCGGATCTTCACTTTGGTATCTGTATGGAGGTGTCCAATCGAGTTGCCGTTGGTCAAATTTTCCCCATACCGTTTACAGAACTTCGACTTTGTGAAAATGACGCATCACTTTGGAGTGGGATTCCATTTTGGAAAAATTCAGTGAGTGATGTGGTGCTTGTTGTGACAAAATGTGAGAGCATGACCAATTGTGAGGTGCCACATGAAGGTATTCTTGTCGTTTGTGTAAGCGCACGGCGCTACAGTACATTTTGTACAAAGTAGGGCTCAGATATGGCGTACTGCATGCCGCGTGCCACGTAAAATTAACTACCTTATTTTGCAATAATTGTTATGCAGGCGTTCAGCCCAGTGGACTGTCGCAATTGAATTTTTATCGTGGCTCTGTTTTATTCAGGTTGTTTTACAGATGCGCCACGTGGAGGCGGAATGTAAACATCAAGGGGGTAAGTGTGTGTTCGGCAGTCACATGTGCTTTGTTATGGATTAGTCCGAGCTGGCAAAATGGTGCAGATTGTTTATCGAAGACACAATATACATCTGAAGTGGTGAAAGGAAGGGCCTACACTGATGTTGTGGAAGGTCACAGCACGAAGGGAAGCACGTACTGTGAATAGTTGGATAAAGGTGTAAGGAAACCAGACGGCTAAATTGCGCGCTGCGGATCATCTCGATCTTGCTCGACCGGTACAATAACATCTCGTACCAGATAAATAGCCTGTCGCCGCAGCCACAGCGACAGAAGGGAAAAAGGAAAAAAGGGCAGGAGAAAAAAAGGCGTATGGGACCTTTCTCCGCTCAACCATTACTTCCACGCTGAATCGCTGGATAGACCTCATTTTGGACGCTGAAGCCAAGGTGGATTTATCGCTAGCATAAGTATACCCACGACCACAGTCTGTCCCTTCATTTGCATCGGGAATATCATTTCCTTCAGATTTCGTGCTGCATTCACTCGAGTCAACGTCGCTTTTGTCGGCACCATATACCACACTCGAGTCTTTTGAGTCCTAGGACGACTCATATTACGGTTTGGCAACAGCAGAGATATCACTTTCATCAGAGTCTTCTTCATCCGAATCGGAATCGTCAAAAATTTCTGGGTTACTGACATTATATTCTTCCGTTTCAGTGTCCGCTTGCTGCGTGTACTTCCTAGCCACCGCCATCATCTCTTGGACCACACGATTCTGTGTGTTCACCGGTACGGACGCTTGCCTGTTTAAAATGTAGAAGAAAAACGTCGGGACACTTTTTCCCATAGCAAAGTACGGAGTAGTCGTCATCCATGTCGATGAGAACCGCTGAACCCGGAATGAACAGAACTGCGATTCGCTTGTCACCGAAGCCGGTACGGAAAAGAGGCTTACTGCTGTACAGGGAGCGACCAAAGTCTCATTCAAAAACACTCAGATTGGTCAATCATAAGTGTACCAAGTCACCGGACGGGTTACCTTCTCGTTGTATATAACAGTTGAATCATCAAACAACGCGATCGGCACATCTCATTCCGTTCGGTTCTAACTTTCTCCGAATACGGGGTCATGTGCAACGTGGTTCCAGAATTGAGCAACATAATGTACGCCTTTCGAACTGGCTTGGTTATGGTAGTGCGCTGCCCTTATCTCTTACGGCTTCGCTTGTTACGCTTGGGCGTCTGCCCGTCGGCAAACTATTTATCATAATATACGTGTTTCTCCTCCTCCTTCGAGTCCTTATGACCATTTTGGAGACCGAGGCGGCTGTTAGAATTCTTCGGGTTGACCCAGCAATCCTCGCGCTTCTGTGCTAGATGGTTACAGAATGCAAATGTCACACTTGAAGCATTCGCCTTGCTGCTATCCGTATAGTTAGAAAGTGCGTAGTCCCTAGTAGATACTGAATACATTAAACATCTCTAGCTCTGTCCAAATCGTTCTCGACTGCTTTCCACTCCTCAATGAGTCTCCCGGCAACGGATTCCCAAGTCTCGATTGCTGCCATAACAGGTCAGAGCTAGAGGGCCTCAACGGAGGCCAAAAGGATACCGACGGTGAGAGTGTCGCCGAGCTTGTCATCTATGTTGCGGAGCTCCTCGACGATGCCAGCCATCTCGTCAATGTGCTTGACCCTGTCTCACTTCAGATTCCTCTACCGAAGGGAACCCGACTCGGATATCTTCATGATCTTGGAAGCGGTTCACGTTGACCGGTAGCGAGCGTCGAGCTTCCCCAACGTTTCATTGGATTTACCTATCACTTTACGGACAAGGCTCAGAGCGTAATCGCTCAGGGCGCTGACAGTGATGTTGCCGCCCTGATGCTGATGTTCAGCAAACTTAGCTTGAGCCTCGGAAGTTACTGTTACGATGGAAGTGGACAGTACTACATCGAGGTCCTTGGCCGAACAGGCGGCCTCGCCAAACTTCTCCCCTGGTTCACCTTTTGGTCGGTCACATACACCCTCACCTTCTCCGTATCCAGCAGCACTTTTAAATGCTCCATTCGCTTCTCTCCTTCCCAAGTCCCCTGATCCAGATGCCTAACCGCGTACAACCTCTTGAACAGCTCACCCAGTGCCCTCCTCGCCTCTTTGCACTCCATCTCCCCCGCTACAGTCCCTTGCATGCTCGGTGCTATCAAGAAGTCGTCAATATGGGACAAGACGCAGTAGCCCAGAGAAACTTACCTCACAAACGGTCGGAGTATATTACGAAACCAATACCAGGACCTCTACCACTCTAGAGGCAGGGCAATACGACGATAAAATCTCCCCACATACCGGAAAGAAAAGTAAGGACATCCGGGTGTAACTAGAAATGACGATTGAATTGCCACGACATCAATATATCTCTCATCTCTAATCCTACCGCGAACCACTGCAAAATTTCCATCTTCACAGTCCCTTTTGTCTAATGCCTGCTCTCACGGCTGAAGTTGAAAAAAACCCTCCTTGTCCACACCTTCCCCGTTGCCACGCTACAAACGGAGATGAAACCATCTTCCCCGGCCCCATAATCCTCTCCATTTCCCATCCCGCGGTCTCCTCGAATATACAGATTCCTAAACCCTCCATCAAATCTCTCCCTGCGAAGGTTAGATCCTCTTCTGTTTGGTGTATCTCACTCATCACGAACCCTTCTTGAAAAAACCGTTGGCACACTACGAGGTTAAAATAACATATATTATATATTTTATTGGGCCCGCGCATCAAAAATATACATATATTTTCAAAAAAGGGAGTGCATTTAGTTAATCTCACACACATGAATGCACACAGCCTATGATAAGATGTTGCACGTCAATGAATGGCAATAAAAACTGGGTTTAATACTTGAGATTTCTGGCTCATGATTTTTTTTGCAATTCGCCCAACATTATTACCTATCCAAACTAGCGCTTCACTGAATTTGAGATAAAAGGTATTCGGATGTGAGCAGACCTGCTACTTCCTCGCTAAGAATGACCTATATAACTACAACTGCTGGCATGGTCAAGTCTAGTTTCCCGCTCACCCTAGCGTGGTTGCAAATGATTATAGACCATTTCTTTCGAATAGACCATTTCTTTCGAAATAATTCTTCACCTTGGCGCCATGTCAGCATGAACTGGCGCTAGTCAACATCATGTTTTTGTTGGCCGAAAAGATCAATGTGGGTTCCCGGTACCAAAGTTCCTCTTCGCAGACCAGCGAAAAACTTTTCGGAACCGGGAATCAATTCGCGCGTTTGTCGTTGAAGTACATTTCCGCGATAAATGCGAGCAGTATCCTCATCTACTTCATCGCCCATTCTGGTTCCATGCCAGCAAAAGCTTCCGACAAACAAGGCAGCAGGATTCCTTTCATTCTTTGCATCGTAAATATAGGAACCCAAAACACGGAGCAGCTGTCCAGCTTGCGATTTGACACTACAATGAAGTACCTGAATGCGGTCTGCGACGTAGAATATTCCAATTTTATTACATAAAACTTCAAGCGCTGAGAACGAGATGAAAAATTCCTCTACACCATCCGCTGGATGTTGAGTGTAGTGAAATTCATGGAAAAAACTGACTTCTCCCTTACCACTTCCATTTTACCAAGCAAATTTTTCTTTAGCTAGAATACTGAAGTGTTCCAGCAAGCAATAAACTGAGAACCGAACGACATGTGGGAGGACTTCCCTTGCTGGTAGATAGTCGTTCGTACCATCAAAGATCTTCTGTCTCTCTGGTGTCCGCAGAATTCGCTGAATAAAGACGCAAAACTTGTGACGCAGTAAGGTTTTCAGATATTCTAGAGTGTCATTGAAGATATCCATACCTCTCGACAAGAGTTCTGAATGTACATCAATGCGCCGTTCTATTTCAACAAGTTTTGCACCCAGGTGTACATTGCATTCGCATAGCCTCTTAACTTTCCGTCCTATCTCTGTGAACGACTTTCGAAATATTTTCTTATCGACAAGGGCACCACTTCTCCTTCTCTCCCGCACTCCAGGGGGGAGCCTCCCGCTCACCCTCATCTGAGAGCGATAAGTTATCATCCGTCCGGACCGTTAGTTTCGCGACGAACAGCAACAACTGTAAACAGTGGTTGTTTTTGATATAGATGTACTCTTCTTGGACTCTTAATATATGGACTGGAATAAACTCAACGTCGTCCTCCGATCCATTGTAAACAACACCACAATCTCTCAAACATTCGTACTGTAGGACTGCAGTGGCGAGTACCCTCTGCCCAGAGTTGAACAAATAATCTTCACATTTCTTGAAGTTCTTTAAAGAAGCTCTCTACTATTTTTTGGAAAGTTTGTCAAGCTCCCACAAGACCTTCAGATCTTCTCAAGATGTCGGTGAGGACATATCGACTTGGCATGATCGTGACTTCCTCATAGTGAATAAAAATCTCGCCTGGTACCTGGACCTTCAAGCCTGGAGATAACGAATTGCGTACCAAGGGTCGGGAAAGAGAGGAAATGCTTGGTAAGTGGCAAGAGGAGGGCAATGAATTGAAAGGGTTGGGAGAGAATGGTATCTCATGTTTTCCAAGTCGTGATGCCTGTTGGTGTCAATAACAATGGAAAAAAGTGTGATCGGAAAGCGGCAGTGGCGGGAAGATAGTAACTGCTGGCAGGCCTGCCAATATGTATCATAAAATGGGAAGTACAAAAATCTCAGATTCGGGCTGAATTGCGAAAAAGTTTCGATGAAATAAATTCATCTTGTTTTGCAACACAGCTGTGCAGTTCGGAACGTTGAAAAGGTCACCTGTTCACATCAAAGGTTAAACTCTACTAAACTGTTACCCTTCTTTTTACACCAGACTCCATTTATACTCTTCATTTCATCCGATTGGATGCAATCAAGTTCCAAACAGTTGATCAACTGAAGCGGGATAAGGCTTCGCCGGTCACCGAAGATGTCACTCACAAGTACATTTCGAAGCGAGGTATTGCCAAGAACTCAGAGAATGCGATGGTCCGCAGAACAAAACGAATGAGGAAAATTGATGTAGTTTTGGACTTTGAAGATGAAGGGATGGATTAAGTTGTTCGAGGATCGCAGAAGTTCCACTAGAACGATGAACATGAAGGAGAGGACGAGGAAGTACAATAAAACCCGTCGGGCGAAGAGCGCGTCGGACGACGAGCGCGACCTAAACGTTGTCTCAGGAATACCCACTTTCCGATTTCGAGCGAATGAGCACAAGGAAAAACCTACAGCTCCTAAACCAAAGGTCCTAAGTGAGAAAGTTCAAAGTATTTTCGAAGATAAGGATGTGGATGAAGTGACACCTTGCGGTCGTAGTTAAGAGGAGGCTGATCAGCCTTGAAAGAGTCTTTCAATCACCTTCCTGATGAACGGTCAAATATCATAGACAGAGTTTTATTGTCTTCTTACCCATCCGGATCTCGATCACATTGCGTATCCGAAGAAGTACTGCGCCAGCATCTTCGAAAGCTGGAAGAAGGAATCAAACATGTATGTCTATGCATATTTTAGGATATTGGTGAGAAATTGAAGAGAATAAATTCCGAAATTGCTTCGTTAAAGAAATATGTACAAGAGTTGCGTGCCGCAGGTATTGTTTATCTGCAATATCTTCCAAAGGTTACTCCATCTAATGAATTCGTGAGCAAGCTTAAGGACGAGACACAGCATGCTAAGTGGATCTTTGATGATAGATCGCTTTCACGTGTGCTTTGTTGCACCGTTCCAGACATGGTGACCAAAATCATGACAAAGGACAAGGGAATACCTGAAAAAGGGCAACAGATGCTATGAGGGCCCTCATGTTTGCATTACTGTCTGGTCAGTCACGGTCGACCCGGCGTGAGAGAATTCCTAAGATGCATAGTTCATTTCGTGTGCAAATTGTGATAAACGCCATATTCAATACACAGATGAACCGCTTTGGGAAGTCTCACCAAGCCTTGTCACAGACTGCCTGCGATGAAGGCAGTGCTGCAAAAAGTTCCGCGACCGCCGAACTTCAAAGCACAGTAGAATATATTGGGAGATCAGTGTCTGAGTGTACAAAGGTGAGTACATTGGCTGGGAAACTTAGTGATACTGGGTAGTGGAGCAAAATTCAAGATACGAAATGGCTTAGATCGAATTTTATCACAATGGAAGACATTGATGCAGCCCATCGTCCACATGAGGCATCGTACCATATGAAGGAGAGAGACAGATAAGATCCAGAATCTCGAGAGACCGGAGGTTCTGAAGCATGGTACGAAATCAAGGGTGGGCCAAATAGTGCTGACATATCGAAGTACGGAGCATGGCGGCTGTTCAGTATCGTAAAAGGTTTTCTACATGAGCGGCAAAAGTCGGCAAAGATTATTTTGTTTGAGGATTTTGTGTATCTGTTTGCTCCATGGAATTAAATTACTGAAGGGAAATCGGCAAGCCTTACCGAAGCCGGAAAATTTAAATGGGCACAACACAATTCACACGATTTCCATTACGTCGATGACATCCCGAGAACAACAGATAAGGTTACAGGCACGATTAATGTCCAGCAACACAACGGAAAACTTTTTTCATTGGTTTTTGAAAAACCTCCATCCATGTTGATTCTGCAGCTTCATAGTGTTACATCAGAGAGGCTCTCCACAGGAAAACGCAATCAACAGCGCACATCTGACCTGAGTGAAATGGCGGGAGTGTGATGGGTTTGAATTTTTCGCAAGCATGGAATTCTGGACGTCTACTATTCAGCTCAATCATCAACATGATGATGAAGGCATTAAGTCTATCGAATTGCACAGCAAAACTCAGTAAATACTTCTAGGGGCCTCTACTACATAACGAATTACTTCATTGAAATCAAGATTCTATGATGGGTGTTTCGGAGAGGGTGGTTTTGAGGATAAAGTTAGTTTGCCGGGTTTGGATTCCTCCCTCTCCATCTTTGTGCCTGCTCTATGTCGGAACTCAGTACAGACATATTTCGATGTACATCGAAATGGGCATTGCCAAGTACATGGCAATTCCCATTTACGAGAAACGCTTGAGACAATCAAAGTTGATGAAGACCGAACGGAAAGATTCCGTAGTAATCTGAAGATTGATTTACATACGAGCAGCTCTCCATATGAGTTTAGGAACATATCAAAGTTCTATATCCGTGTAACTACTGTCCTGTTCAATCGTAGCATAGAGTCAGGGCCGTGCGAGCTGATTTCAACAGCTGCTTTGGACTTTTTCGGTCCACCACCCATCGACGAGTCTCCCCCACATCTTCACATTCCCAATGGCTGCATCCCTTCACGATTCTTCCCCTCGCCGTCATGGTGGCTGAAGAGCTCTATGATTTCCTCCCCGTCACCTTTGCCAAATGCCCGTGCCTGCACAACCCATGGATGCCCTTGCATCAATATAACCGTCCATTGTCAACCGGCTCCACCACTATTCCTCCGCGATCCCTTACGTTTACCACGGGGGCGCTTCAAAAAGCCATCTGCGGTACCTTAACCGTCCACCGTGGCAACTACGGCAACTAATCTCCCTATCTTCCCGTCCAACAGTCGTCATTCCAGGACCGCACCCCAAAACCATAAACCCCCCACTTTGCTCCTAGGAGTGAAATAGAGCTACATTTAGTAGAGGATATATTCTCCCCCACTGCGATGCCCCGGCGGTGGAAAAGGAATCGTGGAAGGTGCATCACGCGGAGAACCGCGACCGCAGTACTCACCATATCCACCACTTCTCCCTCCTCTGCGATATCCGTTGCTTCTTCCTCGATGATCACGTTGATTTTGAAAGTAAAGACGTTCGTGAAAACTGGAGCCCTCATGTTGACTAGCACAATTCCGCCAATCGTCGCGTGAGTCACAAAGCATATGCGGATATTCGAGTGGGGCGAAAATTTTGACTCTTCCCTCGAATCTCGTTCAAGGGGGATCAAATGCTGGACGGCGCGGGATCGCTGGCCAGTGAGCATCATATCTCGGCGAACACGACGGGGGCCGGGAAAGAGGCTGCACAGCCATGTGATCACGAGGAGCAAGCACCCACTATTTGAACATATTACGCTTATTCGTCATCTCAGCCAACTCCCTAGTCTCGGTCTTCAGTTTGTCTGTGGAATCCCCAATCATCCACAATAAACGATGCAGTAACACTCCACTCTCAGTAACCTGTTCTTCATCTTCAAGCCATCTCCTTTGGGCTACAAATCTGCCAGACCTGTCACCATTCCCAAGTCCTCCTTCATTAGCTTCACTTTCATGGGTGTCGCACTCCAAATCTCATCACGCAGATTCTGTCGGATAACACGGCGTAGGCATCCTGACTTGGGATCGATGTAGATCATGGTCACTCGCTCAGGATTCCCTACGGGACGGCCGGTGGGCCCTCCTGAAACCTAGTATGAAGTTTCAAACCCCGTTATTTCGCTTTTAAACCCGTTACAATAATCAGGCTCAACGACGGACACCGAACTTGTGCAATAAAGTATCTTTTCAACTGTGACATTTGGATCAACTAC
This sequence comes from Kappaphycus alvarezii, assembly GCA_002205965.3. Taxonomy (NCBI): domain Eukaryota; phylum Rhodophyta; class Florideophyceae; order Gigartinales; family Solieriaceae; genus Kappaphycus; species Kappaphycus alvarezii. The sequence continues at coordinate 749,798 of NADL03000699.1, read as the reverse complement.
CATCGCCGCACAGTGTTCGCCGACAACCTATTTCTTTCCATCGCCTCGCCACCAGGCAGCAAGAATTAGAGTGTATGTTTCAAGCTAGAACGGAGTACGTATACGTTCCTTCCTAAGGAGGTCACCCGTGCAGGAAATTGTCTTGTGATAGTAGTAAGCCACCAGCGCGAGGGGGAGAGGTTAGTAAAAAGGCAGCTTCAACTCTAGCAACCACTTAGGCGTCGCTGGAAACGTCCCCCTTACTATCCCCATTGACAAGTGCGAGGCCTCGTGAGCGTCAAAGAGATAGTATCCCTAGTTTTATGCTACACAAATATTCAAAGAATAATAGTGAACGATAACCAAACTTGTTCCACCAACGTCCCAGCAAACTGTCCTTCAACAACGGTGTATATATATTGGCGACGATTGGCTCGTCAGAGCTCAGCATTTCTTCCATGGGAGCTAGGTAGTACGCCTACAAAGCTATGAGACAGAACGAGCGATCACATTGCAATGATGTGATGACCAAGAAGTATGAACGCAGTTCTGCGAACTGACTCCATGCATCTTTAGCTGCTTGGAGATTTTCTCCCGAGTGCTCTTGAAACATTTTCACGTCCTCTCTTACACCCTCTGTCCTCCTCAGGACGTACTGGCGAAATGAAAACTCAGATATGAGGCGGGTGTTCCAGTCGGGCAGAATACCTATTCGATGGACGTCGATAATCTCCTCCACATCCCCCGCTATCCGAGAGCTTCCTGCCAACCGGCGTTCTTGACTGAATCGTGCTGCCTTTCAATGATAATGCCGCATGACTTTCCGTACTGCAGAAAGGGCAAATCCACCTCCCCATCTCTCCTTGACGGCTGCTGTATATTCGACGGGCCAACCATGGCGCCATTCTCATGACTAACTGTGACCGCTCCGGGACCACCTCTAAACACGTCTCGAATTTCGTAGTCATCAAAGCGAAATAATATTCTCATGGCGACATTCGTAGCCAATGCTTTATCATTCAGTCTCTTTCATACCTTACGGGTTTCTTCTATTTTCATCTCTCCTGCCTTTCGTTTCCTCACATCTGAGCAGGGTGCAGCTGTATCACTTGGGACGGCCGTCCCATGGAGGCTTTTTCGACCATACTCAAAACTTTATTGACAAAGTTAATCATGGACACGGGGTTACCTTTTTGTCCACCAACGACGACAGACTTATTGCAATCGTCGGCGAGGGCCTCTTCGGGAGAAGCCATCACTTCACGGCAGCCAAGAAAGGGGGTTGTGAGTCGGTAAAACAACAGGCGGGTTGGCGCGGAAGCACGGGATTGAACGGTGACTGTGTAAATTATGCTCAATGCAACGCCGCGACCGCGGTGAGAAGTGCCACATATACTTCCCCGCCAGGATTCCTGTTCATGTGAAAATGCACACGATCAAAAAGGTTTAGCAACCACTGTAACAAAAGTTCACATCACTTGGGGACTTCCACATGGGGAATACGATAAAGTAAAAATAGATACCTTCGGGATTGGACCAAAGGATAATCTGGGTATAGTCCGTGACCATGCCTGAGGGCAGTCAGGGAAGGCGTATTGTAATGGCATCACTGGCTGCAGCAGGACGAGGCCAAGTGCTTCGTACCAATTGTACGTACAACCAATACACAACGTCCGTTTCAATTGAAATCCCCTTAAGATTAATAGCAGGCCTGAGCAGTCTTAAGGTGAATAATGTTTGTGATTGGCGAATGGGGGGAACCTTTGGGTGCGTTTATTGCTTGAAAGGTGAGTGCGGCTATGTCCCGATGTAAGCCAAACGGTCACTATCGGGCTTCGGGTGAAATCCGAGGATTGTAGGACACACCTTAGAATGCCGAATCGATGACAGCCATAAGGAAGGCTGCATTGGACGTAACAGCCTCTGCGGCGTGACAATATCAACTACATTAGAAGACGTTCAAGAATCGGATCTAGTAGTAGATCCGGCTTTGAGTCTCTATTGAGGTAAACAGATAACTGCGGACCACTGAAGAGTCCTCCATGAAGTCTTTGATGCTTTCCCGGGACTTAATGTGATGACTGAGATCAACATAGTCATTACTGCGGTATCGTACGAGAAGACCACCGAGCTGGTGGTTCCAAACACAAGCATTGAATATTAGAATATGCATGACATTCCGTGACAGATTAAGCCTCTGTCTGGTTATCCTTGCAAAATGCTTGTTCACTGACAAGAACAAGTAAACATATGTATTTGATGGGATGTTGCAGGAACTACTGTTAACCAGGAGTTCTTAGGGGATTAGTTCTAGACACGCACTGAGTACCGAGTCTCTAACAATCGCATCCTACTAATTACGGTCTCTATTACTTATTAGTAACAAAGCTCTATTTAACTACGTATCTCTTCAAGGTACTGAACCTTCGTCAAACCCTGTATCGAATTCGTTTATTATGGTAAATCCACAAGCCGGTGCATTATTTCGCACCAATTCCAATTCTCAAGGCGTTGATTCTGCGTGCTTGACTTCAGAAGTATGATAACTGCTTGTAACATTATCAGCTCGAGCTATGAGCACGATCTGATAGGCCACAGCCATTAACAAAATGATTTTATTTCGCAATAACCAACAATTACCAAGGAAATATATTTTGTCCAAGTTAGAAACAGTAACAGGTTTAAACAGAAGCCGCCCATCTCCGTACTGCCTCCCCTCCTACGCACCCATAGTACGGTTCTAGGCATAGTTACATTTGATGTAAATCGAATAATTTTAGTAAGCTACAAACAGAGTGGAATATCGTCACATTACGGTGATACCGAGCGTGTGTTCTGAAGAAAATCATTCATTTTTGTGCAATACTGACAAGGCGGAATTGCGACTGCCATTTGGAAACTTTGATTCAAATGGTTCGCATTAGAGATTGGTAGTATCCATTCCTTTTATGGCATGCCAATGTCTTGGGATAGGGTAGTACCGCCCTTGAACTGAGTTGCGTTCTTCGACAGACTCGTGTGTGCATATTGGTAGCTACCACTGAACCCTTATTTTAATGCCCACCTTCGACCCTGCGATTCACAAGAAAAAACGAAGAGGCCAGGGATCCCGATGGTTAGATTCGGTCAAAACGCTCAGAATCTCTGAGCTCTGTTCATAAATGATGGAGAGGACTTGGCAGTTACCGGCTACCAAGCAGGCTAGAGCGAAGACAGAGATTTCAGACAACCGTCCAGCTCCGGGACTTCTGATGTTAACCATGATCTTGACTAAGAAATTGAAGACAATGACCGCAACATGGGCTTGGAAACTGATCATATTGAGTTTCTGCGAGTACAGCACATGGATATATGAAAGATTGTCGAGAAGTTGCAGAATGCGCCATTCAGTGAATTTGAAATTGTTGGGGAGGAAGAAAAGGTGGACCCTCCAGTCCATGTACCAATTCTTGATAGTCCTATGGAGTCGGCTCCAGGTGATCCATGGTAGGGTAACGAATTTCTGTCGATTCAGTAACCTGACAGCTTACAGATAGCAAAGAGGCTTACAGACGTCTGGTACTGTAGTTTACTGTACAACCTAGAACTTGACCGTTACGCTTTCCACTGTGCAATACTGTAGGCATGAACTGATTTTCTTTATATCAGTTCATGCATGTTTAAGGTTAGCCTCCCTAAGTCGTCTAAATGGCTTCTGGAAACTTCCTTCGGTCGTCCGGAAGCACCAGTCGACTTGCCTCGAGGTCTATGTAGGACCCGGTCTCCCTCCATGTTCTGTCTGAATAAAGTCCCTCATCACCTTCTCTCCTCTCAACTCTCTTCCTTGGTCCCTCACTCCTTCTGTCTCTCACTCTCTCTTCCACTCTCATTCTCACGTTCCCTTCTTCTCTCTCTGTCTCGCTCCATCTCCTCCTTCCCCGTATCAATTTATGGGCCCAGGCCGCTAACGCTGCTCAGCGACTTACCTCTTCGGCTTCACTCTTTTCGTCGGCGACCATCCGGGGGCTACCCGGGGAAGAAAACACATTTCGCGCAGGCTAAGGACTAAAAAACCTGCGACTGATTTGGGCGTGGCCTTTACGTCGTCTCTGCATTATCGACTCACTTCTGTATTGTGGCCTTTCTAACTTTTGTCGTCTCTGCACTACCTATTCAGGTTGGTTTCGCGGCCCGTCTTCGTTCTACATCTCTGTGCCACAGAACACAGTTTATCTTACGGTCCTACTTCTTCCCTTTGCTACCTGTCTCGTCCATGTGCTATATACCTAGGTTCGTTTCACGGCCCGTGGCTCGTTTCAAGAGGAAGTTCAAACATTTCGTACTCTTTCTTTCTGTATAGAGTCGGACGGCGAGGGTTGTGACGTCCCTTCTGCCGCTACTACTCCAAACGTAGTTGTTGTCCCTCCTTCTCCTCCTCCGAAGAAAGAATTTCTTCGGCATATTCTTGCCTTTGAAAAGAAGAAGGCTGCTGCTGGAAAGTCGTAGAAGAATCCTATCAAACTTAGCTCAAAGCCCCTTCCTGTGTCATCTACTAGCATCAAAAAGGCGAACCAAAGACTTCGGAACGCCGAGCCTGCTTTTTCCGTCAAAATTTTTTCTTTGATTTCTCCGTCTCCCTCTCCTGCTCCTCCGACTCCAGTTCAGCAGAATACGTCTCTAGGTACTCTTTCTGAGTCTCCTCTGTCACCTACTGCCCCCCCTCTTGCATCTGCTTCTCCACCGGCAAGGGTTCCAACTCCTCTCTCCGTCGAAACTCTCCCTCCGGCTCCTCTTCCCCTCGCTCTCATTTCTTGATCTCGATTCCCTTCCCCGGCCGCCAAGCCGAATTATTCCTTCCTTGTTTGCAATCCTTTCCAGCTGAAGGTGTCCGGACCAAAGCAGCTCGAGCAGCACAGAGGAAGTAAAAATGTCGGAACCGCGCCCAGAGGAGAACATCCATTATTTCCTTTTTCTGCTGCAATCGCCTGTTCGAGACAAGGCAAGACCGCGACAAACACATCAAGCTAAGAAATAAGTAAACGGCATCTGGGTCACTGTGTATCTTTTTTGCTCAATCACATTTTTCAATCATTTTACTGCATTAAATCATGGATTCCTCTGGAGCCCGTATCGACAGTCCTGAAAAGCACCGCGATGACAACTTCGACATCTGGAAATCACGAATTTAGCTACTACTCTCGTTAAGAGTATTTGACGACCACCTCAAAGAAGACCCTCCAGAGACTTTCTCAGCAGCATACTCCTCATGGAAGATTCCAAGTCAGATTTTAAGGCACGCGCCTTTATCGGACTGACTCTCTCTGATAAAAATCTCGAGCAGGTACAACATCCAGCACAGCCAAAATCGCCAAAGTCATGTGGTCCCTCATTTGTGACATCTTTGGAGAAAACTCTCTTTTAAGCAATTTAGCTGCAAGGTGTCGCTTTTAAACTGCAAAGATGAAATTAATCAAGAAGATACTTCTGTTTGCCACTGGAATTCGTCAGCTTGCAGCCACTTTGAAGGCAATGTCGGTCAAAGTTGAAGATTGAAAGATGACAATGGCCTTTCAAAATGTACTCACTGATCAATTTTACGGTCTCGTCTCTGCCTTTGATGCTGCTCACATTGATGACGACAAACTTTCGTTCTAATTCGTCCAGAGTCGATGCCATCAGCAGAACAACGTCATGCTCAACGTGATCATGATGATCTGAAAGCTTCGGGGTCTGCAGCACTTCTAGTCAAAGAACGTCCGGAATTCAAGCGAGATCCCTCTACATAAATTTTCATACACTGCGGAAAACATGGCGAGAGCAGTCGTTGTTTCAAAATGTACCCCACCTCGCTCCTTTCGGCCATTCTGTTCGAGCTCGTCTAGACAAGGCCCTTGTTGGCAGAAAGGGACTTGTAGCATCACAGTAAAGTGTTAGTGACGAAGAAACCAAGGACATAGTATATCTATTGAGCATCTCAGAAGATACAAATTTGGCTCACCCGAATAGCCCTCGTCACGTTAAAACAGGTTCTATTCCGGGTAACAATCCAGCTGTCCGCTCAATCTCTCCGAACAGGCGAGTTTTGCACAAAAGACCATTGGCACATCAATCTCACTTTAGAATGATTGAGTTATTGATTCGGGATTCACTTCTCGTGTGACGCTTGATCGCTCAGCTTTCACTATGTACAATCACTCTTCATTCCCCTCAGCAGTGAATCTGGGAGCTGACTCCTTAGCGCCCACCGAGGTATCAGGATGTGTAATACTATCCCTTCAACAAAGTGACGCGACAGTCAAATGCATGCTGAATTACTAACTGCACGTCCTGAGCTTCTGCTATCAATTGCTTTCAGTGTCTTCTATGGCAGATCTAGGGATCAGCTCTAATTTCGATCGCAAGGTAGTTTATCTCGCGAATGGTACAAACGGCTCTACCTGTAGTGCAACGCACAGTCAAAGCTTTGAAAGGGGGACGAACCACAATGCCAACGGCAATAGAGTCAAACGCAGTCGTCGACTGTGCAACTACCATGCGTCCGTGGGACCCGCTTTGTCTTTAAGCACTATGAGGGAAAGTAGGTCGATGTCTTGATAAGACGGGCGGTAGAGGCTTGATAAGCTAGAAAACAATAAAAGTGTACCAGAAAGATGTAGCGCCGGAGGCGAGTGAACGGGGAACAGTCCGAAAGACTTCAGATAGCGGCAAAGCCGAGAGAAAAACGGACAAAGGCGACAGGAACCGAGCAAGCGGCGGTGAGTGAGGCTCTGCTAGGTGATTTCGATCCTCCCTCAGGGAACGGATGGAAGCCTGCGGGGTGTCGATACACGTCCTAGACAGGGAACGAGCGTTGCGCGAACACGGGTAGAGATGCACGTCCTCTCTAGAGACAAGGCCACACGGCCGAAAGGCAAAAGACACGCGCAACACGCGCAACGGAAAGAGAAAGGGGGCAAAGCCTCGGGAATGATCCAGCCAAGAGGCTACAAAGCGGTGGCTAAAGGGGATAAGCAGGCAATAGCCAGCAACGCGGGAGCTGCCTTCGAGTCGGTAAAGGTAGGGAGCGAGGGTAGGAGAGCGATTCATAGCCAAACCTTGGGTGGCTGTTTACTTGGGTGCTACAAGTTGGCCGTCAATAAATACCAAGTTAGCGGTTAGGCCGCTCGAAAGTTAGGGTTAAGTTAGGACACGTGTCAGTTATCGAGCTACTGTAAAATACATAAATATCAGGAGCATTTGGTGGCCCGTGGCACGCCCCATTTGGTCCTTGACCAAGTAGGCACTCGTCCTATCAGGACGGTAAGCACTACAAGGCTTACACTGATCGTATTTCGATCACAAAATGGATCATCGATCTTATACAGTAGACACAAAGGGTCATTGCACTACACTATCCTTGCCACTGGAACACTTGTTAAAGGTTTATATATTGTACATTGGAAATGGCCTAGGACTCATCAATGGCCGCTTCAGAAGTCTCTTTGCTTAATTCCCTTTCAACATGGCTCGAACGACTTGCACACGTCAACATAAGTGCGATCAAGTCAATGGTCAGAAATGAGGCCGTATGGGACTTTAAGCTGAAAGACTGAAACGGGAATTACTCTTGCGTTGATTGTATCCTCTGTATGTCGCATCGTGCCCTTATCCCTAAGAAAAGGGATATTTGCTCTACAAAGCTCATTGACTTAGTTCACTCAGATGTTTTGGGACCTGTCCAGACTCCTTCGATTGGCGGCGCAAGGTTTCTCGTATCATTTGTTGACGACGGCTCCAAATGGACGACCATCTACACATTGAAGCACAAGCATAAGGTTCTGGAGTGTTTCAAAAAGTACAAGGTACTCACAGAAAAACATACTGGTCGGACTCTAAAGGAACTTCAAGTTCACGAATGTCATAACAAAACTCCCGCTCCAGAAGAAAATCATCTCCTCCTCAAATCTTTGCGATCTGAAAATGTCAGGGAGTATCTCTATTCCGCTTTCAAATGTTTACTCGACTCAGAAGGTATTCAAAATCAGCTCACCGGTATCACATACGACTCAGCAAAATGGTGTTTATTAACGAATGAATCGTCCACTTCTCAACCTGGTCTGCTTGTTGTTGCATCATTGGAGTCTTCCCAAACACTCATGTACAGAGGCTCTCTCCACTGCTGCATATGTCCTGAACTGGTGTGGGATTTTTTGCACCCTTTATCTCACAGAGGAGAGTGGAGAGCAAAATATTTTCCTTAGAAGCAGTGCAGAGCGAAATATATTCTGCTTCACGAGAAGACAGGGCTACACATCCTTGGTTCTTGGAGCGCCACGAAATAGGACCCCCAGACATCATGAAGACAAAACTTTCGGTTGAATTTCTAGTTGAGCGACAGCCTGCCCAATCAGAGTCGCTGTAACCGATAATAGTAGCGGAGGAAGAGATCCGTAATAAATACCAAGATTCATGGATCGTCCTATCGAAACCACGGAGCAAGAGTCCGAAACCTCGCCAATGGCGAAAGCGCGGTGAAACTGAGATGCTTAATGAACCGCGAAGCCTTCTGGAGAGGTGATGCGGACGAATTTCTTCTCGTTTTCACTGAAAAGGCTACGAATGGCCCCTCGAACCGTACCAGCGAATTTGCTCGTGATATGAAGGGCCGAGAGGTCTTGCTGTTCGGGCACTCCACGTAGGCCCAAGATGGAGAGACGGGTGACCGGCTTGGCCTATGGGTTCCCTCTAGCAGCATAAAGATACGAGGAAGCTGCTGGAGTCGGAGCGGCAGGTGCGTCGGGAGTGTCGTTGTCGAAAGGCGGGCCGCCGGGGGTACCAGCAGCCGAAGCATGATACTGAGGGACAGGCGAGGGGTCGGATGAGTTGGCTAACGGAATTCCAGCTGCGGAAGCTAGTCTAGGGATTACGGAGCGAAAGCAAGGGTGGTGCGGGATGAAGGGATGAGGACATAAGCAGCGCAGGAATCGCCGGGTTGCGATAGGAATCAATGAACTGAGTCGCAGTCGCATTGGGCGACGCTTCCGTGCAGTGGGGAGGACGACTGTACAAGTAGGTCGAGGGCGGTGCGGGTGAGAGAGGTAATAGCGGCATCGCGGAACGAAGATGATTTGCTGACGGCATGGTGAGGAGGACTAAGGGGTTGCGGTGGGCGCGAATGTGAGGATGATAGTTAGGAGGTGTGTAGATGGAAGGCCCTGATTGAATTGAACTGGCTCTGTGATCTAGATCACTAGGGGATGATGGGGAATGTGGGGTGATTTATATTTGAAAGATATGGTCGGTCCTGGCTCGGAATATCCCACAGGGTGACCATTAGTACCTCTTAAATTTCCCTGAAAAGCTGGCTCTAGGCTGCTCGGGGATGATTGGCTCTCGACGTGACCTCGGGTAAAATCAACAAGAAAAAAAGGGGGAGATGAATGATAAGTGGGGGAAGTGGGGGGAGGGAAGAGGGTCTGGTAGTATTCCGGGCATGCGAAAGCTGCTAGAAGAGGTCGGGGTGGCCCCTCGATGGCGAGCGAGCGCGTGTGGGAGCGGATTGGGGAGGGAGGAGTCGAGGAGGGAGCACAAGGAAGAAGTACGATCGCAGAGTGGAGACGAAGGCGGAAGAAGAGCCTTGGGCTATAATTTGCAACCCGGTACCCAAGGAACGTGGTAAGCTCGTGGTCTATGGGACCCTCTTCTTCGTGTCAAGCCAGTAACATTCTTGGAGCTACGCACCGTGACGGAAAACATCCGGTCGTTCGCTAATATGCTCAGATCGGGGACTCACCTCAGAGTATGGGAGGACAGCCAAGTGGTCGTGGCATTTCTCGACGCTATGACAACAAAGTCCCGACCACTGATGCAAGAACTCTTCGTGTTACACCGCTTGTTACATAAGCTGTGAATCTCCATATAGGCACTTTACCTCCCACTAGAAGTCAACCGATTCGCCGATCAGTTGTCACGACTGCACACGCTCGATGACTGAGGATTAATCAGGAGAAACTCCAACCACTGCTAGAATCATACTGTCCAACTATCGACCGATTCGCCGACAGCAGCAACAAGGTCTGCGCCAAGTTCAACAGCGAATTCGTGTGTCCTGGCTCCCTTGGAATCAACGCGCTACAACAAGACTGGCGTTCAGAAATCAATTTTTGGAACCCTCCTTTCAAGTTGATCCCACTCTTCGTGAACAAGATCTGCCACAAACATGCGAAAGGAATGCTGGTCACGCCTTGCTGCTCCGCTCAGCAATGGTCAGCAATGGTACACGAAATTGCTCGGTTTAGCTCTTCCGCACGTTTTCGACGCAGAAGATCTATATCTCCCGCAGATTTGGGCCCCGAAAACAATGCCCGCTCCTCCGTGGAAATTGGACGTCTGGAAAATCTAGCCGAAGAGGCCCGTACTTTACCTCTAGCCGTCACCTTACAACAATCTGTGCTTACAGTATCTTGAGCTGGGGAAACCACAGGGGTACTACGATCGCTCGTCTCATGTCAAAAGCGCGAGCTCCGAACGCGTAGAGGTCAAATGAAAATTTATGGGAGAAATGGCTGGTAATCTGCTCTCAAGATGGAATTGATCCTTTCTCTGGAAATGAACGCTCTATCCTGTAGTTTCTATGTTGGCTCCTCGAGGAAAACAAGATCAGTGCGGTATCAGTACTCAACTATCTCTCTGCTGTCACAACTGCACACTCGTATTGGGCGGTCTCTGGTACTGAAACCACTCATACAATTGGCTGTTTATGCCTTTCAAGAATTGGACCGGGACCGAAAGTTGCTCTCAGACCCGCTTACAGAACGCCATGCTCTGCGGAGCTCCGTCGCTCGTCGGATCTTCGCTCTCGCACTCACCTCTCCGGACACTGATTTTGAATTTCTACATAACGCCTGCGCTATCCTGGTCAGCTACATTTTCTTTGAACGTGGGGAAGCTGGAGTGTATATTTTTTGCTGACCAACATCACTGTCACTCCGGATTCCCTCAATATCGCCATCGCACTGCGCAAGAATCGTAACCGGGTTTCTCACACTCTTGCTTACCGACAAAATACTCGCTTTGATACCAGCTTCATCGACCTGGTCTGTCAATATGATACTCGAAGCCGCTCGAACCGTTCTGGAAGCAAATATTATTGTGCATTACCTGGGACTCTACTTTCTACCAGCGCAATAACCATTACTCTTTGGCTCGAGTTTTGCCTCGCTCGTGCTCACGTTACACTTCCGCCTCAATTTTGTTGGTTCTCTCCCTCGCTGAACATGGGTGCTGCATCAGAATTTGCTGCGACTGGGGTTCAAGAATATCGTATTCTAATATGGGGGGATTGGCCCGCTAGACGCACATTCCGCGAGTCCTATCTGGATGCTAGGGTAATGCAATGTGATGATTCGTTCTTTTTTCGGTCATTTGCTCTTACATCACTCTCGCACGAACTTCTTTCAATCATTTTGTTTTATCAACTGTTTAATTCGGTGGAATGATTGGAAAGTTATGGGTGAATATGATAACGGTGCTTCGACGTGGCTGTCATCCACAACTGGAAGCAAGTAACGCTGTCACGGCTCTATCTCGGTTGCATCTGCATCCTCTGTGCTGTAAGCCATTAGAGGTAAGGCCACGTTGGCAGCTTACGGTATCCCAAAGACTTGACGTGCGATCAGAACCCATTGAAAAGGAGTACATAACCGACAACTTGGAAAACTTAGCCACAACTTCTGGTCCCTCAAGTCCTCGCTTGTTCTCCCGCCTACCGCCCTCCATGTATCCTTCATGGCCCAATCAAAAGCCTTCCTTTGTCCTTTATTTATTCTATGATCTTCATTTGGATATTTTTGATGATTAGAGTATCACGCAAGTTCAGCAACCGGTGGAAGTATTGATTTGGTTCTTGTCAGAGAATCAACACGCATAATCGGTCACGGGCGTATGATCGGCGCTACTCTCCTTACAACTCTCGCGACGCGAAAACACCAGATCTAAATATTTTAATCAAGCGTACGCACGATGGAACGAATGGAACCGGACAGGGATTTCAGCCTCTGGGGAGACACGCCGATCACCACATCCAATTCCGCAAATATATTATTCTCGTTCCTGGCAGCCCACTCACCTTTTCGCTGTAATATCCCCTCCCCTTCGTGTGCCTCCCCAGGCCGGCCATTGCTGGCAGCGTCCGTCCACCCAAGACAATTATGGTTAGTACCGGACGGAAGCTTTCACACTACACCCCATTGGAGTACCATCCCCGTATGAAGCGTTCCGCGCCCATAGCCTCTGTACAGCAGCATCCGGAGATTCGAGTGTTCAAGCATTTTTAACCCTGCCATCACCAGTTCTGTCTCGATCGAACGTCCAACACAAAGGTTCAAATAAGTCTCAACTACTGGTGCAAGTAAGCCGCATAATTTATCATTGATTGATGTAATGCGCACTTACTTAGCTATCCCTGTTGCAGTTAGAGCCTTCCTCCTTCGTCTCCACTCTGCGATCTCGCTTCGTGTTTGCCTTTGCGGGTAAATGGGAGTATATGTACATCTGATGCCTGAAAGCCTTTTCACTCATGCAACAGCAGTCTGCCTCTCCACCTCCCCCTTTCTCCCCTGCTCAACGCTGTCAGTGCCTTTTCGGAGACGGAAATATTTCTAAGGCCGCTTCCGCCCTCCTCCGAACAGACCCCCCTGTCCCCTCTTCCCTTAACAAACTACCTGCGATCCAAGCCATTCACCCTCCTCCCTCCAACCCGTGCACTCCCCTACCACGCTACCTGCTTCCCCCCACTCCCCTTGTTCACGAGTCTACCATCCGTCGTGCCCTCCTCTCCCTCCCTTTGCATTCTGCCCCAGGACCTGATGGCCTCCGCCCCGCCATACTCTCTCTCCTTGCAAGAGCCCCGGCATGGGCGGAGCCCTATGCTGACGCACTCACCACCCTCACATTGGTTGTTAACATGCTTGAAAATGGAGCTATCCCTGCATCCTCAAACCTTGGTTCGCCGGAGCCACCCTGATTTCCACCAAGTCCTCGGGTGACAAACGGCGCCTTCGCTCGATCTCCATCTGTTCTTCTTTCGAATATTCGTCGCATGCCTCCTAGCAGCCGAACTAAGCTCGAATGAGGACTTCGCCTCTTATCTTTGGCCCTTGTAGCACGAATTCGGTTCGAAATATGGAATTGAAAGCATAATTAATGCCCTGCGACTCACTTGTGACGCCCTCGCGGACTGCGACCACGTGCTCCTGAAAGTGGACTTAATGAATACGTTTAACCGGGTTGAGCTATCCCACGAGCTCCGCGACGTCATCACTCACGCCCCACAGACTGCTCCTTATGCGCACCAGGTATATGGCTACCCAAGACACCTTCTTTTCGGCCCCTACTTGGTCTCTTCTAGGACCGGTACACACCAGGGCGATCCATTTGCCATGCACCTCTACGCGCTATCAATCCACCCTTTCCTCATTCGTTTACGTGAGTCTTTCCCTACTGCGCCGCTCCAGACTTGGCACGCTGACGACGGAAACATCGTTATACGACAGGACTACTCCGCCTCCTTCCTGCGTCACGTTGAATCCGAGGGACTTGATTATGTTATTTTCATCAATCTCCAGATAAACGAGGCTTAGTGGTCCACTCCCCAACAGAAACCCTCTCTCCCGTGCACGGTCAACCGCTCTGGGGCCATCACTACTCTTGGCTTTCCAATCGGGCACCACGAGGCTTGCCGAGCGATTATCAGCACATGACTCCAGCTCGCAGGAAACTGTGGGGAGCACTCAAGTCTCTTCGCGACCCCCGAACGGCTTTCCACCTCCTCCGCCACTGCGCCAGCGCATTGCGAATGACCTGTGTTCTTCGAATTACCCCGCCGCAGGTAAGCCTTTCCAAATCAAAATTTTTGACATGGAACAGCGAGGGCATTCGGGGCTATTCATAGGGATCTCCATGATGATGCTTGGCTCTGCGCTTCTCTGCCATTTCTCTCGGGACCTCGGCCTTACCTTGACGGCTCCCATCTCGTCTCTCTCCCACTAAAGCTCCCTGCTGTCCAGTTTCTCCCTCATCCGCGACTCCTTGCCCCTCCCCTCGAAGACTGCCTCACGTCAGCCCTCCCCGCTTGCCATGCCCACCTCTCCTCGAAACTGCTCCCTCCCCAGCTTCAATTTCCCAATGTCCTCGCATCCATTCAACGGCAGGGCTCTATCCTTGGTACACAACTAACGCTGTCGGCCATCTGCCACTGGTCTCGCCTCGCATCGTACCTCTCCTCCACTTCCGGAATCGAATCCCCTTCGCGCCGCTTTGCACGCAACCTCTCCTGTCGCACGCGGTCCTCCCACCACCCTTCACTGAGCTGCCGGAGCCTAGATCGTGCACCAGGGTGGAACCTGAAGTGTGAATATGATGGTTCAACTTCGCCTAGGGAACCCTTTCCTCGATGGCACACAGCACTGCGCCAGATGCGTTCACTCCCGTCCCGAGAGAAAACGTTTGGGTGTTTTACTGTTGGAAGATATTTCCGACCTATCCCATGGTTTTCCAGACAACCGCAATCGACTCAAAAAGGGTATACCTACAGCGTAATGGGGAAGGAACTACGCTTCCTAAAATGCTACCTTCAGGTCAGCCATCAAGCAGGCCGCATTGGACATGACGGCTGCTGCAGCTTGCCTTTGCATCAAAACCCCCCGACCCCCCGCCCCTCCTCAACCCCCTTGGTGTGCACGCTACCAGTTGCCCCTCGCTAGAAGTGTATGTTCGCAGACACAACCACATCTGTGACAACCTTATGTCTATCCTCCACCGGCCTTCGTCTTCAGAACGAGTATACGTTCCCCTGCCAAGATCACCTCCCCGCCAACGAGTGACTCCGCATAGACATACTCATAGATGACATCGTCCTGTCGCCTAGCCCGCAGGCAATCGACATCTTTATTGTAAGCCCCTATACACCCCGCGCCCACCCCACCTCCACCAAACATCCGGAGGGGCCACCATCGGCAACGAGGCTTTCAAGACCCGTCGATATGGCGGCCTTTGTATACTATACACGCGAAATTCCACCCCCTGCGTCTGGATACTCATTGTGGTCTTGGAAAGCCCACCCAAGCAGTACTGGCCCTCCGTGCTTCTCACTTCGCCCTCCGCCGAGGTACGAATTCCTCTTCCGAATACTTCCGACTCCTGACCACGATCTCCTCCCTCGCCCTGCAACTCACGGCTCACGCCGTTTGTCGCCACTCTCTAGCACTGACCACTGCCTAATAGTGGTCCCTGGTTACCCCAATTAAGCTTGCTCTTCTTCTTCTTTCTACAGTAGGACCTCGGAGGTTTGGGATATTGTCACTAAGAATACATGCTGTATTGCACCCCAAAAACATGGCACAGGTCCCGTTACAATGCAGTCAACCGCTGTCACACCCGATGCTGGTCGCATCATGCATGTTCCTTGGGGCGGAACAATGGGAAATAGTTGTCAACGCGCCCAATGACTGGCCCGATTTCGGCAAGGCCTTTACTTCGCCCTGGGTATTGCCCTCTGTGCTCGCAGGAGAAACCCAACATAAGAATAGTCGCAAACATCCTCGCCCAACATCGCAACGTTCACTTCGAGGGGTCCAAGTCAGGGCAACCGAAGGCGCATTAGTACAGTCGCCTTCAAAGGAATGTTGCGCAACTAGGGTACTGGTACTGCAGCTGTCATGATCGGTATTTAGGCTCAAAGGTATTTGGTCCCAAGGCAACTGGCCCCTTCGAATTTTCGTACTCAAAGGGAAAAGGGTTTGGGTGTTTTACTTTTGGAAGATATATTCGGTCTATCCCATGGTTTTCCAGACAACCGCAATCAACTCAAAAAGGGTATACCGACACAGTAATGGGGAAGGAACTCAAAGTGCTCGAAATACACAGTGAATATGATTCCGAAGCATTACGTATCATTGTACTATACTCAATCTCGCGATGCAGGTACAACCACGCTCCTCACCCCGGCCACAGATCCGAGGGACCAAGCCCCTAAACCAGTCCCTATCCCGGAAGACCTAGCACCTCAGGAAGTGCACCAGAATCGCCAAAACCCACCCCAGCCACAGTCCCTGCTACCAATTGAGGAAATATTCACGACACGCATGCCCGTTATGGTATACATTCCCACCAAATTCAGGGGCTTACTCGCCGAGTCGTGTGCAAAGACAATGAATGATGCCGTTTGCGTTTGTACATCCGGTCATTCCCAGGCAGCGGAGGCTTTCGAGAAAGTCTTATTCCCTGCAGTCATGTTGACGGACCTATCCTGCCGCAACTGTTTTCCACTTGAAGGTCGCCGGCATCTATTGACTGACAAAAAGAGGGAACGGGTAGAGCTATGGAACTCTGGCCGATACCAGACACTGTGGGAACAGGCTATTAAACAATCTACCTC
This sequence comes from Kappaphycus alvarezii, assembly GCA_002205965.3. NCBI lineage: Eukaryota > Rhodophyta > Florideophyceae > Gigartinales > Solieriaceae > Kappaphycus > Kappaphycus alvarezii. Next base: position 733,426 of record NADL03000699.1, on the reverse strand, counting down.
ACACGCAAAGGCTACGGCGTCTGCTCCTGAGCAGCAACAGCGTAACATCCGCAGAGCGACAAGACTGGGAAAAGAGAAGGCCTACGGAAAGGCAGCCCAGGCTCTAGGCTTATTGAGTGTCTTACCGCTAAGCACAGAAGTTATCGAGGCGCTCCTCGCGAAGCACCTACAGCAATACCCTCCACAGGAGACTGCGTATTCAGCTTCACTGGACAGTGTCCCGCCCTTTCGTGCCTTTACAAAGGAGGTGTTTGAAGCTGTTCGCGCCTTCAAACCGGGTTCCTCCGCATGGCTTGAGGCCAGTGCGGGGGCTCTGGCCTCAAACCATGTCACCTTGTGGAACTGTCGCGATCCCCATCCCTGTCCGTCCTATCGGGATTCCTAGCCGCTCTCTCGAAAATTGATCACATTTTGGCAGCCGGCAAGGCTTCAGCCGCCCTCGCCCTTTTCATCGCCGACGCGCCCCTTGCACCGGTGGCCAAGAGGGACTTGTCACCGAGGCCATTCGTTGTCGGTGAGACGCTGCGCAGATTGACTGGTAGCTGCCTCTTGACAAGGGCCTCCGTGAAAGCCGTCGCATACCTCCAACCGCTGCAACTCGGCATCGCCAGATCCGCCACCGACACCGTCGTCCACAGCGTCCGACGGCCTGTGCACAACTTTTTCCATAGCTCCGAATATGTCATGCTGGCGCTAGATTTAAAGAATGCGTTCAATTTGTGCAGTTGACCAGCCTTCCTGGGAGCAGTCAAAACCCTATTCCCCGAATTGATCCCATGGATCGCATGCTGCTATGCGCATAACCCTGCATTCTTATGGTTCGGTGGCCGGATCATCCGAAGCAAACAAGGCACACAACAAGGGGACAATCTCGGTGGACTCTTGTTCAACCTGGCGCTATACTCTGTGATCCTCTAAATCCAACAACTTTTGCGATCAGGGGACGAGGAACAGCAAGTCGGCAATCTGTTGTTTCAACTATGGTACCACCACGAAGGGTACATCATCGACCAGCTCCGTAGAGCGTTGGGTACCTCTCCTCGTCAGACGCAATAAGCAGGTGATTACATCAGGCCATGCCAAAATGCTGAATTTGGTGGCCCACTCCACCGCAAGATTCAGTACAAAGCTCGTACCTACCAGCCATCACACAGGAGTACTGTACAGTGAAGGCAAAGTCGTTTTGAACGCTCCAGGTGGCCCCGAAGACTTTGCGGGAAAGTACGTTACAGCTCACGTCGAGTCTTTGAAGCCGTTCCTCGATACCATCATCGACCTCGAGGATGCGCAGATCTCTTTCCAGCTTCTGCGCAACTGTTTCGGGGTTTGCAAGATTGGCTTCATGTTACGCGTGGTGCCACCATCATGCACGACAGAGGGCGCTGCGGAATTCGATGAGATGATGGAGGGCTGCGTGCGGACACTAGCCGGAGGAGTACGCGACTCTGATGTAATTCGAGAACTGCAGCTCCCAGTCAAGCTGCCGACGGAAAAATCATCGCTTGGGGTGGGATTCACATCCGCAGAGTCCATTGCAGTGGGTGCCTTCCTCTCCTCCAGCTCGGCGTCAAACAAGTTGTGCGCGGCCCTTCTGCCCCCTTCCATCAGAAATCTGGCAGCATACCAAGACACCTTGGACGCCCACAGAACTTGGTCCCTTTCATGCACGCAATCGAGGATTCTCCCGTTCAGTGCTTTCTGGTCCAGTAAAACCCCATGGCAGAAGGCCTCGACGGATGCCACGAAAGACTGCATGAAGAGCTACACCTCGGCGACAACAGGAGGCGGGCTTTTCGGGCCTCCAATTTTTTGCTGATATTGCATTGCTGGTTAACTATTGTCTATCAGCCTGGCGGAAAGACAATAGTTGACATTGCTATGGCGGAATCCGACATTTGCATAGCACTGTCCACATACGTGTATGAGGATATTTCTCGTTGTAATACAAAAAACTACAGTTAGTGAGGTGAATTAAATGTTTTTTGGTCCCGTGAATAATTACTGGAAAAGATACTCTACAGATATGGAATTACAGTAAACTGTTGCTTAGTAGCCTATTAACTCTTCATTACTTAAGCTACAGTGCAGTACAGTAAACTGTAAGCAGCCACCTGCAGGTACAGCACTGAAAGGGTAAAATGTGGCAAATTAGTTCTAAAATTGAAAGTACAGGATACACATAATTTGTTTGTGGTCTATTTAGTCCTGTAGTGTAGTTTTTTGCCCTTCTATTTTTATCCTACGTAGTCTATATTTTCTCTATCCTCTTGCATTGTTAGCGATGCCTGTTAGGACTTTTGTGGTGTAAGGGTCACTAGGGCCATCTGCAGGACTATCCGCTAGGGAATCTAGTAAGTAGTTGATAGATGTGCTAGATATAGTCGACGGCATCTTCTGCCGATAAAAGGCCTGGTCGCTTCGGGCACTGAAGTAAAAAACAACATCAACATATTTACTCTCAACCTACTCAACTGTTCTACACTAGCAAAAACGTCTAACGTTTTTTTCAGACTCGCCGCTAATGCCGCCCGTCTGCTTTTGCTACTCTAACCCTCAAATTTTCGCGACAATCCGTATTTATCTTTTTTCGGGGAATTTAGGAAGTAAGTCTATTTGCTATTCAATAGTGAAAAATACCTATTTGTTCTATTTCCGCGTTGTTTAAAGCCACCTGTAGGCCGGCAAATATTAACAATATGTATTTTTCTAAATTCTTTTCGAGCACTATCTGCAGGCCAATAAGAACCGCGATACGCTTGAAGTGACACGTAGCCAGCTGGGCCCAAGCGGATTCAGAACAAGACTGGAATCCAGATCAGCTCTCTATAAGCTTACACCCACTGTACAGTACGCCTCTACCCCTATTATCAGACCTGGAAATACGACAGCCACACCAATTTCGCCAAGTAAAGCGTCTACTGGGACCAAAGTGTTATTGCCAAGTGGGAAACCAACCAACCAAAGTTCTAAACGTGGCACCTAGAAATCGCTGATCCAGACCAATCCAAGGCCATCTTCGACTACCAATGAGAAAGTGACATCTCTATCTACGGTTTCAGATTCAGGTTCCACCGAAATCGTTTCATTTCCTGCTAAAGTTCAGGTTTCAGACCTACCTACTGTACCTCGCTATCTACTGTGAGCTATTGACCTTACAGCCCCCCAGCCATTACAGCTGCTGACAGTCAAAAAAGGGTCCTCTACGGCTGCGTCGCAAAGCCGACCGCCGACTGGCTGGCAGAGCGGGTGTTTTTAAGTCTAAAAGGACACGCACCGTCCCAAAAAAACGCACGTGTAAATTGTGCAACGTCATGTGCAACGGGTCAAAAACGTTTTTTGACCACGTCAAGAGCAAAAAACACCTCAATTGCGTCCAAAACAAAAAGAACCCCCTAACTGTACCGAATGTAAGCGCAAATTTGACAGTCATTCGCATTTACAGCGCCATTCATCTAGCAAAAATCATCTCAAGGTTGTCAGTAATAAGTTAGAGCTAGTTTAAATTAGATCTGGATATCCTCTCTTGTTCTGAGTAAATTAAATCATCAAATTAATCGTGATTCTTGCTTTAAAATTAAAATAACAAATTGAAAAAATTACACATTGAAAATAAAACAAACAAAAAAAACAAATTGAGAGTTCAAAAGTTTACAGTGAAAGGAAAAGCAAAAAAGCGAAAAAATAATAGGCCAACCACAAAAAGGGACGTATAGTGCTACAAAAAAAGCTAAAACGGCCACATTTTCGAAGTACTAAATCACCACTAACTTGTATTTGCAAAAGGGTATATTGATATGGTTTTCGGTCAAGGTATTAGACAGACCATGGAGTTGCAAAAGTCTCTGATGGACTGCGTCAAAGGTTATGTTGAGGATAGTTCCCTCGCTGGTGATGACTTAAGGGCTCGGTTACTTGAGGACTTCCCTACCCAATGCTTTTCTCGGGGCAGGTTCTGAGTAATTTATCCATTATTCGCAAGTTGATTTTGTTTCTCGCGGAACGCAATGTGCCAACCGTCCGCCATGAATCTGCTGTCCTTTCAAAGACGTTTGCCTCAACTATTCTCCGCAATAGTGACCTCAGCAAAGCATTAAACCAAATTGACGCCTATTTCAACTCTCTTTCGTAACCAACAGGATCACCAATTAGACTCGCTCCTAACCCGATACGTTCACTTTCATTGTCCTCCCACCCCCGCCACCATCGGAGAACGAGGTCTCACACTACATGTCCATGCCCTTCAGAGAAGAAAATATGAAACTTTCTGGAAGCCTAGCTGAATGTTGGAACGAGTTCATAGCTGAGTACAAGTATGCTTGCCAAGATTATATGTTCAATAACGAACAAAAGCTCAAATATCTCCACCATCTCCTTACAGGAAATGCGAAAAGATTCTACTTAACGAATGTTGAAGGTGTGTATGAGCATTATTCTCGAGCTTTAAAAGCTCTGGAAAGTGAATATAACTCAGTCTCAAGGCAAAATAGAATTGCTGCGTATCTTCGCAACATTCATCTCAGTCAGTATATTTCTCCCAATTGTACTGTAAATGATGCTATCGAGAAAGTCCACGAGGAAATTGCTAAGCTTACTCCCCAAGCACCACCTCACTGCCGCTCAGAAAGGCACAAGATTGAGTATCTTCAGTCCGCCGTTATTGGATTCTTCTGGGCTCGTGATCCTTGCAGCAGAGCATATTCTGGTGACTTAAGTTGTCAATCATTTTACAGCCAGCTCATTTCTGCCGCTCAATTTGAGCAAGAGGAGAAAGTTGGACAAATGAGCTATCAGAGGAGCCTATGTATGACATCGATCTCAGATGTAGACCCTACACTACGTAGCCGTCTTGCTGATACATTTTATACTGTGCAACCTCAATACGGCTGTGATTCTCGTTCTACCAAAGTCAATTGTCACGATGGTGACTTACGAAGCAACGACGCTTACAGCATGAGGAAGAACAAACCTCTTGATGATAAAGTTTGATGGGGTTGTGGTAAAAAATACCATATTATCTCTCAATGTCGCCAATCAATGGCTGATAATGTTGCTCAAAAGATTCAATATTATCAGAGAAACTCATTTAAAGATCCGGCCAAGGCCATGAAACGTGTACTTTTTGAGCTCTGTCAGGAATTGGATCATGATGGTCAGTCAGTTGAAGAAGAAATGCTACCTGCGCAGGATTTCTTCGGAGACGTCAACAGTGATGACGACATTGAAGAATCAGAAAATGGAAATTTGGACAACGATGGCTCAACGCATGTCCCCGAACAGTTGTCTTCGCAAATTTCAGTTAAGGATCAACCGTTTTTAAATGACGGGGATTTTTAACTAGGGGTACTCAAACGAGCCGAAGTGCTCCTAACGAGAGGCAAACTGTAAGGGAACGCGACAAGGCTACCATTTATAACGTAAAACTCGTCCCCCTTCCACGGAAGCAAAAAAATTAAAAATGATTACGTTAAGATACATGAGATTTTAACTGTCAAAAGCAGCAAATTGCCAAAGCACTCCAACTCAGAGAAATTCCACGGAATGTGTCTCGACACTGGTGCTCAAAAATAAGTGATTGGAAAATCACAAGCAAAAGCATATTGTGACCTAGCTGGGATTAAGATTAAATGTATGCACGTGACAACTGCTTGCAAGTTTGGCGATGGAATATTTCTAAGCATTGCACAGATTACAATTCGTATTCCAACGCCTGACGGTGCTTTCATCCCGCTACTCGTCGATGTAGTTAATGCCAATATTCCATTCTCGATTGGCCTGGAAGATTTAGACAAATTTGGACTTGTTGCATATAATGTTGAAGACCTACTTGTTTCCAAAAGACATGGATGGGATATGCCAATAACACGCAAACACGGCCATCTTTACGCCGTGTGTGATTTTTCTGAAATCCTGTTCACAAAGTATCAACTAAAGCGCCTCCATTTACAGTTTTCCATCCGTCTGCCTCAAAGCTGTACAATCTGATAAGCGGACTATACTGGAGGAAGCAACACTCGAGACGCGAGATTTGATTTCGGAGATATCTAAACAGTGCCGCAAATTTCAGCACTTTGAACCGAAACCCAGATCATTCCAGGATAGTACGCCCAATGCAATCATATTCAATCAAGAGTTAGCTCTTGATATCATGTTTCTTGACAAAAACCTGTACTTCATAACATGGATACGCAAAACCATTTCGGCAATGCTGTATTCTTACACAGTCAAAGCACTGAATCTATTTGGAACTCTTTCCTTGAGTACTGGGCTACAATTTACACTGGATTCCTGATAGAATGAAAGTGGGCCAGGATAGTCAATTCGTTTCCAAAGCGTAGAAAGATTTGGTAAATCGAATGGAATCAAAATAAGCCTATCTGGAGTTGAAAGTCATAATTATATTGGTTCCGGTGAACATTACCATGATCCGTTACGCCGTATTTACGAAAACATTCGCCATTCTGAGCCTTACGTTGGAATGTAACTCGATTTACGTCTGGCCATTAAGGCTATGAACGATACTATGAACCCAAAAGGACTAGTTCCATCGTTACACGTCTTTGGAGTTTTGCCGAGGTTTTCGGCCATGAATAGCGAACTTCCGAATCAAATGGAACGAATGAGAGCGCTCCAAATGGCAAGAGCTGAGATGGAACTATCACTTCAGAACTCAGACTCAGAGCTGCTCTGAATTCGCAGCTTCCAAATACAGCTCACCATGAACTTGACATTGGAAGTAAAATTCTATTCTATCGCGAAAATTCCAAATCTTAGTCGACAGGACCTTACAAAATCACGAAAATTAATGACAAACAAGTCTTTATTGACAGAAATAGCGAGGTTGTGCAACATTAAAGCTCTCAAGTAATGTCGTATTTTGATGATCAAGTTGAAACACTAGTCGAAGCTTTGTATTCATAACCTAAACGGGTATACTTCAAAAATATTCAACTCATTGACGTCAATCTCAATGAAGTATTACACCCACGAGATCCCAGATCCAATTCGGCTGAATTTCTGAAAGCAGAACAGAAAGAAATAGAAGCACTGGTTGAGGTAATTACCTGGAAAATAGTCGTTGGAGACGACATACCAAATAATGCTAATATCCTCTTTGCAAGATTCGTTCTGTCAATCAAAATTAAGAACACTGAAAAAGATATATACAAAGCGCGGTTTGTAGTACAAGGTCATAGGGAAAACGAAAAGAGCTATCTCGTGAATGACACCACTACTATACGCCAGCGTTACACATGCTTGTTAGTTGCAATTGGTGCAATACAAGACTTCAGGATTTGGTCTCAAGACGTTAAACAGACGTATTTGCATTCTGCTCAAAATCTGATGCGCAAGGTTTACCTTAAACCAACCAAAGACTTGGATAACCTGAGAACCAGTTACTCGAATTACTGAAACCTCTTTACGGATTATCTGATTCAGGAGACTATTGGAATCGCACTATGAATTCACACCTGAAGAAAGATCTAGGCATAACGCCAACCGATGGAGATCTCTCACTCTTCTCAAAGCATACAAACGGAGAACTTCAGGATTAGTTGGAACATATGTGGATGATTCTCTACTCTGTGGCAACAATGAATTCGTTAATATGTCCCAAAAGACTCTAAATAAGTTTGAATCGGGAGAGATGAAGTTCGATGACACTGTATTTGCAGGTGTCAGAGTAAAGAAAACTGATTATGGATTTGAGTTATGTCAAAAAAAGTATGTTAAGAATTTACGAATTCTGCCCATGGACGCCTCTTTTTCTAAATTCATATCTTTAAGGCTTAGATTGGCTTGGTTAACACATCCAAAGCCTGAAATATGATGTGCCGTTAACATGGCCGCGCAAGTGACTGAAACCAAATTCTCAGTGGAAGCAATAAAGAAGTTGAACAAAGTTGTAGAGCATGGGCAGAACAACCCTAATTCGTCGCTTAAATATTACAAGTTGGACAAAAACTCCATAAGATTGAAAGTATATTCTAACTCGTCATTCGCAAATAACGACGACAATACTTCCCATCTTGAATACGTTGTTTTGCTCACTGACAATACCGGAACTTTTAATGTGCTGAGGTACTCTAGTCACAAAAGTCACAGAGTAACTAGATCTGTACTAGATGCCGAAGTTTATGCTTTCGCTGATGCCTTTGATATTGGCTACATGATTAAGCACGATCTTGAATCCCTGCCTGGAATCAAAATCCCACTATCAATGTTTATGGACTCCAAAAGTCTATTTGATGTTATCACAAAGTGTTCCTACACTTTGGAAATAAGGCTTATGATTGATGTTAGTTCTGTAAGGGATGCATATGCAAAAGAGGAAATATCCAATGTTGGATTTGTGCGGACTGCAGACAACCCCGCAGACGCCTTCACGAGGATCGCAAAGTGCGATGCAATGAATTACATCATCACAACAAGTAAATGTGATCTACCTGTTCAACAATGGTTAATTCAACAAAGGGTAATTCGTGACTAAGGATGGAGAAAACAATAGGTCAGGGCAAAGAGAGGGAGTGTTGAAATACAGGATACTCATAATTTGTTTATGTTCTATTTACAGTCCTGTAGTGTAGTTTTTTGCCCTTCTATTTTTTATCCTACGTAGTCTATAATTTCTCTATCCTCTTGTATTGTTAGCGATGTCTGCTAGGACTTTTGTGGTGTAAGGGTCACTAGGGCCATCCGCAGGACTATCCGCTAGGGAATCTAGTAAGTAGTTGATGGATGTGCTAGATATGGTCGACGGCATCTTCTGCCGATAAAAGGCCTAGTTTCCTCGATCACTGAAGTAAAAAACAACATCAACATATTTACTCTCAACCTACTCAACTGTTCTACACTAGCAATAACGTCTAACTTCTTTTTTCAAACTCGCCGCTTAGAGCAAATCTACCGGTGAGCTATTTCAATTTCTGAGCAGAATTTTAGCGCACTTGTCGTCGAAATTGAAACCTACCGGTGCGCTCTCCAGCTAATTTCGGCTCTAAATTTTAGATCTAGCTCTATATGCATTTCTATTTGAGAACAATATAGATATGGAAATAGCGCACCGGCTGGCCGGAATTAACCGAAATTCATCTATCTTTCGGCCAATTAGAACGCAAGCGCTATATGTGCACGTTTCATTCTTGCTCCGGAAGCCTCGCTCAGGGTAGTTCCCTCGTTTTTGACTGCCAAATGAAACATCCGTTCCTCTGTAAACCGTTGTACTTCTCTGACGCCTTTTTAATACTGGGAATCATCGCCAGTACATAACTTATCTCGATTTTAAAGGAGAATTGTCTGCCCGTTTTGTTTCGAAGCTGGCCATACGGAAGAAATAAACCCTCTGCAAACGTTCTCGCAGTTTAAAACGGTCAAGCACCAAGCAAGGCACCAACAAAAAGTTCTTGAATCACATCACTGTCGCAACCCTCAGATTGACAGAGTTATACTTCTTTCGTATATAAAAGCCAAGTACAAACTTCGGCTGACGTCTACTTGCTTTAAATAAAACACAGTGCGACAAATAATGGTCGCTGCAACAATGCAGCCTGCTGCTGGCGAGTCTTCCTCTTTGACTGGGCTTGACTTGGAAACTGAGAGCCTTGGCAATTCCTTTGATTTCAGTGGTGTTACTGCCAATCTAGCTCAGAGCGCAGAGAGTCGACCACCGCCGATTCAATCCGGGAGTTTTCCGTCTCGGTCGCCAGCTGCGAACAATACAGTAAGGGGAGGTAAGAGAGGCAGAGGGAGGGGATTCCGTGGCAGGGGCGGTGGCGCAATAGAGGAAACGATTGATGGAAAAAAGTGGGGAAGGGGAAAGGCGTTTACGGAGGAAGAAGCACTAGGCCTGGCAAAAATTTGGATTGAGCAGTCGGGAAAGGGCTGCAATCAGAACGAGACTACCTTGTGGAACGGGATCGCTTCTATCTGCCAGAGAAAGTACAACATAGACCGTATTGCTAGCTCATTGCGTAGCACGTGGCAGAGGCTCGCACGTGAAGGCCAGCATTTTATTGCAGCGCGAATAAAAGTACGGTCAATGAATATCTCTGGAGCAAATGCGGACGATCTGGAGGAATTAGCTCAGGAGCAATACAGGAAGAAGGCAGGTAGCGAAGTCTCTGATGGGGTTCTTATGTACGCGCCGCCTTTCAAGTTCATCGCTGTAGCCGGCTTTCTTTGCCAGCAGGACAAGTTTGCGGACGACTTCGCAAAGAGGCAGGCAAATCTTCTTGTAAATCGCCACCTGTCAGATCCAATGAGAGCAATTCTGCTGGTCACGTTCCCTGTGCCAGTAGTAACGACGTCGCTCAAGGGTCTTTAAATCAGTCCAGCATTGTTGTTCATGAAGAAGATGTGGCTGCAGCGATGGCCGCGGGGGGTCCTGTGGCCGAAGTGGTGCAGGCAGAGAATGAGACTCGTCCAGTAGGCGTTAAGAGGAGTACAATGGAGGAGAAATTCTGCGCAGACAAAGAAAAACTTGGCATTGTTCTCGCTGATATCAAGAAAAGCATGGAAGAGGGAACAAAATATTGCTTCGTTAAGTCCAAAGAAAAGAGGAGGAGCATGACACCAATGATGAATTACAGCTTTTAAAGCCCTTGCCTCCGGAGTCTGAGGACTTCAAGGAGATAATGAGGGATTTCATGAACGCAAAGCGCATGAGAGTGTAGGAAAAGCGTAGCAGGAGGGGGCGCGAGGAGTCAGAGGGTGATAAAGGAACTTTTTCCGCAGGAAGAGGATAGAAACTTTGATAGCGGGCTCAGTTTCTCAATGTGAATGAGTGAAGTAGTGGTGAGAAAGATGGTGATGAAGGTCAGTAGAAACTAGTAGAAGAAAACATGAAGAAGCTCACAATGAAATCATTCTTAGGAAGCTCTTTCCGTTCTAAAAGGAGGATAAAGCAGAATGAGATACCAATTTCTTATCCAAGATTATGGGAAACTTGCCCAACAAGCTTGAGATAAACAACGCACACTAGAGCAGTCTTGCCTAGCCCTATCGCTACCTTCAGTGATGCCAGTGATATTTGAGCCAAAGTGTAGTCCTAAAACTAAACACTCGTCTAAAGGACTCTCCTACATGGCGGTTTCTATTTTGCTCGTGCTATTCCGATACAAGACTCCCGCACAACAGCGACTTGAGTTTCGAAACCCAGAGAAATCACACGTAATTTACTAAAAAAATGGTGCATCAGGTCTATACTTGGGTCAGAACTAAGGAAAAGCAGGGTTTGGGAAGGTGCAATACGCCAGGTCAGTGCACAGGATATCTGTACACCTTTCCTGTGACAGGAAAGAGTCAAAATGCAATAGATGATTCTTTCTACTGCATTTCTTGAGTTGTAAAGGAGGAGCGGGCACATGGCTCATGTTTTCAAGCAATAGAGCATATATTTAAGGCACTGTCGCTAAACTCAGTCCTAGAAAATCTGTTATTTCTTGTTCTACTGTGCAAGGCCTAAACGAATGTCTGTGTCTGTCGTCGTCGCCGTTGCTGTGCAGAGCAAACCAGTTCTTGTTGGAGAGCTTGAAAACCCATAGAAGACGTCAAAAATCTCTCTCGGATTTGCATGGCGTCGATATCTGCTCCCCCTTCTTCAGATGCCTGTGCAGCCAAGCTCTCCGCTAGCTCGACATTATCATTCCCTCGCTCCCGAGATTGGGCGTGCTCCTCATCATAAAGTTCCGTAATCAAATCAAAAACCTCGCTTTCCTCAGAGACATCCTCCTGAAAAAGACCTTCTTGATTCATCCTGACCAACATATTATGCAATATAACACATGTTTCACTCATAGAAATGATATCATTCTTGAACGATAGGAGAGACTCGCGGCGCAAAACTTGAAAGCGTGCTTGAATGACACCAAAAGCTGTCTCAATGTCCTTTCGAAGAGCTTCCTGAATTTTGGTATACAGCTGCTCCCCCTCATTCGCAGGGTCATGGATCGGCTTGGCAAATATATTCCATTCAGGATATATTCCATCGACCAGCAAGTATGACAAGGTACGTGCTCGTGATGACCCATGAAGCCGATAGTCAGTTGGTAAGCGGAATGTATACGTACCGTTCAGAATAGAAGTGAACAGAGGAGAAACTGCGAGCATTTTCTTGTCATTATTTGTACCACACCGTCCCGCAAACCAGTTCCACAAGTATGGATCGCGATCACTCCACGCTTCAACCTGAATAGTTGCTAATTTACCTTCTTTTGTGTTATGATACTGACCCTTGAGCTGGTGGGGGCAGTTCCTCCAAACAATTTTGCAAAAATCAAAAGCGCCTACACAACCTCTGAATCCATACTCACAGAAGCCTTCTTGGATACGTTACAACTCAGAAATATTGGGAAGCCTCTTCAAAAATGAAGGTCCGTAGAGCTTAAGCATGCAACTGCAAAAGTGGTTGAAATAAAAAAAGCAACGTTTCTGGTGCCATTCGCGTGGCATCATCCATATCATCTAATGATCTGCCAGTTCCCAACACTCGAAGACAGACAAGAACCTTGATTTCGGAATGTATTCCTCGTTTACCAGCAGCATCTTTCTGCTGACGCCAAATGAGAGGAAAATTGGTAGTCAGATCGTGATGAAGCTTTAAAAACATAACGCGAGGAACCCTGAATCTTCGTCGAAAACGACGAAGATTGTAGATTCATTTGGATCCCAGATAGTCACGATGCCAACTGCTTTCTCCTCGAATGATGTTTCGTGATCCCTTCTTCCTTCCTTTGTAGTTCTTCCTTTTTGCGGCTTTTGAATAGCTACAACAGCAGCAGTTGATGCCGCGAGAGCAGCTGATTGAGCTTTCAGGAAAGCCGCTGCCTCAATGGGGTCAACCATTACGAGAAAGTGTTCGGAGCAAGAGAGGAAGGTATTTCAGAGGCAAGGACATATATTCCCTCTGCATTTCGTTGAGGACCTCAGATGAGTTATCACTTAAGGTACGTCATTCTGTTGTATGGTTTGCATTTTTGGTAAAAGTTGGGCTCATTGTGAATGGTTGGCTCCTGTTGAGTACGACTTGAGTATTGGACCGTTCACGGCAAAAACGGATCGATTTTAGCAACCCACCGGTAGGTTTGCCAGCCCAAACGGCTCTATTTTGATTTCTACATCTGTAAATATGATCTAAATTTTAGCGCACCAGTAGGTTTGCTCTTACGCTGCCCGTCTGCTCTTTCTACTCTAACCCTTGAAATTTCGCGACAAAAATCGAAGGTTATGGAGTGGTAAACGGTAAGGCGTACGCGTGCCAGCGTTAAAACTACCGAAATTTTTGATCGGGCCTCAATACTGTACTTTTTAAGGTACAGTACAGGCTAGCACAAAAAAAAGAAGCAAAAAATAGTTTTTACTCACAACAATTAGCCCTAAAATTTGTTCTCAAATGAGGACAATCGTCCTATAGGCACTATCACTGTAACCTGACTTGGCAATTTCCTTGTTGACTACAGTACAGTATCTTCAACTCTCCCTAAGTCAAGGTCTTGGCAACAATGACAGAATAGGAAACAAAGATCTAAGGCGCATACTGGCTTTCGGGATCGGCGTCCCGAAAGTTGGCACAAAGAACTGTAATACCTCCGAACGTACTGTACAGTACAGTACTGTAAACCATACCGTTTAGTCGGTTTCACTGGTCTAGGACCCCAGGAAGGGGGAAAATTGTCGTCAAGATCAAGTGACTCTAATAACCACCTCTGTAAGACTCCAACAACAGGCTACAGCATATCTAAATAATGAACCCGCCTCCTCTGGAACACAACCCCACAGAAGCTGCCAGCGGAGTATTTCGCTCACCACGACCGTTGATCGGACCGCTCGCTCAACGACAGCTACTGCGTGTAGGGCTCTGTCCACTTTGCCCAAAAGCCTTGCCCAATCTCCATTCCGTTGCCCACCATGTATCACATCTACACACAGCACATCGAAGGGGTCCAAGACTGGAGCTTCATGATAGTATACGAGTTTGTAAGGTTAGACAGGTGCCTGTCAATAATTGAGTACTGGTAATGTGCCTACCATGACCGACACGTTTGCCCGAAATTAGCTGGTCCAGAGGACAATGGTCTCTATGCGTTTTCGCAAGTGCCCAAATGCACAGTGGCAACTGCCCCACTCAGCTAGAATCCCTGCAAGATACAAAAAAGCGTTTTCCTGGGAATACCACTGTTGATCAGTGCTTGTCCAGGAAGACCTTCTGCCGCTGCAGTCCATCCCCTCAGAGCATTCCCTGCACATTATGTACAAACAACCATGTAGAGGCATATGTCACGGTCGGAGCCGGCGGCGAGCTTGCGACCCGACCGTGACATTTTGGGAAATAGTTATTTGATAAAATTCGTCCAGATTTGCCCGCACCGTGTCAGTCTCGCTCTCAGGAGGTCGCAAGGCTGTAGCGCTTTTTTCTGAAAGATTTCAACATGAAAAGGTGGGAGCAGTTGTTTCTAATCGAATACCAGTTGTTTTAAATAAGCGAATGTAAAACCCTTGTACTGCAAGGTCATCCAGCCACATTCGTGAGAACAATTTTTAGAATCAACCGTGCTGGCCGGGCTTTTGCAAAATAGCGAGAAAACTACCGAAAACGAATAAATTTAAAGAACAAACTAACAGGCTCACTATCCTCACAGCCCTATTTGACCATCAAATAGCTTTAGTACTGCTATTGGCTTCTTTACTCAGAAGCAACGATACCTCTTCAACTCAATGGCTAAGATTGACTTAATACACCCCCTCTGCTACTCCTAGAAGCCTCCCCGTAGATATAGAAGGGGGTGGGGGATCTGGGGAGCTTTAATATTTGAAAGGTGCGATCGAACGGCTGACTACTTGCTACCATGTTTGGGGACTGTTTTCTAGTACCGAAGGAGTCAGTGAATATTCGTTCACCTCAACTGCAGTCTTGGTTATATGCTTTACATACCCTCACTACATCATTCCATGTATTCTTGCCATATTATATCCTCCTCCGCAGTAAATCACCCCTCGTTTTCTCGCCGACCAATGCAGTTTCCTCAAGTCCGATTCTGTTTCAATCTCCCTGTTGTTCCTCAGGAAAACATGATAATAAGCAATCATAAACGCCCCAACGGTAATTCCTTCATCATGTGCTACCCATGCGATAAAAGTATTTGTGCTTGGATAGAGGTACTATTTACATAAAGATATGTATGAAATCAAAACAGTTCACTATACAATGCTATTTACTATTTATTCAGGGAGTCCTAGATGACACAGCATGTGTGACGTCGCTGCAAGATGATACTGCTCACAGTATCATCTTGCAGTTCACATGAACGGTATCAACTTGGGAAAGACGGTAAAATCGCTGTTTCAAGTCTTATGATCTGTACTGGATTCTTTCGTGCACTTTATGGTTATGTTTATGTACAATACGAATGAAATATGCTCCTTGCGCTCCGACGATCATAAATCATGCCTCTTTTCCGAGAAATAAGTATAGAATAATAAGTGTGCTACCGGTAGTTGACATGTGTCAGCTATGCGACTCAATTTTGACCCATGTGTCGCCCACGCGACACATGGGAACATGGCTTGCAAGCAGCAAACTGCGTTAATATAATCATTATGAGTATCTCAAGGTCACCAAGTTACGATGCATTTAGCGATGACCGTCAGCATCTATGAGAATTCTTCCATATGGTTTGTTGATAGGGTCGCATATGTGTCACCCCACCGACACAATTTAGGGAAGCTGACAGAAATACAGCACTGCAGTATCATGATAAAAAGGCGGTCTGTTTGAAATCATGTTGATGTCGACATCAATACATATGTATTCTCCCTCCCCATTACCTACCCCTCCACCGTTCGCCTCATCCTCACCGTCCTTGTCAAGACTGCACTCATCGCACCCTTCGTCCCGAATATCCTCGCGACGCTGCCAAGTCCTTGATCCCTCCTTGCCCCGCACCCACCACACGCCTACATCCCCACTCCGCACCGCCACCCCGTACCACCCACCACGTACCACCATCTCGGAACCCCTGCCAACCGCAACCCCCTCCCACGCCTGCATTCTCAACACAGCATCCAAAACACCGTCTCCGGTACTGACGCCCATACCCACAATCCCAGCACCAGATCCGGCACCGACGCCCATACCCGCGTTTCCAACAACAGATACCTCCCCACACCCGTCTCCGACAATCGACGCGCACAACCGACGCGCACAATCCCAAACTGATACCAACAACAGATGCCGGCAACTGACGCCCACATTCTCACGCCGGGACCATCACCGATACCCACACCGACACCCACAATCCGACACCGGCACCGGACACCGACACCCGCACTACCACTGCCACGCCAACACTCGCAGAAACACAACCGCACTGCAGCCCGGCGGTAAGACTCCCAAAAACGCACACCTACCGCCACCGACTCCAAAACTTCCTCAACCACACCCGCACCGCCACCGCCACCAAAACTTTCTGAACATCAACTTCACCAGTGCAGGCCACACCTGCACACCTGCATCAAAAGCTGCCTCTGCAAATCAACCTCCAGCACGGTCCTGGCTACTGTTCCGCGCACGATTCTTCATGTCTAAACCGCGTAAAGCTATCAGTGCCGAATGTAGGAAAGCTCAAGCCGTGAGTACTAGCCTCCGGTTTGTGAGGGAGAGCAGTGATGCAGTGTATAAAAGGAAATGGGAACAATTTCGATCGTTCTGCATGGACAGTGAATTGCAGGATGGGGGAATTTCTCTCGATCCTGAAGGACCGGGAGAACCAAGCGCATTAATTGTTGGGAAGATATTGGATTTTTTCTACTACAAAGTTATGGAGACAGGATGTGACCCTGGCGAGGTGGTCAATATCAGATCTGCTCTTGCGAGCGTTTACAAGAGGAAATTCAGAAGGGATGGGAAATGGAAAAATTTTCCAGGTGGGAAGACAGAGGGGAATCCGGTGAACTCAGTCGATATTGAGGGCGCCATGAACCACTACAAGAGGGCAAAAAAACAGGTAGGATACAAAAGGGCCCTTCCTTTCAAGTACAGATACATGGAACGCTTGCAGAGATATTCAGTCCGCGTGGGAACGCATTCATTGCAGTCTACGTACGTAATGGGAGCTGCTTCTTTGTGTTTTGCGTTGTGGTTGCGAATAGACGAACTAGTGAAATTGAGCTGGGATGACATCCAATTGGACACAGTGAACGAGCAAAGGGTGCCATTTATTGAAGTTACATTGCAAGGGGAGAAAGTTTGAACGCAATGCTGATGGCAAAAGTACGCCATATATGAACAAAAGGATTATTTGCGTGTATGTGTAATCGCTCATGTTCGTGCTTGGATTGAAAAGTACTAATCTATAATGTCTCGACCGCTTAAGAGTGGTGACCCCCTGTTTCCGCATGTAAATGATGTCGTTTCGCAGATCAATTTTGGAACCCGAATGAATCAGCATAACGATTGGGTTGAAAGTTGCAACATTATTCCTAGAAACGTAGCGAGGGAACAATTAGTTAAGTTTATTATCCATTGTTTTCGACGGAGGGGGCCCACAACATCGGTTTCTTACGGGAGCCAAACGATGGCCGCATCATGTAGCAAAATGGTGGGTGGGTGGTGGGAACAGGGATGACTTGAACACTATAATCCGCTATCTGCTGGAAGAGACGTGGAAATATGAAGAAAGTTATACTCATTACCTCTCCAATCGTGGGAATGACCTTGAGGTAAAATCAAGCATAGAGTCTGTGGGTGACCTTGAGGACGTGATTTCTGAACTAAAACTTTCAATACAGAAGGGGCAAAAGGACATGGTAGATTTGGAAGAAAGGATTATCACACACATATGAGCACAGACAGATTTCCTGTCCGAACTTTGGAAAGAAACAATTTCCAAGACAATGATGGTGCAAATGGACAGGATGATAGGAAGGGGGGACGCGGCAATAGTGGGGGTGTGCGCAATAACAGTGGGGGGGAAGGGGGGCTCAGCAACAGTGAAGGGGAGGGGGTGGGCTCAGCGACAATGTAAGGGGGAGCGGGGCTCAGCAACAGTGGGGGAGGACTGGAGGATGATGGAAAAAGCAGGGAGGATCCGGTTCTGTACTTGCATCAGGAAATGAATAAGAGCTTTCATTTAAATGCAAATTCATACCGAGAGTTAACAACTGGCGGGATATTATTGAACACTAGACAACAGGTTGCTCAGGATTGAACTTGGTCGTGTCACTGAAAGAATGGCCTGAAAAAGCCAGGAAGGCGGCAATGAAATACAAATATCAACACAAGAAACTCATAGCAAAAGAATATGAGAGACTGGGAGAGAGATCGTTTATTGATGTGTACAGTCCTGATGACATTACGATCCTTGAGTTGGAAAGGAGGGTGAGAGCAAGCTAGAGGGAAGCAGAAAACGGCTAGGTGTGAAAACTTCGGTAGCATCCTCATCATCGTGCGAGACACAATTGAAACAATAGATGTTAAAGCAAAGTCCATCTTCCGTCTCAATCCAAGTGCTGCTCTCAATGTACCGGTCAACACAAGTAGCGTGGAGGGACGGGAGCAGTGCGCACACTGTCTGGACGCCTGCGGTTTCAGTATATCCGATGTTGTAATTTCCGCAAGGAACACTACCGAAATCATCTCGCAACACGCTCACAAATCTCGGTCGCCGTTGTGGTAAGATTGGATTGGGTTTCGCATCTTTTTTATGTTTCGCTTTCCATTCCAAAGCTGCGACATCGTTTTCATGCGCTGCCTTCCACATATCCATCCTACCGACAAATCCACGAGCTAACCTGAGCCAGTCCCCCTTTGATTTCTTCTTTTTTTCAAACTTACTGTGGAGGATGGCTTTGTCGCGGACTTACATCTTGAACTCCACTTTCTTTTCCACCGCGTCTCTCCTCGAAATCTTCAGGCGCCACATGAGCTGTCCGACGACATAGTTAGTGAGAGCTTCGTGTAGAGCGGGATCTGTAGCCTCGGAGGGCATGGAGAAGTGACTAAAGCTTGGTTGTGGTAGTGTGTAACCACGGTGGTCGCAGACAGTCAGTGACTGCTTTTCGTTTCCGCGGAATAGTAGTAGGTTTGGAGGTGCAACCTGACACGAGGGCAGATCATAATGATGTGGAGATTAATGTAATTGCTGGAAGGGTTATGTGGATACTGAAGTAGTGTGTCGGTGACCTGACACAAGGTTGACATTTGTGTCGTATATGTGACACAACTACTCATAGAGCGACTCTGGAACATAGTTAATATACCTGTAATGAACACAAGGAAAAGTATTCCTTGCCTGATGTCGTTGAGTGTCAGAGGAGTGAAAAAAATTTGCAACTATTGGATGCGTATTGCGTCGTCTTGTCGACTCATAATTTTCAGTTATCTACGGAGTATGGTGATCGGTGCACGTTGCAAGGAGTACTTTACACAAAGTATAATGTTATACCTCTCCGAACATCTCTCCAAGGACTGCAGAAAGGGCAACATAGTTCGAAGTTCAGATGTCACAGTTTGCAAAGTTCAGGTGTGCAGTGAGGCAGGATTGTGTCGGGATGATGACACAACACCTTTGTATTGTGTCAGCCCCTCGACACATACCACAAGGTGTGAAGAAGAGCTGCTTTTTTAAGTCTGTGTCGGGTGGATGACACAATACCTATGCGCAAATTGTGTCATTCACCAGACACAAGTTTTGTAACCCCTCGATACATACAATAATTTTTTTTTTTTTTATTTTTTATTATTTTTTTCTATAAGTTGTATATGAAGTAGAGGTTCTTTAAGTCCGTGTCTGGGAGTTGAAACAATACCTATATACTGTGTCGTACCCTCGGTACATACTATAAAGTGCATATAGAGTAGCTCGGTGCTTGAAGTCTGTGTCTGGGAGATGACACAATACCTATGTATTGTGTCACCCCTCGACACATACTACTAGTATAGTATAAGATGCATATGTAGAGCGGTTTTTAAAGTCTGTGTCGGGTGGATGACACAATACCTATGCATTATGTCACCCCACGACACATACCATAAGGTGTATACGAAGCACAGCGGTTCTTAAAGTCTGTGTCTGGTTGGGGGATAACACAACACCATGTAATGTGGCCTTCCCGACACATATCATAAGATGTATTTCTTATGATATGTGTCGGAAGGATGCATGTGTCTGCGAGGCAAATGATGTTTTCCTCGTAAGATTTCCTAATGATCTCGGAAAGTATGTCGATCTGACACCACAGCTTCCTTGCCAAGGTTGAATGGCCTTTCAAGTGGCAGAATACAGTATTGCTATCCGAGTGTGCAGCGTATTTCGTATCCCACAGCAACTTGTGATTCGTTTTCCCCTTGAGTTTTGTGTACAATGCCGCAGTGTCCTCGCATTCCTGCTGCTCCTGAGCGAACTCCGACCACTAGTTTCTCAACTGATACGTTGAATTCTCATCGCTGACAATACTGCCTAAACGGGCAACGATACGGAGGAGAGCTAACGGCAACCCGACGCTACCACCGCACACATCAACAAATTCTGCATTCTCGCGGAAATCTTTCCATATCTTTGAGTCCTGTTTCATGGTTCACTCTTCATGAATTGCAGTGGCATACTTCTCTACCTCGATTGGGCTTTTTTCATGTTCCATTGGCAGCACTAGCTCCGTAATAGCCGGAACAATGTCCATGACTTCATCGACTATAACATGTTCATTGTCGACCATAGTTAGGGTGGATACAAACGATTTCCATTCTCTTACTCATTGCCAATTGAATGAATTGGTTCCGAATTAGCCAGGTATGTTGAAATGGCGCGAGAACAATCCCTCATGAGTAGACGGCCAATGCGCCCTGTGAAATCTAGCTTGATCGACTTTGCCCACGATGATATGCACTCCATGAATACAGAGATCCCAGGCAAAGTCAAGACATGAAGAAACGGCAAATCAAAAGCGGGGATAAAGTTCCAATCGCAATGAAAGAGCGAGAAAAACTATAAAATCGAAGTGACAGCATGTCGCGATGGAACCCAATAGAAGTTTCAATTTTCATTCCCTTCGCTCGATTCGGTGCACTGCGGTTCTGTCTTGCCTTAAAAGTCCTTTGCAACTCGGCAAGATCTTTGTTCACGTCCTTCAGTACATTCTTTAGTATTTTGCCTTTCGCTCCAACCTTGAACAAGCGCGATAACATAACGTGATACTCCACTTGGCGTAAATCGTCGTAATTGCAAAGTAAGTCTTTCTTGATAAGATTGAGCTTCTCTTTTGCGGTGTTCCATGAACGTCGAAGTTGTTCTTTATTGCCTTCGCAAACCGCTCCCCTTGCGTGTCTAATACTCCGGCAACAACCTGTGAAAACGGGAGGGAAGAGAATCAGAAGAGGAGCACACCCTGATTTGCCGGGGCTAGCACGTCCTGGCTTGCAAATGATACAAGAAAGCTGATGCCTCCTGCATCAAACTGCCCAGAAATGGGCGGTGGATCCACGGAAGCGGATGCTTGGGCAAAACTGTTGGATGGTGTGTTGCTGGTGGTCATATTTGAATGTTTTTGGATGCACAAGGGATGCGTCGCAAGGTCGACCAACGCCTTTGAGCTGCGCGTGTCTTCGGGGCTGCGGAGCAGACGGGGGTCAAAGAACTGTGTCCGTTTAAGTAAACGAGTAGTTATTTCTGGCCAACAAATGACGGGGGGTGGAGGGCCTTCTCAAAAATGGGGCCCGCATTGTCAAAAGTAACGGACTGTGTCGTGCATACAACACAAATTTAGCAGGTTGTGTCGTATGCACAACACATTTTGAGTTTGTTCTGTCGGTAGGGCAACACAGGGTACAGGCTTACTGGAAACCCGTCGACAGAGTATTTAAAATATTTGAAAAGTTTTAAAAGTTTCGAAATCGGGCTGAAATATTTCAAACCGTAACTCTGGAATACCCCCAAAACAACCGCTGTGGGGACTGTCACGGTTGTTTAAGCTCGTGAAAATGGTACATTCCCAGCCGATACCATTCATTGACCAGATATTTATTACACAGGTTTCGATTATGGGCTATATACCTAACAAATGCAGAGGACTATCAGCAGATTCGTACGCAAAAATATGACCGGCCAAGTTGTTGCTTACACAGAAGAGCATTCTTATTCACTGGAAGCCATCGCAAAAGTAGTTTTCTTCCCACCCGCTATGCTCGACAACCTCTCCTACATAGACCCCTATAGCACAGAGTGCAAAAATTAAATGAAACAGGTAGATTAAAAATAAATAATTCGAAATAAATTAATAACAAAGTTGCTTCAATAGTTTCATTACAGTAAAATTACACTAGAGCGCAACTACTCGCCAAACCGTCGCCGTCTTGTGGGCAGCGCCGGGTCCGTTGGTGCGGATATATAATTGACATGCCCACCGTCCTTGTCCGTCTCCCTTCTCCCGGCAAGAAGGTTCAGTTTGACTTTAGCACATTAAAGTTGGACCACCGCCGTTCCTACAGCTCGGCCCCCTCTTCTTATCGCCTACACACTCGCTCGTTACCCCTCGCTCGTGCCCGACTCCCTTCACACCCGCTGTCCATCCTACACTGCGCAGTTACTTTCAGCATGACTCAACGACGTGTTGATTGTACACCACATGTCCTGCTGGTGCGAAAGAGTAGGTTCCACGACAAATAGGACTGATAATAATGGTAAAATGAAACCCAATAATTATTGATAGCTGATCGACGGAGATAATTCGAATACTCCAGGCTTGCTAAGATTTTCAAAGATAGATCCAGCAGAATAACTTTTACAGATCAATTTCATGCCATTAATAATTTTAGGATAGTTTTCGGGGAGATTATTAGTCCAAAAAATAATTTGCTGGCAATATAATTCCAGTACTAGTAACTGTAGAAATTAAAAACCAACCAGCAGACAGAAAATTGCTTTATGAGCAATCCAACATGAAGCATAGGCCAGTAAAAATAAACAAACTACTTCTTGGTGATTCAAAACAAAAAAGTTGCGGATCTCTGATAAAATATTGCTCATTATTTTTCAAACTTAATTTTATGTGGAAAAAATCAAATTTCACTAGCTTGAGCCCTCGTTTTACTCTACTCTACAGTATGAAATAATAGTATACTTTACTCGGGAAGTTTCTAGATTGTACACTCACTGACTGACTATTAAGTTAAGAACTAACTGGATGGTCAACATCGGTCACGTATATTGGGGCACGGGAAATGATGGCCATAGCCATCGAGGAACACAAGACACAGCTGAGGCACTGATAGATTCGCGAGCGAATCGTGGCATTAGAGGTGTGACATCTGGTCGTAATCCGCGGAATGAACGTTTCCAGAAACAGAGCAGTGCCTGGAAACGCCGCTCCAAGGGAGTCGAGAGCGAGTGGTTGGAAGCTGAAATTCGACCGGCGAGAGTGGTTGTCAAATAGTGGTACAAGACGCCTGGAGAGCTTACGCTCAAGGTCCTGGATCTTGTTGCGGTAAGCTTGAGTGGCGGCGCCTGCAGCGGCTTGCGTTGCTTTGGTAACAGAGGCCTGTTTGAACGGCGAAGCAATAGTGACGTCACAGGTAATTGGCCTTTCCTTGAGTCGATGGCAGGGGCCGGGGGTTGCATGAATAGTGTTAGGCCGTAAGAAAATTTTATCAAGTCTCGGGCCATCGAACTATCCCCGTCGATCAGCTATCAATAATCATTGAGTTCTTTTTACTATTATTCTCAGTCCTATTCAAGTAATTTTGTTAATCATTTGTTTAGAATTATCTAATTTAAATCTACGTGTTTCATTTAATTTTTACAGCCACTGCCACTAACTATTATTTTATTTTATTTTATTAATGTATTGGCTCTTTTGAGTGTACATTACTTTTCTGTCGTTCTAATTTACTTTACTGTACAGTACAGTACGGTATGTCCACGTGTGCGTTCAAGGCTAAACATTTTGGTGATTGCCGCAGTGCTGGGTTGTCTTATTACTTGCTAGCTGGTTTGCAGCATTTTGGTGAGTTGGATCTTTCCCGCAGTCAGGCCCCCTTTGCATCTAGCTAGCATCCACCGTCAAAACTCTTCGCGTCAATTCCTTCAACTTAACTATCCCACTGGCCAACCGTATATCTTCCAAAATATTCCCCGATGTCCCCAAGCTCTGTTCTACTGTACAATCCCAATGCCGCCGTCCGCGCTACTTACATGTCAATCAGTTTGTACTGTACAGCTGTAAAGATACCCAGTTGTCAACCATTTCAACTTCAAGCTGCAGCCCTTGCTCGGCTTGAAAACAGACTCCAGCACTCAAATGTGATGCATCAACCAAAATTTTGCTGGTCAATTGATCAAAACATGCTAACCCAAATCATGTTTTATCCGCACCGTGTGCCATAAAGCCCTGTAAATTAAGTTTGTCGCTATCACCGCCGCTGACCGTATAATTTGCAATTTGAAAGCCCTCATCGACGATTTGAACTGCAAACCCGCCATTCCAAACCTTCAAAATCCCGACACCTTAACTACCGCTAATATTCCACCACTTTAGTTTAAATAAATGTTCACCTCACCACCGATCGTTCACCAATCCAAACCCCCAGAACCCTATTCCCCACATCG
Source organism: Kappaphycus alvarezii (assembly GCA_002205965.3). Classification (NCBI taxonomy): domain Eukaryota; phylum Rhodophyta; class Florideophyceae; order Gigartinales; family Solieriaceae; genus Kappaphycus; species Kappaphycus alvarezii. The sequence continues at coordinate 708,836 of NADL03000699.1, read as the reverse complement.
CCGCTGGCATTGCTAGTAATATTTTCCATTTAAAACTTTAAGTAAACGACCAAAGTGCTTGTACTATCAAATGCATTCATCAAACTCCATTCTGATTCCTACCTCCGTCATCATTAATTTAATGTAACCTGCGAAAGCACCCTCCAAACCAAGCAACTTAAAATATCCAATCTAACCTAACCTAACAACTTAAAATATGTTCAAGTAAATGTTGTCAATACAGTCAGCTAAATTTCACCAGCACGAGTGATATCACAATGTGCACGGAGATGGCTCTACAGTATTTAAGCGGCACCTTTTGGCTATGCTGCAGGTGCATCCACCCTCCAACCACCTCCGTCTTCATCAACACCAGAACTCCACAGCTACCATCCTGTTCCCTTTCTAGCCCTCACTCTACTCCTCCCAACATTCCCCCACGCCCTATGTTTTCATAACACCCCTCAACCTCTCCACTCCCTCATCCCCTCAGCTCGCATCATCCGCCTAAACCCCCACCGACCAAGGCTACATAGGAAATCTACAAAAGATCCGCAAGCGGCGCTCCTCCCTCCAAGGCACCTTCACTTCCTCCGCAGACTTCCGTGATTCTCTAATCGGCGGAAGCACAGATCCCCATGGACAGCAACTGTGGCTTCAGCGCAATGGCATCGGGATTAGTGGGGCTAGGAATGCTGAGTGGGACAGTATCAACTATCCAGGGAGTGCGGCCACGTGTTATGCAACATGTGCAGGAGGAGGAGTGGTTTTATGTGGAGAAGGTGGCAGAGTGGTATGGGGGTTACGTGGGGATAATTGGAATTTGTGCCGGTATGTCGAACATTTGGGGTGAACGTGGAGGTGTTCACGTATTGCACGTTGAAACAAGGGTGATGAGGTGTAGGGATCATAATGTTGGGTGGGGTGGAGACTGTATCGGTGACCTTCACGGGGATTGCGAGGAGGGCCCACTTTGACCTCTTTTGCCGGAAATGGCGGTGCAGGAGAAGGTTAGGAGGTGGTCGAGAAGGGTTAGGAGGGAGGTGGCAGGTAGATAAGGCTGGTGTTCACACTACTACCAAAGACGGGAAGCCTGCTTGGTACTGTAAAATGTGAGTTGAACGGCTTCGACAGAAGAGGAGATGAAGAGGGACAATAATTCATGCGCAATGAAAGAAGATTTGTGGGAAAATTGCAAGAAGCCAAGGAGAGAAATTGGAATGTGATTCTGAACATGGGGCTTGTCAGAACAAAGAATGAAAAGCAGATTGGAAATGAATGAATCTGAAATGGAATTGTTGCTGCTGATAATGGGTCGTGTCGGTTTTCACAGATGAACTGTCATCAAGAATGTGATCAAGAATGTCAAGTTGGTTGTCCTCGAGTATCATGCAATCATGCATTGATGCACTGAGGGGTAAAACGGTTCCCGTTTGCTGGCTTCCACGGCCGGTGTGTATGATCCCCACTACGAAATTACGTAACAACAATTCTAATATCTTCGCATCCTTCAAGATATCCCCTATCACATTTTGGCGTACACCGGAATGTCAGAACTGTTTCAATTGATGAAGTCCACATTCTATCATAATTGGGCGCCGACACAACTGGTCTGTGCTCTTCAAAACAACTACTGTACCATACTTACTCCACGTATGATACGTTATCCCGACGAATCATTCTTCATTGTCGTGAATCCTCTCTCGAGGAAGCTTAAGACCACTGAAATTCGAAAGGTTTCAGGAATGTACAATTTTACGGCACATACTTTGGAGCTTTTTGTCATACGCTAACTCCTGCACCGCCCAAGTTCAAGCCTCAAATTTTACATTCCCAAGCAAGCCCCCAATCCGCAGTATTAACTTGAACACCGGCCTCCGTCCAGCGACCACCTCTCTCCTAACGTCTCTCCACAACCTCCTAATTTTCTCCAGCACCACTACTTTAGGCAAAAGCAGGTCAAAGTGCCCCGCCTTGCCATCCCTGTGAATAAAACTGATACAGTTCCCCCCAGGATCATAATCCCGATACCTCACCACCCCCTGTTTCTCCACATTCACCCAAAACGTCCGACACACGGCCAAGAACTCCAGTTCTCCCCACATGCTCCCCAACCAATGCCCTCTCATTGCCTGCCGCCTCACCACCCGCACAAACCGTTCCACACTCTTGACTCCCGCCCTCCACGAATCGTCCTCCGAGCACCTCTCATGCTCCCACATGCACCTCTCCGCCATCTCCGCATAAAACCACTCCTCCCCCCGCACATGTCGCATCACCCATCGGTGCACCTCCCGGCTATTTGCCTCCGGTCAAGTCGGTGCGCCGAGTGACGCCAACCCCTGTGCTACTGCACTGAACCCACAGTTTCCGTCCATAGGAATCTAAAAAAAGCAGTGATGCTTTTCTCTGAGATCTGTTATGTAGATTTTCCGTCCGCGGAATGTCTTTCCATAGACGATGACGTAACGGAAGTCGGCTGATGAGGTACACACCACGTCGCCGGTAACAGCAACGATATCCTTTCGAAATTAAAGCACCCCACACCTTTCCCTCCCTGAGGAGGGGAAGGGGCGTTTTGGTCACGAATTGCGCTTTGGCGTCTTTCGCGCTTTGGTGTTACATCTTTGGCCGGTAGGTGCTTGGTGAGGGAATGTGGGGTGAGAGGAGCGAGGGTTGGAAGGCTGGCTAGGGAATTCGAGAATCACGATGCTTGGGGGTAAATTGGGAGGTAGAGGACACGGGGGAGTAGAAGAGTAGAAAAAGAGTGGTGTAGGACTTTACGGTTATTGCGGAAGGCAGTTACTGGCTCGAAATCTGAGTACAGTTCCGCGACGTCATCCGGCTACCTCAAGCAGCGGTGAATCGTACTTGGGCAGACAGAGCCCTACACACCGCAGCAGAATAGTGTCCCCCTAGATCCTTTGATAATGAAACCGGTAACTGCGATAAAACGTCGAAGTTGGCACAGTCTCTTACGCTGAAGTGTCTGCATCTTATCAACCCTTACTGTCCTTAAGGGGGAGAATTTTTTGATGTGTTCAAAAACCTGAACCATACTCTAGACCCAGCTAGAATGCTTATGTTTTCCCTTGTAGTGCACCCCTTGGCGAAAGTAATAGCAAAGAACACCCAGCTAAGCCTCCATCGCTGGTACACTGACGACTGTACTCTAATAGGCACCCACACTGAGCTAGACAAGGCAGTTGAGATCCTGCGCTCCAAAGGACCGGACCATGGCTTCTTTCTAGACCCAGACAAAACACGCCTTTTCTGGTCGTCCCAACCCGTCAACCAGATATCGTCTTTACTGCGTCGCTTCCCCCGTGAAAACTTCTCTAACACGTGCATCGACCCCCTCGGTGCCCCCATTCTGTCAACCTCTTTTAGGGAGAACTTCCTTACTAGGAAAATCGATGACTGCAACAGGACACTGTCGCTCATTGGCGGGATCGGGGATGCACGCGTCCGGTTCCATCTCCACCGAGTTTGCGTTTCTGCATGCAAGCTACGACATGTAATTAAGCTAACGCCGCCCAGTGTGACAACCGCCATCGCACAACAATTTGATACAGACCAGATGCGGTTTCACTCGCGGTCAAATCATGTGCGGATGACGGACACGGTACGCCAACAGGTGGACATACCTCTCCGCTATGGCGGTCACGGATTCACGCCCCTTGACACGTTGAATGATTCCGCATACGCGGATAGGCTCATAGATTCCGCACAGGTGAAACACCAACATGAGACTGGTGCCGCTGAACCCCGTTTACTAACGTACGCGGCAGCGGATCACATTTTCCAACGCCTACACCCGTCATTCTCCACACAAGATGGAGAACTCCCAGAAGCACTAACCGCAGCTACCCTCGCGTCCAAGCCGGATACTGCAACCAATATCTTACATCAGGCATGGTGCGAGTCGTCCGCTAAATTCTTTTGTATTTGGGGAGCTTTTTTACGAAAAATAACTGATTAGAGTATTGCAAATCGCTATCCAAAGTAGTTAGAGATGAGAGGGTATAAGCAAGCTCTTATAGATATTTAGCGGAGAAGAATACAGTAGATCATTATTTGATTGCGAAGGACGAGTTTTGCTGGGAGTAATGTGTTGATGGAGAAATGGCCCTTTCGCATACCTTCTTGATTAATTCATCTAGAAAACCACCCTTACGATCCTCCTTTTCAAAGTAAAAGTCTTCAAAGTCCTTTTCCTTTATGAATCCAAATTCACTGTACCACTCCAATTTCCATTTTATGTTTGAAGATTTTGGTCCTTCTTTTTCAAAAATGAAATGTTTTGACTCGAGATCCTCTTCTTGCTCTAAATTCAGTTCCAATATTTTATCAAACATATTTGTTATGCTCTCCGAATTCATGCAATTCAAGGCTGCAGTATCCTCTCGATTTTTTTTCACCAAGATCGTGAAAATTACCGAAGACATACCCCTATTCAAATTGCTATAGAACCGTCGTTGAAGCATTATCCCTAGCATCAACGATCACATCAGCTCACCCACAAACCTTCTCAGTTTTCATCAACATGACCCACTTCCGCCCGCCATTTAAACCCAAAAAATCAAATGGGGCCCCGCGTACCATCAACGGCCTAGCTTTGAGGTATAATGGGCGAACGAACTACGATGAGTAAATTAGGAGGATAAAGCGGGAGCGTGGTCGGAATTGGGTTCATCGGCACTTCTCAGATGAGGTGAGGGAGTCGGAGGAGTCAGAGGAGACTGAGGTAGATATAGAGGGATCCGAGGATGAGGAGGACTTTGTATCCCCGTGGGAGCCGATGTTGGTCAACCGTGGGGGAGTTGCTGAGGGGGACGGAGGGAAAAAGAGGGCATAATCTTAATCTAAGACTCTTTGGATGGAGTTGAAGCGGAGGCCGAGGGTCGATGAAGGGTTGGAGAATCTTGATATGTCTGATGAGGCCATCTGTCATTCTGAGCCGTTCGAGCGAATTTGTAGGGATTATATTGAAATTTTGTATATTTCGCAGGAAATTTTTGGTTCTGACTGTGAAGGTAATGATTGTGAGGAGTAGAAATAGAAATTTTCTGTGAAAGTATCCTATGATCACTCTTTATCAACCATATAATTTGTTTTAATGTATCCTATAGTAATTATAGTATGTTTGTTTTAGACTTTAGGGTTAGCCGAAAAGTCTGTATAAGCTCAGTAAACTGCTTCCTTTTGAAAAGGTTAAGCAAGTGGGGATACAAATTCAGGTCAAGTCCCAGGTAGTTGGGAAGTTTAGAGTCAGCTTCAGAGCCAAGAACCATTTTTCTTACCCTGGTCACGGATCATAAGCGGTGGACCCTGCCCATTCTATACTCACTTGTAGCCCTCTGAACTTTCGTCCCTGACTACCTCTTTCTGCTCGCTGAACTATACCACGGTAGCAATTTTGCCGCTTGCAACACCTCCATATCTTGCCAATTCAGATAATGCACCCGAAATAGGTTCTCTTCTAGATTTTTTGCTAGCACAAGTTTAACGCACATCACGCCTTCCCGCTTAAGACGATATTCCCAGCTCTTCATTGTTCTTCTTCTGTCTCCTTTAATGTTCGTTGCCCTATTGCCAAAATATAAGGCCGTTTAGATGGATAAAGATGCAGCTGATTGCCAACATGATCTTCCAAAAAGAAAGTTTGCATCACTGATATGACTTGGTACCATGGCTTCATGTGTAGATTTAATAACCTTCAGGTGGGGATGAATACACTCTTCTTCCTAAACTCTTTTGAATCTCTCAAGAGTAAAGAAATATATGCGATATGCGAACTCATATGGAAGATGGCGGGGAAATAGATGTCTATAAGAAAAGAAGACACGCAGCAACAGGAATGAGTATTTGCATGACAAGTTTAATCCGTTTAGAGCTCGAAAACATAAATAGATGCTTATCATGATATAGGCAGGAGCTCGTAAATCATTTTCGTCCTCAAAAATATTGCACAGCCAAAAAGAGATCCTATACCTACCAACTGTATGCTGGGCATGATTATTAAGAAGATGTATGGACAAAGATGCGGCGTAAGTGAACTTTCACTCCCCTTTCTTTGCGTGCTGGGTCCGACGGAACCTCTCGAGGAACGCTCAGAGCATTTTCTTGACGATTTACGCCATTCGGAAGTTCCTCCTCGGGTCATCATCAATGCCTGAGGCATTGATGATGACCCGAGGAGGAACTTCCGATCATTTTACCTACTTTAACTCCCGTTGTTGTTAGACATGCGGTTGGGTTCCCTTAGCGGGTATGTTACTAATCTTTATTCCGTATCCTGGTGTTAGCTGTACCCTCTAACTTGCAAATTTTCATTTTTCTTGAGAAATATGAACACCGGTTGGATAATAGATAGGCTTACGATAAGTCCTTGGTAGCTCATTCCCCATATCTTCCTATAGAGTAATGATGTATTACTTCCACAAACTCTGAACCTGCTTCCATGAATCTCCCGTATTGCAACGAAAGTAAAGCTTCTGTTAATAGTTGGAAATCTTTTTCGGGTAGCAATAGGTCGTTCAACGTGCAAAAAATTGGCATATAATTAATTCAGAAAAGGATGATTACCTGGAGTTCGTAATAGCCTCGCGAAATCCAGATGATATATTCCCGGGCATTTTTCCTCCCTTAGGAATCATTCTATAGTTATAGATGATTATGTTTCGTGGTTGCCCATAGTCCTGTGTGAGAAATAATTCTTCAGGCCTTTGTTCGTAAGGGAGACGACTTGCATGGATGGTCCTCCTTGATCTCTTCCTTAAGCTTGAACAGAGCTTTTAATGCGGGTGTCTTTCCTCTGTGACGATGCAAGGATTCGAGTAATTTATTTCGAAGGCAGGCCACTTCGCAGTCTGCCGCGTGGCTTTTTCATGTATAATAAGTACTCTAGAGCAGACTGGAGAGGTTTGGACTGGATGGTCTTCACCCTTGTTTCTTGTCTATGGTAACGCCGTGTGATCTCCAGTAGTTCAACTTCTCTGCTCTCCTCATTGACACTATTTGTTCTACTTCTCTCTTCAGCATTCTAGGATCCTTCCGCGTAGATTAGCACAAACGGTGGGCGTCCAATTTTTCTTTTTCGGCGATACCCGTATAACACCTATGCTAAGGCCTCTACCCATTGGATTTCATTCTCCGACATACTTTTCGATATCGTTCATTTCATGGTTCTGACCATTCTTTCCGCTTTCCCGTTTGAAATTGGAGCGTAAACAAGAACTGTCTCCAATTGAATCCATTTATCTCTCAAAAAGCGAAGCAGTGACTTTACATTGAAACAACGGGCGTTATCCGGGATGATCCTTTTTGGAAGATGAAACGGATCAACTATTTCTTTTTCGATGAATCTCATGACCCAATCATTATTGGCCTCGTCAACTGCGACTGCTAATGGCAATCCAGTAAGATTATCTACCTGTATACGGAGATATTTGTTTTGGGAATACGTTTCCCTGAATGGGCCGGCAAAGTCGATTTAGAGGGTTTCAAAAAGACCGGAAAATGGAAAGCTTAGAGTAGGTTTGCACTTTCGGGTCGGAGTGAATTTTTGATTGTCGTTGCACCTTCTCACGAAATAATAGACGTCCTTATGGATACCGAGCCACCAAAATCTTTTTGTAATTAATTGCTTGATTTTTTCGAGATCCCAATGCCCTAACTCAGTATGGAAAGTCCCAAGATCTTCATTCATTCTTTCACCGGGGTTACTGGTCGATTACTGGCTTGGTTATGTCAGAAGAGTTCCCATTCTACAATGCAAAAGCATTTTGGTTCCTGTGTACCTAATTTATGTGTTCAAGATCAACTCATTTACAATTTATCAACAAATTTCATTAGTCCCTGAAAATTAGGTTCTTAGTCGTTGCCGTGTAGCCCTTGTAACTCGACAACTCCGACGATGCCCGCGGGAGCTTTTCACTTGGATTCATTGGATCCCTGGAACGGGATAGGGAATCAGGAGGCTGATTTCTGCATCCGAGTCTATAGAAAATTTCAAACCGATATTCTGCAGAAATTTCGAGCCATCGAGCCAAACGGTGATGCACATCTTTCATTTTTGGCGTACGTTCTTAAGTGTCTGGTGATCAGTTATCAAAAAGATTTTTTTGAGCGATAAATGGTAGATGCGAAACTTTTACAACTCGAATGCGACAGCTAGTTCTTCTTTTTAACAGACTTAGTATATCTTCTCCGCGTCATTCAGGGTTCGACTTTCGAATTGAACAGGGTGTAGCCTTCCGTATTCATCTTTTGGGACAAACCGGCACCCAGGGACAATTCTGAGGCATCTTTTTTCACAACAAATGGTCTCTCGAAATCTGGATAGATGAGCACTGGAGGGACAAATAGCTTTTCTTTAAGATCCTCGAATGCAGTTTGCATTTAATTGCTCTAGAAAAACTTTCTGTTCTTCGTAGTACTAGCATGTAGCGGTGCTGCCGTCTTTGCTAAATCTTTGATAAATCTTGGGTAATATGACGCAAGACCTAAGAAGCCTCGAAAATCCGTCTTTGAAGCGGCCCTTGGCGCCAACTTGGTTTGTTTCGTTTCTTATGGATCAAACTTAGTTCCCTCCTCATCGACGATATGACCGAGTGTTTAGATAGATTTTTTCCCACAGAAGCATTTGCACAACTTAATTCTCGGGCTGTATGCAGAGATCCTATCCACCACTGTATTGAAATCCGATATGTGCTGATCCAAAATTTTTGAGAATATTACCACATCATCGATGTAAACCTTCGCAAATGGAGGGAAACACCTCAAATCTGAAGGTGCCGACTTTGCTGGTAAACTTCGTTTTTTCCTTACTGTTCTCATCCAAAAAAATCTACCAGTGGTCAGTTTAAAAGTTCAATTGATGGTAATTATCTCCCGTCCTTCATGTCCTTGAGGATTCCTTCAATATCTAGAATCTAAAATCAATCAGATACCATTCTTTCGTTAAATTGTCAGTAGGCGAAGCAAAGGGGACGTCTTCATCCTTCTTTGGTGTATCTACAACGGGAAATGAGCATGTAGACGAGACTGGCCCAATAGTATCATTTTTCAGCATACTTGTAACATTTTAAGATATAAACTGGTCATTTTTCGGTGTTCGAAGTCTAGGCATATGATAAATTGGTTGAGTATCGGTAATTTAGAAGGAGTGAGTGACCTGTACACTTGCTTGTCTAAAATCTAAAACGCTCCATGTAATTACTATGGGAGATGTTAATATGTCGGATATTTTCTTTGATACAGGAGCGGGGATATGCTGCACTTTTTCTTGAATTTCTGTGATCTTTGGCTCTTCTTCTTCTTGATCCATACTCTCCCTATTTTGAAGGACCTCTTCCGGTGTGCCCATATCTTTGGATATGGAATACGACATATCCTTATTATCTTTGCAAAAGCAGTCGCCTTTCACACTCTGAACACTGTCCTGTGATTTGATGTTATCGCGATACGAAATACGTTCCTTTTGCGAGTTCCAGTCGTCGTCGGTTTCAAACCAGTAATCATGATCATTCCGTGCCATGTTTATTACTCCTCGAGCATATCTTTTTCCATTTCCGAAATTGTTGGTTCGGATTCTTCTCTGTCATAGCTATAAGTGAAATCTTTACTGTCAATTTCTCTTAAATCTTCCAGATGTATTTTTTTTTGTCGAAGTCCAGGGCATCTTTACGGTTCTGCCGTCAATACGATCTGAAACATTTTGGTTGCGCAACTCAATTCATTTCCCCAGTTTTTCCATTGTAGGACACCAATGATTTGATTGAAAGATAGATCAGGCATAACAAGAAACTAAAAATCACCTTTCGAGTCCCCAAATAACACATAAAACTTCTCAAAAGCGCCCATACATTTTGATACGGTTCCACCCGCAACTGTTTTTCTTCGCGTAGTTGGAATAATTTCGATACCGAGATCTTTTACCGTACTTTCTGAAAAGATATTTGGAACAGCACTCGAATTGAAGAGATCTTGTTATTTCATTCCCAATACTTTGGATGGTACCATATTGAGACTTTTTTGGAGCTGCAGAGGCCGATTGAAGAAACAATTTCTTACCTTTAGCGGACTTATTAGAACTTATTTTTTGAGTTCTTTCCTCGTATCCTCTGCCTCGCCCCTCAAAATCTGACTAAAATTTATTCCAATTGGGGCCGATGGAAGCTCAGCTACTAAATTGCTCTTCTTCACATAATCTAATCTTGGAACAACTATATCAGACCTCTTCGTCCGAGGAAGTACAGGTGGTGGTATATATTCAAGCATTCTATAACCTAAATTATCTTTTTTTCGATAAAATTCTCCATTTGCTATCCCTTTTTGTCACATTGACGTGACTGATTTCGTCAGCGATGGATACGTTACCGGCATATATCAACCTTTTATCCTTCCTGTTTTGTAAAATTTCACCTCTGGTCCTGATTCGCTTCTCGCGTCCGATAAATTTGCTGTTCTATTTTATTTAGACCAGAAGTTACTTTCATGATGCTCATATCGGCCGCACATTCCACAACGACAACGAGTGTTTCTATGTGGATTCTCAGGACACCTATTTACAAAGTTTCCAGGATTGTGGCAGTAGGAGCAGACTTCTGCTGCCATAGAGATTCCAGACCAGTTCTTCTTGATAGTAAGAGTAGGGCTCTCCAACTGCGAGGTCATCATGTCAAGTTGATTATCGAATCTGGTTTCCAGCCGTTCTTCCAATTTTTTCACACAGCTTCTGAAAGATTCCAATGACGCTGCACTAGTAGAAGAGCTTTAACAATTCTTTTCAGTATGTACGACAGAGATGGATGTACTTTGTTTCTTCCCTATCTCACTCTGCGACTGAAATTTCTTCGAGTTCTTGACGAGTTCTACTATGGTACCCGTCAGGTTATTTAAAGTGTGAAGGCCCTAGATAAGGAGAAAATCGGAGAGCTGCTTATACTCCATCGCCGCCTTATGCAGCATTCCGTACTTGGCTTGGGCCGTGAGCCCAGACTTTTCATAGAGACCACACAAGTGTACCAATGAGCTTAGAAAATCAGCGAAGTTGAGCCGGGCCTCTATGGCCGTGCGAATCATCTCATCTGATTCTATCTTCTTGGCATATTCTTTCAAAAGCCACTCACATACCTCACTGCGATGACGCTTACTCCCATTAAGGGACCACCCATCGATAAAATTGGCTTTATATTTATGTTTTGCGTCACCATAAGGATAGGCGAAGATACTTGTGGCCATCTCTTGACCGATCTTCTCACGCATCAAAGTATTAACATGTGTAAAAAGAAACTCCTGAATTTTATGCGTAAATAAACTCCTAAAATCCTTCATTTTTGTTCCCTTTGAACGATATACGGGCAGTGTTGAGATCCATGGTTACAAAAATCCCACTTAAAATGTTCCGTAATATTTTACAGCTCGAATAACTCGGGTGCAACATCCTACAAAAGAGTACCAAATGATAGGGATAAATCGTCGGAAGAAGAGATAATCAGAACCAAATACCTCGAGAGGGAGGTGTTGCAAGCGACAAAAGTGCTACCGTGGCATAGTTGAGCCAACAGAAAGAAGCGGGTAATGAAGATAGCTCACGTGTCAACAAGCGAGTATATAAGGGGCAGGGTGTACCATTTGTGCTATGTTATCAGCGTAAGAAAAACTTTTCTTGGATCTGAAACTGATTCTCAACTTCCTAACTGCTTGCGGCTTGACTTGAAGTTGTCTGCCAACTTGCTTGACCTCCACAAGAGGAAGCAGTTTACTCAGCTTATATAGACATTTCGGCTAACCATAAAGTCTCAACCAAACATACTAAGTACCATAAATTCATTTAAAGGAATCGTGTGAACTAGAGATACTAGTAGGAGATATTTCTTCAAGGTAAATATTTAGGTGCCAAACACATACCCGCTACCCATCGGCCAAGGGTGGGAATCGATGCGGCCATTATATAGATTTTTCAGAGTTACTCTTGGTATTACGCAGAACCTTTGCGTGTACCGACATCTACTGTAATAATGCCAGCGTGTCATAAAAGTTTTAAAAAATAACTCATAAATTTGCCGAACTCATCCAAACTAAAAATATCCCTAAAATTCGGATACTGTAAAAATATAAAAATATATTGCCAATTCAGATACTGCACCCAAAATAGGTCCTATTATTTTATATTTGTTTCAATGGGGTATTCAGGACTTTGCTTGTTGGACCTACATACTTCTGCGGTGAATTAACAAATAGAGAAACACAAACGCATTTAATAAATTAACTAAAGGTAAAACAGCTAATTCATGACGTATAACATACCCCGAGCTCTCGTCCCATACGTCGTTAGTAGCCGCCTCGTCAGAGATGGTGAAGCTAAGAGGGTTAGGTAGGTCAATATTAGGAAGAGACTATTTACATGAGATGACTAGGGTGCTAGCGTTCAATCCGAAATCGCGCTAAAAATTGATGGATTGTCAGTCCAAAATTTCACGAGATGTGACAGTCATCTCTAGATATCCATCATTCTCACAGAGGGCGGATTTGGGTTTACGCAAATGCCTTCACCTCTCGCGGGCTGTTCGGCCCGTCTCTGTAACATTAATTTCACCTTAAAGCCTTCTCGTGGCGATGTTCGGGCAGAGGACCGAGAAATCAGTTGACCACTAATTTAGCCCCCTCGAAACAGATCTCTGTCTTGCGGAAGCTTAAGAACTGTACAGTTGACGTGTTGCGAAAGCGATACTCCTGCAAGAGAACTTGAAAAGATACCGGTAACGATACGAGGTATGATATCAAATGAAAGAGAAACCCAAATATCCAAATGACAAGAGATACTTCAAATCAAAATTTAATAAGGGATCGAAGGACGAACAATTTTGATTCGACACTTGTAACAGAAAAAGAAGACTAAAAGAAATAAAACAACTGAAATAAAGAACAAAGATGACTTTTCATTGGGCCATGAAGGATGAATAGAGGGCGGGAGGCGGAAGAATAAGCGGCGACTTGAAGAACCAAGGAGTTGCGCAAGAGGTTTCCAAGTTGATGGTTATATATACCTGTCCGACGGTTCCTAATCGCCCACGAAGTGCTTGCACGCAAACGGTAAGCTTAATCTCCTGCGCTAGCTTGAAGTTCTTACAGCGAAACGGATGCAGCTGATACCTCCAGCGCAGTCAAGATGCGTTACAGCGTGACTTGCTTCCAGTTCTGGATCGGAGCCACGTCGAAGCCTCCTTATCGTATTCACTTGGAATTTTCCAATCATTCCACCGAATTTATAAATAGAGAAAACCAAATGTACCGTAGGTACGTGAGAACGAGAGTGAGGTCAAAGCAAGTGATCGAGGAAGAAGTACGAATCATCACATTGCAATACACGTGCAACCAAATATGACTGGCGAAAAGTTTGTCCAGCCGACCAGTCACCACAAATCAACATACGATATTCTTGAAATCGGATTGCTGCACAATCCGAAGCAGCTCCCATCCTTAGCGAATGAGAGGTCCAGGCGACTTGCAGAGGCGGAGAGACTTGAATACGTGATAGAAAAAACTTGAGCCATAATTTCATCCTCCGTGCGCTAGGCGACAAGCGCGTTTCCAGTAGGGTCCAACAGTACTTGCTACCAGAGCGATTATTGCGAGGAATGGCATCATAGTGTTGCAAGAGATCAATGACACTCGAGTCGAAATTGGAATTGCGTATGTAGGAGGGGGTATGAGCCATGCGTTGGTGGTTTTTTCGGAGTGCGATGGCAATTTTGATTGCATCCCGATCGACCGTAATGTTTCGTAATGTTTTGAAAAACCTGCCTCTACATGTTCGACGAAGACGTAGCTCACCAAAGCAGCGGAAGCTTTACGAAGAAAATCCAAGTCCGAATCTGGAGAAAGTATTGCAGCAGCGAATATCTTGCGAGCCACCGAGCTGGGCAGTGCTCGTCGTTCCATTGTACCTGCAGGATTCGTGACCAACTTGCGATCACGTTCACTCTGTTGATATGCATCAATCGCTAGTTGGATAAGAGGTGCAAGCACCAGGGAGCAACCAATTTGTGAGTGAGCTGTTGTGACGGCCGAGAGATAGTTACGAACCGATGCCGCCCTGATTTTACCCTCGTTGTATAACAATCCAAGATAACGAAGAACATAGCTTTCGTTCCCGGATAGCGGATCGATACCATCCTTAGAGAAAAATAAAATCCCTTTCTTCCATGAGATCTAATTCGAACGCCAAGTGTTTGGCGCCCTAGCCTTATGCATCAATTTCGCGATTGCCCATTCCCCACCAGTTCCACCATATTCATCCGTAGAAATAATAGACTTTTGCAGCGTTACCGCTAACGGGAGAGTGGCTGCTTCTTCTTCGATATTTTCCACAAGGCGATTTTCCGCGGAGGCAAAGGCATTGCTTCCGGAGCCCAGATCGGCGGTAGGTATAGGTTGTCTGCGTCGAAAAATTGCGGTCGAGCGAGACGGCGCAATTGGGTGTACCATTGCTGTGCGGACCAATTCGGCGTGACTAGTATTCCCCGGGCTCGTTCCTGACAAATTTTTGTAGCCACGAGCGGTATCAACTTGAGCTGCGGGTTCCAAAAATTGATTTCCAAGCGCCAATCTTGTTTCAAAGCGTCTATTCCTAGGGAGCCAGGACACGCGAATTCGCTGTTGAAACGAGGGCATACCTTGTTCTGATTGTTCGCGAAGCGGTGCACTGTAGGCGGGAACTTCTTGAGTAGCGGCTGAATGGTGGCCGTGTTCATTCTTCAGTCGTCCAATGTGTGCAGTCTCGAGAGTCGGTCTGCGAAGCGACTGACCGCCGATGATAGGTAACGTAACTCTATCCAGATTCCCAAACGATTCAATACACAGTGTAACAATCGGATTTTTTGCATCAACGGGCGATATTTCGTAATCATTGCGTTCATGGACACCACGGCATGGTTATCCTCCCAGACTCAAATGTGCGTGCCGGAGGTCAGCATAATGACGAACGACTACATGTTGTCCGTTACGATGCAAAGGTCGAGAAAGGTGATTGGCTTGACCCGTAGAAGGATATCTCATAGGGCCCGTGCTTCCCAAACTCCCTGGATCCCCGGTCGGAGGTCCAAACCCAGTTTCCCTCCTTGGCCTATTGATTTGGAGGCGTCGGAGTGTAACGATAGTGTAGGGGATAGGACTGACATGGGCCTTTCTGGCTTGTGGTTGCTCAGATCCGGCCCGTGCTTGAGATCCCGAATCGCGGCGTGTAGGAGCCGGACGCGCTTACCAGAGTTGGTCGTGTTCTTGAGTGAGCAGTACAGCAAACGAGTGTAGAACCAGGCAAGCGGCATTGCGAGGGATCATGAGATGGCCACTCCGGCGAAGTGGCGTAATAGTTTGGCGTCGACTAGCCGGCGGTTCCGGCGGGCCTGGAGCAATAATTGCTGCGAGATGCCCCGAAGATTTTCCATAAGACAAGCCTAGACTCCCCAAACCATCCGAGTTGAGCTCAAAACGAGCCCCAAATGCTCTATGCGTTGCGAGCCCTCCTATTTCCCCTTTTCTCCCTTGCGTTGAAGTCCACATGCTTGTAAAAGGCGATCTATTTGCAGACCGGCTTTTAGGGGTCTAGACAGGCGCCTCATTTCCACTAGGAAGTCTTCCATGTAAGGGTGAATTCGCAGTCTTAGATAATGCCGAGCGTACTGGACCAGAGGGCACACGAACTTGATAAAGTAGGCAGGAGAGAGCTTCCAACCAAACGGTAATGCGATACATCGAAAATATAGATTGTAAATCTTTAACAGAAACCAATTGCGGATATCCGGGAGCAACCGAAAGTGGTGGTATCCTTTTGCAATGTTGAACGAGATCATCATTTCGTTCTGATTGAGTTCCACAGCGAATGCTTCTAGAGTCTCTATCTTGAGGGGGATGTCCTGTAACCGGGTGGACTGTCGAGATAAGTTCACGACCAGCTGCTACTTTTCGCCCGACACTGCCACGAAGGCGTTCGAGATCGGATAGCCTTGCTCGTGAAGGGCGAGAGCAGTAGCGGCCGATAACTCTTCATAAGTACGACGTTGTAGGGCATCCTTGATTGCGGTGTCGAAGAATTCCCGGTCGGAGGAGTCAACCGGAATTTGAGGGAGAGCGAAATTTGTGCTGGAATGGGAAGTAGTGAGGGGAGTTTCGTACACTTCAAAACGAAGCGCTCGTAAAAGGAGGCTGGAAGATTGAAGGGTTTTAGACCAGAAAGGAGTTGCGCACTGCGTATTGCGCCATAAGACGTGAGTCATACTATGGAGAAAAGACCGCGACGGCTGTCGCTTTACTTGCGATTCGGCTTGTTGTCAGCGGCGGCGGGGTTCCCTTGAGCTCGTCGGTTGTTTTGACGACGACCTTTAGAAGCAGCTTGCTGCTTTTTGAACTCCTTGGCGTAGGCTTGGGAGCGGAGCTCGGCAAATTTGTGCTTCGCCGAGCGGTAGAGCTCGGACGAATACGGTTTGTCGTCCTCTCGCAAATAATTCTGAAGCAGAATTGCTTCTGATTTCCAAGATTCGAGGGAATCAGCGAAGAAATCGACACGTTCGAGTACAGGGTTGTACAAAGCTGAGAGGAAATGATGCAGCACGGAGAAGGCTTCGGTGGCAGCCTCATGTCTTTCGCAACCAGGGCCACCGTAACTTGATGGCCACAGGCGAGGGCGTTCTTTCAGTTGTTCTCAATATTCCAGAAGACTTCAGCTCCCCACCCCTCTCTCTGATCGGCAGAATCGATCCTTACAAAGAGTCTCTCCGGTTACGGTATGAACCGATTTGCGGGAAACGGCGCGACGTTAACCGGCTTCTCGAACTTGTTGAGCTTACCGGTGGCAGCATAAACTCGTCGGGCGGCGAAGGATTAGACGACGCTTCGCCGACGTGTTCAGCGGAAGGTGGCGGCAGTGCAAACTGCAGTTGCTCCACTTTGAAGGCCTCAGCGGCGGCTGAGGGCTTTTCAGGAAGATTTGACGTAGGTTTTACGGCATCAGAGGACCCTGCAGCAGCAGCAGCGGAAGAGGCGGGGGCAGCGGATCCAGATCCAGGCGTGAGAAGATTAAAGATTTCGGAGAAGTTGCTTTCGATACCGGCAACTATGTTTTCCAGCGTAACAAGCCTGGAAGCGTCGGATGGTGCAGAAGAGGAAGATTCGGCGTGTGACGTTGCGGGAGAATGTTTTGTTGTGTGTGAAGGTCGACCTAGACGGTGATTCGTCAGAAGCTGCTTCGAAGTATGAGAACAAGAGACGACTTGAGGAACCAAGAAGTTGCGCAAGAAGTTTCCAAGTTGACGGTTATATATCCCTGTCCGACGGGTCCTGATTGCACACGAAGTACTTGCAAGCAAACGGTAAACAAATTCGAGAACGTCCTCTTCAAGACTTTTTCAGCTGGCGCAAGTTTAGTGCGTATAACATGGCACGTTAATAAATGTTTCATTAAAGTCTCTCTCTCTTGTTCCGCGGTCTGGTGAAGGTAAGCTGCTGTTTACATAGTACACGATGGAAGCTCGTCCTGGGGGAGGTAACCTAGCTTACATACCCTGAAGCAGCAACCTTTTTCCTCCCCTGAAGCAGCTAGGCAATTCTGGAGGGGTCCGCGCGTCTTAGGGTTGCATAAAGTTTATTCATGTAGTCAATTACCGGTCATTTCAGACTTGAGCTAAGGGGCGAACGGCGCAGTCCGATGTGTTTACCAACATTTCAGTTAATAGCAAGAATGCAAAGTGCGATGCATAGGAAAGAAAACATAGAACAAGTGTATAGCGAATTTTGCCCTGCTAACCGTTGATTGCCCCTTCTGAACGTAAGGATCCGCAACTGCCCCTCAAATGCTGAAGAGGAAGCTGCAGCTGAATTGGGCTATATTACTGCTGGGCTCCATGCATAATGAATTGGCCCCGCTGGAATTTGGAATTCTGTTCTTGAAGCCCATTTGCAAAACATTTGTCGGTTGCACTACTGCGGCAAATCCATCCCGTTGATTCTCAGTTTTCTGGGCTGGGGATTAGTTCCCTCACAACTGATTTCTTGTCTGGCCCCGTTGCAGTAAACTGTGTTAGCTCCCAGGAGTGACACTTGCGGGGCAAAGTGAATTCAAACTGATGTGCGCAAATTCGCACACGAAAAAATTTAGATGAGGACCATAATTGTATACAGTATTGGAACTGGGAAGATATTTTTACAGTTTTTGAATTTGCAAGATATTTTTAATTTGGGTGAGTGTGGCAAATTCATCGGTTGATATTTTATTTTAGGACACGCTGTCATAGTGGATGTCAGTACAGTTCTAGGTTGTGGGTGATACTACGAGTGACTCTGAAAGGTCTATATAATGGCCACATCAATTCCCACCCCTGGCCGATGGGTGGCTGGCATGGGTATGGCACCTAGATATTTACCTTGAGGAAATATCTTCTAATGGTCTCTCTGGTTCACACGATTCCCGTGAATGCGTTTTATGGTATTTAGTATGTTTGATTGAGACTTTAGGATTAGCCGAAAAGTCTATATAAGCTGAGTAAAGTGCTTCCTCCTTGAGAGGTCAAGCAAGTTGGCAGACAACTTCAGGTCAAGCTCCGAGTAGTAGGAAGTTGAGAGTCAACTTCAAACCCAAGAAAACTTTTTCCTAAGCAAGTCGCAGAGAATCAGTGGTAGACGCTGCCCCTTTTATACTTGCTAGTAGCCCTCTCAACTCTCTCCCATATACACTGCTTTTTATTTGTTCAACTATACCACGGTAGCACTTTTGTCGCTCGCAACACCTCCGTCTTGGGGTAGTTGGTTCTAAGTATCTCTTCTCCCGACGATTTACCCCTATCATTTGGTACTCTTGTGGAGGGGGTTGCACCCGAGGTATTCGAGTTGAGCAGTCTTAGGGAACCATTCGAGGGGATTTCTTTTCTGTAATCATGGATCTCAACGCTGCTCGTATAACGTTCACAGGGGGCAAGAATGAAGACGTTGAGGAGTTTCTCTATACATATGTCAACGTTGTGATGCGTGAGAAGAGCGATGAAGAGAAGGCCGAAAGTATCTTCGCCTATCTTCATGGTGACGCAAAGCACAAATATAAGGCCAAGTTTATCAACGGGTGGTCTCTTAACGGGAATGGGCGTAACTTCGGTGAGGTATGTGAGTGGCTCGTGAAAGAATATGCTAAGGAGGTAGAACCAGATGAGATGATTCGTACCGCCATAGAGGCCCGGCTCAACTTCGACGATTTGTTAAGCTCATTGGTATACTTGTGTGATCTCTATGAAAAGGCTGGGTTCAACGCCCAAGCCAAGTACGGAATGCTGCGTAAGGCGGCGATGGGGGATAAGCGGCTCTCCGATTTCCTCCTCATCAAGGGCCCTCACACTTTTAATGAACTGAAGGGTACCATAGTAGAATTTGTCAAAAATTCGGAGACGTTTCAGTCACTGAGTGAGGTACCGAGGGAAACCCGCACATCGGTGTCTATCGTACATCCTGAAAAGAATTATCAAAGGCCAGCGACTAGCGCAGCAGCATTGGAATCAGTCAGGAGCGATGTCAAAAACTTGGAAGAAAGGTTGGAAACCCGATTCGATAATCGACTTGACATGATAACCTCGCAGTTGGAAAGCCTTACTCTTACCATTAAGAAGAACCAGTCTGGGGCCCCCAAGGCCGCAGAAGTCTGTTCCTACTGTCACAAGCCTGGACACTTTGCAAATAGGTGTCCTGATAATCCACATAGAAACACTCGTTGTGGAAAGTGCGGCCGATATGGGCATCATGAAAGTAACTGCTGGTCTAAAGACAACAGAAAAGCAAATTTATCGGACGCAAGGAGCGAGTCAGGACCAGAGATGAAAATCTTACAAAACAGAAAGGATCACAAGTTGACGGATGCCGGTAACGTATCCATCGCTGAAGAAATCAGTCAAGTCAATGTGACAAAAAGGGATGGGGAAGGGAACATTTTATCGAAGAAACCTAGGCTAGATTATGGAATGCTGGAACATATCCCAGCACCTGTACCTCCTCGAACCAAGAGGTCTGATCAAGTTGTTCCAGGAGTTGGAGTCACTCCGGCCAAGAAGACGAAAAAGAGTAAGAAATTTAAGAATATCCCAAAGGACGTACTAGAATATGTGAAGAAGTACAATTTGGTGGCTGAGCTTGCATCAGCCCCAACTGGGATAACGTTTGGTCAACTTTTGAGGGGCGACGCAGAGGACGCGAGGAAAGAACTCAAAAAAATTATCAGGTCTAATAAGTCCGCTAAGGGTAAGAAACTGTTTCTTCAATCGGCCTCGACAGCACCAAGACGTCTTAAACTAGTACCAGTCAAAGTATTGGGAATGCAAACCCAAGCTCTTTTCGATTCGGGCGCTGTTCCAAACCTTATTTCAGAAACTTTGGTGACAGATCTAGGTCTTGAAATTATTCCAACTACTCGAAGAATAACTGTGGCGGATGGAACCGTATCAAAATGCATGGGCACTGTTGACAAGGTTTCCGTGTTCTTTGGGGACTCTAAAGTTGATTTAGACTTTCTTGTCATGCCTGATCTCCCTTTCGATGCAATCATTGGCTGCCCTACCATGGAAAGACTAGGGACCTGCATTGACTTGGGCAACCAAATCGTTTCAGTTAATGTTGACGGCAGAACCGTGAAGATGCCCCTGGATTTCGACAAAAGCACACATCCGGTAGATTTGAAAGAAACGGACAGTGAAGATTTCACTTCTAGCTATGACAGCGAAGATTCGAACCAACTAACACTTTCGGAAGTGGAGAAGGGTACGCTCGGGGGATACTGAACATGGCATGGGATGATTATGATTCTGGGTTTGAAACAGATGAAGACTGGAATTCTAGGGTAGGTGTGACACCTGAATGTGTTTCTTTTTGCGATAATATCGAATCAAAGGACGGAATTCGGAGCATGAAAGAAGATTACAATTGCAAGGAAAACAGGAATATATCGGATTCCATATCTGAAGATGTGAGCACGCCGGAAAAGGTCCTTCAAAATATTGAGGTTGAGAATCAAGAAGAAAAAGGGCGCCAAATGGCAGAAATCCAAGGAAAAGTGCAGCACCTTCCCGCCGCCGCCTCACTGAAAATATCCGACATGTTAGCATCTTCCGAAGTAATTGCATGGAGTGTATCAGATTTAAGACAAGCAAGTGTACCGGTCACTCACTCATTTGAACTTACCGATACTCAACCAATTTACCACAGGCCTAGACGTCAACCGCCAAAATATGACCAATTTATCTCAGAGAATGTTACAAGTATGCTGGAAAATGATATTATTCGGCCAGTTTCATCCCCATGGTCATTTCCAGTTGTGGTCGCACCAAAGAAGGATGGAAAGCTGCGTTTTTGCGTCGATTACCGACAACTGAACCAGAGAATGATACCCGATCGATTTCCGATTCCGAACATGGAGGAATCCTCGAGGACTTGAAGGACGGGAGATACTTCACCTCAATTGATCTTTACACTGGTTATTGGCAGATTCCATTAGATGAAAAATGTAAGGAAATAACAACTTTTACCAGCAAAGCCGGTACATTCAGGTTCGAAGTGATGCCTTTTGGTCTCATGAATGCCCCAGCTACATTCCAAAGAATGATGAACGAGGTTTTGAAAGGACTTCCATTTGCAAGAGTTTATATCGATGATGTAGTGATATTCTCAAAAACCTTGGATCAGCACATATCGCATGTCAAGACTGTGGTGGAGAGAATAGATGCGTACAGCCTGAAAATTAAGTTAAGCAAATGCTTCTTTGCGAAAACGTCTATCCAATTACTCGGTCATATCGTCGATCAAGAGGGAATTAAAGTGGATCCAGAGAAAACGAAAAAAATCAAGTTGGCACCCAGGCCCGCTTCAAAGACGGAGGTTCGAAGCTTCTTAGGACTGGCCTCATATTACAGAAGATTTATCAAAGATTTCGCCAAACTGCAGCACCGTTACATGCCAGCACTACGAAGAACGGAAAATTTTACTGGAACAAGGAAATGCAGACTGCATTTGAGGAGCTTAAAGATAAGCTATGTGTCCCCCCAGTGCTCATGTACCAGATTTCAAGAGACCATTCGTTGTGGAGACAGATGCCTCAGAACGGTCTTTGGGTGCCATTTTGTCCCAAAAAGACGAAAACGGAAGACTACACCCTGTTCAATTCGCAAGTCGCACTCTGAATGATGCGGAAAAGAGATACTCAGTCTGCGAGAAAGAAGCGCTAGCTGTCGTCTTCGCACTGAAAAAGTTTCGTGTTTACCTTTTATCACTCGAGAAATTTGTCTTGATAACTGATCACCAGGCACTTAAGACAGCATTCCAAAAGAAAGATGTACATCACCGCTTGGCCCGATGGCTCGACATTTTCGCAGAATATCGGTTTGAAATTGTGTATAGGCCCGGACGCAATAATCAGCCTGCCGATTACCTATCCCGCTTGAGGGATCCATTGATTCCAAATGAAAAAGCTTCCGAGACATCGTCGGAGTTGCCGAAGTTCAAGTGCCGATCGATAACGAGTACGAAGCTTATATTCACGGACTTATTAAATTCCTTGATGGACTAGAAATGAGAAAGGTTGATCTCGAACACAGAAATTGGGTACGCAGGAACCAAAAGGCCTTTACATTGTGGAATGGGAAACTCTTCCGACACACAAAAGCCGGTCCTCGACTAGTGGCCCCTTTGAAAGAAAGAATCAAGATCTTGAGGACTTTTCATGATGAGTTAGGGCATTGGGATCTCGAAACAACCAAAAAATTCATTACGGAGAGATTCTGGTGGCCCAGTATCCATAAGGACGTCTATAATTTCGTGAAAAGCTGTGACAACTGTCAAAAATTCACTCCGATACGAAAGTATAAGACAACCTAAGCTTCCCAGTTTCCGCTCTCTTTGAAACCTTCTCAATTGACTTTGCCGGCCCATTCAAGGAAACCTCTTCCGGAAAAAATACCTCCTTATAGGGGTGGAACATCTTACTGGATGGCCAATAGCAGTTGCAGTTGAGGAGGCCAATGCTGAGGTGGTCCTGAGATTCATCGAAAAAGAAATAATTGAACCGTTTGGTCTTCCAAAAAGGATCATCTCAGATAACGCCCTTTGTTTTACTGCAACTTCACTGCTTCGTTTCTTGGAAGAGAAGGGGATTCAGCTGAAGACAGTTCTCGCATACGCTCCTATGTCAAACGGTAAAGCGGAGAGGATGGTTGGAACCATCAAACGAGCAATATCGAAAACTATGTCGGAGAATGAAATCCAGTGGGAAGATGCCTTACCAAAAGTGTTATACGGCTATCGTCGAAGAAGAGGAAGAAGCGGACGGTCACCATTCGAGCTAATGTACGGAAGGGCTCCTAGAATGTTACAGAGAGACATGGAAACAAATATTATCGATGAAGAGAGTAGAGAAGTCGAACTACTGGCCACTGAAGGCTGGAGATCACACCGCGCGCTAACACAGACAAGAAATAAGAATGAAGAGCCTCCAGTCCAAACCTTTCCAGTCGGCTCTAAAGTACTTGTAGTACATGGGAAAGCAATGCAGCAGGCTGTGAAGTGGCCGGCCTTCCAAACAAAGTACTCGAATCCTTGCGTCGTCACGGAGGAAAGACACCCGCACTATAAGCTATGTTCAAGCTCAGGGAAGAGATCAAGGAGGGCCATCCATGCACGTCGTCTAGTCCCTTACCATCAGAGGCCTGAAGAATTCCTTCTCACACAGGACTATGCGCAACCACGGGCATACTCATCTTTAACTATAGAATGATTCCTATGGGAGGAAAAAGGGCCTGGGAATGGATCATCTCGATTACGCGTGACTACTACGAACTCCACGTAATCGTCCATTTCTACATTAATATATGCCTATGTTTTCGTACGTTGAACGGACCATTGCTACCTCAAGAAGATTTCCGACTATTGATCAGAATTCTATTCTCATTCCAAAACGGAAGGTTCACGGAAGCAGGTCCAGAGTTTGTGGAAGTCATATATCATTACTCTATAGGAAGGTATGGAATGGTAGCTATCGGAGACTTGTCGCAAACATATCTGAACATTATCCGTCCGGTTTACGTATTTCTTAAGAACAACCAAGATGTGCGACTGAGAGGTTACAGCTTGCCCCCTGATATGGAATATCGACTGGTCCCATATCCTCTATGGGAACCTTACGTTGCTCCGCTCAGAAACACAACCTCAGCCGAAGACCAGGATCCTCCCGAGGCCGTGATGATGATACGAGCTGGACCATCAAGTGATCGGGGCGGATCATCGAAGAGGGCAAGGCGTCGGGAGCAGCGAGGAAGATCGCCAAGAAGATCGCCTCAAACACCGCCTAGTCTCCCAGGGGGAAACTATGCATCCTTAATTATTGGACGGCTACCAATTAGACGTTGGCTTCGCGAAATGACAGAGGACCCACGAGAAGCAGAAGTAATTTCCTTTTTTGCAATTAGTATTTGCATGTGCTTCCAGACCATTCACGGGGCGCACCTTACTCGTGAGGACTCAGTCCTTATGTTGCGAGTTTTTTTCTCCTTCAGATACCCGTTTCTGGACCCGTTGCCAGAAAAGTTTGCATACTACGTTTATTACCTCACATTTGGAAGGTTTGGAGAAGTGAAACGGGAGGAGCTCATTAGAGAACACTATGAAACCATACGCCGAATCTACGAAACTCTTGACCAAGGAGATGAGCCGGTCATCGCACGGTACACACTCTCTCATCATATTGGAAATGAGCTACTACCATATCCTTATAGTGAACCCTATACTCTCCCTGATGAATGGATAGAACTCCCACAAGAACAACAAGAGCAGTGACGAGCCGGGACGTTCGTCTTGAGCGGGAGGGCGTGATGTGCGCAAATTCGCACACGAAAAAATTTAGATGAGGACCATAATTGTATACAGTATTGGAACTGGGAAGATATTTTTACAGTTTTTGAATTTGCAAGATATTTTTAATTTGGGTGAGTGTGGCAAATTCATCGGTTGATTTTTTATTTTAGGACACGCTGTCATAGTGGATGTCAGTACAGTTCTAGGTTGTGGGTGATACTACGAGTGACTCTGAAAGGTCTATATAATGGCCACATCAATTCCCACCCCTGGCCGATGGGTGGCTGGCATGGGTATGGCACCTAGATATTTACCTTGAGGAAATATCTTCTAATGGTCTCTCTGGTTCACACGATTCCCGTGAATGCGTTTTATGGTATTTAGTATGTTTGATTGAGACTTTAGGATTAGCCGAAAGTCTATATAAGCTGAGTAAAGTGCTTCCTCCTTGAGAGGTCAAGCAAGTTGGCAGACAACTTCAGGTCAAGCTCCGAGTAGTAGGAAGTTGAGAGTCAACTTCAAACCCAAGAAAACTTTTTCCTAAGCAAGTCGCAGAGAATCAGTGGTAGACGCTGCCCCTTTTATACTTGCTTGTAGCCCTCTCAACTCTCTCCCATATACACTGCTTTTTATTTGTTCAACTATACCACGGTAGCACTTTTGTCGCTCGCAACACCTCCGTCTTGGGGTAGTTGGTTCTAAGTATCTCTTCTCCCGACGATTTACCCCTATCACAAACCGCAGTACACTGCTGGCCCTTTACTTTGAAAGCCCCACAACGACAATTCTGTTCCCGATTGCACTGCTAGAGCATTCCCCGTCCAGTATAAAGACAGACCATTCGATTCTTTCGCAAGTAATGGCTAGTAGTAAGAGCATCTTGTCAAAAGCCTCAGACTTTCCTAATCTCAATTCCACTCACTCTCTCGTTCCGCCATGATTGCCAAGATCGCTACCGTTCTCGCTCTTGTCGGCGCTGCTGTTGCCGCTCCCGTTTCCCGTGCTTCCATCCAAGGAATCATAAGCTCTGGGGCCGGTTTCCAGAGTGACGGCACTACTACCGCTGGTGCTTCTGCTGATGCAGAGTCCGGTGTTGCCGCAGGCTCCCTCGAGGGTATCGGCTCCGTACTAGGCGTTGCCGGTCCAGGCCAGGCCGCTGCCGCCGCTCTCGCCTCTCCATCCCTGTAGATGATTTAGTGACCGGCCGAAAGCAGGAAAACTCGCTTGTCGTGGAATGCAGACTCCCGTTTCAAAATTGGACACGGTGTTTTGACTTTGAGATCAAGACCAAATCTCTTCCACGTTGTGAAAGGTGCAACAGAGGACTTATGGCACGCCTCTGCTTGAAGATAACAGGGAGAAAAATGAAGCTGAGTGTACTGTGAGAAACTGATGGGCTGGGGACTGGGAAAAGTTTGTAGAAGAAAGTTGCTGCATAGAGGATAAGTTAATGGCAGGCGTCTTGGTGGCGGCGACAGTGCCGCATGCCCAGATGATTCCATAGACGTGGATAGACATTTGGCTGCGAGAGGGATGAATAAACTGACAAAATCTCCCGTTTACGGGATTGAATGTGAACTAGACGGTGACAATAGTTAGCGGGGCCATGTGACGGAATCGCTATTTGCAAGTGTGCTTGACCTGGTTTTCCTTGTGTGCCGAGCTGAATGAACTTTGTAGACGTGTTATTCTGGTGGTGGTCAATCTTTACCGGGGCGGATCAAGGCATGCCAGATACAGAGGGGGAGTACAGAAAGACTACTCAGAAAAGCGTCGGGTGAGAATCTGACCGGGTGGCATCCCATGCAAACAAACGACAAACCGCGTTTGGGTGTTGGATCCACGAAAGGCTGCAGCGAAGGTGGAAAGCCGTCGAAAGCAAGTTGAGTCCTCAGCACCAAGGGCACTGAAAATGTCAGTACCGACAGGAAGAAGGGGAAAAAGAAGAACAAGACTTTACCAAGCAGGAAAGGGGGGGGCTAGCGGCCCTCAAAAGGGGAAAAATCTATCCGGTTGAGTTGTCGTCGGTTGGTCGCGACAGAAGTTCGTTGTTCTATGAGCGAGCTGATAATCGTGAACAAGCGATCGCGCTCGAAGGCAGGGCTGCAGCCTTTCCGTAGAGCGATATACTCAGCAATTCTGGATAGACCTCTTTCGGCATCGGGACCAGGAGACCCGTAAATATCGAAAGCCATCGGGTGGAAGTTGATACGTAGTTCGGCGCAGAGGTGGCCATAGCGGAGAGATTTCGCGCGCTCAGATGCAGTAAGGGCAGCGAGGGGCGTGTGAATCCGCTGTTGGGCTTATGGAGCGGAGTGGGGGCTGATTACAGTGACATCGTAGCCCTGTGGGACGGGAGAGAACTGGTCATCATAGATGTAGATGTCTAGGCGCCGGCGAGAGTTGGAGGGTCGGGGCAAGTCTTGCGGGAAGTTCCATTCCCGGACAGGGCGAATCCAAATTGATAAGCGTGATACCCCGGAAATGAGGCGGTCGCGAACACAGTTGTGGCTCCGAATGGAGCCGTCTGCGCAGGGACAGATAGAGGCGTGGTGTCCGTAGGAATCCAGGGTGGGGATAGTGCGAAAGTGGGCGGCGGCGCAATAGGTGCAGGGTTGTATGCCAGAGAAGATGGGGACACGAAGACGGAGGCAAATCATGATTCGCCAGACTTCAGGAGCGGCCCGGGTACTTAGATGGCCCTGCGGAAGGTTGTGAAAGGGACGGGAGGGGGAAAGGTTTGGGTGTTTTACTCTTGGGAGATATATCCGATCTATCCCATGGTTTTCCAGACAACCGCAATCGACTCAGAAAGGTTATACCGATACAGTAATGGGGACTACTGGGAAAAAAGGGGGTGCCTTTATTGAGATGTATGGATTGATTGGGACCCATTTGGAGTTGCAAATCTGCATGTAGTATTAAATACATGTACCAATGGTCGAAGCAATATACAAATCATTGCTGTCGAATGCTAGCACCAGCAACAGTCTACCAGAAAGTCGATGGGATGCCAGCCAGCAGACAAGCAGCGTTAGAAGTTACTGCTTGCGCCGAGTGTCGCTGTAGAAGAATGCCTCGAACCTTCGAAAACCGTTCCATTGCGCGGCTGGCGACGGTTCTTGCATGCTCCGTGACCACTGAAAACGCCTCTGGATGCCATTCGCCAAGAGCAGAGATTTCAACAGGAACTAGCCTGCTTCTCTCAGGTAATTCCGCAAGAAAACCTTGGTACTTTCGCTGCTTTTCCGCGATTGCTGAAATGAGAGTGGTCACCGGGTTAGAAGTCCGGACTCTGGAATGGGAGGGAGCGAGTGGATTGACGAATGTCATGTCGAAATAGTCAGTTCCACATGCGGCCCCATGGCTCTTGATAGGGGTAAATCGTCGGGAGAAGAGATACTCAGAACCAACTACCCCAAGAAGGAGGTGTTGCAAGCGACAAAAGTGCTACCGTGGTATGGTTGAGCCAACAAAAAGGAGTGGATAAGGAAGACAGTTGAGAGGGCTACAAGCAAGTATGGAAGGGGCAGGATCTACCACTGATACTCTGCGACCAGCGTAGGAAAAACGTTTCTTGGGTCTGAAGTTGACTCTAAACTTCCTACTACTCGGGACTTTACTTGAACTTGTCTACCAACTTGCTTGACCTCTCCATGAGAAAGCAGTTCGCTCAGCTTGTATAGACTTTTGGCTAACCCTACAGTCTCAAAGAAACATACTAAGAGCCATAAAATGCATCAGATGGAATCGTGTGAACGAGAAAGACTACCAGCAGATACTATCAGGATAAATATCTAGATTCCTTCCTTAATATCTTAGTCCTCTATATCAGAGCCACACAGTTCTCCCAAAATATCCATTCCACCCAGGCAGTCCCCACAAATATCCACGAACGGTTTACAATTCCCCATTGCCTCCTGCGAAATATCTAGACCACTGAAGATGCCTCCATCCGGTTCTAGAGTCGGGACCACCTGGTCCATATTTTCCGGCCCCTTCCCCACTATTCCAGCACTTAACATGTCTCCCTCCCCCTCATGCTCCTTATCCTCCTCTTCACTCCTCTCTTTATCTTCGTCAGAAGAGTCAGATATCACAATTACTCCCTCAGTCGCCTCTTCGTTCTCCATGGGAGCCCTCCACCGTTATAAACTAGTGCCTCCCACGGGTCCACCCAGTCCACCCAGTCCTCCTCTTCATCCTCCTCTTCATCCTCCTCTTCCTCTTCCTCCTCCTCCTCTGCCTCTTCTGCCTGCTCGAAGCAGTTACGGTGGACCCACTCCCGAACGCGTTCCCGGTCCAACCTTCTACAGTAATCATCGTAGTCGGTTGGACCATTTGCCATCAGGGCCAGAGCGTTGAGTGGACGATGGCCTGGAGATGACTTGGTGATTGTGAGGGAAGGGCGGAGTTGTTCATGTTAAGGGCCAAAAAAGGGTTGAGCCGATGGGGTAGTTGATGGCGGGGGGATTGCCTCAACGATGTCGATTTCGAATTTTAAATACTGCGACGTCTTCGAAAAGTATGACGACCTCGGACATGTAATGACATCTTTAATGACAACGTGTCTTAAAATAAAAAACAAACCCATAAATTTGCCATACTCATCCAAATTAAAAATATCTTGCAAATTCAGAAACTGTAAAAATATCTTGCGAATTCCGATACTGTATCCAAATTTGGTCCTCTTATAGATTTTTTTTCGTTTGAAATTTTTGCGCATATCATGCCCTCCCGCTCAAGACGATCGTCGCGGCTCGTCTTCACTGCTCCTGCTGTTCTTCTGGTAGTTCTATCCATTCATCGGGGAGACTATATGGTTGACTGAATGGATAGGGCAGTAACTCATTTCCGGTATGGTGAGAGAGTGTGTACCGTTCCATGACCGGCTTAACTCCTTGGTCAAGAGTTTCGTAGATCCTGCGTATGGTTTTATAGTGGTCTGTAATGGGCTCCTCTCGTTTCACTTCTCCAAACCTTCCAAATGTTAAATAGTATATGTAGTATGCGAACTTCTCTGGCAAAGGGTCCAGAAACGGTTATCTGAAGGAGAAAAAAACACGCAACATAAGGACTGAGTCGTTACGGGTAAGGTGCGCCCGTGAATGCTTTGGAAGAACATGCAAATACTAATGGCAAAAAAAATACTTCTCTTTCTCGAGGGTCTTCTGTCATTTCGCGAAGCCAACGTCTAATTGGTAGCCGTCCAATAATGACGGATACGTAGTTTCCTCCTGGGAGACTAGGCGGTGTTTGAGGTGATCTCCTCGGTGATCTTCCTCGTTGTTCTCGACGCCTTGCCCTCTTTGATGACCCGCCCCGATCACTGGATGGTCCTGGTCGTATCATCATGACGGTCTCGGGAGGATCTTGGTCTTCAGCTGAGTTCGTGTTCTTTGGCGGAGAAACGTAAGGTTCCCATAGGGGATAATGGACCAGTCGATATCCATATCAGGGGGTACGCTGTGACCTCTCAGTTGCACATCTTGGTTGGTCTTTAGAAATACGTAAATGGGGCGGATAATGTTCAGATATGTTTGCGAAAAGTCTTCGATAGCTACTTTCCCATACTTTCCAATAGAGTAATGATATATTACCTCTACAAATTCTGGACCTGCTTCCGCGAACCTTCCGTTTTGGAATGAAAATAGAACTCTTATTAATAGTCGGAAATCTTCTCCGGGTAGCAATTGGCCGTTCAACGAACGAAAACATAGGATATATGAATGTAGAAATGGATGATTACTTGGAGTTCGTAGTAGTCCTGCGTAATCGAGATAATCCATTACCAGGCTCTTTTTCCTCCCATAGGAATCATTCTATAGTTAACGATGAGTATGCCTCGTGGTTGCGCATAGTCCTGAGTGAGAAGTAATTCTTCAGGCCTATGATGGTAAGAGACCAGAAGTCGTGCATGGATGGCTCTCCTTGTCTCTTACCTGAGATAGAACAGAGCTTATAACGCGGGTGTCTTTCCTCCGTGACGATGCAAGGGTTCGAGTACTTTGTTTGGAAGGCCGGCCACTTCACAGCCTGCTGCATTGCTTTTCCATATACTACAAGTATTGTAGAGCCGACTGAAAAGGTTTGGACTGGAGGCTCTGCACCCTTATTTCTTGTCTGTATTAACGCGCGGTGTGGTCCCCAGCCTTCTGTGGCCAGTAGTTCGACTTCTCTACTCTCTTCGTCGATATTTTTTGTTTCCTTGTCTCTCTTTGGCATTCTAGGAGCCCTTTCGTACATTAGCTCAAATGGTGAGCGTCCAGTTCTTCCTCTTCTTCGACGATAGCCGTATAACACTTTTTGTAAGGCATCTTCCCACTGGATTTCAATCTCCGACATAGTTTTCGATATTGCTCGTTTCATGGTTCCAACCATCCTCTCCGCTTTCTCGTTTGACATAAGAGCGTATGCGAGAACTTTCTTCAGCTGAATACCTTTCTCTTCCCAAAACGTAGCAGTGAAGTTGCAGTAAAACAAGGGAAGTTATCCGAGATGATCCTTTTTGAAAGACCAAACGGTTCAATTATTTCTTTTTCGATGAATCTCAGGACAACCTCAGCATTGGCCTCCTCAACTGCAACTGCTATTGGCCATCCAGTAAGATATTCCACCCCTATAAGGAAATATTTGTTTCCGGAAGAGATTTCCTTGAATGGGCCAGCAAAGTCGATTGAGAAGGTTTCAAAAAGACCAGAAACTGGAAAGCTTAGAGTTGTCTTATATTTTCGTATCGGAGTGAATTTTTGACAGTTGCCGCAGCTTTTCACGAAATTATACACGTATTTATGGATGCTGGGCCACCAAAATCTTTCCGTAATTAAGTTTTTGGTTGTTTCGAGATCCCAATGCCCTAACTCATCATGAAAAGTCCTCAAGATCTTGATTCTTTCTTTCAAGGGGCCACCAGTCGAGGACCGGCTTTAGTGTGTCGAAATAGTTTCCAATTCCACAATGTAAAAGGTTTTTGATTCCTGTGTACCCAATTTCTGTGTTCAAGATAAACCTTTCTCATTTCTAGTCCATCAATAAATTTAATTAGTCCGTGAATACTAGCTTAGTATTCGGTATCGTTCGGCACTTGCACCCCAGCAGCTGCGACGATGCCCTCGGAAGCTTTTTCGTTTGGACTCATTGGTTCCCTCAAGCGGGATAGGTAATCAGCATGCTGATTATTGCGTCCGGGTCTATACAAAATTTCAAATCGATATCCTGCGAAAATTTCGAGCCATCGAGCCAAGCGGTGATGTACATCTTTCTTTTGGAAAGCCGTCTTAAGTTCCTGGTGATCAGTTATCAAAACAAATTTTTCGAGTGATAAAAGGTAGACGCGAAACTTTTTCAGTGCGGAGACGACAGCTAGTGCTTCTTTCCCGCAGACTAGGTATCTCTTTTCCGCATCATTCAGAGTACGAATTGCGAATTGAACAGGGTGTAGTCTTCCGTTCTCATCTTTCTGGGACAAAACGGCGCCCAGAGGCCGTTCTGAGGCATCTGTTTCCACAACAAATGGTCTCTTGAAATCTGGATACATTAGCACTTGGGGAAACATAGCTTATCTTCGAGCTCCTCAAATGCAGTTTGCATATCCTTGCTCCAGTAAAACTTCCCGTTCTTCGTAGTACTGGCATTTAACGGGGCTGCTGTCTTGGCTAAATCTTTGATAAATCGTCGGTAACATGAGGCAAGTCCTAAGAAGCTTCGAACCTCCGTCTTTGAAGCGGGCCTCGGTGCAAACTTGATTTTTCTCGTTTTCTCTGGATCCACTTTAATTCCCTCTTGATCGACGATATGACCGAGTAATTGGACAGAAGTTTTCGCAAAGAAGCATTTGCTCGACTTAATTTCCATGCTGTATGCCGATATACTATCCACCACTGTCTTGACATGCGATATGTGCTGATCCAAGTTTTTTGAGAATATTACCACATCATCGATGTAAACTCTTGCAAATGGAGGTCCTTTCAACAAATCGTTCATAATTATTTGCAATGTGGTTGGTGCATTCATGAAACCAAAAGGCATGACTTCGAATCTGAACGTGCCGGCCTTGCTGGTATAAGTTGTTTTTTCCTTACATTTTCATCCATCGTAATCTGTCAGTAGCCAGTGTAGAGGTCAATTGAGGCGAAGTATCTCCCGTCCTTCAGGTCTTCGAGGATTTTCTCCATGTTTGGAATCTTAAATCGATCGGGTATCATTCTTTGGTTCAACTGTCGGTAGTCGACACAAAAGCGAAGATTTTCATCCTTCTTTGGCGCTACCACAACTGTAAATGACCATGGGGATGAAACAGGCCAAATAATATCATTTCCAGCATATTGGTAACATTTTCTGAGATGAATTGGTCATATTTCGGCGGTTGACGTCTAGGCTTATGGTAAATTGGTTGAGCATCGGCAAGTTCGAATAAGTGAGTGATCGGTACACTTGCTTGTCTTAGGTCTGAAACGCTCCATGCACTTACTTCGGAAGATGTTAATATGTTGGATATTTTCTTTGATGAGGGAGCGGAAAGTTGCCGTACTTTCTCTTGAATTTATGCGCTCTTGTGCCCTTATTCTTCTTGATCCTTACCGTTCCTATTTTGAACGACTTCTTCCGGT
This sequence comes from Kappaphycus alvarezii, assembly GCA_002205965.3. Lineage (NCBI taxonomy): Eukaryota > Rhodophyta > Florideophyceae > Gigartinales > Solieriaceae > Kappaphycus > Kappaphycus alvarezii. The sequence continues at coordinate 675,372 of NADL03000699.1, read as the reverse complement.
GTGCCCGTATCTTCAAATATGGAATTCAACATATTCTTATTCACTTTGCAAAGGTAATCTTCTTTCATCCTCTAAATACCGTCCTTTGATTCGATGTTATCGCAAAAGGAAACATATTAGGGTCCCAAATTTGCCGTAGAATCCCAGTCTACATCTATTTCAAACCCGGAATCATAATCATCCCATGTCATGTTCAGTATTTTTCGAGCTTACCCTTTTCTATTTCCGAAATTGCTAGTGGGATCGGAATCGTCGCTGTCATAACTAGAAAAGGATTATTCACTGTCCATTTCTCTTAAATCTTCTGGGTGTATGCTTCTGTCGAAGTACAGGGGCATCTTCACTGTTCTGCCGTATATATGAAATGAAACGCTTTGGTTGCCCAAGTCAATGCATGTCCCTAGTCGTTCCATGGTAGGCCAATGGTTGCATCGAAAGGGAGATCAGGCATGACAAGAAAGTCGACATCAACTTTAGAGTCCCCAAAGAACACGGAAACCTTTTCAACAGTGCCCATTCATTTTGATACGGTTCCATCCGCAACAGTTACTCCTCGATTAGTTAAAATAATTTCGAGACCTAGATCTGTCACCAAAGTTTCTGAAATGAGGTTTCGAAAAGCGCCCGAATCGGAAAGAGCTTGGGTTTTCATTCCCAATACTTTGACTGTTATCAGCTTAAGACGTCTTGGTGCTGTCGAGGCCGGTTGGAGAAAAAATTTCTTACCCTTAGCGGACTTATTAGACCTGATAATTGTTTTGAGTTCTTTTCTCGCATCCTCTGCGTCCCCCTCAAAAGTTGACCAAACCTTATTCCAGCTGGGGCCGATTCAAGCTCAGCTACCAAATTGTACTTCTTCGCATAATCTAGTACGTCCTTGGGGATACTCTTGAATTTCTTATTCGTTTTCGTTTTCTTGGCCGGAGTGATTCCCATTCCTGGAAAAACTTGATCAGACCTCTTCGTCTGAGGAGGTACAGGTACTGGGATATGTTACAGCATTCCATACTGTACCCTACTTTTTTCGATAAAATGTTCCTTTCTCCATCCCTTTTTGTCACATTGACTTGACTGATTTCTTAAGCGATGGATACGTTACATTTCTCTCTCCGGTTTTGTAAAATTTTCACCTCCGGCCCTGATTCGCATCTGACGTCCGATAAATTTTCTCTTCTGTTGTCTTTAGACCCGCAGTTACTTTCATGGTGACCATATCGGCCGCTTTTTTCACAGCAAGTGTTTCTATGTGGATTATCAGGACACCTATTTGCAAAGTGTCCAGGCTTGTGGCAGTAGAAGCAGACTTATGCGGAATTAGAGGCCCAGACTCGTTCTTATTGATGGTAAGAGTAAGGCTCTCCAACTGCGAGGTTATCATGTCAATTCGATTATCGAATCGGGTTTCCAGCCGTTCTTCCAAGTTTTTACATCGCTCCTGACAGATTCTAATGCCGCAGTATTAGAATCCGGCCTTTGGTAATTCTTTCTAGGATGTACGATAGACATCGGTGTACGGGTCTTCGTCGGTACCTCACTCAGTGACTGAAATGTCTCCGAGTTTTTGACAAATTCTATTATGGAACCCTTCAGTACATTAAAAGTGTGAGGGCCTTTCATGAGGAGGAAATCGGAGAGCCGCTTATCCCCATCGCCGCCTTACGCAGCATTCCGTGCTTGGCTTGGGCGTTGAACCCAGCCTTATCATAGAGATCACACAAATATACCATTGAGCTTAACAAATCATCAAAATTGAGCCGGGCTTCGATGGCGGTACGAATCATCGCATCTGGTTCTACCTCCTTAGCATATTCTTTCACAAGCCTCTCACATACATCACCGAAATTACGCCCATTCCCGTTAAGAGACCACCCGGCGATAAACTTGGCCTATCATTTGTGCTTTGGGTCACCATAAAAATAGGCAAAGATACTTGCAGCCTTTTCTTCATCGCTCTTGTTACGCACCAAAACATTAAAATATGTATAGAGAAACTCCTCCACGTCTTCACTCTTACCCCCTGTGAACGTTATACGAGCAGCGTTGAGATCCATCATTACAGAAAACAAATAACACTCAAGTGTTCCCTAATACTTCACAACTAGAATACCTCGGGTGCAACCCCTCCAAAAGAGTACCAAATTATAGGGGGAAATCGTCGGAACAAGAGATACTCAGAACCATATACCCCAAGAAGGAGGTGTTGCAAGCGACAAAAGTGCTCCGGTGGTGTAGTTGAGCGAACGAAAAGAGGTGGACAAGGATAATATCTGAGAGGACTACAATTATGTATAGAAGGGGCAGGGTATACCACTGGTGTTCTCTGACGAGAGTAAGAAGAATGGTTCTTGGGTCTGAAGTTGACTATCAACTTCCTACTACTATGATTATTTTTCGTGGTGGCACATAGTCCTTAGTGAGAAGGAATTCTTCAGGCCTTTGTTGGTAAGGGAAGATACGACGTGCATGGATGGTCCTCCTTGATATCTTTCTTAAGCTTGAACATAGTTTTTAATGCGGGTGTCTCTCCTCCGTGGCAATGAAAGGATTCGAGTAATTTGTTTGAAAGGCAGGCCACTTCATATTCTGCCGCGTGGCTTTTCCATGTAAAACAAGTATCTAGAGCCGACTGAAAAGGTTTAGACTGGATGGTCTTCGCCCTTGTTTCTTTTCTGTAGTAACGCGCGGTGTGATCTCCAGTAGTTCAAGTTCTCTACTCTCCTCAACAACAATATTTGTTGTACTTCTCTCTTTAGCATTCTCGGAGCCTTCCGTAGATTAGCTCAAACGGTGAGCGTCCACTCTTTCTTCTTCGGCAATACCCGTATTAAACCTTTGGTAAGGCATGTACCCATTGGATTTCATTCTCCGACATAGTTTTCTATATCGTTCATTTCATGGTTCTGACCATTCTTCCCGCTTTCCCGTTTGAAATTGGAGCGTAAACAAGAACTGTCTCCAATTGAATCCATTTATCTCTCAAAAAGCGAAGCAGTGACTTTACATTGAAACAACGGGCGTTATCCGGGATGATCCTTTTTGGAAGATGAAACGGATCAACTATTTCTTTTTCGATGAATCTCATGACCCAATCATTATTGGCCTCGTCAACTGCGACTGCTAATGGCAATCCAGTAAGATTCTCTACCTGTATACGGAGATATTTGTTTTGGGAATACGTTTCCCTGAATGGGCCGGCAAAGTCGATTTAGAGGGTTTCAAAAAGACCGGAAAATGGAAAGCTTAGAGTAGGTTTGCACTTTCGGGTCGGAGTGAATTTTTGATTGTCGTTGCACCTTCTCACGAAATAATAGACGTCCTTATGGATACCGAGCCACCAAAATCTTTTTGTAATTAATTGCTTGATTTTTTCGAGATCCCAATGCCCTAACTCAGTATGGAAAGTCCCCAAGATCTTCATTCATTCTTTCACCGGGGTTACTGGTCGATTACTGGCTTGGTTATGTCAGAAGAGTTCCCATTCTACAATGCAAAAGCATTTTGGTTCCTGTGTACCTAATTTATGTGTTCAAGATCAACTCATTTACAATTTATCAACAAATTTCATTAGTCCCTGAAAATTAGGTTCTTAGTCGTTGCCGTGTAGCCCTTGTAACTCGACAACTCCGACGATGCCCGCGGGAGCTTTTCACTTGGATTCATTGGATCCCTGGAACGGGATAGGGAATCAGGAGGCTGATTTCTGCATCCGAGTCTATAGAAAATTTCAAACCGATATTCTGCAGAAATTTCGAGCCATCGAGCCAAACGGTGATGCACATCTTTCATTTTTGGCGTACGTTCTTAAGTGTCTGGTGATCAGTTATCAAAAAGATTTTTTTGAGCGATAAATGGTAGATGCGAAACTTTTACAACTCGAATGCGACAGCTAGTTCTTCTTTTTAACAGACTTAGTATATCTTCTCCGCGTCATTCAGGGTTCGACTTTCGAATTGAACAGGGTGTAGCCTTCCGTATTCATCTTTTGGGACAAACCGGCACCCAGGGACAATTCTGAGGCATCTTTTTTCACAACAAATGGTCTCTCGAAATCTGGATAGATGAGCACTGGAGGGACAAATAGCTTTTCTTTAAGATCCTCGAATGCAGTTTGCATTTAATTGCTCTACAAAAACTTTCTGTTCTTCGTAGTACTAGCATGTAGCGGTGCTGCCGTCTTTGCTAAATCTTTGATAAATCTTGGGTAATATGACGCAAGACCTAAGAAGCCTCGAAAATCCGTCTTTGAAGCGGCCCTTGGCGCCAACTTGGTTTGTTTCGTTTCTTATGGATCAAACTTAATTCCCTCCTGATCGACGATATGACCGAGTGTTTAGATAGATTTTTTCCCACAGAAGCATTTGCACAACTTAATTCTCGGGCTTTATGCAGAGATCCTATCCACCACTGTATTGAAATCCGATATGTGCTGATCCAAAATTTTTGAGAATATTACCACATCATCGATGTAAACCTTCGCAAATGGAGGGAAACACCTCAAATCTGAAGGTGCCGACTTTGCTGGTAAACTTCGTTTTTTCCTTACTGTTCTCATCCAAAAAATCTACCAGTGGTCAGTTTAAAAGTTCAATTGATGGTAATTATCTCCCGTCCTTCATGTCCTTGAGGATTCCTTCAATATCTAGAATCTAAAATCAATCAGATACCATTCTTTCGTTAAATTTTCAGTAGGCGAAGCAAAGGGGACGTCTTCATCCTTCTTTGGTGTATCTACAACGGGAAATGAGCATGTAGACGAGACTGGCCCAATAGTATCATTTTTCAGCATACTTGTAACATTTTAAGATATAAACTGGTCATTTTTCGGTGTTCGAAGTCTAGGCATATGATAAATTGGTTGAGTATCGGTAATTTAGAAGGAGTGAGTGACCTGTACACTTGCTTGTCTAAAATCTAAAACGCTCCATGTAATGTCTATGGGAGATGTTAATATGTCGGATATTTTCTTTGATACAGGAGCGGGGATATGCTGCATTTTTCTTGAATTTCTGTGATCTTTGGCTCTTCTTCTTCTTGATCCATACTCTCCCTGTTTTGAAGGACCTCTTCCGGTGTGCCCATATCTTTGGATATGGAATACGACATATCCTTATTATCTTTGCAAAAGCAGTCGCCTTTCACACTCTGAACACTGTCCTGTGATTTGATGTTATCGCGATACGAAATACGTTCCTTTTGCGAGTTCCAGTCGTCGTCGGTTTCAAACCAGTAATCATGATCATTCCGTGCCATGTTTATTACTCCTCGAGCATATCTTTTTCCATTTCCGAAATTGTTGGTTCGGATTCTTCTCTGTCATAGCTATAAGTGAAATCTTTACTGTCAATTTCTCTTAAATCTTCCAGATGTATTTTTTTTTGTCGAAGTCCAGGGCATCTTTACGGTTCTGCCGTCAATACGATCTGAAACATTTTGGTTGCGCAACTCAATTCATTTCCCCAGTTTTTCCATTGTAGGACACCAATGATTTGATTGAAAGATAGATCAGGCATAACAAGAAATTAAAAATCACCTTTCGAGTCCCCAAATAACACATAAAACTTCTCAAAAGCGCCCATACATTTTGATACGGTTCCACCCGCAACTGTTATTCTTCGCGTAGTTGGAATAATTTCGATACCGAGATCTGTTACCATACTTTCTGAAAAGATATTTGGAACAGCACCCGAATCGAAGAGATCTTGTTATTTCATTCCCAATACTTTGGATGGTACCATATTGAGACTTTTTTGGAGCTGCAGAGGCCGATTAAAGAAACAATTTCTTACCTTTACCGGACTTATTAGAACTTATTTTTTGAGTTCTTTACTCGCATCCTCTTCGTCGCCCCTCAAAAGCGGAGAAAACTTTATTCCAGCTGGGGCCGATGCAATCTCAGCTACTAAGTTGCACTTTTTCACATAATCCAATCCTGGACAAATTTATCAGACCTCTTCGTCCGAGGAAGTACAGGTGGTGGTATATATTCAAGCATTCTATAACCTAAATTATCTTTTTTTCGATAAAATTCTCCGTTCGCTCTCCCTTTTTGTCACATTGACGTGACTGATTTCGTCAGCGATGGATACGTTACCGGCATCTATCAACCTTTTATCCTTCCTGTTTTGTAAAATTTCACCTCTGGTCCTGATTCGCTTTTCGCGTCCGATATATTTGATCTTCTGTTTTCATTAGACCAGCAGTTAAATTTCATGATGATCTTATCGACCGCACATTCCAAAACGACAACGAGTGTTTCTATGTGGATTCTCAGGACACTCATTTGCAAAGTGTCCAGGATTGTGGCAGTAGGAGCAGACTTTTACTGCCTTAGAGATTCCGGACTATTTCTTCTTGGTAATACGAGTAAGGCTCTCCAACTGCGAGGCTATCATGTCAAGTCAATTATCGAATCGGGTTTCCAGCCGTTCTTCCAAGTTTTAAACACCGCTTCTGACAGATTCCAATGACGCTGCACTAGTAGCCGACCTTTAACAATTCTTTCAAGGGTGTACTACAGACATAGATGTACTCTGTTTCTTCTCTATCTCACTCAGCGACTGAAATGTCTCCGAGTTCTTTACGAATTCTACTGTGGAACCCGTCAGGTTATTTAAAGTGTGAGGGCCCTTGATGAGATGGAAATCGGAGAGACGATTATACTCCATCGCCACCTTATGCAGCATTCCGTACTTGGCTTGGGAGTTGAACCCAGCCTTTTCATAGAGATCACACAAGTGTACCAATGAGCTTAGCAAATCAGCGAAGTTGAGTCGGGCCTCTATAGCCGTGCGAATCATCTCATCTGGTTCTATCTTCTCAGCATATTCTTTCAAAAGCCCGCTCACTCCCATTAAGGGACCACCCATCCATAAAATTGGCTTTATATTTATGTTTTGCGTCACCATAAGGATAGGAAAAGATACTTACGGCCATCTCTTCACCAATCTTTTCACGCATCAAAGTATTAAAATATGTATAAAGAAACTTCTGAATATTATGTAGAAATAAAATCCTAAAAGCATTCGTTCTTGTTACCTTTGAACAATATATGGGCAGTGTTGAGATCCATGGTTACAGAAAATTCCCACTTAAATGTTCCGTAATATTTCACAACTCGAATAACTAGGGTGCAAACACCTACTAAAGAGTACCAAAAGATATAGATAAAGCGTCGGGAGAAGAGATAATCAGAACCAAATATCCCAGGAGGGATGTGTTGCAAGCGACAAAAGTGCTACCGTGGCATAGTTGAGCGAACAGAAAGAAGTGGGTAATGAAGATAGTTCAGAGGGCTACAAGCGAGCATGTAAGGGGCAGGGTCTACCATTTTCGCTCCGTTATCAGCGTGAGAATAACTGTTCTTGGATCTGAAGCTGACACTCAACTTCCTAACTACTTGGGGCTTGACTTGAAGTTGTCTGGCAACTTGCTTGACCCCCACAAAAGTAAACTGTTTACTCAGCTTATATAGAATTTCCGGCTAACCATAAAGTCTCAAACAAACATAGTAAGTACCATAAAATGCATTATAGGGAATATTGTGAACGAGAGAGATTAGTAGAAGAAATTTCTTCAAGGAAAGTATCTAGGTGCCATACACATACCCGCTACCCATCGGCCAGGGGCGTGAATTGATGCGGCCATTATATAGATTTTCCAGAGTCACTCTTGGTATTACCCAGAACCTTGGCGTGTACTGACATCTACTAATGCCAGCATGTCATAAAATTTAAAACAATCAACCCATGAACTTGCCGCACTCATCCAAATTTAAAATTTTCTCTCAAATTCGGATACTGTAAAAATGTAAAAATATTTGCTAATTCAGATACTGCACCCAAAATGGGTCCTCTTCTTTTAGATTTGTTACAGTGGGGTATTCGGACTTTGCTAGTTGTACCTACATATGTCTGAGTTGAATTAACAAGCAGAGAAACACAAACGCATTTACTAGATTAACTAAAGGTAAAACAGCTAATTCATGACGTATAACATACCCCGCGTTCTCGTCGCATACGCTATTAGTAGCAGCTTCGACAGATATAGTGAAGCTAAGAGGGTTAGGTGGGTCAATACTAGGAACAGACGATTTGCATGAGATGGTTCGGGTGCTAGCGTCCAATCCCAAATCAAGCTAAAAATTGAGGTATCGTCAGTCCAAAAGTTAACGAGATGTGACAGTTATCTTTAGGTGTCCATACTTCTCACAGAGGGTGTATTTGATTTACGCAAGTGCCTTCACCTGTCGCGGGCCATTCGGCTCGTCTCTGCAACATTAATTTCACACTAAAGCCTTTTCGAGGCAATGCTCGTTCAGAAGACCGAGAAATCAGTTGACCACTAATTTAGCACACTCGAGACAGATCTCTGCCTTGCGGAAGCTTACGTCTTGTCCATTTGACGTTTTTCGAAAGCGATACTTCTGCAAGCGAACCTGAAAAGATAGCGGTAACGATACGAGGTACGATATCAAATGAAAGAGAAACCCAAATATCCAAATGACACGAGATACTTCAAATCACAATTTAATAAGGGATCGAAGGACGCACAATTTTGATTCGAAAATTTTAACAGAAAACGAAGACTCAAAGAAATAAAACAACTGAAACAAAGAACAAAGATGACTTGTGATTGGGCCATGAAGAATGAGTGGAGGGCGGGAGTCGGAAAATAAGCGGCGACTTGAAGAACCGAGAAGTTGGACAAGAGGTTTCCAAGTTGACGGTTATATATCACTACCCTACGGGTCCTGATCCCGCACAAAGAACCTGTACGCAAACGGTAAGCTACATTTCCTGCGCTCGCTTGAATTTTTTACAGCGAAACGAATGCAGCTGATACATCCAGCGCAGTTAAGATGCGTGACAGCCTGACTTGCTTCCAGTTGTGGATCTGAGCCACGTCGGAGCCTCCTCCAATCATTACACCAAAGTAAAGAACGTCCTCTTCAAGATTTTTTCAGCAGGCCCAACTTTAGTGCATATCACATGGCACGTTAAGAAATGTTTCATTAAAGTCTCTCTCTCTTGTTCCGCGGTCTGGTGAAGGTAAGCTGCCGTTTACATAGTACACGATGGAAGCTCGTCATGGGGAGGTAACCTAGCTTACATACCCTGAAGCAGCAACCTTTTTCCTCCCCTGAAGCAGCTAGGCAATTCTGGAGGGGTCCGCGCGTCTTAGGGTTGCATAAAGTTTATTCGTGTAATCTATTACCGGTCATTTCAGACTTGAGCTAAGGGGCGAACGGCACAGTCCGGTGTGTTTACCAACATTTCAGTTAATAGCAAGAATGCAAAGTGCGATGCATAGGAAAGAAAACATAGAACAAGTGTATAGCGAATTTTGCCCTGCTAACCGTTGATTGCCCCTTCTGAACGTAAGGATCCGCAACTGCCCCTCAAATGCTGAAGAGGAAGCTGCAGCTGAATTGGGCTATATTACTGCTGGGCTCCATGCATAATGAATTGGCCCCGCTGGAATTTGGAATTCTGTTCTTGAAGCCCATTTGCAAAACATTTGTCGGTTGCACTACTGCGGCAAATCCATCCCGTTGATTCTCAGTTTTCTGGGCTGGGGATTAGTTCCCTCACAACTGATTTCTTGTCTGGCCCCGTTGCAGTAAACTGTGTTAGCTCCCAGGAGTGACACTTGCGGGGCAAAGTGAATTCAAACCGCAGTACACTGCTGGCCCTTTACTTTGAAAGCCCCACAACGACAATTCTGTTCCCGATTGCACTGCTAGAGCATTCCCCGTCCAGTATAAAGACAGACCATTCGATTCTTTCGCAAGTAATGGCTAATAGTAAGAGCATCTTGTCAAAAGCCTCAGACTTTCCTAATCTCAATTCCACTCACTCTCTCGTTCCGCCATGATTGCCAAGATCGCTACCGTTCTCGCTCTTGTCGGCGCTGCTGTTGCCGCTCCCGTTTCCCGTGCTTCCATCCAAGGCATCATAAGCTCTGGGGCCGGTTTCCAGAGTGACGGCACTACTACCGCTGGTGCTTCTGCTGATGCAGAGTCCGGTGTTGCCGCAGGCTCCCTCGAGGGTATCGGCTCCGTACTAGGCGTTGCCGGTCCAGGCCAGGCCGCTGCCGCCGCTCTCGCCTCTCCATCCCTGTAGATGATTTAGTGACCGGCCGAAAGCAGGAAAACTCGCTTGTCGTGGAATGCAGACTCCCGTTTCAAAATTGGACACGGTGTTTTGACTTTGAGATCAAGACCAAATCTCTTCCACGTTGTGAAAGGTGCAACAGAGGACTTATGGCACGCCTCTGCTTGAAGATAACAGGGAGAAAAATGAAGCTGAGTGTACTGTGAGAAACTGATGGGCTGGGGACTGGGAAAAGTTTGTAGAAGAAAGTTGCTGCATAGAGGATAAGTTAATGGCAGGCGTCTTGGTGGCGGCGACAGTGCCGCATGCCCAGATGATTCCATAGACGTGGGTAGACATTTGGCTGCGAGAGGGATGAATAAACGGAACAAATCTCCCGATTACGGGATTAAATGTGAACTAGACGGAGACAATAGTCAGCGGGGCCATGTGACGGAATCGCTATTTGCAAGTGTGCTTGACCTGGTTTTCCTTGTGCGCCGAGCTGAATGAACTCTGTGGACATGTTATTCTGGTGGTTGTCAATCTTTACCGGGGCGGATCAAGGCATGCCAGATACAGAGGGGGGAGTACAGAAAGACTACTTAGAAAAGCGTCGGGTGAGAATCTGACCGGGTGGCATCCCATGCAAACAGAGGACAAACCGCGTGACGAAGCTTCGGAGCTTCGTTTGGGGATTGGATCCACGACAGGCTGCAGCAAAAGTGGCAAGCCGTCGAAGGCAAGTTGAGTCCTCAGCACCGAGCGCACCGAAAATGTCAGTACCGACAGGAAGAGGGGGAAAGATTTAGGTGTTTTACTATTGGGAGATATATCCGATCTATCCCATGGTTTTCCAGACAACCACAATCGACTCAATAAGGGTATACCGATACAGTAATGGAAGAATCGATTACTTTATGTACCACAGACATATGCAGGTGCAACATGCAAAGTCTTGAATACCCCACTGTAACAAACCTAACAAAACTAGGTTTGAATAGGGTAGCTAAACTCTGCATGTTGTGGGGCGCGACATATTACAGACGCGGCACACGTGGACCAAATCGCATAACTAAGCTGCTGTTAAAGCCGAGTCTTCACTCCTCCCGTCGAGCATCCGCTGCGGGTTGCGACAGCGACCGCGTATTCGTCGATTACCTTCGACGTCGTCGCAGACGGCGATCCAAGTGAGTCAAAGGCTAGCGGCACAAACTTCCATCCCAGTTTTGATCGTCCTGGGATGGCTTCACCGGGGATGGCTGCTACTTTGCTGGCAAGCTCCCTATTTTTCCGTCTTTCCGCTGCATTGGCAACGGCGCGCGCCCCACTCGCTCCAATGGACATGAACCCTCTTGGAATGGCGATGTTACTGTGACGTCGTACGCCACCGGGAGGGGCGGCAAGGTGTTGATCTCTTCCGACCTCGGGTACACTAGAATGTTGGCAGGCCGTGCATTCAGTCTGGGAAGTAAGTAATTCACCTCATATTGGACGCCGACTCCTGCTGCTTTGAACACTTGTCGGGCAAATACCTTCACTACGGCATTGTGCCGGTTAGTCCATCCCAGGCCTTTTTTGCAAAAATCCGCTGCATGGTCACCTCGGTTGTCCATGGGCCTGTTGCACTCCGCGCATTGCAGCGGCACAGTGTCGTCAAACACGTGAACTCCCAGGTGGCGGCGTAACATCACTGACCACATCTTATTGTAGGTCCGGCTGACCGCAGACGGATGTGCGGTGAGAAAGGCTGCAGCAGGCGTCTCTAAGTATGCCTGGCGGCGGATCCTTTGCCGAATATCAGCTTCCGTATGCAGCGTAGTGCTTGGAAACCTCTCCCATTGGTCTTCTTTCCAGAATACCTTTGCTGCCGACTTGCACCAGGCTCGATACAAAATACTGAGTGTATTATAGGGCTTGTTTGCAAGATTGGCGGCTGTCAGCATTTCTGGGAGACCACCATATCCGTCAGAGAAGCTTGGGTGGAGTCGTCGGACAAACTCGAGAAGGTGGGTATCAGCATGTGCATAGCTTTGTGCACGGTGGTGGGCTACGCTAGGATCATCGGGGCATGTCACTTGTTCGGAGTCGATGACGCTGGCCGCATACGACGCTAGATTCAGCGTTGCCACGGGTGTGAATCCGTGGCCTCCGAGGCGTAACGGAAGAGCCATTTGCTGTCGGACCGCACTTGTCATCGGCACTTTGTTTGACCGCGAGTAATATTCCATCTGTTCTTGGTCAAATCTCATTGCCAGGACGCTTGTTGCACTCGGCGGTGTTAGCTTCATCACATGATGTAGCTTGAGTGCCGAGGCACAAACACGGTGGAGGTGGAACCGGATGCGAGCATCCCCAATCCCATCGATCAGCGATAACATATTATTGCATCCTGCAATTTTTTCATTGAGAAAGTTCTCCATGAATTGAGGCTAACCGATCGGGGCGCCGAGGAGGTCAATGCCGTGATTTGAGAAGTTCTCATATGGAAAGCGGTGCAGTAGGGGTGTCTCAGTGGCGGGGTGGCGCGGCCAGAATAGGCGTGTCTTCGCCGGGCTTAGATACAGGCCATGGTCAGGTCCCTTAGACCTCAGGATCTCGACAGCCTTGTCGAGCTCAGTGTGATTGCCTACCAGGGTACAGTCATCCGCATACCATCTGTGTAAATGGAGTTGGGTCTGATCGGAAATTTCTCTTGCCAGTTGGTGTATGACAAGGGAGAACATCAACATACTTGCTGGGTCCACTTGTTGCATCCCTTCTTGGCTAGGGATGTCTTATGTCGATGCCGCAGGCAAGATTAGGGACGGCATTTGACGGGCATACACCATGTTCAGAAAGCAGCATAACGACGGCACTTTGGTCGGTAGGAGGTCGATCATTTTCTGTCTCGAGAAGCGGTTGAACGCATTATGTGCATCCACTGAAACCAGCGCGTAGTCCTCATCTTCACTTTTGGTGGCGACCAGTCTTCGGGCTTCGTGTACGATAGAATCCAGTCCGCAGTGCACTCCGTTGGCCACCTGTGGTGGAGCGAGGTATTCTCTCGTGTCTTCCAATGCCTGGGCTGGTGGTAAATCTTTATGGGTTGTACAACGTTGCACAGAAGCGTGCGGAGGGTATTCATAAATCAACTACGGATGCGGGCGGCGGGTAGAAACCTGTCGTGCCTGCATTATTTGGAGACTAATCGCAAAACGGGTAACGAAGTCGCGGAGCTCCTGTTGAGGGTAGGAACCGCGACGGGAAGCAGCGAAGGAAGCAGGGCGGCGAAGAAAACCCTTGCCGTCGTCGCCCAAGGCGCCATAGATATCAATCCCGACGGGGGAGAGGAGAATATCGTTTTGGTTGCAGTAAGTGCCGTAATGACGATGTTTCTCGCACTCTGTGAGTGTTACGGCAGCGCCTGCGGTTACCGAGCGATACAGTAATGGGGAATGTTAGCAGAAAGTCGGCTTAAGAGATATATCCTACGCCCACTATCCAAAAACGTAGGTGCTGATCACTGTATGAGAGATATGCTGAGGGAAACTATGTACACGTGTACGTGGTGGCAGTTGTGTATGTGATGTACACGTGGTACAGCTAAGAGTAGAAACCTTTTGTGCAGTGGTGTACACATACTGTACTAATGCCAAATGAGGTACTGTACTTCGCACTGTACATCGTAATATACCAAATACTGTACGTGTTAATTGAAGGGTGGCCCTAAGGCATTTCAGGAGAAATCCAAAGTTACCAGGGACGAAAGTACGATTTTGAGAGGTCAGCGACTTAGAGGGCAAAATGTTGTTTATGGGGTGATTTTACGTAAGGTAGGGTACTATAAGTGGATGAGGAGTATACGGTATACTGCGAGCGACAAAAGTGCTATGGTAAGGTAGTTTCGGGGACAAAATGTGCTGTATTCGGACGAGAGACCTAGGGCAACCGACTTTGTCCAAAAGAAGCAGTCTATACCTTCGCCTTGCGAACAACAGATCTGCTTCCGTATACGTTGCAAGGCAAATGCAATGGGCTGAAATGGAAGAGTGCTTTGTGGTTCCCCCAACAATCGTAAAGGGGCAGGCTCTTCCACCTGGCTTCGAGGCTTGAGAGCCGTTTATAAATTTTGGGCCTGAAGATGACTACCAACTTCGTTACTACTGGAGAATCTCTTTTGAAGTTGTCTGCCAACTTCCTTTACACTCTGTGTTGTGTGTGACTTAGTTTGGTGAGCGTCCCACTAGGGCTTGCTCTCTGTATTGTGTGTAACTTCGTTTGGTGAGCTTTCCACTAGGGCTTGCTGGCCCTCCCAAGTACTCCTATAATTTCATGCAAACTGTTCCTTATATAGAGTTTTCAACCCTCACAATTCGTAGCACCTATACAGTACCTATGTGCTCTATCGGCGGCACCGCTACAGTACGGTGCAAAGCATCCTCTAAAAATAATTGAAAATAAAATTGTAATTACTGTGACAGCGCAGCCAGCGCAGCATGCAAGCCTATTCAGCGCAGCATGCAAGCCCAGCCAGCGCAGAGTTCCAGCATAGCCAGCGGAGCATGCCCAAATGTTGAAGCGCAGCCAGCGGAGCATGCCCAAATTTTCATTTACAAGAGGGACCACTGCAATAAAATAACCCAAAAATTTCCCATTTGGTCCGAATGCAGTTACCACTTGGCTTTGGCCTTAACCAAATGATAGGATGCAACATTTAAAAGCCAATAGAATGTACTTAAGCTAGACTCAAGCGACAGTATCACATATACATCTCTCGTGGCTTTTCCCGACTGCAATAATGCGATCTTCACGTCTATCTTTGTAATAAACCAGTTGTGAATTTCGCTGACAGATATAAGAAGGCGAATCCCAGAGGGCGGACAAGATGAAGAATAAGTCATTAGGTCAAATCTATCCCGGTCCTTGTTGTCATGTGTTGCAATTCGCGCCTTGCACAACTTATTAACATCATCTAGTGTCTTAATCTCGTAGGTCACATGGCTGCTGATAATGTTAGAGTCGAGTGGGACTTTGGAAATGTGTACCGTAGTGCATGCCTTCAAAAAGTTTTGCTCTTCTGTCTCGTATGAATTCTCTAGAACAGAGTTCGGCAGACCTTATGATGGAAAGGCAAGGAATTCCTTCGGAGAAAACCGGTTGTGGCACTGCGCTATGTACACTTGGTCGCAGCGTTGTAGCTCTTGGCCAGGGAGAAGTTCAATTGCTCCAGCCTCAATCACATCGCCTAAGTCAGGGGCTGTCTCATTAGACTGTTGGTTGACGTCGGGTTTAGCCGTGCGTTCGAGTGCAACACCGGATTCGTCTGTATTCAGCTCAATTTCGGGGTCGGTATTGGGTACATGCACAAGTTGTTCTGGAAGAACATCATAAAGGGGAGGCAAGAGACTAATTCCTGTTTGACCTTGATTATCCGTAATGGCAGGGACAGCTTTGGACGGCGCGACATCATGACTTGTGTCATCTAGTAGGTCAGATTGGGTTTTGTCACACCTGTCAGCTGCTTCTTGTACTGCGCGAGCAAGTATGTTTTGATCACCAATTGCATGTCTGATATCCTCTAGAGCTGCTTTGGTTGTTCTTCCACTACTGCCAGGAACAGTTACGGTGCGAGCAGCAAAATAACATTGAGGAATAGGTTTCGAACCAGACCATGAACAAAGTTTTTGTGCTTGGTTGCGAATGAAAACCTCCACAATATCTCCTACCTTAACAGACTGTTCAAAAATCGAATGCTTTGAGAGTATTTTATTCAGTTTCCGTTTAGCCGTAAGCTCATAATGGGCTTCAAGCACTTCCTTGGGTAGATGCACTGGTTCAGTACCAGAAATTGGTCTGGTATATCCTTTTCCAAGTTCGTGTGCGCTAGCCACATAACTTCCATACAAGTCATTGAAGATACGAATGGTTTGGGCGATTAAGATTCGTTCATCGCAGTTCGGATTAGTTGATTGGAGACGAAGAAAAATATCTCTCATAACACGGTGCTTCGACTCTATAGCGTTCTTGCTGTGTCGGCGAGAAGGTTCTGGTCGGAACTCGACATCAAAACGCTTCAGGTAGTCCTTGAAGTCGTGGGCTGCAAAAGCCTGATCTCCCTGAATTGACGTAGGGGACCAAAACGGTGCAATCCATGAGGACTCTAATGCAGCTATTGCATATGTCATGCTGGTAGATGATACAAAACTTCCAGATGAGTACCGAGTTACAGCATCCATAACATGAAAAACGATACTGCTTCCTAGAAATAGGTGATCAACATGGATAAGGTCGTTGAATCCTCTCGACAAGTTGCTGAGGGATACTGGTCGAGTCCAGTAGGTTTCTGAACTGCATCATATGATGGAAATGTTTCAAGCACTTGCGCTAAGCACTGAGCACATTCATCCGCCCAAATTCTGTTACGTTTCAACAAAATGCTTATGTCCCGGTAGGTTTGATATCCGCAGACGTGGTTGTGTACCTTGTCGATGATCTCCTTCATGTCTGACCACACCAAATAGGAGCGAAAGTTGCATAATGATTGGCTCAGGGGGCATATGTTGATGGATGATCAATATGAAAGAACTTGTACCTTGGTATGTAACTATGTTGATCATACTCAACAAGTTCGATAGTGTCAGTTCCATTGTTGTGGGGACTAACAAATTGCAAAACGCTTCTGTTGAGATGAATGATATTAGCCTTTGTGGTCACATTTCTTCCAATTACCCAAATTGAAGACCCTTCTATAATGAGGTGTCTGATTGCACTGTATTGCCAGTGTCGGACAATAACGATAAAACGACAGAACCTAGTATTTTGCGCCTTTCAATGCTGTAATTGCCACTGCCGTACTGCCAATAGGTACGATCTGATACTGAGTCAGGAATTGGTTCTAATCTTCCGTTAAATTATGGCATGATTGCAAATGCAAGGCTCAGAAATTCCTGCATGCCCACGCCACGGTATGGTGACCCATCGTCAACTAGTGGGCCGGTCCAAGATCGAGGGCGTCAAATTCAGGAGACAGAGTACACATGTGGAAAGATACATTATCAGTTTTCCGTTGAAAGTTGGGGCCTGACTTCGTTGATTTGTCCTCTCTCCTCGTTCCAATAGACTTAAATTTATGTTTAGGACACATAGCAACTGTTTTTCAGTGCCCTGTCTCTCCACAAGCCTTACAAGTTGATCGGAGCTTCATCTCAGCAAAGTCTTGCGGTGAAGGACGTTTCTTCCGTTGCCACTTAAGGTCACTATACCTCGGGTTGAAGGCTGCACTCGAATGTAGAACACGCCGGTTTGATAAACTGGTTACCCTAGGATTTTCGCAGGCTCAGACGATAGAGGCAACGGAGCTGTAGCTAATTTTCTTTTCGTCGGTTTCGATTGCCCAAGAGATCGCAGAGGCGAGAACAAACCCCCGATGATTATTTTCTACACGTGCATCAGCGATGAGCAAAAATGCTTCCAAAGAGTCTGGTAGGTTGGTATCTGAACTAGAAGCATTAAATAGACAGACTTGTGGGTAAAATCGAGTCTCAAAATTTCGGAACGACTCGTTATCACTACGCGAAGTCTGTAGCAGCTATTTAAATTTGTTAAAATGATCAGTCACAGCCGAAAGCAAGTATTTCTTATACAGTGCCTGTGAAATCTTCGTAGCACCAGCTGCAGACTGTATCCCACTTTCAAATATCTCCTTGCACAAATCCAAAGCTCTGTTGAATAGCTGAGACTGCGAAACAGTACCCTGGAGTTCAACAGGAATCTTGTTCGAATTGCTCGACGGCAATTTGCCGTGAAATGCTTTCCATAGCAGAACTGCATTGTAGTAGCCTTCTTGGTTGCCTCTACCATCGGTCCAGGGTGCGCTTCTCATGTCCCAAGCAAAGCGTGGACGAGTGGGCACGTCTGGGCCCACAACTATATAGAGTCACGGGCAACTGTGAAGAAAGGGAGTTGGTAAAGGTCTGGATTGATAGATGACTCGGTATTTGGTAGGGCTCAGATAAAAGTAGAGATTCAGGTTAAGAATTTCAAAAAGAATTCAACGGTTTGGTTCAAAACGATTGTGATGGTTCAGTTTTATGGGGTTCGGTTTGTTAGTCTCATCTCTACCGAACCATAAAGAAAGCATCAACAAACAGACGTTATGTAGACTCAGTAAACTCTAGTACAGTTCAAGCTGAAAAGGGTGTCATGACGAAGTTGTGTTTTATGATATTACACAAATGCAAAGTTGTCAATGGTCTTCAAAAAAACTCATACATCAATGAAGGTAATCAATGAAGGTAATTCTGTACTTCGGTAGAGCAAGGTCCTGCAGAAGCATCACACACGGGTGCATTGCCACTGCATCGTTTCATATCAGTTTGATTAAATGCTTTGCTATTCCAAATTCCATAGTTTAGCGAGTTCCGCGAGATCTACAGCTGCTCCACCAGTTTCAACGCACTTGTTGCGGCGTTGATGAGCATGAAGCTGTACGAAAGTGACGGGAGAGCGATATGGCAGGAATGTAAACCGTATGAGTGGGGAATGAACAGGTCGGTGCGAAGGGAGGAAGGATTAAGTGGAAGTTTTGGGTGTTTTTATTGTTGGAGGATATTTTCCATCTATGTATAGTTTTCCAGACAAACACAATCGACTAAAAAAGATGTGCGGGAAGGAGTAGCAAGGGAAGGAAGAGGACGGAGAAAGTATTCGGTAACGGCAGAAATGCGGAGTTCCTTGCAGTATTGGTGAATAGAATTACGGAGGATATTTTATCGACGCGTATGGCCACTTCGTACTTGCTACTGAGAGCATGTTTCGAGGCTGATTTCAGCAGAGAGGCAACCTCCACGGAACTAAAAAACAGGTTGGACTGCGATCCTGACCAGAAAAGAAACGACTATGATCCTGGCCTAAGAGGAAGACTGGAGAATACGACACAAGAATACGGTTCGCTGACAAAGAGAAAGAGAGCTCGTGTAATAATGTCTCTGTTACACCACTGTGTAATAGAGACTTTTTGCTGTCGCCATTCCAGTTCTCTATTACACAGTGGTGTAACAGAGAAACTGTACCGTCTTGAATGATTTTAGAAATTTGATTTTCCTTCAATGTTTTTATTTGACGTGGAGCCCCGCGTCATCGTTTTATTTACGTAGTTATATTCTAGATAGTAAAATTCTATAGTTAAACCTCTACTTTCTAGTAAGTTCTACTGAGCTAACAAAGTATAGAATTTCTAGAGTAGAGCTACCGTACTGTCTATAAAAGGGGGCTCATCTGGATTCTTGTGGGAATCCAGGTACACTCCAAACACCCTTTGCCCCCAACTTTCTGAAACCCTTTACCACCGCCTCTACTGTTCCTTTAGCAGCGCCCCGGGTGCCTCCCTCTTTGTTTCACTGGTAGCATCGCCTTCGCCGGTTCCGCTGCTTTTTGCTTTCGTCTCGCTCAAGTTCGAGGTTTTTTTACACGTGTATTTTTTTTGTGTGGGTTGTTGAATTTTGGAAAAATTTTGCCGACAGGTGTTACTGTAAGCAATATCATATACTGTACTTGTGGGCTGGAGTGCCAAGTACCGGAGAGTACCTGAGGGCTGCAAGGTACTCTAAGCCCCATTGTTCCACGCAGGTCGCGGTTACTAATTGGAGAGCTAGGTAACCGGGAACTTGGGGGTGCAGCATAGTCTGCGTTCTCTTGGCTATTCTGTTCAGGTAGCGTGCAGGCCTCACGAAGCTGCGTGATCCTGTTCAGAATACTTAGACTGGACAGTTAAGCCGTACTTCTGACTAAGTCCCCAATTGAGGGTCCCCTCTCAGTATTCCTATACAATCCTATTGCTCTCGTTGGCTGTCAGCTGGGTGCGCCGACTGGGTCACGGTTTCAAGTAACGCTTCATAGGGTTGACTTGGACTGGACTTGGACTAGGGGTACGTGCTCAGAACGGGTATTCTTTGGTTACTCGCTAGCTTAAAGTCGGCTTGAGAGGCTTTCCTATAGGACAAGGACACCGATCGCGGTCTACGTAGTGGACTTGTGGGATATCCCGAACGGATTGCTGAGTCACACCGGAGTGTAGGTGTGATCAAAGCTGCTGGTGAGTCACTCTCTCCGAGGTAGGGAGCCAACCCGTCGTCCAGGGACGAATCTCCTTACAGATTTCAACTTCAAGTGCTTGTAATCAAGTTTAGGTGTTAGTGTAAGGCTTGAAGAGGTTTGTTGAACATGTCTTTCTTCAAACCAAATAAGCCTGTGTTGTTCGATGGGACTCGATATGCGTTACGGTTCGGTCATGGTTGCATTCAGTCGAAAAGTACCTGAGACTTATTCAGGTGGGCCATGAATAAGTCATCAGTGCCTAGAATGCTATCGAATTTGCTTCGACCTTCATGACCGGAACTGCCGCAAACTGGTGGTATACAGTTGTGTCCGAGAATGCTGTTCCGCCTACATGGGAAGCTTTCAAACTCCTTGTTGAGGCTGATTTTGTCCCGAGGACAATGTCATTCGAGCTCGCGACAAGCTTGACAAGATCCGCCAGAACAAAAGTGTGGCAGCGTACCTCTCGGAGTTCAGGAATTTGGTTATCAATATTCCCGGTATCAGTGAGTCGGGAAAATTGGCGCGGTTCTGTGAAGGTCTCAAACCCCACATTCTGTTGGAGGTTCGTAAGGGAACCCATCCAAGTTTGAAGCTGCGACTACCATTGCTCTTAACGTTGATGGAGCATTTTACGGTGCAGGGTTCTTCACTGGCAGAGGCTCATTTCACACCAATCGAAATGCCTCAGGTCCTATGCCGATGGAGATCGGAAACCTGGAACGTAAAAACGATGGGCGGCGTCAGAAAGACTTGATGGAGAACCGATGCTTTACGTGCCAGAAGGTGGGATGTAGACCTTGGAAACACAGAAAAGGAAACGGGAATAAAGGTAACAGGAGTGGCACTCGCATAGTAGCGAACAATACACAGGCAGGACACCGTACTGATTTGAATGGATTTGACTCGGAAAACTAGTTGGTCCACAAGACTTGGTGAACACTCAGGTGAGACCAGTAGTGAGTGTGAACAGATGTCCCAATGAGCAGAGTGAAACTGTTGTGGACATCACCGGAGCTAAATTCTCAGAGGACAGGAAAAATTCGAGAATCTCCGGAGCAGAATCTGATGGAATCATGTCTAGTCATGATGACAGCATCCTCACTGATGGACCTATACCAGTGGAGCCTTTGTTAGTTCTTGAAGCTAGACTGAATAGAATAGCAGTCAAAGTACTAAAAAAAGATGGATTCAATACAAACGTGGTTCCAGCCGAGTTCCTGAAGCGAAATAGGAACTTGTTTGAGATTCGGCGTGAACGAGTCATTGTTTGCCATTCACAGAAGCGAGTTACTGAGAAGTATCTGAGATCATTTCCAACGGAACTATTACGTTAGGCGAACATACATATACTTCTAGTTGGGCTGTGTCCCAAACCAGGTATGACGTTCTGTTGGGAATGCCGTGGCATGTTGCCCACAATCTACGTGTCGACTATCGGAAACGGATTGTGATGGTGAAAGATGCTTCCATTCCAGTGATTGATCCAGATAACGAAAACCGTGTTGATGTGTCCAATTTAGGAGTGAAGAAATTTAGACGAATGCTGAGGCATGGGGGTGACTTCGAAGTTTTTTCAGTTACTTGAAGCTCACAGTATGAGAGGAGTGACAGATTCAAAGTTCGATGGAAGACTGAGCAGATTACTGGATAATTTTACAGAGGTCTTCCAGGATGAATTTACAAGAGGACTTCCTCCGATTAGATCAGTTGATCATGAGATCAAAGTGGAGGAAGGATCAAAGGCACCTCATCGATCTTTATTCCAGTTGTCCCCATCCGAGCTTAGGGCAGCAAAAGAGTACGTCGAGTCTCTTTGAGGAAAGGGAAGATCAGGTCCAGTAAATCGCCATATGGAGCACCAATTTTCTTTGTGAAAGGAAAGGATGGAAAAATTAGAGGTGTTGTCGATTATCGCGCTTTGAATCGCATCACCAAAAAGAATAATGCTCCACTCCATCGTTTTGATGAAATCTTCGATCGACTTGGAGATGCGAGATTTTTCTCCAAGCTTGATCTGAAAACGGGATTCCATCAGATAAGGGTGAAACTAGAGGACATCGAAAAGACTGCGTTCAATACAAAGTATGGGCAATTTGAATACCTTGTTATGCCAATGGGACTTTGCAAGGCTCCTGCTACGTTCCATACTTTGATGAATCAGATCTTCTATGATTGCATCGATGTCTTCCTGGTTCTCTATATGTGACTTCTTATATTCAGTAAGAATGAGGAAGAACATTACGAATATCTGCAAATTGCATTCAAATAGACTTAAGGATCACAAGGCGTACATCTCTCCGAAGAAATGCTCTTTCTTTCAGACTGAGTTGGAGTTTTTAGGTTTAATTGTCGGGAATGACGGCATTCGTGTCAATCCTGAGAAGGTCGAAGTCTTACTAACTTGGCCGAAACCTGAATCTCTAACGGAGTTGAGAAGTTTCTTAGGTCTAATACAGTTTTTCCATAGGTTCATTCCGAAGTTCTCTACAATTGCTGCACCTCTCACAGATCTTACAAAGAAAGGTCGAGGTATAGGGAAATGGGGTCAACAGTGTGATAAAGCTTTCCAGAAGCTAAAGGAAGCGATGACATTGGCTCCAATCTTAGTTGCTCCTAATTGTAAAAAGACATTTCGTGGTCATGTAGATGCTTCACAGCTTGCTGTCGGTGGAACTCTAACACAGTTGGATGATAATGGAAGGGATCGTGTAATTTCTTTCTATTCAAAGAAACTTTCACCAACTGAGTCGGACTACACTGCAAATGACAGAAAGCTTCTGGATTTGATTAATTTTCTGGGAAGATTTAGGTGCTGTCTTGAAGGTTCTGAGTTTGAGATTTTCAAAGACAACCAGGTGCTTAAGAGCTTCTTCACAAAACCGAAACTGAGTCGGAAAGAAGCTAGTTGGTTGGAAACTCTCGGTAACTTCGGAGTCTTTCCCATCACACTGAAGCCTGGAAGAATTCACGTCTTAGGAGACGCATTATCCCGGGCTCCGCACGTGACGAGAGGAGATCGTGACGTCTCAGTGAATGAAGTTGAAGTTCCTTACCTGGATGTTGATCAGATCATTCCTCGGTATGATGACGACCAGTTCTTTGGTCCAGTCGTAAAATACATGGAAGGAGAGTGGCCTGAGGATACGGTCAGAAGCAGAAACTTGAAAGACTTCTGCCGATGCTCCGAAAAGATGGTTCAAGGCTGTTTTACAATGGAAAGTTGTGAGTACCAAGAAGGTCAGTTTCGGATATTTTGCAAATTGCTCACGACTCGAAAGTTGGTGTTCATTTTAAATTTGCAAATACATTGTCCAGATCGGATAACTTCCATTGGAAACATAAGAGCCGGGATGTTCGAAAGTATTGTGAAGGATGTCTCACGTGTCAGCAGTATAAGGACTCTAATCAAAAAAAGTTAACAGATCCAATGTCACTGGAACTGCCTGACCACAGATGGGGATCATTGGCTACAGATTTCATTGTGAGGCTACCCCTGACGAGGAGCGGTCATGATTCAATCACAACTTGGGTTGATGACTTACTCCTCGAGTCCATTTTCTGAAATCTAAAACATCAGATACTGCTGAGGACACGGCTCGAGACTTCTTCGCGAACATCTTCAAGAATCCCGGGTTGCCGGATGATGTGACTTCAGATAGGGACAGCAAGTTCATTTCAAAGTTTTGGAAGTCACTGATGAATCTTTGTGGGGTGAAATTAAGAATGTCTACAAGTAGACACCCACAAACAGATGGAGCTTCCGAGATTATGAATAGGATGATCGAGAACTATCCCCATTGCTATTGCTCGTATCATCAGGATGACTGGGATGAACTACTTCCTTCTGCAGAATTTGCGTACAACTCGGCTGTGAACGATGATCTGGGTATGTTACCATTTGAGCTGGACTTGGGATGGACACCTAAACCGCCATTGGACTTCTTGGCTAGCAGCAGCATACCTCTTCAGAGTTTGGACGACTTTCGTGCCAAGCTCAAAGTTTCTCTTGAGGATGCGCAATTTGCCTACAAAGTGGCAAAAGCTCGGCAAGCTGCATCTGCTTCACGTCGATACAAGGTTCCAGATTATAAAGTTGGTTCAAAGCTATGGATCAATCGTTCGTTGTTTACGGATGTTTATTCTAGGTCCCAGGATTCTAACAAGCTTGGTGCGCGCAGATATGGGCCATTTGTGGTTAAGGAGATAATTGGTAAGAATGCTGTTCGACTGGATCTCCCTGCTCATTTTAGAATCCATCCAGTCATTCATATCATTCACACCACACCACATTTGGAGCAGCTCGATGACATTGTTTTGCCCATTCCTCCTGCACCTGCACCGTTTAAACTGCCTGATGGACCAGAACAGGAAGTTGAGGTTATCTTGGATCACAAAAATGTTATACGCGGTTTCAAGTTCTTGGTTTTGATGCGTGGTGTGCCACGTCATGAGGCGGAGTGGCAACAAACAAAGGACTTTGTTGATGTCACAGAAGATGGATCTGCTGTAGTAACGGAAGCTTTCCAAGAGTACATTCGGAAACATAATATACTCCCGCAGTATCATTGACGAGGACGTCAATAATCCGGGGAAGGGAATAGTGTAGCAATGTCTCTGTTACACCACTGTGCAATAGAGACTTGTTCGCTGTAGCTATTCCAGTTCTCTATTACACAATGGTGTAACAGAGAAACTGTACCGTCTTAAATGATTTTAGAAATTTGATTTTCCTTCAATGTTTTTATTTGACGTGGAGCCCCACGTCATCGTTTTATTTACGTAGTTATATTCTAGATAGTAAAATTCTATAGTTAAACCTCTACTTTCTAGTAAGTTCTACTGAGCTAACAAAGTATAGAATTTCTAGAGTAGAGCTACCGTACTGTCTATAAAAGGGGGGCTCATCTGGATTCTTGTGGGAATCCAGGTACACTCCAAACACCCTTTTCCCCCAACTTTCTGAAACCCTTTACCACCGCCTCTACTGTTCCTTTAGCAGCGCCCCGGCTGTCTCCCTCTTTGTTTCAGCTCGCGCTGGAAAGGGCGAGGAGAGTAAAAGTCTGTCGAAATTCGAAACCATAACCTGAGGAGATGACATATTGAAGAAGCTCCTCAGGGACCGGAGAGTCGCAGGGCCGAAAGAGGGCAGTGGGTGGAATGCAAGCTCGCAAGCCGAGAACAGTGAGAAGGCTTAGCGAGGTATTTCGGCCAGGGCACGATCGTTGGAGAAGGAGAGGAAGTCAGAGTAAATTCGGAAAGAGCCAGTGGTGGAGGCGGTGTACGCCGCTTCAACACTATCCGCGGCAAAATTGAGGCGACGGCAGCCCTTTGAGATAGGGGGAAAACTTCGCGTGTTTTAATGATTGAAAAATAAGGTCGTCTGTAATCCCTGATAATATTGGTTTGTGAAGGTACGGTCTTGTAATGTCACAACTTGCGCAAAGTCCAACACTTACTGATCCTCATCCTCAATCGAATCTGGCTCTAATGGGTCGGCGACGTCGCTATTAACGTCGTCGCATTCCACAGAATTAGAGTCAGACCAATCCATCCAGCTAACCGGCACCCACAGGCGCTCAGTTCCATACGGACCCTGTAGAGGCAAACCGGTGGTCGTCTCCATGCTCGTAATAGCCTCGCCTGCGCGCCTAGTGTACGCCTGCCCATAGGCGACTTCGGGGTTGAATGTGATTGGGGCGGCTTCCGAAGAAGATAAGGGCTTCCCATCATCGTGATGAGGGTGAGGGGTTCGGTAGACATGAGGTGTTGACCGGTGGATTGTTTGTTGTAGAGGCTGATGGAACAGGGCTGGCAAAGACGCTCGGTTCCATTCTTCATTGGTGCACGGACCATGAATCTGCATGAATGCCTCCTATTGCATCATATCGAAGATTGCCTAGTGGGAAGAGTTAGCAGCAGATAAACGACATTACATACGCTTGCGCCAAAGCGGTGCAGGTGATTAGCCAGCTGGGAGTCGCCGAGGTCTTGGAGACATGCAAAAATGCGATTGACGTCGCCTTCACGGGCACCGACATAATTGTTGACGAAGGTGCAGGAACAAATTGGGGAGACGAGGGCTGCAAAAACATCTAAGGTACGAGCAGGGTAGGGTACAGGGAGTGGATGTGGAAATTGGAGAACAGAGAGAGGAAAAGAGAACTTTTAATTCATGATTTGTATTGGGGTATCCCGTCTGGACGTCAGGTGGTGGGGTATGTTCTCTGATTTCGGTGAACGAAGCGCGCGAAACTCCGTGAGGGCAGGCTTTCCCCGCCTAGCGGCGGTGCAGTTGGCAATGTCTTGGAGGAGCTGGAGGCCGGAGATGTCGATCTGACCATAAACGTCGATTGCTAAGGGGCCCAGTTTGATGCCCTCGGACCGGCAAGGAGGGCCGTAGTAGTTGTGTTCGTCAGTTTGGATCGTTAGAGCGCGGATGTTCCGCCATCGGCGAGCTCTTGGTAGGGGCGAAAGTGCGGGCTGACGATAGTGACGTCGATTCCTTCTGGGATTGAGCGAAGAAGGGGTCGTCGATGAGGTCAAGTTTCCGTTGTTCGGCCGGGCTTTTGCGGAGGTCGGCTGCCACGGGCCGTTCTCGTGAGACAGACAGGGCAATGGCAGGGTTGGTGAGGTGGCGGTAGAGAGTGTCTCGTAAACGGTTGAGCCGCCTCACCGCACCTACTGTGCCCTTACAGACGGAGGCCTGGTGACCGGGTACGTCGAGTACGGGGAGTTGCTGCGCAGATGTTGTGGAGCACATCGGGCAGAGACGAGAGCCGTCGAATATGGGGTTCCATAGTGCGCCAGACCTCGGCTCCAATGTAGAGGTCGTTGCCGGATAGCGATAGGGTGTAGAATGGAGCGGATGCGGCGGTTGAGGCAGCGGCCGCCAAGCGGGCGCGGTGATCGGTGGAGGATGCGGGTGTCAGACGTTGTAGCCGATATAGGGTGTCGGTGTGGAGGTATGCTGTGATTTCGTCTTGGAGGTGCCGGGTGTGGGGGTAGTCGAGTCGGGACGTTCGAGAGATCAATCTCTCAACGTAGACGTTGAAGGGGAGGTCGAGGGCGATTGCAAGGGGATCATAGGATTGAGCGAGGAGGAGGCGGGCGGGGCCGAGAGGGGTGGGGCCGAGAACCTGTTGCACGAGTGCGGAGTTGCCGACGAGGGATGCCGTGTAGGCAATGGTGTGAACGCCTTGGGCCTGGCTAAGGCCGAGGCCACTCAGGCGGAAGGGAAGTGTGGCTTGGATCCAGCCTGCGTCGGTTTGGCGGCGGTGTATCTTTTCGAATACCCTTCGCAATCCGTTGTCAAACGACTTAGCAAGGGCAGCGGTTAAGTGCGGCGGGGTACTGCATAGGAAAATATTTTTACAATGGAAAACTATTTAATTTCTTTTCCATATGGCATACAGTGATGAAAAATTGTGGAACAATTTTTTATCAGATGTCAACACTTTTTATTTATTGTGAATCATCGAAAATAATTTTATCTATTTTCACTTGCCCATGTTTATACTGTATTACAAGTGAGGCAATTTTTATGTCTGGTAGTTGGTTTTTATATTCTACAGTTATAATTACTAGAATTATATTGCCAACAAATTATTATTTGGATTAATGCTCACCTGTATTAGTATTCTACAATTATTAGTGAGCATAAATTTGGTATACAATTATTATTATACTGGTGAAATCATCTTTGTAGCTTTCTAATCTGATCTGCGGTATTCATAGTCATAGGCTGTTATAAAATTTTAGCAAGTCTCGGGCCATCGAACTATCCCTATCGATCAATAAATATTTATTTTCTTTTATTATTGTTTTCAGTCCTATCAGGTAATTTATTATTCATTTATTTGGAATTACCTATTTTGGATCTACACATATCATTTAATTTTTACAGCGGAAGGAGGAAAAACAGAGGACGCGGGTTTTGGATATGTTCAGTCGAAACCAACAAGAGATCCGTGATATACGAAGAATTGCATCACAGGGAATGCGGAGGAGCGGTGGACGACGATGCTACCATTATTCGCTTACCAGGGATTCAACGTTGGTTGGAGGCGTTCCTGAAAGGATATGAGTAGGAGGTGAAATGCCAGAGCGAACAGCAGAGGACAGAGAGAGTCGCCTTGTTGAGAACCGGCAGCACTAGGAATAGCAAAAGGACCAAGCGATAGAGAAACGACGTCTCTATAGCACTATTACACCCAATGAGTGAGGCCAACGACATGGTCAGCTACAGCATCGGGAATATGGTGACGGGCCATACTGTTGAGCGCGTGATGGGCAGTGATCTTTATTAGAACGTTTTCCCGGTACTCCGCACGTTCATCCAACCGATGAATGGCGCAGATGAGTGCTTCGGTACCATTCCGTGCGCCAGTACCAAGCTGATGGGGAAGCAAGAGGCCACGACAGCTAAAGCTTGGGGGGCAAGGATCCGAGCGACGAGGCGTCGGAGGAGGTCAAAGGAGATCGGGCGGATACAACCCTTTGACTTGGTAAGAGCGATAAAACGACCGCCGCAAAAGTATGGCCGGTAAGCCTTAGGCAAATACCCGTTTGAGCACATTTGACTGAAATTTATTAGCACGTAGAGGCAACCGCACTCGAGCTCGGGAGGGACTGTGGTGATAGAGGTACAAGAGACATCTTTGGAGGTTAGAGAGAAGGATGAAAGGTTAGGTAAGGACATTACGGAGCTCAGGAACTATGAAAATGGAGGCATGTCAGACGACGACGTAAACTACCCCATAGTTCCCCCCCAAAATGGAGAACGCTTTAGCAAATAGGTCATCAAAGAGTCTGTCTAAAGCCATTCTAATTCGCTTGGTTAGGCTTGTGTGGCGACTTTTGCGCTGAAAGACTTAATAAGAATGGCCTCTGCGACGAAAAAACGTGCGACGTTCCTGGTGAGCGAAAAGTTGAAGGAACTTCCGTTAATGGCAAACATTCGAATGAGTGGAATCAACTCTCTGAAGACACTTGTAGCAAAAGATTATACGCTGAAGATTGTATAGGTCCAGCGATGAAAGCTAGGATCTGGGTATGTGCTGAGAATAGCAAGGAGAACGTAAGAGCGGAAGATTGTTGGAGAGCAGGGTTTTACGGAAGAAATGGGCATCAATAGTCATTGGACATCCATTTAATTGCCAGACCCGACTTATTAAAAAACTATATAAGCCTGGGTAGTATTGGGCGGTTTCGAAACTGCGGACCTGGGAGAACTTACCAAAGGCAGTGCTATGTAATTGCGTACAACAGGAGTAAACCCGTCGGCTCCTGGGCCTACCGGGACTAGACAGCCACGTTTTCGGTTCAACACAGCATCTCGATGGGTATCGTATGGAGCAATCGTGTTGGCAAATGTGTCTATGCAAAGGATAGATGAGACAGCGGACTCGACTGAGCGCAGTTCTTTGGTGACGGAGAGCTTTGGTTTCCATTGGTAAGACAGTTACTCAAGGCCGTCAACTTAGTCTCATAGACCGGGATAGAACTTAGGTAGTTAGGAACCGTCCATGTCAGACAGGAGATACACAACTGAGCAAAAATCTAGGGCGGGTGCGTCGAGGTTATCCGAAGTATTTTCAAGCTTAAGGAACGAAGAAAAAGCAGTTTGTAGAGATTATGGATCGCGATACGCGCCACAGGCCAGCGAAAAGTTCGTATTAAAGGATCTAATGATTCCCCGGGACCCAGAAATCCACCCTGGGAGGGGGAACGTTAGGGCTCATTAATGTTCGAAACATGTGGTCAGTTGGGGCCCGGAATGTCTTCAAGGGTTACTGGTGATGGAAAGTCCTATTTTCAAGCAAAGTTAATTGATACAACGTATGAAGCAAAGTGCTTTGAGCATTCCACGAGATATGCTCGTCAGAAGAGTCAGAGATAACGTTTACTCCCTCAGTCTCGCTGAAAAGTCCTCAAGGTCTTCATTCTTTCTTTCAAAGGGGACACTAGTCGATGACTAGCTTTAGTGTGTCGGAATAGTTTCCCATTCCACGATGTAAAAGCATTTTGATTCCTGTGTACCCAATTTCTGTGT
This sequence comes from Kappaphycus alvarezii, assembly GCA_002205965.3. Classification (NCBI taxonomy): domain Eukaryota; phylum Rhodophyta; class Florideophyceae; order Gigartinales; family Solieriaceae; genus Kappaphycus; species Kappaphycus alvarezii. The sequence continues at coordinate 645,150 of NADL03000699.1, read as the reverse complement.
TCAAGATCGACCACTCTCATTTCTATTCCATCAAGGAATTTCATTAATCCGTGAAGACTAGCTTCGTACTCGTTATCGTTTGGCACTTGAACCTCGGCAACTCCGATGATGTCCTCGGAAGCCTTTTCATTTGGATTAATTGGATCCCTTGAACGGGATAGATAATCAGCAGGCTGATTATGGCGTCCGGGTCTATACACAATTACAAACCGATATTCTGCAAAAATTTCGAATCTTCGATCCAAGCGGTGATGCACATTCTTTTGAAGTTATCAAAACAAAATTTTCAAGTGATAAAAGGTAGACGCGAAACTTCTTCAGTGCGAAGACGACAGCTAGAGCTTCTTTCTCCGAGACTGAGTATCTCTTTTCCGCATCATTCAGAGTAATATAAGGCAAGTCTTAAGAAGCTTCGAACCTCCGTCTTTGAAGCGGGCCTTGGTGTCAACTTGATTTTTTTCGTTTTCTCTGGATCCACTTTAATTCCCTCTTGATCGACGATATGACCGAGTATTTGGATAGAAGTTTTCGCAAAGAACAATTTGCTCAACTTGGTTTTTAGGCTGTATGCCGATATCTTCTCCACCATTGCGTTTACGTGCGATATGTGCTGATCCAATTTTTTGAGAATATTACCAAATCATCGATATAAACTCTTGCAAATGCAAGTCATTTCAAAAAATCGTTCATAATTCTCTGTAATGTAGCTGGTGCATTCATGAAACCAAAAGCATCACTTCGAACATGAACTTACCAGCTTTGCTGGTAAAATTTGTTTTTTCCTTACATTTTTCATCCATCGGAATCTCCCAATAGCCAGTGTAAAGGTCAATTGAGGTGAAGTATCTCCTGTCCTTCAGGTCCTCGAGGATTTTCTCGATGTTTGGAATCTGAAATCGGTCGGGTAACATTCTTTGGTTCAACTGTCGGTAGTCGACGCAAAAGCGAAGTTTTCCATCCTTCTTTGGCACTACCACAACTGCAAATGACCATGGGGATGAAACGGGCCAAATAATATATCATTTTCCAGCATATTCGTAACATTTTCTGAGATGAATTGGTCATATTTCGGCGGTTGACGTCTAGGCCTATGTTAAATTGGTTGAGCATCGGTAAGTTCGAATGAGTGAGTGACCGGTACACTTGCTTGTCTTAGGTCTGAAACGCTCCATGCAATTACTTCGGAAGATGTTAATATGTTGGATATTTTCTTTGATGAGGGAGCGGGAAGGTGCTGTACTTTTTCTTGAATTTATGCAATCTTGCGCGCTTCTTCTTCTTGATCCTTACCGTTCCTATTTTGAACGATCTCTTCCGGTATGGAATTTGGCATATTTTTATTCTCTTTGCAAAGGAAATCCTCTTTCATCCTCTGAATGCCGTCCTTTGACTCGATATTATCGCAAAAGGAAACAAATTTGGGTCTCAAATTTTCCATAGAGTCCCATTCGTCATCTGTTCCAAACCCGGAATCATAATCATCCCATGTCATGTTCATTTTTCCTCGAGTGTACCCTTTTCTATTTCCGTAAGTGTTAGTAGGATCGGAATTTTAGCTGTCATAACTAGAAGTGGATTATTCATTGTTCATTTCTCTTAAATCTTCTGGGTGTATGCTTTTGTCGAAGTAAAGGGGCATCTTCACGGTTCTGCCGTATATATGAACTGCAACGCTTTGGTTGCCCAATTCAATGTATGTATCTAGGATTTCTACGGTAAAGAAACCAATGATTGAATCGAAAGGTAGATCAAGCATGACAAGAAAGTCGACATCAACTTTAGAGTCCCCAAAGAACACGGAAACCTTGTCAACTGTGCCCATGCCTTTTGATACGGTTTCATCCGCAACAGTTATTCTTCGAGTATTTAGAATAGATTCGAGACCTAGATCTGTCACCAAAGTGTCTGAAATAAGGTCTGGAACAGCGCCCGAATCTAAAAGAGCTTGGCTTTTCATTCTCAATACTTTTACTGTTATCAGTTTAAGACGTCTTGGTGCTGTCGAGGCCGATTGGAGAAAAAATTTCTTACCCTTAGCGGACTTATTAGACCTGATAATTGTTTTGAGTTCTTTTCTCGCATCCTATGCGTCGACCCTCAAAAGTTGACCAAACGTTATTCCAGTTTGGGCCGATGCAAGCTCAACTACCAAATTGTACTTATTCGCATACTCTAGTACGTCCCCCGGGATACTCTTTAATTTCTTATTCTTTTTCGTTTTCTCGGCCGGAGTGATTTCCATTACTGGAACAACTTGATCAGACCTCTTCGTCCGAGGAGGTACAGGTGCGGGGATATGTTCCAGCATTCTATGCTCTAACCTACGTTTTTACGATAAAATGTTCCTCTCTCCATCCCTTTTTGTCACACTGGCTTGACTGATTTCTTAAGCGATGGATACGTTACCTTTCTCCTTCCGGTTTTGTAAATTTTTCACCTCCGGCCCTGATTCGCATCTGACGTCCGATAATTTTTCTCTTCTGTTGTCTTTAGACCCGCAGTTACTTGCATGGTGACCATATCGGCCGCGTTTTTCACAGCAAGTGTTTCTATGTGGATTATCAGGACACCTCTTTGCAAATTGTCCAGGCTTGTGGCAGAAGGAGCAGATTTATGCGGCCTTAGGGGCCCCAGACTGGCTCTTCTTGATGGTAAGAGTAAGTATATCCAACTGCGAGGTTATCATGTCAATTAGATTGTCGAATCGGGTTTCCAGCCGTTCTTCCAAGTTTTGACATCGCTCCTGACAGATTCTAATGCCACTGCATTAGTAGCCGGTCTTTGGTAATTCTTTCTAGGATGTACGATAGACATCGAAGTAGGGGTTTCCGTCGGTACCTCACTCAGTGACTGAAATGTCTCCGAGTTTTTGACAAATTCTTCTATGGCACCCTTCAGTTCATTAAAAGTGTGAGGGCCCTTGATGAGGAAAATATCGGAGAGCCGCTTATTCCCATCGCCGCCTTACGCAGCATTCCGTACTTGGCTTGGGCGTTGAAACCAGCCTTATTATACAGATCACACAAGTATACCAATGAGCTTAACAAATCATCAAAATTGGGCCGGGCTTCTATGACGGTACGAATCATCGCATCTGGTTCTACCTCCTTAGCTTATCCTTTCACAAGCCACTCACATACCTCACCAAAGTTACGCCCATTCCCGTTAAGAGACCACCCGCCGATAAACTTGGCCCTATATTTGTGCTTTGCGTCACCATAAAGATAGGCAAAGATACTTGCAGCCTTCTCTTCATCGCTCTTCTTACGCACCAAAACATTAAAACATGCATAGAGAAACTCCTCCACGTCTTCACTCTTGCCCGCCGTGAAGGATATACGAGCAGCTTTGAGATCCATGATTACAGAAAACAAATAAAACTTAAGTGTTCCCTAGAACTTCAGAACTAGAATACCTCGGGTGCAACCCCCTCTACAAGAGTACCAAATGACAGGGGTAAATCGCCGGAACAAGAGATAATCAGAACCAAATACCCCAAGAAGGAGGTGTTCCAAGCGACAGAAGTGCTCCGTGGTGTAGTTGACCGAACAAAAAGGATTGGATAAGGATAACAGCTGAGAGTGCTACAATTAAGTATAGAAGGGGCAAGGTATACCACTGATGGTCTCTGACCAGCGCAAGAAGAATGGTTATTTGGTCTGAAGTTGACTATCAACTTCCTACTACTCGGGACTTGGCTCGGAATTGTCAGCCAGCTTGCTTGACCTCTTCTAGAGGAAGCAGTTAACTCAGAATATATAGACTTTTTGGCTAACCCTAAAGTCTGAAACAAACATACTAAGTACCAAAAAATGCATCAAATGGAATCTTTTGAACGGGAAAGACTAGCAGCAGATACTATCAGCATAAATATATAGATTTCTTCCTTACAAGCTTAGCAGTCGTGATCAGAGCCAAGCAATTCCTCCAAAATATCCATTCCACCCGAGCAGTCCCAGAAAATATCCGCGAATGACCTACGATGCTCCATTTACTCCTGGGAAATATATAGACCACTGAAGATGCCCCCATCCGGTTCCAGAGTCGGGACCACCTGTTCCATACTTTCCGGCCCCCTCCCCACTATTCCAGCATTTTCCATGTCTCTCTCCCCTCCTCCTCCTCTTCCTCCTCCTCACCCTTCTATTCATCTTCGTCAGAAGAGTCAGAGATAACGATTATTCCCTCAGTCTCCCCATCGTTCTCCATGGGAGCTCCCCCACAGTTACACACCAGTGGCTCCCACGGGTCCACCTAGTCCCCCTCTTCATCCTCCTCTTCCCTTTCTTCCCCTACCTCCTCCTCTGCCTCTTCTGCCTGCTCGAAGCAGTGCTGGCGGACCCACTCCCGAACGCGTTCCCGGTCCATTCTTCAACAGTAGTCATCGTATTCGGTTGGATCATTTGCCAGCAGAGCCAGAGCGTTGAGAGGACGGCGGCCTCGGGATGACTTGGCGATGGTGAGGGACGGGCGGAAGTTGGTCATTTTGAGGGCAAAAAAAGGGGTGAGCCAATGGGATAGTTGATGGCGGGGGCTTGCCTCAACGACGTAGATTTCGGACTTTAAATAGGGCAACGTAACCGAAAGGTTTCACGGCCTTGGACGAAATAAAAAATGTGAGGCAATGCCACAGCTTTGAACTTTCAAGCGATGAGGACAATACCTAAAAATCTGCTTGATAAAGTATCGGAACTGAATTTGGAGGACCAAGCAAATCACGAGTCGAAAGATTCCTATTTTGAAAAAGGAGGACCAAACGCTCAAAGAAAAACAGAAATGGAGTTGCACAGTGAATTTGGATTCATGGGGGGAATTTGTGTCAGTATTCTGTTCGTAAAAGAGAATTGGTGGGAAGAGTCGTTTTTGAAAACTCATGAGGAAGGAAAAGACAGAAGTTTGTGGACAGGACCACTCTCCTACAGAAAGGTCCGTTTTCGTACCAGCAATATGCCCACCCCTTACTCATCCTTCCCTCCACCAACTTCTGACCCCTCCAGATCGGCAACGGCATCACCGACTTCATCGCCTTCTGAGGAGTTGAGATCAGACCAGTCCGTCCAGTGGACAGGCACCCACAAATGCTCCATACCGCAGGGTCCCATCACAGGCAGGTCAGTGTTCTTCTCCGTGGCCATGATAGCCCCACTCTTGCGCTATGACGTCTTCCCATAGACACCTTTGGGTGTTGCTTGGAAATCGGCGGCTTCTACCAAGATGGAAGAGTAGAGCTTCCCGCCACTAGGTAGCGGGAGCGGGATGTTCGGTACCACAGGGTAGCTCACTATGGGCCTGTTTATTCGGTAAACAAACGGAGCCGAGTGAGAATCCGACCTTAAGCCATCAAATATCGCAAACAAAAGGTCCCTCACGGAGCTGTTCAAACCACGCTTTCCTGTCTTGGCTGCTTTCACACGAGGGAGCGGATCGCACATGATTGCTGCCACCACGTGACCGATCCTGTAGTCACACAGTTACACTGTGCAGGCGTGTGAGCCGTTGGAGTTCAGACACGAGGTGCTTGACCTGTGCATGTAACCCGTTGAGGACTTGTTCCGGTTCACGGAGCAGGGAGCGGACGTCACTTTCTAGGGCGAAGTAGACCAGTCGCAAATATAGGAAAGATTCTCCAGGCGGCTTTAGCTTCCGCGGGACGTGCGATGAAGAGGCCTCCGCCCTCGCAAAAGGTGTTGCGGGATCCTCTAGGATGTCCAAATGTCAGTCTCCTTTGTCCTCGCCTTCATCTCCGTAATCGCCTGACAAGCTGAACATTGGGACGCTGAAGTAAAGAGCAAAATTTTATTTCAAGGTGAAAGGTGTGAGGTGGCGCAGCGAAGTTCGCAAAGATTGCAAATTTGCACCGCAGAACACTGTAACTTCTCCATCTTCACCATCTACTTGCTCTACTGACTGAATTTAATCACAAGCAGTCCTTTTTCACACCCTTACCTTGCTATTCCACAGCGCTACTCCACGCGAATATGGGAACTGCAGTCCCCTGCAACTATGATTCGCAATTTCCTCGAAGATCATGATCTTAACGCCCTTCTCCAATTCTATTCCCGCAAAATCCCCATCTTCCTCCGAATGAAGTATCTGCCCCACCTTCAAACCCGCAGTAAACGGCACCACTAGCATATCACGCACCCCAAATTAGATATCCCTCAAAATGTACCCTGAGGTCCTCAGAAACGACCCCATATATTCTCTAGATATTTTCCCTTCACGATTAAAAATATATTTATCTATGATAAACGTTTCTTCCAATAATTTAGTGCCAAAAATCTTCCCCTATGAGCGTATTTATCGCTAATACCGAACTTCGAATCCAATTTACGCTTACTTTATTTGTTAGTTGGTCTGAAATTCTAAGCAAATTGACATTTAAAACCCATCGAGTGCCGAACAAACTTTATCCTCGGCTCTGGAGCAACAATTCATAAGGTCGCTACGCCTTTTATCAGTATTCCAGCCTGTACTACTGCTCTACAGTAGTCCCTCGCTCTAAGCAATTTTGTTGTGGACACTTTAGATTCCTTACAGCGAGGGATTCCTTTAATGAGTCACTAATATCGAAGCACTGAAAACGACTTGAGAATAGTTTGATTCATTCATGACACCATCTGAGGGCTGAAATCACGGACCAGACGGACTAAGTGATGCACGGGTTGCAAGTTTTGAGCCTGCTTGCTCTCTACAATAAGCAATCTGGATCTTACAGTCCTGATCTGCTCCTGTAGCGGTAGTAAAGTACACTTTATAGGTACTCAGTCCTAAGGGCCCTCCGTGTCCTCCGCAGGCTCTCCTGAAATTTCCTGTACGACATTACGTGCCAGATCCGAATCATCGAACGGCTCAAAGAAATCATCCCCGTCAGTATTGAGAAGATTACTGGTTGACTTTCGCCTCTCGTTGCTCGGCAAATTAGAGAGCATAGATTTTAGTGCAGTAGTGTCTGGAGCAACCAATTCCTCACAGTTATCACTTGGCCGCGTCGCTGAACCAAACAAACTACAAACTCGCCAACAGTTGGCAATCATGTCCGCAGCCTTCTCTAGCCACACTGAACGCACATAACAGATTGCGGTAAGCTGATCAATTTCGTATATTTTGTCTTCGCTATCGATAGCATCCAAAACTCTGTTGTACTGAATTTAACGGTACCGCCACTTCAAGTTGGAAACTGATCCATCATCGATAGCCTATAATCCCGACGTCGTGTTCGCCGGCAATAATTTCACCTCAACTTGGGAAGGCATTCTGGAGAACCATGACCAGAAAAATTGTCTAGCAACAACAGTAATTTTCTCTCAGGTGTGAATGCAATGAATGCATCCAGACTCTTGAGCTAGTAGAAGAAGGTTACCATTATCATTGAATCACTTTTATTGGATGCGTAGTCGAAGCCAAGCTCAGTGCCCGTTTTCTTGTTAAAGCATCGAGGCTTCTTGTCATTTCCAATGAAGAGTAAAGGAAAATTCTCTTGCCAGTCGCATAAGAACACATTACAAGATTCAGGCGTTTCTTATCCTTCTTTCCACCGGGATGAGCTGTCTGACTGATTGTCCGACCCGGTGGCATGCCATAATTTAGCACCCTCTCATCGGCATTCCAGACATCTTCCTTTGAAAAGAGACTTCATGATGCGCGTAGTTCCGTTAGATCCCTCTCCACTGCTTGTTCGTCTGCACCCCCAGCTTCCCTGTGCAGTTTCCGTGATTTCAAGTTCCACCGATTTTAAAAACGCCACAGCCAACCAGAAGGGAATTTGAACGTATTCTGCGAACCTTGCGGTAATAGATCATTTATCTCTTCCAAAATTCTCATTGCCTTAGTGCGGATGACGTCACTGGTCAAACATCGCTCAGAATTATTTTGGGTATTTATCCACTGCAGCAGTTGATGCTCCAAGGTAGCCTGAGCGGGATGTTTACTGTTCTTTGCATCATTCTTGGGAATGTCCCTTGTCTCGAACAGAGCGGTAGAGAGGCGAGATAGAGCAGAAAGAGATGGGTAGAATGGAAGCTTCAGTTGAACACGCGCCCACGCAGCCAGTTCGTCATAGCGGAATGCTTTGATTGACATACCCTTCCTAATTTCTGCCTGAATTGAAGTGCGCTGCTTACTTGTGAGGTATTTCCTGTGCATATTCGGTTATGTTGCGGAGAGGAAGGGCTGCTGTTTTCTTTTCTGCGTAATATCCGATCGTGTCGGAGGGCTTTGTTTGCTGTGCACAGTACATTACTGTACAGACGCATGCAATCACATGCATGGTCGGTTCTGTGTGTATGTTACACGCTCAAATTTTCTTGTGTCAGTTCCATGAAAGGTTACGTACCTCCATAAAGTTTTTAAAAATTTTTTTTCGAATTTGGGTTTCTTCTTTAGAGTTGTTTACTACGAGGAAGCCCACAACCTCCACTGCAATGCAAATTTAGCGGAGATCAACCTCTTGGATTCGTTCTGCTTGCTCATGGTGAGGTTTTCGAAATGTATTATTCGAAACCACAAGTATTTCTTTTTTCCTGCTATTTTGCGTAAGCCATCACCTAATGGTCACAAAAACCAGCCAAGGGCTGGTCTTCGACCTCTTATACACAATATACTATGAACCAGTTTGCTCCGTTAAAAACACATACATCAATCTACCCCTCAACTCCGAAGCCCCAGAACAACGCAATTTGGTTGGACAAAATAATCCCGAAAACCCCGCCATAACGTGCCTCATCAACCGACTAAACCTGATGTCACCAAAATTATACCAGCCATGTTCGCCAGAATCAGACAAGACTCCCGTAAATTTTCTGGAATTACGCACGAAATCCTTCAACTGTTTGTTCGGGAATACAACTATGCTTGTCGAGACTTCAACCGTAGCCAGGAACAAGCAATTCAATTTCTACATCTATTATTCACTGGAAACGCCGTGACATACAACCAAACCCACACTGAAGGATGAATCCGAGACTTTGGAGAAACTATTACAATTATAGACCGCGAATTTAACAGCCCAAAAACGCTTCTTCCGCTTTTCTCAAATTTTTTTTCGAGAGACTCGCCTTGGGAGGACTCAATCGGAGCGCAGCGCTAGATAAAGTCCATATCCTGTCACAAAGTATTGGTCCCAAGCCCCTAATCATTGCAGGACTGAAAGAAACAAGGTGTAATACATGCAAAACGCAGTAATAAGCTGTGATTGGGCACGCGAAACTCTTGTTCGCGCCACTTATACGGCAATGAAATACGAAGAAATGTACACTCAGCTACATTTCAATATTCAAACTATGGAAGAAACCGTATTTGCTCAGTCAAATAAGTCTATCTATGGCAATCATTATGGAAACCAGCCTACCAATAGCACTAAATATGGTCTTCATGCCATTTGTGAAAGCCGTAAGAAAGCTACCAACTACATTCATCCGCATATTTGCTCTGGAAACCGGCAGTTACTCGCCGCTGATTGTTATTTGACTCGCCAGATCATATACTGGTAAAATTTCCTAAACGAGACCCGACACAGACAGCAGCATCTAACTTTCCCATGTTCAAAAAAATCAGACAAGACAACAAAGTTCTAGAGATCTTTCCGTTCGAAGCAACACAAGAAATCAAGTCGTACCCGTTAGACCAGGAAGAATATTCAGGCAGTATGGAACCATATTTTGATAAGTTTGAGTTGCTTATTGAAGCAGGACTCTCAGTTAAGGACGAAGCTAACAAAATCGAGAGCTTTGATTACAAAAAGGACTACCTAGTAGATATTTACAGCCACATCAATCCTCAAAAAGTCACCAATATCTGGTCGAAAACGACTATCATGATTTTGATAAAATGTTTTAAATACGGGTGCTCGATCCCAACCATGTTCCGTTAGCGCTCCCTCTGTCAAGCAGGAAAAAAGGCCTACAAGATATTATTTGGTCAAAATAGACCAAAGAAAACTACCTTCCTCCCAACGAAACTGTGAAAATTCTCACGACAAACATTTCAGATCTCAAAGTTCCCTCACCGCCAACATTCGAAGGCATATGCTGGTACATCGGAGCTCAGCGATATTTCGTGTGCAATAGCCAGGTAGCCGCTTATTATTAAAAAACACCTAAGGTCAAACGCATCAGTATCCCTTCAAGAACATCGCAAACATACTTCCGTTTCGGCGATGGATGCTACTCGAGCCTCAAAAAATTCCAGTTCTTATACCAACCCCAGGCTATGGATTTTTCTTCGTACTAATGGACATCGTCCAGGCAGATGTACCAATGCTCCTCTGGCAATACATAATCGACAAGGAAAGGCTCGTTGTAGACAACGTCGACAATGTGCTCGTCTGCAAACAGTTCGGCTGAAGAGTTCACATCACACGAAAACTAGGACACCTCTTTGTCGTTTGTAATTTCAGCTAAATTTGTTTCATGAAACGAGAATTGATACATCTTCACTCTCAAATCGTCCATCCCTCCGAAAAAAAATCTACGAACTTATCAAAAGGTCCCATCCAATCCGAGGACTCGAAGGTACACTATAAACCCTTAACGACATCTCACAAGCCTGTGCTCCCTTTCAAAATTTCTCTCCAAAACTGAAATCATTCAAGTCATCTTTCTCTGACCATATAGTATTTAACGCTGTACTGTCCTTAGACCTCATGTTTGAAAAGGGGCGCGCCATATTTCACGTCGTCGCCTGCAAAACGCACTTCAGTGCCGATGATATCCTAACGGGACAATCCGTCATTGAAATTTGGCACGCGTTTTTGAAATTTTAGGGCAAATTTTACATTGGATTTCCGGATAAATTTAAATTAGATAAAGGATCCGTCTTGATCTCCCCACGCTTCCGATATATAAAAGAATGACTGCAAGCAATCCAGAATTATCGAAAATCGAATCTCAAAATTCCCTCGGACCTTTTGAATGATACCACGAGCCACTTCATAGAATATTTCGTAAAATTCGCCTCGACCATCCCGGAGCAGAAATTGACCTCGCCTTACGATTTACCGTCAAAGATATGAACGAAAAAATGAACTCAGACGGACTCTTTACCTCCTGTCTTGTCTGGTATGCTGTTCAAAATTTTCCCGCCGTGAATACATCACTACCAACCCTATCTGAAGCCCTCACTCTGAGGGGTTCAGAAGCAGCTCGTGCCGAAACAGAAACGATCACGTGACAACTAAGAATCGAAAGACCGCTTCTATCCAATCTCCCAAGGGCTACGAAATCTGCATTCAAAGTTGGACAGTAGGTTCCATTATATCTAGAAAAGGAACAAATTAAGTTGAAAGTTCCCTTCAAGATCACTCCAGCTGATTAAAAGCAAGCATTTATGCATCGCAATGCCAAAATTCAATATGATAAATCGTTCAACATTCAATATTGCAACTCCGCCCTTACATCTGAGATCTTTCCGATCTCGGAGAAAAGAACTCACACATTCTAGATTCAATATTTCATACAACTGCAACGAAACTCAATGAGACACAGCCATCGTTGTATCCCGATTCACTCATCACCGATATCCTTCACCCTTCCTATCCACGTTGTACATCGCCCGAATTAATCAATGCAATCACCTACCTCATTAACTGGGAATGAAACAGACATCTCTTGACATGTCACTTTATTTCCAACGTACCACAGATGATGTACTTAGCTTAATTGGTGCTTCCGTTGACTACTCCTCCATTTTTGGAAATAAATAATTCTTGAAAGAGACGGAAAAGGCCCTCCAATGCTGCAAATATACAGAACGCGAATTTGACAACACTGAATTCGCTAAAGTCAACGTTGAGACAGCTCTAAATGGAATTATTCTACATCAGAGGTCATTCATAAAAACAATAAAGGAGTTACCACTTAACTCTACCTTCTCGTACTTTAAATCTCTTCGTGTAACTCTATAATAGTCTCGTCATTCATAAAAACAATAAAGGAGTTACCACTTAACTCTACCTTCTCGTACTTTAAATCTCTTCGTGTAACTCAATAATAGTCTCGTCATTCATAAAACAATAAAGGAGTTACCACTTAACTCTACCTTCTCGTACTTTAAATCTCTTCGTGTAACTCTATAATAGTCTCGTCATTCATAAAACAATAAAGGAGTTACCACTTAACTCTACCTTCTCGTACTTTAAATCTCTTCGTGTAACTCTATAATAGTCTCGTCATTCATAAAACAATAAAGGAGTTACCACTTAACTCTACCTTCTCGTACTTTAAATCTCTTCGTGTAACTCTATAATAGTCTCGTCATTCATAAAAACAATAAAGGAGTTACCACTTAACTCTACCTTCTCGTACTTTAAATCTCTTCGTGTAACTCAATAATAGTCTCGTCATTCATAAAACAATAAAGGAGTTACCACTTAACTCTACCTTCTCGTACTTTAAATCTCTTCGTGTAACTCTATAATAGTCTCGTCATTCATAAAACAATAAAGGAGTTACCACTTAACTCTACCTTCTCGTACTTTAAATCTCTTCGGGTAACTCTATAATAGTCTCTTCACAGCAGTCCGGATATTTCATGTACAATTCAGTTTGCGTTTCAAAATACTTCGAAAGTTCCTGCATCGATGACATCGAATCACTCAACAAGGTCATAAAATACCTCCACCGCACTCCTCACCTTCATCTTATATACTAAAAACTTGATACATCTAGCATTCGTCTCAAGCTATACTCGTATTATTCCTTCGCAAACAACTCCAACCTAACATCGCAACTTGGATACATTATCCTGCTCCCCAAAAAAATACAATTGTCATGTACTTGCGTAATAAAGTCGGGAAAGCAGTCGGGTAGCCCATTCTTTTCTCGGTGGCAAAGTCTATGCCTTCGCGGGTGCATTTGACTTTGCCTACACACTGAAGGGAGATGTGCAATCAATATACAGTCAAACAAAAATGCTCAACATATTTACCGATTCTAAGTCACTACTCGACGTAATTACAAAATGCTTCACAATTAAAGAAGTTAGACTCATGATCGGCATTAAGAGCACTCGGAACCCATATATTCAGGAAGAAATATTTAACGTGTGCTTCTTGCGCACTGCTGATAGCTCTACAGATGACCTCATAAAAATTTCAAATTGCACCCCTCTGTTACATATACTTCAGTTCAACAAATGCGACCTTCCTGTTTAGCAATGGGTCTTTCGAAGAAAGACTACGATTTGACTCGTCACTACACTCCCCTCACAACAATAAGGAGGGAGTGTAGATACACACCCTATTAAGGAGCACCGTAATAACTTTAGTGAAGTACTCAGACAACCGGGGCAGTCAGCAGTTAGTGCAATTATTTTGCTAGCTCCTCTCTTTAGAGAAATGATTTTGTCTCCCCTGCAGTCAATTTTCTTTACAACAAAGTAGATTCTAGACCTATTCTCGATCTATATAAGGATCCAGTATACCTATAAGCGGACAAACCGGGCGTAAGCGTCTACAGTACTCAACAACCCCTCAAACACTTCACCACTCCAACTCATATCCCCAGTGGACCGACAAACAGAGGCCAAATTAATGTCATAGCATCTTTACGCCACAAGGCCTGGCAATTCCGGAAACTAGGCTCCCAGAAGTACATTGTTGACCCCGCCAACGAGAACGCCCCTCCCCGTCAAGATGCCCTCCCAGTAGGATCTGCCACGTCGGATCCTACAACTGCATAAGTTAACCTATTTTTCAATCATTTAAACGCCCCAATTGTTCCGTCTGCCAAGGCAAAAGCGGATGGCCTCCGCCCAGGCCCGTCGGCCCCCGCCCAATGCCGACGCTTCCACCCTCGGGCACCGCCGCCATGTCCGCACTGCGGCTATCGGTAAATCCCGGTGCTCCCATGATTCCACAGCCAAGACCATTGCCCTTGTGGATCCTAAAATGTATTTCAAACCAGGGTTTCGCGGGCATCAAAAATAGGACCGGTACATTCCTGCAGGCATAGGTGCAGGGGCCGGGCTTGCATCATACTCGTGGAGTGACCTCCTTTTTGTGCGATTTTGGGCACATGCACCTATTTGCTTATGTCCCTGTATTATGCACAACTCTTTGATGCCTTCATGTCCGTAATAATTAAAAAAAGTTGTTTCTATGACCGTTGCCAGTGCACTGTTTGAGAATCTTTTTAGGTCTGATGCACCCTTTTCCTTATGCCCGCAGCTAGTAGGACTTAATAGATGCCTTGCCAGGTCTTTTTCTTACACCTCTTCTTTAATGCCCGTCTGCTTTCACTTAATAAGGCCCACGTTTAAAACATCAAAAATCCATAGATCTACTGCCGACGCAGATGAAAACCGAAATCATCTGAAAGAAGACTCCTGCCTTCCCTTACCTCTTAAATACCGGATCCGCACTGTGATTCCACAGCAGCCAAGACTTCTGCCCACTTTTCTCAGCTATTTCCCGAGTCTTCCCTCTACACTCAATCGACGAAAGGGTTGGTTCCAATGGAAAATTCAAGCGACGCGTTTTTTACAACTGGAACAATTTTTGTCGCTCCCACCATCGAAGAGAACAGTGTGCAAGACGTCATGATTGACAGGCAAGCACTAAAAGTAAGATTACCGATCGGCACATCTCCTCCTGCTGTCACAGCTAACCAACCGAACACCTCAGACCATAGAAAAATATCATTTGAAGTCGAACATTTCATTCAACGATGGAAGGAATGGAAAGTACGATGGTTTCAGGCATATATCGGGGTATCTCTATGCTTTCGAGATTTATTTGCCGGATACGAACAGCAACGGAAACTGGAAGGGATCACAAGTGAACAAAAGTAGAAGAAAGGACTCGTGTACTATAAGAGTTCTCCAGGCACTTCGTCACTTCGCCGACATGTCAGAACTCACCACATGAAAGAACTAGCCCATGATAATAATAGTATAGATCTGCAAACTTCTCAGGCACTACAACGGCGTAAGAAGAGAAAACTCTCAGCATTTAAAATTCATGAAGAATATGGACCGGATTCAGTCCAAAAACAGAAGCATGATAATGACTTGGTTCTCTTGCTGACTAAAGCTGCTTACAGATCCAGCTTGTCGAAACCAGTTACTTCAGGCGCTATGTGCACGGAAGGAATCCTCTAATTCATATTTTTGGCCGGCGAAAATTAACGGAGATTATCATATCTGCTTCCATAGAGCGATGTAATGAGGAATTCATATGTCCTAAACTGGAGAGCTTTTCATCAGTCTCTATCTCGTTTGATTTGTGGATGAGCAGGCGATGCGAGGACATATTGATCTTATTTCGCGTGAAATGGACGATTAGTTCAGGCAACAGAAAGTTCACCCGCAAACGTTACAGTGCAGCTCACTATTGGAATCTATCTTACCGAGGTTTTGGAAAAGTAGTTGTACTTTCCGAATAAAACCAACAAAGTTATTCGCTGTGTGAAAGATGGCGGATTTAATCTACGAGCCTGTACTGAAGCTCTTGAGAACATTTGAAATGCACTCCATTGAAATAAAGAACTGTTTGAAGGCCCCTGCTTTGCGCATTTGTTGTCAAACACATGCAATGCAGAGACATCCCTCAGTGTTGAAGACGGCTTGTCAATGACTAGTTCAAAGCTTGTCCGAGAAGCACTTCAGAAGTGCATTACATGGACCAAAAAAAGTTCGAAAGGCTATTATTCTTGGTATTCTGCATGCAAGGTAAAGGAAAACCCGAACATTTCATGCCTACCTCAGTCAAGACAAGGTTCGTTTAGGATATTTTCACGATGAAAATGATGCTGTAATACCGTGACGTTGTGGAGTACTGCTTCTCCAATCACGAAAAGCTAAAATTGATGCAAATAGTTCCTTCCGTTGAGACCTGGGATATAGTTTGAACTATCTGCGAAATGTTGGATCCTGTGATGCGCTGTTGTGTTTTAAGTCATTTTGCTGAGTAAAGTATCACCTGAACAACTGAAGTCTTGGCTTATAGAGTTTGGCGTCTCAATCTGGGGTCAATCCACTAAGAACATCACAGTATCTGAAAGGAAGGTCTGGGATGCATGCCGACGCAGAAGATCGTAGTCCCCAGAATTTTCATACAGCCCTGTAAGAAGTCCAATTGCTTTATGAGGCGCACTGTTCTACAATGATCTGCGCAGAGGCAGTTGGGGAATTACCTGAGGCTCTGGGCGCGAGCAGGGAACAGAATGTTAGGGAGAATGGGCTGCTGATTCTCCGTAGCTTGGCTCATGATGATAGTGGTGTCATTTCAGAGTTGGAAGAGGCGATTTGTCCGAGTACAAGGGAAGAAAACTGGTTGCTGTTGTGTGAGAAGGCACGGGATGGCCGGCGGTAACTGATGACTCGGCGGTGGAGGCAGAGGCGGGAGAGGGGTCAGGGCCGGTAGATGAGGAAGGGGGCGATGAGCAATTGTTTTGCAGCCGTCAGAATCAGGCTGGAGGTTGATCGAGAGCGGACGCTTGGTTGCTGTTGAGCGGAAGGGAGGGGGCAGAGGGTCGACTTGGACACCAGCGTCGGAGCATGTGAGGGCGTCGTACCAAGTGCACTCGCGTCGCGCAAAGCGGAAGAGAATGACGGAGCGGGTATCGACGAGCATGTTTCCGACTCGAGACGCACAATTCTATTGAGCAACTAGGGGAGGATGGAGGCCATCTCCTCAATGGAAAGTTGGCCGGCGTTCGGAGTGATGATGAGAAGTCCAGTGCGGGCGCAGAAAAATTGCAGGGCTGGGCGGCGGGCGTCTTGAAGGTATTTTATGTGGCCTGAATACACAGAGGGTCACCTTCAGAGGCGGCAATGTAAAAGATGCGGGTATCCGCTATTAGAACCACGAAATAAGAGCCCATAAATCCGCCACTGGCGAGAGTGCGGCGGAATTGAGAGTCATTATAAACTGCGAAGCCTGCCGGAGAGGTTATGCCGAAGAATTTCTTTTCATTGCCTCCGAAAAGGTTACGAGTGGCCCTTCGAACCGTACCAGTAAATTTACCCGTGATGAGAAGGGCCGATAGTTCCTGCTGTTCAGGCACTTCACTGCGGCTCAAGGCAAGGTGAAGGGTGACCGTTTTGGTCGAGGGGTTCCTTTTAGCGGTCTGAAGATACAGGAAAGCTGTGAACTTCAAAGCAGAAGGTGAATCGGGGGTTTTGTTGTCGAAAGGCGGACCGTCGGGGGTACCAGAAGCTGAGGCGGGATCCTGAGGGACAGGCGAGGGACCAGATGAGTCAGCTAACGGCAGTCCAGCTAAGGAAGCGAGTCTAGTGATTAAGTATCGAAAGCGAAGGTTGTTGCGTAATGAAGGGATGAGGGCTTGAGCAGCGCAGGTATCGCCGAGTTGCGATACCAATAGTTGAACTGAGTCTTAGTCGCATAGGTTGACGCTTCTGTGCAATAGGGAGGACGACTATACGAATAGGTAGAGGAAGGCGTGGGTGAGGGAGACGATAGCGGCATCGCGGGACGCAGCTGCTTTTGCTGACGTCATGGTCGGGAGGGTTAAGGGGTTGCGGTGAGCGCGAATGTGAGGATGACCACTACGTATGATTGGCTGCCGACATGAGCCCGGAAAAAACTCAAAAGGAAAAAAAGAGGGAGAGAAATGGGAAGTGGAGGGAAGGGAGGGAAAGGAAGAGTGGATAGTGGCCTTCCGGGCAGGCGAAAGCTGCGGGAAGAGGTCGAGGTGGCCCTTCGATGGCGTGCTAGCGCGAGTGCGAGCAAGGTTGGGAGGGGGAAGTCGAGGAGGGAGCTCGTGGAAAAGTACGATCGCAGAGTGGAGTCGAAGGCGGAAAGCTCTTGTTCCGCCTTCGTCTCCACTCTGCGATATCGCTTCGCACCAGCCTCCGCGGGCAAATGGAAGTATTTGTACATCTGATTCCTGAAAGCCTTTCCACTCATGCACCAGCAGTCTGCTTTTCCCCCTCCCCCTCCCTCCCCTGCTCAACGATGTCAGCGCCTTTTCCGAGACGGTAATATTGATAAGGCCAGCTTTCTGCCCTCCTCCATCCCGATCCCCCTGTTCCCTCTTCCCCCTAAATACTCCCTGCGATCCACTTCACCCTTCTCCCTCCACCCTGTACACTCCCCCACCACGCCCCCTGCTTCGCTCTACTCCCATTATTCATGAGTCTACCATCCGCCGTGCCCTCCTCGCTTTCCCTCGGCATTTTACCCCAGTATCTGATGGCCTCCGCCCCGCCATCCTTTCTCTCCTTTCGGGAGCACCAGCTGACGTGAAGCCTTGTGAAAACGCACTAACCACCCTCACATCGTTTGTCAACATTGTTTGTCAACATGCTTTTGAATGGAGATTTCCCTATCTTCTTCCAACCTTGGTTCGCCGGGGGCACCCTGATTGCCATTCCCAAGTCCTCGGGTGACAGGCGGCGCCTTTACCCGATCGCCATCGGTATCCTCTTCCGACGTTTCGTCACAAGCCTTCTAGTGTCTATCCGTAATAGCACTGTCCTCATATGAGGCACACATTGTCCTCATATGAGGACAGTTTCTGTTACATTTTGGAAAGGTAAATCTTTTGGAAGCCCGAAAGTTTTACAGCAAAAAAGATTTCTTACACTAAGGTACGGTACAGTAATTCTTAATGTACAGTAATTCTTACTGTACATGAGAATTCGTTTCTGAAATCCCCCACGATAATACGAACTATATTTCCTTCCAAAATGAAATCGTTTTCACAGCTTCTTGCGAAGAGCCGACGTTAGTGACGGAAAATTGCTCTAACCTTAACCGAGTGCAACAATCTTGAAAAGTTTGTTTTGATCGGCCATCTGCACTCATGAACTAATGCGGAGGGACAAGAAATACGCGGAGGTAGAAAAAAAATTTATTGAAAAAGAAGTGCTAAAAGTAGTCCTCATAAGAGGACAACGGTCCAATTGACACTAGCAGCCGAACTAAGCTCAAATGACGACTTTACCTCGTATTTTCGGCCATTGAAGCACGCATTCGGTTCGAAATATGGAAATGAAAGCATAATTAATGCCCTTTGACTCACCTGTGACGACCTCGCGTACAGCGACCACGGCTCCTGAAAGTAGACTTGAATAATGCGTTTAACATGATTGAGCGGTCTCACCTGCTCCGCGAATTTATCACTCAAGCCCCAAATATTGCTCATTAAGCGCACCTGGTATACGGATACCCGTCTCACCTTCTTCTTAGCCTCCTTTTTTTCTCCTCTAGGATCGTTACACACCAGGGCGATCCACTTGCCATGCACCTCTACGCGCTATTAGTCCACCCTTAGCTCAGTTGTCTACGACAGTCTTTTCTTACTGCCCCGCTCCAGACTTGGTACGCTGATGTCGAAAAATCGTTATAAAACAGGACTTTGCCGTCTCCTTCTTGCATCACATTGAATCCGAGGGATCTGGTTATGGTACTTTCATCAATGTCCAGAGAACCTAGGCTTGTTGGTCTATTACCTAACAGAAACCCCCTCTCCCCTGCACGGTCCACCGCCCTGGGGTCATCACTACTCTTGGCTCCCCAATCGGGCACCACGAGACTTGCTGCGCGATCATCAGGACACGACTCCAGCACTTAAATTGCCCCACTTTCCCACAATGAAGAGAAATTTCCGTCTACCAAGCACCGCAGCATGGTGAAAGTATTGTAGCCAGTATGCAATTGTGGGTACCTGATAACGGAATGCCTGGTTGGAAGTTGCCGATCGCCCGATGTCAAGTATGTGCGAAATCGTGCTGTATTGACTGCAGACACGCTTAGTGTTCTCTGTTGTTATTATGGGAGCCATCGTCTTTATCTCAACTGCAGCAACATTCACATCCACATTGTCATCAGAGAATGCAACAACCCCGTCCGAACTTCCTACAAGAAGATTAACTCTGCCAGCTCTCACTAGTCCAACTGTACAAATATATTGTACGTTCAGTTCCATAGACATCTCTGAAGAAAAGCTTTGAATGGTGGTGACTAGGTGTTTCTCAAAGAAGCTTGGAAGGGCCTCCAAAATTCTTCCCTCGTTCACATAACACTCTGTCATACCAACAGTACTTGTCAACTGCTTCATGAAACATGCATCCAAAGAAGCCTGATAAAAAGATGAGCGGACAGACTTAGCCAGATTTCGCACATACCTGACATCGGGCGTTCAGCAACTTCCAACCAGGCATTCCATTATCAGGTACCCACAACCGCATACTGGCTACAATACTTTCACCATGCTGCGGTGCTTGGTAGGCGGAAAATTCTCTTCATTGTGGGAAAGAGGATCAATTTAAGTTCTGGTAGATTCTCCACGCTAGTATTCTAAAGTTCTCAAGCTCTTTGATTGCTTCCTACATTTATGCAATTTCCGCTATCAGGAACAGTTGTTTCTTGTGGGTAGTAGATCACTGTAAGAAGATATGAGAGGAGTATGACTCTCAATTGAGGGAGACTCATGCAGCTGCCCATCACTCCTTCTGCTCCTTTTGTAATTTGAGAAAAGCGTACAAAGCTCTATGCAAGACAGAGGGACCTCTACCCCCATCTCATATGATTCGGCCAACATGCCTGGTATATGGGAATCATCTTAAAAGTGCAGTAGAAGAGTTTAGCAGGGCACGCAAGAGTTTTTGTTACACCAATGTATCTGAGAACCAATTGTAAGTGTAGTTGGGAGGCTACTATGCGTGAAAATAAGCAATGCGGCATTAGTACACCGACTATCTGCCGCAAAAGCCAAAGGCTATCTCTCAGACAATGATGTTTGTGCAAATGGAAAACCAACTGGTTACAACTTTCTCCGCTATCAGTTTGGAATTTGTGGAGCGTTTGCCGGCTTTGATAGGAACATAGCCAGAGAGTACACCGAATCATTGCAGAATCATAACGGGAGCGATAATTCAGTCAATGGTATTCCCACAGCATTTAAGCCTCTCTATACAAAAGATGATGCTACAAATTATAACAGAGAAGCGGATGATGAGAAAAGGCTGTCAAATGCTTCAGCACATAAGAAAGTCAAGTGGAAGGCAGCCTACTGCGCATTATTTTCATGAAATTTCAACTTAAAGTACAAAGGTAAGGTACTGAAGAAGAAGGGAGGTGCGCGTCAGAAACAGTGCTGCAGATTGTGTCGGCAGGCCATTCGTGCTAGGTGTTGGTCTGCATGGCACACAAGTGGGATTCTCTCAAGGTCTACGATTCCAGCAGAGGAGACAGAGTTGTTGAAAAACAAAGCAGATAACTCTCAAAGTTAGGTTTGTTGTCGTTGAAGAGCTCACAATGGGTAGTGATGTGTGAACTATTTTGGGCGTTGCGTGAGTTGCGTGATGTCTAGCGTGAAGTTCACGCCAGACCTTCACACAGTTTACGCACCGCTGCGAGAATCACGCAGAAACACCCAGATTCACGAAAAAAATAAGTGACGAAAAAACGTCACGAAACTAGTACGGGGCTAAATACCCAACGTGAAAGCTGCAGTACCAGTAGCCTACTTGTGCAACATACGTTTGAATGTAACTGTACTCATGCTCCTTCGGCTGGCCCGACTTGGACCTCCCGAAGTGGTGGTTGCGATGTTGGGCGAGGATGTTTGCGACTATTCTTATGTTGGGCTTCTCCTGCGAGCACAGTGGGCAATAACCAGGGCTAGGTAGCGGCCTTCCCGAAATCAGGCCAGCTATTGGGCGTGTTGACAACTATTTACCATTGTTCCGTCCCAAGGAACATGCATGATGCGACCAGCATCGCGTGTAACTGGGGTTGACTGCATTGTAACGGGACGTGTGCCTTAGTTTGGGGTTGCAATACAGCATGTATTATTAGCGACAATTTCCCAAACCTCCGAGGTCCTACTGCGGAAAAAAGAACACGTTTTATTGGGATAACCAGGGACCACTGTTAGTCAGCGGTCAGTGGAAGAGAGTGGCGACAAACGGCGTGAGCCGTTAGTTGCAGGGTAAGGGAGGAGATCATGGCTAGGACTCAGAGGTATTTGGAAGAAGATTTAGTACCTTTGCGGCGCGCGAATTGACAAGCAAGGAGGGCCATTACTGCTTGGATGGGCTATCCAAGACTACCATAAATATCCAGACTCAGGGGGTGTAATTTTTGCATGTATAGTATTACAAAGACCGGCGCATCGTCTGGCACTGAGAGCATTGATGCCGATCGTGGCCCCTCCCGGATGTTTGGTGGAGGCGGGGAGGGCGCGATATGTATAGGGGCTTACAATAAAGATGTAAATTGCCTGCGGACGAGGCGACAGGACGATGTCACCTATGAGGATGTCTATGCGGAGTCTCTCGTTGACGGGGAGGTGATCTTGGCAAGGGAATGTATAATCCTGAGGACAAATCCCCGTGGTAGGGTGGTGGAGGATAGAGGTAAGCTCATCACGGATGTGGTTATGTCTGCGAACATGCCCCTCTATCGAGGAGCAACTGGTAGCACGCACAACAAGGGAGTCGAGGAGGGTCGGAGGGTCGGGAGCGAGCGCAGTTTGGGCAGGGCTGTGATAGGGGCAAATTGTCGGGAGAAGAGATACTCAGAACCAATTACCCCACGAAGTAGGTGTTCCAGGCGACAAAAGCGCTACCGTGGTATAGTTGAGTGAAAAAAAGTGGTGAGTAAGGACGACAGTTGAGAGGGCTACAAGCAAGTATAGAAGGGGCAGGGTCTACCACTGATGCTCTGTGACCAGCCTAAGAAAAATTGTTCTTGTGTCTGAAGTTGACTCCCAACTTCCTACTACTCGGGACTTGACTTGAAGTTGTCTGCCACCTTGCTTGACCTTCACAAGAGGAAGTAGTTAGCTCAGCTTACATGGACTTTTTGGCTAACCTTAAAGTCTGAAACAAACATTCTAAGTACCACAAAATGCATCAAATGGAATCTTATGAACGAGAAAGACTGACAGCAGATACTATCAGGATAAATATCTAGATTTCTTCCTTACAAGCTTAGCCGTCGTGATCAGAGACAAGTAATTCTTCCAAAATATCCATTCCACCCAAGCAGTCCCCACAAATATCCGAGAACGGCTTACAATTCTCTATTTCCTCCTGGGAGATATCTAAACCACTAAAGATGTCCCCATCCGGTTCCAGCGTCGGGACCACCTGGTCTATACTTTACAGCCCCCGTCCCACCATTCTAAAACTTTCCGTATCTTCCTCCCCCTCATCCTCTTCGTCCTCCTCTTCATCCTCCTCTTCATTCTTGTCAGAAGAGTCAGAGGTAACGATTACTTCCTCAGTCTCCCCTTCGTTCTCCACACCAGCTCCCCGACCGTAGTACACTAGTGGCTCCCACTGGTCCACCCAGTCCTCCTCCTCTAGCTCTTATTATGCCTCCTCCCCCTCTTCCTCCTCCGCCTCTTCTGCCTCCTCGAAGCAGTGCCGGTGGACCCACTCCCGAACGCGTTCCCGGTCCATTCTTCTACAATAATCATCATAGTCGGTTGGTACATTGGCCATCAAGGCTAGAGCGTTGAGGGGCGGCGGCCTCGGGATAACTTGAGGATGGTGAGGGACGGGCGTAAGTTGGTCATGTTGAGGGCAAAAAAAGGGGGTGAGCCGATGGGGTAGTTGATGGAGGGGTTTTTTCCTCAACGACGTCGATTTCGTACTTTAAATAGGGCGACGCCTTCGAAAATTTTCACTGCCTTGGACGAAATGAAAAATATTAGGCAATGCCGCAGCTTTGAGTTTGCATTCAAGCAGAGCAATAACTAAAAAATCTGCTTGATAAAATATCAGAACTGAATTTGGAGGGCGAAGCGGATCACGAGTCGAAAGAATTCTTTTTGAAAAATGAGGACCAAAATCCTCAGTGATAAAATGGAGATGGAGTTTTACAATGAATTTTGATTCATGGGGGAAAATTCGTTTCATGATTTTGTTCGTAAAAGAAAATTGGTGAGAAAAGTTGTTTTGAACAATCAGAGGTCAGGGATGAAGAAGAAAAAAGTTTTGTGGAGAGGAACGCTTTACTACAGAAAGGAACGTTTTTATGACAACAGTTTGTGCCCAATCGAGGAGAGGGTTTCCCAGGCGAAGTTGAACCATCATATTCCACACTTCAGGTTCCACCTTGGTGCAGGATCTAGGCTCTGGCAGTTCGGTGAAGGGGAAGTGGGAGGACTGCGTGCGACAGGAGAGGTTGCGTGCAAGGCGGCTCGAAGGGGACTCGATTCCGGGAGTGGAGAATAGGTGCGATGCGAGGCGACACTTGTGGAAGATGGCTGGCAGAATATATATTGTACCAAGGATAGAGCCGTGCAGTTGAGTGGATGCGAGGACATTGGGCAATTGAAGCTGGGGAGGGAGGAGGAGTTGGGAGGAGAGGTGGGCATGGGAAGCGAGGAGGGCTAACGTGAGGCAATCTTCGACGGGGGGATGCAAGGAGTCGCGGATGAGGGAGAAACTGGAAATCAGGGAGCTGTAGTAGGATACAGATGAGACGGAAGCTGTCAAGGTCCGTCCGAGGCCCCTGAGAGAAAACGGCGGAGAAGCGCAGAGCCAAAAATCATCGTGGAGGTCCCTATGGATAGCCTTGAATGCCCCTCGCAATTCCATATCAAAAAGTTTTGATGTGAAAAGGGTTATTTGCGGCGGGGTAGTTCAAAGGACACAGGTCATTCGGGATGTGCTGGTGCAGTGGCGGAGGAGGTGGAAAGCCGTTTGGGGGTCGCGGAGAGACTCGAGTGCTTCCCACAGCTTCCTGTCGTGCTGGAGTCGTGTCCTGATGATCGCGCAGAAAGTCTTGTGGTGCCCGATTGGGGAGCCAAGAGTAGTGATGACCCCAGGGCGGTTGACCGTGCAGGGGAGAGGGTGTTTCTGTTAGGTAATGGACCAACAAGCCCAGGTTCTCTGGACATTGATGAAAGTACCATAATCAGATCCCTCGGATTCAATTTGATGCAAAAAGGAGACGGCTAAGTCCTGTTTTATAACGATTTTTCCGACATCAGCGTACCAAGTCTGGAGAGGGGCAGTAGGGAAAGACTGTCGTGGACAACTGATGTAAGGGTGGACTGATAGCGCGTAGAGGTGCATGGCAAGTGTATCGCCCTGGTGTGTAACGATCCTAGGGGAGAGAAAAGGGGGGCCAAGAAGATGGTGATACGAGTACCCGTATGCCAGGTGCGCTTAATGAGCAATCTGTGGGGCGTGAGTAATAAATTCTTGGAGCAGGTGGGATCGCTCAACCCGGTTAAACGCATAAGTCAAGTCTTCTTCCAGGAGCACGTGGTCGCTGTCCACGAGGGCGTCACAGGTGAGTCGTAGGGCATCAATTATGCTTTCAATTCCATATTTCGAACCGACTGCGTGCTGCAAGGGCCGAATGTACAAGGTAAAGTCGTCATTCGAGCTTAGCTCGGCTGCTAGAAGGCGTGTGACGAAACCTCGGAAGAGGACGCCGATGGTGATCGGGAAAATGCGCCACCTGTCACCCGAGGACCTTGGAATGGCAATCAGGGTGCCCCGGCGAACCAAGGTTGGAAGGAGGTAGGGACATCTCCATTCAAAAGCATATTGACAAACGATGTGAGGGTGGTTAGTGCGTTGGCACAGGGCTCCGCCCAGTTGGGGCTCCCGCAGGGAGAGAGAGGATGGCGGGGCGGAGGCCATCAGGTCCTGGGGTAAAATGCCGAGGGAAAGTGAGGAGGGCACGTCGGATGGTAGACTCATGAATAATGGGAGTAGAGCGAAGCAGGGGGCGTGGTAGGGGAGTGTACAGGGTGGA
Organism: Kappaphycus alvarezii; assembly: GCA_002205965.3. Lineage (NCBI taxonomy): Eukaryota > Rhodophyta > Florideophyceae > Gigartinales > Solieriaceae > Kappaphycus > Kappaphycus alvarezii. The sequence continues at coordinate 619,463 of NADL03000699.1, read as the reverse complement.
GGGAGGAGGGTGAAGTGGATCGCAGGGAGTATTTAGGGGGAAGAGGAAACAGGGGGGTCGGGCTGGAGGAGGGCAGAAAGCCGGCCTTATCAATATTACCGTCTCGGAAAAGGCGCTGACATCTTTGAGCAGGGGAGAGAGGGGGGGGGAAAGGCAGACTGCTGGTGCATGAGTGGAAAGGCTTTCAGGAATCAGATGTACAAATACTTCCATTTGCCCGCGGAGGCTGGTGCGAAGCGATATCGCAGAGTGGAGACGAAGGCGGAACAAGAGCTTTCCGCCTTCGACTCCACTCTGCGATCGTACTTTTCCACGAGCTCCCTCCTCGACTTCCCCCTCCCAACCTTGCTCGCACTCGCGCTAGCACGCCATCGAAGGGCCACCTCGACCTCTTCCCGCAGCTTTCGCCTGCCCGGAAGGCCACTATCCACTCTTCCTTTCCCTCCCTTCCCTCCACTTCCCATTTCTCTCCCTCTTTTTTTCCTTTTGAGTTTTTTCCGGGCTCATGTCGGCAGCCAATCATACGTAGTGGTCATCCTCACATTCGCGCTCACCGCAACCCCTTAACCCTCCCGACCATGACGTCAGCAAAAGCAGCTGCGTCCCGCGATGCCGCTATCGTCTCCCTCACCCACGCCTTCCTCTACCTATTCGTATAGTCGTCCTCCCTATTGCACAGAAGCGTCGACCTATGCGACTAAGACTCAGTTCAACTATTGGTATCGCAACTCGGCGATACCTGCGCTGCTCAAGCCCTCATCCCTTCATTACGCAACAACCTTCGCTTTCGATACTTAATCACTAGACTCGCTTCCTTAGCTGGACTGCCGTTAGCCGACTCATCCGGCCCCTCGCCTGTCCCTCAGGATCCCGCTTCAGCTTCTGGTACCCCCGACGGCCCTTTCATCGCTGACGCGCCCCTTGCACCGTTGGCCAAGAGGGACTTGTCACCGAGGCCATTCGTTGTCGGTGAGACGCTGCGCAGATTGACTGGTAGCTGCCTCTTGACAAGGGCCTCCGCGAAAGCCGCCCCATGCCTCTAACCGCGGCAAGTCGGCATCGCCAGATCCGCCACCAACACCGTCGTCCACAGTGTCCGACGGCCTGTGCACAACTTTGACCATAGCTCCGAATGTGTCATTCTGACAGTAGATTTAAAGAATGAGTTCAATCTATGCAGTTGACCAGCCTTCCTGGGAGCAGTCAAACCCCTATTCCCCGAATTGATCCCATGGATCGCATGCTGCCATGCGCATAACCCTGCATTCTAATGGTTCGGTGGCCAGATCATCCGAAGCAAACAAGGCACACAACAAGGCGACAATCTCGGTGGACGCTTGTTCAATGCGGTTGTCTGGAAAACCATGGGATAGACCGGATATATCTTCCAAGAGTAAAACACCAAAACCTTTTCCCCCTTGTTCAACCTGGCGCTATACTCTGTGATCCTCTAAATCCAACAACTTTTGCGATCAGGGGACGACGAGGAACAGCAAATCGGCAATCTGTTGTTTCAACTATGGTAGCACGATGAATGGTACATCATCGCACGACACGACCAGCTCCGTAGAGCGTTGGGTACCTCTCCTCGTCAGACGCAATAAGCAGGTGACTGCATCTGGCCATGCCAAAATGCCGAATTTGGTGGCCTACTCCTCCGCAAGATTCAGTAGAAAGCTCGCAACTACCAGCCATCACACAGGAGTGCAGTGAAGGCAAAGTCGTTTTTAACGCTCCAGATGGCCCCCAAGACTTTGCGGGAAAGTACGTTACAGCTCACTTCGAGTCTTGAAGCCGTTCCTCCACACCATCGTCGACCTCGCGGATGCGCCGATCTCTTTCCAGCTTCTGCGCAACTGTTTCGGGGTTTGCAAGATTGGCTTCTTGTTACGCGTGGTGCCACCATCATGCACGACAGAGGGCGCTGCGGAATTCGATGAGATGATGGAGGGCTGCGTGCGGACACTAGCCGGAGGAGTACGCGACTCTGATGTAATTCGAGAACTGCAGCTCCCAGTCAAGCTGCCGACGGAAAAACCATCGCTTGGGGTGGGATTCACATCCGCAGAGTCCATTGCAGTGGGTGCCTTCCTCTCCTCCAGCTCGGCGTCAAACAAGTTGTGCGCGGCCCTTCTGCCCCCTTCCATCAGAGATCTGGCAGCATACCAAGACACCTTGGACGCCCACAGAACTTGGTCCCTTTCATGCACGCAATCGAGGATTCTCCCGTTCAGTGCTTTCTGGTCCAGTAAAACCCCATGGCAGAAGGCCTCGACGGATGCCCACGAAAGACTGCATGAAGAGCTACACCTCGGCGACAACAGGAGGCGGGCTTTTCGGGCCTCCATGGCTCTCCCCGGTGCGAGAGCATGGGTGTACCCTGTGCCCCATCTCCGGGACTTGAGGGACAAATATTGAGCTGAAAGAATTCTCGTTGTGGTTCAAGTATTATTGCCAAGTCCCACTTTTCGCTCCGCAGACACCATGCCCATAGGGGAACTGCCCCGAAATGCTCGATTGTTTCGGCGACCACCTTCCTCATTGCTTGCACGGAAGCGAAAGCACGCGGCGTCACGACTACCAGGTCGATCTATTGGCCAGTGATCTGAAAAAAGGCAGCTCGACACCAAGTTGTGGAACCGTGAGAAGGGCTTCACCGCACCAGACCTGACATTTGCGCACTGGGCAAACCGGCAGAACGGAATTTTTCGATAGCACCCTCGCCGACCCCGCGCAGGAGAGTTCGCAACTTTAACCCGCCGACCTCTCATAATGCAGCGAAAAACGCGAAAGTGAGGAGATACGAGTCATTATCGCAAATTCTGCCAGAGGTACACTTATTCCAGTTCGCACTTGTTGGCAGATATATCTACATATCAGTTTTGCCTTTTGGTTTTCAACTGCATTCGCCTCAATCCCTAACGAAGGATTACTTCGGCCAGCGAACCCTCTACCAGAACATATGGCCTCACTTTAGGGAATCCCTCCGGAACCTTGAACTTTCCTTCTCCCTCCGTCCCTTCCTTGCTCCCTTGACCCTTCACTTCTCCCTCGTTGCAAGACCCGCGACAATGTGCGCGGCGCGCGCGGCACACAGAGTGCAGGGATTACGTGGGTACGACGTGCCCGCTACCCTTCGCTTCTTGCTGACTTGCTTTCCTCTCGACCACCTTGTGCTCCCATCACTTTACTCGGCTACAGGTTCCCGCACGTGACGCTCTTTTTCCCTTTCCTTCCTCTCGCACGCCACTCAAACACTCGTCGCCACACCAACACGCTTCCCAACGCTCCACCTCAACCTTTCGTCCTCGCCGCAGATCTCCCCGACCAAGGACTGAGTTCCCGAGAGCGAGCTCAAGATTTCCAACGGACAATTTTTTGCTGCTACTGCATTGCTGGTCAACTATTGTCTATCAGCCTGGCGGATAGAGGATATTTCTCGTTGTCATACAAAAGTTTACAGTTAGTGAGGAGTTTTAAACTTTTTTGGGCCCGTAAATAATTACTGGAAAAGATACTCTAGAGCCATGGAATTACAGTAAACTGTTGCTCAGTAGCCTAAAACTCTACATTACTTTGCTGTACTGTAGCTACATACTGTACGTACACCTCCAACGCAGCCTGCTTGTCAACCGGTCTACCAGCTACTTTCTAGTTGGTACACACACTCAAGCACTTGCATTATAGGTCCTGCCAATGGTTTGATTACAAGTACAGAGGACTCCCAACCTTTCCATTACTCCCAGTAAACCACCATTTAACCCCGCGTCTGTTCAGCAGTCCTTCCCAGCCAACCTTCGCCAGGACTATAGTGAAGGGACAAAAGTGCTTCGCGCCCCAATCGGATCGGACCTATTCGTGGGGCGCGAGTTCTCAAAGCATGTCGCTTCACTGAAGCCTCTCCTCAGCGCTTGGTTAACCCTGGAGGAAGATGTTTGCTGACTTGCATTTCCGAGAAGGCTTCCGAATACTTCCAGCCACTACAGTTGGGAGTAGCAACGTCAGGAGGATCTGAGGCAGTTGTCCACGCTGTACGGCGACTTTATGAGGAGCATGGCGAATCGGCAGAGTATGCACTGTTAACCGTTGACCTTCAAAACGCATTCAACCTGGTCAGCCGAAGTGCGTTTTTGAAGGAGGTCGAGGAGAGGTTCCCGGAGCTCTTACCTTGGGTCAATTACACGTACGCGGTAAACCCGGGTCATCTGTGGTGTGGGGATGATATGCTCCGGAGCGTGGTAGGCTTACAGCAAGGGGATCCTCTGGGTCCACTTTTATTCTCCCTTGTGCTGCAAAAAGTGACGCGGGAACTGAAAACCCACCTGGAAAATGTGGCCGACACCACAGGCAGACCTTCTCTACTCCTTCAGCTAAGGTACTTGGACGATGGGTATATAGTGGGCACCCATGAAGCCATTCGGAGGGCACTACAATTCCTCTCTTCCGCGGAGGTGCGTGCTTTGGGTTTGCACCTCCGCATGGATAAGTGTGCCGTCTGGTGGCCAACCGCTCCCCCCCGTCTGTTCAGCAGTCCTTCCCAGCCGACCTTCGCCAGGACTATAGTGAAGGGACAAAAGTGCTTCGCGCCCCAATCGGATCGGACCTATTCGTGGAGCGCGAGTTCTCAAAGCATGTCGCTTCACTGAAGCCTCTCCTCAGCGCTTTGTTAACCCTGGAGGACACTCAAGTAGCTCTCCATCTACTACGGACCTGCTTCGGCGTATGTCGCATTAACTACCTCCTACGTGTAGTTCCCCCTCATTCCACTGCTAAGGGGGCCGCGGAATTCGATTCCGCTGTTGAAGCTACACTGCGGGGTTGATGGGCGGGGTTCTGGACAGCAACACTTTTCGGGAATTACAAATCCCTGTGGCGCCCTTCGGCCCCCTCAAGCCAACTTTTGGCATTGGGCTTCGCTCTGCGAAGCTCACTGCGGCGGCTGCGTTCCTTTCCTCCGTGTCCCTCACGCGTGCCCGTTGCTCTACCCTTCTGCCTGTGCTACCGAACACTGCTCTTCATTCATACAAATCCGCAGTTCGGGCGCACGACGACTGGAAGACACAAGTGGCACCCGAGAAGGTGGTCCATTTCACGGCTATCGACTCAGTGCAGAGGTTTGGGCAGGGCCAACTCGTCCGCCCAGTTGAGGAAAAGGCCTTTGATGCCATGCCGAAGGGGGATGAGAGGACTGTTGCATTCCGAGCCTCGTTGTCAGTGGAGGGTTGCAAGGACTGGCTGTCATGCCAACCGGCTCCGGGGTTGGGTACCTACATCCCGGACCGCAATTACAAGACGTGGTTGCAGTTCTATTGCAGAGTGCCACTGTTTCCTCCAGCCTCGAAATGCCACGAAGGGGGATGCACGACCCTCATGGATCAGTATGGTGACCACGCGTTGTGCTGTGCCTATGGATCCACACGCGGGTGGCGGCATAACTCGCAGACACGTTTTTTTGCTGCAGATCTCTCCAAAGCTGCCCGACTTCCTGTCCTCGAGCCGCCACAACCCGGGCATGCAGTTCGCCCGGACATCAAGGCGCTTGGAGAGAACGGGGGCACGGACTATTACGATGTAACCGTTATCCATCCCCTGACCCCGCCCGCCTTCCCTCCCTGGCGCGATGCCCACTCAAGCCCCTTAACCATGCTCGCCTGGGCAAGGACACTCGCTTTGCCGAGTTGATACGTTCCAAGGGTCCTGGGCATCGCTTCATTGCCCTTCCACTCTCCACGTTGGGGGGCTGGCACCCTTCCGCTCGGGACTTCGCCAACCGGGTTGCGAATGGCATTGCCGCACGGGCAGCCGTTCCGATTGCTGATGCGCAGCGAACATTGTTCGCTCGTCACGCGGCGAGACTCGTCCAGAATAACGCTAGTTGTTTGTTGGAAGGAGTCTTGAGCGACACTTAGGCTACAACTTGAAATCGTGTATACAGTGTATTCCAGAGAACCTCCGTTCTGAGGGTATGTACAGTAAGTGGTTACCCTACTTACAGTAGTCCTAGTCTGTGATTGCTCCTGGCAGGAAAATTAAGTATACCAACCTATTCAAGTGAACCCAATTTAACCCAACCCACCCATTCAACTAAACCAAACCATTTAACCCTCTCTATCGTCCGCATGTCCGACTTCGGAGAGGATTGCGGCGACTTCGACGCCGATCAGGACGACGACTGGTTCAATGAACTGGCGCCATCTGTTCCCCAAAAGAACAGGCCCTCTACTATCCCGGTGCAACAACCGAAAACCCCAAGCTCCCCACCTTCTGGTGGCGAGCAGCTCCAATCTTCCGAATCTTCGGAAGCCGCTGTTATTTCAAACAAACCCCAAGGCGTCTATGGGTCGGCGTCAACTTGGCGAGAGAGTGGGGCCAGTACGAGCACCGAGAAGGGAACGGGATTGGAACTTTGGGGACCGTGCGGAACCGAGCGGTTGTGGGTGCCGGTAAGTTGGATGGATTAGAACGATTTGAACTCTGAAGAAGGTAATGACATCGATGATGACATTGCTGACGCAGAGGGAGAGGAGGGATGTGAGAAGGAGAACGGTGACGAGTAAGCGTAGGATCGAGTAGGATTGGATTTACCAAGGTTATTGCAGTACCCTTGTTTTTGGCACTCTAAGCATAGACCCAATTTACATATTCAAGTAAACCCCTATAACCCCTTCATTCAAGTAAACCAAACACCCCTTCACCCACTTTAGCTACAGTACAGTACAGTACAGTACAGTACAGTACAGTATACTGTAGCAGCCGCCTGCAGGTACAGCACTGAAAGAGTAAAAATGTGGCAAATTAGTTCTAAAATCGAAGGTTATCGAGTGGTAAAGTGTGAGGCGTACGCGGACCAGCGTTAAAATTACCGAAATTTTTGATCGAGCCTCAATACTGTACTGTTTAAGGTACAGTACAGGCTAGCACGAAAAAAAGAAGCAAAAAAATAGTTTTTACTAAGAACAATTAGCCCTAAAGATTGTCCTCATTTGAGGACAAATTTTATGAGGACAATCGTCCGATAGGCACTATGTACTGTAACCTGACTTCGCAAATTCCTCGTTGACTACAGTATATAGTCGGATCCTGCAGCGGACACCTGTTATACTAATGCCATACAGTAAATCAAATCTTCAACACTCCCAAAGTCAAGGTCTTGGTAACAATGTCAGCATAGGAAACAAAGATCTAGGGTGCATACCGGCTTTCACGATCGGCGTCCCGAAAGTTGGCACACAGAACGGTAATACCTCCAAACGTACAGTACACCATACCGTTTAGTCGGTTTCACTGGTCTAGGACCCCAGGAAGGCGAAAATTGTCGCCAAGACCAAGTCACTCGAATAACCACCTCTGCAAGACTCCAACAACAGGCTACAGCATATCTAAATAATGACCCCGCCTCCTCTGGAACACAACCCCACAGAAAAGGCCAGCGGAGTATGGCGCTCACCACGACCGTTGATCGGACCGCTCGCTCAACGACAGAAACTGCGTGCAGGGCACTGTCCACTTTGCCCAAAAGCCATGTCCAATCTCCATTCCGTTGTCCATCATGTATCACACCTACGCACAGCACATCGAAGGGGTCCAAGACTGGAGCTCCATGATAGTACACGAGTTTGTAAGGTTAAACAATCCATGAAAAATATGGTCATCTGTTCCGTGAGGAATGTCGTGATGTGGTAAAGGCTTACAATGTAAAGGATCGGCGGGAAGCCGTCAAAACACTACAAACTGGCTGGAGGCTGGCCAACAGGCACGCCGCATTGGACATCGCTGCCGCTGCGGTATGACGCTGTGTTAAGACTTCTTTGACCTTTGCGTACGTCTCCCTTGCCCTCGTAGCGACGTCGCGTGCGACGTCGGTTAACAACGCGTGGGCGTCCGGGTGCCATCCTCCGAGGGTAGAGATAGGGACGGGCACCAGGGTTAAACAAGTGCCTGTCAAAAATTGAGTACTGGTACTGTGCCTACCATGACCGATACGTTTGCTCGAAATTAGCTGGTCTAGGGCACAATTGTCTCTGCGTTTTCATATGGAAAGTGCCCAAATGCACAGTGCCAACTGCTCCACTCAGCTACAATCCCTGCAAGATACACAATTGCGTTGTCGTCCTGAGAGTACCACTGTTGCATCTTTGCTTGTCCAGGGAGACCTTCTGCCGCTGCAGTCCATCCCCTCAGAGCCTTCTCTACATGGTCAACCGATACCACTCACTGACCAGATAATTATAACACATGTTCCTGTTACGGGCTATATCCCTAACAAGTTCAGAGGACTATCAGCAGATGAGTACGCAAAAAGGATGAGCGACAAAGTTGTTGCCTTCACAGAGGAGCATTTTGATGCACTTGGAGCCTTCGCAAAAGTATTTTTGTTCCCACTTGCTATGCTCGGCAACCTCTCGTACATAGACCCCTGCAGCACAGCATTTTGGTAAGTTGGATCTTTCCCCCCGTCAGGCCCTCTTTGCATCTAGCATCTAGCATCGCTAGATGCTCTTTGCATCTAGCGAGCATCCACCGTCAAAACTCTTCGCGTCAATTCCTTCAACTTAACTATCCCACTGGCCAACCGTATATCTTCCAAAATATTCCCCAACGTCCCCAAGCTCTGTTACAGTAGAACAATGTTCTACTCAACAATCCCAATGCCGCCGTCCGCGCTACTTCCATGTCAATCAGTTTGTACTGTACAGCTGTAAAGATACCCAGTTGTCAGCCATTTCAACTTCAAGCTGCAGCCCTTGCTCGGCTTGAAAACAGACTCCAGCACTCAAATGTGATGCATCAACCAAAATTTTGTTGGTCAATTGATCAAAACATGCTAACCCAAATCATGTTTTATCCGCACCGTGTGCCATAAAGCCCTGTAAATTAAGTTTGTCGCTATCACCCGCCGCTGACCGTATAATTTGCAATTTGAAAGCCCTCATCGACGATTTGAACTGCAAACCCGCCATTCCAAACCTTCAAAATCCCGACACCTTAACTACCGCTAATATTCCACCACTTTAGTTTAAATAAATGTTCACCTCACCACCGATCGTTCACCAATCCAAACCCCCAGAACCCTATTCCCCACATCGCCGCTGGCATTGCTAGTAATATTTTCCATTTAAAACTTTAAGTAAACGACCAAAGTGCTTGTACTATCAAATGCATTCATCAAACTCCATTCTGATTCCTACCTCCGTCATCATTAATTTAATGTAACCTGCGAAAGCACCCTCCAAACCAAGCAACTTAAAATATCCAATCTAACCTAACCTAACAACTTAAAATATGTTCAAGTAAATGTTGTCAATACAGTCAGCTAAATTTCACCAGCACGAGTGATATCACAATGTGCACGGAGATGGCTCTACAGTATTTAAGCGGCACCTTTTGGCTATGCTGCAGGTGCATCCACCCTCCAACCACCTCCGTCTTCATCAACACCAGAACTCCACAGCTACCATCCTGTTCCCTTTCTAGCCCTCACTCTACTCCTCCCAACATTCCCCCACGCCCTATGTTTTTCATAACACCCCTCAAACTCTCCACTCCCTCATCCCCTCAGCTCGCATCATCCGCCTAAACCCCCACCGACCAAAGCTGCATATGAAATCTACAAAAGACCCGCAAGCGGCGCTCCTCCCTCCAAGGCACCTTCACTTCCTCCGCAGACTTCCGTGATTCTCTAATCGACGGAAGCACAGATCCCCATGGACAGCAACTGTGGCTTCAGCGCAATGGCATCGGGATTAGTGAGGCTAGGAATGCTGAGTGGGACAGTGTCAACTATCCAGGGGGTGCGGCCACGTGTTATGCAACATGTGCAGGAGGTGGAGTGGTTTTATGTGGAGAAGGTGGCAGAGTGGTATGGGGGTACGTGGAGAGAATTGGAATTTGTGCCGGTATGTCGAACATTTGGGGTGAACGTGGAGGTGTTCACGTATTGCACGTTGAAACAAGGGGTGATGAGATGTAGGGATCATAATATTGGGTGGGGTGGAGACTGTATCGGTGACCTTCACGGGGATTGCGAGGAGGGCCCACTTTGACCTCTTTTGCCGGAAATGGCGGTGCAGGAGAAGGTTAGGAGGTGGTCGAGAAGGGTTAGGAGGGAGGTGGCAGGTAGATAAGGCTGGTGGCAGGTAGATAAGGCTGGTGTTCAAACTACTACCACAGACAGGAAGCCTGCTTGGTACTGTAAAATGTGAGTTGAACGGCTTCGGCAGAAGAGGAGATGAAGAGGGACAATAATTCATGCGCAATGATAGAAGATTGGTGAGAAAATTGCAAGAAGCCAAGGAGAGAAACTGGAAATATGATTCTGAACAGGGGGCTTGTCAGAACAAAGGGTGAAAAAGCAGATTGGAAATGAATGAATCTGAAATGGAGTTGTTGCTGCTGATAATGGGTCGTGTCGGTTTTCACAAATGAACTGTCATCGAGAATGTGATCGAGAATGTCAAGTTGGTTGTCCTCGAGTATCATGCATTGATGCACTGAGGGGTAAAACGGGTCCCGTTTGCTGGCTTCCACGGCCGGTGTGTATGATCCCCACTACGAAAATTACGTAACAGCAATTCTAATATCTTCGCATCCTTCAAGATATCCCCTATCACATTTTGGCGTACACCGGAATGTCAAAACTGTTTCAACTGATGAAGTCCACATTCTATCATAATTGGGCGCCGACAACTGGTTTGTGCTCTTCAAAACAACTACTGTACCATACTTACTCCACGTATGATACGTTCTCCCGACGAATCATTCTTCATTGTCGTGAATCCTCTCTTGAGGAAGCTTAAAGACTGAAACGAAAGAGTAGTTGGGGCAAAGGAAGACAGTTGAAATAAACTCAGATGTTGACTTTGATCGATGTTGAAAAATGTTTGTTGGTTGTTCCTGCCGCTACTCGGCATCTACGACCTCTTATATAGTGCTTTGTACCCCCTCAATGGGTGTAAAAACACACATTACAAATAAACTAACTGGACGCGTCTAATGTGCTCTAAAATACTCTAGAACACTAATCCGAAACGTCTAGATGCATTACAGCAATGCATAATAAAATTCTACACGCAAAATAAAAATGCCACGCTAAATAGCATTGCTGGCATATCTCAAGAGGCGTCCATAACATTCTAGTAAACACTAGATTGTTACACTATTCCCACCTCCTCTCTATTGACGTCCTCGTCAATGATATTCTGGAAGTATGCCATTTTCCACGATATACTTGTGCCAAACTTCCGTAACCGTACCGTCTCGGTCCACAAAATCTCTTTTCGGCTGCCACTCAGCTTCATGAGTTGGCGCTCCTTTCATTAGAGTGAGGAATTGATATCCTCTTCCTCTCTTCCTATGCTTCAATATTCGGTCAACGACTTGTTCTTCTCCTCCAGGCATCGGTATTGGATCGGGTCGCTCAGGCATAGGCAGCGCAATATCAGCAGGCTGGTCCTTATATGGAGTTGTGTGAATTACATGAACAACAGGATGGATCTTGAGATGATTAGGTAGATCCAACCTCAAAGCGTTCTTTCCAATTAACTCCTTCACCATGAATGGACCATATCTTCTAGCCGTCAGCTTCTGCGTTGCCTGCGATCTGGAATACAAATCCGTAAACAGAGACTTATTTAACCATACTTTCGATCCAACTTGATATTGAGGAGCTTGATACCGTTGAGAAGAGACTGCAGATTGCCTAGCTTTAGAAACTCTGTACGAGAACTTAGCATCTTCCAAGGAGTTTCGCAGTCGTGCCTTAAATTCTTCAACGCTTTCAATTGGTGTCTCTGCTCCTGAAATCATATCAAGAGGTGCCTTTGGATTATATCCCAAGTCCATTTCGAACGGCGACATTCCCAAGTCTTCAGTCACAGAAGAGTTGTATGCAAACTCAGCAGCAGGTAACAATTCATCCCAATCATTCTGATGATACGAGCAATAACATCGTAAGTAGTTCTCAACCATACGATTCATAATCTCAGACGCACCATCTGTCTGTGGGTGACGACTGGTGGACATCTTCAACTTAACTCCGCAAAGCTTCATAACATTTTCCCAGAACTTCGAAGTAAACTTCGGGTCCCTGTCGGAAACAATATTATCGGGTAAACCATGGAGCTTGAAGATGTTGCTAAAGAACGAATTAGCGACGTCCACTGCTGTTTCATTCACATTACAAGGAATGAAATGAACTCTTCTTGTAAGACGATCAACCCATGTCGTAACTGCATCTTTTCCATTCTTAGTCCTTGGAAGGTGAACAATGAAGTCAGTAGCCAAAGATCCCCATCTTCTCTCAGGCATCTCTAGAGATGTGGGAACTGTCATTTTCTTCTGATTCGAATCTTTTGCTTGCTGACATCGAAGACATCCCTGAACGTAGTTTCGAACATCACGTGTCTTATGTCTCCAGTGATAGTTTGAGAGTCTCGATAACGTCTTAGCAAAAGCAAAATGTCCACTTATCTTCGAATCGTGTGCTAACTGCAATATATCCGAAACACTCTTCCTTGGAATACAAAGCTTCCTACCATACATTAGTCGTTTTCCCTCTCGCCTAAACATATGAATTATCTTTTCAAGCTGTACTTTCTTAGTCTCATCAGAAGGCCAATTTCCATCCAAGGCTCTAACAATAGGTCCAAAGAACTGATCATCATCATAACTACTAAGGATATCGTCAAGATCAATAGATAACACTTCCACCTCATTAATGGAAGGGTTATCCATATCCTTAGAGCTAATTACATGAGGAGCTCTTGATAAAGCATCACCAAGCACATGAATCTTTCCTTGCTTCAAGGTAATTGGAAATATTCCAAAGTTACCAAGCGTTTCGATATACCTTGCCTCTTTTCGACTCAATTTAGGCTTAGTGAATAGATGCTTAAGGACTTGATTGTCAGTAATAATCTCAAATGATGAACCTTCCAAATAACATCTGAACCTTTGAAGAAAAGATATCAAACCGAGAAGCTCCTATCATTTGCGGAATAATATCTTTCAGTAGGAGACAACTTTTTGGAATAGTATGCAATAACACGATCCTTTCCGTTTCCATCTAGTTGCGTTAAAGTTCCTCCAACCGCAAATTGTGAGGCATCCACATGTCCTCTAAAACTCTTGTTCCAATCCGGGGCAACAAGAATAGGGGCTTGGGTGATGGCTTCTTTCAACTTCTGGAATGCAACATCACACTTGTCATTCCATTTACCAACACCGATATCTTTCTTCGTCAGATCTGTCAACGGAGCCGCTATTTCCGAAAACTTCGGAATAAACCTGCGGAAGAACTGGAGTAAGCCAATAAAACTCCTTATCTCTGTCACCGTTTTAGGCTTCGGCCATGTCTTCAAAACCTCAACTTTCTCTGGGTTAACACGAAGACCATCTTTACCGACTATGAAGCCCAAGAACTCAATCTCCGTTTTCAGAAAGTCACATTTCTTTGGAGAAACATAAAGCTCATGTTCTTGCAGGCGACTTAGCACTATTTCCAGATGCTTGAGATGGCTTTCTTCGTCCATGCTGAATATGAGAAGATCATCGATGTACACAACCATGAAGACATCAATACAGTCATAGAAGATACGGTTCATCAGTGACTGAAAAGTAGCAGGAGCATTGCATAGACCCATTGGCATTACAAGATACTCAAACTGTCCGTACTTCGTATTGAACGCAGTCTTTTCAATGTCCTCAGGCTTCACCCGTATCTGATGGAAACCGGTCTTCAAGTCCAACTTTGAGAAGACTCTTGCGTCACCAAGTCTGTCAAACATCTCATCTGACCTAGGCAAGGGCGCATTATTTCTTTTTGTGATTCGATTAAGTGCTCTATAATCGACCACACCTCTCAATTTGTCTTTCTCTTGGACGAAGAATAACGGTGACCCATACGGTGACTTACTTGGCCTGATCTTCTTATTTCTCAGCAAATCTTCCACATATTCTTTTGCAGCTTTCAATTCCGCTGGGGATAACTGAAACAATGGACGATGAGGTGGCTTAGAACCTTTCTCAACCTCAATTTCGTGATCCACACTTCTCTTTGGTGGTAGTCCAGCTGGTAGTTTCCCTTTGAAGACATCCTTAAACTTAGACAACAGCTTTTCCAGACTAGCATTTTTCTGACTATTGATTGCAGAGGGCTTTTTCAACTTAATCTCATTCGCATTGATCAGTTGATAAACATTGAAATCTCTCCCATGATTCTTTCTCCTAATCATGTTCCGGAATTTCTTAACTCCAATGTTTGTTACTCTTACTTCCATCGGAATATCTTCTACTATCGGGAGCACGTCATCGTTAACCTTCACAACCCGGCGCTGATAATCAATATCTGGATTGTTGGCAACATGCCATGGCATTCCTAGAAGCACATCATATCTACAATCTGCAACGACCCAATTGGACGTGAACAGATAGGAACCAATCTTCAATGTAGCTCCCAGGATAACTTCCGACGTTTTCTCCTTTGACTTCTTGCTCGAATGATTCACAGTGGCTTTGACATTCTTAAATCGAAACTTTTCTTTGTTTCGAACTGCAAAGTCCCTAGATACTACGTTTGTATTACATCCGTCGTCTTTGAGGACAGACGCTTTCACATTATTTAGCGTCCCGTCAAGTAAGATTAATTCCTCGGTTGGAATATCTTCCTCTTTGACCTGGATGTCGTCTTCATGACAATTAACGATAGTATTGGACTCCAAACTAGTCTTCAAACCTTCTATCGCATGATCTCTTTGACTTTTCTCAACTTCAGAGCTATCACCAGTGCAAATCTCTTCTTTCAACACTGGACTCTGTATACTTTGTCTTAGTTGTTTTACCTCTGCAACAAGACGATTAAAGTCACTCATACTTGGTCCAACCGGAGCGCTTTTTCCTTTCGGCGGACCTCTTAGTTTTCCGACTCTAGACCACTGTCAATAACTTGAGCATTATTCGATGCAATCTTACTTTCCTTATGGTCATTATGTTTCCATGGCCTGCAACCTACTTTGTGACATACAAAGCAGCGGTTCTCTCTGTACAACCTTTCTTTATCTTTGTCAAATCGACGATTCCTGATTCGATTTTGACCACTGTTGTACCTCTTCTCCACGTTACCGATCTCCATAGGAACGGGAGCCTGGCTTGGAACATAACTCGACTGTTCACCAAACCTAGAGAACATTCCAGATCCACGTAAAGCACTGTCAACATTCAGAGCGATTCGGGCAGCTTCTTCCACGTTTGTAACATTATTCTTGAGGACTTCTAGCCTAACCTGTGGCTTGAGTCCGGAGATAAACTTATCTAGCATTTCATCCATTGAGATACCAGGGATGCTCAGAGCCACGTTTCTAAACTCTGAGAGATAAGCTGCAACAGAGTACTTCTGATGCAAACTCCTCAGCTTGTCTCTTGCACGTCGAACACTATCAGCGGGTATAAACTCAGCCCTTACCAAATTCTTAAACTCATCAAAAGAATCTGGAACTGCATTGGAGGCAACTTTCATGAACCACCAACTTGCAGCTGTGCCCGTAAACAAGGTTGTAGCATACATAATCCTAGCTCTATCGTTCAGTGCTAGATCCATATTTTGCATCTGAACGAGCGTAAGGTACTGTTCGAGCTGGTACAACCAGGTTTCCACGACGAGCCTATCCCGAGTGCCCTTGAACTGCTCTGGCTTATTCGGCTTCAAGAACGACATTTTTCACAACCTTTTTTCTTCTTCTATTCAATTTTTCTCTCTTGACTTATTATCCACTTGATACTTTAGGGAGCCGTCCCTTGGCGACGGGTCCTCTTCCCGCAAGAGAGTGATACAAACTCTTCGTAACCCACACCCGGGAGTTACGGTGATCTATATCTGTTCGGGATATCCCCACCAGTCTTTTGTTAAAGACCCTTCGGTGTCCTTACCCTATAAGAAAAGATCTCGAGCCGACCAAAAGATACTTCTCAATCACAGAACCTAAGTTCTTTCCCCACTACCCAAATGAGGTTGCTCCTACCTGATCAAACCTAGAGCGCGTTACTCGAATCCTTGTCCCAGTCGGTCGACCTAGCTAACAGCCAATAGTCGAGAGGATTATTTGAGAATACGTAGGCGACTCGGCGCAGAATAACCAAAATCAAAGTAGGCGAAGATATCGAAGATACCTAGCAGCCTATCTAGTTCTCCCTGCAGAACTGGACTACTTGCACGCACCTGGCACTCCAGCCCACAGGTGGTGCTTACCAACGACTGGCACTCCAGCCCACAGTCGTGGTACTAACTGATCTCCTTCGGCCAACTGGGCGATGCTACCAGTGAAACGAAAGAGTAGTTGGGGCAAAGGAAGACAGTTGAAATAAACTCAGATGTTGACTTTGATCGATGTTGAAAAATGTTTGTTGGTTGTTCCTGCCGCTACTCGGCATCTACGACCTCTTATATAGTGCTTTGTACCCCCCTCAATGGGTGTAAAAACACACATTACAAATAAACTAACTGGACGCGTCTAATGTGCTCTAAAATACTCTAGAACACTAATCCGAAACGTCTAGATGCATTACAGCAATGCATAATAAAATTCTACACGCAAAATAAAAATGCCACGCTAAATAGCATTGCTGGCATATCTCAAGAGGCGTCCATAACATTCTAGTAAACACTAGATTGTTACAAAGACCACTGCAATTCGAAAGGTTTCAGGAATGTACAATTTTACGGCACATACAGTGCGGTGCAAAAGTATAGACTCAAATGAATTGAGAAAAATATTAAAATACAGTGCGGTGCAAAAGTATAGACTCAAATGAATTGAGAAAAATATTAAAATAAGCCAGATATATTGTGTACCACAAAAAACGTCTTTTAAAGCTGAGTAGAACAGCAGCATTTTTTTAAAAGAAAACAAAAGACAGTACGTGCGGGAATAAAAACGATTTGCCTCCTCGCGGCGGGTGATATCTTGGATGGGCGACCACTTCTTTTTTTGGATCCATAAGACTTGGGATTCTTGAGAAAGCGTGCAACGACGGTTTGAGAGCGCTTCAACTGATCGGAGATCTGCCTTGTGGTGAGTTTGGCATTGCGCAAGGCTAAAATTGATGCTTGCTCTTCTGCAGTGAGTTGCCTTTGCCGCGGCATGATTGCAATGCATTGAAACGCAACGGATGCCTGGGGAGAGGTGAGGAGAGTCGTTTGGTATGCATTTGTTCATTCTGTTTGCATTTCCCGCCACCTGAGAATCTCAAACATTTCTTGAGTCTATACTTTTGCACCGGTAAAATCACGTTTTTTATTCCCACACGTACTGTCTTTTGTTTTCTTTAAAAAAAATGCTGCTGTTCTACTCAGCTTTTAAAGACGTTTTTGTGGTACACAATATATCTGGCTTATTTTAATATTTTTCTCAATTCATGTGAGTCTATACTTTTGCACCGCACTGTACTTTGGAGCTTTTGTCATACGCTAACTCCTGCACCGCCCAGGTTCAAGCCTCAAATTTTACATTCCCAAGCAAGCCCCAATCCGCAGTATTAACTTGAACACCGGCCTCCGTCCAGCGACCACCTCTCTCCTAACGTCTCTCCACAATCTCCTAATTTTCTCCAGCACCACCACTTTAGGCAAAAGCAGGCCAAAGTGCCCCGCCTTGCCATCCCTGTAAATAAAACTGACACAGTTCCACCCCCCAGGATCATAATCCCGATACCTCACCACCCCCCGTTTCTCCACGTTCACCCCAAACATTGGAGACACGGTGGTCGACGAATATGCGGCTGTCATCGCGGCCCGTATCGGAAGCTCTAAAGCAGAAGGTGTCATTTCGGCTTCATGAAAGGCTGAGCTATGCCATTCGGTCCACGTGTGCAGGTTCAGTAATTACGGTAGTCGTAGTCCGCAACAAGCAGATGTTTGCCTACCCCTCCAAAGCTCATCAATTTTAGTGGCCCTGTACTCTGCACTTCCCTGTTGCCGATCCCGCCCTCCCAGCCGTTGTGAGCCCCGTTCACCCCACCGCGCCTGCCCCGACCAACGCCGCCCCCACCCCTCCCGGCCCCGCCCAACACAACAAGCGTCCCAACGCGCTTACGCCCTCCTCGGCCCCTCCAGCCCCCCGCCCCGCCCTTCGAGAATCCCCCGACCTCACCCTGCAGTCTCTGGGCTCTTCCCCATCCGTGACCAAACGCCGTTGCGCGGGAACTGACGAATCCCCTGCGGCGGAGTTCCTCATGGTGCCCACCGCAACCCTGGCGCCCACGGCCGTTCTCCCCCTAATGTCGCCTCCTCGGCGCCACAGGGTCGTGAGTCCGCCACACCCGTTCCCAAGCCGCCGTCGACCTCAGGCATGCAAGATGTCCCACCTCAGGCCCAGGGACCCGCACAAGACCCCCGCTGTCGCCTCCCTCCAACTGTCGCCGCGTCCGTAATGGAAGGAGTGCTGTCGGGTAATGGCTCCTCCGCCTAACCATCCTCGTCATGGACAGCTCCACCCCACCCCATCCCCCATCAGCTGCTTCTCCTTTACCAAGCTCCCAAGACATCTTCCGGACCCCGTACCGGGAAGTTGACATCTTCCAAGATATCCCGTTCCCATGTCTCAGGCCTTTCACGCTGCTCTTTATCAAGCTTGTCCAAGCCGCCGCCAATGCAAGAGGTGACGAGGCCACCTTCCGCGCCTTCCTGCATGTCCACATGCTGCCTACCGCTGTCCTCCGCCGCAGCCTGCGTGGGGAGAATAGCTGGCAGCATAACAAAGATCAACGGGCCGCGCTAGGCTCCGGAATCCGGCGCGCCCACACTGGAGCAGAGTGGAATGCGTTGTGGTTTGAAACCCTTCGCGCCCATTAAGCCCGCTCTGAGTGGATCTAGCAGCACCGCGCTGCTTACGGCTCCGGCTCCAGCGACACACGGCGCGCCCATCTCGCTGAAGCCCTCTGTGCAGACGCCCGATACGGAAAGGCCATGCGGTCCCTGCACAACGCTCCGCTGGCCGATGTGAATGACCCGCAAACCATCCAAAAGCTGCTTGATATTCACCCCTAACCCGCGCGCCCGCTCACGTCTATTCCTGTAGGCAGCCTTCCTGCTGCACCAACAATCACGGCAGATGCCGTGCAGCAGGCTGTACGAATTATTTCTCGTGATACGACCGCGGGGCCGGACCGCACGCCGGTGTTAGGCGCGTGCTGATAGGAACGGATTTTGTGTCGCCGTCATCTACAGACTTTTAGTTTACTGTACCACCTCCCCTTGTCCAAAATTGCTTATATTTCCGGTCCTTCCTCGTCCTCTGAGAGCCTTGCTTATCATTACCGCGGTCCTCTCCAAATTTACTTCCATTTTATCTAGATATTTTTATACTGTATCTACCCCTCTGAATCGATCCCGAATCAAGTTCTTTTCCCCTTTTTGCTTACCTCCTCCTCCTAATTCGCTTTTTTGAGAAAAAGGGCGCAAATACACTACTACAAAATCCCTTGCAGATTTATTTTACCTATTCCTAATCGATAGAACCTGCCCCGGGAGCCTATTTAAACCCCTTTAGTCCAAGCTTCAAACGTCCCCGATCATTTAAATCATCACCCCTCTCCCCCCACACACCCAAAACACCCTCTATCCTCCGTCTACAGTCATTTACAACCA
The DNA here is from genome assembly GCA_002205965.3 of Kappaphycus alvarezii. Classification (NCBI taxonomy): domain Eukaryota; phylum Rhodophyta; class Florideophyceae; order Gigartinales; family Solieriaceae; genus Kappaphycus; species Kappaphycus alvarezii. Next base: position 599,827 of record NADL03000699.1, on the reverse strand, counting down.
AAATGAACAACCTTCGCCCTCCGACCCCATCACCAAAAAAATCCCCTCTCGCCCCTTAAACGGCCTTGCGCTCGCTGTATATGGCCCGACGGACGCAGACGACTACCTGCGACGCCATACTAAGAAGAAGATAATCGAGTTCGTCCGCAAGCTCTTCGTCAAGGATGAGGCCGAGGAGGTACCTGAGGGGCAGGAGTGGGAGGTCGAGGGGGGAGCTGGGGAGACCTTTGAGGAGTGGGCAGCCCCGGAATTGGTCTACGAGGTTAAGGAGTACGGGGATGAAGATGAGGACGAGGATGAAGACGAGGACGAGGAGGATGAAGGACAGGGAGGCATGGAAGTGTTGGAATGGTGGAATGTATGGAACAAGTTTTGCCGACGCAGGAACCGGATGGGATATCTTTAGCAGTTTAGATATCTCCCAGGAGGAAATAGAGAGCTATGAGCCGTTCGCAGATATTTGTGGGACTGCTTGGGCAGCATGGATATTTTAGAGGAGTTGTTTGGATCTGATTTAGAGAATGGGAAATAAGAGGACCTCATTGATTGTTAGTTTCTTAAGTATCTTTTGTTTAGAGGATATCGTCCACACAAATTGTTTTTATGCATTTCCTGGTACCTTCTGTAGTTTTGTTCGGACTTTAGGGGTAGCCAAAAGTCTATGTAAGCTGAGTAAACTGCTTCCTCATGGAGAGGTCAAGCAAGTTGGCAGACAACTTAAAGCCAAGTCCTGAGTAGTAGGGAGTTGAGAGTCAACTTCAGACCCAAGAAAAATTTTTCCCACGCTGCTCACAGAGCATCAGTGGTAGACCCTGCCCCTTCCGTACTTGCTTGTAGGCCTCTCAACTCTCTTCCATATACACTCCGTTTTGTTCGTTCAACTATACCACGGTAGCACTTTTGTCGCTTGCAACACCTCCTTCTTGGGGTAGTTGGTTCTGAATATCTCTTCTCCCGACGATTTACCCCTATCTGCTGGCACGCTGGTTCCACTTGCTACTTAAAACGTCGGTCAGCTCGGTCGCTGGGATCTCAGGCAAAGGCGTGCTGACGAAGTTGGTGGCTCTGATTGCGCCTGGGGACCGGCCAGACTCGGTCTGCCCCTGCTCGCTGCCGCAACATTGCTGCCTCCACCGCCGAAACCAGACAAAATACGTCCCATCGCTTTGGGATCGGTGATCCGCCGCATTGTCACCAAGGAGCTGCTGCCGGGTGCCATCGATGACTCTCGAGACTTCCGCGCGCCATTCCAAACGGCCAATGGTTATGAACGGACGTAATCTATTTGAACCAATTTACTGCGACGACGTCCTCTTACATATTTGTATTCTGTAATCACTTACATGGAAACCCTTAGTGTATCTGAGTTCTGTCTATAAGTAGCCAGACCTTAACATGTAAACTGACTCTGATATCGATATGATCGCCGACTGTGCACTTCTGACTGTACACCTACCTGACTATCGGACGATCGCATCTATCCGACACCCACAATACTTAGTTATGGGCCCAGCGCCCCAACAAAAAGACCTTCCCTCACGGCCTAAGTTCTCCTGGGACGCGAAATCTCCGCCATAGACCGATGGCAGAGGAGATCAAGAGGAGTACCGTGACGCTTTAGCCTTGTGGCAAACCTTACAAAATGCGCTTCCTGACAATAATAGCAACAAGATTCCAACTGCACTCCAAGCCATCTGCCTCAAATCACAGTTGTATGGACGGGCGAAAGATCTGTGCTCGGGTATCACTGATGCACAACTGGTTGGTGAAGACGCTGTTTCTTTAATCGTTGGACAGATTTACAAGAGAGATGCCCTCTCTGTCGTAAGCGAAGCTTACAAGTCATTCAACCTATTGCAAAACACTAGAAGAGGATCATCGGAAAGCATGAAAAACTTTGAGTCCCGCTCCAGTGATCAAGTTGCAAAGTTCAACTCTATCTCCGACACGACAAAGCTGCCGGAGTGTATCACAGCACTAATGTTGCTGTCTAACTCGGCAATTGACGATGCCTAGTGAGTGTCTGTCATGGCTGCCGCGGCCCCTTCGGCCTCTGATCTCAATTCACAGTCCAGTAATGACCAGTATCTTGCTGCTGTCACATATGCATCTGTCTCTTCTGTCATCAAGCAGTGTGACAAAGCTGTTCACTCTAATGCTAGTCACACATCCGGTACACTGGCTGCTGGGTCTGGATACATGAACATAAGCCATAATAGTCATGGAGATTACAGTCGCAATCGCACAAAAATATCGCCTACGATGAAGTACCCCTGTGATACATGTGGTAAGTATGGGAACTGGAAGCGAAACCATAGGGCTGATGGATCCTTAACGCCAGGCTTCAAGTCATTCGATACGCCGCAAGTCCTAACGGAACAATCATCTCGTCAACCCAACTCTGAAAATCAAAATGTTGGTGATACCTCATCTACCGAAAAGAAAAAGGAGACAATATCTTTTAACATGGAGACCCTTGACGAATGTCCTGAGACTTCTGTCTCTACAGGACCTCTAGTTGATAGTGGAGCTCCGTACTCCGCAATCGGAATTGTCGAGCTCAATATGCTCGCGGATCACTTTGGGCTGCACCCGAACCCTAAGCTCGGTCCGCTTCCAAAAGTGCTTCGAGGGTATAACTCATGGCAATATGGGACTGGAGATCATGCCAGCCCTTCTCGCAAGATTCTTGGATCAATCTATTTGACCGCCACCTCTGACACTGGTGTCCCTGTGCGTATTGTACACGTGGTACTTGAAGGGTCATCACAGTGGGTGATAGGGCGCAACGTAACAAGCAAGGCTAACATAGAGAACATTGGTCGTAATGCCATTGTCTTTGTATCAAACGGTGTCGAACACTGCATCTCTACTATCAGCCGTAACTTCTTGAGCTTTATTCAACTTGACAGATTTATTCCTTCTCCCATGGAGACAAACATCAACCAAGGGTCCACTCTATCTTGTATGTCTGCTATATCGCTTACTGAATCCTCATGGTCTGATGTGAAACGAACGATTGACAAGATTCACAAGCACGTATGCGGCCACATGTCCTTTTCTGATTTCAAACTGCTACTTGAGAGAAACCCTCTTTGGAATGACGCGGTCTCTCACTACCTATCCGAATTGGTCAATGAATGCCCTGCTTGTCGGTCCATGGCTACGCCGCAGCCGTCACGCAAAGTCTCAATCAGCTCCCTGTCGAAAGCACTGAATGAAGTTCTATGTATTGACCATCTATTTCTGGAAGGGCTCTGTCTATTTCACTGCATGGAACTACACTCACGCTACTCTTCATGCCATGTTGTCCGTACAAACTCTCTTTCAGAAGCAGTTATTGGTTTTGCGGCCTGTTGGAATTCTCAGTTCTGGCTTCCGGACTCCTTTCTATGTGACAAAGCCTTCGCCGTCGGTGATTTTAAAGAGTATGCAGACTCAGTTAGCATCCCCATTAAGAACGTAACACCGCAGCGACATCACAAGAACCCGATCGAGTCTAAGCATAACATCATTAGATCCGTCTTCCTTCGCCTGAAAGCCGCTTTTCATGCTAATTTTGACCATGTACTTGCTGCTTATCGTGCCATCACTATTTAAAATGACTTGTACGGCAACGAAATTATGTCTGCCTTTGAAATGGCCAAAGGGTTCACTAAACCCGTCAATGCCTGCCCTGCCGACACAGTAATCCTTGCCGATGTCCTCAAGGCACAGGAACAGCTCCAAGCACGTTGCAAACTGGCCCTCATTCTTCGCTCGAAGGCTGTAACCGAAGTTCCTCTCTCAGTCGATGACTCTGTGGATATATACCAAAAAAAGGACACGGAAAAGCGTGGCAGGTGGTCAACGCCTAAACCAATCCTCTCCATCGATATCTCCGCTCGCTCAGTCACAGTCCCCGGCGCCAATGGTCGCTCTATTACTGCTGCTCTCGAAGACGCAAGACCGTCCCTTCCTCAGCACAGCTTCGCGCAGATTGTTCAGCATGGCCTTGACTCCATTGATGAGTCGATTCAAGACATAGCCAGACTTGAATTGCAGCCTGAATCTACTATTAGTACTCAGGCTTTCCACCCCGACAACCCGGATACCGATGTGAACTCCTCGGAAAGTCCCTCTGAAAACCCCAATACTGCTCCTGACAGTGACTTCTCGGCAGACCGCAACAATTCTCCTTCCGTTGGTGACCGTGTTGATGTGCTCTGGGATGAAGACAGTGTTGTGTACCCTGGCACTGTCCACTCCGAATCTGATGACGGTCGCATGACTATTCATTATGATAACGGTGATATTGAAACCGTTGATATGACAACAGTACAGTGGAATCACTCTACTCCGCTCTCTGGCAACAGCGGAAAGGTAACTAATGATCTTCATGTAATCAGTTCTGAACATGAAGTCCTGTCTTCGATGCTAGAACACTTTGGCAACAAGCCCTTTCTAAAATACCGTGCACAAGGATTCGACCAATATCCCCTTGTCAACGCGTATACTGTAGAATAAGAAACGTTTCTGAAGACTGCCCGGCCCGTATATCATCGCTATATTCCCAAAGGTGCGAATGTGATAAATAGTCACACAATTTATAAGGTGAAGAGGAACGATGATGGCACTTTGAGATTGAAAGCACGCATTGCCCTCATGGCAACGAAGATGATCTCAAAGACATCCGGAGCAAAGATTGTACCACCTGTCCCCCGACTGGTCTACGTGTTCTCGAATCTATTGCGTCGCTACTTGGATGGCAGCTCTACAAAGCTGATGTAACTGCAGCCTTCATTCAGACTGGTGCAGCTGATCGCGATTATATGTTCGGCCACCAACCGAAAGTCGTATGCGCTCATCTCATATGTGGCTGCTTCTTACCGCCGCGTATGGTCTGGTTAATTCAAACGCCAAGTGGCAATCTCAATCAGATGCCATCATGATTGAACTTGGACTACTGCAGTCGAAATACAGTCCACAGCTCTTTTACAAGAAACGCAATGGTAAACTGGTGCTCCTAGGAGCGAAGATCGTTGACGACCTCAAGGTTGCAGGGCATGGCAATAACGCCAACGTGTTTCTCAAATCTTTCGACCAGAAGTTTAAGTTTGGCACTGTCAGTCATGGTCCTGGCAAAATGCGGTTTTTCGGTATCAATACCATTCAGCATGAAGACTCCACAATCGAGACTAATGCAGAGGATAAGATTGAAGCTGTCACCTAGTATCCTCTCTTACGCCAACGTCGGAAAGAAAGCGACTCTCCACTTAATGCAATAGAGAAATCTTCCTTTGCATCAACGAACAGCTCCATTGGTTGGATTGGTACGGCAGCCTCCCCTCTGTGTTCTTTTACTCAAGCTATCTACAGCAAAAGGCCCCGAACACGCAGGTGCACCACATTGTTGAGCAAAATGCTATTGTACGCCAGCTAAAGAAATTTGGTACAACAATATCATATCCCAGGCCTGAAGACAGCATGGACTATGAGTTAAGTGTCCTGGTATTTACTGATGCATCACGTGTTGATGACGTTGGGCAACTCGGACTATCTGCGGACTACTTGTTGGACCTATGAGAAAAGACTCTATTTATCATGAGAAAAGACTCTATTTATCATGTCGTATTATGGATGTCTCACAAAGCCAGACGACCCGTCAAGAGTATACCCTCTGCTGAGATCTTTGCAGCCTCTGAAGGTATAGAAGACGGCAAAATGATATGCAATGCATACAACGAGCTTCTCAATGTCGACATCAAGATTCGCCTCTGTGTAGACTCAAAAGATTTATTTAAATCTCTCTCTACACAGAAAAATTCAATTGACAAATCTATCCGCCGTGATGTAAGCTCTATCCGGTATGAGTTTCAAACTGGTGCCGTTGATAAGATTTCATGGATTCCAGGCACCACTAACTTGGCTGATCCTCTTACGAAGAAGGATAGCCCACTGGCTGAAGCCCTACAGCTGAAATTGTTTACAGGAAGGCTATCGATCGACTTTGACTCTGTGGCTCAAACCAAGTCGTGCGAAAGAAACCCTGGCTAAAAGAAGAGCGATATGAACGGACGTAATCTATTTGAACCAATTTACTGCGACGACGTCCTCTTACATATTTGTATTCTGTAATCACTTACATGGACACCCTTAGTGTATCTGAGTTCTGTCTATAAGTAGCCAGACCTTAACATGTAAACTGACTCTGATATCGGCATGATCGCCGACTGTGCACTTCTGACTGTACCTACCTGACTATCGGACGATCGCATCTATCCGACACCCACAATACTTAATGGTATCAAGTCCGGGATGGATGCGGTCATCCATGACACACGCACCCTGCTTCGCCGTTTCTCTAATGCTTCGCATGTTTCCACGGTCCTCATTGACGCCCACAACGCTTTCAACCGCGTTGATCGCCAGTCATTGCTGCGTCACCTTCCAGCACTCGCTCCTTCTCTGGCCCACTTCGTAAATATGATGTACGGTCGCACTCAGCCACCGTTGCTTATACCGAATCGCCAAAACACAGTCATCATGAGAGCTCAGGGCACCAGCAGGGCGACCCGGCCAGTATGTTGCTGTTCTCCCTCACGATCCATCCAATTATCCGGAGAATCGCCGGGGACAGCAACATTGTGCTGAGTCAATGGTACGCGGACGACCGGACCCGCATAGGGACACTCCAGGTTCTGCGCCGAGCTCTCCGCTTCCTTCAGGTAGATGGTCCGGCTGTTGGCCTCCACGTCAACGCGAGGAAGACGCGCATTTTCTGGCCAAACACGCTCCTGCCGGACCGCACGGACTTTCTCTGCGAATTTCCTCTGTCCGAATGCTCTTACGACGGCTTCGAGCTCCTGGGAGCGCTGATCGGCAACTGGGCCTTCACCGACTCATTCCTTCGGGGCGAGGTCGATGGGTGACGCCGCCCCATCAAACTGCTTGCCCACGTCCGTGACCTCCAACGCCCAATTTCACATGCATAGGCTCTGGGTGTCGGCACGCCTCGTCACCCACGCTTTTCGGCTCGCCGACCCACAACACGCCGCCCCCGCTGCACACGCCTTCGACGCACTGCAGAGGCCGTGTTGCAGGGAGCTCCGCGGGATCGCCGTGTCGGATACCGCATGGGTGTTGGAATGTTGATCCCATTGGCGGGAAATTGGATCCCGCAAGATCTGTAATCATCAACGCATGAAACGTAGTCGCAGCCCGCGTCCGTCAACCAGTCCTTATCACGCTGCAAGCGCGGCTCCACCGGCGACGAGAATTACCCTTTTTCCCCCTTATCGCGCGTCATTTTCTAGCTCAGACTATCAGTAAAGCTGTCCATCCACTACATCGACCGAGCGAACCGTCAGTTTACAACTGTATATCGGCTCTTGCGAGTGCTGCTATTTCAACAATGGGACCAAGCCACGCTACCCCTCCACCTGGGAGGTCAGGGATTTACCCTCATCTCCACGTTCCTACACAGGGCGGTTGTCGCTAGCATCATCGACGCGGCTCCGGCTCGCGAGAGATCGGCAACGTACCCCACGTAACATTCCGCCGCCCTCTTCGGTCATCGATACCGGGGCGACAGGGCGTTTCTGGTCCGTCAAGCCTTGCCACGACTCCGGGAGTTCGTGCTATGTTTCCCCGGACGTACGTACTCCGTCGAACCTGGCCCCTTTGACCCAGGGCTGCTTGCTGCCAAACCATCCAACCTCCAAACCTACCGAAATGGTGTGCAGCAGGAGGTACAGGCAAGGGTCCACTGGCGCGACGGCTCGTGGGCGACGCACCCCAACCCGGCTGACCACGGCACCGACGACGTTCGGCACAGGATTCGTGGCCTGGCATTTCGGAACAGCCCCGCCGCCGCTTTTCTCAACGCCCATCCCATAAGCGTTATGACGGTGTCCTCGACCCACTGGCAGCCATACTCCGGTCTGCCGGCTTCGGTCGCCCGCACCGCCACAACTCGCCACGCAACGTCTTCGCCTACCACGTTGCTCGCGCAGCGGGCCTGGGCTGCCAATACGAGGTCCGGCTTCTTGCCCTGGAACGAATATCCCCCCTGCGGACATCTCGTTCAACCCCCGCCCCGGCCCAGTGGCCATCAGGTCCGCCCCACAGCCTGTGACCTTAACCTTCTCTCTCCTTTCAAACAAGGCGTACGCACAAGGTCCACACAAATGGCCGCCGACATCGCCCACCAAGTCAAAGTTGGAAAAGGTTTGGGTGTTTTGCTCTTGGAAGATATATCCGGTCTATCCCATGGTTTTCCAGACAACCGCAATCAACTCAAAAAGGGTATACCGACACAATAATGGGGAAGAAACTAGTCAAAGTCAAGGACTTGGAGCGCAAACTGGTACGAAGCATCCGGCCCCCTTCGCACAACACCATCCAGGAACCAAACTTCAAGTTTCAACTCTTGGCTTTCGATTCCTTGGGTTCTCTATCCCCCGCCTCTGTTGTGTTCCTCGAAGAATACATCCCGCGCATCGCAGAGAAGTTTATCGCAACCACAAGAGTAATCTGCAGGCGTCTTTATCAGCGCATAAGTTGCACACTGTGGTCTTCTATTGCAATGTAGCTCCTATCCCGTGCCCCTTTACACGCGACTTAGGTAGAACATCCGGTTAGTTCTTAGCCGTATAGCCATGTAATGCTTGTTTTCCGTTTACTCTGCTTCTCTCCTTTTTCGGCCATGCGGAACCTACATTCCCTTCCCCCGGACTCCGGCAGCCCTCTCGTCCTCTTATAGGGGCGGTCGTTCCGGGGTTTCTACTCGTGTACAGTGCAAGTACAGTGTACAGTAGTACTGTATACTGTACGAGCACACCGGGCCAATCAACTAGCGACTCTCAAGTGGTCAACACGCGTTGACCTGCAAATAAGAAGACGGAATGAATCGTCGTCATCACATCCTCCGCAACGTTCTCGCCCGCTACTGCAAGGAAGTTGGGATCGTCGCCCTCGTCGAACATCCGCTCCTCTACCAGGTTCCCAACTCATATGGGCATTCGGAGTCCCCCACGAATGGATATTTACATACCCGCTGCATACCGGCTTCACAGTACCGATATCGCCGTCGACGTTACTGTTGCCCACCCCTCCGCACGCCGCCACATTTCGCCAAGTACGGTTACCGCAGGGGCTGCCGCAACACTCGCAGAGCGCGAGAAACATCGTCATTACGGCACTTACTGCAACGAAAACGATATTCTCATCTACCCCGTCAGAATTGATATCTAAGGCGCCTTGGGCGACGACGGCAAGGGTTTTTTCCGCCGCCTTGCCTCCTGATATAATGTAACTTCTAGATATTATTTGGTATGCTGCGCTGGATGAGCTGGCATGCTGCGCTGGCTGCGCTCTCACTGTAATTACAATTTTATTTTCAATTATTTTTAGAGTGATGCTTTGCACCGTACTGTAGCGGTGCAGATACGTATGGCACATAGGTACTGTATAAGAGCTACAAATTTTGAGGGTTGAAAACTCTATATAAGGGACTGTTTGCATGAAATGGTAAGAGTACTTGTGAGCCAGCATACCCGAGCAGGGTGCTCAACGAATTAAGTGGTACACAAAGCATAAATCAAGTTGGCAGACAACTTCAAGTCAAGTCCCGAGTAGATGGAAGTTGAGAGTCAACTTCAGACCCAAGAAAAAATTTTCCTACGCTGGTCACAGAGCATCAGTGGTAGACCCTGCCCCTTCCAAACTTGCTTGTAGCCCTCTCAACTCTCTTCCTTATCCACTCCTTTTTGTTCGTTCAACTATACCACGGTAGCACTGTTGTCGCTTGCAACACCTCCTTCTTGGGGTAGTTGGTTCTGAATATCTCTTCCCCCGCGATTTACCCCTATCACCTCCTTCGCTGCTTCCCGTCGCGGTTCCTCCCCTCAACAGGAGCTCCGTGACTTCGTTACCTGTTTTTCATTTAGTCTCCAAATAAGACAGGCGCCGCAGGTTTCTACCGGTCGCCCGCATCCGTAGTTACTTTATGAATACCCTGCGCACGCTTCTGTGCGAAAGTGTAAATCCCATAAAGATTTAACACCACCACTCATTGCGGGCCACGGGTGCCACAAGATAATAACGGACTCCAGCTCAGCAGACTCCAGCCCCCCCCTCATAAAGGGGGCCCTCTCATCACCACTCTCCCCGCCAGCTCACTCCCACACCACGACTTCTCTCCCGTCTAAACCCGTCCAATTTCAACTTCTCAACACACTCAACCTTTCAACTTCCGTCGTGCGAACGATTGAAGTGCTGAAAACAGCTGGTATACGTCCGGAGGTCCCAAATCCTCCACTCTTCGTCAACCTGTTCTCCTATCTTAACCTCTCAACAGCCAAAAACCCATTTTAAACTCAATGTGTTCTCCACTCTCCCTCACCCTCACCGTGGTACATACATCTCCACGTAATCATTGGTTGTTGCTGTATCCCCTCGTCTCGGAATGCCTCCCTTTCCCTGCAACAAAAGCTGTACCATCTGCTCAAGGCGCTCTAATGAGTTAGCACCGCTTCTCGTTCTCGATGGTATGGACGCTTTTACTTGCAACTATGAAGACGGTCAGATCCGCCGTCACAATGTCCTCTGCAATGCTCTGCACCGCTTTTGCAAGGATGTGGGCATTTCAGCTCTATCCAAACACCCCCTTACATATAGCTCCACCTCTGCTCCTTCGCCTTCGGAGCTTCGTGTTGACGTTTACATTCCAAGAGCTTACGGCCTCGACCACAGCAATCGAGCCTTGGATGTTACTGTCGCCCATTCTCTCGTCCAGTCTCGAGTCCAACGGGGCACCCCATACAGAGTCGCCGCAGCGGCCTTCGTCGAACGGTCCAAACATTCACACTACGCTGAAGTTTGCCGTTCCTCCGATATCCGGCTTAAACCAGTCGGCATCAATATCTCTGGTGCCCTCGGTCCCGAAGACGTACAGTTCTCCCGCCGCCTTGCCGCTCAGGTCGCTAGGCTCCGTAATTCCACTCCCCGTCAAGAGTTTCAAGATTTTGTTTCCCGTTTCACCTTTTCCTGCACGGCATGCAAGCCCGTCAGATCACTCGTGTCTCTTGGCCTCAATCATTTCGATGACCATTTCGTCACACGAAAATATAATGGAGACGGTACTACGTCATACACTCACAGAAATACCTCAAATATCCCTGAAATGAATTGCTTAAATATTCCATTTTCCATTTCCTCACCACTTGCAATTCTTGAGAATAGAGGTAACGATGCCCTTTTTACCTCTTCCCTCAGCGTGCTAGAAAAATTTTAAAATTCATCGAAGCACGTTGGATACTTCGAAAGGAAATCGTAGTTATAACCTGTTGGGCAACTTCGTTGTCCACATAATTCAGTATTTTGATGCGCGAATCACATTTAGCAAAGAAAATCCAGATGAATCACCGTTTCAGGTAATACCATCCAAATACAGCTTAAACAGACCTTGGCTTCTCTCCGTACAAAAAATTCAGTCTCACCCATTGCCACTTGTATTTCTAGTTGACCGATTCTTGGCTTCCTGGGTAATAGTAGCCCATAACCACAACTAACTGAGATTCCTGTTCATGTTTGAGGCACGCAAAGCGGACGCAAATCGCGAAATTCAGTACTGTATAAATACGAATTACTCAAAGGATAACTAAATAGGCATCCTTGCATATGGAACCTAATTGTCTCGATGCGAACGCAGTTGCTTACTAAGCTATCAAATAAATGAATTAAGAAGTCACACACAAACCCAAATCCAGCCAGTATCTAGTCTGACATCTCAGTGGGCTTCTTCTTCACAACATACCAAACAGAGGCCCTAGGAGGGGGGTGGGTTCTGTATTTTCACTTCTTACAGTCAAGAAGAGATCTTATTCAAGATTTTTCTCTTAAGTCCTTGATGTATTTTTCATATCCTTATAGACTGTTACTGGTTCCCCACGACAGGTATCACCGAGAGCGTTTGAAGAATCGCGGAAGGAATGAAATTTTTCGCACGACGAGGAGAGTTCGAAGCTTCGTTCCAATGGTAATTGTTAGGATTTCTCGGGCAGCCAGTTTAATGTACTGTGAATGATATTTGACTCAGGGATGCTTGCCTAAGCAAAGAACTTCATGAGCAGTTCGTAGGGAATATCAGAAGAGCGAGGACAGAGGTAAGAATAAATATCTTATTTCGTGAATGCGGGGAACTTGGGAAAAAATATTGCTCGAACTAAATGCTGTAGATAGTAACACATCTGGTGATACAGCAAGCGACAATGAGAATGGTGGGATGGGATTTGCAATGATTTTGGGAGCTGTTTTACGAAAAGTAATTGATTAGAGTATTAAAGATTGTTATCCAATGTAGCTCGAGGTAAGAGGGTATAAGAAAGCTCTTATAGATATTTAGCGGGAGAGATGCAGTAGATTATTATTTGATTTCGGAAGAGGAGTTTTGATGCGAGCAATGTGTTGATGGAGAAATGGTTCTTTCGCATACCTTCTTGACTATTTCATCCGCCAAACCACCTTTTGGATCCTCTATTTCAAAATAAAATTCTTCAAAGTCCTTTTCCTTTATGATACCAAATTCAATGTACCACTCCAATTTCCATTTATGTTTGAGGATTTTGGCCCTTTTTCAAAAATGGAACCTTTCGACTTGAGATCCTCTTCTTCCTCTAAATTCAGTTCCAATATTATATCAAACAAATTTTTATACTGCCTCCGAATTCATGCAAATTCAAGGCTGCAGTATACTCTCGATTTTTTTCACCAAGATTGTGAAAATTACCAAAAACATGCCCCTATTTAAATTGTTATAAAACCGTCGTTGAAGCATTATCCCTAACAATAACGACCACATCAGCTCACCCACACACCTTTTCAGTTTCCATCAACATGACACACCTCCGCCCGTCATTTAAAATCAAAAAATCAAATAGGGCTCCGCGTCCCATCAACGGCATAGATTTGACGTCTAATGGGCCAATGAACTACGATGAGTAAATCAGGAGGATGGAGCGGGAGCGTGTTCGGGAGTGGGTTCGTTGGCATTTCTTAGATGAGGTGAGGGAGTCGGAGGAGTCAGAGGAGACTGAGGTGGATGTCGAGGGATCTGAGGATGATGAGGTCTTTGTATCCCCGTGGGAGCCGATGTTGTTCAACCGTGGGTGAGATGCTGAGGGGATGGAGGGGAGAATGAGCGCATAATAGTAATACAGTACTCCTCGGATGGAGTTGGAGCGGAGGCTAAGGGTCGAGGAAGGTTTGGAGAATCTTGATATGATTGATGACACCATCTATCATTCTGAGCCATTCGAGCGAATATGTAAGGGCTTTATTGAACTTATTCATATTTTGCAGGAAATTTTTGGTTCTGACTGTGAAGTTAATGATTCTGAGAAGTACAGATAGATATTTATTGTGAAAGTATCCTATGATTAGTCTTTATCAGCCACATAATTTGTTTTAATGCATTCTATAGTAACTATAGTATGTTTGTTTTAGACTTTAGGGTTAGCTAAAAGGTCTATATAAGCTCAGGAAAGTCCTTCCTCTTGGAGAGTTAAAGCAAGTGGGGAGACAAATTCACGTCAAGTCCAAGCAGTTAGGAAGTTGAGAGTCAGCTTCAGACCCAAGAAACGTTTTTTATTACGCTGGTCACGGAGCATAAGTGGTAGAACCTGCCCCTTCTATACTCACTTGTATTCCTCTGAACTACAGCCCCTATCCAACTCTTCCTGTTCGCTCAACTATACCACGGTAGCACTTTTGCCGCTAGCAACACTTCCTTCCTGGGGTAATTGGTTCTGAGGATCTCTTGCCACGGTGATTTATCCCTATCATGATGCTATATTGCGGTCTAATATATTATACAAGAAAAAAGGTCACGGTAAAGGAGAATGGAAATTCACAAGAATTCATATTCGGGGAGCACAATTCTCTTTCATAAACTTTCCAAGGTTTAAAGTTATTCGCACCGCAGTCGAGATTTTTGCTCTTACTTTACGTGGTGTATGCATTTTTAGTCTATTTTGGTTCTTTGGAAAATTTTAGGATAAAGCGGATAAGTATTACAACAGTGAAACACCTAAATCATTCGCTTTCTTCCTTTGCATGACTTCTTTTTGAAGCCGTATGCTAAAAGTTCTAATGTTTAATGATTAACCAAATGTCCACCCACGTCGATGGAATCCTCAGGGCATGCGCCACTGTCGCCGCCACCAAGACGCCTGCCATCAACTTATCCTCCATGCAACTTTCTTCTACAAACTTGTCCTAGTCCCCAGCCCACCGGTTTCTCACAGTACACTCAGCTTCATTTTTCTCCCTGTTATCTTCAAACAGGAGCGTGACATAAGTCCTCTGTTGCACCTTTCACAGCGTGGAAGAGATTTGGACATGATCTTTTCAATTCTGGGTCACGAAAATGTACCTCCTGTAGTCGAATGATTTTACTGTCCTACTTGTCATTTTTGCAAGTACCATCTCTTACCTGTAGCGAAAACCAGAATTGAAGTGCTTAATTTATCATCTGCATTCACAAGCCATCATTCTGTTCCCTCCCCAGTCACAATCCTGTGAACTTCCTCCACTCCAAACTATACCTACACTAATTAATTGTCATTAACGTTCAACAACAATACCATTCGCATAAATTGCTTACAATAAACACCCCGGAACGGCTTCAGACACAATTTTTCCCGCCTAAAAACAAGCTTGTCAACAGTTTTGAGACGAACTGGAAGCCTCTGATTGCATTCCAATGTAACCAGAGGCCCCCAGCCCGCCTCGTGCAATAATACTTCATCCTCACCTCTAATTCGAGAGGAAATTGTCAACGAATGCTGTCATAGATCTCAGAAAAGTTCTATAAGGGCAGTAAAAGAAAATGATGAGAGTATGAAATGATACACCTAAGGAGATCTGTTCCGGGACTAAAGCAGTTTCAGGCACAAGACACCACTTTTGAAAAACCTTCAACAATGTTATTCTGTTCTTCTTCTACCCCTTATGTATCCCAGCCCACGCCCGAATTTACAAATAAAAAATGGTCGTTTAATACATTACCTTCCCCTCTTACCCTCGCTTCACCACCCGAAATCCCCTTTTCAAGCTCCTACCGACGAAGAATGTAATAGAAATCCTCAAATACTCCGTAAAAGCCCATCGGCCCTAGATTAATCGTTCCTTTCAACAGCGAACTTCCGTCACACTCTCGTCAACGGAAAGCAATTCAGCGTATAGACATCGATCACGGATCCCAGAGAAAAGCGTCACCCCCTCTTTGAGATTCCTATGGACGGAAAATGTGGGTTCAGTGCAGTAGCAAGAGGGCTAAGAATTTGGCGCACTGACTGGAAAGAAGACAAATGGCCGGGAGGGGCGCCGGCGAGGGATGCAACCTGTGCGTGAGGAGGCTTTGTTTTATGCAGAGAAAGTGGCGGACAGATACATGTGGGAGCAGGAGGGTTGCTGAGATGACGAGGCGTGGACGGTAGGAGTCAGGAATATGGAACAGTTTGTGCGAGTGGTGGGGTGGGAGGCTATGTATGGGCTTGGTTGGGGAGCCTGTGGGGAGAATTAGGGTTTTTATCCGTATGTCGGACGTTTGGGGTGAAGGTGGAGGTGTTCACGTATTGCGCTGAAACAGGGGGTGGTGAGGTATCAGGATTATGATATTAGGGGGAACTGTATCAGTTTTATTTACAGGGTTGGCATGAAAGAGGAAATTTGATCTGCTGTTTCCAGAGGTGAGTGTTATAAGAGAGGGTTGGGACGTGGACGAAGTAGGTTAGGGGGAAATTGGTTGGTGGATGTAAGATGATGTATAATTTGATGCGACGGACAGGGATCCGGTGGGGATTGTGAATGGGGAGGAGAGAAAAATGGTTCTCATTTAGGACAAGCTTTGTAAATGACAAAAAAGAAGAGGAAGCGAAAATACATTGTTCCTTAGATCAATTATTACCACAATCGATCATATCTTTCAAATATTAAAACAATCTGATAGGGCTAAATCATCGGGAGAAGAGATGGTCAGAATCAATTACCCCAAGAAGGAGGTGTTGCAAGCGACAAAAGTGCTACCGTGGTATAGTTGACCGAACAGAAAGAGGTGGGTAAGGACGACAGTTAAGAGGGCTACAAACGAGTATATAAGGGGCAGGTTCTACTATTTCTGCTCTTTAATCAGCGTAAGATAAACTGTTTTTGGATCTGAAGCTGACTATCAACTTCCTAACTACTTGGGACTTGACTGGAAGTTGTCTTCCAACTTGCTTGACCCGCGCAAAAGTAAGCAGTTTACTCAGCCTATATAGACTTTTTGGCTAATCATAAAGTCTCAGAAAAACATACTAAGTACCATAAAATGTATTAAAGGGAATCTTGTGAACGAGCGAGACTACTAGAATATATTTCTTCAAGGTAAATAGGTGGGTGCCATACACATACCCGCTACCTATCGACCAGGGTTGTGAATTGATGCGACGATTATATCAATTTTTCAGAGTCACTCTTGGTATTACCCAGAACCTTGGCGTGTACTGACATCTTCTAATGCCAGCGTGTCATAAGATTTAAAACAATCAACCCATGCATTTGCCGCACTCATCCAAATTAAAAATATCTCTCAACTTCGGATGCTGTTAAAATATCTTGCAAATTCAGATACTGCACCTGAAATAAGTCCTCTTCTTTTAGATTTGTTACAGAGGGGTAGTCAGGACTTTGCATGGTGCAATTGCATTTGTCTTTGGTAAAGTAAAGAACGTCGTCTTCAATATTTTTTCAACGGGCGCAAGTTTAGTGCGTATCACATGGCACGTTAAGAAATGTTTCATTAAAGTCTCTCTCTCTTGTTCCGCGGTCTGGTGAAGAAAAGCTGCTCTTTGCATAGTACATGATGGAAACACGTCGAGGGGGAGGTAACCTAACTTACATACCCTGAAGCAGCTAGGCAATTCTGGAGGGGTCCGCGCGTCTTGGGATTGCATAAAATTTATTCGTGTAATCAATTACTGGTCATTTCAAACTTGAGCTAAGGGGCGAACGGCGCAGTCCGGCGTGTTTACCAACATTGCAGTGAATAGCAAGAATGCATAGTGCGTTGCACAGGAAAG
This sequence comes from Kappaphycus alvarezii, assembly GCA_002205965.3. Classification (NCBI taxonomy): domain Eukaryota; phylum Rhodophyta; class Florideophyceae; order Gigartinales; family Solieriaceae; genus Kappaphycus; species Kappaphycus alvarezii. Next base: position 582,725 of record NADL03000699.1, on the reverse strand, counting down.
AAAACATCGAACAAGTGTATGGCGAAATTTGCCCTGCTAACCGTTGATTGCCCCTTCTGAACGTAAGGAACCACAACTGCCCCTCAAATGCTGAAGAGGAAGCTGCGTCAGGTCAGCTGAATTGGACTATATCCCTGCCAGGCTCCATGCGTAATAAATTAGCCCGGTTGGAATTTGGAATTCGGGTCTTGAAGCTTATTTGCAAGACTGACGGTTGCACTACTGCGGCAAATCCGTCGCGTTGATTCTCAGTTTTCTGGGCTGAGGATTACTTCCCTCACAACTGATTTCTTGTCTGCCCCGTTGCAGTAAACTGTGTTACTGTAGCTCCTAGGAGTGACACTTGCGGGGCAAAGTGAATTCAAACCGCAATACACTGCTGGTCCTTTATTTGAAAGCCCCACAACGACAATTCTGTTCCCGATTGCACTGCTAGAGCATTCCCCGTCCAGTATAAAGACAGAACATTCGATTCTTTCGCAAGTAATGGCTAATAGTAAGAGCATCTTGTCAAAAGCCTCAGACTTTCCTCATCTCAATTCAACTCACTCTTTCGTTCCGCCATGATTGCCAAGATCGCTACGGTTCTCGCTCTGGTTGGCGCTGCTGTTGCCGCTCCCGTCTCCCGTGCTTCTATCCAAGGTATCATAAGCTCTGGGGCCGGTTTCCAGAGTGACGGCACTACTACCGCTGGTGCTTCTGCTGATGCAGAGTCCGGTGTTGCCGCAGGCTCCCTCGAAGGTATCGGCTCCGTACTAGGCGTTGCCGGTCCAGGCCAGGCCGCCGCCGCTGCTCTCGCCTCTCCGTCCCTGTAGATGATTTAGCGGCGGGCCGAAAGCGTGAACACTCACTTGTCGTGGAATGCAGTCTCCAGTTTCGATACGGTATTTTGACTCTGCGATCATGTCCAAATCTCTTCCACGCTGTGAAAGGTGCAACAGAGGACTTATGCACGCCTCTGTTTGAAGATAACAGGGAGAAACATGAAGCTGAGTGTACTGTGAGAAACCGATGGGCTGGGGACTAGGACAAGTTTGTAGAAGAAAGTTGCATAGAGGATAAGTTGATGGCAGGCGTCTTGGTGGCGGCGACAGTGGCGCATGCCCTGAGGATTCTATAGACGTGGATAGACATGTGGTTGCGAGAGGGATGAATAAACTGAACAAATCTCCTGTTTACAGGATTGAATGTGAACTAGACGGAGACAATAGTTAACGGGGGCCATGTGAAGGAATCGCTATTTGCAAGTGTGGTTGACCTGGTTTTCCTTGTCCGCCTAGCTGAATGAACTCTGTAGACATGTTATTCTGGTGGTGGTCAATCTTTACCGGGGCGGATCAATGCATGCCAGATAGAGAGGGGGGAGTACAGAAAGACTACTCAGAAAAGCGTCGGGTGAGAATCGTACGGGCTTTCATCCCATGCAAGCAGAGGGCAAACCGCGTGACAAAGCCTCGGAGCTCCGTTTGGGGATGGATCCACGACAGGCTGCAGCGAAGGTGGCAAGCCGTCGAAAGCAAGCTGAGTCCTCAGCACCAAGCGCACCGAAAATGTCAATACCGACAGGAAGAAGGGAGATGACATTCTCGCGGCAAACGGTGCCGTAGTGGGAATGTTTCACGCCCTCGGCAACGAGGCGGTGGCATCGCCGGTCATGGCATAGCGGGGAACGTGAGAACTGACATTAGGGTGGGCCACAGTGATGTCCAAAGCTAGATGGCGGGGTCGAGCCCGTAAGCGCCGGAGATGTAGAGATTGATGGCAAGTGGTGACGAAGAGGCAGATGGAGCCAGATGACTAGGAATAGGAAGGAATCCGGTATTCAATAAGGCCAGAAATTCCGACTTCCTTACAATAGGTAGAAATGATGGGGTAGTTTTCTTCGTCGTCTGGCACTTCTAGCGTAGGGAATCTAAACAGAGTTCGGAGAGAAGGAAAGGAGAAAACAGAAACGAGTCTTCGCCTCCGTGACCCTGTTACTACAATGACGGGTCAGGGCAGGCTTTCAATGGCGAGACATGGAACTGCATAGGACATGATGCAAAGGCACGCTGCAGCAGCAGTCATCTCCAATGCGGCCTGCTTGATATCCTGGCCTGAAGTTAGTTTTTTAAGAAGCGTAGTGCCTTCCCCATTACTGTGTCGGCATACCTTTTTGAGTCGATTGTGGTTGCCTGGGAAACTATGGGGCATATCGGATATATTTTCCAAGAGAAAACACCCAAACCTCTCCCCTTATGACGGCGGGTCTTTCCATCGTCGTATTTATCCGTGAGCGCATGCCTGCCGGATCTATCAAGAAGTGGGGCAACCTCACAAGACCGACGCGGATCCGAAAAAAGATTACGCCCTTGGCGCAAGGAAGCAGCAAGAGTCCAGGGTTAGGAAGCCAAATGCCACGGTGAGGATTGGACAAAAAGGAGGCGAGCTGGGTTATGGGCAGATGACGGACGGAATATGCGATCAAACTTCAAACTGTGCAGTTCAGAAGAGATTAAAGACTGGAGCCGTTCTCCAGCAGAATGTCATGATCTCAACACTAAGGGATCTACAATTTAAGATTTGTAAACTACATTGACAGCCGACAGTACACGGACTATTCATGCACTCTACCCTTTTAGGCAGCTATCAATTCAAGTACACAATACAGGGTTGCATTCACCTGCACCCTAAGTACAGTAATTAGAGCGGTCCTCTTAAGCAACAGTCCAGATTCGGACTCACCACTCGATAGTATAAAAACATCGACACCACACGTCCCAGCAAAATCCGGTTAGACCGCTAGGTCTCTCTACCATCTATCCATATCTCTACCTGTGGTTAAGACTGCATAACAAAGAACTTCATGGCCTCAAAGTAACAGGTAAAAGTTATGGCTGGAATCTACCTGTAGAAGTAAAAGAAACCGATAGGGCAGGACCACGGCCAGATTCAAATGCACTCAAAATGTGCGAGGACCTAATTTGGATACTTTATATTTGAATTTGCACGATTTCATGATTACGTCAGTGTGACATATTTGTAATACAGAAAATGGTCCTTCCCTCGTGTAATACAGGAAATGGTCCTCCCAAAGGGACCAGCAACTTACAAAGATCCCGCCCCTGACTCCGCTTACCGTCCTTTCCAAATTTGTCTACCATCCTCCCTAGATATTTTAATACTGTATCCTCTCCTCCAAATCAGCGTTTCACGTCTTTTTTATCTACCTTCTTCATCAAATTCACTCCTTATGTGGAAATTTCACGCAAATGCGTTACTGCAATTTCGATTTTAAATTTTTACTTCCGACTCCAGTCCGCCATTAAGGTGTACTTAAGCCCATTTTACCCATTTTTTTGAGATCCACCAACCCCTACACACACTAAACCCCCCTCACATCCCCCATTTCCCATCCACAATCGCCCCACTCCATTTACAACCAAAATGTACAACCTTCGCCCCTCCCCCTCCATCACCAAAAATCGCCACTCCCGCCCCCTACACTCCATTCCCCTACTCCCTTTCGTATCTAATGACCGTGATGACTACCTACGCCGACAAACAAAAAAGGTGATCGAATTCGTGCGTCGCTTTTTGGTCGAGGAGGCGGAGGAGGTACCTGAGTGGCAGGAGTGGGAAGTCGAGAAGGGAGCTGTGGAGACCTTCGAGGAGTAAGCAGCTCCGGAATTGGTCTACGAGGTTATCGAAGAGGAGGAGGACGAGGAGGACGAGGAGGAGGATGAGGACGAGGGTGAGGACGAGGACGAGGAGGATGAGGGAAAGGGAGCATGGGAAGTGTTGGAATGGTGGGGCCGGGAATGGAAAGTATGGAACAAGTTTTGCCGACGCAGGAACCGGATGGGATATCTTTAGCAGTTTAGATATCTCCCAGGAGGAAATAGAGAGCTATGAGCCGTTCGCAGATATTTGTGGGGACTGTTTGGGCAGCATGGAAATTTTGGAGGAGTTGTTTGGATCTGATGTAGAGAATGGGAAATAAGAGGACCATATCGATTGTTCGTTTCTCAGTATGATTTGTTCAGAATATGTCATCCACACAATGTGTTTTTATGAATTTCCTGGTATCTTCTGTAGTATTGTTTGGACTTTAGTGGTAGCCAAAACTCTATATAATCTGAGTAAACTGCTTCCTCATGGAAAGGTCAGGCAAGTTGGTAGACAACTTCAAGTCAAGTCCCGAGTAGTAGGAAGTTTAGAGTCAACTTTAGACCCAAGAAACATTTTTCCTACGCTGGTCACAAAGCATCAGTGATAGACCCTGCCCCTTCTATACTTGCTTGTAGCCCTCTCAACTGTCTTTCTTACCCACTCCTTTTTGTTCGTTCAACTATACCGCGGTAGCAATTTGGTCGCCTGCAACACCTCCTTCTTGGAGTAATTGGTTCTGAGTATCTCTTCTCCCGACGATTTACCCCTATCATTATTCATGGCACTACTTTTTTGTTTTGTGATGAGATGCAATTAATTGAGGACAGTAGATTCTAGGATTCTTGAAGGTATCAAGCTTAATTTTTAGACACTACCGTATTCAATTCACAGCTCAATTCTAACTCGGTGGCTTGGAGCAGTGATAGGGACACCTAAATATTGTCCAAACAATTTACTTGAACGCGATTTAATGTATTAAGTATGTTATTTGAGACTTCAGTAGTAGCCAAGAAGCCTGTAGAGGCGGAATAAAAACTTTCTGTACGAGCTGAGGAAGAAAGTTGAGAGTCAACTTCAAACCGGAAACTATAGATCAGATCTCTAGCCCCTAAGCGATGTGACAGAGCGTTGCTCTTTAGAGAAGGTCACTGGAGCGGTAAAATTCCTTTCAATACAACCCCTCGCCTTTGCCTAATTGTCGAAAGGTCAATCAGCCTTCTTTCACGATCAACCCTCGCCCTTGCCCGTTAACGTCTACTAAAGCACTTTAGTCGCCCCTAACATCTCTTGTATTGAGTAGTGGGTAGTTCGCAAAAGAACATAGACTTGTAGGCAATGGCACCGAAAAACTGGAAGTGATACGCCAGATGAGCGTCCTCGAATTCATGCAGCTAGGAAAGATGCGATCGACGGCGGCATGGAGGGTAGCGAATGATTCAGCGAAAAGCTGAACAGAGACGAAAAGAGAGACAAGAACCGTAGGTCCAAAGGGGGAAAAAAGGGAACAGCAGTGAAAAGGTACTCGTAGTGGATGTGAGTCAGTAGGCAACGGTTTTAGACATGTTCAACGCAAAGCCGAGAGCAGAATCGTGATCCTGCACGAAAATTAATGCGTCAGGGTCTTGGTTCCGGTAAAACAATCGCATTACCGTTGTCGGGTATTATTCGGTGGGAGGCATGCGACAGTGCTCTTGAAACTTAAAACAAGTGATACAGGTTGTTATTATAAAATGGTCCTTTCTGTAGAAAAGCGGTCCTCTCCACAAACTTCTGTCTTCATCCCTGACATCTCTTTTTTTCAAAACAACTCTTCTCAACAATTTTTTTTACGAACAAAATCATGAAAAAATTTTCCTCCATGAATCCAAATTCACTGTACAAATCCATTTCCATTTTATCTCTGAGGATTTTGGTCCTCGTTTTTCAAAAAAAATCTTTCGACCTGTGATCCGCTTTGTCCTCCGAATTCAGTCCCTATATTTTATCAAGCATGTTTTTAGTTATTGCTCTGATTGCATGCAAATTCAAAGCTGCAGCACCGCCTCACATTTTTTATTTCGTCCAAGGCCGTAAAAGTTTTCGAAGGCATCGCCCTATTTAAAGTTCGAAATCGATATCCTTGAGACAAAACCCACGCCATCAACTATCCCATCGACTCACTCCTTTTTGCCCTCAACATGACCAAAATACCCCTCAAAGCTCTAGCCTTGATGGGCAATGGACCAAAGTACTATGATTACTATTGTAGAAGAATGGACCTGGAATCCGCTCGGGAGTGGGTCCGGCGGCACTGCTTCGAGGAGGTAGAAGAGGCAGAGGAGGAGGTAGAGGAAGAGGGGCCAGAAGAAAATGAAGAAGAGGAGGACTGGGTGGACCCGTGGGAGCCACTGGTGTACAACGGTGGGGGAGCTGCTGTGGAGAACGGAGGGGAGACTGAGGAAGTAATCGTTATTTCTGACTCTTCTGACAAGTATGAAGAGTAGGATGAAGGGGAGGACGAAGATGATGAGGGAGGGAGAGACATGTAAAGTGTTTTAATGGTGGGGCGGGGGCTGGACAGTATGGACCCGGTGATTCCGACGCTGGAACCGGATGGGGGCATCTTTAGTGGTTTAGATATCTCCAAGGAGGAAATAGATAATTGTAAGCCGTTCGCGGATATCTTTGGGGACTGCTTGGGTGGAATGAATATTTTGGAGGAATTGTTTGGCTCTGATCACGAGGACTAAGATTGTAAGGAAGAAATCTAGATATTTATCCTGATAGTATCTGCTGTTAGTCTTTCTCTTTCAAAAGATTCCATTTGATGCATTTTGTGGTACTTAGTATGTTTTCTTGAGACTTTGGGGTAAAACAAAAAGTCTATGTAAGCTGAGCTAACTACTTCCTCTTTTGGAGGTCAAGCAAGTTGGTAGACAACTTCAAGTCAAGTCCCGAGTAGTAGGAAGTTGAAAGTCAACTTCAGACCCAAGAACCATTTTTCTTACTCTGGTCACAAAGCATCAGTGGTAAACCCTGTCCCTCCTATACTTGCCTGTAGCCCTTTCAACTGTCATCCTCACCCACCCCTCTTTTTCCGCTCAACTATACCACGGTAGCACTTCTGTCGATTTCAACACCTCCTTCTTGGGGTAATTGGTTCTGAGTATCTCTCCTTCCGACGATTTACCCATATCACGGGTCAAGGGTGGAAAGCAAGAGACCGAGTGGATCCCCATGTTGGGTGCTATTTGCGCTTAGCACGGATGAAAGACCAAAGGATAGATAAATTGAGTCTCCGTAACAGTAGTGCACCCATCGGGCAAGGTTTGGCGCGTGGTGTATGCCTATGCGAGAATGAGTTGGCGACTAATGCTCTTAAATATTTGTGAATCAACTTGAATCAGAATTAGGACCCCAAATTGACTTTATTGTTTCAGGCGTTGAACTACATGAACGTTGGCCTCGGCACCACTGTATACCCATATCCCGAGTTTTTCGGGCAGTGCATAAGATCTAACAGCAGCACGATTCTTGTGGGAAAGTAGCTGGACAGGAAGACTGTGAAGGAGTAGCCAAACAGTGATAGAGCACAGACCACGTCCGCCTTCTCGCTTCTTTCGCTGCCAGCCGCCGAAATTTCTCCGCTACGTTTGAGTTTTGGAGCCAATGTTCTTCATAGTACCTATATTGCCATCGACGTTACTGTTGCCGAACCCTCCGCTCGCCGCTACATCTTGCCAAGTACGGTTACCACAGGTGATGCCGCGACACTCGCAGAGCTTGACAAACATCGTCAATCAATGAACATGTTTGTGTTACTGCGATTAATGCGACCAAAACGATATCCTATCCTTGACGGGACTGATATTTATGGCACCTTAGGCGACAACGGCCAGGGTTTCTTCAGCCGCCTTGCTTCCTTCGCTGCTTCCCTTTGCGATTCCTCCACTCAACAGGAGCCTCGCGACTTCGTTACCCGTCTTGCGTTTAGTCTCCAGGTGATGCAGGCGCGACAATTTTCCTCCCGCCGCCTGCATTCATAATTAATTTCTGGATACCCTCCGCACGCTTCTGTGCAATACAGTACAACTCGTAAAGATCTACCATCTACGCTAGGGTTGCGGCATTTTTGTACTCTTTTTTTCTGTCCTCAATCTGTCTTGAAAGGATTCAAGCCCGCCAAGTGAACACCCGCCTTCTTCCAGAGTAGTATTTATTCAATGATACTCCTTCATATCTGAGTGCTTTGTTCATACTCGTAAGGATTTCCACACACATCTAGGAGCGTGTACCTAAATTTTATTCACCTTCAACATTATTTTTTCAATGACGTCGCAGAGGGGAAAGTTTTTAGGTGTTTTTAATGTATGCAAGATGCGGTCGGTTTCGCAGAGTCCATAAAACTTAACCCGGTATGTGAAAATTGAAAAATGTTTTCACAAGTATTGGAAAACTATTTAATTGGTTTTTTATATCGAATACAGTGATGAAAAATTGTTCCACAATTTTTCATCGCTGTATTCGTTGTGGAACAATTTTTTACAAGAGGCCAACAGTTTTTATTTATTGTCAATCATCGAAAATAATTTTGTCTATTTTTCACTGGCCCATTTCATATACTGTAGTACACGTGAAGCAACTTTTTATGTCTATCAGTTGGTTTTTATATTCCGCAGTTATAATTACTGGAATTAAGTTACCTGAAAATTATTATTTGGATTAATGCTCACCTGGGTAATTATTCTATAATTATTATTGAGCATGAATTTGGTCTAAAATAATTATTATACTGCTGGAATCATCTTTGTAGCTTTCTACTCTGATCTGAGGTATAAATAGTCTTAGACCGTTAGAAAATTTTAGCAAGCCTCGGGCCATCGAACTATCCCGTCGATCAATAAATATTGGCTTTCTTTTTATTATTATTCTCAGTTCTATTCTGTTAATTTATTATTCATAGATTTAGAATTACCTATTTTGCCTCTAGGCGTATCATTTACTTTTTACTCGGTATCAGCCAGTTTATCTGTTACAGTCAATGGACCCCCCACGTTCCCCCTTAGCAGCGTTTCAGATGCGTGCATTTGTGAGTAACTATAACACTTCTCTTGGTAAATTTACAATATTACGCAAGTGCCGGCACAGAACAGGAGGAAAGGTTTGGCTGTTTTACTCTTGGGAGATATATCCGATCATGCACTCAAAACAACGGGGGCGTTTGACTTAGTTTACTGCAAGTGGAACTTAGGGTGAAATTAGGCTCAAAACAACGCACTTGATAGCGAAAAGGCATGCAAACATACCTGGTGGGGGTTGAACACTTAACTAAACGGATACATGGCGGGTAAGGACCTGACTAGCTTGTATGCCTTGCAAGCAGAGGCCGAAATGGATAATAAAGTGGCAGAATTCATTTTGTGGAGAGGAAGCCCGGCGAGCGGCAGCAGATGTAGCGAGGCGCTACCGAAAGCACGCTGTACATTTAGGTCCTAGAGCACCGTAGACATCTATATCAACGGGAACAAGAAGGAGGTTGAGCGCTAGGCAAACATCGCTGTAGTGGGAATGTTTAGCAAGTTCCGCGAGATTCGCAGTTGCTCCACCAGATTCAACGCACTGGTTGAGGCGTGACTGAAGATGTACGACAGTGACGGGCGAGCGATGTCGCAGGAATGTAAACCGTATGAGCCGGAGATGAACAGGTCGATGCGAAGGGAGGAGGGAGTAAGTGGAGGTTTTGGGTGTTTTTATTGTTGGAGGATATATTCGATCTATCCTATAGTTTTACAGACAAACACAATCGACTCAAAAAGATGTGCCGGAAGGAGAAGCGGAGGAAGGAAGAGGCGGAGAGGGTATTCGATCGCGGCAGAAATGCAGGGTTCCTTGCAGTTTCGGTGAATAGAATTACGGAGGACATTGTATCGACGCGTCTGGCCACTTCGTACTTGCGAGTGAGAGCGTGTTTCCCGTCTGAACCCAGAAAAGAGGCAACCTCCACGGAAATACAGAAACAGATTGGAGTGCGATCCTGACCGGAAAAGAAACGGCTATGATCCTGGCCTACGAGGAAGACTGGAGAATATGGCACAAGAATACGGTTAGCGGGCAAAGAGAAAGAGAGCTCGCGCTGGAGCGGGCGAGGAGAGTAAAAGTCTGTCGAAATTCGGAACCATAACCTGAAGTGGTGACATATTGAAGAAGCTCCTCAGGGACCGGAGAGTCGCAGGGCTGAAAAAGAGCAGTGGGTGGAAAGGAAGGGCTCGCGAGCCGATAACAATATGATGGCTGAGCGTGGTATTTCGGTCAGGGCACGATCCTTGAGAAGGAGAGGAAGTCGGAGTAAAGTCGGAAAGAGTCAGCGGTAGAGGCGGTGTACACCGCTTCAACAGTATCCGCGGCAAAACTGAGACGATTTCAGCCCTTTGAGATGGGCGAAGACGCTTGGTTCCATTCTTCAATGGTGCACGGACCATTGATCTGCATGAATGCCTCCAATTGCATCATATCTAATACTGGTTAGGGGGATAGTTAGCCGCAGACAAACGAAATTTAACACGCTTGCGCAGAAGCGGTGCAGGCGATTAGCCAGCTGGACGTCCCCGAGGTCTTGGAGACATGTAAAGATACGACTGACGTCGGCTTGAAGGGCACCGACATAATTGGTGACGAAGGTACAGGAACCGATGGGGGCAGATGAGGATTGTAAAGACATCTGGGTTAGAGTGCGAGCAGGTTAGGGTAAAGGGAGTGGAAGGAGGAAAAACCGAGGACGCGGCTTTTGGATATTTCAGCCGAAAACCAACACGAGATCCGTGATCCACGAAGAATTGAATCGCAGCGGATGCGGAGGAGCGGTGGACGACGATACTACCATTACTGGCGTACAAGGAATTCAATGTGAGTTGGAGGCGTTCCTGAGAGGATATGAGAATGAGATACAGTCCGAGAACGAACAGCAGAGGACAGAGAGGGTCGCCTTGCTGAGAACCGGCCGCACTAGGAATAGCAAAAGGGCCAAGCTATAGAGCAATGACGTCTCTATAGCACTATTACATCTAACGAGCGAGGCTAAAGGCATGGTCGATGACAGCATCGGGAATATGTCGACGGGCCATACTGTTGAACGCGTGATGGGCAGCGATCTGGATCAGAACGTTTTCTCGGTACTCCGCACGTTCAGCCAACTGGTGGATGGCGTAGATGAGTGCTTCGGTACCATTCCGTGCACCAGTACCAAGCTGATGGGGAAGCAAGAGGCCACGACAGCTAAAGATTGGGGGCAAGGATCCGAGCGACGAGGCGTCGGAGGAGGCGAAAGGAGATCGGGCGGATACAACCGTTTGGTTTGGGAAGAGCGATAAAACGACCGCCGCAAAAGGAGGGCCGGCAAGCCTCAGGAAAATCCCCGTTCGAGCACATTTGAATGAAATTGGTTAGCATCTAGAGACAGTCGCACTCGGGGTGGACACCGCCTGCAGGGCAGAGCAGCATTCGGAGGAACGACGAGGAAAAACGATGGCGGGGGTTTGGAGTAACTAGAGTTGACGGTGAGAGATAGAGGGACTGAAGGATGCGATAGTTGCCTGGGGTAGTCGAGACATGACGATAAACTTGGAGCAAGGCTGGTGCAGCTTGGAAGGGACTGCGGCGGCAGAGGTACAAGAGACATCTTTGGAGGTTATAGAGAAAGGATGAAAAGTGAGGCAGGGGCATTACGGAGCGCGGGAATATTGAAAATGGAGACGTTTCAGACGACGAAGTAAACTACACCATCATTCCCTCCGAAATGGAGACAGCTTCAGCAAGTGTGTCATCAGAGAGTCCGGCAGAAGCCATCCGAATTCGCTCAATTATGCTTGTGTGGCGATCTTCGCGCTGGTAGCCGCAATGAGGACGGCCGCTGCAACGAAAGAAAAGTTCCAGGCGAGCAAGAAGTTTAAGGAACGCCCGTTAATGGTAAACATTTGAATGAGCGGAATCAACTTTCTGAAACGACTTGTAGCAAAAGAGTATACTCTGCAGATTGTACAGGGTGGGTGACGAAAAGAAGGATCGGGATATTTGCGGACAAAAGCTTGGAGAATATAAGAGCGGGAGAATGGTAGAGAGTAGTGTGTTGCGGAAGAAATGGACAGCACCGGTCATTGGACATCCATTTAATTGGAAGGTAGGACGTATTACAAAGCGCTGTAAGCCTGGATAGTATAGGGCAGTTTCGAAACTGCGGGCGTGGGAGAAATTACCGAAGGCTGTGCTCCGTAATTGCGTACAACGGGAGTAAAACCGCCGGCTTTTGGGCCTACTGGGACGAGGTGGCCACGTTTTCCGTTCAAAACAGCACCTTGAGGGGTATTGTATGGAGCAGTCGTGTTGACGAAGGGGGGGAAATGTTTTGGTGCTTTAATGAAAGATGTGGTCGGTTGGGGCCCGGGATATCTTAGAGGGTTAACAATGACGGAAAGTCCTATTTGCAAGCAAAGCTACCTGATATCTTGTATGAAGCAAAGTGCTTTGAGCATACCACGAGATATGCCCGCCCCTTACTCATCCTTTTCCCCACCAACGTCTAACAACTCTAGATCGGCAGCGATATCACCGACCTCGTCATCGTCCGAAGAGTTGAGATCAGACCAGTCCGTCCAGCGAGCAGGCACCCACAAATGCTCCGTGCCTTTCGGTCCCATCACAGGCAGCTTAGTTTCCTTCTCCGTGGCCGTAATAATCCCACTCTCGTGCCATGACGTCTGCCCACAGACGCCCTTAGGTGTTGTTTGGTAATCGGGGGCTTCCATCAAGGTGGAAGAGTAGAGCTTCCCGCCACTAGGTAGCGGGGGCGGGGTGTTCGGTACCATGTTGCCGAAGGTGTATGTGCAAAGGATAGATGAGACAGCCGACTCGACTGAGCGCAGGGCTTCGGTGAAGGAGAGCGCTGGTTTCCATTGGTAAGATAGTTACTCAAGGCGGCCGATTTTGTCTGAGAGACCGGGAAAGAACTCAATTAGTTGATGGGCGTCCATGTCAGACGGGAGGTCCACAACTGGGCAAAAATCTAGGGCGGGTGCGTCGAAGTTATCCGAAGTATTTTCAAGCTTAAGGAACGAAGAAAAAGCAGTGTGTAGAGATACTGGATCGCAATACGCGCCGCAGACTAGTGAAAGTTCAGAGTAAAGGATGCAACGATTGCCCGTGACCCATAAATCCACCGTGGGAGGTGGCGCAGCGAAATTCGCAAATAGTACCAATTTGCACCGCAGAACAGTGTAACTTCTCCATCTTCACCATCTACTTGCTCTGCTGACTGAATTTAATAACAAACAGTCCCTTTTTCACACCCTTACCTTGCTACTCCACAAACGAATATTGGAACTTCTCCTCTTCTATTGCGATCCTTTGCAACTATGATTCCGCAATTTCCTCGAAGACCTTGATCTTGACGTCCTTTTCCATTCCATTCCCGCAAAATCCCCATCTTCCTCCGAATGAGGTATCTTCCCCACCTCCAAACCCGCAGTAAACGGCACCGCCAGCATATCACGCACCCAAACTAGATTTCCCTCAAAATATACCCTGAAGTCCTCAGAAACGACCCTATATATTCTCTGGATATTTTTCTTTCACGATTCCAAATATATTTATCTGTGATCAACGTTTCTTCCAACAATTAAGTGCCAAAAATCTTCCTCTATGAGCGTATTTATCGCTAATATCGAACTTCAAATCCAATTTACATATCGCTAATATCGAACTTCAAATCCAATTTACGCTTATTTTATTTGTTACTTGGTCTGAAACCCTAAGCAAATTGGCATTATTAAAACCCATTGGGTGCCGAGCAAACTTTATCAACGGTTTTGGAGCGACAATTTATAAGCTACTCCTTTATCAGTATTCCAGCATGTACTACTGCTCTACAGAAGTCCCTCGCTCTAAGCAATTTTGTGGTTGACACTTTTAGATTCCTTATAGCGAGGGATTATTTTACTAAGTCACTAATATCAAAGCACAGAAAAAATACTTGAAAGTAGTTTAACGCATTCCAGACACCATCTGATGCCGCAAATCACGGAGTAGACGGAATAAGCGTTGCATTAGCTGCAATTTTTGAGTCTGCTGGCTCTCTGCAATAATCGACCTGTTGTTACAGTCCTGATCTGCTCCTGTAGCGGTAATAAAGCACACTTGGCGCGTGTTCCGCCCTTGGGGCCGTCCGTGTCCTCCTTAGGCTCTCCCCAAATTTCCTATACGACATTACGGACCAGGTCCAAATCATCGAAGAGCTCTAAGAAGTCATCCTCGTCAGTATTCACAAGATTACTGGTTGACATTCGCCTCTCGTTGCTCGACAAATTAGAGAGCACAGATTGTAGTGTAGCAGTGCCTGACGCAACCAATTCCTCACCGTTACCACTTGGCCGCGTCGCTGAACCAAAAAAAACCACAAACTCTCCAGTAGTTGGCAATGACATCCGCAGGTATCTCCAGCCACACTGACTGCACATAGCACATTGCGATAAGCTGATCAATATCGTAGATGTTGTCTTCGCTATCGATAGCATCCAAAACTCTGTTGTACTGCATTCTACGATACCGCCACTTCAAGTTGGCAATTAATCCAGAATCCATAGCCTGTAAGCCTGACGTCGTGTTCGCCGGCAAGAAAATGCCTCAACTGAGGACAACTTGGGTGAAGTCATTCTGGAGAACCATGACCAGAACAGTTGTCTAGCAACAACTGTACTTTTGTCTCAGGCGTGCCTGCAATGAATGTATCCAGACGCTTGAGACAGTCGAAGAAGATGAGCATTTTTATCCAAGCACTTTTATTAAATCTTTATTCGAAGCCAAGCTCAGCGCCCGATTTCTTGGGAAATTATCGAGGCATCTAGTCATTTCCAATGACGAGTAAAGGAAACTTCTCTGCGCCAGTCGCATTAAAACACATTACAAGAGTCAGTCGTTTCTCATCCTTCTTTCCATCGGGATGAGCTGTCTGACTGACTATCCGATCCGGTAGCATGGCATAGTTTAGCCCCGTCTCATCGGTATTACAGACATCTTCCTTTGCAAAGTGAATTCGTGCTGCGCGTAGTTCCAGTAGATCCCTCTCCACTGCTGTTCGTCTACATCCCCAGATTCCTGGTACAGTTTCCGCGATTTCAAATTCCACCGTTTCTAGAAACGCCGCGGCCAACCAGAAGAGATTTGAACGAAATTTGCGAACCTTGCGGTAATAGAGCATTTACCTCTTCCAACAGTTGCATCGCCTTAGCGTGGATGACACCACCGGTCAAACATCGCCCAGAATTATATTGGGCATTTATCCACTGCAGCAGTTGGTGCTCCAAGGCAGCCTGAGAGGGATATCTTCTGCGTTTTGCATCATTCTTGGGAATTTCCCCTGTCTCGGACAGAGCGGTAGAGGGGCGAGACAGAACAGAAAAAGACAGGGAAAATGGAAGCTTCAGCTGAACTCGCGCCCACTCAGATAGTTCGTCGTAGCTTATTGCGTTCCCTGACCTTCCCTTTCCAGTCTCTGCCTGAATAGAAGTGCACTGCTTGTCTGTGAGGAATTGCATGTGTATCTCGGGCTATGGTGCGGAGACGAGGGGCTGCCGTTTTCTTTTCGACATAAGATCCGATCGTGTCGTAAGGCTTTATATACTGAGCACAGAATATTGCTGTATGGGCGCATTCCACCACAGGCATGGCCGGTTCTGATTGCACGGTACACGCTCAAAAATTTCATGTGCTCGTTCTATGAGAGGGTACGTACCTCCATAAATTTTTTAAAACAATTTTTTTCGAATTTGGTGTCTTTTTAGCGTTTCTTACTGCGAGAAAGCACGCAAAGTCTACTGCAATTTAAATGTAGCGGTTACCATCCTCATGGATTCGTTTCGGTTGCTTATGAGGGGGTTTGCCTTACGTGAGGTGTGCTTCTGGCGAGGGACTACTGTACTAAACCTTCTCTATCTACAGGTATGGCTTATACTGCCCCGGTAATTTCCTACATAGTAACGGAAAATGCAGACCTATCATCTACTAACGCTACCATATCCGCTAGCCCTAGCTCGGAACCCGGACCTTCGTCCTCCTGAAAAGACCCTCAACTACAAAACCAACCTTCGAATTACCTACCTCCCCAAAAAGACTATCCGTCCCGTATCCCATAACCCTATACGGACAGACACCCATCTCAAAAAAACCATTCTCCACACAGGCCCCCGTTCGCCATCCGATCCAAATAAACCCCTTTTGGCACCAATTTCTCACCACTATAACCAAGTTTTCGTCTTCGACAATAACATACATCGAACAACAGAAGAGCGGAAGGAATTATTTTGCGCCCTCCGCGGATATGAGAGCGTCAATAACCTGTTAGGCGAATAAATTCATCAAACACTGGCGAATGATTTTCACTACCAGCTAATATTCTCGAAATCTATTATTCGAAACCACAAATATTTCTTCGGTTCCCGCTTTTTGCGTAAGCCATCACATAACAGTCGCAAAAAACAGCCAACGACTGGTCTTCGACGTCTTATACACAATATTCCATGAACCAGTTTGCTCCGTTGAAAATGCATACATCAATCAACCCCTCAACTCCGAAGCCCCAGCACAACACAATCCAGTTGAATAAAATAATCCGGAAAAAACCCGGCCTATAAGCAAAACATGAACCGACTAAATCTGACGTCACCCAAATTTTATCAGCCATGTTCGCCAGAATCGCACAAAACTCCATTAAATTTTCTGAAAGTACGCACGAAATCCTTCAACTGATTGTTCGGGAATACAGCTATACTTGTCGAGGCCTCAACCGTATCCGGGAACAAAAAGTACAGTTTCTACATCTACTATTCACTGGAAACGCCATGAAATACAACCAAACATACAATGAAGGATAAATCCGAGAGTGTAGAGAGACTATCGGAATTATGGACCGCAAATTTAACAATATTACGACCCAAAACGCTGCCTCTGCTATTTCTCCGCTTTTTGATTCCAGATGTTCGCCTTGGAAGGACTCAATAGCAGCGCAGCGCTGGATAAAGTCCATCTGTCACAATGTATTGGTCCCAAGCCCTTTTTCATTGTAGGACTAAAGAAAAAAGGTGTTGTACTTGCGAAACGCAGTCATAAGCTGTGATTGGGCACGCGACACTCTTGTTCGCGCCACTTCTTCGGCAATGAAATACCAAAAATTGTACACTCAGCTACATTGCACTATTCAAACTATGGTAGAAACCGGATTTGTTCAGTCAAATCGGTCTATCTACGACAATCATTATGGAAATCAGCCTACCCGTAGCACAAAGTATGGTCGTCGGGCCTTTTTGGACGCCGTAAGAAAGATATCAAATAAACTCATCGGCATATTCTCTATGGAAACTCGGCAGATACTCTCCGCTGTTGGTTATTTGACTCGCCAGATCATATTCTGGCAAACTGTCCTAAACGAAACCCTATACAGACAGCAGCACCTAATTTTCCCATGTTCCAAAAAAATCGGAAAACCCTACAAAGCTCTAAAGCGCGTTCTGTTCGGAGCAATGCAAGAAATCAAGTCGTACTCTTTAGACCAGGAAGAATATTCATGCAATATGGAACCAGATTCTGATAAGTTTGAGAAGCTCATTGAAGCAGGACTTTCAGTTAACGACGAGGCTAACAAAATCAAGAGCTGTGATTTCAACAAAGACTACCTATCCGATATTCACAACTACATCAATTTTCAAAAAGGAACCAAGATCTGGTCGAAAATGACTCCCATGATTTTGATAGAATTTTTTGAATACGGTTGTTCGTTCCCAGCCTTGTTCCGTTGGCGCCCCTATGTCAACCAAAAAAGGCCTATAAGATATTCTTAGGTCAAAAGAGACCAAAGAAGACTACTCACCTCCCAAAGAAACTGTGAACATTCTCCCCACAAACATTTCAGATCTCAAAATTCTCTCATCATCAACATTCGAAGGCATATGCTTGTACATCGGGGCCCAGCGATATGTCGTCGGCCATAGCCAGGCAGCCGCTTATTGCAAAATGGATAAGTTCGAACTCATCAGTAATACATCAAAAACATCGCAAACATACCTCCGTTTCGGCGAAGGATGCTGCCTGAGCCTCACAAAATTTCCAGTTCGTATTCCAACCCCAGGCTGTGAATTTCTCTTCGTACTAGTGGACATCGTCGAGATAGATATACCAATGCTTCTTGGGCAAGAAATACTCGAAAAGGAAAGGCAAGTTGCAGACAACGTCAACATAGAACTCGTCAGTAAACAGTTCAGCTGGAGAATTCATATCACAGGAAAACTCTGACACCTCTATTTCGTTCTGAATTTCAGCGAAATTTGTTTCATGAGACTAGAATTGAGACTTCTTGACAATCAAATCTTCCACACTTCCTCAAAAAAAATACATACGAACTTATGAAAGAGCCCACCCAAATCAAAAATTCGAAGGTACACTACAACCGTTAACGGCATGTCACTAGCCTGCGCTACCTGTAAACATTTCTCTCAAAAACTGCAATCATTCAAGTTATGCTTTTCAGACCATATATTATTTAGGGCCGTGATTTCCCTGGACCTCATATAAACTCAAATTGGATAAAGGATCCGCCTTTAACTACCCACGCTTCCGAGATATAAAAAACATGGCTGTAATCAAACTAAAGTTATCTGAAATCGAATCTCACAATTCCTTCGTACCTTTAGGACGATACCACTAGCCAATTCTTCGAGCATTTCCGGAAATTCCCCTCGACCATCCCGGCACAGAGTTTGCCCTCGCCTTACGGCTTACCGTCAAAGGTGTGAACGACGCAATGAACTCAGACAGACTCTTTCTCTTCTTTCTTGTTTACGATGCTATGTAGAGATTTTCCGACGTGAATAAATCGTTACTAAACCAACCGGACAGAATGAGGGCTTTAGCAGCAGCTTGTGCCGAAACGGAAACGATCACGTGCCAACTAAGAATTCAAAGGTCGCTTCAATCCAACTTCCCAGCGGCCAAGAAATATCCATTCAAAGTTGAACAAGAGGTTCCATTATATCGAGAAAAGGAACGAATTAGGTTGGTAGGTCCCTTCAAGATCACTCCAGTTGATGCAGAGCAAGCATTTATAGATCACAATGCCAAAATTCAATATCAAAAATCGTTCAACATCCAATATCGCAACTCCGCCCTTCCATCCGAGACCTCATCAATCCCGAAGACAAGTACTCATACATTCTAAATTCAATATTTCATCCAATTGCAGCGAAACTCAGTAAGACACATCCATCATTGTATCCCGATTCACTCATCACCGAAATCCTTCACCCTTCCGATCCACGTTGTAAATTGCCCGAATTTATCAATTCCAAACGCAAGGAAATGAAAGGAATCATTGGTAGAGGTACTTGGAAAGTTGTTCCCAACACTGATATACCGGATAATTCGAATATACTGAACGCTGCTTCGTCCTCTCTATTGAAGACTTTTAAACGGACGCCGCCACTTTCAAGGTAGGATCCGTAGTGCAAGTTCACCGTGACATAAAAAACTTACCTAGAGCACGACTGCACACCTCTTCCTCAATCATCAACTCGTACCATCGCCTCAGGAGCCACCATTTACAATTTCCGCCTATGGGGCCATAATTTTCGACAGGCCCACCTTCAATCCATAGAAAATCTTATGCGCAATTTCTATATCAAACCCAACAAAGAGCTGAACCTCTCAGCAGAAGAACTCTTTAAACTGTTGAAATCCCTATGCGGCCTCCTGGAAGCCGAATAATATTTTAATCGTACCATTTTCGGTCACCTTACCAATTAAATTGGAATGAAACCGACGTCTCTTGACATGTCGCTTTATTTCGAACATAGCGCAGATAGGTTGCTTGGCTTAATTGGTGCTTACGTTGACGGCTCCCTCATTTGTGGAAAGAACAAATTCTTGAAAGAGATAGAAAAGGCCCACCAAGGCTGCGAATCTAGAGAACGCGATTTTTACAACACCGAATTCGCTTTAGTCAACTTTGAGGCAGCTCTAAATCGAATAATTCTACATCAGAGGCCATTCAAAGCGACAATCAAGGAGCTACAACTGAATTACACCTTCTCGGACTTTAAAGCTCCTCGTGTAACCCTCTAATATTCTCTTCACACCAGTCCTTATACTACATGTGCAAATAAGTTCGCGGCTCAAAATACTTAAAAAGATCCTGCCTCGATGACATCAAATCACTCAACAAGGTCATAAAATACCTCCACCACACACCTCACCTTCATTTTCTATATCCTAAACTGGACATATCTAGGCTTCGGCTCAATGTATAATCGTATTCTTCCTTCGCAAACAACTCCGACCTAACATCTAAACTTGGATACGTTATCCTGCTCGCCAAAAAAATAGTACAATTGTCATTTCTTTGCATAATCAAGTCGGAAAAGCAGTCCGGTAACTCATTCTGTTCTCCTGGGTAAAGTCTATGCCTCCGCGGGTGCATTTGACTTTTTCTACACACTAAAGAGATATCTGCATTCAATATACAGTCAAAGGAAACTGTTCAACACGTTTACCGATTCTAAGTCACTCCTCGACGTAATTACAAAATGCTCTACAACTGAAAAAATAAGACTCATGATCTACATCAAGAGCATTCGGAAACCGTACATTCGGAAAGAAATATCTAACTTGGGCTTTGTTCGTACTGCTGATAACTCTATAGGTGCCATCATAAAATTTTCAAACTGCACCCCTCTGTTACGTATAGTTAAGTTCAACAAATGCGATCTTCCTGTTTAACGATGGGTCTGCCGAGGAAACGCTACGATTTGACTCGTCGCTGCACTCCTAGCAGAACAAAAAGGAATAATTGTCGATACACACCCTATTAAAGAGCAGACCACAGGCGCAGTCAACAGTTAGTTCAATTATTTAGCTAGCTCCTCTCTTTTTTGCAACTCCCCTCTTTAGAGCAATAATTTTTTCTCCCTTGTAGTCCATCTACTTTACAACAAACTAAAGTCTAGACCTATTCTAGAACTATATCAAGGACCCAGTCTACCTTGTAGCGGACAGACCGAGCATAAGCGTCTAAAGTATTCAACTACGCCTCAAATAATTCACCACTCCAACCCCTATCCCCAGCGGACCGACAATCCGAGGGCACATTAATGACATTGCTGCTTTACGCCACAAGTCCAGGCAACCGTGGAAACCGGGCTCCCAGGAGGACATTGTTGGCCCCGCCAATGAGACCGCCCCTGTCCGTAAAGATGCCCCCCCAATGGGACCTGCCACGGTGGATCCCACCACTGCATAGACTAACCTATTTTTCAATCATTAAAACACCCCAATTTTTTCTCTCTGCAGAGGCAAAAGCTGATGACCTCCTCCAAGGCCCATCGGCCCCCGCCCAAGGCCACCGCTTCTACCTTCGGGACTGCCGAAGTGTCTGCACTGCGGCCATCAGTAAAGCCCGGCGCTCCCAGGCTTCCACATCCAAGGCCATTGCCCGTGTGGATCCTAAAATGGGGTTCAAGTCAGGGCTGTACGGGCATCAAACACAGGACCGGTAAATGCCCGCGGGTATAGGTACAGGGGCCGGGCTTTCATCATATCCGTGGAGTGACCTACTTTTCGGAAGATGTCGGGCACATGCACCTATGTCTTTATGTCCTTCCATCATGCACAAGTCGTTGATGCCCTCATTTCCGTAATAAGTAAAAAAGTGGTTTCTACTACCATTTTTCCGAGCACTACTTGATATTCTTTTAATGTCTGATGCACCATTTTCTTTATTCCAGCAGCTAATAAGACATAAAATATGCCATCGCCGTTCCCTATTTGTGACACTTCCTCTTTAATGCCCTTCTGCTTTCACTAAATACGCCCCACGTTTGAAAAATCAAAAATCCATAGATCTACCGCCAACGCAGATGAGAACCGAAATCATCTAAAAGAAGACTCCTGCCTTCAATTACCTCTCAACTACCGGACCCGCACTGTGATTCCACAACAGCGAAGCATTCTGCCGACTTCGTTCAGCTTTTTCCAGAGTCTTCCGACTCTTCCTTCTACACTCAATCAACGAAGGTTTCGGTTCTAATGGACAATTCAATCGAGGTGTTTGTCCCAACTGGAACAATTTTTGTCGCTCCCACCATCGAAAAAAACAGTGTGCAAGGAGGCATGATTGATGGGTAAGCACTAAAAGTAGGATTATCAATCGGCGCATGTCCCCCTACTGTCACATCTAACCAGCCGAACACCTCAGAGCGTAGAGAAACAACATTTTAAGTCGAACATTTCATTCAAAGATGGAAGAGATCGAATGTACGAGGTCGCATAGCTACGCTTTGGGGGTTTTTAAGGCATATATCGGAGAATCTCTATGCCTGCGAGATTTATTTGCTCGATACGAACAGCAGCGTAAACTGGCGGGGATCACAAAAGAGCAAAAAATAGAAGAAAGTACTCGTATACTATAAGAGTTCTGCAGACACTCCGTCACTTCGCCGACATGTCAGAATTCACCACATGAAAGAACTACCTCATTTTGATGAGAGTATAGATATGCAAACTTATTAGGCACTACAACAGCTCAAGAAGAGAAAAATCTCAACATTGGGTGAGACTTTCTTTAAAAGTCATGAAAAATATGGACCGGACTCAGTCCAACAACAGAAGCACGATAATGACTTGGTTCTCTTGCTGGCAAAAGCGTGCTTACCAATCCAACTTGTCGAAAACCGTTACTCAAGGCGCTATTTGAACGGAAGAAATCCTGAAATTCAGATTTCTGGCCGGCGAAACTTAACGGAGACTACCATACCTGCTTTCATAGAGCGGTGTAACAAATAAATAATATGTCACAGACTGGAGATCTTTTCATCAGTCTCTATCCCGATTGATTTGTGGAAGAGTAGGATATGTGAGTACATATTTGATCTTATTTCGCATGGAATGGACGATGAGTTCAGGCAACAGAAAGTTCACCTGCGAATGTTACTGTGCAGATCAACTATTAAAATCCACCTTGCCGAGGTTTTGAAAAAGGAGTTGCACTTTCGTAATATAACCACCAAAGTTACTTGCTTTGTGAAAGATGGCATATCCAATCTACGAACCTGTACAGAAGCACTTGAGAATATTGTGCAATGCACTCCAATTAGAATCAAGAACTGTTTTGAAGGTCCATGATTTGCACATGTGTTGTCAAACGCATGCAATGCAGCGACACCGTTTGCTGTTGACGGCAGTCTGTCAATGATTAGTGTAAAGCTTGTCCGAGAAGCACTTCAGAAGTGCATTACATGGAACAAAAGAGCTCTAAAGGCTTTGATGCTTGGTATTCCGCATGTCTAGTAAAAAGAAAACCCGAACGTGTCATTCCTACCTCATTCAAGACAAGTTTTGTTTCTGTTATTTCTATGATGACAATAATGGTAGAATACCGTGACGTTGTGGAGCACTGCTTCTCCAATCAGTAACAGCTAAAATTGAGGCAAAGAGTTTCCCCCGTTGAGACCTGGGAAGTAGTTCGAACTATCTGCGAAACGTTGGATCTTGTGATGCGCTGTTGTGTTTTAAGTCAAAGGGCTGAGAATTGGCTTTTGAGTGACGCTGTAGCAAAATTTACCGGACTGTACCTACAATACAGTGACCTAGGGCTGTACTTACACTACAGTGACCTATGTATGCAGCAGCATCCGATGTATTCGACTGCTTCAGAATTTGAAAAGCAGCTGCATGAGTACGAGAAACGCATGGTAGCAAAAATTAAGAGTGGACTTTCGGCTGTTGTTGATCCCCAACTCACATTCTGCATTCTGAAGGGAAAGTAGATACAGCACTACCTATGTTTCGATCTCGATCCAACATTTAAGTCGCTTCGAGGTCCATTTATGAAATTGCACTTGGCATCTCCTTCATTTAGACATAGTTTAGCTATGAAATACGATACCGAGTTGACTGTGCCGCTTCTTCTGAATACATTTCATTAAAAGCAAGAAGCTCGTGTGTCAAAGGTGGCAAAAGAAAATAGAACTTGGCACAACCTCCTCTGGAGTTCAAGGAGAAGTAATGGGAGAGCTCAGCCAGCATTGATGATTTTGACTGCTTCCTCATCAACAATGATGATATGGGCGCGAAAAGATTTTAAAAATCGAAAATGAGCATCGAGAATACCGCCGGGAGCCGTTTCCTGATAATGACGACAAATTGAAATGGCTTCGACGAAATACAGAAAAATATCCTACAGTCGTCAGTCAATCTCGTCGCATAAAATCCATACCACCTACGCAAATTGACAACGAACCTTTATTCAGTCTAACAGGCCGAATTGCAAATCCGCTCCGGAGCAGGCTCAGAACTGAAAATATCGACAATTTAATTTCGATATGTCGCAATTACCCGGATGAAGATGGGTGGGACTCTCATATCGCTGCTACTGTTAATATGAGTAATTTCAGTGATATTCTTGTTAGAAACGAAAGCACCCATTCAGAAACTTCAGAGGATTCTACAACTGAGTAATTCTCGTCCTGTATTTTCGGGTAAGAGAAACAATAAAAAAGGAAAATACTTACGCCAATGCCGCCAATGTGCTCCGGTTCTCAACATTACCGGTGCTACTAATTGAACGTTGCTTGCAATGAACAATGAGTGACGTTATGAATCTGGTACTCCCCGAAACTCAGGCCACCACGACATTCGTCCGTAGCCTAGCAGGCACCTAGTCATGAAACCCAAGTGTATCATCGGAACATATCCTAACTCCAAAAGACATTCCCTTGTGCGACACTGACTACAAGTATTTGCATTTTAGCTGACGGGAATTGAACCCGCGCTCGGAATAAGTAGTCTTAGCCGCTGTACCACGGCTACTTTGACTTCTTAGAGGGGAATATAATTTTTTAATATTAACTATACATGTCCTTGTGGGAATTTGATTCTTGGATGTCCACGGTGACCATGCCGCCGACCGCTGCGTCTCAGAACTTGGACGCATTCACTGCCCCAACTCCGTTCGCGACGTGTCCGCGCGGCACGTCTTCCGTGTCGCCGGCATTGACTACGAGTTTGAAGCTGAGAATCTCCTCCCCGGTACGGACCACAGGTCCGCTGACATTTTTCTCTTGCAATATTCCCATGACACTGAAGATAGCTTACCAGACCGACCCATCCCATGCGACGTCCCTGTTACGTCCCCGTTCAAGCAGACCTCAATCTCAAAAACAACGCAAGTCGTAGGTGGGGCTGCCGCCCTCACTCACCAATGCAAGGTCCAGGACCTACAGCATAAGCTTTCAAGGCGCCTGGTCCCCAGCTCCCTGCCCTCTCGCGACCCAGGTTTCCGATTCCAGCCTCTGGTTTTCGCCTCCCTCGCTGCCCCTCCGCCGGAGACCGCATTATTCATCGAAGAGTTTGTACTACGTGTAGCCCGGAAACGCCACATTTTGGACGCCAATATTCGCACACGTATCTACTGAAACAGAGAGGGAGGCAGCCGTGGCGCTGCTAAAGGAGCATTGGAGACGATGGCAGTGATTTTCAGAAAGTTGAGGGCAAATGTTCAATGGATTGTACCTGGATTCCCACAATAATCCAGATGAGCCCCATTTTTATAGATAGTTTTGTAGCTCTTCTTTAGAACTTCTATATTTTTGTTAACTCACTACAACTTACCAGAAATAAGAATTGTAGCTATAGAATTGTACTATCTAGAATACATCTAAGTAAATAAAACGATGACGTGGAGCTCCATGCCACATAAAAACATTAAAGGAAAATCAAGCTTAAAATTCATTCAATGCGATGCATTTTCTCTGTTAAACCACTGTGCTATAGAAAACTTAAATAAAAAAAGCGAACAAGTCTCCACTAAAAAGAGATATTGCTACATCTATCAGCGTATCATTTGCGCTTCGTGGTCGCCGGTGGCTACGGCCATCATATCGCGCGCCCCACTGCACGTGAGCGATTTGGTCCATCCAGTTACTTTTTAACTTAATATTCGGTCAGTCGGTGCACATTCAAGATAGGTAATGAGTAAATATCATTCTTCAAGTAACGGTGGCATAGAAAGGTTTGCTTAGGGGCCACGGTTATCCGCTGAAAACCATTGGATTATGGATAACCGCGCAACTCTGTTTTCGACTATAGACATGTGAACTAAATCGGGGACTGTTCTTCACACAAGCATAACTGCGTCAGCCATTCATATGGGGCCGAGATCCTAGATAAATCAACTGCAAACGATCATGGTTTATACACAAAAATCACCTTCAATTCCCTCTTTCCGCGCACTGTGGTCAAACAATAGCATTGCGTTGACCCGTTCATCCTTTTCTAATCCTGTATGATACTTTGCTTATCCTGTAAGATACTGTGACCACACTTTACGACGGTAAAACAGTAAAGCATCCCAATTTCCCCACCTCGTCCTTTACGACAGACCAAAATATACAGTAGACTTCGCCGAATTGTGCAAAAAATAATCAGTAATTTCAAGATAAGACGAAAAATATAGTGCAATAGACTCCATATGAATTCAACTTGTCACATGCGCTTACAAATTTAATATACAGTATGCATATTCAACTCGAAAAGCTGCACAAATTACATTATACTGTACAATATTGGCTACTTGCAGCTGGACGTGGATGTCCTCAAAACTGTTGAAGAAGATACAGTACTTACGGAAATTTGGCAACTTAGTATAATAATAGCGCTTGCGAAACAAATATACTACGCCATAAGTCGTAATCGGCAATTTACACGAGTGAGGGGAGAATTGAGAAAATGTTGGAAGTATTAATTGCAATACGGTGCCGGAAATTCAATGTCGGCACCACCCTTTTTGTCCAAAAAAATAAAATGGGCCCATTAAAGCGAAACTTCGCCAAACTTATTCTTTTTATATATTATAAAAAATAGCAAAGATTCAACGACATTCGAGAATTATTTCAAAAAAGGACGCGAAAATGCTACCAGCGGGGAGGAAATCTTATTACGACAGGGAGAACTTTTACCACATTGAAACTAAGACAAGTCAATCTTAGTACTTGGTCTTCTTGCCTCTACTCTCTAGCACCTCCCTGCATCGATTGGTCCCTCTTTTGACCAAATTATAACGCAAATCAAGCCCCAACGGAGCCCATTCCACGATAGTTCACGTCTTCAGGTCGGCTACAGAGTCAAACTGGCTTCCGTTGGCGTGAATCCTTCTGTAAAGCACCCCTTCTGTGTTCTTAATTGGGTTTAAGTGGGCGGAACGAGCAGGCCAGGTCATAAAATTAATATTATTAGATGCAAACCACTACAAGGTGTAGGATAAAATCCTTTAGGTTCTTCAGTGGTAACAAAAGTGTGGTGGAGCGACAAAAACCTATCGGGGCGGAACAACCGAAAGGGAATAAGAGATATCAGGAAGCACATGGTTACGAGGGGTTCAATGGGCGGACGGGTAACCTACTGGGTGTAAAGGGGAACCAGGGAGGTTCCGGCGGCTTGTAGACCATACTATTGGGGGGCAAGGCGTGCTTAACTTACTGTCCCAAAGTGTTGTTGCTATCCTAAATAGGTAAACAGCTACTATCCTATCAAACTACTGAAAAAAGGCCCAACTACCTAAAAATGGATCTAAGCCAATCAACTAGGAAAGTACAGGGCGAGATGAGTTATAAGCACCTCTTAGCCACATGGTTACCGTTTCCATTTGGTATATTGCGAAACACACCCATTTTGGCGACAAAACCAGGAAGTACTTACCGTATTCCCGGAAATCTTACATTGATCTTGCCTGTACACCTACTTTGCACCCCCAAAATATCCATGCATCCACCCAGCATTGTACAAACCCTTGATGCCACGCTTCCGTACAGCAACCTCCCAGGCTTGCAGCAAACCAATAAAAATTCCATCTCCGGTTCCAAAACCGCCAGGCTACCACTTTACCACACAGTTCACGTCAGCTTTGTGTACAGAAGCGTTATCCTGCTGAAATTGCCAAGATCCCTGAAACTTAGAGGTCGCAAAAGGCACCAAATAAGTCTTTAATGTCGTTCAGTGCTTCAACGCGTTCTGTTTGCCATTTAGAAAATCAATTTCAGAGTATCCACCTTTACAAAATGCCCCCGAACAATCACTCACTCATCCCCATTCTGACGGCGCGACAGGATTGTTTCCTCGGTGCCAATTTCATGCCAATAAGACTGGTAACCTTCCGGTCCATCTAAATTCCACTTCCTTTCATCCAAAAACTCCACTAGAGCCCACTGCTGCGAAGACCAATTGTTCCCTTCCCGAGGCCAATCCAGACGGGCTTGTTTGAGCCTAGGGGAGAGGATTTCGGATCGTTTAAGCATTTTTAACTAAAAGTTAGGCGTCGAAGAGAGTAATTGACGTATGCGTCGGCTCGTGACAGGCAAAGAGAGGTCTTGCTTGATTTTGGTTGAGGTTTTGAGCGATTTAGAAGCTTCTCTAAAAAGACTATGTTTATCAGCATCACTCAATTTCTTCTTTCCAGTCCCTTTCTTTCGAATTCTACAGTTTTCTTTGTCCTTTAGAAACAACATGACAACGAACGAGACCGATTCATCCGTCTCGAGATCTCTGCTATCAAAAGTTTGAGCTTATTCAGCTCAACAAGCCCTCCCTTCCCTCTTTGCGTCGAGCGTATCTTGCGGCCCATTTTGTGAGTGTTGTTAGGCTCTTAGAGTGGTCATGAACGGGTCTCTAGTACTTTTGAAGCCAATAAAAGGCGGGAACACCGCAATTTCCTCGGGCATTGACCAACTGTCGTAATCAGGTTTCCCCCCCTCTGGTAGCTTTTTTCCAAATATATATTTAAAATAATTAGCGAATGTTCTTGAAAGTTTGCGCCTTTATATATATATATAGACAGTATATATAATATATAAAAGGAATAAGTTTGGAAAGATTTCGCATCACTTTCAGGCTTTCTTTTATTTTTATTACCAAAAATAGGGGGTGTCGTAATTGAATTTCAGACACTGCAAGCGTAATCAGAAATAGCTGTGCGCTTTGACTACATCAAGAGGTGCAGGTACAGTGAGTGCATCCGAGAAATGCCATATCGCGCAAATCGCCAGAGTATTGTTTGGTTGAAATAAAAAATATTTTTTGACTGACGTCAGTCCACCAGTCTGCCAGTTCACGAACTGTCTTAATCAAATAAGAACCCAACCGGCCCGAAACTCCTCCCGGACCTGGTCAGGCAGCAATGGTTAATTCCATCCCGGAACCATCTGAAGCTACTCCGGGGGCAACCTCTTCCGATCCAAATGCCAATCTTGATTCAACCGAAACCATCTCTCCCCCTTCTTCCATCCCAAAAACCGAACCCGCCAACAAAAAACAGAAGAAGAAAACAAGCCGCGCTGGTGTACCGAACTATTACCATGATGAAGTCGAAGCTCTGTTAGATTTTGTGGCCTAGGAAGAACCACTAGGGCCAATATGTGAACGGAAGTAGCTGAGAAGTTCGAAAAGTGGTCTATAGAAAACAGTCGTCCGAAACACGATCATAATTTCCTCAAAAAAAAGTTTAATAAACTTGCAAACGCCTGCAAAAAGACTCGAGATTCAAGCTGTCCGCCTGCCGTTCGTTGAGCCAAACAAATCGCTCGTGGCATTCAAAACAAATGCGCAGCTGATTTACCGGGAACAGAAGAAGATGAAGGGGGTAGTAATGAAGAAAACAGTCTTGCTGCTGGAGGGAGGTGGGAAACGATGGAGGAATCGCAACCCATCGGTGCTCAGCGGAACAAACGCCCTCTTGGGGTGGCTGGCATGCCTTCTAAACGCTCAAAGACGAGCACGGTAGACGCCATGCTGGCAGAGAATGAGGAAAAATGAATGAGCATCTTGGCGCGATATCTCGGGCGTTCGGGTCGGAAGACACATTGAGTGAGGAACAGATTAAAGAAGTAGTCAAAGAGGAAGTTCAGGAGAGTCTTCATCCAACCAATGCGCTTCTGGAAAACATGGCAGCGATGCTGCGAGAGCTATCAAAGAAAGACTAGCGAAAGGAAGCGTGACAATCGATTTGAAAAGGAAGTGAAGCTTTACAGTTCTTGTGTTCTCTTATATGTTGTGCGAATCTGATTCAAGCCAACGAAGAACGTTCTGTAGTTAAACAGGTGGCAACAGATCGACAGAGAGCGTAAACTTTTTTCTGCAACTGCTGGAAGAGGCACTTTAAGCCTAGCGAAAGGGCACTTAATAGCTCTCACTCCCCATTCAGCACTTTGCCTCTCACTGGGCATTACACGCTGCAGAATAAGATCGATGGCTGCTAGAGCAAAAGAATCAGGAATATCGCCTGTCTCATTGGACTTTCGACTGCGAAATATCTTTCTGTTCGTAGTTCTATAGTTGTTTACAAATGCTATATCTCCGAGAATCTCCATGCCTGGCGGTGTCATCTCATCAGAAAGCTTAGTATAGTACAGACCAGAGACCGTAGCCAGCTTTGTATCATGCCAGCTACCGGGATAGTTCATAGCAGCATGGATTGGTTCCCCGAAGAAGTTAAACACGAATAAATTTCT
The DNA here is from genome assembly GCA_002205965.3 of Kappaphycus alvarezii. NCBI lineage: Eukaryota > Rhodophyta > Florideophyceae > Gigartinales > Solieriaceae > Kappaphycus > Kappaphycus alvarezii. Next base: position 552,510 of record NADL03000699.1, on the reverse strand, counting down.
AACCTCCACGCCTTGCGTGAAGCCCTCAAAGCAATCATTCTGCAGATTTGTCCCAGTGTAATCAGCGCGTGGTATTCTACCTCCATCCGTTATTGCAAACACGCCAGTCAGGAATGAACTGATTATGCGCTTCTCTCCCGACAAATCGGCATATGCCTTCATTTCTTGAAATGTAGGCCACCTTATCTCTAGGTCTTTGTTTTCCTTGTTAACAACGATTTTTCGCAGAACCTAAAGTCCATAATCAAGCCATGCCCCCACAGTGCTGTCGGTAATACTGAATATTGGACACAGACTGTAGGTAGTGCTCTTCGACTTGACATACCAAAGAACAATTCCCAACAAATCAACATTGCGCAGCAAAGGATATCGGCCGAGTCTTGGGGCCGTTTCGAAACGGACTTCCATAGCAATAACTTGCACGCTCTTGCTCGAACAAATGCGGGGAAAAACGAGAACAAGAGACTTTGTGAAATTTGTTGAGACGAGAAAGTCGTCGTCAACACCGCAGGATAAGATTCGATTCCAGGGAGTAGATAAAGTTGAATGCACCGGCCTTATGAGAACTGGGCGTCTATATATTTTTGGTGTTCTAGACCGTTTGGAGCGACGAGGTTTCGGTCTTGTGTAGTAAATCGTGCGCAGGACAACGAGACTTGCTGCAACGGACGCAATTGATTCCGCCATGACAACTGCTCGACGCCTTCTTTGTATTTGCCGAGAGATCATCTGATGATTGCACCAAATGAGACTTATTGCCTTGTTTGAGCAACTGGCAGACATATGGCGATTTGAAAATGACCCCCAAGGGGTCCTTTCAGATATCCAAATCTGACTAAAATCCGCCCCTTCCCTTGAGTATTTGTCACTTTTTCATTGGCTGAAATGGGGCTATTTGGCAATTTGGAATTTTTCGGATGCACCCAGTGTATAAGGACCCCAGCATAAAGGCGAAGGCGTGAGAGAAATCTGTACTCATTTCTTGTCGTCAGTTTACACCTACTGACCGACTTTTCAGTTAAGAACTAACTGGATGGACGACATCGGTCACGTGCAGTAGGGCCCGCGATATGGTTCCAAAGCCACAGACGACTACAAAGTGCAACTGATACGCTGGTAGATGCGTGTGCGAATCGTAGGGTCCGAGGTGTGGCAATTCCTGGCTTCACGTGGTACAAACTCTTCGATGAATAATGCGGTCTCCGGAGACGGGGCATTGAAGGAGTCGAAAACCAGAGGCTGAAATCGGAAACCTGGGTCGCGGGAGGGCAGGGAGGGGGGATGAGGCGCGTTGACAGTTCGAGCTGTAGGTCCTGGACGTTGCGTTGGTGAGTGAGGGCGGCAGCCCCACCGGCGACTTTCATCGCTTTGGTGATTGAGTTCTGCTTGAACGGGGACGTAACGGCGACGTCGCATGCGCTGGGTCGGTCCGGTAAGCTAGATTCAGTGTTACGGGGGGGTTGCACGAGGAAAATGTCAGCGGGCCTGTAGTCCGTACCGGGGAGGAGATTCTCAACTTCAAACTCGTATTCAAGGCCGGCGACACGGAAGACGTGCCGCGCGGACACGTCGCGAACGGAGTTGGGACGGTGAATGCGTCCAAGTTCTGATGCACGCAGAGATGCAAATCAGCAGATGGAAACGAATAACGCTCAATGCACACCAGCCCCAGCTCTTGAGCATCTCTGCAACTTGAAACCGCAGAGCAAAGGATGAGTATATACGACAAAGTGGCGAGCTCGCACGCAATTTAACACAACTGGGTAGAACAGCACGGAATAATACGCTCTTGCTTCGGAGGATAAGCGCTAGCCCGTGTTGACAGAAAACATCTGGGGAGTAATCCAGGGAATCAGAATACTGTAAAAGCGTGGAGGAACATCTGCCGATTGCGCATGTAGAGGATAGAACAGCGACTGACCCGAGGCAACGGACAGATGAGGGCACGCAGGTATATTCGTGTCGAATCTCATCGCTTTGCCCTCACCAAAGCGAATCTATACTCCGCTGGCCACCGTATGACCACACTCAGGGTGTTGCGCGCCCGAAGAACACGCAATTGTACGGTGAATTAAACATAGAGAAACAAACACACATTTACCAGATTAACTAATGGTAAAAAAGCTAAATCATGACGTATAAAATACCCCGCGTTCTCGCCGCATACGTCGTTAGTAGCCGCCTCGATAGAGATGGTGAAGCTAAGAGGGTTAGGTGAGTCAATACTTGGAAAAGACGATTTCCATGAGATGGTTAGGGTGCTAGCGTCCCATCCCAAATTACGCTAAAAATTGAGGTATCGTCAGTCCCAGATTTCACGAGATGTGACGGTTATCTTGAGGTTTCCATCTTTCTCACAGAGGGTAGATCCGGATGTACGCAAGTGCCTCCACCTGTCGCGGGCCGTTCGGCCCGTCTCTGTAACATGAATTTCACGCTAAAGCCTTCTCGTAGCGATCTTCGTTCAGAGAACCGAGAAATCGGTTGACCACTAATTTAGAACCCTCATAACAGATCTCTGTCTTGCGGAAGCTTACGGCTTGCTCCGTTGACGTGTTGCGAAGGCGATACTCCCGCAAGCGAACTTGAAAAGAGAGTGACAACGATGCGAGGTATGATATTGAATGAAAGAGAAACACAAATATCCAAATGACACGAGATACTTCAAATTACAATGTAATGAGCGACCGAAGGACGCACAATTTTGATTCGACACGTATAAAGAAAAATAATACTCAAAGAAATAAAACCAATGAAACGAAGAACGGAGATGACCTGTGATTGGGGCATGAAGGGTGAATGGAGGGCGGGAGGCGGGAGAAAAAGCGACGACTTGAGGAACCAAGAGTTGCGGTAGAGGTTTCCACTTGGAAAAGTTGGCGATTATATAGCCCTGTTGAACCGGTCTTGATCGTAACCCGAGTCTTCTTGCGCAAGCAGTACGGCTGCTACGCAGAAATTAGTAAGCATATGTGGCCGCGACGGCGAGTGTATGGTGTACAACGGTAAGCTGCCTACGTGTCCATCATAAAAGGTGCTTACAGTTAATTGATGCAACCGTGACCGCGTGACTTGTTCGGAGTTGCAGATCAAAACCACGTTCAGCCCCCGGTTTCGTATTTAGCCACAATTTTCCAATTAAAGTACCGAATTAAACATAGAGAAGACCAAATTTAGAGGATTTGCTTCGAGACTGCGGTCACAACAAGTGGCCGAAGAGAAATACAAATCATCACACGGTTGCACTCTTCCATCCAAATACGACTCGCGAAACTTTCTGCCGGCTGACCGATCACCCCAGACGAGAATACGGTATTCTTGGACTCCAATTGCTGCACTTTCCGATGCAGCGCCCATTCGTGGAGAGTGCGAGGACCAAGTAACCTGCGGAGGTGGGGTTATTTTCAGACGAGAGAGCGTAGAAGAAATCCATATAGATAGGGTGCGCGCGCTAGTAGACCAGCGAGTACCCGGTAAAGCCCAATAATAGCGCTAATTAGAAGCATTTCCACGGCGTAGAACATTATAACGAAGCACTAAATCAATTAGACTTTCCGAATGGTTTGAATTGCGACGATAGGAGAGCTGTTCGCAAACCCGTTGCCGGTTCTTGTGGAGCGCTATAGTGTTGACCGTAACTTTCTCCAGTAGCAATGATATCGCAGCTTCACCCTGCTCGAAGAATACGTTGCTTACGAGTATTGCGCAGTCATTTCGTAGAAATTCAACATCCGTAGCTGGAGAAGCCATGGCGGCTTGAAAGATTTGATGTGCCACGGAGCTTGGTAAGGCGCGAAGTTTTTTGTAGGCTTCTGGGTCACTCATGATTTTCGGTTCCAAATCGGCTTGTTGATACGCTTTCACTGCGAGCTGTATCAAAGGAGTGAGACTGAGGGGGCGACCAATTCAGTTGTGGGCAGTTGTAACAGCGGAGAGATAGTTACGAACTGACCGAGCACTTACACGAGATTCATCAAAGAGCCATCCCGGGTAGAGAAGTAAAGGACCTTCGGAGCCGTCCAGTGGGTCGATTCCATCCTGCGAGCAAAACTTAACCATTTCTTCCAAATTATTTCATTCGAGCGCCAGGTGCTCGGGGTACGTGCCTTGGGCATAAGCCTTGCAATTGTATTCCCCCACGAAGTGTTCCCTATTCCTGCTGCTGTAAGCACAGATTGCTGGAGAGTAACTGCGAGCGGTAGCGATCGTACTTCTTCTGCGATATTTTCCAGACGGCTATATTCCACGGCGGGACGGGCATCGACGGCGGAGCCCACAGAGGCTGTAGGTAGGGATTATCGGCGGCGAATACGTGTGGCCGTGATAGTTGGAGCAGGCTGAGAAACCATGATTGAGCGGGCCAATACGGCGTGACCAAGATTCCAGTAGCTTGTTCCTTGATGATCTTGGCCATGACCAGAGGTATCAACTTCAGAGACGGGTTCCAAAATTTGAATTCGGCTTGCCAATCCTGGGAGAGCGCGTCTACGGCGCGGGAGCAAGGAGATGCAAACTCGCTGTTGTATCTCTTGCAGATGCAATTGGTGCTGTCCGCGAACCTGTCGATCCTTGGCGGAAAAGCCTCGAAGAGTGGCTGAAGGGGCTCAGTATGGATCCTCCAATCGTCGAGTGTCTGTCGGCGCGACAGTCGGTCGGCAAAACGGTTGACTGCCGAGGGCAGATACTGCGATTCGATTGTGATCCCAAGCTCGAGAAGCATGCAGTGTAGCGAACGGAGCTCTCTCATCAAGTGCCGTGACTAGGTGGTCATCGCATTGAGTATCGATACCACCGCTTGGTTGTCCTCCCAAATCTTGAGATGAGTCCCGTTCTTCAGCAACGACGCGAAGGCGCGAATATTGTCCGTGACGGCCCGTAACTCCAAGAATTTATTGGCTTGACTCGAAGTACGGCGTCCCAGAGTCCGCGAGCTTCCCAAGAACCCTGTATTCCTGGCCTCACATCCGATACCAATGTTCCCCCCTGACCGACTCCCGTCGACTCGTCTGAGTGAAGAGCCAATGTTGGCTGTGGATTATCGATAGGCCTCTTTGGAGGATTGGTGGTGAGGTCCCTCCAGAAGCGCCGATCCGAATAGCGGCGTGTAGAAGCCTCACGCGTTTCCCTGTCTTGCTCAGATTCGACTTGAGAGAGTCGTAAATTGACCGGGTGTAGAACCGGGCGAGGGGAATAGCGAGCGAACATGAGATAGCGACGCCTGCGAAGTGGCGTAGCAGCAGTACGTCGACTAGTCGGCGATTGCGTCGTGCTTGGCATAATAGTTGCCAGGCAATACCCCGTAACTTTTCCATCCTTCGAGCCGTCATTCCAAAGACTAGACGGTCTGTATCGATAAGAAACCAAAATGCTCGATCTGCCGCGTATCCTCCCAGTGACCCTTGTCCTCGTTCCTCTGAATTCCACACGAGCAGAGTAGATAATCGATCTGTCGGCGGGCCTTCTTGAGGCGCGAAGGACGATTTAGAGCCACTAAGAAATCGCCCACGTAGGGGTGGACTCGAAGACGTAGGGTTCCTCGGACATATTGAACGAAATATCGCATGAACTTGATGAAGTAGGCCGGAGATAGTTTCCGGCCGAAAGGCAGTGCAATGCAACGGAAATAACGATGGTCTCCTTTGAAGAGGAACCAATTTCTAATATCGGGGTGTAAGCGAGAGTGGTGGTAACCCTTGGCAATATCGAAAGTAAACATCAAATCGGATTCCTGGAGGTCTAGTGCGAACCCTTCTAATGTTTCTATGCGAACAATGATATCCCGAAATAGGGTCTATTATCGAGAAAGATTGACCACGAGCCGCTTCTTTTCGGCTGATGTTGCAAAAAAGGCGTTGGAGATAGGGAAACCCTTCTGATGTAAGGAAAGGGCGATAGACTCGGAAATTTCTTCGTGGCTACGACGATGGAGTGCATCCGATATTGCTGAGTCGAAAATTTGCCGGTCTTGGGATCGATGGGAATTTGAGTTAGTTGGAATTTGGTGCGTAAAGGGGAGGTTGTGATGGGTTTTTCGTAGATCCCAAACAGTGGTGCGCGGACGAGGAATTTCGTGGCGCCGAATGTTTCGGGACAGAAGGGAGCGGCACGCTGGGTATTGCGCCAGAGGACGTCGGAGATAGGGAAATAAATAAAGAGTCGCGGAGGCGACGGCTTTAATTGAACTTAGAGTCCTTGGGACCCTTTCCAGACTAATTCTTGCGAGGTTGAGAACCTTGAGCGGCCTATTTGTTGAACTCCTTCGCGGATGCCTAGGAGCGCAGTTCAGCGAACTTGGCCTTGGTGGAGCGGTAGAGCTCAGAAGAGTACGGGTAGTCGCCCTCCTAAAGATAGCGCTGGAGTAGTATAGCTTCAGACTTCCCAGATTCGATAGAGTCCGTAAAAAAGTTGGCACGTTCCAGAACGCGGCTGAAAGTGGCCTCCAAATAATGGTGGAGAACAGAGAAGAACTTAGTAGCGGCCGAAATGTCCTTGTTCTGGAGGGCTTCGGTGACCCGATGAGCGCAAGCGATGGCGATCTCACAGTTATGCCCAACGTTCCAGAGTACTTCAGCTTCCCAACCATTACGAACGTCAGCGGCCTTGATGCGACCGAAGAGACCTTTTGGTTCCAGAATGAACCTCTTGGCGGGGAATGGAGCGAGGGAGCTAGGACGCTGGTACTTTTTGAGCTTGCCGACCTCCGCGTACTCTTGGCGGGTAGCGAGTGTGTCGGCGACTGCGTTAGCAGAGGGCGTGGGCAGCGTGAACTGTAGAACGCCCGTCTTGTAAGCCTCGACGGCAGTTGAGGGCTTGACGTTAGGATCAGATGCCAGTGGATCTGAAGCGGCGGCCGCGGCAGACTCTGCAGCAGGAGTGCTCGACGGTCCAGCGGAGGATTGGAGCAAGTTGGCGATCTGCGAGAGCTGGGCTCCGATGCAGGTGACCTTGTTCTCGAGGGTATGGAGGCGCGAAGCGTCGGACCGCGAGGATTCAGAAGAGGTTTCATGGGACATGGTTGATGTACAAGTGTGGTATTCGACCTAGACAGATTCGTCCGGAGCTGGTTCGGGGATGAGAACAAGCGATGACTTGAGGAACCAGGAGTTGCGTTAGAGGTTTCCACTTGTAAAAGTTGGCGATTATATAGCCCTGTTGAACCGGTCTTGATCGTAACCCGAGTCTTCTTGCGCAAGCAGTACGGCTGCTACGCAGAAATTAGTAAGCATACGTGGCCGCGACGGCGAGTGTAGGGTGTACAACGGTAAGCTGCCTACGTGGCCATCATAAAAGGTGCCTATAGTCAATTGATGCAACCGTGACCGCGTGACTTGTTCGGAGTTGCAGATCAAAACCACGTTCAACCCCCCGTTTCGTATTTACCCATAATTTTCCAATTAAAGTACCAAACCCCATATCAGTACTAGTACAGTACTATACAAAATTTTGCAAACTGCATAGGATACCCGTGTACAGTACTCCTCGGCCAATCCGCGACTGCTTCAGGTAGCACAAGAAGAAGCAAACCATGTCTTTAAAAATTAAAACCGAAGTCATCCTCTTCCACAAAACTGTACATTGCACTGTAATGTACCATATATATTACTGTACTTTCGCTCCAATTTGCTGTAATGTAAAGTATGTCCACGTGTGCATCCATGTATAAGAATTTTGGTGACTACAGTACGCGGGGTTCTCTAACAATATTCAGAAAGAAGTTTAATGCATTCAGTACGGTATCTACTGGGGACTGCGCACGTCCCCATTACGATGCTTGCCAACCAGCTAGTTTACAGCATTTTGGTGAGTTGGATCTTTCTAGCCCTCTTTGCATCTAACGTCCACCTTCAGAGTCAATGAAATGTTCACTACACCTTCAAAACTCTCCCGCGTCAATTCCTTCGCTTTCAACTATCCCACTGGCCAACCGTTTATCTTCCAAAATATTTCCCGACATCCCCAAGCTCTGTTATTCTACTCAACAATCCCAATTCCCCCGTCCGTGCTACTTACATGTCAATCAGATTGTACAACTGAAAAGATACTCAGTTGTCAACCATTTCAACGTTAAGCTGCAGCCCTTGCTCGGCCTGAAAACAGACTCCAGCACTCAATTGTGATGTATCAACCAAAATTTTGCTGGTCAATTGATCAAAACATGCTGACCAAAATCATGTTTTGTCCGCACCGTGTGCCATAAAGCCCTGTAAATTAAGTTTGTCGCTATCACCCGCCACAGGCCATATAATTTGCCACCTGTAGACCCTCATAGACGATTTCAACTGCAAACCCGCCATTCCAAATGCTCAAAATCCAGACACCTCCATAACTACCGCCATTATTCCACCACTCATTGTTCACCATACACATCCTGAGCCAATCCAAACCCCCAGAACCCCATTCCCGACATCGCCGCTGGCATCGCTATTCATATTCTCCATTTAACAATTAAGTTTGGAACCAAAGTGCTTGTACTATCACATGCATTCATCAAACTCCATTCTGATTCCTACCTCCGTCATCATTTTTGTGAATGGAACTTGCGAAAGCATCCTCCAAACCTAGCAACTCAAAACATGTCCAAGTAAATGTTGTCAATACAGCCAGCTAAATTTCACCAGCACGAGTGATATCACTATGTGCACGGAGATGGCTCTATTTAAGCAGCACTTTTCGGCTATGCTGCATGTGCATCCACCACGAACAACCTCCGTCTTCATCAACACAAAAACTCCACGACTACCACCCGGTTCCCTTTCTAACCCCCATCTACACTCCCAAAATCTCCCCCACGCACTATGTTTTTCACAACACCTCTCGACCTCTCCACTCTTTCATCCCATAAGCCCGCATGATCCGCCTAAACCCCCTCCGTCCAAGGCTGCAGAACAAATCTACAAAAGACCCACCCACGGCGCTCGTCCCTCCAGGGCCCCTTACACTCATCCAAAGACTTCCGTCATGCTCTAATCGACGGAAGCACATTCCGCAGTCGAGGAAATCCTCTCATGGATCTTAACGGAAAGCGTCGCCGCTTCTATCAGATTCCTATGGACACAACTGTGGCTTCAGCGCTGTGGCATCGGGATTGGTGGCGCTAGGAATACTGAATGGGACAGAGTCAACCATCCAGGGGTGCGGCGACTTGTTAGGCAACATATGCAGGAGGAGGAGTGGTTTTATGCGGAGTGGTACATGTGGGAGGATGAGGCGTGCTGGGAGGATGAGGAGTGGAGGGCACGAGTCAGGAGTGTGGAACGGTTTGTGCGGGTGGGAGGCGGGAGGGGATGAATGGGCATTGGTTGGGGCTACGTGGAAGGAATTGGAATATGTGGCGGAGTGTCGAACGTTTTGGGTGAACGTGAGGGTGTTCACGTATTCTACGCTGAAACAGGGGGTGGAGAGGTATAGGGATCATAACGTTGGGGGTGGGGACTATATCAGTGTTGTTTACGGGGATTGCGAGGAGGGGTAACTTTGACCTGCTTTTGTCTGAAATGGCGGTCCAGGAGAAGGTTGGGAGGTGGTCGAGAAGGGTTAGGAAGGGGTTGGCAGGTAGATGGGGCTGGTGTTCAAACTAGTACAGCGGACGGGAAGCCTGCTTGGTATTGTAAAATGTGAGTTGAACGGCTTCGGCGGAATAGGAGAATGAGTGGGACATTAATTTATGCGCAACGAAAGAAGATTGGTGAGAAAATTGCAAGAAGCCAAGGAGAGAAATTGGACATGTGAGATTCTGAACAGAGGGCTTGTCAGAACAAAGGATGAATGAGCAGACTGGAAGTAAAGGAATCTTTGATATGGAATTTGCAGTTGTAAGTAATGGGATTGTTGTGTCGGTTTACACAAATGAACTGTTGTCGAAATTTTGAAGTTGGTTGTCCTCGAGTATCTTGCATCACTGAGAGGTAAACCGATTTAAACCTTCAAGTTTCCTGGTTTCCACAGTTGGTATTTATATTTCCTCAGTACGAATACTACGTACCAACAATTCTTATATCTTTGCATCCAATTGACAAAGTCAATATTCTATCATAATTGTGTGAATGAGATACCTGGCCTGTGCTCGCCGTAACTTCTACCCAACTCAATCCATGTACTCTCTATCATTGCATCGTTTCGTCATTTTCGTGAATCCTCTCCCGTAGAAGTTTAAGACCAATGCAAGTCGAAGGCTTTCAGTAATCTACAATTTTATTGCGCATAGAGCTTTTGTCCTACGCTAACTCCTGTCCCGCCCAAGTTCAAGCCTCAAATTATGCAATCCCAAGCAAGCCCCCAGTCCGCAGTATTAGCTTGAACACTGGCCTCCATCTAATGACCACTTCCTTCCTAACGTCTCTCCCCCACCTCCCGACCTTCTCCAGGACCGCCACTTCAGGCAAAATCAGGTCAAAGTGCCCCGTCTTGCCATCCCTGTAAACTGACACAGTTCCCCACCTCAAGAGCATAATCCCTAAACCTCACCGCGCCCTGTTTCAGCTTAGAATACGTGAATACCCCCGCGTTCACCCCAAACGTCCGACACACCGCCACAAATTCCAGTTGCCTCAACGAACCCCTCAACCAATGCCCATTCATCCCCTCCCGCCCCACTACCCGCGCAAGCCGTTTCACACTCCTGACTCCTGCCCTCCACGCCTCATCCTCCCAGCGCTCCTCATGCTCCCACATGTACCACTCCGCCACCTTCTCTGCATAAAACCACTCCTCCTCCTGCACATGTTGCATCACCCATCGGTGCACTTCCCGGGTATTTGCCTCCGGTCCAGTCAGTGCGCTGAGTGCCGACAACCCCCGTGCTACTGCATTGAATCAACAGTTGCCGTCCATAGGAATCTCGAAGAAGCGGTGAAGCTTTTCTATGAGATCCGTTATGGAGATCTTCCGTCCGCGGAATGTTTTTCCATAGACGATGAAGTAACGAAAGTCTGCTGATGAGGTACATATCACGTCGCCGGACAACAGACACGATATCCTTTCGAAATTAAACTACCCCACACCTTTCCCCCGCTAATGAGGGGAAGGGACCTCTGCGCTTTGTGTTCTTTTGCGCTTTGGCGTTACATCGTTGGCCATAGGTGTTTAGTGAGGGAATGTGGGTTGGGAGGAGCAAGGTGTGAAAGGGTGGCTAGTGGATTCGAAAATCATGATGTTTGGGGGATAAATTGGGACGAGAGGGGACACGGGGGTGTGGAAGAGTAGAAAAAGAATGGTGTGGGACTTGAAGGTTATGGCGGAAGGCGATTACTAGCTCAAAATGCCTCAAATATCTCCGAAAGGGGGGAAAAATTGGGGTGCTTTACTGATTAGGGATGCAGGACGGCTATTTTCCGAAGACTAGGGGGGACAGGTCTGTGTATTAGAGAGTCTGAAAATGAGGCCGAGTCATGTGGTAGGACATCAGAAAGGACACGCTTAAATACGCCGTTTTCCATCCTCTCACCAATGTATTTTTCATATCCTTACAAACTGTTCCTGATTCTCCATGACAGAAATCGCCGAAAGCATTTGAAGTTTCACGGAGGGAATGCAAATTTTCGCACGAGGAGGAGGGTTCGAAGCTTGGATTTCTAGGCAGCTAGTGTCAGGTAGTGTGAATGATATTTGGTTCAGGTATGTTCGTGTAAGCAAAGAACTTCAATAGCAGTGCATCGGGAATATTCGCATAGTGAGGACAGAGGTAAGAATCAATATGTTATTCGTGAATGCAGTTAACTTGGAAAAAATGTTGATCGCAGTAACCGCGGCAGATGGAGACCACATATGACGATACTGAGAACGACAAGTAGAATGGTGGGATGGGGATTTGCAATGATTTGGGGAGTTGTTTTACAAAAATGACTGATAAGAGTATTGCAGATCGCTATCCAAAGTAGTTCGAGATGAGAGAGTATAAGCAAGCACGTATAGATATTGAGCGGCGAACGATGCGGTAGATTATTTGATCTAGGAAAAGGAGTTTTTCTGCAAGTAATGCCGTCAAATGTATCTTCCAAGAATAAAAAACTCAAACCTTCCTCAATGTTGCGGTTGGATTACCCATATAAACTGCCAAATAGCAAAGAAAACTAAGTTTTATATTTCTATCTACAATCTATAAACGTAAAACCAATCTAAAGTCCCTTCAGTTCTCTTGTTTCCTCGTCCAGGATATCTACATTTCAATGCTATTTGAAGAGGTAATTATTGGTTCTTCGATTCTCTCTACACTACTAACGTAAAGTTCTCTCATCCGCAATCACTAAAACTAAATGTAAACATAGCCACGACGGAGGAGAATAGAATATTACGCTATTTCCCATTCGGGGACCACAATTCTCTTTCATAAACTTTCTGAGCTTCAATTTTTTGGCGCGGCAAACGAGATTTTTGCTCTTCCTTTTCATGACTTTCATTTGAATTGGTATACTAAACTTTCCTACGGTTTAATGTTTAATCCCCTCCTTTTCAATTCTGGGTCACGAAAAGGGACCTCTTGTAGTCGAATGATTTTGCCGTCCATTTTGTCAGTATTGCGAGTAACATCCTTTACCTGTGGGAAAAAATGGAACGAGAGTGCTTGGTCTATCATCTGCATTTACAAGACATTATTCTGTTCCCTCCACGTCACAATCCCGCCAACTCTTTGCACTCCAAACTATACGTAGACCAATCACGTGTAGGAAGCACTCAGCACCAGCCCCATTCGCATCCATTACTTACAAAAAATGCCCCGGAGAGATTTCAGATACCATTTTTCTGCTTGCAAATAAGCATCGCAACAGTTTCAAGACTTACAATGTAATCAGAGACTTGTGCAAAACAGTTCATCCTCACTTCGAATTTGAGAGGCGATTGTCAGTGAATGCTGTCATAGATCTCAGGGAAGTCTACCAGGACGGAAAATAAAACGATGAGAGCATGGAAAAATTACGTACTTAAGAGGACCCGTTCCAGTACCAAGATAGTTTCAGGCACAAGACACCAGTTTCCTCTACAACTTAAAAATCACTCAACACTCTTCTTCCACCCTGCTCCTAACCCTGTATATCTCCATCCACTTCCGACTTCTCCACACACATAATGGTTTTTAAATCCATTACTCGCTCCTCCCAGCCCACATCCCCTTCTCAAGATCCTATGGGCCAAGGATCTAATAAGAATCTTCAAAAGCCCCGCGGAGGCCGCTCGCCCCTCGACGGACCATTCCCTTCATCTGCGGACTTCCGTCATGCCCTCGTCAATGGAAAGATATTCCGCGGACGGGCAATCCCTCTCATAGATCTCAGAGGAAAGCGTCACCGCTTCTTCGAGATTCCTATGGACGGCAACTGCGGATTCAATGCAGTAGCACGGGGGTTGGCGGCACTCGGCGCACTAACTGGACCGGAGGCAAATGGCCAGGAGGTGCGCCGACGGGTGATGCAACATGTGCGGGAGGATGTTTGGTTTTATGCGGAGAAAGTAGCGGAGAGGTACATGTGGGAGCATGAAGGGTGCTGGGTGGATGATGCGTGGAGGGCAGGAGTTAAAAGTGTGGAACGTTTTGTGCGGGTGGTAGGGCGGGAGGGGGTGAATGGGCATTGGTTAGGGAGTATGTGGGGGGAACTGGAGTTTTTGGCAGTGTGTCGGACGTTTGGGGTGAACGTGGAGGTGTTCACTTATTGTACGCTGAAACAGGGGGTGGTGAGGTATAGGGATTATGATGTCGGGGGGCTCGAGAGTGTGTCGGTGTTGTTTACAGGGATGGCAAGGCGGGGGCACTTTGATCTGTTGTTACCCGAGGTAAGTGTAGTAGAGAGGGTTGGGACGTGGGCGAAGTGGGTTAAGGGGGAGGTTGCTGGTGTATGTAGGGCAATGTCTAGTCTGATGCGGAGAACGGGGAGTTGGTGGGGATTGTGAAATGAGCGCAGATGGAAATGGTGCTCGTTAAGGACAGGCTTTGTAAATGACAATAATAGAAGAGAGAGGGAAAAGGATAGAAGTGTGACCCATTTTTTGCCCTGTATCACATATTGGCAAAGTTTCGACTCGTTTGGATCACCGTCCGAGACCAAGTCCAAAGTCATTGACAATATGCGGCAGTTGTCGAGTCTCAGAGCGAATATTCGACGGGAGGAGTGAAGGCTGGGCTGTATGAGAAGTTTTGCTCCGTACGCCATCTAGTCAACTTGTGCGGCGTCTATAACATGTCGTACTCCGCAATATGGAGAGTTGAGTCACCCTACTCAGACTTTATTGTTTTCTATGACTTTGAACAATTGCAGATTCGTACATTTGTCATAAAACGCAACACTTTTCTTGAACCATTTACAGTACTACGCATATGTCGGCTCGTAACCGATACTGAGGGTTTTTCGTAACGTGCTGTAATTTTAGTCGAAGTATAACTTGATTCAATTTCAAGGCCCACCTTACTACCCTTAGGGTCCAGACGGGGCTCATGGTTTGATCCCACTGTCCCCAAAATTGTATCGAAAAAGGTCTCAACCCTCTCAATTTCACAGGGAAGCATGACGTAACGGGATCTATCTGACCCTCTATAATCATTCGTTCATCAGAGGGTACTTCGTGCGCATCAGCTCGACTGGCGGGATACGGGTTAGGAACTAACCGGATAGGACATGTCAGCATCGTCCGACGGAACCCAACACAGTACAGTCATCGCTATAGACGATCAGAGAACAGCATCTTGGCGTTGAGCATTTCCACGGCGAACCGTTCCGGTATCTGTGAGGGAGCGGTGGGCAATGTTCCGGATGAAATGAGCAATAAAAGAAGATTTGGCATTGAGAGGTGTGCCAAAAGAATCAAATGCAGTGGGCTGAAGGCAGAAGCTCTGTGTGAGTAAGGGACAGTCAGGGAGGTTTATGGCTCGGAGGGCCAAGTTGAGGTAGAGGTCGCGAATTTTGTTCTGGTGGGCGATCTCGGCAGCTCTACCAACGATTTTGGCGGACTCGGTGCGGGAAGTAGATTTGAATCGGGAAACAGTGTTTACATCGCATGGCAGGTGGCGAGGATCGGTTTCGATGGGTGGGGCCGGTGGCTGCCTGCAAGCAGGATGTCCGGAGGCCGGGGCTCGGTGGTACGGACGAGAAGGGCTCGAACTTTTAGTCGCGACCGGCAGCGTAGAGGGCGTTCAAGGCAAGGGTGTTGAGGGCAGAATTGTGGCGGTGGAGTGTGCCGATAACAGACGGGCAGAGATAGGCTGCATGGGCCTAGACCCAAATAAACATATTATGGATACATTATCGAGATGAAAACGGGAATGTTGATCTCATAGGACCCTTTTCAAAGTAAGGCCTCGGAGGGTTAAATTTGCCCGGTCTGATAGACGTTTTTCCTTCTGTAGCAAAACACGATCAACGAACCTTATCGCAGTGGTTTGTCCGAATGTCTACAGTACTGTGTCAAAGATGCTGAGGATGAAACAGGTGGTCAACAGCGATGCGAATTGCCGTCAAAGCGTGGAGAACATCATTTGCCCGTGACATTACCATGATTCGTCAAGATTGTGAATTGATCCAAGACGAACGTACAGCATAATACGGGTGGTGGGGAATCGTTGAATGTGTTCAAAACCGTGAACTATGCAGCAAGTGAGTTACACTACTAGACTAGGGAAATCTCCAGGCGACGGCTGAACCATGCTTACACTCCGACAAAAGCAAAGGGGGACTAGAAGAAAATTCCATCATCTAAATACGAGATCAACACAGCTTGAAAATTTCTCATGCTTTCCCCTTCATCCAACTCCCATCACTCTCCCTCTGCCCGAGCGGCCGCCGCGCCCTCTCCGTCTCCCGCGCTGCGGCCGTCTCCTCCCGCTTGGACCGCTTTGACGTCGCCCTCCCTCTGGATGCGCGCGCAGTGCGCGGTTGTCGCCTCTCGCCTCTCACCCCGCCCATCCACCCCCTCCACCCTTCGCCCGCTTCCCTCCGTGCAGCTGCCCACCCTCGACCCCGCCATTGGTCAGGGTATGTTGAATCTCCCACGAGCTCGCCATATGATTGGAGACCCGGAAGATTTTCCTCCGGCCGACCTTGACCGCGCCAGCGCCCTCCCGACACCGTCACCGACAAGCCCCGCCGCCTCGACCCCCGCACAGGTGAGCCCGAACCCGTTCCCCGCCTGCCCCTGAACTCCTCCACGTCGTGTTCGCTCCGTCCACTGCCTACTCCTTCCCCTCGTTTGACACTGCCTAACGCCAGCTCTGCTCGGCTGCAACCCTCGCCAAGACAGCTTTGCGCCCCTTCGTACTCGTCCCGCACGCTGGGAAATGGTTCTACTTATCCTTCCCGACTGCAGCGCGTGTTGACGTGTTCAACGTCCTCGCCCACCTCCGCCTCACCTACCCGGAGCTGCAGGTGACACTGTCCACCCTCACCCAAACTTGCGCCTCGTTGGACATCTCCGCCGCCCAGGGTGTCGCCACCCGCCTGCACCGCGAGGCTTCTCGCCTTGTCAGCCCGAAGCTTCGCTCGCGGGGCGCCCCCAATGTCCGGAACGCACCAGCGGTTGCCCTACGTCCGATGCTCGTCTCATTGCAGAGGCTCGCCGCCCGGTCCGCGGGAATCCCGCCCGCACGGCCGCCCGCACACCTGCCGAGAGTCCCGTGAAACACCGCACTTTCGACCGCCTCCTGGTCCGCGCCACCTGCGCGCGGTTCCACAGGCACCAGATTGTGCCTCCACATGCCTCCTAACGCATGTATTCAAGCTCTCTGACCCGCGCCTAGTTGAGTCTGCTGCCGAAGAGTTCAATGATCTACAGCGGTCATCATACGAAAAGTTACAAGGCATCGCCTTCATGGACCGAGCCTGGGACCAAGCCTGCCTCCCCATACACCTCGGCGGCCAAGGCTTTTAAAGCACGGCCTCGTTCCTCCACGGCGGCGCCGCCGCTAGCATCATTGATGCGGCGCCCGCACGGCTGCGGACTTCCGCCTACACCACACCGCGGGCATGTGCACTGGCCTCCGCCTGTTTCCGCGGCGACTGCTCCTTCATATTGAGCCAGGCTGGAGCCCCGCTCCGCCGTTTCGCCCTGTACATCCCGGGCCCGTTGACCTTGCAACCCTTGACCCTTATACTCTAGCTGCCTCACCCACCTACTCTCTAACTCTTCTCAAACGGTTGCAGCAAGAGGCGCGGGCAAGGACTCATTGTCACGACGACGCCTGGGCGGCCGCCCCGAACCCGACCGATCAAACCGATGTCCGCCATCGCATCCGATGCTTAGCGTTTCGCCGCAGCCCCGCTGTGGCTTTCCTCTTCGCCCACCCTACGGCAGCAACAAAGGTGCACACCACAAACTAACAGACTATGCTCTGCCGTCACCTCGGACTGCCGGTATACGACGACTCCATGCCCCTGACTTGTCACCACTGTGACCGTCCCTTGGACACCCTCGGGGACCACGCCGCCGACCTCTGCTGCCCTGGTTTTGGCCGTTGACGCCGCCATGACTCGCTCTGGCATACGATTGCGACTCATGTCACCCGCGCCGCCGGTCTGGATACTCGGCTAGAGGTCCCGCTCCTCGTCCCAGGAACTGAGCCCCGGCCCGCCGATATCCTGTGTCACCCTCCCTCAGCCCCGGAGGGAGCCGAGTCGCGCCCAATTGCCTGTGACATCACGGATGTCTCGCCGTTGAATGTCGCAGTCCGCACCAAGGCGACCCAGGTTGCCGGTGGCGCTGCCGACACCGCGGCCCGCAACAAGGTTACAGCACTGGGACGCAACCTCGCCCACCGCCCCCCGCTCCCTCAGCTCACCCGGCCTCTGCGCCAAACTTCTCGTTTCGACCCCTTGCGTTTGATTCCCTTGGCGCCCCTTGGTACCCTTCCCCTGGTACCATCGCCTTGATCGAATTTTCTTCTGGTCCCCCTTTGTCTTTGTCGGAGTGGGCGCATGGTTCTGCCGTTGCCTGGAGATGTCCTTAGTCTAGTGTAGCCCACTACCTGCATGGTTCAGGTTTTTGAACATATTAAAACATTCCTCCCCGTCATCGGGGAGTTTGTCCCGCGCATCGCGTCCAGTTGGCACTCGACACCCGGTGTTATCCGCCGCCGTATCTACCAGCGCTTGAGTTGCACCTTATGGTCATCCACTGCCCAAGCTATCCTCTCGCGGGCTCCCACGCGCATGGACGACGAGGTACATCCGGTTAGGTCTTAGCCGCATAGTTGGTCCGTGCGCAGTCCCCAATTGACACTGAATGGATTAAACTTCTTTCTTTAGTGTAAGCATGACCGGTTACAGGCAACGACAACCACAACGCAGAAAACTCCAGAAGAAGGAACTTGGCGACCGACTAAAAGGGCTGAGCAGACCACGTTCCTTTGGAGACTGCAACAAAGACAGAAGGTTGAAGAGCGATAGGAAACAGCGAACTTTGAAAACCCCGTTCGAGTGGAGGTGGCGTCCTTACCTGCCTTTCCCTGGTCGCCCTACGTGCGCTGGGGGTGAGGGATGGCATTCCACTCGAAATAGCATTCGACGGCAGCGGTGCAGCGAGAGACCTTGAGTCATAGTTGTTCCATCGCAAGGACATGCGACCGGACACAGGGTCCGAGCGCGAGCGCTGCACTTGGCGCGGGCGAAATCAAAAAATGAGGAGGTTAGTAAGAAAGGGAGGTTGAAACAGCGCGGGGAAGGGCTCCATACAAAGAGGAATGCACGGCCTGATACAGCGATGCTTACACTGTAATTTCGTTATTATACTGTTCTACTGCACTGTTTGGGCAACTGTGAAAGCCAATTTTGTAATGAGTACGCAGTACAGTACACGTGGATAGGGGGTAAACAGGCAATACTGTTCTGTACAGTACTGAGCGGTGTGCAGTGCAGTACCGTTGCAAAGAAGAAAATTGAAGTACTGTACAGTACTGTGCAGTTTAGTATTCGGGAAGAGCAAGTCTTATGATCACTGTAAACAGGCAACAGTTGGCACCGCTGCAAAAATCCCGATCTGTCCAATCCCATCACACCACGTTTCCACGTACCCCTTTCCCACGTTCCGTACGATTGCTGTCTATCCAAATTTCAGCGTTTTTTCATCCAAAAATGAAGCACTCCTCTCTCCATTCCATCTCGACACAGTTGCCCTCCACTCCCGACAGACTGCACGGGTAATTAATTTTCTGCAACGCCTAATCACACTCTCGTCGTCAACTACCTCCGCACGCCCTACCGCGCGCACCCCCGCTTACCCCACCGTGCCTACCTTCCCCTGCCCAGCCCAACCATCACAACCCACCACAACCAATTCAACCCCATCCCACATCCAACGCCGCACCAATCCACCCCAACTCCCGCACTCAAGCCTCAAAAAAGAAAAAATCCAGTTTACCGCACCACCCCCATCCCACCCGCCACCATTCGTCGTGTCAAAATGAACTCCAGGTCTCGCGGAATGGGCGAGTCATCGGTAGTCGGTACGTCATCCTACCCCCCCTCCATCTCTCATCCACCCAACCACACCCCGTAATCTAATCTCTTCTTCCCATACTAACCCTCCACACCTTAATCCCCCCCACAATCGCTTCAGTTCCGCGCAACTTTCGTCTCCTCGAGGAACTGGAACGTGGTGAGCATGGCATCGGTGACGGCTCTGTCAGCTACGGTCTGGAGGACGCCGATGATATTACCCTGTCGAGATGGAATGGCACTATTCTCGGCCCCATCAATGTAAGATCTACTGCTTGTCTTCACTGTACTCCCTCAAAATTCACAGCTCTTACACTACCCTTCAACCGTCCCACACCTCACCCTTCCGCCTTTGTGCACCCACATTGCAGCAATCCACTCCCTCCATAAGTCCAACCACACTGTACTTGAAGCAAGTGGTATTCCCCAAGTAATCACGCGCTGTATGCCCTGCACAAGCATCCAGTCTTGAGAATAAGGGTAGACAGAGCTCTGACTTTTAGTTGTATGCCTTTCTGTCCCTGTGTGCTTTTTGCCGTACCGACCGTAGACGGTTTTTGAGAATCGGATATACACCGTCTCACTAACCTGCGGAGACAAGTATCCTGCTGTTCCCCCCGTCGTTCGCTTCCTTACAAAGGTTAATTTGCATTCCGTGTCCAAACACTCCGGCGGGGTTGATGTCTCTCGATGCAATGTATTGAGGAATTGGTCGAGGGATTATGGTATTGAAACTATCTTGTTGGAATTGCGAAAGGAGATGGCCTCGTCACATAATCGTCGTTTACCACAGCCCAGTGAGGGAAGCATGTTTTGACTCGCTTTGTGGTCCATACTCCACTTTTTCCTCCTTGACCACTTTTTCCTCTGTTGCAGGTTGTCATTTTAAAATCGTTTCCGATTGGAACAATCGTCGATTGTAGCAAGATATTCATTCATCACAACTATGTAATTTCTTTCCATGCTAGCTCTTGGATTCATGCGGCGCGCTGTTTGCTGTGTCGTGACTGTTATTCCTCCGAATTGTGCACGATACGCAGGCTACGAGATTTTGTGCTCTCGATTGTTCACAACTGTGCGTAGAGTGCGTGCTTTGGAACAGTTCTTTATGTGTGTATCCTCTTAGATTCAGGGTAAATTACGCCATTTCCACGACATCTCATGCGGCGTACTTGTTAGAACATACTATTCTTTGGGACCGAGAGCGAATCGGATGGCGCGTTAAAGGCAAGGGACGCGGAAACAAGAGACTCATCGGGACGAGGGTGGGGTGCCTAACCTTAGCTTTGATCTGTAATCTACTCTCTCAGATATCTAGTCTCGACCTACAAGAGAAATGTCGGGCCAGTACGCACGAGTTTCGCACCTCCCATGCTTCAACAACGTCTGAGAGCGATTGCGGCAGAGTCTGAATCTGATTTGGCAATGAATAACGCGGGCGAAGATGGTGTATCGGTGCGCTTCAGATACGTTAATGACCAGCGTAAGGACACTCTTGCAGACGCCACGGAAGTAGGAGAAAGCGCAACGCAGATACAGATCATACAAGGTCTTTACCTCTCCCGGTATGACGAACTCAGAAAATGCGTTTGGGCTTGCCCATAGTGCTCTTCACGTGCAAACTCTTGACGTTCTGCCAGTTCTTCTTGAGTAGAGAAACTAGGAAGTTAACTGCTAGAATGATATTGGCGGATACCTGTTCCTCGGGCATTTTCACGTGTCCAACAGCAGCAGCCATGCACAAAACCTTTTTGAGCTGGAATTTAATGGTGGAGCGGATCTCCGAGACTTTGTCCTCCATGGAATCGCTGGCGGTCAACAAACTTGGAAACTTACCCGCCTTGTTAAGCCCCGGACCAAGAATCCTTGGGATGGTCTTGATAATTGAGTCGGATGCTAGAAAGGCGTCATACTTCTTTGCAAATTTCTTGATAGGTTTCTTTTGTTTGTTAAACTTCTTCAGGTCGTCCGTGGAATAAGCAGGGATGCCAATCTTTTCCGCTTCTGACACGTGAACAGCATTACCCAAAATGGCAACCTTCATGTTTGGACGTGGGACGTTTGGCAGCTTGATGGAACCCGCAAAACGCTTATCCTTCTTAGTGTCATAGTTCTTGAGACCGATTTGAAGCTCGATTGTCTCCTGAAAATTCCTCTTTTTCTCTGCGGCCTCAGCGATGATCTCTCGCACTGCCTCATGTACGGTGGAAGCGGGGAGCTTGGACATGGCTGGGAGTCAGTGAGAGGGGAAGAGCGGTTAGGGTGATGGGTTACCCACGTCGATCGCGAAGGTAGGCGGGACACTAAACGATGAGGGTTTGGCGTGAGGGCTCAGGGGGGCAGGATGAAGCGGCGAACAACAGTAGTTGAGAGCGTGATGGATGGCCAAGGAGATACGAACAGACGAAGGGCGGGCTGCGATGACGATAGTGCGAGGCGTTATGGGAAGGGTTTTGGGTACCTAGGCTCGTAAAGAAGGCTGGATCACTGGAGGAAAACAACTACAGGTGAAAAATGCTTGCAAGGGAACAATGTGCCGATGGTGCTCATGCAGACTGTGCGAACATTGTGGCATTGCAGCTTCTTATGGCACAAGCGGTCGACGACGACGAAAAAAAGTCAAGAAAACTGGAAAAAAATTAACTGAAAATTAATATTCCCAATACGTGATCCGATGATCGGTCTGGAACCACCTTTGAAGAGACTCACCAATCCATCCCCCAAAGACTGGACTGCGCACTACCTGTACTTTGAAATGGACAGTTTGTCCTTATTACTAGAAAATATAATATTTTTTCGACTCTTGTGTTGCGTTCCCTTTCCTCACCTCGCACGTGCGTAATCGTTCTGGTAATCTGCTTTCTCCGAATCACTGAGCTATTTTCAAATCTAGTCTTGAGCTGATTAGAGCATCACTCGCTTAACACTTCATACTGTCAACTCTGTTCTTATTGTACTGTGTAATTACCGTTTGTAATTACTATAGCTTAAAATGTAATTGGTGTATTTTCCTACTCATCTCTAACTGGTACGTAAGCTAATACTGTACTTGTTGGACAGTTCAAAGGCCGCACAACAATACTGTACTTTTCCATTATCTTTTGGCGATAGTAACTACCGTATGGCGCAGTTCCGGTACTAAAAGCTGGTTACATCTGGTGAGGGAATGCGATGACAACTTCCATTGCCCAGTGGCTGACCGAATCAAGGACTAATGCCCTAGGTACGCGACTTGCGATTAGGCATCTGCCCGTGTCCCCAGTGGCCCATCGCCGGGATCACCAAATAATTGCAATTTCAGCCAAATTACGGGGTGTTAACGATGTAACTACTTTCCTACGGACCACGTGAGGTAATCAATTTCGAGACGATTGGAGCGACGTGCACAAATGAGTGACAAATTGGCAAGAGTCGCATGCAAGTCGGGATCGCCAACTGTAAAGCAACCTACTGGGACTGCCTCGTATTCTTAAGCAAGGAGCTGCAGGCGGATCTTTAGGATGAGGAAAGTCAAAATCATTCTGTCTGGCCGTTTCATACGGCCTCGTGTGCATTGATGTAGCGCAGTCCACGGCCTCAAGGATAGATTTGCACACATGCAGACGTGAAATAGTTCGCCAACACTACAACGGTAACGCTTTCCAATTTTCCATACTAATGACAAGTCGGCCGTGCTTTTACTCAGTCCACAGGATTGGGTCGCTTTTGCCTCCCCCAAAATCACACCATGATCGCCTACCATTCCCGCCTCGCGGTGCCCGCTCTCAGTACGGTATGCAGCTGTTCCTTTGTCCACCTTGAGTCACTCGGCTCGACCACAGCAAATCCAAACAGGGCAAAATCACGGTGGGGTAAATCGCCCTTTGTCCTGGAAGACTGGACACAGCACGTCTGATTACAGCCAGCAAGCTAGCACTTTGTGCCATTGGTGCAGAAAGGCCTCTGGCGACAATACTTGCAATCCTCGAAACCGGCGGTAAATCCCTTTCCAACTCCGTCATCCTCAAGTGACTTCAACCAAGGACGATTCTCGGTTACGCACGTATGTGGCAGCCGAGGCTGCCTCATTTCACGTCCTTCTCTGCGTCCCCCACTGAGCTCATGATATCCTCCACTACTTTCTCAATTCGATCCCGTTCACGTCCCTGAATTTCCTCATCTTCTATGCCTTGTACATATTTCCGCATCCGTCGTATAGTATCCTCCAACCCAATCCCCATCTCCTTGAAAATTGTCAACACCGCCTTTTTTACAGTTTCACCTCCGTACGCAATAACATAGCCTAGAATCACTGCCCCCGTTTGAACCGCTAGTAAACCTCTGTCCATTTGCTCCTCCAAACCACCATCCCCGAGTTCTCCGTGAAACCAAACGTACATCCTGACAATCAAAATCACCTTCGCCCCTTCTCTCATTTTCCTCAGTAATCTGGCCCTCTCCGTTTCCCGGCCGTAACTTAACATACCGAACAAAATGCTGAACAAACTCTCTCCCATGCTTCTAATATCTCCCTCCTTCCATGTTCCTTTCTCGAAAGTACCTAAAACCGCAAACAAAATGCCGAGACCGCCACTCTCAAAAACTTTGCGTACTACCTTTCCACCCGCCACACACGCAAAGTCCAAACTTCTAAGAGCCAAGCCCCGATATCTCTTCGATTTCCTTATTATTTCTAAAACAATGGGCACTCCATCATCTTCCGCAAACGTCTCCCTTCCCCTGTCTGTCAAGAGAATGGAACACAAAATACCGAACAAATCCTCAATAACCTCCACACCCCCTGCCAACGCTTTTACAGTCGTTAAAACAATGGGCATTCCCCCGTTATCGAGAAACATGTCCTTCACCTTGACATCCTCCTGCACTAATACAGCTAGCAACTCCACAGCGCCTATTACGGGGGGTTGTAACTGGAGCATTGCAAGGCACTTGACCATGATAGTAGTTTTCTCGACAATCTTTGCGAACAGCTGCGGTCTACCATCCAACACATCCTCGAATAATGCAAAGGTCTTGTCCAACGCTTCTGCCCTTGAGTCCTGTTCCTCTGAATCCGTTGTATCCTTTACCAAACGGCTGAAAGTGTTTGTGAGCTCTTGGAGCAATCGCTGCTCAAGCATAGCACCATGCATTTGAATACGAGCTTTTTGTTCATCAACATCCACAGCCAAGTCGTGTAACAAGGAGATGACGGTGTAAAGAATGTCATCATTCGGATGATGCAGTAATTGTGCGAGCAGGGTAAGACCGTTGTGGTCCACGAATGGAGTGTAAAAAGCCGGGGTAAGGGCGATAGGGAAAAGGGCGTGGAGTGCAGTGTGAAGATCAAGCTCGGACCTTAAGAAGAGAGCAGGGCTTGTAGAGTGTATCTCTCGAAGATGAGCGTTATTGAGAAAAACGTCTTTTAGATGTGATAGAAGGGAGGGAATGTCAGGCTCTGTGGTAAGATCCGATTTGGGGTTTCCGGGAAGTGGTGAGGATGGGATTGGTGGTGGACGGGCCATTTGGCGGGGCCCTGTCCGAGAATGGATGCTGCAGCGAGAGGATGAATGCAATTAAGCGGGCTGCAGCATCACATTAATCCCGGATT
This sequence comes from Kappaphycus alvarezii, assembly GCA_002205965.3. Classification (NCBI taxonomy): domain Eukaryota; phylum Rhodophyta; class Florideophyceae; order Gigartinales; family Solieriaceae; genus Kappaphycus; species Kappaphycus alvarezii. The sequence continues at coordinate 527,511 of NADL03000699.1, read as the reverse complement.
GGTCGAAGAGACGAGAACTGACAAACAGTAAAAAACGTTCCGTGAAAATCCGCGCACTGGTTGATCAACTTTTGACTTTAAATTGATCCCAAGATCTCTTCAAGATGATGATACTGTACTGTACCGTGGCGTGCCGTATTTATTCATTCAATATTTTCCAAATTTACAGCAAGTTCGCATCGCGCTGTGAGTCCAGTCCTGCGGAGGACACTTGTCATACCTATACTAGGTTTCTGTTAGTGCACATAATTTTAGTGCGAAAATCCAGACAGTGCACACGTAAATAGTCTGACACTGAAATATGTGCAAATATATTTTAAGTGAAATATTTTTGATATTATTTGTTAAATTTAAGTATATTTTCGGTGAGCAAATTGAATGGGATCCGAGAGCCGAAAATATATGTCAGATCGTTGTTCCAGGCTGTTCAGAGCAGTATTACTGTACTACAGAGCTGTGCAAGCAACCAGTTTGCCCAGCTCTAGCTTGAAGCGAGGGGCTAGTTGGGCCTAATTTGAAGCAAGACTCTTAGTCGATGCGCTCAAGATACCCCATGAATCAAAAATGATTTCCAGTAGTATATCATTCGCCACTACGACGAAAAGCAAATGAAAGCGGCAGGATGCCGAGTATCTACTGTACGGGGGGGAGAAGTTGGGGTGCTTTACTGATTAGGGATGCAGGACGGCTATTTTCCGAAGACTAGGGGGACAGGTCTGTGTATTGGAGAGTCTGGAAATGAGGCCGAGTGATGAGGTACTACCTCACAGGGCTGGTGTGAGGCCAGCGGTAAGGAATGCTTCGTTGGACGAAACCGTCGCCGCAGCGTGTCTTTGCATAAGGACAGATCGCACCCGCCCAAAGGTCTTCATGGCTCGTATGGCGACGTGCCTAGCCACGTCTGTGAGCACCGCGAATGCGTCCGGGTGCCACCCGCCAAGAGTGGATATCGGCACTGGGAGCAGTCGGAACCTGGCATGCGTGGTGATGAAGTCTTGATACCTCCTGAACTTTAACGCTTTCGCAGCGTTCAGAGATGTCAAGGGGTTGAAGCGAAGGGCCCGTGTGGTGGAGGGAGCTAGTGGATTGACGAATGTAACGTCGAAAAAGTCTGTCCCTCCGCTGCTCCCTATAGCCTTAATATTTAGCCTTGTGCAGTGTTGGCCATTGGGACGGGGCTCCATGACCGGGTGTCGCGCGCCTTTGCAAAGTACGACGTGAGAACCGTAACCTGGCAGTCGTAACGCTCGACTCGCTCTCGGCCATGCAAGCAGTGCATGAGGTGGTCGCCGAAGATGTCCAGGGTTTCCGGGCAGTTGCTCCTGGGGCACGGGGTGTTGGGGGCGAAGAACGGTACCTGGCAATAATATTGGAGCCAGACGGAGCAAGCTTTGGGAGCAATGTGTGTCTTGCGGCCCGGGCATGGTGCGCAGTATACCCATTGTTCAGCATCGGCAACTCCCATCGACGAGCGAAAAAATTGTCTCCTGCTGTCGCTAGGGGGTATGAGCTCTTGAGCCGCTTCGTGAATTGCATCCGTCAGCTTCTTTTGCGGGGCGGGGTTGTAGGAACAAAAGGCGCTGAAGGGTACTATTTTCGTCGGCGGGCATGGGGTAGACCACACCCTATAGGCGTCGACTGCATCTTTGTATGTGCTCAGCGGTCGTACCGAAGCTGGTAAGATGGAGCGGCCAGGGGTATCAGCAGCGGCACAAGAAGCGAGAAAAGCGGCGGCGGAAATGTCGGGCCCCGACGTGAGGCGTATCCCCGGCGATGGGTTTCTTGGGGTTAAGCGGTTTCACTGGGAGCTGGAGTTTTCGAAAGACCTCACGGTCGAGGGCCTCCGGCAAGAGTTCGGACGCATTTCTCGATCATCTCGTCGAAGCACTTGCCGCCTTCCGCTGTACTAGAAGGCGGAACGACGCGTAACAAGTAGCCGACCTTGCAGACGCCAAAGCAATTTCAAAGGAGTTGAAGGGCCACTTGTGTGTCATCGAGATGGGCAATTGTTGTCAGGAAGGGCTTGAGGACTCGACGTGTTCGTAGAAGTCCCGTTGCATAAATGCCGTCGAACCTATGGGGGCGTTGAGAATGTGACTTCCTTCGCTATACACTTGCCTTAGGCCGGCTGGGTAAAGCTCTTGGACGGACGGCGGTGGTGCAGTAGGCCACCAAATCTTGCACTTTGTCATGGACAGCTGAAGGCTGCGGTCTGTGGCATATGACGACGAGAGGACTCCTACTGCTTTCAGTAGCTGCTTGTGGGTTCCTATGATATATCCGTCGTCATGATACAATAGCTGTAGTAGGAGCTGCCCTACCTCTCTGACGCCGTCCTCGTTTGAGGACAGTAAATCCTGTATTCCCAGGATGAGGGGATACAGGACTAGGTCGAAAAGCAGCCCACCCAGATTGTCGCCCTTCTAGAGAGAGGCCATGATATTGACCAACTTGTAATAGCCTGTAGAAGCTGTACAGTGCAGTATTGCCCAACTCAAGTTTAGCTGTTAGTGCACATACTGTACAGTACAGTACAGTACATCATACACTGATCTGAACTGAAATGTGTTGGCATTCAGAAAGCAGTAACCTTTGAATATATTGATCTCAAGATAGGGATTAATTGTAGATACTGCGCTTGGAAATCGGCTTAACCTGTCCTGTCGGCATCAAAGATGAGCACATGTCAAACCTGCAACTCGGCAATGACCATTCCCACTCTTGCATTCTGCTCACCTCCGCTTCTTACCGTTCACAGACCTTTCCCCAATCTATTCCAATGCCGAAAACCGATTCGCCTGGCTATCGCTCATGAAACCCCCGTCGCAAATGATACCATTATCCGTGAGGTGTCTCGACGTCGTAACCTTGCCATTATCTCTCATCCCGATGCCGGAAAATCAACTCTTACCGAAAAGCTACTCTTGTATGGAGGGGCCATCCAGCAAGCAGGTTCCGTTCGGGCTCGTCGTGCCGAACGTGGTGTCGTATCCGACTCAATGGCCATAGAACAGGAGCGGGGCATTTCAATTACCTCCGCCGTCATGACTTTTGAATATCAAGAGAAGCGTATTAACATAACTGACTGTCCCGGACATGCAGACTTTAGTGAGGATACTTATCGAACTTTGGCTGCCGTGGATAATGCAATTATGTTAATCGATGCAGCAAAGGGTCTGGAACCACAGACCAGAAAGCTGTTTGAAATTTGTCGCATGAGAACTTTGCCTACTTTTACCTTTGTCAACAAGTTGGACCGCCCTGCTATGAACCCGTTTGAAATATGTGATCAAATTGAAAAGGAATTCGACTTGCCCTGTTATCCAGTCGTTTGGCCAATTGGTGATGGTGACAGGTTCAAGGGTGTGTACGAGCGTCAGACCAGATTAGTTCACCTGTTTGAAAAGGGCGAGCGTGGGAAAAAGGCTCAGGAAATTCTCGCCGTATCCATTGACGACGAATCATTGCTCGCCATGTTAGGTGATGAGCTATTTGACCAGTTGCAAGAGGATGTAGAGATTTTGGATGCCATAGGCAATGAATACGACGAATCAATGGTAACGCGAGGAGAGCTCACTCCTGTGTTTTTTGGGTCTGCGATGTCGAATTTTGGGGTCGAATTATTTCTGAAACGCTTTTTGGAAATGGGTCGCTGTCCCCCTGCGAAGGAGAGCACCGCGGGGTTGATCGAGCCATCGGGGGACACGTTTACAGGCCAAGTGTTCAAGCTGCAGGCAAACATGGATCCAAAACACCGGGATCGACTAGCTTTTGTGCGTGTGTTTTCTGGAGTTTTTGAAAAAGGAATGAAAGTGCGAAATGCACGATTACCCGGACGGTCAATTGCACTGACGAGACCGCAGAGTTTATTTGCGGCGGATCGTTTTACTGTTGACACGGCGTATGCAGGAGACGTGATTGGGCTGAACAATCCTGGCGTGTTTGCCATTGGAGATACGTTGTGTGGGAGTGAAGGCGTGAAAGTGCGGTATCCAGGGATTCCGTCGTTTTCACCTGAGCTGTTCGCATACTTGAATAACCCGAATCCATCATGTTACAAAAATTTCGAAAAGGGTTGTCGCAATTGTTGGATGAGGGGGCGATTCAGATGTTGAGGGCGAGGGGTGATCAGGGGAACGAGGATCCGATTATGGCGGCGGTCGGGCAGCTGCAGTTTGAAGTGTTACAGAGGAGGCTAAAGGATGAGTACAATGTGGAGAGTCGGCTGGAACCGATGGGGTACAATGTGGCGAGGTGGGTCACAGGACCTGGGGATCCGTGGGAAGCGTTAGACAAGTGTGGAAGACTGTTCAACGTGTTTTATGCAAAGGATCGATGGGGCCGACCAGTGTGTTTGTTTAAAAATGAATGGAGTCTCAACGCGTTTATGTCAGATCATCCGGATGTGGAACTGCAACCTTGGGCGTTCGCCCCAGAGGAGGAAGAAAAGTAGTGTATGGTAGTTGCAGGCTTCAGAAATACCCTGTTAACCCGCACTCTCAAGCAATATCGACAATCCAAAACTGCCCAAAAGCTCGCATTCCCTTACTTGCCTAGCTATTTTGCGCAGCACTAGAGAACTTTTCGTACGTACGGTACCGGCCCAAGAGAGAAGCTCACGGTGTTCCGGGGTTGAAAAACCATCCTCTAAGCTGGAGCGCCATTGTGGGGCTGATAGAAGTGAGTGCAGGCATTCCGTTACGGAGCCAGAGCCACTTTGACATCATAGCTATTGACCTGCTACAAACCCATCAACAGTATTTGAAAAATACCTTTGCAGGTGAAGTTTAATTCAAAATGCACATAGCCGGTGTCTGATACCGGACACTAGGATCTCCAAACACGACACTCGCGGGCACTCTGGGCTGCTGTAATGGCAATGAGAGGCGCCGGAGTGGAGATATAACGCAGTATACCCGTGCGGGGTTCAAACACCCTATCGTCAGTTTGGTGATAAGTTTACAGCAAATAGTTTGAGCGATGAAAGAAGTTTAATGCATTCAATATCTACTGGGACTACGCCCTGTGCAACTATGCGGCTAAGACCTAACCGGATGTACCTTGGCCATGCGCGTGGGAGCCAGCGAGAGGATAGCTTGGGCAGTGGATGACCAAAAGGTGCAGCTCAGGCGCTAGTAGATACGGCAGCGGATAACACCGGGTGTCGAGTGCCACTTGGACGCGATCCGCAGAACTAACTCCTTATTGAAAGCTATGGTACCGGGGACGGGTTGCTCAGGGAAGCAAACGCCAGGGGTCGAAAAGTAAAGCTAGGCGTGTTTGGTGCAGAAGATGGGTGAGTTGAGGGAGTGGGGAGGCGTCGGGCGAGGTTGCGTTCCAGTGCAGTAACCATGTCGCGGGCCGCCGCGTCTGCAGCGCTACCGGCTACTCTACTGTACTGTATAGTGTCCTCTGCCGGATCCGACTATAGGGCTAGGAACTGACCAGATGGTCCACGTCGGTCACGAGCAGTGGCGTTCGCGAGCAGATAGCCACAGCAATTGAAAAATATGTACTCACTTGTCATTTCAACCACCCTACGGCAGCAACAAAGGTGCACACCACAGACTGGCAGACCATGCTCCGCCGTCACCTCGGACTGCCTGTATACGACGACTCTATGCCCCTGACCTGTCACAATTGTGACCGCCCCTTGGACACCCTCCGGGACCACGCCGCCGACCTCTGCTGCCCTGGTTTCGGCAGTCGTCACCGCTATGACTGGCTCTGCCATGCGGTTCCGACTCATGTTATCCGCGCCGCGGGTCTGGATACTTGGCACGAGTCCTGCTCCTCGTCCCGGGCACTGAGCTCCGGCCCGCCGATATCCTAGTACCCTCCCCCTCAGCCCCGGAAGGCACAGCGTCGCTCCCAATTGCATGTGACATCACGGTCGTCTCGCGGTTCAAGGTCGCAGTCCGCACCAAGGCGACACAGGTTGCCTGTGGCGCTTGAGACAAGGCAGTTCGCGACAAGGTTACAACAATGGAACGCAACCTCGCCCGACGCCTCCCCGCTCCTTCACCTCATCCATCTTCTGCACCAAACACGCCTAACTTCATGTTTCGACCCCTGGCGTTTGATTCCCTGGGCGCCACTTCCCCCGGTACCATAGCCTTCATTGAGGATTTAGTGCCGTGGATCTCGTCCAGGTGTCACTCGACACCCGATGTAATCTGCCGCTGTATCTACTAGCGACTGAGTTGCACCCTATGGTCATCCATTGCCCAAGCTATCCTCTCACGGGCCCCCACGGAGGTACATCCGGTTAGTTCTTAGCCGCATAGTTACATCGTGCGCAGTCCCCAGTAGATACTGAATGCATTAATCTTCTTCCCTGTTTACACACCCATCTTATCTCATCGTCATGCCTCCCTCTTAACCCAAAGCTCCCCTTCCCCTCTCCCCATGCGCTTCCTCGTGCCGCCTCCCCTGCCGCTTCCCCTTCCCCGTCTTTGTCCGCCGTTGTCAGCTCACTCCCGCCGACAACCGTTCTCCCTCTCGATTCTTTTGACCGTCCACGTGACTGCCCTGCTATTGGCCCACAAGCTTTGACACTCCCCTATGCACACAAGGTCATTGGCCAGCCGGGCATGGTCGAACCCGCCGCCCTCGCCCGCAAGACTTTCGCAAGCCATTTTGCCACCGATTACAAGTACAGAGGACTCCCAACCTTTCCATTACTCGCAGTAAACCAAACCAATTTCCCCTTTTACCACCGAACCCCGTCGCCTTTACCCTCGGACTAGGGAGCCGGAGCTGCCACCGCCCCCTTCTGCTCTCCTCCACATCGCCCTTTCGCTCTCGCCCGCTATGCCATTTAAGTCGCCTGGGGATGCCCAACGCGTCCTCCTGGATGCTGCCAAAGCCGCCGGCACCATCTTTCCACCGTCGTTCCACTTGCACGTCATCGTCTTCTTGGTCGGGATGTGGACCTATGTCTATTTCCCGGCCTATGCTGCGGAGGACATGAAAACCGCGCTCACGCACCTACGTGGTCTCCTACCGGAACTCAGGGTTTCAACCATGCCCCTACCCAGAGCTGTTCAGGCCCTTGGGGCTTTTGCTGCGGGTGGAGTGAAAGCTCGACTCCGCCGTGAAGCCCTCTGGCTTAAGTGCGCAGAGCACCGCTCGCGAGTCCCTCGTCAAAATCTTACAAGCTTTCGCCACTGCCCTTCTCAATCATGTCCAAGAAGTTGAGAAGGTCCGCTCTCAGCCACAAGGCCGGTGTCCTGCGCCCGCTCCGCCTTCACACGAAGCCCCTCCTGTTACCCCGACCACTGGTGCCCTGGCAGCCCACGGTGCCCCCTCGAACACAGAAGATCACACCATCGACGTTGTAACACCGGTCGGTGATGCCAACCCCACTCAGGGCAACCCCACTGCCACCCACGCCTCCCATGCCAAGGGAGGCAAGCGAGCCGTGCAACGCCGCCCAACGTCCCCTCCCCCTGATGTAATGACGGACGGGCCGGCCTCTACCACGCCCTCCGGTCAGTCCCCGGGTTCCCCGCCGGCGGTGACCAAGCGCCGATGCCCGGACCGCGTCGCGCACCCGGAAGCAGAAGGAGACCGTCTCGACACTATCATGACACTCTCATTACGCGGTCTCCGTCCAAATACCTGGTGATGACGGCAAATGTCGGAACGCTCCCTGATGCTATAATGCTGCCTCTAGTAGGGGCTGCCACTCCGCGTCCACCGACGCAGGCCGTGGACTGCGCCGACTCCGACATGTCAGCATGAGCTCCGCATTTCGCTCTGTAACCCCCCACATCTTCGGCACATCCCTCATCTGGCGGACATGCCGAAGATCGCACCGCCCATAACCCTTCCTCCTCGTCCTATCCCTTGCAAAGTATCCAAGACATCCTTCGCACCCCATACCGCGAGGCAGATATTTTGCAAAACATACCCTCCATCTGCCCCACTCAGTTCGTCCTACTACTCATCAAACTGGTCAAAGCCGCAGCGAATGCACAAGGAGACGACGCCACCTGTCGGGCCTTCTTGCACCTGCATATGCTCCCTATCGAAGTCATGCGCCGCAACCTGCGAGGGAGGAAGGCTGGTATGACGAGAAAGGACAACGGTCCGCCCTGCGCGAACGCCTTCGACGCGCCCATACTGGCTCCCAATGGGGTGCCCTCATGAAGAATGCCATCAACGCACACCGTCATGGGGCAGAGTCGGTTTCCACACACTGCCTCCACGCCGGCTCCCTGTTACCTTTGAGGTGAAGTGTTCTCTGTGCTGACGCTCGCTACGGCAAGGCTATGCGTACGCTCCACAATCAATCCCCGTGCGCAGACGTCAATGCCCCTCCCACTGCACAACAGCTCCGGGACCTTCACCCCTCCCCGCCACGGCCCGTCACTCCGTTCGTGGAGGCTGCCGTCGCAAAGGCAGCATGCCGCGTACTACTTGACACTACGGCAGGCCCCGGCCGCACGCCCTCTCGATGGTTTCGCTTGCTCGCTAAGACCTCTCTCAGCCCTGAAGCCGATGTCACCGGCCTCAGTGTTCTAACGAAATTGGTCACTCGGACAGCAAAAAGGGACCCTCCGGACGCAGTCCTCCCCATTCTCACCGCAGCAACACTGTTTCCGCTCCTGCCAAAACCCAGGAAGATCCGTCCGATTGCTGTCGGATCTGTCCTTCGGCGTATTGTGACGAAGACATTACTATCATCGGCGATCGATGATTCCCGCGACTTCCTGGCCCTCCTCCAGCTGGCCAACGGTACCGAGGCCGGCACGGATGCCATCATCCACGATTTTCGCACTTTGCTGCGTCGGGTTTCCTCTGATCCCACCGTTGCCACCGTCCTCATTGACGCCCGCAATTCCTTCAATTGCGTTGACAGGCAGACAATGCTGGACGCCCCCCCATCTCCTGCCCTGTCCGTCACACGGGTTGCTAACATGATATATGGTTGGACCCAGCCACCCGTAATTATTCCCAACCGTGACCGAACGATGCTGTCTGGTGCACAGGGCACCCAGCAGGGTGACCCTGCTAGCATGCTGCTTTTCTCTCTGGCTATCCAGTCACTCATTCAGCGGATAGCCGTAGTGGACGGCATTTTCCTTAATCAGTGGCACGATGATAATGACACGATCATGAGGTCACTGGACGTCCTTGGGAGAGCCCTACGGTCCCCTACGCGGCATGGCCCCGGCTTTCGGCACACACGGCTATGATCAAAGGACCCGTATCTACTGCCCGCATATATCTTCGTTTGGACAGCGCGGTATTCCTAGCGGAAATTCCTCTCTCTGAGTGCGCTGGCGACGGTTTCGATATCCTCGGCGCCCCAATCGGTAACGCTACATTCACAAAGGCCTTCCTCAGGGGCAAAGTTGATGAGTGTCGACACACCCTCAAGCTTCTAGGCAACATCAGGGACTCGCGGGCCCGTTTCCATATGCACAGACTGTGCATCGGCATGCGGCGTCAATCACGCGCTCAAACTTGCTGACCTGCCACACGCCTCCGACCCTGCAGCTTAGTTCGACTCTCTGTAGGGATCCGCCTATGAGTCACTTCATGACGTCGCCCTGACGGGCCTAGCCTGGACCCAAGCGTGTCTCCCGTTGCGCCTCGGCGGTCAGTGTTTCTCCCTGATCGCCCCTTTCCTCCACGGGGCTGTGACTGCCAGCCTCATGGATGAGGCCCCAGCCCGCCTACACACGGTGACGTACTCAAAGGCGCGGTCCGAGGTTGTCCTTCGAAAAAGCGCTCTGATGAAAAAACTTCTTCGTCGGCTAACCGAACTTGCCCCTCTGAGAGTTTTTACGACGGCTCCATGGCGACATGATAATCACATCCTAGACACCGTCGACCCTGCCATCCTAGCTGCCAAGCCAAGTTCCAAAACTCGGAAAAGAACTCCGCCCCATTCGAAGAGATTCTTCATATCCGTGAAGGGGGGAAATTTGGGGTGTTTTTAATGCATGAAAAATATGGTCAGCTGTTCCCTAAGGGATGTCGTGATGGTAAAGGCTTACAATATAAAGGGTTGGCGGGAAGTTGTCAAAACGCTAGAAAACTGACGGGAGGCCGGCCAACAGGCACGCTGCATTGGACATTACTGCTGTATCCGTGAAGGGCAATTGCGAGTATCGGCTTCAATGGGAGACATTTTATTAGACAGACTACATACCAGAATTTCTCAGATTTGAGTTTAACTGACAGACTCTGTTTTCATCGGGTGTTCGGCTGCAAGGATACGGAAACCTGACACATGACGGTTCACATCCTCATTGTTATTGCGCTAGCAGAAAATCACCTCTCAAAGAGGCAGCTAACCACGAATTTGGGAGGATCTTAAGCAATAAAGTCCGCATTCTCTTGAACAGCCTTGACTCGGAAGTCCTGGTTTTAGTAGGCCTTTCCTTTCTCTTGTTTGCGTCTACAAAACTAAACTGAGCTTGTCGGAGTCCTTGTTAATGCTTCTGGCGTCTATATGTGTGTATAACCGCCATGTAGAACTTATGTTATCCTTCCTCAGAAAAGATAGCTATTGAGAGAGCCTAATTGAAAACCCTTTTCTCCGTGACTGGAGGTCTTGATTCAAGTTTTCATATCAAAGGGTTCATTATGTCTAAAACTTTCTTCAAGCCCTCTCTTGGGTTTACAACTATGACATATGTGATATCAGCGAGAAAGAGCAAGAAATTAAGGCGAAGAGTTCGGGTACAAAAAACAGGGACAACTACATATTCCCGGATCAAAATGAGAAGTCTACGGGTACTAAAACACAGAACAAGCAGTTTGGTCCCGTACTTGATGGAATATTTAGGCCCATAGGTTTATAAATCTTTGTAAAGATCCGTAGCTGATCATCCAGTAAAACTTTTTTTCAAACTGCCGCTTGTAGCTGTTCGGATAGCCATAAGAATGTAGATACAGTAGATGGTGGCCACAATGCAATTGTACAGTAATGTAGTAACACCACCACCTACTACAGCTCGAATTCATCGCATATGCCAAGACATGTTCGTCGTGGCCCTTGTGTGGTGCAATGTCCTGTAGTCCGCGGAGAGCCACATGTAAAGGGGATTGTCACCCGGCGTTCAGGACGTCTTTCTCAGTAGACAGTGGAGAACCACAAGGAAAGGAGGGTAGCTGGTAGAGGCTTGGTTGGATAGCGACGTACGCGCGTCGAAGGGAAAAGGGGATAGAATCGTAGATACTAGTCGTTGCGCCGAAGCACGCGGGATCCGCAAGATGGGTAGAGAGTGGAGGGACGATGCTGGTATCCGCTACAATAGCTCAGCCTGGAGCAAGAAGGTCCAAGGGTAAGGGGTAGGAGAGCCTCGCACCAGTCGTGGGGTTTATCGTAGGAGCGTGGGAAAGCCACTGTAGACTAAGTAGTAACTAGCTCCCAAGTAAAAGTAACGGAAAAATCAAAAAGGAATTAAAACTAAAAGGATAGGCGTGCACTGGGCAGTGATTGGGTTGGACCAAAAGGGGCGCCCAAAAATAGCCAGGGTGCAGGGAGCGGGGAGAGTGGAACGGTAGACACCTTGGAAGGCCACCTCGTCTTCCAATGTTAGCTCCCGTTGCCATACTGTAGTGGATCGTCCACGTGTAATATATAGTACACTTACTGGTACTGTAATGCTGTAGAAACCAACCGTCAGCAAGTAGATTGTAGCAGGGCTTGGCACTGCACTTTGATTGGCTCCGACAGATCTTATATTATGCATTATATAACAGTTACTGTGGCAGGCGCTGCGAAAGCGAGAGGGAGCAAAAAAGGGCAGGCGCTGCGAAAGCGAGAGAGAGCAAAAAAGGGCAGGCACAGTGAACGTAAATAGAATTTTTCTGGAATGCCGATAAAGTGCCGTATTTAGTGCGTGTAAATAGGGCAAGTTACAGTGCGTGAGTTTGAGATAGCACCACCAATGAATATGAATGCCGAGTTGGTTTGAAGTAACAACTATAAATAAATCTCATTGAAACTTAATTCTCATATAAAACCATATAAAAGATATGAAACTCAACCTTATTGACTGGATGAAAAATTTTATCGCAAAAATATGATATCTTGCAGCGAATATAGAATAGCACCAAACTGATTTTTAATTCATCACAGAAAAAAGTTGATTTAAAAACACTCAGTAGTCTTTCTCCGCACCTTGCCTTTATAACACTAACGCACAGCGCTTTCGCATGATGGCGAAGAGCTTTATGATGACATTGTGATTCTACTTTCACAACTCTATAAGCAAAGCATTTTAACCCCCTTAACTGAGTTAAACTGACGATTATTAGCTTTTATGCACAAGTAATGATCCCTAAGACTTTTTTAGTTGAGTGATAGTCAAAAGGTCCCACCAGCTATGCTACAACTCTGCTCAAATTGTTTTGCACCCATTCACGTGGCATAATTGACGTGTTAATGGATGAATTATGTTGCGTGAAAATACAACTCAAAGACATGTTCTCATCAGTACAAGATATAACTTACTTCTCTAGTGTAGCGCGGTACCTGATAGAATACTAATATCCTCGTAAAACATGCAGGTTTGAAAAAATATACTTAGAAAAAGAACCGTAAACTATTAATGCTCCACCTTTGAATCTTCTTTTAGATAAAATCATTTTCTTCCAAATTTCGAGCGAATAGTGGCAGAAGCCACCTGGCTCGTCCAAATTGAACTTCTTTACATCAAGCAAGGACACTAAAATCCACTCTTGAAAAGATTTTTCGTGATGTGCTCGAGCTCAATCAACCCGGGCTTTGTTGTTCTCTTTTGTGAGAGGAGGTTCCCTTTTAATCTTGCTGAAAACAAGTGGTCGGATGCCGATAGAATTTGCTGCACTCACCGTTTTATAATTTTCAAAATAAGGGTCGCTCTTTAATTCTGATTCTGATGCACCTGTTTTGATGCGGTCCTCACCAGAGCTCGAACTCCGGCCGGAGTAATTTTGGAGTTGTTTTTTGTGTTTTTTTGCTGCCATATCCTTCCTGATTTTTAAGGAACTTCGAGATGACAGCTTTGTCCCTGTTGAACTTCTTAGCGTTGGCTTGATTGCTCACACCCTGTCTTTTTAATCAAATAATTATTCTATTCACTTTTTTCTGTCAACAGTTTTTCTTTCCCTATTTTTTGATCGCTAGCTGCTGTGGTTGTCTCTTATGTTGCCTTAAAAGATAGGTTCAAAACTTTGTTTAGACCTAGTTTCTATGGTTTTTATGATGCGTACTAACCAATATACTGGTTCTGTTTGAATTTCACATGCTTAAATTTACTCACAGTAGTTATTATTTTTGGCCAATTGCTGTAAACTTGTATTTTTTAAAATTACTTTAAACTGCGGTTCTTATACGGTGCGAACTATCGAGAACGGTCATCTCTTTGCCAAAGAACGGAGTTTTTTGGTGGTTGTCCTATCATGAATTCGCACACAATACTAAATCTATCAATTTATGCGATTCACCATAGTACTGTAATCAAAAGTGCCTCGTCCTTCCACCGCCCTGATCGAGTTGTGACTGCTGTCTTGTATGGCTGTTCGGATAGCTGTAAAGGACAAAAAAATAGTGCAAAGCGCATCAAAAGGGACAAAAACGTTGTTTCAAGGATTCTAAAGGACCAAGAAGGCTATGAAAACAACTATGACACTAAAAATAACACTTAAATATCGATTACAGCTGTTCGGGCATTGATGAGGAGCTCATTAAAGAATTGAGCTATGAGGAGCTCATTAAAGACTTGAGCTTCAGCCGCAAAATTGAAGCCCTAACTTGATCTACTAATTGCCAAACTTCGGGTCCAAAAAACCTCCAGACGATTCAAAGTACTTAGTTTTCTGCAAGGTGAAAACAGAACCGCATTTGTCCCAGGAATATAAGACAGCCCATCTAGAGGAGGCTCGCTCGCACTGCAGTAAAAATATGCATAAATGGGTACTGATTGTCTGGTCTGATAAAAAGAAGTTTAATTTAGACGGACCGGACGGGATTCGTCACTTCAGGCGTGATATGAGCAACTATTGTAGTGCAATACACCGAACTGGACCTAGAAAGGTAACGCTCCCTATTGCGTAACGCAAAGATTACTCGGTGTTCGACGCCGCTTTCTCTTTAATCCCTCTGCAGGGTAGTACCTCGAGAGTTACCAGAACTCAGGGTGGTAGAGGCTTATCGGAAGCATGGGGAAGAAAGTATGTCAGCAGACAAAAGAGGGTGCGCCTTATGCGCGGAGCAAACAAATGGTAATAGACACCGATAACTGTTCTCGGCGCAACCGGACAGTGGGATACTCGTCCTCCCGACTGGGACGCAAGGGATACACGTCCTCTCTATAGGGACATTACTCACCAAAAAGGTACAGAACTGAAACAATAAACCGTCTAGAAGGCCATGCTGGCAAGCGGGGGCCGAAGGGGATAGTAGCTAATATAGCTGCAAGTGCGGGAGCCTTAGCTAAAAGGGGCGCGAATTGCAGGAGTAACAATTAGAGCCAGAACCAAAAATTGGTAAAGTCGTTGGTACCTTCGGTACCTTTACTACTAGCGAGGGCACGAAATGCCAATGATAAATATGTACTAAGTTAGAAGTTAGCTTGTTAGCCGAGCTCACTAGTAAGGACACGTGTCACTCTATTATCTATTTAGCCATAAGTAAATATCAGGGTCAGTTAGTGGTCCCGTGCCATGCCTAATAGAGGCGCTTACTGTACAGTGCACTTTAAAGTGCTAACAAAAAATGGGGAACGTGCTACCTTCCATTTGGGGCTCGACAAACGAGTGCTAAAATAGGTTATAGGAACCAAATTACAAAATAAAGTGCTATTTCACTATAACTCTATAGTAGTCCCTTCTAAGCGAAAGGTCGGAGGTGGAGGGTTGATAGTTTGGGGGTGATTTTCAGCCTACGGTTTTCCTGATCTGGCCATCCTTCAAGGAAATCAAGACTGTCTGGTGTACTGTGCAACATTAGAAAACTATTAATTTCCTTATACAGACGAGAAGATGCCGCCGAGGTGGGTTTTTATGCAGGATAATGCATCCATAAACATGTTAAACGTTCCATCGGAGTGGATGCGAAGCAATTTGGCTCATGTCATGCAATGACCTGTGCGATCCCCTGACTTGAGTTTCATTGAAAACATCTGGGGCGTTCTTTTGAGGGCCCTTTACGCTAACAATCTGCAGCATTGCTAACAATCTGCAGCATTCTACTGTTGAGTTGCTCAAACACACCGTGCGGAGTGAATGGGTAAACTTGTATAACAATTTGATCTGAAATCTACTTGGAAGCATGTCGAAGCTCTTTGCACAATTGCTGGAGGGGCGATGCTCGAAAATAAACTATTAAGTTTATTTTACAATAAATTTGTTGCCCTGGTTCTTGACTAAACATTATGGTGCTATTCTAAATTCAAGGGCGGAAACTATTTTTTGTAATATTCTTTCGTTTCGCCAATAGCTCTGGGTTTCTTAGAGCATTGCCACCCATGGTCCAATTTCGGGTTTCAATCCAAATAAAATCAATTGGATTTTTTCATCTTCCGCAGCGGCAATTTACAAATAGATTTTCAAATCATTTTTTTGGAATTAGATTGGAATTTCCCGAAACCAGGTCCAAAGACAACGTATTTGGACCCGTTTTTTCGGAGTTACAATCCAAAAAGACTCGGCGATTGACACGACAGTATTTCTTTGCCGATCGAGAGGTATATTTTATCTGTAATTGTAGTGAAACGACCGGTCTCGACTTTAGATGGGATCAATGATCGATTCTATTTGTCGAATTTCGAAACTGTGTTTACAGTAGATCATCCTGTCAGGATGAGGAGGCAACGACCCCCAGTCAGGGCTTGACAAGGACCGGTATGGATCCGGATATTTATTTTAGCCTACAGTAGCTATTAGTCTAACACGTGTCATAACTGTGGCGGCAGCTAGCACCGCCACTAACTCTAACTTAGTATTTATTACGGGGCATCTTGTAGCGCCCCAAGTAAACAGCTACCAAAGGCTTGGCTATGGAAGTAACTTCCACCTTCGCGTCCCAACCTACCTTTGCGCGGAACCCACGCGTCTGCGGCTATAGCTACCTCTATCCCCTTTGGTCCCCTTTTGTAGCCTGCGGCCCGATCACCCATGGAGCTTCGCCCCTTTTATTCTTCATCCCTCTGTTGTTCCGTGAGCGCGCGCGCGCGTTTGTCCCCATCAGCGGACTGTAGCCGAAACCCGTGACGCCTCGCGTCGTCCCCTGCGGGAGGATAGAAATCTCCTTTAGAGCCTCGCTCGACCGTCCTAGCGCTATGTGAAATTCCTTCGTTCGGCCTCGGCCGCTCCTCTCTGTCCATTCGTTTTCTTCCCTTCGCCCTTTTAGTCCTTCGGACTACCCTTTCCTTACATGAAGTCGCCATCTATCCAAGTCCCGTGGACTTCACCGTTGTTTCCATTACACCGTCGGTGTGACATTGTTCAAGACAGCCTTGTGTCCTATTCTGACTCTACGAGTCTTCCCCCTCTGACTTGCCAATTCTCTACCAACTGCACCTGTCAGACACTGAGCTACTGCCTTTCACGGGCTAAAAGAGAAAGCGGCCCCGACGGACGCCCTGTACCTGCACAACCATCAGCTCATCTACCTCTTATTGCCGTAGGCATTTTCCTTTGTTTCCCTTTCAGGGCTGGTTCTGTACGGCTAACTACAATAACGCTGCATCAACCGACCGTCGGACACATTCTTTCCAATCGTCTCTTTCGCACTTATACCATTCTATCATTGGCCTAGACAAGGGTTCTTCATCGTAAGAGACGGTGACGGCGTGCAAATCTTACATAAACGAATCAGAAGATCCTCAAAGGTGCAATGGGAAAAAAAAACTCCTCATCGCCCAGATACTATTAGAGTATAACCGCCTAAGCGCTGCGAAAATTGAGCAAAATCCAAGAAAATCGTTCCCAGCACAAACAGAAGACGCCATTATGCAAAGATATAAGAAATCCCGTACAGAAGCATTGAAGTTCGACGGTATCCTCAACTCTATCAAGAAGAAAAATCCCACTGGATGTCCGTCAGATCGGGACGTGGAGCGCGCGGCTTTGGCTTTTTACATCGGAGACGCTACTATTTCGAATACGTATTCGTACTTCTCGGGTCTCACACTAGATTCCGAGCCAAAATTCTCTTTCGAGCATGTGTAGAACTAATTGCGTCGAACGAACACCTGGTCATTCTTACTTCTATCCAAAGAAAATAGGTCCAGATCAGCCACAAATGACCAGAAAAAGGATGACTTCATTCCGGCTCCCACGCAGAACCGACTCCCTAGCAGAACATCGAAACAAGTAGAAACGGAAAAAACCCTGTTCAAACCCCTTCTACAGAAAGCACCGCAAACGACGAAATAAGTGACATTAAGCGCCCCATTGGTAACAATCGAGAGAGCGAGTCCGCGAAAAACACCGTACTTTACACAGGGGAGCAGAAAGGATTGAGAAACTGGCTGCTGCCTCCGCTGAACAGAACAAACAGTCCATGGAGTTGTTGGAGCTTGAGAAATACAGGATGAATCTTGAGAAAAGGAAGTATGATTTAGCGCTTTTTGACATGAGAGGTGCAGAACCAGCCAAGCGTCAAAGGCTTCTAGATCTACTGCAGGAAGAAGCATCAGCCGAAATGGAAAAGAGAAGTAAGAAACAGAACAATAGGATAGGGACAACAACAACAATGATGCTGCGGACGTAGAAAATGTTGTTTATGAGGAAGACGAATGCCTAGACCTTTTTGGGTAGCTTTGCATACCTTTTGAAATCCAAATATGTTATACTAGGCATCCGTAAGTTATCTGTGCAACCTTTTCACCTTGACATCGTTTGCGCAAACAAGACGACTAGCCAGCATTCTGGATCCAACAAGATCTGTTGCATCCGAACGTAGCCCTTTTTAAAGTACTCTAATGACGTGCTAACGGCGGTGGAGATTATATTTAACACAGCTTGTGGCATTCTAAACCTAGTTTCGAAAGACGTCTGAGGTTTTTGTGGTCCAAAACATCTTGTACCAGGCGGCGGCATATCGTTTGGCCAGAAGTATTTCAACATGTATCGACGATGAGATCCTGCGTAATCTTGGTCAATATTAGCAGACCTCCCTTCCACGGATCCTCCGGCCTTGAGGTTTGTATCCTCAATAGAGCGGTGGTCATTATTTGCCACTACAATGCCACGGCGGTTGCTTCATCATCGTTGGCAGCTTCATTTAGCAGCCTCTTCAGTATAGTATAGTTCATGTGACTGCTGTGCTCATTTGCATTGGCTTCAGCCGGTGGGGACTATCGGTTTTAATCCAACCACATTCGATCCCGAGTTCGATTTATTCAGATCTGCCTATCACCAAGTGACAACTGTAATACGTCTGAATAGTTTTATTTTGAATTGAAATTGGATTGGACCATGCGTGGCTTTGTTCTTACCCTTTAAATGGTTTGAGTTTAGGCCTCTATTGATATAAAAAGCTTTTAAATTTGCCACTCTATTGAGTCTGCACATTCATATTTAGGGGTGGTGCTATTCTAAATTAGTGAACTGTGTATTGCCCACCTGGCAATCTTGAGCACGAGTCATTGCATTTGCCAAGTCAGATCAGTCGTGGCCTGTGATTGGCCGCGACCGTTTGAACAGTATGTACTTTACAATAGGTGCTGCACAATTACAGAACTGTACTGTAAACTGCACAAAGTCGTACCGCCCACAAAGTTTTTGCTGCTGCATAGCGCTTACCGCATGGCCGCCCTCAAAATAAGCAAATGATGGCTTTCGGCAATCCTCCATCCAATGCAAGCCGCCGCCATCATTTGATCACATAGGGAATTTTTGGGCTATTTTAATGTGTGGAAAATGTGGGCGGTTGTATCCAAGCCGTCAATGCGTTGTGCGGGATAAGTCGTCACTGATGGGTAACACTAAATAACATTCCTTACAGGGCCAGGGCCGGCTCAATGCCAGCGAGTGATTCATCACGTAGCCACACTCCACTACCCGCAATAGCCCCACCATACCATACTTTCTCTGCATCCATCCGCAACAGTCAACCTCTCCGTCGCCGCCGCCCGATCATCTTCAGCCAACCCACATTCACCCTGCCCCCACACCATGTTTCTCCCTCGCCTATTCGCCACTCTCCCGCGCCAGTCCGTCGCCGCCGCACGTCCCGTCCGTCCCGTCTGCACCGCCTCACAGTCTCCTCCGCCATCCTCAACATCCCCCCCAACTCCGACAAACCACACGACCTAACCCTTCTCCACCAGGCAATCCTCCGCCAGATCCCCATCCACGGTTTCACCCAAGCAGCAATACAAGCCGCGATCCACGATCTAAAATGGTCTCCAGCCTCACATGCCATGTTACCGCGTGGTCCCATCGAGGTAGTCGAGCAATTTTCCCGCCATTGCGACGTCTCCCTTGCACGTCGTTTAGCCCAAGATCCACAACCTGGTGATCCCGTTGAGCCGAGCATGACAAAAGCCGCATTTGCAATTCGCACCCGACTTGAGATGATTGAACCGTATCATGACCATTGGGCTGCCGCCATTAAACTGCGTGCCTTGCCGCCCAATTCCCCACGCGCGATTCGTGACTCGGCTACGCTTGCTGACGAGATTGCGCATTATGCGGGGTTTACGCGCCCGGATGTACGTGCGGATTGGCTGGTGTTTCTAATTCCTTGATTTTGGTGCGTGTGGTCTGCACCGCTTTTTGATGATACTAACCGCGTGTCCTGGTTTTTGCAACTTTCTATCGTCAACGTTGCTAGGTCTCGTGGTACACAGATCGCGCCGTCCTTGGCCTGGCGTATCATGCCACTGAACTTTACTGGTTGACAGACAAGACAGAGGGTCGCGAGGAGACATGGCGCTTTTTGGACCGCCGCTTACTCAATTCCTTTCAACTGCGCTCCAGTGTTTCCTCCGCGTACAATAACCTTATGACCTTGTCCGATGCCACTGTGGCCTCCATTTCGACTTTGGTGCGATCTGCACGGAGGAGTTACTAATGTCTACCTTTATAAACAACCCTCAAGCCAACATAGGATGCTCATGTGTTCCAGTTAAGTCAGTGTACGTATGTGCAAATGACCATCCTGTCTTCCATCAAACTTTCTAGCCCCGTCGTCTCAAGCTATACCTTCCGGCAGTCGGGGTCTTGCCACCCGCCTTGTCTGTCTCTTCTGAGCCACGGGCCGTTTCTTCCTCGCTGACTTCCGCACCGGGGTTGCCGGCGGCTTCTTATCTGATCCCTTAGAACCTACCGTCATGTCTATCCCCTCCGTCCACTCCTCATCCCTGTCGCCTACAACCGGCCGCCGCGGCTTCTTCCCAGTGCCTTCAGCGCCATCCACCTTGTCATCTTCCCGTTTTCGCTTTCGGATGCGGGATGACACTCGAACAGGTATGTAACTGGCACAGCGACGCCCTCCAGGCCTTCGCCCAACTCGAGGTGCCGGCTTGCCCTCCTCATCGATGTCCTCGTCATCAGACCCCTCGTCTGCAGGCGAAAAGTCTACTGTAGGGTCCCCATCGTCCTCACCAGAAAGCGATTCGGCCCCAGATCCTGACTCACTACATTGATTGGGCGATGTATGAATCGGCTTACCCATTGCATTGCCGTCGCTTTCTCCGCTCTCGCTACCCTGCCGGCTTTGGTTTGCAACAGGAATTGACACGGGTGCACTGGGCGATCCCTCGGGGGCAATATAAACAAACGGGTTATTGATTGCCTCTTGTGCGCGCTCGCTACCAGAGCGGAGAATGCCCACAGCACTGTCTAAAATTTCACCAGAGATGGTCTTTGCAACGCCCCAGTTGCCTTGCCATCCAAACTAGCTGCATTTCCCTCGTCCAGGACTTCTTCCTGAATAGCATTGTTCGCAAACCTGTCGTACCCCTTTCTAGATCCACTCGCTGCTTCAACACAATCACCGTCATCCCTTCGCTCAGAGGGACCAATCTCCTTTCGAGAGGCCAATCCTGCTCCTAGGCGTTTCTCACTTTTCACCTTTTTTCTCTCGTCTTGGCCGTGTGCCGTGCCCACGTCGGTCCGCACCTTTTCAATTGGCTTCTTTTGAGCAAGCTTATCATCACTACCACTTGGTAATGTCTTTTCGACCTTTTTCGCCTCAGTCTTTACCAAAGATGGCCCCACATTTATATCCTCTTCCTTCTTTACCCCCGTTCCGGTTCCGGAGCGTTGCCCTCGCGCTCGGCCCTGAGCACGACTTCTCTTGCGAATAGTGAGCCGCCCTGCTGCGCGACCTTTTCTCGACCTTTTTCGTGGAGTCCCAGAGGGTCGGCGTGAAGAAACCGGCAACATTGTTTCAATTACAGAGTCCGTTGCGGCTGCAGACAACTTTTGGGTCCTGGAGACCAGGGCTTGTATGCCTTGGACGTTGGTGGTAGACTTTCCAGAAGGCTGATTAGGCGCACCACCTGCTGCAGTGTCATCTCCTAACGAATCAGTGAGGACATCGATGCCAATTTCGACATTCTGACGCCCCTCCCCGGGAGTGCAGTTTGAGTGGACATTTGGCAGGCGTAGTGACAAGGCAAGGCGAGCTCCCCTTTTTCCGACTGCCTCCACAACAATGTCCGGTGAATCTTCTTTATCACCATTCCCATCACCAGCGGGGGATTGATTTTAGGTTGACAACGATTGGATGTCCAAGTTTTCAAATGTAAGGCGGTAGCGTTGGTATCATACTTTCGTGATTCGTCATCCAATCTCATATCATTCTCAATGCATGTAGCAGATGATACTCCATCAGAGGCTCGTTTGGAAGCGGTAGGTCTCCCTTGCTGTGCGTTGGGACTCCGTTGAGCTCGACGTTGGTGTAATGCACCAAACAAGGGGTGTGTTACCCTCAGCTGCCTGCTGGCTGTTGGCACTCGTCGCTCGGGTAACTCGTTTGCCGCGCCATTTACCAGGTTTCATTGTCTCACAGGCTTGATCCATTTTCGTGGTACATCAATTCGACGGCCTGGGACGTCTGCATTGGTGTACGTCACTTGGAGTCGGGAAGTATCGCTCTGTTCATTGTTTTCAATGTGTGTGCGCGACCGGGTTGCGCGCATGGTAGTAATTTTCCTGCCGGCAGACTCTGAGGCTACGCTTGTTGACGGTCCTGCAGTCTCCCCAAAGGCGGAGAGCATCGCATCACGCAGAGTAATAAATTCAGCAGGCGGTATTTTGAGGGCACAGCACATGACTAGCTCCGACTCTGTGAGATCATCCGCGCCAGGCATGTTCTTCATATCCCCCGGTTCCACCTGGGGATAAGTGCTTCTCATCAAGCGCCGTTGCTCTCGCGCCTTTCGCAGTAAGGCAGTTTTGGACTGCGCGGGTATTTCGGCCGCATCATCCGGATTATCAATGTTGACGGCGGAGCTGTTGACAACCTCACTCGTGGTTACTCCCAGTGAAAGTGCGTCAACATCTGGTGTCGGAGAGTACATCAGTGCGGTGTTCTCGTCCAAAACAAGGGGTGGCTTTAGTGGGGTCGTATTCCTTCCGTTCGGCACGTGAGCCCTGGCATGATCAGCTTTTCTCGCGCGCTTTGCCGGCAACGTGAGTCCGCCGCTAGACCGCCTCCTCTTTCTATTCGACTTTTCCACGACCATCTGTGCCGTGGATAAACTAGCTGCGCGTGCCTTTCTCTCGACCTCATAAACATCCACTTCTGCCAACCTGTGGACGCCTGAATCGCGAGCCTGGGCCAATCGATGAACCTCACGCGACAATCTATAGATATTAGTGACCGATTCTTGAACGGAAGTATAGACATTCTTCTCCAACAATCGAGCAAAGACCTTCAACCTTGCAGCAAGCTCCTTTTCATCCTTTGCTGTCCTCGATCCACCAATCTTGTGCGAGCCAAAGTCGAGCAAATCATGGTCAAACAAAATACGCTTGACTGCATCGCGGCGTGTCAATCGGCGATCATAATTCTCCAACAAGCACAACTTCAACTCGATTTCCTCCTGTGTGTCCTGCGGACTGATGGTCAAATCGGCGACGAGATTCTCAGCATCATCATCCCACTCGACATCAAAATCACCTCGCAAGGGCATGTAACCCTCCAAAACGCCAGCCTTTACGCCTGGCTTTACGGTGCGCTCATGGGCGTTTGAAGCGGATTGTTTCTTGGTGTCAGTAGGCGTTTTCTTGGTCTCTGTCCCCGGGGCTGGGGAGGGAGGCTCTGCAACCATTGCATCTGGAGTAGCGGTTGTAATTTGTGAAGGTAGCGGGGCTGCGGGTCCGTCCAGATAGACGTGATGATAATGACGCTCGCATTTGGCTGGTGTTTTGGAGCGGACATAGTCGGAGATATCCTTCCAGTGATGGGGACCATGGTCACTGAGGGCATGTAAGAGACGTTCCTCCTCATGAGCGGCCCAGTCCTTTGCGTAAATTTGATCTGGGACACGTTGGATGACTCGATATGGGTGGGAGAGATTGTGCGGATGAA
Source organism: Kappaphycus alvarezii (assembly GCA_002205965.3). Lineage (NCBI taxonomy): Eukaryota > Rhodophyta > Florideophyceae > Gigartinales > Solieriaceae > Kappaphycus > Kappaphycus alvarezii. The sequence continues at coordinate 504,014 of NADL03000699.1, read as the reverse complement.
CGTCGTATGCACCGACAGAAAAGCAGTCTGCACAAAGGGGGAGACTGTTGCATGCGGGTTCTGCACAACGGATGTATGCGGGTTGGATGGAGAGTGGACGGAGGCAGTGTGCACAGACGGGGCCGGGGGGTGTGGGGGATTGGAGTGAGGGTATGTGGGACACGCGACGGGAGAGTCGCATGATAGTTGGAAAAGGGAATTTGTTTTGGGTTAGGTTGGGTTAATGGTTAGGGATGGAAAGGGGGAAGAGGAAAGTTGGTGGTGGTGGATTAGATGGGCATCGGGGGGAAGGAGGAGGTGATGGATGCGTATGGCGGTGAATGAAAAGGGGGATTCGAGGGAGAGAAACACCAAGGGTGCGGCAGGGCTGAGTGAAACTGTGGATTCCAGGTGTGGCTTGCTGCAACTTTTTTTGTTTTTTATTTTGTTTTTTTGGTAATTTTTTTTATTCTCAATACGGTAGGCCTTGTTCAAACGTGCATTTCGGCGCAAAAGACGAGGGAAAAGGAAAAACAAGAAATTGGTTATAAACAATGGTATTTCATTGGACAGATCATATCCATAATGCCAATAAACTACAGTACACTTGTTTGTGCAAGACAACTGTTTGTTAGACACTCAACACAAAGGGTCGGGGCAGCGCAGCGCTCGATGGAAACGTGGCAAGCGGATGAGGACACCCGACAAGTCGCCAAATTCACATGATGCCACGCGTCCCCGTGTCCACGTCCCACAGCACCAAGTTTACACGATTGCCCCGTGTACAGTACAGCACAGCATGTAAGCATTATTTTCTTGCCCAGCTGACACAGCTGTCCCGACAATCGCCCCAACAATCGTTTGGTTTGCTCCGTCGAACCAACGTCCATCCCAACCACTCAATCGTCGAACAAATCGTCCCCCATCCACCAACAGATCCCACATCTTTGGTAGCGATGAGCTCATTTTTCGGGAGGCGTCCGCGCCCATGTCTACCCCCGTGTCTCCACCGTCCCGCCCACTGTTCTCGACTTTTGTCGCCTCCAAGTGGGAACCCGCCACTCCGCCGATGCCGGCGCCTCGCACCACACCCCGCTACGGAGTCCCGGTCCCCACTGCACCGTCCCCCTCAACGGGCTCACCGGCTTACCCCCAGTCGCAGCCCTGCCCATGTCCTCACTGGCCTTTTCCGCCGGACCTGCGGGCTACGGCGCCCTGCCCTCTTACGAAGACGCCTAGGCATGCCTGCGCCTCGCCGCCAAGGCCTCCGGAACCCCGCTGCCCATCCACGCACTCCTCACCGTTGGAGACTTGACCGTCGTGGTCCACTATGCTTCCGAAACTCCGGCCTTTCTCAAAATACTAAATGCGATCCCTGGCCTTTACCAAGGCTCGAGATTGTCCGCCCACCGCTAGCTATGCTTCTTGGGGACCTCCCCACGGTCGAATGGCAAGTAGATACCTGTATTGCCGCCGCACGCGAGGTCAACCGCCTCAACAGTAACTCTTCGTACATCACTATGGCCACTCGAAAGGCCCTCGCCGGTGCTATCACCCGGCTCATCGACGCCGCTACCACGTTGCCGCGCGGCAAGCCCTTCGTGGAGACATTTATCGACAAATTCTACGAGGGATGCCCACATCTCGCCCCCACCACACTTTCCCCAACAGATGCCCCGCCGGCCCGATAATAACCGCCCCCGCCGCTCCCACCGAAGCCCATCCCCGGCCCCCGCTTCTGCTCCCCCACTGAAGCCCTCTCCTAGGACCCTGCCCGCTCCCGCCCCCGCCCTCGCCCCCGTCGTAGTGCAAAAAAAATCCTCCCAAGGCGGTTTCCCGGACGCCACCCGTCCCTCGTCCCCCTCTCGGCCATCACAGCGGCAACCACCGCCGCACCCGCCGCCACCGCCCTGCCACACGCATCTCCAAGCGCCGCAGCCCCGCGGCTGCCGTTGCTGAGGCCACTGCCGCCGTTGCGGATTGTGCTGACACCCTCGTGGTGTCCACCCGCCCCTCCGCCGCCCTCGTGGTGTCCACCCTACCGTACGCCGCAGCTCAGGGCACCCCGCCGGACAATCCGCCCAAGCTCCCGACTCACCCCGCCGACCCTCCTACGGGAGACTCGTCAGCCCCGGCCCTTCTAGCAGAAATGCAGGTCGATGACCCCGTCGAGCCCAAACCCGCGGCCAAGGTCTCCGCTCCGGCCCCCGCTCCGGGCCAATCTTCGTAACCGCAGTCATCATGGAGTCCGGATAACACCATCCCTTGATGCCCCTGCCCCTTCCGTCGGTCCACAATGCACTGCACAACCCGCTCCGCCCGTCCGACATCTTCGACCGCATCCCGGCCAACTGTATGCATAGCTTCGCTGTCTTGATCACTGGGCTCTTCCGGGCAGCCTCCCACGCACGGAATGCTGATGCTGTTCATTCTGCGTTTCTTCGCATCCACCTGCTTCCCACCGCAGTTCTGCAACGCTCACTACGGGGGGAACCTGGGTGGCGTTCCAGTCTGCCCAAAGCCACGGTCTTCGTGAACGCATTCGCCGAGCAACCGCTGGCGAGTGGGGAGAACTCTGGACAGAAGCTATTCAAACTCATCGGACCCGAGAAGAACGGTCTCTCCGCTTTCCCCCCATGACCCTCGGCGGGACCCAAAATTCCGTCGAGCAGCACATCTGGCCCAAGATGCGCAATATGGACGCTCATTGAGAACGTTGCACCAGTCTCGCATCGCGGACGTTCAGGACCCAACAGTTCAGGAACACCTGCGTGCGTGGCACCCACCTCCACCGTCACCGGTCACACCACTCAAAGCGACAGATCTCCCACTCCCGAATGACATTACTGAGGCTGCAGTCCTTCGCGCTGTCCGCCGGCTGAATCAGAACTCCGCCCCGGGGCCCGATCGCATGTCCCTCGGCTTCTTCACCTCCTGGCGAACACCAGGGTGACGCCAGAGGCAGGGCTTACGGGAATCTCTGTGCTCACTTCCGTTGTGCGTCGACTAGCTAATGGGGACCTCCCAGACGCCGCAATCCCGCTCATCTCCTCTGCGACGCTTCTCCCGATCCAACCACGTCCAGATAAGATCCGCCTTATCGCAATTGGAACAGCGTTACGGCGCCTGGTGACGAAAGTTCTCTTTCCCCAAGCACTGGACGACACCCGACACTATCTCGCCCCGCTGCAAGTCGCCAATGGTATCCCCTCTGGCCTTGACTCCATTGTCCGCGATGCTCGGAAGCAAGTCCGTACCCGAGGAGAGGACGCCGCCTACATGCTCCTCTCGGTCGATGCGCACAACGCATTCAACCGATTCTCGAGGGAACAGATGATCGACCTGCCTCCCCCAAGGTACCCTCGCTTTGTCGGTTCTTGAACATGGTCTACGCGCGCCAAACGCCGTCGCTGATCCTGCCGGCGGCGTCTGCACCGGACATCCTCAGCCAAGCCGGAATGCAACAAGGAGACCCAGCTAGTATGCTTATGTTTTCCCTGGTAGTGCACCCCTTGGCGAAAGCAATAGCAGAGACCACGCAGCTAAGCCTCCATCGCTGATGCGCCGACGACTGCACTCTCATAGGCACCCACACTGAGCTAGACAGGGCAGTTCAAATACTGTGCTCCAAAGGACCGGACCACGGCTTCTTTCTAAACCCAACCAAAACACGCCTTTTCTGGCCGTCCCAACCCGTCAATCAGATATCGTGTTTGCTACGTCGCTTCCCCCGTGAGAACTTCTCAAAGGCGGGCATCGATCTCTTCGGTGCCCCGATTGGGTCGACCTCTTTTATGGAGAACTTCCTCACTAGGAAAATCGATGACTGCAACAGGACACTCTCGCTGATTGACTGGATCGGGGATGCACAGGTCCGGTTCCATCTACACAGAGTTTGTGCCTCTGAATGCAAGCTACGCCACGTAATCAAGCTAACGCCGCCCAGCGTGACAACCGCCATCGCCCAATAACTTGAGACAGACCAGATGCGGTTTTACTCGCGGTCAAATCATGTACCGATGACAGACGCGGTGCGCCAACAGGTTATCCTACCTCTCCGCTATGGGGGTCACGGGTTCACGCCCTTAGCCACGCTGAATGTTGCCGCATACGCAGCTAGCCTCATTGATTCCGCGCAGGTGGAACACAAACATGACACTGGTGCTGCTGACTCCCGTTTACTCACGTACGCGGAGGCGGATCGACGTCTATCCACATTTTTCCAACGCCTCCAAACGTCATTCTCAGCACAACATGGAGGCCTCCCAGACGCACTTACAGCGGCTACCCTCTCGTCCAAGCCTGATACTACAACCAATATCTTATATCAGGCCTGCTGCGAGTCGTCCGCTAAATGCTTTTGGAAAGATGATGATTGGTCGCGATTCCCGAACCTCTCGTCGCTCTAAGAACCCGAGTTTCGTCAACGCATCCGCCGTATCGCTTTTTTGGATACACCTGCTGCGGCATTCCTCACTGCCCATCCGTCTGTGGTCACCCACATATACGATGATGTGTGGTCGGTGATGCTGCGTCGCCACTTAGAAGTTCCCGTCTTCGACGAAACTGCCCCGCTCCTTTGCGCGGAATGCAAGACGCCTATGGACCACCTCGGCGACCATGCCGCTGACCTGTGTAACAAAGGTCTCGGTCGGAAGAACCGCCACGAAGCAGTGGAAAAGTGCTCGGCAAAGACCTGTTCAAGGCCGCTGGAGCTGGCGTCCACTGCGAAGTCCCGTATTTACTTCCCGAGCTGGACGCCCGACCTGCCGACATACTCGTCCACCCGACTACTTCTCCGGAAAACCCTACGCCCCCTCTCCCGGTTGCATATGACATCCAAGTCTCCTCACCTTTCCAACAGTGCCTCCTATCCAAGGGAGCCCGGGAAGCGCGCGCTGCCGCCAATGCGGCGAAACGACGGAAACTGAGGGACTTTGCAACCAAAATCGGCGCCATTCCTGGCCATGCTTCACCTGGACGCCCGCAACTCGGCTGGCAGTTTGTCCAGCTAGCCTTTGATTCCCTGGGATGCCCGTCGGAGACCACATCCAAGGTGGTCGACGAGTATGCGGCCGCCATCGCGGCCTGTACCGGAAGCTTTAAGGCGAAGGTATCCTCTCGGCTTTATCAAAAGCTCAGCTTTGCCATTTGGTCCACGTGTGCAGCTTCAGCGATTGGTCGTAGCCTGCATCATGCATAAGTTTACCTCCCGCTCCAAAGCTAGTCAATTTTAGTGGCCCTGTACAGTACAAGTACTGAAGAAAATTAATGAGTAAAATCCGAAAATCCCGCATACCGCTAAGCACCGCATGCGCCCACAAACAACATACCACCAAACAACCACGGCGTCAACGCTACATCAACATATCCACATACCCGACACGCAAACATGGCACTGCGTGGACGAACGGACGACGCACAGAAAAGGGCGTTACTATTCGGGCCGCAAGGCGGTCGACGAACGGGAATCAACAGCGCGTATACGGGCGGAGCGACAGAACGTGAAGCCATGGAGGCTGCGAATGAAATGTCGGTGGATGGATTACGAGGGCGGGTGGGAGAGATGAGACATGTATGTTCAGTGACTGAGTAATTTTTTTTGTGTTGTTTGTTTATGGTTTGGTGTGGGGGATGGGATTTGAGGGAATCAAGGGAATTGACGAGAGTGATTTGGATGTCATTTGGATGGGGTGGGTGTAGCTGGCGTTGGATTTAGGGGATGAAGTGCGGGTGCAGAATTCGATGCTGGAGAGTATGGGGGGGACGTTTGATGAGGCGGGGGGGAGGGTGGGCAGGGTGATAGGGGAGGTGAAAAGGTTGGCGAGGAGTGGCGGTGGGGGCATATGTGTGTGTTGTTTTTGTTTGCGTTTGCGTTTTTCGTGTTGATTTATTTGCTGCTGAGGTGAGAGGGCTGTTGTGGTGGCGGATGGGGTGGGGGTTGCGGTTTGATGGTGATGTTTTCGCGAGGTGCGCTGAACGACTGCGTGAACGGTTTGTGCTTTGGCAAGGGATGTGTCTCGGAGAGAGACAAGTAGGAAATAGGCGGGAATGGTCCAGCCGTTTATCATCGCGGTTATATCAGGCGCACTAGCTGCTTTGAACGTCATTGATTGCAAGAAAGATTTGCGCGATGGTATGCCCTTGAAGTCTAACAAACTCTAGTCTGACTAGTCGCTGACAAGCGCCTTGATATCCCAAAATAAAACGCTTGTATAATTCATTGACAAAAGCATCCAGCAGTGCATGTTTTGATGACCGCGGCGCAATACACAGATCAACCATTGTCTATTTCTACTCTCTCCTCCACGACGAGATTCACGGCGGTTTCGACTAATGGCAAGGTGCAGCGGCCTCACTACAGTGCATGCCGACATGAACGACAAAAGCGATTGGACGTGACTTTGCACTCGTGATGACGCGTCTCGCACCATCCAAAGGTGGACTTGCGGTGGTGGTTACAGGGAGGGTTGCACGCAACATCGGGCCAACCAATAGTCAAATCATATTGTGTCAAGGAAAACTGGTCGCGCTGTGGAAACCCTGGTCAATGCAAAGACAGTCATATGCTAACGTCTAAATAGGACTTGGTGTGCATGTATTTTTGGTTTGTTTAAAAGATGGTGTCGCTTTGAATTGGTAGCATTGTAAGTGCTCGGTAACTTGAATGGAGAAACTGGAGGGAGCGTTTTGCAGGGCAATGTGAGGCAAATTGGACGTTTGTATCGTTACGGCGGTAGTAGCGCGCCTATGGTTGTCGTTGTTTAAGATATTGGTTATCTGTATGTATTGTGGACATTGTTGGGTGAGAGCTGGGTGTTGACGGATGCGCAGTTGTCTGTGGTTGAGAATGCGATAGCGTTTCCATTGTCCACAGGGGCAGGCAGAAAGTTGGCATATTTGGAACGATTTTTTTATGATCGATAGTTTCATATTATGCGTTTGTTGAATTGAGATTCGAGACGAGATTTTGCAAGTGAGATATGCTGCGGCGGCCTTGGTCTCTTTGTCAATCACATTTGCTGTATCAAATCGTAGGCACTGCGGCTGCTTGGTTATCCTGTTGTGTATCTTGTTTGGCATTGACCCAGATTTATCGACCAATAATTCTATCATCTTGATGGTGTGTCGATGAATGTAATGGCAGCGCTCACGAATGTTGTGGCTATCGTTGCTTGCTCCAAGGCGGCGGTTTGATTGCATTTGATGATTGTGGGATAATATTGAACAGTGTAATACTGTATTATGTATGATATCTATCAACGAGGTGAAACGTGTAAATAAAGATTATATTGGCAGTTATAGTAAAATTACAGTAGAGATGATTCCGAGAATACCTTATTAAATAATAGATATGTGACGTTTTTAATTTTTTTTCTGGAAAAGCAGATTTGAGGAATGGAAACAAGCGAATTGGTTGGCGGAGACCTTTTTTTTTTTTTTTTTTTTCTTGAAAGTATATTTTGGGAGATGAAGGGCTGTGGATAATAAAATCAGCAGAGTGAAACGACTTGTGAGGACATGGTCGAATCGACCTGGCGACGTTCCATTGGCCAAGCAACAAATATCGCGCCCAAAAGGCACTCCGCCACCACTGCATACAACATTCATTTTTCTATCTTTGCTCTCCTCACCCTATCTGCCTCACACAAGCCACCCACCCACCAACCGCCACAGATCCCACACCATCCCCCACTCATACTCGCCTCTTTATAACAAATCCGCTTCAGATCCCCCCCTCCTAACCCCTCCCCACAAACCACCCTCAACCTCTATCCCCATCCATCCCACCACCACCCACCCCAAAACCATGGAATCAGACTCCCGACGCCGTTCCTTCAAACCGGTCCGTGTCCTCTGCGAAGGTTGCGAACGTGCCTCCGCCGTCTCCTATTGCACCGAATGCAAGGAGACCGCGTGTCACCAATGCCACGAGCAACTGCACGTGCGCGGTCGTCGTCTCTCCAAACGCACCCCACCTCGTACCTGCAAGGGCCGTGCCATGAAGGACTTGCAAAAGGCTGTCGGCATCCTAGCCCTTTGTATCGTTTGTCGCGCGCGTCCCGCTATTGTAAGCTCGATCCATTCCGTTCCCCACTCGTCCTCTTCTTGCTTGAACATATCATGCGACCACTGACTGGACTGTATCCGTGTATGTGTGATCCAACGTGGGGTGATGAACAACGGATGGATGGATAACCGGTGGATGCTATGGTGTGTTGCACACGGTGTTGGTTTTCGTGGCGGGTGGAATGGTTGGTTGTGGCATGTGGATAGCGTTACTCCAATGGTGAAGTGAATGCATGGTGTGAGCAATGCCGGTTGTCGTATTCTCAATCGTCCTTGACGGGGGCACAGGATATTGTGAAACGGGCTTTGGCGGACGAGTTTCGGAGGTCTGCCAAACCGACGGCGGCATCTTCGGGGGGCACGACAGGTTCTACGGCGTCGCGACGTCGTCAAAAACATCTGCAACATCATTCGTCACATGGGCATTCGCATCATAAGGGCAGGAGGGATCGGTATGCATCTGAGGATGATAGTACGGGTGATGATGTTACGAATTTGTGTAGTAGGGAGAGTTCGGTTGAATAGTGTGGGGGTGGGATAACTTTGGGAGTAAGGGGGGGGAGTTTGTATTAATTCTAATCGTGTGGGTGTGTGCTGGGGTCTGTCGTCGTTGTATTGAGGGTATATGGAGAGTGGTACGGGGTAGGTCAGCGGGGAGAGTGGTACAGTAGTTGGGGGCGTGGTGTGACTGTCACTAGGCTGGACTTGTTGCAAACGGGTGTACTGAACGCCATGGGAGAGGATCAATCGGAGAATACCTGAAACAACAGAGGAACATGGTCTTTACTGCATCTGAAAACCGATACCTCCAATCCTCTATTCATGCCATCTCCTTGATCCATTCAAGCCTTAAATGCTGCAATGACCTATCACCTCACGCCCCTTCATCCGTTCAAGTACTGTCGGCAGTGACATTAGAGACAGATAGATTCACAATCATCTGGATGTGGGGTCCGAACCCAGTGGCTGCAATCTGCTAGCATTAGACGAGGTCAATGGTCACTAAACCTGTTTCAATACCGTAGATATGGCGAAAGGCCGGGCTTGGGATCAAATGTTGGTAACAGTACAGTACAGTACAGTACAGTACAGTACAGTAGTGAATAACGACATCGAGGACTCGGGACATCAAGAACATGCCATTTACAGAGGCGGCAGGTAAAATGTGAGGATTCAAGATTTGATCTCTAGCTAGTCTACCGTAGCTAGGGCATTCCGTATGCAAGGTCTCCAGAGCATCGCGGCTACATGATTGTCGACTAGCTCGCTAGAGATTTGACATGTACTGTACAACATGTAGGTTGTCGGACGGATGGATAAAGATGGCTCAATGGCTCGATGGTACACTACCGTGCTGAAGGTACAGTACAGTACAGTAAACAACGCGATAAGGCGGTGTGCAATGGTACAGTACATTACTGTAATGTACAGTTGTTTCCATCAGATCAGTCGGGTAGAATTGTATGTAGACAAGGCGTTGGAATACTGTACGGTACAGTATTTGTATCCAAGTTGGGGTCGCCGTCGACGCCAAGAAAAAGGAGAAAAAACTTTCAAAATTTTTGATATATTTTTGCCCCACTCAAAAATCTCTGGAATGACGGAATCGTAGCGGAAGGCCTCCGCTCCTCTTTCATGTGCCGTTTTGCCCATTACTCATTCTTCCCCCGCCATTCCTTTCACCGTCTTACGCCGCAAACAAACAAAACATTGCATCCCTCTCACCCCATATCCTCATTCTCCAAACTAGTACCGCACCCCTCATCCAACATCATACCTGTCTCCAGTCCCTCTCAACACATCTGCTCATCCGTAATCCCCCAATATGGCTGATTCTCGCGGCCTTGCCGTGCAAGACCTAGCAACTCTTGACGTCAACGAATTAACCCCCCTCTCCCCCCAAGTCATTTCCCGTCAAGCCACAATCAACATCGGAACCATTGGCCATGTCGCCCACGGAAAGTCCACCGTCGTCAAGGCGATTTCCGGAGTCCAAACCGTCCGCTTCAAGACCGAGCATGAACGTAACATCACCATCAAGCTCGGTTATGCAAATGCAAAGCTCTACAAATGCAGGGATGAGGCCTGTCCGCGTCCTGCATGCTTCCGCGCATTCGGATCCTCAAAGGAAGACTCGCCCCCTTGTGAGGTATCAGGCTGTTATGGAACTATGAAGTTGATGAGGCATGTGTCGTTTGTCGATTGTCCAGGTCATGACATTCTCATGGCTACTATGCTCAATGGTGCCGCCGTTATGGATGCTGCCTTGCTTTTGATCGCAGGCAATGAGCCTTGCCCTCAACCACAAACGAGCGAGCATTTGGCAGCTGTCGAGATTATGAAGCTTAGGAATATCATCATTTTGCAAAACAAAATCGATCTCGTCAAAGAGAGCGATGCAGAGGCTCAATACGAGCAGATCCGCGAGTTTACAACGGGAACAGTCGCCGAGGATTCCCCTATCATTCCCATCTCTGCCCAGCTCAAGTACAACATTGATGTCGTCGTCGAATATCTCATTAAGAAAGTTCCCGTTCCCAACCGCGATTTTCTCAGCTCCCCGCGCATGATTGTAATCAGAAGTTTTGATGTCAACAAGCCCGGAGAGGAAGTCGACGATCTCAAGGGCGGCGTTGCTGGTGGTTCTATCATGCAGGGCGTTTGAGGGTGGGCGATGCCATCGAGGTCAGGCCGGGTATCACGTATCGTGACGCTAACAATCGCATGAACTGCACCCCTATCGTAAGCGTGATCCGTTCCATGCATGCCGAGCAGAATGACTTGCAGTACGCCGTTCCAGGTGGCTTGATTGGCGTGGGAACCAAAATCGACCCCACCTTGACGCGCGCTGACCGCCTCGTCGGCCATGTCCTAGGTGCAAAGGGACATTTACCAGAAGTTTACAACGAGCTGGAGGTCAACTTTTTCTTGCTGCGTCGTCTACTCGGCATGAAGACCGAAGGTGATAGCAAGCAAGCAAAAGTGTCGCGCCTGAACAAAGGAGAGTTGCTGATGATGAACATTGGGAGTACCAGCACCGGTGGAAAGGTCTCTGCAGTGAAGAGAGATCTCGCTAAATTTGCCCTGTCCAATCCAGTTTGTACCTCCGTCGGGGAAAAAATTGCGCTGTCGCGAAGAATTGACAAGCATTGGAGACTCATCGGATGGGGACAGATCAGAGCTGGTAACACGATTGATTTGCCGTAGAGGCCTAACTACATGAGGTGGTGTCAGTAGGGCATTAGAGTCACGCTGAAAATGTTTGGCAGCAGGAACCTGGAGGATTGTACAGCAGGGGTGTCCTTGAAAAACAAATCGCGCGCTGCCAAGCCGCGAATGATGTAGCTGAGGAGGGGGACTAGCTCAAGGTTCGCGAAGAAACTCCCCGTGTTGTAGCGAGGAGCGCGGCATCAACCTTGGCCGTGTCTTCACATTTTTAAGTAAAGAATCAATGTCGGATGTCGGTGAGGAACCGCTCAGAGTGGGATCCAACCTGTGCAAGGCACTAACGATGCCTGCCTCTGCAATCCGTTCCAAACCACGGCTTCCTGCATACGTCGCTAGTTCTGAAATGACACCTGCTGTGAAAGCATCACCAGCACCACTAGCGTTGACCGCGACACCATCGGCTATTTTGACAGCAGGTCGATAGAGAAATGCCCTGTCTCCAGGTTTTCTGAAACTCGGAAACGTGCTGCCCACTCGCGCGGATCTTTTGCGTAGCCTGTTGAAACAAATACACCGTCCTTTCCACATGTAATGCAGGAGATTGCAGCGCCATGATCTGTGAACCACTGGGCGATTGGTCTTATTTGCTGAGCAGCGAGATGAGAGGCATCTGCGGGCTTGGCGAGACCAGTTATGATGCAGGCTTCTTCTAGATTGGCATGGACGGCGGTGGTGATTTCGAGTGCTGGAAGCAGAATTGGGGCTTCGATGATTCCTGGGAATCGGCACCGTTCACGTCCATAGTGAGGATGAGATGTGGGGCAGCTTTGCGAACACGTTCAAAAAGCAAACGCAGGTTGTGGCCCTGAAGTTGAGGCATGAGATGTGGGTAACCAAAGTGGAAGACTCGAAGGAAGGATGAAGAAAACGAGTCGAGGACTCTCTGTGGAAGCAAATTGTCTACGCTGGCTGAAACATTGGCACCGAGCGTGACAAAGCAGCCGCGTGTGCCGTCAGAGAATAATGGGAGTACGGCTAAGGATGTGCAAACCGTGGAATCGACGACAATGGAAGAGGGATCGATACCAGCATCAGTGAGGAGAGACTGGAGGGTGCGACCATGCGGGTCATCACCGATGACAGTGAGAACACTGGAGGTGATGGACAGGGCGGAAAGGGCGCGGGCAGTTTGGGGTGCGCAGCCACCGGCGGTGAATGTGGTGTTGCCAAAGGTGGTAACAGCCTCGAGGGTTTGCGGAACATTACAGGCATGGAGTTCCATGTCAACGCAGCTGAGCCCGCAACAGATCACGTGGAAGGCATGGCGATGAGGATGCGGGAAAAGCGGTGGTAGAGGCAGTGGGAGAGAGGATAGGACGTGGGTATCGAAGGAAGCAAGGATTGGGTGAAGCGCGGAATGAAGCTGCAAGTGGCGCTCTGACCTCATGTGTCGGGATAAAAGATACGGGAGATTTTGGGATAAAAATTGCAAAGATTCTAACCTAGCAATACGGAATTCAGGGCTGGTCTCTTTTGAGACATCACTTGTGTGCAGCTCTAAGATATCTGCGGCCACGTCACAAAAACCACGGAATCAATACCACAACGGCTTGATTCATCAAAACCCTAAAGTGCATCCCAGATAATGCGTGCTCCTTGTTCTCAAGTCAACCCCACTTCCTTCTACGTTCCTCTCAGGATTCGCCGCCATGACCTCTTGTATCCAACAACAACAAGGTAAATCAAACCCCCACACCATTCAAACGCCTGGGCCTTCATACTTCATCACACACCTTCCTTTACAAGAGTGCCAGTCCTTCCTGTAATTCAGCAGCACAAAAAGTCCCCTGCTTTTCAGTCCCGCCGTCCTACCTACACACGACGTCATCAAGTCGTGGCAACTCTGAGAAACACCCACCATAACCACGATCCCAACATTCCTGAAGATGACCACAGCAATGGACACAATTGGCCTCCATGCTCAACCCTAAAGCCTGGCCGCAACGTTTTCGAGTCGTACTGCTATGTTTTGTCTCCTTTATCATTTGCAATTGCGATCGAATTAATATTCTGTAGCCATTTTGCCCATGGCAAAGTATTATGGGTGGTCTCAAACTACAGTCGGAATTATCCAGTCCTCATTCTTTTGGGGATACGTCTTGACACAGATACCCGGTGGGTATCTTGCCGATTTGTATGGCGGCAAGCATGTCCTGGCGGTTGGTGTCATCACCTGGTCCGCATGACATTACTTACCCCGGCTGCTGCATCTACAAACATCGGTTTGTTGCTCGCCGCAAGAGCTTTGCTGGGCGTCGGCGAGGGTGTCGCAATGCCAGCCATGAACAACATGATTTCGAAATGGGTTCCCGAGAGTGAGCGGTCGCGCAGTCTGTCCCTAGTGTATAGTGGAATGTATCTGGGTTCTGTCGTGGGGCTCTGGCTTTGTCCAACCTTTATTGTTCAGTTTGGATGGCAAAGTGTATTTTACATATTCGGTTCATTAGGATTTGCCTGGTGGGTTGTATGGCAAGTTGTGACACTTCCTCCCCAGAAACTAGTCCTCCTTGTCGAAAAGGAAGGGCATTCATTGATGCTAATATATCCAAGGGCAAGCGTGGTGCCGCGTTGCCGACACGAGTTCCGTGGAAAATGCTTTTTAGCAAGCAGGCCACGTGGGCCATTATTGTCGCCCACTTTTGTGTTACCTGGGGTAAGTTAAATAGCCAATCTCTCAGCATCTATCTACACTGTTTGGATGTAACCTTGGGTATGGTTTTCCGTGGCGTCATTCCGCGGACTCTGTGAGTTTTACGAGAGGTGTTTCTAACCGAAGGGGTGGCCGCATTGATTTGTTCACATTGCACATATGATTTTCAGGTTACTTTGTCTTACTCATATGGCTACCAACCTATTTCAACCAAAAGTTGGGTCTTGATCTCGCCGCGTCATCTTTTCTCTCGATCGTCCCATGGCTGGCCATGTTTCTGTCCGCAAACGTAGGCGGGCTTGTTGCGGATGCGATGCTTGCGCGAAACAATTCTATACCACAGTTCGAAAGACCATGCAGACAATTGGTTTTGTCGGTCCTGCGTTATTCCTCGGCCTTGTCGCAACAACCACAAATCCAGCGATAGCAGTGACGTCCATGACCAGCACTGGCTCTAGGCTCATTTTCCCAGAGTGGTGTGTACTCTAACCACCAAGACATTGGTCCAGATTACGCTGGTATCCTCCTCGGGATAAGGTACGCAGTTCCCGTTCTCATGATTCCTGAACCATTTCTTTCTTCTGTTAGCAGTTTGAAGTCCCCGGTCAAATTGGCATTACTCTGACACCTATGAATTTCGTTTGTACGCTTCAAAACCGATATCGGAACTAAATCCTGCCGATTGAACAAACGCGAGCAGTAATACGGTGCAGCAATTCCTGGTATAGTTGGGGTTGCCCTAACTGGTTACATCTTGGACAGCACCGGCTCTTGGAACCTGGTGTTTGGTATTGCAGTGTTCTTCTACTTGGTAGGGACTCTAGTGTACAATGTCTTCGGAACCGGTGAGCGCGTCTTTTAACGATGAACCACTTATTCAAGCATAAAATGCCTAACAAACAACAGAATTGGACTGACGCAACTATCAGTTAGTTAAATCCAAACGGTCGCCGCTGACTAACGTGTCTTTCTGGTTTATACACAAGAGTGACTAGTCTATTCCCAAATCAGAGCAATCTAAGATCTGTAAGCGTGGTCTACTTGCGTGCTGAATCAGGAGTTGGAGCCAGAAACTGATCTATGGGGATAATGCCATCGCTTCCTTGGAAAGAACCACGACCCATGGCCCCATCAAATAGGCCAGTGCCGTTACTCGATCCAGCGCGTTGAGGTGTTGTCCAAAGCAGTTGTCGCGTAGTCGATGGTGATCTTAAGGGAGTCATTGAAAGCTCCCCATTAACGCCATTGCCTCTCATAATATCTGCCAACGGGGTCAATCCTAACCCTTGCAGCCTCGAGTCCATATCTTGCTCACCTTTCGTCCCTTTTTCCATCACGAAGCTCACGGGTGTCCGGTCTCCCCAGAAGGCCAGTCTTAGAGGCACCCAATGGCGCAGGGGAGAACAAGGGGGGAAGAGTATCTCGGTTTGTCTGAGAACCTTTTGTCGGTGTAGTCCCAGCTGCGGCAAACGCACTGTTCAAGTTTGTTTCAAAAGGAGAAACAAGAAGCGAGCTCCTAAATCGGCCGCGATTAGTTGGGTTGTTCGGAGTGGTTCCGAAAAGCCCACCAGGAGTGAACAACCCACCAGGTCGGCTGGACTGGCCACCAAGTATGGATCCAGCTCCAGGTGACGGCGAAGCTCCAAAAAACAAGGATCCCGGCGATTTGCCCAAAGGCGTGATTCCGAAGTAGTTCGAGTCCATGTTCATGGTCGAAGAGGAACCCAGGACTCTCTCCTGAGTTCGTTCCAGGCTCGCGGAGCCCTGGTAAAAATGAATCTCTTGGAGGAGTCGAAAACGGAAGAATGTGACGCGCTTCCTTTGCCCCGGAGAGTTCGATGTCTGGAGCAACGGATTGCCGATAACGCCACAGTTGACTCCGCTATCACTTAAAAGCGGCTTACTTTCTCTTTGCTGGTCGCGTAACATCGCAATATCTCCTCCGTCCGTCATTCCAGGCTTTTGTTCATGGCTCGACAGTCCCATCGCGGCACCATCTCTTTCTTGGCGGGGCCTGCTATCCCCTGCAGCCCCTGATGTCACCGGAGGACTCGATGTTGGAATGGTCAGCTTGAAATCAGAAAAGGGCTCAATTTCCCCTGAGGCAACGGGCATGTGCGATGCTTTGCCTGGTGGAGTTTCTTCCGAGTCACAGCCTGTCGCCATTTTCTTTGTGGGCGTTTTTTGAAGCTCCGCATGCGTCGACGAGGGCCCCTTCATTTCGACAACCCCCTCCGTAATTTGATCCACCAGTACATGTTTGGTCGTAACAGCATCACCTGGCTTAGACGCGTGTGCCTGGAGTGCGAAGTTCGAGGCTTTCTCTGTTGGATGCAAGTTTGCAGAATTGCAAGGGTCTGAGTTTGCCTTCGCAGTAATTGCCGCCTCATTTTCTTGTCTCACCTTTTTTGCAGTATCTTTGTTCTTAGCAGAGGACGATAACGGTCTTTTCTTTGAAGTTGCGATAGCATTATACTCCGGAGTATTCTTTCCAGTGTTCGTAATATCACAGAATACGTTCCCAGAGAGCATCGGCATTGGCATTTCCGAGCTTCCCCTATTCTGGAGATCATTCTCATTTTGCACATTTTCACTCTGCACCTGTACGTGCTTATCGGCCCCATGGTCAGCGTGACCACCAACAATCTTCGTTTCTCCTCGAATGGGTAGCCGCGGGCAATCGTATCAACTTTGGCAAGGGCCTGTAATTGGTTGTTCTGCCCTAGCT
The DNA here is from genome assembly GCA_002205965.3 of Kappaphycus alvarezii. Lineage (NCBI taxonomy): Eukaryota > Rhodophyta > Florideophyceae > Gigartinales > Solieriaceae > Kappaphycus > Kappaphycus alvarezii. The sequence continues at coordinate 487,359 of NADL03000699.1, read as the reverse complement.
TCTTGGATTGCGTTACATTTGACAAGGTACTGTTATTCTCTGACATTGTAGGAGTTTCACATGAGCCCTTACCCTTACATTTTCGCCCTTGCTTTTTCGTTGCAGCTCTTCGCTGCGTCGCGTTATAGTGGTTCTTGATAGCGTTGTCAGTGCGACCTGGCAGATATTTTGCTATAACAGCCCACTTGTTCCCTATCCGTGAATGCGCCTCCCGCAAGATTTGCTCCTCTTCCTCAGTCCATGGGTTCTTGTTGATTGCTGGGTTTAAGTGATTGAACCAACGTTCGCGACACTGCTTCCCTATTCTTCCAGGGAGTTGTTTGGCGATTAGGCTCCACTTGTTCGCCCCAAGTTCTACGACAAGTCTCGTGATGGTTTCATCTTCTTGCTGTGTCCATGGGCCCTTCTTCAAACCTGGCTGCAGGACTTTTTGCCACCGATGAAGACATTGAACGTCATTTCGCTTACTCCCCTGGAAAAGAGCTGTTTAACGCTTTTGCTATGTTTTTCCAGTTCTTTTCGTATGCTCCATGACCACTCTGAGCATGTCATCCTCATCCCTTGTCCAACCTCCCTTGGATGATCGTCGCGTTGGAGGGCGGTCCATAGCCGCAACCATTCGAACTGCTTCAGCGGTAGAGACTTTTTGAACAACCTTTGTCTTTGACTTGGAAGGTCTCGGCTTACGTGATGGTGCAGGCCTCTGGAGCGCCGCTGCTCTGACCAATGCTTTGACCAGGAAGAATCAAGGAAGGTCGTGATGCTGCTGCAGCTGCGGCTGCTAATTGTCTTTCTTGTTGTTGAGCAGTGAACCGACGCATCGCAATTAGTTGCTCGTTAAAAAATATGTTGATTCTGCGGCGGGGGGGCTGGGTAGCTCACATTTTGTGCAGCGACGTTTGCTTGAAAGAACGTTCTGGGATATTGGCGGTGGGGGGGTAAGGTTGTGAAACAAGTTGCTGTTGAGGAGGGCGGGCCTGTTGTTTCGGATGCGAGAACTTCTGCGGAGATATACTGAAGGCCTCCATATCCCTTTGCCCACTTGGGACTGCATTCCCAAACAAAGGTTGGTCATCCTTTTGGTAGATTTCATCCGGCATGAACATATATCCGGTGTTGATGTTGACGGGCATATTGAACGCGTTGAAGTTAACGTTGTTCTGAGGAGGATGATGCAGGCATGGGCATAGGAACAGTCGATGGGTTCATAGCGAGGTCCATGGATGTTTGGAGTGAGGAATTTGGAAACGGCTGCGTCGATGGTGGGTATCGACCCGTCAATATGAATAGAGTCATGATTGGTGTTGAAGGTTTGAGTGCCCAATTGATGTTGCGCTAGGTTGCCTCTCCATAATGGAGCCGGTGTTGCGAAAAAGGAGCGTCGATGATCTTTCTGGTCGAGTGAGTGGTCGGTCAGTTGTAGGGCTCTTTGTCAAGGATGTAGGGGTCTTCGTCAAGGATGAAATGGCAGGGCACCGCGATAAAAACAGAAAATTAGATACGAACGGAGTGCGGCTTGACTTGGAAATTGTGTAAGCTTAGAAAATGTTTTGGATGACGCGAAATTAAATGTGGGTGAGCAGGGTCGGCAGGGATGCCACCGTAAGCAGTATTACTTCAAGCTCAGTCCGAGATTCGATTGAGCTTGCAGATGTTTCAATTGGATGAGACGTATTTGCTGGAGGGTGGCCTGGTGGCGCAACAAAAGTGTGGAGCTTTTCAAAGCTCAATAGGAGAACGGAAAGGTCAGTGGAGATTGGCGTCGGGTTTTTGGGAGAGTGCAGTCGTTTGCTGGAGAGCGGGATACGGTGCTGTTTGTTGTCGTTGGAGAAGGAACTTTGGGGTGGTGGTCGATGGGAATTGTAAGGATGATGGCGTCAGTGGAGGGGGATAGGGCTTGATTAGGTTCGACGAAGTGAGTATGGAAGGGAAAGTAGGCAATGTTACGCTGGTAGAGCTTGTAATCGGCAAAAGTTGAACGTATGGAAATTAAGACGAATCAGAAATGGCGATAGATGTAGGGGGACTTGGATACAATTTGACCCTCTTCAAGAGGGTCAAGATTGATCGACGGGATTTGGAGGCCCGTGTGGTGAACACTAGAATAGGGATTTAGAGGTACTGATGGATGTGCCGGTGAGTAGGAGGGGGCCACCGGCAATGGAGCTCCAGGAGGGGTGAAGTTTTCGTCGGGAGGGAGCAAAGATTTGAAATTTTAAACTGGGATATGCTATTCAACGGTGCATTGGGCAATTGGTCCTCGTCATGAAGATTTCCTTGAATAGAATGTGTTGGCTACCCCTACAAGCAGCGACTTTGCCCCCTTCCTATACAAGTATAATTATGAGATTCTTCCCTACATGTATGCAATATGGCGGAGGTCTAGGAAGAGTATTTTACCAAGTTGAAAAAAGTGCCAGCACGTGCGTCGTGAGACTCACATCGTACAGGTTTTTGCAAACAATTCATACAGGAACAAACTGGCTCTGATCGCCGTTGGGGGGATAAGCCTCAATGCTTGTACTCCTCCGGGAAATTGAATTTTTAAAAAACAAGCTTCCCTCAAAATTATATTTTAAATTTTGAATTGGTCCACTCGTAGCCCGTCATCCTTATTGTATTCAAAATATGATCCAATCATATTTGATTCAGCAAAACTTAGAGTTGTACTCACATTGCTTACTCTCCTTTAGAGAACTACAGTGTGCTAGAGTAATTCAATAAATTAAAGAGTACTGTAAATTTCAAATCTAGAGGATGTAGGGTGCTCTTATATTTATCGTTTAAAATGTAGTAACAGAATGGCCCTTCGGGCCGCTCGATAGATTTCAAGGATTGATTGAAATAATTTCAATAATTTAATTTAATGGGTACATTTACAGTTTACAGTACAAAGTGCTTTCGACATTTAGTGCCTGTGCTGCAGTGGTGCATGCAGCGAAGGACTCCATCACGTTTGAAGGATCAAGTGCAGGCAGTTTTGGTTTGGTCGGTTGCCGGAGGTGCCCACCATCTCACAGAATATGCAATTGGTTTCAGTTCCATAAATTCTATGGCCTCTCGATGACCTTCTCATACGGTGCAAGCACTAAAATTGCAGTCCCAAAGTTTACGTCTCAGAGCCCTCAGGAAAAATAATAAATAACCTTGCGAGAATCGCCCGAGGGCCCGGCAAGGGCAAATCGTGACAGGAACAAGCGGGCTAAAGCCAGACTTTTTTGCAGACAGGAGTTGCAATGAATCCGAGTGGTGAAATTATACTCTATCCCGAATCTGTAAATCGGTTCCTATTGAAGAGATTCCCCACATCCACAGAAACTTTCAAACGGAGCCTTTTCTCGCCAGTCACACACTTGGGACCAACGTACCAAATTGTGACTGACGCTTCAGAAATTGTGCAGCTCTATAAGCTAAGTGCTGCCGTCGGAAACGTCTGATTACATAACTCAATTCAAGAATATGCAGACGAAGCCTACCATCTCAGCTTTCACAGAGATAAGTTGAGAGCTAGTAGAGGCGCCTAAACAGATGATGACTATCGAGATCTATTCTCATCTTGGCACAGCGCACTTTTGTTCGGATCGCTCTCTAGTTTCCAGGGCAACATGCACTAACGTGTGTGAGCTTACACTAGGGAGCTAACTGGGTCGTCCATGTCAGTTGCGCGCACCAGTTCTGGGTACGTACGTGCGTTAGGATTTTCATACCGTCACTGTCCTAGAGTAATAATATCACGTTTATCTTTGTAAAGAGCAAGCTATGAATAGACTTGATCACTATGTCTACTGAACTTTCGTGTTTAGCAATGTCCGCTTACACACTAGTCTTGCACAATGCACTCCCGGCGTGGATACAACCGACCACATCTTCCATACATTAAAATAACTCAAAAATCCCCCTTACACACTAGTCGCTAGCACAGAGGAAGCGAATTAATCTTAAACGTCATAGAACATTCCGTACAGAGCTCCGGGTTGGGCAAGGATGGTCGAAAATTCCGGCTATGTGACTACTTCATGCATTGAGTTGGGTTCCCATTAGTGCTGTAAAAGTTGCAAGTTTTACTGGCGTCAATGTAAAGGAGTATCGTCTCTACAGATATCGTACCATTTCAGGCGCCAAACTTGCCATATGGTTAGGCAGGAAGCATTGGAGGTGATTAAAAAGGCGGGTTGTCTCTCAAGAATGGCCCTCACCTAGGAATACTGAGCGAGAGCAAGGCGGGCATTGTCATCGTGCTACAATCGTGATGGGGAGATTGCTTTGGGGTACGATTGTAGGGATTTGGAAGTGGGACGAGTCTGCTTTTGCGTGGTAATCTCACCAGGAAATCATGGCACTTTATCTTGTATCTTGTCCGCGTCAGCAGCTTTTCGACTTGCTAGTGGGTTTAGCGTGCATATTCACAAACACGATGCAAAAGTGCAAATGACTGCCATGTACATTCAGTGGTACCCGAAGCGAGGCGGGTAGCTCTTCTATCACGCTAGAGTCTTGTGCTCCTCGACCAGATTCAACGACTGGATGGCTTGTGGTGAGATCGAGGACAAGACCGAGCCATGATGCTGGATAATCATGACTTTTATCGTTACGAATTGTGAATTACTTTACCACAGACATATGCAGATGCAACATGCATAGTCTTGAATACCCCACTGTAACAAACCTAAACACAATTAGGTTTGAATAGGGTGGCTAAACTCTGTATGTTGTGGGGCGCGACATAATACAGACGCCGCAGACGTGGACCAAATTGCATAACTAAGCTGCTGATAAAGCCGATTCTTCACTCCTCCCGCCGGCATGCGCTGCGGGTTGCGACAGCGGCCGCGTATTCGTCGATTACCTTGGTCGTCGTCGCAGACGGCGATCCAAGTGAGTCGAAGGCTAGCGCAAAATTCCATCCCAGTTTTGATCGTCCTGGGAGGGCTTCACCGGGATGGCTGCTACTTTCTGGCAAGCTCCCTATTTTTCCGTCTTTCCGCTGCATTGCAACGGCGCGCGCCTCACGCGCTCCAATGGACATGAACCCCTCTTGGAATGGCGATGTTACTGTGACGCGTACGCCACCGGGAGGGGCGGCAAGGTGTTTATCTCTTCCGATCTCGGGTACACTAGAATGTCGGCAGGCCGTGCATTCAGTCCGGGAAGTATTTCACCTCATATTGGACGCCGACTCCTGCTGCTTTGAACAGTTGTCGGCCAAATACCTTCACCACGGCATTGTGCCGGTTAGTCCATCCCAGGCCTTTTTTGCAAAAATCCGCGGCATGGTCACCTCGGTCCATGGGCCTGTTGCACTCCGCGCATTGCAGCGGCACAGTGTCGTCAAACACGTGAACTCCCAGGTGGCGGCGTAGCATCACTGACCACATCTTATTGTAGGTCCGGCTGACCACAGACGGATGTGCGGTGAGAAAGGCTGCAGCAGGCGTCTCTAAGTATGCCTGGCGGCGGATCCTTCGCCGAATATCAGCTTCCGTATGCAGCGTAGTGCTTGGGTACCTCTCCATTCGTCTTCTTTCCAGAATACCTTTGCTGCCGACTTGCACCAGGCTCGATAAAAATACTGTGTGTATTATCGGGCTTGTTTGCAAGATTGGCCGCTGTCAGCGTTTCTGGGAGACCACCGTGTCCGTCGGAAAGCTTGGGTGGAGTCGTCGGACAAACTCGAGAAGGTGGGTATCAGCATGTGCATAGCTTTGTGCACGGTGGTGCGCTACGCTAGGATCATCGGGGCATGTCACTTGTTCGGAGTCGATGACGCTGGCCGCATACGACGCTAGATTCAGCGTTGCCACGGGTGTGAATCCGTGGCCTCCGAGGCGCAGCGGAAGAGCCACTTGCTGACGGACCGCACTTGTCATCGGCACGTTGTTTGACCGCGCGTAATATTCCATCTGTTCTTGGTCAAATCTCATTGCCAGGACGCTTGTTGCACTCGGCGGTGTTAGCTTCATCACATGATGTAGCTTGCATGCCGAGGCACAAACGCGGTGGAGGTGGAACCGGATGCGAGCATCCCCAATCCCATCGATCAGCGATAGCGTGTTTTTGCATCCTGCAATTTTTTCATTGAGAAAGTTCTCCATGAATTCAGGCGAACCGATCGGGGCGCCGAGGAGGTCAATGCCGTGATTTGAGAAGTTCTCATTTGGAAAGCGGTGCAGTAGGGGTGTCTCAGTGGCAGGGTGGCGCGGCCAGAATAGGCGTGTCTTCGCCGGGTTTAGATACAGGCCATGATCAGGTCCCTTAGACCTCAGGATCTCGACAGCCTTGTCGAGCTCAGTGTGATTGCCTACCAGGGTGCAGTCATCCGCATACCATCTGTGTAAATGGAGTTGGGTCTGATCGGAAATTTCTCTTGCCAGTGGGTGTATGACAAGGGAGAACATCAACATACTTGCTGGGTCCCCTTGTTGCATCCCTTCTTGGCTGGGGATGTCTTGTGTCGATGCCGCAGGCAAGATTAGGGACGGCATTTGACGGGCATACACCATGTTCAGAAAGGCATAACGACGGCACTTTGGTCGGCAGGAGGTCGATCATTTTCTGTCTCGAAAAGCGGTTGAACGCATTATGTGCATCCACTGAAACCAGCGCGTAGTCCTCATCTTCACCTTGGGTGGAGACCAGTCTTCGGGCTTCGTGTACGATAGAATCCAGTCCACAGTGCACTCCGTTGGCCACCTGTAGTGGAGCGAGGTATTCCCTCGTGTCTTCCAATGCCTGGGGTAAGAGCACTTTCGTCACCAGTCGCCGCAAGGCCGTCCCAATTGCAATGGGCGGATCTTGTGGGCCGGGGTTGGATCGGCAACAGTGTCGCAGAGGAGATAAGGGGATTGTCTCATTTGGGAGGTTGAATAGATTCGTAGGTTTTCGCAGCGAGTGTCAGAGAGGATTGAGGGACACGATGTCCCTGAGTTCCGAACACCCGACTGAGCAAGTGAGAGAGGCTAAGGAGCAAAGAAGGTTAGTTCTACTGTAAGTGAACGTATCAGCCCGTTCGAGTGGCTTCCACCTCCCTATCCTCTGTTCACAGCCGTTTTGAGTTGCTTTGACGAAACCAGCTGTAACCTCCTGGTTGCACAGCGTCTGTGCGATGATCCAACACATTGGAAATTGGACAATTGACAAACTCAAGAGTTTTGTGAAAATAATTTGCAATTTGGCTTTCAACGTCAATATTGAAAATATCAACGGTTCACAGCCTGTAAAACGAGACCCACTCCCTGAGTTTGGAACACAGCGTACCGTAAGACAGGAGGCGTACTACTGTACTGTGCTGTACACTGTCAGTCCACGGAACTATGCAGACAAGAATTTCCTCAAAATGGCTCTGGTTGGTAGAAATTTTGCAGAGCAGAGGTCGCCGAAACGTAGGATGTGATAGGCTCACCACTCAAAGCCTGGACCGTGAATACCGCAACTGCTGGGCAACCGGTACAACAACCTACACACGCTCTCGACGTGATACAAAGCAAAGACGCCACCGCCGGCCTAAGCCTCAACGTCTCAAAGACAGGCCGTGGTGAACCACTGTGATGAATCCATGGTTTGTCCTCCGTGCGACGTACTGCGATGACAAACCGGCACACTAACCCTAGGAATCGCAGGTTGCAGAGGCCTCATTTGAGACACAGACACACGGAAATACCCACGCTGTGCGCACAAATGAGAAAGTCCGCCCAGTTCTTAAAAGCGTACCGTCTCCCGCACCCCTCACCCGCCTCTCGGTGACGGTCAGTCTTTAAAATGAGCTACCCACAATCCCTTACACTCCCCCCTCCAGCAGTGCTCCCCACGTAGCTCCGATCTTCTCGGTGCCGCAATCAGCATCCGCGATTATACGCTTGAGTTCCTCCTCGCGAAGATCGCGTCCTGTCGCCGCAACCTCGACAAGCTCACCCTCGTCCTAGACCCTAACCCCACACGCACCGCCTTGGTGCTTTCGCACGTCTGATGTTGCACGCGTTCCGTCTCTCGGACCCCTTACATGCTTCGGACGCCACGACCGTCTTGGATTCGCTGTAACGGGAGCTCTACGAGAAAACCAACGATCTTGCCCTCACTGGCAACCCTGGACCACAGCTTGCCTCCCGATCCGTCTCGGCGGACATCGTTACTCCGAAATCGGCACCCTCCTCCATGGCATTGCCCCCGTCAGCATCATTGACGCTGCCCCGCTCGCGAACGCATACGCCTCCTCTCGGACCGCATACATCCTGCACTTGCCCTGCCCAGCGGACCGGAGTTCCCTCCTCTATCAAGGCCGACCGCTCCCTCATTCCTTCGTCACCCGTATCACCGGCCACCCCGATCCCGTCATCCTAGGAGATATTGACTCTATTGCCCTCGCTGCACCCCTCAAAATACTAAATCCATGCTAAGGAGAGTGCAGCGAGGCCCATCTCCACTGACACGACGCGGACTGGAACGCCAACCCCCCCCTGTCAAAATGGTGATGAAGACATCCGACTCCGCACCCGGGCCTCGCCTTCCGCCTCAGTCCTGCTGAGGACTTTATACACATCCCGCCTCCTCCTGCCGGGTCTCCTACACGCAACGGTCCTTAATGCTCCAAAGGCACCTCGGCCTTCCTGTGAACTACGACCCCAGCCTGTCCTCTGCTTGCACTGCACAAGCCCATGGAAACCAATGGCGACCATGCAGCAGATCTCTGCCCGACCTGATTCGGCCGCCTGCACTGGCACAACCCTGTGCGTGATGCCCTAATCACGTACGTCACGCGCGCCGCTGGCCGCGACTGCGAGTTTGAGGTTTTTGTCCAAAACCGCTCCTTATCTCGGGACTGACCTCTGTCCCGTGGATTTCTTAGTCTTTCCCCTGGCTAACGCCATGCGACGTAACCCCGCCCACTTGCCTTCGACATCACTATTGTATGGCCTTTTAAGTCGGCCACCCGTACGAAAGCCGCTCAGCAGGTGGCGCAGCGGTATCTGCGCACCGGGACAAGACTCGCGACCTCGACCGCAAGCTGGCACATCGCCTACTCAACCTCTCGGGTAGCCCTCGGAGCGACCCTCCCTTCCAATTCCAACCCCTCGCTTTCGATTCCGTCGGTGCCCCATCGGCTGAGAATGCCCGTTTTCTCAACGAGTTATTCCGGCCATTGCTCGCCGCCATCATACCTTCACGGAGGTACCGCACCTGCTAGTGCCTCAGCGCCTCAGCGCTGTCATCTGTGTCACGCCGGGAAGGAGGGGCGCGGAAGGGGAATGTTGGGAGGATTTGGAACGGATGGTTGATGGGGAAGGGATGATGGCGGGCGCAGGATACAAGGTGACGATGATGGTGACGTGGCTAATCCGTGGGGGTGGTTAAAAGAGTGCGGGAGCTGTTTGTCGGACAGTCAAAATTTTTTCGTGGTAAAAAAAACTAAAACTCAAACAAATTTTGAACAAATTTCGCAGAAAATTCCCTCATCTCTGCAAGACACATACTGTACAGTATCTTTGGAAACGCCTAGATCTGCAACCAAGTGTCACTCGACATCTGGTGTTATCCGCCGCCGTATCTACCAGCGACTGAGTTGCACCCTCTGGTCATCCAGTGCTCAAGCTATCCTGTCCCGAGCCCCGATGCGCATGGACGACGAGGTACATCCGGTTAGATCTTAGCCGTATAGTTAGGACGTGCACAGTCCCCAGTAGAAACTGAATGCATTAAACTTCTTTTCTTTCACTAACCATGCATAGAACACTAAACTTTGCGACAATCTTTATAATGGAGTCATAATCATGACAACTGGGAAAACAAGAATTTCAATCGGAGAAATAGGGCCCAAATGGCCCAATTTGCGCCTTCGAACAGTTTCCCGCGAAACTGGTAATAGGAAATAACCCTTTCAAAAACTTGATATCAATAAATATTCTAGTCACTATCGTGAAGCAGTCATCCAGCTGTACCCATTAGTGAAATTCATCTTTGATCCTCAATAGACACGACACCATCTATTGGGCGCATTTTCTTTGATACCGTCACCTTTGAATTCAGATACAGGTCTGAACACAGCAGTGACACATTCCCTTGTTGCGACAAAGAAGGTACACAGCATAGCCCACAGCGCCTTTCTCGAAGCACTGGAAAAAATCCGAGCGGGTGATTCTTGTCGTAGCGTCTGTGTAACCACGAACAACGGACTCTTCAAGATTTCCAAATCAAGTTTGCAGCGCTGGAGCAAACGGAAAGAACCACAGATAAGGCAAAACAAGAATGGAGCTTTTTTACCATCTCGGAAAGGCCGAACCATGCCACAATTTTCTCGTTGAAAAAAGAGAAAGAAATTGTTGGTCGTGCTTCGGTTAGACTGGCAAAAGAGCCTTTCTTGGCCAATGAAAACTTGTGCAACATTGCACGTCAGTACCGTGATGAAATAGCAAGGAATGGAAAAGCATATTAACGCCTATGACAGGCTAAATGGTCTCTTTTTTGGCTTCACAGCTTTTTGAGGCGTCATTCTGACAAAATTAGCTCCTTCGTTGCTCGTCCCGTGGATCAGCGCCGCATTCAATGTTTTAATGCTGAAACAATAACTAAAGTTTTTGCGCGAGTTGAGTCGTACAGCATCAAGGCCACTTTTTAAGTCTACAATCTGGATGCAAGAGGCTTTTCTCCTTTGAGAGACTTATTTGGAAAGGAGGGAAGCGTGTATTCACATCTGTCGGAGTTAAAGCAACTCAGCCGGGAGTTAGTTTTCAGTATGGGAGCCGCATATTTCTTTTTTGTGCGTGAGTGGTACAGGCGAATGCGTGGAGCCTGTGGTAGTTTTCAAGGGGATTCAAGAACCAAGACTAAGTGATGGAATATATACTGAGAGGGTGTCTTATTTGATGCCTGAAGGGTGGGTTGCATTTTGAGAGGCAATGTAGGCAATTTCAATGGAAATGTGTTCCGTGAATGGGTATTACCCTTCATCGAATCCGTTCGAGCTTTACATCTTGTTGAAGAGTGTATTGTTTTATTTTTTGACGCATGCCGCTCCCGTTTGCTGTCAAGTGCAATTAGAGAGATGAGAAGGGCGCTAGTTGCGACAGATGCATTACCAGAACATACAGGCGACCGCTTGCAACTTTTGGATACATCTGGTTTTGGGCCTTTCAAGCACCATGCAAATGAATCTTTTATGGAACGTTCGTTAACATATGGATGTCAGTCGTCAACAGGGTGGGCAAAATTGCATGGAAGACATGTCTGGGATTTAATTGAAGTAGGATTTAAGGAGGCTACCATGCAAAAAATATCATGGAAGGGTTTAAAGAAAAGACTAGGCTTTGGCCTCTCAACTTGAATTCTGTTGCAGGATTACTTGTTTGGAAGCCAAATCTCTGTCAGGAAATGATACATGCTTACGAAGTTGTTCAGGCGAAAAGTATGATTACTGTTCGAATAATGGGGGAATTCCCTCCTGATCCCAAAGTGAAGTCTTGATTTGTGTACACTACAATGGGTATTGAGGTATCCTGTTTGGATATAATTGGACTGGTTTGGATATAATTGGACTGGTTTGGATATAATTGGACTAGTTTGGATATAATTGGACTAGTTTGGATATAATTGGACTAGTTTGGATACAATTGGACTAGTTTGGATATAATTGGACTGCTGAGGTATCTGAAAGCAAAAAGGCGTGAAGAATAGGCAGAGAAGTTGAATGAGGAATTAAAAATAGCGCAAAAGGATGCGCAGTAGGCTCGGAGAAGGGCTTGGATGGATGCAATTGCTTGGTCGAAGGCCCAAGACCGCATCGAGCAGTACTTAGGACAGTTCTTCCTGCGGAGAACTCTCAAATAACGCAGGTGGATAATTAGAAACAGTTTAGAGCAAAAGAAAGCTGCGAGGAAAAGACTCGCAAATATTTTATGGTGAATCACTGAATATTTTCCATTTGCATTATTTTATTTCTGTAGTAAGTCTAAAGATTTTCTCTTTTTTAGATTTCTGCTTGTGTTTATAAGCTATCCCAAACTTTATGAAGTAATTATTCTTTGTTTATATAACTAAACTGATAACCATTTAATTACTCTTCAGAATAATAACTCATTTCGCTTTACTAAATTATTCAAAATACAATTGTACACGTCACTGCGTTCCATTTCAACCAGATAAAACGTTTTTTAGGGAAAAATGAGGTTTGAACACAAAAAGGGGCGGCCACCCTCGCTCGACGCCGTCCAGGTAGCTCTTCCCAACCTGACCAGATGGTCACACCAATCAGGGTTGCTCCTCCGTGATTGGTATGGGAAAACAGTTATATTTACATGTTACTATTGTACAGTATATGTTCGGATAGATTAACGAATAACACGTACAGTACTGCATATGTGCATAGATTCGCAGTACATGAACTGTACAAATTGTCTACTTCGTTGAGTGCTAATTTTTGAAAATATTACAGAATTTTCCTCCACTACGGCTAATTCCAAAATAGGCGAATGCACGGTAGAAATGAACTGTCCCACAAAAAGCTTCATGACTGTTATAAACCATGTAGCCGGTGAGATTAAGGACCTTTCAGATGGTGTTAAACCTGCAATCCTTCATCAATTTAAGATTTTCAAATATTTCAGGAGCGTTTTATGACTTTTTGAAACATGAAACATTGAAAAAGTTATAATTGAAAATCCAATAAGCACAGCCCAGAAGGCCACATTCGTTTCCCCTTTTCATCACTTAACCGGGAAATTCGGAATTTCCCGGTCGCAATTTGACACGAGAAACGAAGCCAAATCGATGGACATCACTGCACTTATCTCCCATACAGTTGTTGTTCCAACTCTCAAATCTTCGTCCCCCCCTAACAGGGTTCGAAGCCTTTCTGTAACCGATCGAGACTCCCGCAATCCGTCTTTCTCTTCTTCATCCATCTGCATTCGCTCGCACTGGCTGCTTTGTCCAGTTCCCCATCCGCAGTCTCACCCACTGGCGGCTCCGAGCCAAGGAGTCCTTTCCCTTCTCTTATCTACCCGCCTCCTTCCCCTTCCTAGCACAAACCGACTCGCTACCTTTCAAATCCGTCCCGTCTGCCTCCCTTCCCTAGCTATTCCATCTCCCGCCCTTCTCCGTCCGTTCCATATCACTCAACTTTCCCACCTGTTCCTTCTCCTTCCCATCTCCAAACGACCCGTTCCCGTCTTCTTCCCCAACAAACTTCCTTTCCCATTCCCACCCGTTCTGCATTCGCACGCACTGACGGTTCCTTCCCCTTCCCAACCCGACCCCTCCCCTTCGCCTCCCCAGACAGTCTCCTTCCCCGACACTTTCTGCATTCTCACGCACTGCAAGTTCCTTCCCCTCCCCAGTCAGACCCGTATTCCTCTCCCTTCCGAGTGTGTATTTCCCGAAGGACCCGTATTCCCATCCTAATGGCGTCCTTACCCTTCTACACCCAAATCGTCTCATTTTGTTTCCCAAACCACCCGCAATCCCACTTATTGGCGGCCCTTCCGGTTTACAACACATCATCATACCCACTCAGCCGCAACCTCCTTCCTACTTCTCCAATCGCGCATTCAAATCACCCATGGCCCTCCCTCCCTCGGTTTGGAGCACAACTCGGAGATGCATGGTTCCAGCAGCACTGGCTTTGCTGCCTTAAGTTGTAATACAGAAGCGGCTAATCATGGGTTCGCATTTGAGGACCTAGCACACAATTAACTGAGCCACGTGCGGCTATTGTGCAATCGCTAGAAGCAAGAAATGCAGAGGTACTCGGTGATGATGGACACGTTGATCCGAGAGCAACTGTCCCTGCTCTGTCCTCTGCACTTAAGCATATGATCCCCGAAACAGCCAAACAAACCGAAGAGGCTGAACGGGACAAAGCACATTTTGAGGCTGCAGACGCCTGGGGTGAATCCAAACATTCTCTATTCTCTGCCATTAAGCAAACAACGGAGATACTTCAGCTGGCGGACGGGGCTTAGAAGCAAACATACAACGACATTTTATGCAGTCTGTATGAAATTATTTGGAAAACAGCTTCGTGACAGGTGCTATTACTGAGCTTTACTATCTGCGGGAAGGTACAGGATGGATAAAGCTAAATTGCTGCAGTATAGTCGAATTATTCTCACGTAGGGTAGACTGCTCCTTGGAGCGATTGCGGTTTGTATCGAAAGCTTGATCCATATGCAACATGTTTTGAAAGTGAACCACAGGGAGCCCTTGAAAACTTTTCTCCTCTGCCATTTTTGATATAGAATAATCCCCTCAGCAGACTGATCGATGATAAAGTTGTGAATTTTGCATGCCACAAGAATGATTAAAGTGGCCTTTGCCAAACCGATGCGCAAAGGAGACCAAAATATCCCGAATCGAGTTACCAGAATTCCAAATGCCTGTTCCACAGCAATATGACATGAAGACAAATAATAGTTAAAAGAGTCGTACGGTTGGGTGAGTCCCCTTCTGCTGTACGGGATTAGAATATGCCCTTCATTTTTGTAAGCATTATCTGCGGCAATTGCAGCCAAAGCAGGTAAACATTGCAAGCAAGAAGTTCATGCATTTTGGTAGACTGGAACGCAGTAGAGTCAAGACTGGATCAAGCATGTATTGCTGAAAAAAACAAAAAATTGTAGTTCGCTCCCACTGCCGCTTGTACACACACTGCGAAGAATCCCTTTCTCTTGTAGTATTTTTTTTAGGGCGGGGGTGTCCGACAGTATATGTTGCTGAATTTAAATAGCTACACAGTCCAATGCGGCAATGGTGCTGTAAATTGGACTTCTTCTAGTTCTGCATAACCTGTTCGCTTCCTCTCGGCACTCGAATCGGACTGCGGGAATTTGATGGAATCTAAAATTTGCTTACGGCGTAGAGTGTCTGTTCGAATACGAGGTAGGTATTTGTAATTCCAATTCCGTGCGGCCAGCAGACATCTAGATAGCTTGCTCCAGCAAGTATGCGTAACGTTACACACATAATTTCTTCTGCAGAAACGGTTGATGTATTCCCCGTATTCATTTTAACTCATCATGACAATAACGGGTATACAGCTTGACACAGAACCCTAAACTAGCACTTTGTAATACAGTACAAGCGCTGAAAATAGCCCTCGCCTATGGACTAGACATGCTTCTCGAAGTCAAATATCTCATGGTATCGAACGAATCTGTGTCTCCTCCCATGCACGGTGCCCATGGTCGCATCGGCTAGAGTAGAAAAAAGGACCACAGTGCCTATAGAAATTACGCGTTTGAGTTTTGTGATATTCCCTCGCTTTGAAAGTCGACGATTCCAAAACTAGTGCGAGCGGTTTCGCTTTGCTGGGGATTGAACATTGAAAAAGTAGAGGTTGGCTGACGGTAGTGTCATTGTTTGCCAGATTATTGCTGTGCACCATGGATAATGTGGTAGGAAGATAGGAATACTCTCGTGATTCCAAGGGGATGTGTGGAACTGTCTCATGAAATTATGTTGGCCTGTTGGCGTTTTCCATCGTTTCTCTTTCATTTAACTCATGGACTTATAAAAAGGAATCGATAATTGAAATACTGAAAAAGGTATGAAATAACGTTTCTCTTTTTAAAATTTTCATAATTTCAAGAAGTTATAAAGCGCCCCTGATATGGTATTTGTAAGCAATACGAGGGTCTCCACTCGCATGGTCGACGGGGTTTGTTTCTGTTGACACTGGAAAGACGTCCCCATTGAGAAAAGGGACTGAGCCAATCATTGGCCTCGAAAAAGCCAAATGCTGTTGAATCGGAGCCAAAAAAGCCTTTTCTTGGTCCCGAACCAGCGGCATTTAACCTTATAGTGTTTTTTGGGGGAAAGGAAGATGATTCAGGAAATTTGGGTGCCTTCTCTCTGTTGAGTGTCGGAGATCGGGCCAGCTCTCCGACTACTCCTTCCATCATGTTTGGTTTCTGTACAAATGAAACATAGAGTAGGGTCATGCATTAATTTTAATTAAAAAATGTGGGTGCGCCCAGGTGCTTCCGAGCTGGCGTTTTGATCAATCAATGGCTGACTTGACTTTCTCCATGCAACCAGGTTACTTTCCACGTCTGGCACCGTCCCTCGAAAACATTCTGCCATATACGAAACTTCCCCATCAAAAATACAGGCGTAGTCACTTTCTTCCTGTGCTTCGCTGAGCAACATCAGCGGATTGGAGCGACAGCAATAGATGCCGTAGCACAACAGCTAGCTGTGGTCTCTTGAAGAGAACGAACCAAAAAGGCCACACGGGGAAGAGAGTTCCAGAAAAGCCACGAACAGAACAAATGCAAATTTTCGAGAAGGATGGCTGAACAGGAGGCTCCTTCATTTATTTCCTGTAATGGAAGAGACAGGAAACCTTTACCGTACTATCATTGAAGTATGGGCGATAATAATAAGTAGAGAAACAACAGTATAATTAGAGATATGCACAACAAATAGAACCAACAATCCGATAAACAAATAAACATGAGCACTGCATATGACTAAACAGTCATGCAAACAATATTATCTAGATTATAACCGAAAGTTAAACAAAAAATCAATGCAATTGCAGACACTGTTAAACTACGTACAAGAAAACACTATGGAGCAAAATAGGAGAAGGTATATCTACTATATCTCTAGCCAGTAACTAACTGGGTTCAATCAAACCTGCAGCCGATTTTCAAACAAGAAAGGGATAAACACAAAGAATTAGCAAAAGGGCCATCGGGGCCAAGAAGAAAAAAAAAAAGAAAGAAGGATTGAAACAAGGATTATTTTCATTAGCATATCTTCATGCTGTTCGCGGACGCAATATGATGTAAACTTATGAACTTGGATGAGACTAATTCTCGACCGTGGTGGATCTTCAAGTCGATATGCTTGTTCCTGGCCGATATCCACATCCGCATTGACAGGGATTGTGCTGCGGAACTTTCCATCTGCACTTCTGTGGGTTGAAACAAAGCATTTGAATCCCAATGCTCTGCGTGAAATATTTACTAAAAAAGCTTGCAGATCCGAGAAACCTCTTCGGCACGAGATGAAAGAACTACGTATTCCAATTCTACTTACGGCAATGCGAGCACGGATTGACGTTTGCTTTTCCAAAATACTGAAGCGGTGTTGATGGCGACCACGAAGCAATTGGTTGAACGTTTGGTTTACTTCCAACCCACCAAGTCGGCGTCGAAGAACGCGACAATAGAGGAGGGGTCAAGGCTGAAGCTTCCCTTGAAGTAAAGTACGTAATCTGTAGTACCGGTGAGGAAACGCATGAGACGTTTGAGGTAAGAATCGTGGCATGCTCTCGTGGTGGAGGTGACGAGCGAGGGCGGAGACATGAAAAGATAAGTCATGGCGTGTGCGGAAGGCAAGATAAAATAATCCGCCGATGATCGAGCGGTACTGAGCATGTGAAAAAAGAGGAAGACTAAACTCGTCCGCATAAGCGGGAAGGAGATCGGCGTTCAAAGGGAGTGGTATAGGAAAGCTTTCGCTTGATGAAGGCCGTAGGTTTCCAAGAGTTGGATTGCGTACTGTGTCTGATAGAACTTGATGAAGTCGAGGACTCGAGATATGTGCCAATCGATGAGAGAGCGAAGCGCACCGAAAAGTTTGACATCGAAGCGAGAAGAGAATTTGTGTTTGAACAAAGCCATCAGCGAGCTGCTATTAGAAGCCAAAGTTAGATCGCCGACGACAAAAGCGATGAGGATAAATAACTTGCGTTCCTGATAGAAGTAAAAAAATCGTGCGTTGTACCGGGAGGTGGAGAAAACCCAGGAGAGAAGGAAGTTATCTAAACGGGAACCCCAAGTTTCGCTGGCCTGGGAGCCCCATTCATTGAAAGCAACAGCTCTGCAACATGCCCTGGATTTAGAGGACGCAGAAAGAGTCCTTTTGCTTTTACATAAGAATCGGAACGTCCATTTTCCCGTAGAGATATGCATTGGAAACATCAGCTCCTTCCTATTGCATACTGTGGCCGGCAGCGAAGGCGATTAAAATGCGCAACGTTTCATGAGTGGAGACTAGGGCATATGTATTCTACAGATCGAAGTCCAAATAAGGATTTTGTTCGTCTTGGCGAACGGCGCACCGGGCCTTGTTGAAGAAGGATACGTCTGCTTGCGGCCTCAGACGGAAGCTCAGAAGGTACGGGACTGCTTGCATATCTTTAGTGCGCGGGACGAGGTTCCAAGTACGGCGCTCGAAAAGAGCATTAAACTCCCCTTCTACTTACGCTGAACAGTCGGGGTCCTAACAAGCTTGCCTGAAGGACAGTGGTGAGCAAGGATCTACCATTGCTTTCTTTGGAACGATAAAATAGGGTTCTATGATGTTAGCGACAGTGAGGACGGACATTAGACGTTCCTGTTTAGTATCGTTGTTGAGACTTGGTTCTTGCAGTTGACTTCCATTGAACTCTTCGAGCTCCATTTGCCTTAAGATGCTGTCCATGAGCAACGAGGGATTTGGTAATCTGCAGACGTTATGGAATTGAATTTATTGGCGCAAATGGTGATGATTCTATCCACCGAGGGAGAAAAGACTCGAAACAGGGATAGGTCGCTTTCCGTACCAACGAAGTGGTCGAGGACCGTGCGAAGAAGTTTCTTTTGAAAAGTAGTTTTCCAGAGATAAACAGAAGCATAACCTTGTTGTCCAAACTCAGGGACGTTCGGAAAGATGATACTGGTTGTGGGCTCTACAGAAGAATGGATATTTAGCCAATAATTAAATCAGAAGGTGCGCAATTTCGGAGCCAATTAGAATGATTTATTGCTTTGGTGAGTTCACTTGACATGATCAGGACGCGAACGCGATTCCGCGTCTCTTGGATTAGACGTTATGCGGACAAATTGCTTTTGGATGCATGAGATGGAGAATAATTCAACCCAATGCTATGGCGGTGGGCAAATTATTGCACTTTTTCAACCCTGTTTTCCACGGCTCGATCAAGCATGATGTCCAGTAGCCTAAGTTGAACATTGAACTCGGTTTCGGAACGATTGCGATACCATTCCAGTTTCTGGAATGTTTCATACTTTTCCTTTAGCATGAAGACATGGTATTTGGCGGTGTAATCATCAAGGGTGCTGAG
This sequence comes from Kappaphycus alvarezii, assembly GCA_002205965.3. Taxonomy (NCBI): domain Eukaryota; phylum Rhodophyta; class Florideophyceae; order Gigartinales; family Solieriaceae; genus Kappaphycus; species Kappaphycus alvarezii. Next base: position 468,299 of record NADL03000699.1, on the reverse strand, counting down.
TGTGTACCTAGTGTCAGCGATAGTTGGCGTTATGGGACCGGAGATGTCAAGGCGGGTGAAAGGGAAGTAAGAAGCGCAAAAATCCTCTAGGGCAATCCCTCTACGTACTGTTATCCGTAATTCTTCCTTGCCGAAGAGTTTTGATAATCCTGAAGCGGCTTCAAAATCTCGACTGGGAATTCGAGAGTACTTGATGAAGGGTTTCCGCGAGTAGAAGAAACGATAGGTTGGACCAGAATCGACGCAGATGGTGGATAAATTTTTGTTGGAGAGAGTAGCAACCTTGCTGCAGAAATTTACTTCGTTCACCTCGTCCATGAAGCCTTGTGGTTCGTTTCCCTCGCTGCTATGAGTGTTGTTGAATCGAACAATGTGACGGGCTTGAATTTGGAGGTTTCTAAAGCTCGGCGGGGACCCATTCAAGCCACAAGTACTACCCCCGCATTTGAGGTTTCGCGGTGGAGGAGGAGCTCTGCTCGGTGCGGGGCGAGAAATTGTGGAGTTCGTTCATTTACTTTCCGTGTGACTAGGCTTCTCAAATGACAACTGAAGCCGCTGGTGGGCCGTAAGTTGGCCCCAGCACTCTCTGATGAATTCTCTGCTCCTGTCGCAGAAATGAAAAGTCTGTTTGTCGATAAAACGTCGACGAGCTGAGTCACTGGCACGATTGCGACCGCCTCGATGACAGCGACGGCTATTACCTATTACATGTCATTGGTTCCCGCGTCCTCTTGCGTCGACAGTGTTTGCCTTTAGATCTTGACATTATTTGTACTGGGATTGTGGATTGTGGAGGTTGGATCGTCGGGAGAGCTCCGCTTGATCGACTTTTACCACCTTCTCGAAGCTAAGCTCATGAAGGCATGAAACTATAGCCAGCAGAGCAAAGGAAGGAGGGAGAGATCGCAACATTTCAGAGGTTTTCTCGGGTTCGGATATCTCCGTATCGTACTTCGCGAGTTTCCCGCCGATGGACAGAAAGAAGACTACATGCATTTCGAAGTTTCCGCCTTCCTTGAAAATCAAGGAGTCCAGTTTCTGTTTGAGATTCTGGATCACTTGAGTGAAAATCCTTTCCAACTCGCTCCACAACTCGGCGGTCATTTTTAATCATCGTGGTCTAAAATTGTTGTCTTTGATGCTACAGCATCTTCAAGAAAAAGCACGATTTTACCCTTTCCGATAGCGTTCTTCAGGGTCCATGTCTCCAGGGCATCGCTTTACGCGACTTTATTCGTCAGATTTCGCCTGAGTCCCCGACGAGGAGTGGGTCGGACATTTGTAGGTAGGCCTACATCTTTTAGCACCAATGGCTACTATCAGCGGGGACTTTGAGCTTGGTAATTTTGTTCAGTAAGTCCTTGTCATCACCGCCATGTCTACGCACGGTGCAAGAGAATTGAAAGAGAGAAAGCCCCTGGTAAACGGTCTTCTCTACTTGAGAAACAATAAAACTTCTTCAACATCTCTGATTGACTAGAAAAGCCTAGGTAGGGTCGGATTCTTTGCCCCTGAATATTTTTCGGGTGAGAAGGTCGGACCTCATACCACAGGTAAGATGCTCCTTGTGCAGAGGTTGGACTCAGCCCAAGTGAGATGCTTCCGGTGCAAAGTTCGGACTTAGACCTCCGGTTAGACACTCTGGGTGCATTCTTCTGTACCGATCCAAACTACAGCAACAGTTTCCAAAGACCGCAGACAACCGACTATTTTAGAGCGAGGGAGTCCCTCGCCCTGCTCCTGACCCGCGCCTGTAGCTGGCTTCAGCGCTCTCTGGGCTCCAGGATACGGGTCAATCTAGCCACAAAATGGAGTAGGCGGTATTCCAGTAACAATCAAAGACAGCCAACAGGCAAGCGAAGCGGTTGGAAAGCAGAGGTATGCGACCACTCCTGCGTACTGTGTCTTTGTCCCGTAACCTGGCTGCAACAATCTGCATGTCACAAGACAAGAGTTTTATGATAGTGCAGAGTATAAGCACAGGAAAGAAGAGAAACTGACAAGCGAGATGGAAGGATGTGGGGCTAGATCTGGTAGGTGGGGGATGAAAACTCAGCGATGCTACCATGCACGGATTTGAGGGGGCAGAAGAAAAATTGTGCAGAAAAAATGGATGTTCCTCTTCGTTGAGTGTCGGGAAGCGAGCCCGCTTTCCTATTACTGCTTTTATTATGTTTTTTTGTCTAAAATGAAACCACAGTAGGTCCATGCATTAATTTCAATAACACAACGTGTGTGCGTTCAGGTGCTTCCGAACTGGCGTTTTGACCAATTAATAGCTAACGTGACTTTCGCTATGCAACCAGGTTGCTTCCGATATTCGGCAGAACTGGATCGGGGGCCAAACAAAATATTTTGTAAGCAAAATCAATGCCACTATAAGTCAAAGTGTGAAGCACCTCACAATATTGTGCGCTTTCTGTTCCTAATGTTGTAACTGCTACCCCTGCTCCAAAAACTACCCGCAGCCTAGCGTCCTACATTCCAGAGCAATTGTTCACTTATTGGTACTGCTAGACTCTCCCTTATTTTCCCCTCTTCCTTTGTTTCCAGCCGTATTGAATTATCGGAAAGAGCTGTTTGGGCGCCCAAATAGCTTTTTGCGCCAAATCTTCTGAATAAAAAAATATGGCAGGAAAAAAAACTGCTCGATGTCCAACACAGCCAGAATCCCTGCAAAATTCAAGTCCTTAAGCACGACATCAACCCACATGCTGCAAATAGCTCTCAATAGTGTTATATTTATGGACATGGGCAGCGACAAGTTCTAGTCTACAGAGAAAATGCATTATGCTATCGACAATTTATCAAGTCATCTGGGAATACTTTGAAATGGTTTTAGCAAAAGTGTCGGTGTGTCAAGACCGAATTCCAAAAAAGTTCATGATAATGCAGAAAGGAAACACTTTTGGGGAAATTGGGACGAATAAACTGGGTTTGAGCTTTTTATAAGATACTGTGATAATCACAGCGGGAATAGGATGTTTAGTGCAGGCCACTCGAGTAAATGTAATGATCCGTCCGATACGATACTCCTCACACGTCGCCTGTGGCCATTCTTTAACTGCATGTGATCATCAGTAGAATCCATTCTAATTCTTCGGGCGATGTTCATAATTGTCCCTAGTTATCCAACTCGGGACAAAAATTTAAACCTCTTCCAAGCCATGAAATATTCTTGCTCCGTAAAGTACGTCGTGAAAGTCTATTTAGGCACAGTAGAATTGTCCTCAAACTATAGGAAATTGTACTTTCACAATCAAAAAAGCCGTGAAACACCTTTCGAAGTGGGAGTGGGTCTTGGTCGCTCATAGAGAGGCTCTGACTGTTTCTGCGAAGTAGTTAGCATTTCAGCCACGCTTTTTCGGGTCCTGACGTGTAAGTAAAGCTTCTCACTTTCGGCACTAGTTGAATTCCTATGGTGTCGTCACTTTACTCGGACAATATACGCGAGTAGAATTATTCTGTATACCATACTTCCGATACACTTCAAAAAATTACTTCCCGTAGAGAGATTGCATTGCTAATTGTAGTCATATTTTGCATGTTTCTTACATTTTCATGCTTCTTTGTATTTTTTGAACTTTATTAGTAGTTGAATATCAATCTGTATGCTATTTATACTGTTACTTGTTTTAAGTACGTCATTCACGTAATAAAAAGAAAAAGGGATATGCCAAGCATGAATTATTTGACTAAGAAAAGACATTTGCCAAGTAACACATATTTACGGCACATACTGGACAGAATCAATTATAGGTCTACTAAGCGAAATTAAGTGACAGTAACTCTCGGATGCAAATACCTCCAGAGAAAGGACTCGCCTTTTTTCCTTCTTATATCCAAGCAATGCGCAAAACTTCCCGCAGTCTCGTTGGCTGCTTTGCGGAAGTCATCCTGGAGTGGAGCCTTACCTCAAGTCGACCCTGTAGCTTTCCGATTGGATTCTGCCATGCTGGCTTAAGTGGTGGATGTGCAGATTCAGATAGCCTTAGCGTACCTATATTGACATTACGGTTTATGTGGAGAGATGTGAAGGCGAGGTCATAATTACATATAGCTTGGTAGAAGTGGACGAGAAGAGGGGTACGTGATCTGCTACTGAGCTCGAAAACCTCACCGAAATGCTGTATCCGGGCTACATTTTGGGTAAGGGACGGTGTTATTATGTAGATTTGCTGAAGGGTGAAGGTCATAATTTTCTGTAAAATTTTAACCTTTTCAATAAGTCATTCTATTGATTTTGTTATTTCTACGTTCTAAAATTGAAAACTGATAGCAGCATTACGGGCCTTCTGCGCTTGTGCATAGAACCAGCTGCACAGAGCGCGATCCGACCACGGATAAGCCACGTCACCATCAACATCATCTCTATATCTTACGCTCCCAATCATCCATTACTCCTCGTCCATGCCTTCTTTATCCTCAAAGATCTCCCTTCCGTTCCGAAAACTATACAATGCGCATCCCCATCCTTCGTCGGCGTAACAATCTGAACCGTTGTTGCAACGATGATAGTTGCTCGCATATTATCGCACGCGCCTGACATTGACCTCTCATTTATATTATAACTGTAAGTGTAAATCTGTTAATGAAAATTTCCAGAAAATTAGCTACCAGACTAACTGCACGTCCCTCGTATAGTTCTCTGATATTACCAACCCTTAATCAATGAAATAAAAACCATTTACTGTATGGGATTTAGTAAACGCAGAACATAGTCTCAAGGTTTCGAATCCTTAGAATATCCGCACAGATCATACCCGAACGCTTTTGTCACTTTCGCGTGTCCAAATAAGCTTCATTATGAGCAACTGCTCTCATACGTACTCTCAGCCACACCAAGTAGCTCCTTGGCTCTGCACTCTGTCTCAATGATTCACGACGTCACAAACACTCTATAATTATCCCACCTCTGGCCTCTCTGCAGGTAGAGAGAATTAAAACTTTGCAACCCGCTAACTTCTTTTCTTTGAAAAGGGGACTAATTAATGCCCCTTATATAGACTTTCTACACAATCCATCTGTTCTGATGATCTTCTGGAACTGTTCTAGAGTCCCCGAATTTCAGCGATGCATTTGAGCTAGCACGATTGTTCATCGGATGGATCTCACCATCAACCTACACTTGGCAGACGAAAACCACACGTGTTAAAGTTTGCAATGCATCGCTAGAGCCGTATCATGCCTTCCAGATAAATCTAGACTAATACACCGTTTTGACAATACAGAAACACCTGCACGAAGCACTTAGTCTAATTTTCACTGCTAAAATATGCTCAGAGTACTGTTCCTACTATTTGAGCATTACAGAATCGCAAATTAAGGGCGAGACATCTGAAGGTACTACGTTATTCATACTTGACGACAAAAGTATAAACTTAAAGAATTTGGTTAATGTCCAGAAACTGGACTTCCTTCCGTCCTCTTTTGCAGATGAAAGTCATGGCAAAAATAACCAAAATAACCAAAAAGACATGTACACCAAAGTTACGCACTGGAATAAGACATTCACGATAGCATTTATAGTTTGTTTATTGCGCTGCTAGAGCCAAAATTATGAAAAATTCCGTGAGAACCTAAACTGGTGATATGGAAGGACGACTATTGGAGTCTTCACGTCCAGACTCAAAGTAAAGCTTATGCATCTCGAGGTTGTTGGGATAGTATCTGTCCAACACGTTTGATTGTACATACTGCTTGAGAGTGCCTTCACTAGGGGATAATATCTCATTTAACGACTTCCATATCATTTGTAATTACTGGAAAGCTCACCTCTCTCCATGATTCTTGAATAAATGTGAGGACCACTCTACTCTTCAATAAAATAAGCGTCTCTTTTGACTGCGACGACGACGAAAGCAGCTTGAACTTTACAACACCATTATGCGGATGACTAAACGGAAAAACTTGCTGTTCGGAAATCGTGAGTCTATTAGGAACCGTAAAGAATGAGTCAAAGTACTATTTCCAGCTATACCATTGAACCTCTGTCGCTATGATACTAGTAGTAAACGCAGAGTCTCTTCAATTATGTTCATCATATCTTGCGGGCAATATGCGTTATTAGCACGGAATTTTCTTCTTAGATGGCCAAAGCCGCTATAGTATACCTTCTTGGTGTGTTTAGCAATGAGAAAGTAGAGCTCAATTTTGTCTTCCAGTGCTACAATTACCCTCTACGCAAAGTACCACAATATGTATCGATTGTTATTTTGCCCAATACAGTTGTCCGCATGCAACTTAAGCTTGTGGAATCGCGATGTTGGAATGCCATCCGTTTTGAGGAGAATTAAAACGTAATGTAACATGGAAGGAACCGCATTTGTGGTCGTTTCGTTCGGCTAGTATCCCTCCGAAAGTCCAAACAGGTAATCACTAGCTATATTGCTTCATGAAACACCAAACAGGTCCATCTTTAGCCCTGTAGTAAAGTGCAACTACCCGGCCTGTTCCTGCAGTTTCGGTAGTAACACCTTCTCCGCAAAATCGAAAATACTTTTACAGTTCCATTATCAGGATTCAATTCAGCATGTTGTTGAAGTTTTCTGTAATGCCTAAAATAGGATGTTGCCTTCTCTCTGTTCTGCTGTAAAAAGACTCGGAGCTAATAAAAAGAGGGTCTGTTTCAGGCAGAGAAGCAATTGTATTTTCAACGTAGTGCAAGTGTCACAGAAGTCAATACCGCTCTTGACAATGCGAAGTGTAGGCGTTTAAGAATTCTAGTATCTTATGAAGAATTTATGGGAAAATTGGACCTTTTGGCTTGCTATACGTAGAATGGGCAGATAAAAAACCGGACGTGATATTTTCTCATTGTACGCTGACCTTCATGCGCGTATAGATACTCGGAAGAAGCCGCAATGGTGATTATGGTTGCAAACAACGTCCTTTAGGATAATCTGAGCGGTGTAAAGATGCAAAGGATTTCAGAAATGCTCCAACAATGATCTTCTGAAAGCCATGGTTCCCATTTCGAGGTTCATTATGTCTTGTACTATAAGCGTCAGGAAGGATTCAATTCGCGACCCAGTGAGCATTAAGTTGTACTGTCTTCTCAGAAAGCTGTACAGCGGCAGCAAAAGCTGGACGACAAAGCCTTTTCCCCTTTATTGCATATGAAATTGTAGATCTTCCATTTGTATCAGTAGAATCTCTTCGCCTTTTTCTGCGAGCGGCTGTATCAGGGTCGCGAAAGCATTCATCGACAGATTCTGAAGAAGCCGCGAGACCGAAAGACATAGTGCGAACGAATTGAATACTTTGAACCTCAGTAAGATTGCAGGAGAAGTGCGAAATATCTCGCAAAGCGTTTTTGCAAAACTTCTGACATTTGCATAGATCAAGTAGCCAGTCATATTGCTTTTGGGCGACTGCAGAATCATTTCTTGACAGAGGATAATCGTGAGCCGAGCAGTCCGACAGCGTTCTGGGAGTGCTTTCACCAGCTCAAGTACCATCTTCAGGGTCGAAGATGCCCTTTTTATCAAGGCAGTGGGAATCACCCTTGAGCGCAACTGTAGATTTGCTATTGATTATGTCAGAAAATACAAGGTGTTCAACGTTCATACTAAGATCTTAATGTGTTGACGTGAAGAGTCCAAGCTGTACCCTCCAAATCGAGCGCAACTTTATTTTTTAGATTTTCAGAGTTCCTTTGAGTTTCTAAAACTAGTATATGAAAATTCTCCAGCAAAAAAGTTTTCAAAACATAATAAAAATTGAATAATTTAAAAATAAAATATTCAGCGCTGTATACGGGATCCAAAGCTTTCAGAAATGCAAAAAATGAAAATTTTGAAAAAAAAAGAAGAACTCTAGTTCTTGAAGTAAACCAATTTGTAATATGATGCTCTGGGATAACGTTGATGGATTTTGTTAGCTTTCCGCCCCGTGAGGGGCTGCTTGAGGGCTCTCATGGGTGTCTTGATGTGAAAAGGGCTTACTGTAGGACTTGCGGACGGAAGAAAGGGGTTTGATATGTCGGTAAGGTAAGATAATTGGAGAGGTTGAGATTGAAAAGCTAAACTATAAATTGTGGAAGGCCTAAAACTAAGCCTTCAGTGAAGAAGAGGGCGCTAAGGGAAAGTTGCACAATCTAGGAGAGGAGAAAGACACGCCTACTGAACTGCTGAAGGCTATGAGCGGAGGAGGCATTTATCTGGTGATTTATGACTGTATTTTTACTCCGGCCAACCAACAGATGTGGCTTTTCATGTAAATATAACACTCTCTGCGGAGATATTTTTAAATTCGCGAAATACACTAAAACAGCGACTACCATATTAGTTAAACGTTATTGGTCCAATTTTCTCTGATAAATTAGTAGGAAAACCTCGAGTAGCAACATAAACCAAAAAAAAAATAACTCCATATAAATGTCTTATCTGTAATATTACAGTATATGCAGGGCATCTAGTCATTAAAGTCGTAAATTACTTTTTTGGAATACTTGACTTACAATCCAGCATTGCGGTGTGTCAATTCGGCAACTGGCTCTGTCGCATAGCTAATTGCGGCTCTGACGCAAAAAGGACACTTGTCGAGGACAGTAAATGCAGCTGCTCGGGAGGATTGATGTTTTCACACAGGTCTGACCATATTTAGTAATCTTAGAGCTAGTGTAAAATGTTCCTTTAGCGATTGAGATAGCGACCAAATATTGAACCTTTCTTATGTTCCTTAAAAGTGTCAACTGTATGGGTCCATTTATGTTCCAAAGAGATCGATCACTTTTGAGATATTGGAGATCTTTGGTTCAGACTTTCACCTAATTAGAAACATCCTTGAACCATGGAAAAGCAGCTCTACAATTCATTTTAATAAAACAAGGAACTGAAATTTCTTCAACATTAATAACTTTTTTGTACCATTTTGCTACCAATAATAAAAGTTTTTAATAAAACTTTCTCATCAAAACCATGCTAATACTACAGATTGGTTTCAAATAGGGATTTAATCGTATCAGAAAACTTTAAATTATTTAAGAAGGCCCTTTAAAGAGCTTACAGTAAATTATCGATCTGATGCAGATTAAATTTATGTGAAGGACAGTCTACAATCCGTGATTATTCTTCCTAAAGCTGATTTTGCAGGATTTTTTGTTCGATTACACGGGTATAAGTCTTGCGTAAACATACAGGGCAGTTTTGGTCTTCGATAAGAGGAAATAAACACTCATTTTCTATATTTGGATAAGCCTGCATATTTATCCTGCCTTTAAATACTACAAAAGGAACATTTTAGAACCAAAAGATATTAACCAAACTAGAATTATTCCTGACTCTTTATGGATGCTAAAAATATGGTAGAGGCTTCCAATCAGTTCTGCAATATGCACAACAAACGATAAAGTCCGTCTAAATTAACTTTTTCATCCGATCAGATTACTGCATTCAAATTCTTATCATAATTCAACGTTTCCCTTAAATAAAAGTTTTCAAATTGCAAAGATCTCCCATGGCCTCATTTTCTGGACGAATTTATCTTCCGAGACGTTATAAATACGCTTTTATGAGGACTCTCAAAATGGGTTTTAAATTTGGAGTAGAGATGCAATCCCTTCAGATTCAGATTCTCCCAAATTCCAAGGATTCCTCTTTTATCATCGAGAGAAACTTTGTGTGCATTCGCGGTAAATTTGTCTTCCGTACGCGTCTTGAATATTCGAAAAGATGGAGAAAATACATGAGTTGAATTTGAACTTCCTCAAATTCAACTCTGATAGCTATGTTAAGGGAGCCAAGCGTCATTTTTTTAAGCTATGATTTTTCTTTTGTTCATCAGTGATTCCTTCGCCCAGACTAATGATGGACTTCTGCCGTATTCAATGCCAGCTAATTTAACCTGAGTAGGCTGAAAATTAAGGAGAGAATGATTAAGGACGGATAACTCTTGTATGCGTTCCGGACTTTGCGGTTTTTTGATAAGTTTTGTATGTGTCATGATTTCTGCGTCCGAGAACATCTCAAACTATTTACGTTTCACGTTTTTTGTCTAGGCTGGATAAAAATATCTTGTTTATCTGAAAATTTAGATTTAACTTTACAAAAAAAAAATACATCGTTTGTCTCGGTTTGAATAACAAAATAAGATGTAAAATTTTCGGCTTCACCTAAATGATGGGTTATTTGTGCCATTTTTATCATATATCTTATTTTTTGTCTACCACTATACAAAATATTGTCACTGAAGCTATTTATAATTAAATGACAATTTCAGTTATCTGAATGCGTTAGAAATGAATTGTGAGCTAAAATTAGGTGCAAACATACAAAGTCAATCCATTCTTCATCATCAATCAATCAATACGTAGTTTCATTTTTTTGGATTATGTAAGAATAATAAAATTAGCTACGGAAAGGGAGAGAGGATTACATTAAATTTTAATTGGTTACAGAAAACAAAAATTGTATAATATCCGGTATAAAGCTTATAGCTACCGAGTGATACCTCGTTTAAAACGCTGCGAAAATACTGCAGGACGAAGATATTCTATAATTCGCTTGCTTACCATAAAATGTTGAAAAAGAGTAGAAAAGGTACAAAAGAGAAATAAGTAATGAAATGATAAATTAAATGGTCCCTGAAATGATAAGCTAGCGCATTTTCGACAAAGAGTATGTGTTAAGGAGTTTTCAATTCTAGGCGGAAATTCAGAGAGTAGTACACTTTTAGTCGCTCGTGATATTACAATGCATTCGTAATGTGGAAAAATTACTCAAGATCAATGAAGCGGCTGGAAAATTATTGGGGAGGAGGTCCTCTACGAGAAGTACATGTATTGCAGAAATACTAACATGAGGAGACTAACTGCTAGGCATAGAAAAGAAATGATGATAAACAAGACGAAGATACTTATAAGGATACTGAAGTAGGCTGATATGTTAATCAGGTAAATGGGTTGAAAACTTCTTTCTAAGGGAAGAATGTACGAAAGAGAAGAAAAGATGAAGTTTAGCAGAACAAAAATGTTCTTAATCAGTTGAAAGCATTGAAAACCTAAAGAAAAACGGTGAGGAACAAAAAAGCGTAGTTACAGCAACAAAGAGAGTGCAAAATTTCGCTGAGATGTATCCTTTCGACAAAAGACTTTGTCAATCTGACGGCCCCATTCTTATTGATAAATTCTAACAAATATTTTGACATATAAAAGCATAATAGTACGGAATCTCTTTTGAGTGCATTCAGCTAGGTATCGTGAATTTATTGGGTTGCGAAAGAGGTATTTCATCCAGAGCCAAAAGGTCCACACCACAGGGTCAGCCGCATAATATTTTTTTTTGAAGAATAGACATGATTTTCTAATGAACGCGTCAGAGGTGCTAGAATGAAGCATGTAACATCTTAAAGTGTATAGAAGCAAATTAAAGGCTCCCTTAGATACGGGAACCCACAAAACGATTTTATTTTGGAGCTATATCAGAAGCATCATTTTAGACCCATTTTAGTATAGTGGAAGTGGAAGTTTGAGTATTTTATGTGCAGAGGATTCTTTGCGATGTTGGCAGGGTCTTCCTCATCTTTGATTTTTACCCGTGCTCTTTTTTGTTTCTGGTTTTGGAAGGAGCTCTCTCTGGAATGACCATTGGAAAAAAAATCATATGGGCGGTTGGGGTTAGGTTTGAATTAATCGACTGTCAACTTCGTTCAACACTGTTGGCTAAGGGTGAAATTTTGACGGCTTACATAACATTATAAAGATTATTTTAATTAATTTACCGATATGTAGTGAAGAGGTTGATGATAAGTGTGAAAATTAGTAAGTAGAATCTTATTTGTACTTTAGAAGAGAGAGAAAGATCGTATGATGATAGCTCTTGATAAAAACAGCCTCAAATGATGTTAATGGTGTTTTTTTAGCCGATCAACCCGTTGAACTTTAAATTATTCGAAAGATTATATATTTTACGATTATTCCATTGATGAGATAAACTCAGTTCCGGAGGCCATTGGGGGAACAAATTTCCCAATTATCATGGGCAACAAAAAAGAATTAATTTTAAATTTACGGGAAGGAGATATTTCCCACATACCAGTAGAATTTAGGATAGAGATGAGAAGAAAGAGGACCTGGGTATGTTTTTTTGTGACTCAATATGCATTGAGATATTTGCTGAGCTGGACGTTCAAAAGGCCAGACACCTTTGTAATTGATGCAGATAAGGGATTGAAAAGATGTATCATAGATGTTACTAGGAGTTAAGGAAATCGGGTGATGTATAGGAGACATAAATTTTGGTAATTTTCTTTTATCAAGTTCATTTGAGCTTAAAGGCAAGACCCTATTTATTATGCAGTCCAGTGCAACCCGAGGAAGAACTATAATTCTATCCATAACTAGGTTAATAGGACCTCTGAAGAAGAATAGTTCGTCCATTTTAATTCGTATGGTTGTTCTCGGTAAAAAACGGCGGTATATATCAGCTCTGCGTAAACTTTAGTCTACTTGAAGAGATAATGAAGGCGGAGTGGTGGGCAGTACACAATGTCTAGGAGCTCATAAACAGGATAGAAGTATATTAAATAACTGTCACGATTTCTATTTTGCGGAACTACTGAAACTTTTTCGCAGATGAATCGGTTCATCATACTAATTCGTTTAAGCGTATGTATGGGACTCTTTTGTCATGGTGATGTGGTTTCGAAACAAATTGGAATTCCATGATTTCAAAGGTGCCTTTTAAATACGAAAACTTTTCTTACTTTATGTTTTGAAGTTATTTGAATCAACTTCGAATTATGGGACGAGCACTTCAACCATATAAAAAAGGTTATTAATTGAATAAAATTGCAATTAAGAGAAAATATTAAAAAACTAATTTTGCAGTAAAGAAATTTAAAATGGGTATTTCAGTGGATGAAGCTAGTTTCAGGATCATTTAAAAATCTTTGACATGATCTCAAACGCATTTAGCATGGAATCTTGAAAATAATTGAGGTCTTTCTATTGATTTGCTTTATACTGAGGAAATTCATCGTACTTTTCAAACATATTTCAAAACACATTTATGCGTGGGAAAGACTTAACGCTTATTTGGGGTTGACTTAAGATGTAGGAAAACATTCTGCAGGAATAAAGAGAGCTGAAATGTCTCCGGTAGTCCTAGGTTTTCAATAGCTTTCCTCTGATATCCCCGTGTAAGCCAGAACGTTTAGAGATGGTGTTGGAACTTTATCAATACAAACGGGCCCATACCATCAATAAATTACGATTCAATATCCTAAAAATGTATGAACAGCCCGGAAAGGAGAAACTTTTGTAAGCCTGAAAGAGAATTTCCTGTTGTTCTTGTATTGAAAAGTTTGCCTCAACACTTCCCGCGATAATATTTCTTGCTGTTTCAGAAGAAAAGACTTTTCAAATTACGAATTTGAAGAAAAATGTACAGATAAGATAAGAAATGGCTGTAAGTGATGGAGTACTAGTTTTAATCGTAAAATTATATTGCTTAGAACGATACCACGGAATTTTACTAGAGATCTAGTTTAGAAATAAAGCTATTGAAATATGTATATATTTATGGTCCAGAGAGAAGAGAGATGAAGAAATATCTGACGACAGGAGATTTTGAGGAGACTATTAAGGATTCGAATGATGGGTGTTCATGTTTAAATAAAAATCATTTATTAAAAATTTAATGGCGATAAAAAGACCTCTTCTATTTTTGAAGGGATATAATCATTCATAAATTTCGTTACTTTTGTCATACAATGTATAATACTTTACGATTCACATGCTTTTAGAGGTAATAAACGAATTGACCAGAATCCTTTTGCGGTGGATTATGATCCCTCCGGGGGTTTGGCAAACATTGGATACCACTAATTTTGTAAACTAAAACTTCTGCTTGTAAAGGGTGTTTAAATATTAAAGTAAGTTCTCAAAATCCTTCAATAAGGTAGAAATGGAATGGGAAGAGCAACTTTTCTTGGCGAAATTGAGAAAATCTGTCACGATTCTGTTAGAAACTAAGTTACTGACGTTACTATGGAAGAAGTGAGGTATAAAATTGATTTATCGTGCTTGAAATTTTAAAATTGGCAGATAACGAGACAAAGTTGAGCGAAAAGGGCAAAATTATATTTTATTTATTCCAAATGAAGTTATCTCTGATTATAGCGATCCGATCATTTTAATACTGAAACTATATCTGAATTTTGCAAAAATTAATTCATAAATTTACCAGGACACGAAGGAGGGGTAGATTAGCCGGATAGGACTTAACTTCTGCTAGAAACTTTGCTTGTATGGAAGATTACCAGGAACATGAACTATTCCATTGCGAAGTTTCATTGCAAGAGCCCCAGATTGGAGTAATTAGCCGGTCTAGGTATAGCATGGAAGGTGCTTTACTACGAAGAGAGCGTTTCGGGCATAAGTCTTATTCGTACACGTCAAATTACTGAATCGGAATGACACCAACAATATGGATCAGTGTAAACTGCGCACAGCTTCGCTGTCTGTAACTCTTCGTTTGAAACTTAATTCTGGTATTGGTACTGAGAAGAACTTTGTAGAGTGAAAGTGACAAATAAAACCACAAGGAAGAAGAAAATTCATCGGGAAAAACTGTACCAATATTCGATCTGGTCACGCAAAACTAGAATGTACTCAGCTATAGTATTTTCATAAAAATTATTTATGCTATATTTATTTGAGTCGGAGAGCTTATGAATGCGATTTTATGTACCTGCGGGAACATTTATTAACGGTAGAGATTAAAAGTCATTTCAAATTAGCGTAGCTCGTTAGTCTCTGCCTCCATTGCTTTCACTACCACATTTCACGGAAAAGGACGAGGGCTCTAACAAGTGCGAAAATGTTTCGATTCAGCAATTTGACGGAGTAAAAAAGAACAGAACCGCTTCTATTTGATTATGTAAGTTTTTCAATATTTAGAGAAGAAATCCATTAACCTTTAGAGACTCCAAGGAACACTATTCATCACAATTTATGGAAAACAGTACTTTTGAATGTCTAAGAGAGGTTCTGAACTTCATACGGAGCACTACTTTAGATTCATCAACGTAATAACTCGCGAAGATACCAAAAAAACAAAGCGTACAACTCATTTGGTATTCCTCTGAAAATTTAAAAATATATTGGATACGAATTCTTTTCGTCAAACATGGCCAAGTTTTCGGTTATAGGTTTCCGTGAATTTCTATTATTTTTTATATTTATTTGAGATAGGTCATTGAACTTGACACTATACAAATTACGAAATTGAAATGTTCCTGTAACAAGCCAGTTTTGATTGGACTCCACGGAGGTAAGAAATGATTTCTCATTTTCAGGTCCAACCAAATTCGTTTGATTTTCTCGAACAATATCGAAAATTATCAACCTACTAGAAACAAATTAAAGTGCTCTAAATATTTATATGATTAAATTCAATTTAGTTTCACTCTTTGAAGCAACTTTTTTAATATTGTATGGTAGCTAGTACCTCTTTTATTTGCCATATTTTTTGTTAAATGTCCATAAAGACTGTCAATCTTTTGTTACGTTCATAAAAAATTTATTCCTGAATAACACTATTTTCTGGTTTGTAAAAGACTTTCGGTTCCGATTGTAGAGTTCATAAAATCAAAAAACATTAATTTGATCTATATTTCCTCGACGTACCAAAAATAGGCTCGAATTAGTTAAAATGTAATGATATTGAGAAGATGATCAAATTAGAATTTATTAATATCTCATTATACTCACACTTTTCAAGCACCGTAAAAACGTTTCAGTAATAAGTAAGCATTTTATTCTGTTAAATTATCCACTTCTTATAATAAGTCAATTTGGTCGTTAAAACGAAGTACAACCATACAGAGAGTTGAAAATATACACTGCTGGTGCGCCTCGACACGTTACAGAGCAGAAAGAAAGAATTTATTTCACCTTTTGCTATGATCTGGGAGCTCATTCCCAGTTTCAATACTCGTTTGGAGCTTCAAAATTATCTCATTTGTGTTTCGAATTTCTTAAGTTTTTTCACAAAATATTTAAATTATTATAATCATAATATAATTATGAGGATTAATTTGAATTGTTTTTCATGTTTTTTCTAGATCTTTAATTACTTCTGAAACAACTTTGCACCTACAAAATGTACCAAAGGGTATGTAAAACATATATTTGAAAGATAATACTGGATACATGTCCTTTTGGACCTATAAGATTGTTATGTACCTCATAGTGCATTTTGCACTATTCTATGAAGTTAAAAGCGTTCTTATCAGTCGCTGTAGGGACTTGTTTGGGTACAGCGTAATATTTTGTTTATCTGTTGCCATATTGGTTGAATGTCATGTCCGGCTGAGGAGACCATGAGTCGTAAATTTTATTGTGTAGTACTGTAAAATGGATAAGGATAGCTCATGAAACGAATTATTGTAGGGAAAGCATCAATTCTGTAGGTTGCACCAACTGGCTGTGTAGGTACATAATTAAAGATATCAAACAAGGAACGGATGTCGTTTTAGTCAAGATTATGAAAATGTTTCGTTTTTCAATATGATTAAACAATGAAAATGATTAACTCCTCAGAATATTACAAAAAAACATACATGAAGAATTAGAAATATCGACTCTGATCTGTATCACTTTACTTGAAACCCTTTCAACATGACTGATGAGCACGAATTACTCGTACAAATTATAAAATGGAGTGGTTAAAACTACCATTTCTACTTGTTCGGGACACCCGAAAATTTCTTAAATGCGAAGATATTGCACTTTTCAGTACTATCAGTAGTATTGGGAATGCTAATAAACATCCATCTACCGAGTGAAAAGTATAGCATTCTTACCAAATATGATGTTATTTTTATGATTGTTATCCTTATTTATGTTACAAACAAGCGCGGTAATCAATGAGGACGATAAATCCTAAAAATATTTGTGAGGCTCTCCTTTTACTACGCAAAGCAGCAAACTATAGTTTTTTCAATATTTTATGCAAATATTTATACATGTTGTGATTAGTGATCAGGGGCCACATTAAATTAATTCTAAACGAGTCTAAAGAAATTTTTACCAAGGTTCCATCTCTCTATGTATATGAAGATAGTGAAAGATATCCCTAAGACTCATTCAAACTGTGAAGAAGCAGATTAAACAGTTATATATTGCATCCATATTGCTTTTACAGGAAAAAGTCTCCCAAGAATTGCTGGGTTAAGTACTTACCAGATTCTGGACCGCGTGTTAAAATGAAAGAATATTTTCAAGAAATGCTGCAGAGTGGTTTAACTTTGAATGACATGAATTTTGCTCTTTAGATGTATAAATTAGGTCACAAGTAGATCTTGGAACCGATAGTAAAGGAAATAAATTCTGTTAGTAAAGGATTTGGAAAAGCAGACCGTCTAGAACGTTTTTCGTTACTTGATAAAAACGGAAGTAGAACCCTGAGTTCTTTTTACTGGCCATACTAGCGCAGTAGCTCTCTGTACTTAAACTCCAACTTGCATGTATAATTTAATGAAAATTGTAGAATGAGTTCAAGAAAGTAAAACTTATATTTTAACTCATCCATTCGCCTAAATGGTTCTATATTCTGATCAAAATATTGAAGAAGCTTTTCAAGATCTAATATAATTTAGTTCTTCATATCAGTACCAGATAAAAATCATGACACAATTTAATTGTGGTATTATTCTCGCTACATATGAGGCATCGAATTGAAAAAATCAATGTCTGCTTTCCTAACTATGAATAATAAGGTATAACTATATGAAGATTAAAAGATGTCTCATCCATTTTTATTGGAAACTTTCATTTATATCTCCATTATCAGATTCTATTTGCATAGGAACCTGCTAATTGAATTTATTACTTGGAAGTTCTTTTATTTCGTAATACTTACCTAAAGCTACATTTTTGAGTTCCCATATGGAAACCATATCCCTTTAAAGCATTGTGTAATACATAATTACCACATTAAATCACCGCGACATGCATGTTTACCATGTCAAAGTCTCAAAAAGCTGGTATATTTATCAAATTTTCAGTGCTTAAATATTAAATGAAACAACAAATGTTGAAAGCTACTGATTTATATGCCTAAGTATTTAAACTTTTTTAGAACCTATTTCCTGTAAATCAAAAATATTGCAATTTTTTCCTGGAAATTCGTAATATTTTGTCCAACTACATGCAAAATTTTACTTGAAATCAGAAAGCATGGTTCAGAACTCGTAATCGTTCCTGCGGAAAATGTTGTTAATAATCAATTTGACGTTTTGCGTTTTGCGTTTCTAGAGGCAAAACAGGGATATGTTCTTCTAATAATTGCACATCCATTAAACAATTATGTTACTAATAATATAGCATCAATTCTAAATTGAACCTAATGCAAAATCGGATAATCTTTCTTGGAAGGAATTCCGTATATTATTTTTTCCCGAGCGATCAGAGAAGCTCGACCTATTCATATCTTCCAAATGCAAAACTTTACTTAGAGTAACACACGAGAAGTAATGAGGCTTTAAAACTTCCAATACTTCGCGAAGACGTCAAACAGAAACTTTTAAGGTCAGTCTATGGTTTTTACTAATTGAAGTGCTGTCTTCAGAGCAGTGAATTCATTATTCTTTCCAAATTTCTCTATTGCTCAGAGTTATAACAGAAACTTTTAACAAGAAAAATGTGGCTAAAAGTAAGTATTTTGGAATATCTGTTGAGCCTATTCTGACAATTAAAGTTCGATCATATTTAAATCCGTTTCATTGATCAAATATTGTTTTCAACTTTTACCCTCGAATTTTTGCTTTTTCTACGCGTTGACGGCAGCTACCGATGCAAAAATGAATCTGGAATTCGGATCGCATTAAGGAATTTATCTGGATCTTTGAATAAAATGAATAATCCGGAAAGATAATAAAATCAATTCAGAGTTCAAATTCAGAGCTGTCTGGCATAAACTTGGAGGAATACCCAGATAAAAATCTGCAACCAACTTTTATTTGAAGGGAATTAAGTTTCACTCTCCTCACTTTCAGTACCCCACCATGTGATCCTTTCTTCTTGAAACAATATCGTGAGAAAAATGAGGTACCAAATATACCTCAATTTGGTGTTTATGGATATTAAATTTCCGATAGGCACACCATTGAAGGATTGAATCGCCTTAAATCCCATTATTGAAGTATTTCAATAGCCTAGATTCCTCTAGTAATGTGTATTCTATGATTTAGATATGATCAGAGGATTCCAATTCGCCATGGTACACGTACAATTCTCAAAAACTGTTACTTAACAAGATACTATCAATTTATCTTCTCTGTCTCATCATGTTCTCTCATTTCATCTCGTTCCGAATTAATTTATGTCAAGAAACAATGACGTCCTACAAAAGATAAAATTCTCTCTAGTGCAGCCAATCTGCACGTAAAACCTGCTCGGGTGTGGAGTTCCTCTACCTAACTTTCATTTTCGGCATTTTCTTTATCTTTTCTACACATCTGAATATGGAGAATCATTCAAGTAGTTAGATCCAAAAATAAATAACTCGATTCAGTAATATATAGAGTGAAATAGGGCTTGGGGTAATCTTGAAATGAAAATCATTTTTATTATAGCTGATTGATTGTGCTGTTCGATCTCTCTATTCTATATAAAATATTTCCGACCCTGAATAATGATTATACTTATTAGAAAGATAAATCTGCCACAAAATTTGTCTGCATTATCACAAGGTTTACAGACTTAGTTGAAATGTTAGGCAATACAGAGTGTTTTAAAGTTGTGCAGAGATTCCAATCCTTGCTTTCTGTTAATTTATGTCTGCTAATTCTATCCAGTGAAATATTTCTACAAAACGGGGGTCACTTGTGTGCTCAGACAAATATTGTAACACAATGAAGCATAAATATATCTATTTCTTGAAAAGATTAAAATATCTTTCTTTTAAATGTACTCGTCAGTCTAATCACCAAGCCAAAAGGGGAAAAAAGAGCTCTATGACCTCAGCGCTATCTTTTCTCTCAATGTTCGAGCTTCTCAAAATATTCGGACATAAATGAAAATGAAAAGTCCAGGAACGGTAAAATTTCTTAATTCGTGATTAGTGTGCTAGAACTCTTTTTTTCTTTTTAGATTCGAACTAATTGAAGATCATACTGAAGAAGCGAAATTTACTAGATTTCTGATAAGTCTCATGGTTTACTGAATCTATTCTAACAGTATAGTAACCCTATTGTTTACAAAGGGGCAGAATATACTTTACAATAATTTACAAGAGTTTTTTTCAGTACCAATAGCGCTACATGAAAGCACTGGTGTAGAACTACCTCAAGATTCTAATTGTTATATTAGCATTAATCAATAAATGCTTAACATTAAATGACTGCAGATCTGTAATAAAGAAACTCCATCAGATTAATTGCATGCTCTAATCTGGGATTTCTGGAGCGAATATTTTCAAAAGGGCGAGAGACAATAGCATTTTAGTCAATACGAATTGGAAATGCGAGAAAATATTCAATGAGTTCATAGAAAAGTTGCATTTAGAGCGCTCCATCGGCATAACTCAGTGTCAGTGAGCAATATGCTGTCGTTTTAGATCGTGTAAGGAGCAAGTTTGAAAGAAATTTTTAACATTGTATTTGGGTAGATATTCCTTTTCAACCGACCTTCATGGCAGGGAGCGCCATAATTCAAGCATCAATAATATCAAGGTAGAATAATAAGCGATTAATTCTGGTAAATGTGCGGAGCTACAGAAACAATAGAACATGATATTGGTTAGACATGTATAAATAGTATAAACTTTTGCGAGGGGTAGTGTTTTTCAAACAAGAACACCACAGCCATGAGGATTTCAATGAGCTCATTTAGACCCAAGACTGACTTTAAGGCGCTGAAAAGTTTCTTCGGTAGGCTTCTGGGCGTATATATCCGTCGCGAACTCATCTTTTTTATCTGCAACATTTTCCAGAGTAACATAAATGTCTCCATTATACTCAAAGAGATCAGGATTTAACGGCAAATTACAGGAAGTTTCGTTTCAAATTTCGTGATCAGAATCGGCAGAACATAGCGGTGATCAAGTATTGGGCAGATATAAGCCTATCTCAATATTCGAACGGCTCAATTGAAACATAGATAGTAAGGTACTACGAGTTTCATTTAAGGTTTCCAGAGGTTTATTGCTGTAGGAGATGATTTCATAGAAACTTTCTGCCTCAATGCTCGCATCTTTTTGAAAGTGATCAGAAAGAAAGAAAAATAAAGAGCGCCGTAGGCGGATCCGCTGCCACGTAGTCAAACTCCGCTGCAGGTTTCGGGCGTGCTGAGTGTCATCAAGACGAAACGAAAGGCACCCGGGCCGTGAGCGCGAGGGACTGTAGTGGTCGCCGTAGACCATCGAGCGACCCTATTATTGTACCATCGTCGGCGTACCAATGATTCAAAATGATAACCTCCTCATCGGCGACCCGCCGGATGAGCGGTTGTATTTTCAACGATAAAAGCAGCATACTCGTAGGGTGCACTTGCACAGTTCCCCTCACTGCCCTACTAAATGAACGGTTTTTATTACTGGGCACGAAACGAACGCTATAAATATCATATAAAGTTTTAATATGTATGTGTTTCTGTAACTAATGTACACGATACCATTTCTAATGTCAGTCTCGAAATGACTGTACGCGTTAACTATGCTGTTTGTGCGGAAAGACCAAGCCGTTACCTAAAAATCGAGTATTTGCGCAATACAAGATCTTTGCGCACGAACGCAGTAACTGCGGTTGAGACCTACTATATCGGTCAATTTTGCTTCTTCTTCTTCGATGAAACCGGAAATTAAATGGACTGAAAAACGCCCGTTTGCATCATACTGCATGCGAAAGCTGCAACAGCATCATGGGTATGCTTGTATCCTCGAGATCAATTAGAGTCACCGCACTTCCAACATTCGCGTATCTGCTTCACAATAGGCTTGAATAGGTTATTTTTCATTCATGTTACTGCCTCGTTCGTGAGCTTGGGCGCACAATATTGCTGGCGGTAATTGTTTCCGAAGCGCCGAATGATCGTCTCATCCCTTTAAGTCCTCTAAATTTCCGTTCAAAGCGCTTTTGCCCTGAAGCTGATAACTGGAATGCTCCTCAGTGTAACTAAGGTTCAATACTGAATCATTAAATTTTTACGAAGTTTCTGAATGAACATTCGTCGGTAGGTATGCTCTAGACTGTCATATGGGTCCATCTTTCGTACTTAGTAAAGCAGTAAAGGCCTTTCAGTTGTAAAAAATCTTGTCAGCATCCGAAATGAAATCAGTAGAGCATTTTGGTGCAATTTCGTTCATGTGTTCAAGCCATTTTTGATAGCCCACCATAAAAATCATAACATAATTATCTCTGATGAAAGTGTTGAGGCTTAGAACTTCGTTCTACCATTCTACTTCAGGTAACGGGCGTCTCTGACATAATCAGAAAGCATCACTCGTATCAATTTACCATACGATATTGAGTCACGGTTGTTGTTAAAAATTTTGGAACCTAAAATCAAAATTGTGAATGAAACATATACCTTCATAGATGGGGATGCATCATCTTGATAGGTTGAGATCTGACAAGTCCTCCGCTTCATGGTAATATCATGGTTCGTTTTTGTATAATTTCATGTCCTTGAACACCTGTGAGATGTAATCTGCTTCACAGAAACCTACACGGTGACAAGCGTCACGAGAGGGCAGACCACCCGGAACTGTCTTGGATAGAGAGGGGCGAGCGAAATTATCTGCGTGGTTCGGCACCATGTATCTGAGTGTGTAGGTCGATTGAAGTGGCAGATTTAAAATATTTTAGCTCAATTTAATCTCATATGAAATTTTAAGAAGGATTAAAACCTCAGTCGTATTTTTCACGCAGAAGAATATTGCAAAGTATTGATTTTCCCCGTGAATTCAGGACAGTACTGACATGTTTATTTATCGATCATGGGGACAAAACATTTAATAGTCTGCTTTGACATCCTTCCTTAACGATGCTTAAGGACAGCGCTTATACATACCGTAAGCGTGCATTTTGATCCAATTTTGAGCACTCGCTCAATGTCTTTCAGGTCCTTAACACTGAAAATGTCTACTACGACATTTACCGCTCTTGCAAGAAGCCCCCAGAGGTTTTAATCAGATTCAAGTAGATAGATCCCGCAGTCCTAAAATGACTTTAATTTCTCTGCAGCCCCCCGAAGTTAGATATGCTGTGTTCACAGAAGCAATTTATTGCAAACAAAACACTTTTGTTGAACATTATTAGCAAAAGAGGGCAAGAGATATGTAGGTTTTTAACAAAGTACAGTACTTCAAACAGCTTTGATTCACTTGGAAAATGGCCAGGTAAAGGAATTATGGTACTTTAATTGGAAAATTATGGGTGAATATGATAAGGGGGGTTGAACGTGGCCTTGATCTGCCACTCCGGATAAGTCACGCGGTCACGGTTGCATCAATTGACTGTAAGCACCTTTTAGGAAGGCCACGTAGGCAGCTTACCGTTGTACACCCTACACTCGCTGCCGCGGCCGCATATGCTTCCTGGTTTCTACGTAGCAGCCGTACCGCTTGCGCAAGGGGACTTGGACCACGATCAAGACCGGTTCAACAGGGCTATATAACCGCCAACTTGAAAACCTCTAGCGCAACTTCTGGTTCCTCAAGTCGTCGCTTGTTCTCATCCCTCGAACCAGCTCCAGACGAATCTGTCTAGGTCGACTATCACACTTGCACATCAACCATGTCCCATGCCACCTCCTCTGAATCCTCGCAGTCCGACGCTTCTCGCCTCCATACCCTCGAGAACAAGGTCACCGGCATCGAAACCCAGCTCTCGCAGATTGTCAACTTGCTCCAAGCTTCCGCTGGACCGTCGAACCCTCCTGCCGCAGAGCCCGCCGCCGCCGCCGATTCAGATCCACCGGTATCTGATCCTACCGTCAAGCCCTCAACTGCCGCTGAGGCTTACAAAACGGGCGTTCTTCAGTTCACACTGCCCACGCCCTCTGCAACCGCAGTTGCCGACACACTCGCTACCCGCCAGGAATACGCTGAGGTCGGCAAACTCAACAAGTACCAGCGTCCTAGCTCCGTCGCTCCCTATCCCGCCAAGAGGTTCATTCCGGAACCAGAAGGTCTTTTCGGTCGCATCAAGGCCGCTGACGTTCGTGACGGGTGGGAAGCGGAAGTACTCTGGAACGTTGGGCACAACTGTGAGACCGCCATCGCCTGCGCTCACCGGGTCACCGAGGCCCTCCAGAACAAAGACATCTCAGCCGCTACTGAGTTCTTCTCTGTTCTACACCACTACTTGGAGGCCACTTACAGCCGCGTTCTGGAACGGACCGACTTCTTCACTGACTCTGTCGAGTCCGGAAAGTCCGAAGCCATCCTGCTCCAGCGTTACCTTCGTGAAGACGACTACCCGTATTCTTCTGAGCTCTATCGCTCAACTAAGGCCAAGTTCGCTGAATTGCGCTCCCAGGCATACGCTAAGGAGTTCAACAAACAGGCCGCTCAAGGCTCTCGACCTCGCAAGAATCAGTCCGGAAAAGGTTCCAAGGACTCTAAGTCCAACTAAAGACGTCGCCTCCGCGACTCTTTCTTTCTGTCCCTATGTCCCACGTCCTCTGGCGCAATACCCAGTGCGCCGCTCCCTTCTGGGCCGAAACCCTCGGCGCCTCGAAATTCCTCGTCCGCGCTTTGCGGTTTGGGGTCTACGAAAAACCCATCACAACCTCCCTTTCACGCACAAAATTCCAACTCCCTCAAATCCCCATCGATCCCCAAGACCGGGAATTCTTCGATTCAGCAATATCGGATGCGCTCCACCGTCGCAGTTACGAAGAAATCTCCGAGTCGACCGCTCTTTCCTTACACCAAGCTGGCTTCCCTATCTCCAACGCCTTTGTGACAACTTCAGCGGAAAAGAAGCGGCTCGTGGTCAATCTTTCTCGGCAATCTACCCTATTTCGGGATATCCCGTTCGCATGGAAACATTAGAAGGATTCGCACTGGACCTCCAGAAATCCGACATGATGTTTTCTTTCGATATCGCCAAAGGTTACCACCATTTCCGTCTACACCCCGATATTCGAAATTGGTTCGTGTTCAAAGTAGACCATCGCTACTTTCGCTGTGTTGCCCTCCCTTTCGGATGGAAACTCTCTCCCGCCTACTTCATCAAGTTCATGCGACCTTTCGTTCAATATGTCCGGGAAACCTTACGTCTCCGAATCCATCCCTACATGGACGACTTCTTGGTGGCTCTAAACCGTCCTTCACGCCTCAACAAGGCCCGCCGACAGATCGATTCTCTGCTCCGCTCGTGTGGACTTCAGAGAAAGGAGGACAAAGGTCACTGGGAAGGAACGAGGCAGATCGAGCATTTGGGATTTCTAATCGATACAGACCGTCTAGTTTTTGGGATTACGGCTCGAAGGATGGAAAAGTTGCGAGGTATTGCCCGGCAACTATTACGCCAAGCACGCCGCAATCGCCGACTAGTCGACGTATCACTGCTACGCCACTTCGCAGGCGTCGCTATTCATGCTCGCTCGCTATGCCCCTCGCCCGGTTCTACACTCGATCAATTTACGAGTCTCTCAAGACGAATCTGAGCAAGACGGGGAAACGCGTGAGGCTTCTACACGCCGCTCTTCGGGACCTGCGCTTCTGGAGGGACCTCACTACCAATCCTCCAGAAAGGCCTATCGCTACCCCACAGCCAACATTGGCCCTACACTCAGACGCGTCGACGGGAGTCGGACAGGGAGGAACATTGGGATCGGATCTGAGGCCAGGGTACAGGGTTGTTGGGAGGCTCGCGGACTCTGGGACCCCGTACTGCGAGTCAAGCCAATAACTTTCTGGAACTACGGGCCGTCACGGACAATATTCGGGCCTTCGCGTCGTTGCTGAAGAACGGGACTCATCTCAAGATTTGGGAGGACAATCAGGCGGTGGTATCGATACTCAATGCGATGACCACCAAGTCTCGGCCCTTAATGACAGAGCTCCGTTCGCTACACCGCTTGCTTCTCAAACTCGGGATCACCATCGAATCACAGTATCTGCCCTCGGCAGTCAACCGTTTCGCCGACCGACTGTCACGCCTTCAGACACTCGACGATTGGAGGATCAATACCAAGCCCCTTCAGCCTCTACTCGAATCTTTCCCGCCAACAATCGACAGATTCGCAGACAACACCAATCGGATCTGCAGGAGGTACAACAGCGAGTTTGCGTCTCCTGGCTCCCTCGCCGTAGACGCGCTCTCCCAGGATTGGAAATCAGAAGTCAATTTTTGGAACCCGCCCTCAAGTTGATACCACTCGTCGTAGCCAAGATCATCAAGGAACAGGCCGCAGGAATCTTGGTCACGCCGTATTGGCCCGCTCAATCATGGTTTCTCAACCTGCGCCAACTGTCACGGCCACACGTATTCGCCGCCGACAACCTCTACCTACCGCCTCTGTGGGCTCCGCCGTCGATGCCCGTCCCACCGTGGAACATCGCCGTCTGGAAAATCTCGCAGAAGAAGCACGATCGCTACCGCTCGCAGTGACTCTCCAGCAATCTGTGCTTACAGCGGCCGGGTTAGGGAATACTTCGGGGGGAATACTATTGCACGGATCATGCCAAAGGCACGTACCCCAAACACCTGGCGCTCGAATGAGATACTATGGAAGAAATGGGTTACTTTTTGCTCCCAGGATGGAATCGACCCACTGGAGGGCTCCGAAGGTCCTTTACTTCGCTATCTGGGTTGGCTCTTTGATGAATCTCGTGTAAGTGCTGGATCAGTTCGTAACTATCTCTCCGCGGTTACAACTGCTCACACCAGGATTGGTCGCCCCCTCACTCTCACCCTTTGATACAGCTCGCAGTAACTGCATATCAGCAAGCCGATTTGGAACGCAAAATCATAACCGACCCGGAAGCCTCTAAGGAACGTCGCGCTTTGCCAAGCTCGGTGGCCCGCCAAATCTTCCAAGCCGCCATGACTTCTCCAACGACAGATTTGGAATTTCTACGAAATTCTTGCGCAATACTCGTGAGCTACGTGTTCTTCGAGCGGGGCGAAGCTGGGATATCCTTGCTACTGGACAACATTGCTGTCAACGCTCAATCTATCGATATCGCAATAGCGCTCCGCAAGAACAAGCAACGGGTTTCGCACACGCTCTCCTACCGTCGGAATTCAAACTGTTCGGAAAGCTGATGATTTGGTGGCTTCGTTATGATGTTCTACGCCGTGGGAATACTTCTAAATCGCGCTATTATTGGGCTTTACCGGGTACTCGCTTGTCTACTAGCGCACGCACCCTATCTATCTGGATTTCTTCTACGCTCTCTCGTCTGAAAATAACCCCACCACCGCAGGTTACTTGGTCCTCACACTCTCTACGTATGGGCGCTGCATCTGAAAGCGCAGCGATCGGGGTCCAAGAATACCGTATCCTCATCTGGGGTGATTGGTCAGCCGGCAGAACGTTTCGAGAATCGTATTTGGATGGAAGAGTGCAACCGTGTGAAGATTCGTATTTCTTCTTCGGCCACTTGTTGTAACCGCAGTCTCGAAGCAAATCCTTTGAATTTGGTTTTTCTCTATGTTTAATTCGGTACTTTAATTGGAAAATTATGGGTGAATATGATAAGGGGGGTTGAACGTGGCCTTGATCTGCCACTCCGGATAAGTCACGCGGTCACGGTTGCATCAATTGACTGTA
Source organism: Kappaphycus alvarezii (assembly GCA_002205965.3). NCBI lineage: Eukaryota > Rhodophyta > Florideophyceae > Gigartinales > Solieriaceae > Kappaphycus > Kappaphycus alvarezii. The sequence continues at coordinate 440,566 of NADL03000699.1, read as the reverse complement.
AGCACCTTTTAGGAAGGCCACGTAGGCAGCTTACCGTTGTACACCCTACACTCGCTGCCGCGGCCGCATATGCTTCCTGGTTTCTACGTAGCAGCCGTACCGCTTGCGCAAGGGGACTTGGACCACGATCAAGACCGGTTCAACAGGGCTATATAACCGCCAACTTGAAAACCTCTAGCGCAACTTCTGGTTCCTCAAGTCGTCGCTTGTTCTCCCGCCTCCCGCCCTCCATTCATCCTTCATGGCCCATTCACAAGTCATCGTTGTTCTTTGTTTCATTTGTTTGAATCCTTTGAGTATTGTTTTCTTTACACGTGTCGAATCAAAATTGTGCGTCCTTCGGTCGCTCAGTGCATTGTGATTTGAAATATCGTGTCATTTGGATATTATGGTTTCTTTCATTTTCGATATCATACCTCGCATCATTAATCGCTCTCAAGTTCGCTTGCAGGAGTATCGCTTTCGCAACACGTCAACCGGACAAGTCGTAAGCTTCCGCAAGACAGAAATCTTCTATGAGGGTGCTAAATTAGTGGTCAACCGATTTCTCGGTTCTCTGAACGAAGATCGCCACGAGAAGGCTTTAGCGTGAAATTCATGTTACAGAGACGGGCCGATCGGCCCGCGACAGATGAAGGCACTTGCGTACCTCCGATCCACCCTCGTGAGAGAATGGACACCTCAAGATGACTGTCACATCTCGTGAAATCTGGGACTGACGATACCTCAATTTTTAGCGTGATTTGGGATGGGACGCTAGCACCCTAACCATCTCATGGAAATCGTCTTTTCCAAAATTTGACTCACCTAACCCTCTTAGTTTCGCCATCCCTGTCGAGACGGCTACTGACGACGTATGCGACGAGAACGCGGGGTATGTTATACGTCATGTTTTAGCTATTTTACCTTTAGTGAATCTAGTAAATGTGTTTGTGTTTCTCTATGTTTAATTCAGTAAGAAAAGCAGCTCTAAACCGTAACACCCCAACACACGACTCCACTTTTCGATAAAACCATAGTATACGCGAGAATTGAAGATATTTTCCATAAAGCTCTTTTATCCTAGCGGTTTTTGTTTCGGTGTTGACGAGACCCTTCTAATCTGCTTAAATCAACCTTTTTGTAGTCGGACCATGCAACTAATTACTACTAATGATCTGAGATATTCTGCTGCAAAAGAACCCACTCAATTCAGATCCTTTACGGTCCACAGTTAGAGGACGCTCCCTTTGATCCATGCAGAAGATCAGATGCTCAGAACTAGATAAAATTTGCTGCTCTTAGTGCTTACCAATTTTCAAATTAATATCCCCTTTTAGCTGAGAAGCTGAGTCGAGAGTCCTAGAGGCCTTCGTTACCATCCTTTTCTGTTTCGTTTAGCTGCTTTTCTTTCTCCATTTTTTCAACAATTGGTTGCTTTGGTTGTGTTACCTGTTGTTATAGGATGCTGCTTGAGTTATTTATTGAGCTTCTATGGCTTCACTTTCTACTTTGTGCGCGAATTTGTCTGTAGATGCTATTCTAATTTCGGCTGTCTACATCCTTTTGAATTCATGAGAGCGAGTATTTTGAGCCAACCGCTATGGGCGTTTAAACTTTTAAATGACCCTGTTGCTCTGCCACTGTGCAAATTGTCGAGGGCAGCCATCTCTTAATCATGGGGAAATATTTGGGTGGTTTACACTTGGACGATACGTACGGGTAAGTTCCGGAATTATCCAAATAGTGACTACGTCGTAAACATGAGTTAACATGTGTGCCAGACCGCCACGCACCATCGCTACTTACTGAACCACCACCTCCGCAAGGTCCAGCTCCTCCGCTTGGTCAACAGCGTCATCGACGCCGTCGCCGTCTTCAGAGTTGAAGTCAGACCAATCCATCCATGTAAAACGCATCATTGAACGGTAACCTCTGCACAGGCTAATGGGATTTTCAAACGATGTTCCACTCGCAGTTAACCAACCCAAACATTCCATAAGTGGTTACCCTATTTACAGTAGTCCTAGTCTGCGATTGATCTTAGCAGGAAATAAAGTATACGAACCCATTCAAGTAAACCCAATTTAACCCAAACATTCCGCGAAGGTTCAGTAAGTCGCAGTGGTGGGTAAGCTGTTGGTTGTGAAGGCATGTTTATCCATGTTTAAGACGTAGCCAATAATGTGTAAATGGGGGTTAATTTACTGTGGTAGATATGTGGGTTGGTATAATTGAAGAGTCTTCGAAACACAGACAAACTCAATTGTCATCAGGAAAACTGAGTAAAACACATCCATTTAACCCAAACATTCCCCCCCTCTGGCAGTGCTGCTAATCTAAATCACTTTATATTTCGTTAGAAAGTATATCTCGTTATTCTCTGATGTATAGAGATATCTTTTCTGAGAGAAAAACCGTTGCAGTCGGAGCGGTGAAAAAGTTCGAAAAGGTTCGTTTAGTCTTCATGCAAAGGCACCCTGCAGCTGCTTTGAGGTCAAACGCTGCCTGCAGAATGGCCGATCTTACAAAGGTCTTTTGAGTGACACTGTGGGTGTCCATTCTGGCCTTATATCAGTTAGGCTCCTCTGCAAATCAGGATGTCGGATAACAGCCTCGATGTCTTTCAAAATTAAATCACCCCACCCTTCCGCCCATTCTGAGAAAAAGAGACCTTTTTGTTGTACAGATTTTAGGGGGTGGTGACGCCACGATCCCTGTCTGGTGGTCAGGTGGTGGGGTATGTGCGCAGTTTTCGATGATTTAACATGATCGCGGTGTAGTGCAGAACCAACGCCAAGGCACTCTTCTAACAAGCTTTGCAAGACCTTGCTCCCAACGCCTATTAAGGAGCTAGGAACACACGAAGCAGCTGCAGATGCCCATCGGAGGTGGTCGACCTCTTGCCTGCCGTCTAGGATTATCCCGTTCAGTTTAATTTGCTCGCAAAAAACACTATCGCAGAAGACGCTGACGGACGCAATCCATGAAGCAGTGCAAGAACGAATTCCTCTTGGGATTCGAGGAGGCAGGCGTTCCGCGCGTCTATGGCCCTCCCGGGAGCCAAGGAATGGTGTATTGTCCCCCATGCCCCGGACTACAGACAAGCTTTGACCCTCGAGAATTCTCGGTGTGGCTTCAATACTACTGTCAAGTCCCACTTTTTCACCCTGGCACGCCATGCCCGAGAAGGAATTGCCCGGACACACTCGATGTACATGGCGATCATCTGATGCACTGCTTGCATGGAGCCCAACGGATCAACCGACACGATCGCCAAGTAACCCTTCTCGCGAAAGACCTGGCAAGAGCTGCTCGTCATCCTGTTGTAGAGCCACGCCATGGTCTCCACCGCACGAGACCAGACATCCAGGCAATGGGAAGCAGCGGAGGGACCGACTTTTTGATGTTACCTTCGTGAATCCCCTCGCTCCCTCCAACAGAAGAGTGAGGGCCTTCACCCCGATGTCCTCTCTGAATGCGGCGCGAAATTCAAAGCAGAGAAGATATCAATCCTTTATCGCGACCTCCACCAGAGGTATGGTCGTGCCTGTGCCAGTCTCCACTCTTGGAGGTTGGCACCCGGATGCATGTGCAGTGCTAAATGACGTGGCAAGGAACGTGGCTGTGAGGGCACTGGAGACGTACGGAAAGGTTCGGGGGGTTTTGATGCAAAGGCACGCTGCAGCAGCCGTCATGTCCAATGCGGCCTGCTTGATGGCTGGCCTGAAGGTAGCATTTTAAGGAGCGTAGATCCTTCCCCATTACTGTGTCGGTATACCCTTTTGAGTCGATTGTGGTCGTCTGGAAAACCATGGGATAGATCGGATATATCTTCCAAGAGTAAAACAACCAAACGTTCCCCTTTTCTGGAGATTCCGGCATTCAGAGAAGGAGTGCTTTCCACGACGGTCGGCTGTAAACTCGCTGTAGTCAGGAAGTGTATTCTGGGAGCTTCTGCCGTCTTGTTCCAATTACAATTTTGTGTGAAAGCGCTATCTAGAAGCCGCCTTGATAGTGGCTTAGTAAAGTTCCTTCAAGCAATGCGAACTCAAAGACGGTCTACGTGGTAATGGCTGCAGTTCTTATCTGGCCAATGTTACGTTCGCATTGCCCTACCGGAGCATGTGCAACTACCGAGACCTTTCAAGCATTGCAACGCTGAGATCGTTGCAAATCCCTCATTTTTTCATTTGGAAGTTTCATCCCTTCGGAAATTCGCATTTGCACAGTCTTGAAAAGGCCGCAAACCGATATGGAAATACAAGAAACGCCTCGCTTTCAAGCAGTTTTCAAAAGCAAATAAACTACTTCACTGAAGTTCAGTTCTAACGGCGGACGTAGACAAACGGATGTAAACAGGTTTTGTACAGCACCACAAGGACGGCGTTGGGAGACAGTAAATTTAAATGAGTCAACACAAAGTACGAGTAACGCGGAAGTAGGACACCACTCTGTATCGACCCCGTAGAGGTAGACAAGCTCTCAATCATACATCACTACTCCAAATTGAATGTTTGGGACCTAAACGAATCAACTCTGAGTTGTCTGGTATCGTTTTTAACAAAGACATTTTAACAACTTCAACCGCAAAAATTCCTTGAACGCGGGCCCGATCTGCAAAACGTGCAAGGTACGAAGGACTCCTATCTGCGGAGAGAAGGGAGAGGCTGGTGGGAATCCCTACATCTGTTCTTGGATAAGGTACCCGGGGGCGTCTGCTTTCATCTCGGAATTGGCAGCAAATGTGGCCACGAGGGCAATGGAGAGCATCTCGAGGACCAAAATGGACCTCATGCATAGACACGCAGCACAAGCTGTACTGTCTAGTGGCGCATGCACCCTCGCCTGCCTTGACCCGGTGATGTAGTCAAGGCTGGCGGAGGCCCCGATCCGTTTCTTTTCCTCCTTTCCTTCTCCCAAACTCCGTTTAGATTCCACACGTTAGAAGTGTCACAAGACGAAGTAAACTACTGTACCTCTTATTCCCTCCCGTTTAACAAGAAGTGGAATGCTGCATAATAAGCTGTCAGTATGTACAAACTCCTGGTCAATGTTGACACCTAATCCCTTTGCAAAGCAGAATAATCCTATTTTATTGCCCACAATAATAAGCCGCCCCTTTTTCATGACGTTTTCGATAAGTCTTCGATTGATTTAGAACCCATAAATTGTTCGCAATTCCCGGACAATAGTCAATACTCAGAAGTAGGGTGCTCGAATCCAATAGTAGTTAAGTTCTCGTAAACTTTTAAAATATCGAGAAGAATCCCTGAAAATCAGTGTTATTGAAACGGGGGTTGCCGTTGAAGTTGTCAGGTACGAGGGAGATTGGGAGAGATCATTGTATATCATAGTATATTTTGTTTCTCGAAGCATAAGATTAGCACTGCGCCCATTTCTGGTACAAGGGAGTGAAAAAATCTCGACAGAACGTGCGACAAATCCAATTATGGGACACCTAAGGGTTCACTACACGTAATTTCGAGCTATTTTCAGGGCTGAGTATCAATACTTTCAGACTGTCCGAACAACACAAACCAAACTGAATTCAAAGCAAACTTGGACCACAGTTGGAAAGTGTCAAGTGCCATTTATGTCCCTCCATTATTTCTTTAATTTAGTATCACAGGGCCCTGTAAAAAGATAGTAGTAAATTTAAGTTGCTGGAAATTCAGTTTTTGCTATCTACTTGCTCGGCATATGTTGTGATTCTCGTCCCTCATAGTGCTCTGGAGAAAACTGCCTTAGCTAACCATCTTGGCTTTATTACTGGGCAAACCCCGCTTGCAAGCCCCACTTGGCAAATGAAAATCTCCTGGGCTTTTGTAGAGCAAACCCCTGCTAGAAGTAGAGCTTCGCCTGGGGTTCGACCGCAAAGAGACCCAAGCAAAGCAAATGATGTATATAATGCTTCCAGGGCCCTATCGTAATTCAATGCTTTGTCATGCAAACACTTCTCACTACATAGAATCGTAATAATGAATGGAGCAAATATGTTTCGATGAGCAGCACTCTCATAAAGAGTCAAGCAAGCAGCATTTCGGTACTTTATTTCTAATACGGATACGAAGACTGGTTGGAGATGAGAGTCAGTTTCTAATGAAAGTCGTGCTCGACAGGAGCGTTGTGCTCCTGCAAGGAATAATTTTGCTGTCTACCGTTACCAACGGCCTCCTCTCACCGCAGCATTTCTCATACTCTTTTCTTCTCAATCGCACCGAGCCAGAGCCATGTGGAATAAATATAGGGGCGATGAACTAAATATCGACCCAACATCTGCAATCCGGGCACAAATTCAATTCCAATATCTCCATCATTCTACTTTTTCGATGGGAGTCGATGTAAGTCAAGCACTCCAGACCATTCGGCGTTCTTTGTAATATCTCAAGGTTTCAAGGTGGTGCATTATCTCTGTCGCCTGAGCTTGCGAATATCGCAGAAAAAATTGCGTGGAGGACGGGAGAACAGAACATAGTTACGTTTGCCGGTGCCCGACTGAATGATAGAGTAAGAGGAGTTTCACAATTAGCGGTTACGCACACGAAAAGAGGGGGGCGGTTCAAAAGAATTAGAGGAGCGCTTGTCACAGGTTCGGTGCAATGCGGGCCGCACAACGTTATTGGGGCACTGTTCATGAGAGTAGAAGAGAATACTGAAATTCCCTATGATGAGGGTGGAGCATTTGTAATGCGGCCGGGAATGATTTATGCTGTAGTTGGAACTGATGAGCGAGTATGTCTTTTCGGTGGGCATACCAGGGCACCTAATGAGGAAATATCTCAAGATGATATTTTTCACAGGCCTGAAGAAGACCCAGAGATGTTAAGTGGAAACAGTAGCAGCGCAAGAATTCTCGGAGCGTCAATTGGCGGAGGCATTGCCATTGGATTGCTCGTGAGTACAATTGGAGTCTACTTTTTTCTCAAGTGGAGGAGGAAACCCCACACCAGAGATGACAAGGTAAATGAAATTTTGCGAAGGCCTCTGATCCTGCACAACCATAATCAAAACTCTGCTTGTCAAATCTAGTAGAAATCAATGTGAACTGGGGCTAGTCATGACAGTAATGTACTGCTACGACTTGACCTGAATTCCTGCAGAGATGGGATATTTTTCAAGAGGCGATCCTAGACGACTTATTAGTGCACAGTTATGTATGAAGCAAGAAACAGTTTGGTGCAAACCGAAAATTCGGTTGCGCGCCCAAGAGGCATGTTTACAAAAGGTAGTGTGCTCCAGTAAACGTTGCCACGATTGCACCCATAGGTTGTGAATCCAAATCATTCTACCTCGCTGGAGTGAAGAGCCTCTTGAGAATATGGTTCTGATCTGAGCACTTGTCCCATTTCAATGAATTGAATCGGTGCCTGGCTACTCCTGGCTCCTCTCGCTTTGCGCTGTTGGAATGACTCATCGATGACAAACTCTGGAATAATGGCAGCTGGTAAAGTATGCCTTTTGATTGTGGCCATCCTCATCATGGATAAGCAAGCCAAAGCGCACTCTAAATGTGTGCTTTCAAACTCTTTAAATTCTGGGCTCTACCTCCTCTCTTAGCATCCATTTAGGAGCGCTTTCACAACTATATTCAACAAGTGCAGTAAAGTTCATCGGCCCTACTCACCAGTACATGCCCCGCAGTGTCATGACGCTTCCATGTTTTGACTCTCGATACGCAATGAAACGCCTTGAAACTGAAACGGCATCGGAGAGTGGTTTGCCCACCAAAGGTGCCCCTCACACATGCAAAAGCACAAGCAGCATCGCAGTTGACTCATTTTCCACTCCCCCTCATACGGCCGCATATGAAATATTCATGCCTCGCCAACAATGAGTACCAAAAGCCCGCACACAACGCGTGAGCACCCCATCAACGCAACGCAAACCAGGTCCAAACTCGCTCATCTAAAACGCAATCAGGAGCTGATTCAACCCTTCACACTGGGAAACAACAAGCGCTCCTGCAAGCAACACGCGCGGCACCGCCCACCCCGCCGCATGCCGCCAATGCAAAAACACTGCCTTCAGTTCACTACGAAAATTGGAAAAGGAATGACCAAAGCAACGGCAGTGCTATTCAATCGCTCATCTCTACATCCAAATCTATGCCAACGATAGCTGTCACAGTCTTTGACAACCTTATTCGGAAATCATCCGACGCACGACCAACCACCCTCCCACTAATTTCACGCCTCCACCCCATCGTCCTCCTCCCCCCTCTCGCTCAATACTCCTCCCCAAATCATACCAACGTCATCCAAACCCACATCAAAAGTCTCCTCATGGTCCCCATACTCCCATCCCTCCCCACCTTCACTCACAAACGTAGGTTCTTCAAACACCGCCGGCCCAAAGTCAATATGCTCAGGCGCATCCTCCCCATGCGCAGGATGCGCCGCAGCCTCGCCAGCTTCAAAATGAGCCCCTCTGCACCTTGACCGGGTCCTCGGGTCCCCTGCCACCATCCGGTCATAACCAGCATATGCAGTATCTCTTGCAGAGTCGCCTCTCGGCTCGGCGCCATTTCCGCGCTCACCGGCAGGGCCTGCTCCTTCCGACGCTTCAATTTCATTGTCCCCCACCCTTTGCCTCCTCCCCGCTCCGCAAGCTCCCTTACCTGCTCCTGGTTGGCTTGCGGATTGTCATCGTGGTCAGGCTGCTCCTCCGGTTCGTCTTCCTCAGCAGCGTCATCGTCATCTTGCGGCGAATCGCGCGATCCGAACCATTTCTTCTTCTTCTTACCAGCTTCCGCGGGTGCGTCGGGGCCGCCGGCGGTCTGTTGTTTCTTTTTCTTGTTGTGATGGACGGCATAACCGATACCTGCACCCAAGGCAGCAACTCCTGCTGTAATGCCTGCAATTTTGCAGCATTGCCGAATTTCATCATCCTCGATAGGATCACCAGAGCCAGCATTGGCAGTAAGAAAGCCGAACCTTCCTCTATTTGTCTTTTCGGATGTAACGACCAACCTCAACGTGCCGTTGCCATTGACGACGGGGAAGTCTCCCTGGGCTCGACCCTTATCACGAACGGTTGCAAGTAAAACACCGGCGGATCCAAGGGAAGGGACGCCCGGGGTGCCGGTATCAAAGAGGAAAAGGTGAGGTATGTGGGCTCGGGACGTCCTGCGGCGACGAGGGCTTTGACGTTTGTGGTGAGATCGAGCTCAAAGGTGTGGTTCCAGGTGGCGGTGTGACCGCCGTTGGTGGCCTCTAGCTCGTTGTTGACATCGCCGTCGAAACAGACGACTACAAAGGGGTAGACGCCTCCGACATCCGAGGCGGATAGGATCTGGACGTTGAGTGCGACACCGGAAATGGGAAGGTATGCGGGTGTGAAGAGGGTTGGGAGGGTTGGGATTGGTGGTGGTAAGGGCTTGGTAGTGGAGTTGAGGTGGATGGGATTGGGATGAGGAGGTAGAGAGGGAGGTGCGAGGTGCGGAGTTTAAAAAAAGATGGTGGAGGGTGAGAGTTGGCGAGGGGAGTATCTTGAGTTTGCAGGAAATTTCGGTGGACGGGATTCCACCGAGTGGGGAACCAGAGAGGGGCGGTGGCGAGTGGCGGTGGATGAGTTGAGGAAAGTTGAGGAATGGGGGTGTATTGCGACGATGGTTGGTTGATCAAGTAGAATGGTGAATGGTGTTTGCTCAAGATGGAACTGCTTGCCATTCTTGTACAAGTGTATGCGAATAAAAAGAAAAAATAAAGATATGAATGGATCATACTGAAACCATGAGCTGGCGACATGTTCACATGTCTCGCTCACCCCAAACTCGAAATCTTTTGATGATCTGTCAAACCCGTCACCTCTTCGTTCATTACAGTGTAAAGTTTGTCACAGCTTACACTCATTACACCGCACCCCACCATTTGGATATAACCACACGTGTGTGCGCTTCTTTCCAGAGGCAGGTTTTCATGCGTGGAATCGGGGCGGTCAATATCGCAATGCCATCACAAATGTCAGAGGACCATGCGTTGTGTGCAGTTCAAGTGGCCCGCAGATGGAAAATGAATCCGGTGGACAGCACGAGCCGAGAATCTCGATGCAGTTTCAGGGGCAGGTTGCTTTGGAGGAAATTATTGCATGGTGCCAGTACTTGATGTGGCGGCTGGCATTTTCGTCCAGAGTCGAATGGGCGAGCAGGTACGGTAGGTACTGTGGGGAGTCTGTACGGTACAATGCGCCCTGTAGAGTATTGTACTGTACTGTACTGTGCGCGACGACAGTCGACTCTGCAAACCAATTCACAGTTGGAGACGAGAGATAACATTGGCGGGCCCTGTACTGTACTGTACTGCGGTGTACGGTACGGTATTGTACAGTCGCACGCATGTACAGTACGTGAGCTATTTCTTTTTATGTTAATGCTAACATGTCTGAACCAATAGGACACGACGATATGGCCAAAATCTCAGGAAAGTGATTTTTAGGACAGGTTGTACCAATAAAAACAAAGTGCAGTGGCTAATCTCACACCAAGATCCTTTCTCCATAATTTTTTTTTGTCAGAACAAACAATGCAGTGCCAAATTGGCAACGTCAGTTACCGAAATCACTCTACGCCGGGCTTTACCGTAACGGGCCATTTTGCAACATCATTGTCACTTGCTTAATCGACCCCTAAAAGTATCCCAAAAATTACGAAAAAAGAGAAGAAATAAAAACCCCAAGCACTGTATCATACCGTACCATGTCCTCCACCGCCAGCACAATAAACATACATTCCCTTCTTCACCAACCTCCACCCCCCCCCCCCCTGCAACGCACTGCACCGTTCCCCCCCCCCTGCAGCCATGCCATCGGCTTTCCTTCCCCATCCCCTCACCCCCGACGCCCAAATCCTTCTCTCCGAACCCCACTCCCCCAACATCCTCCCCCCGCATTCCCCGTTCCCGCCATTCCCCCGCCCGAAGTCGCACTCTCCACCGCCTCCGCCAAATCTCCCATGCCCTCCGAGCCTTTCTCGCCGATGCAGCCTGCTATTTCATCCCCGTTCTACTCTGGCTCCTCCTCTTCTCCTGCGGCGTCGCACTCATCCCCAATCATGGAAGCCTCCATCAATGTCACCTTGCTGCCTACTCTCGATCACTGGTTAGGCTCCTCGCTGTCTTGGTTCCGTCGCTTATCCGATCCCTATTCCCTCTCGACTTGCTTGCCGCTATTCCGTATACCATTCATCCGTTGTTGCCCGTCTTTTTTCTTGCCGCCCATGCTTTGCTTGGCGCAACTGATCCTGTCAAAGGTAGACCCATGATCAAATTCGTTCTCGCCTTTGGAATCATGAATCTCGCGCCGTTGTCACGCATCTTATTTTCCCTACTGCACCGCCGTGGTACTATATCAAGTACGGTTACGCAGTACCTACTTACGATATGAAAGGAGACCTGCTGTCCTGGGTCGACTGGATGAGCATTTTGACATGAATATGTACCATGACATGTACAAGGAAGGCGGAAAGGTGGTGTTTGGAGCGTGGCCTAGTTTGCATGCCGCGTGGCCGTATTTGATGGCCAGGTTTCGACCGGCCATTTCTTGGCGCGCCGTTCAAGTTTGGCAGTGGATGTATATGGCTTTGGTATGGTGGGCGGCCATATATTTGAAGCATCACTATTTGGTGGACTTGTTGGGGGGTATGTTGTATGCCGAATTTGCATATCAGGTGGCGCAGTTGACGGTCGGTGGCAAGGAAAAGGATATTCGCGACGATACGTTGCCGTTTGTTGTCAAGTAGGGGGTTGGTGTGGAGATTTTGTAGGTAGATGAGGGAGGGGGGCTGGTGTCAAGGCGGTGTGCATACGTTTTTCGGAGGGAAGCGCAGCGTCGGTCATGTATTTTCGAGTTGTTGCCGCGGCATTTTGCGCGGAAACCCGTTCCCTACAGGTATGCGGCGGGAGGGGGAGGCCGCTTGTTGATATCACCGAGCATCTCGAATATTTGAGAGGGTTATGGGCGGAGATGATGCGCGCACAACACGATGTGCGTCAACTGTTTTGTATACTAGAGCAATGCTTGTGATAGTGATACAACTATAGAGGCCAGTTTCAAGTACTGTAGTTGCGGGGTAAAGACGCCTAGCGTGCCATAGTGACTGCTTGGAGGGAGATATGTGCGAAGCGGGTAGCAAACTGTTGACAGCAGGTTCATGATTGAGCGTGACCGGCGGCGGAAAAGTATCCGCAAATGGAGTGGCGCGACGGTGGCAGAAGGTGTTGACATTATTGAAACATGAATCAAAAGATGTGACGTAATAATTTTCTTTTTGCTCAGTGACAAAGTTACGGCCTATTGTACACGTGTAGTCATCGCTGCGGTGGTGTGGACGGCCTGAGCGGATCGCTGTGGATGATACATATATCATTAATTTTCTTCAATACTTGAAAAGGGCCTCCAAAGTAGACTAGCTTTGGAGCGGGAGGCAAACTTCTGCATGTTGCGGGGTACGACCAATCGCTGAAGCTGCACACGTGGACCAAATGGCATAGCTGAGCTTTTGATAAAGCCAGAGGATACCTTCGCCTTGTGCCTTCCGATACGGCCGCGATGGCGGCCGCATACTCGTCGACCACCTTGGATGTGGTCTCCGATGGGCATCCCAGGGAATCAAAGGCTAGCGGGACAAACTGCCAGCCGAGAAGCGGGCGTCCCGGTGAAGCATGGCCAGGAATGGCGGCGATTTTGGTCGCAAAGTCCCTCAGTTTCCGTCGTTCTGCCGCATTGGCGGCGGCGCCGCTTCCCGGGCTCCCTTGGATAGGAAGCACTGTTGGAAAGGTGAGGAGACTGTGATGTCATACGCAACCGGAGAGAGGGCGTAGGGTTTTCCGGAGAAGTAGTCGGGTGGACGAGTATGTCAGCAGGTCGAGTCCAGTCCGGGAAGTAAATACGGGACTTCATAGTGGACGCCAGCTCCAGCGGCTTTGAACAGGTCTTTGCCGAGCACTTTTGCCACAGCTTCGTGGCGGTTCTTCCAACCGAGACCTTTGTTACACAGGTCAGCGGCATGGTCGCCGAGGTGGTCCATAGGCGCCTTGCATTCCGCGCAAAGGAGCGGGACCGTTTCGTCGAAGACGGGGACTCCTAAGTGGCGCCGCAGCATCACTGACCACACATCATCGTATATGTGGGTGACCACAGACGGATGGGCAGTGAGGAATGCCGCAGCAGGTGTATGCAAAAAAGCGTTACGGCGGATGCGTTGACGAATGTCGGGTTCAGAGTGTGACGAGGGGTTCGGGAATCGCGACCAATCATCATCTTTCCAAAAGCATTTAGCGGACGACTCGCACCAGGCTTGAAATAAGATATTGGTTGATTTCAGGCTTGGATGCGAGGGTAGCCGCTGTAAGTGCGTCTGGGAGGCCTCCATGTTGTGCGGAGAATGACGGGTGGAGGCGTTGGAAAAAGTGCATAGATGTCGATCCGCTTCTGCGTACTTGAGTAAACGGGAGTCAGCAGCAGCAGTGTCATGTTGGTGTTCCACCTGCGCGGAATCAATTATGCTAGCTGCGTATGCGGCACATTCAGCGTGGCTAAGGGCGTGAAGCCGTGACCGCCATAGCTGAGAGGTAGGTAACCTGTTGCCGCACCGTGTCTGTCATCGGTACATTATTTGACCGCGAGTAAAACCGCATCTGATCTGTATCAAATTGTTGTGCGATGGCGGTTGTCGCACTGGGCGGCGTTAGCTTGGTAACGTGTCGTAGCTTGCATGCAGAGGCACAAACTCTGTGTAGATGGAACCGGACCCGTGCGTCCCCGATCCCGTCAATCAGCGAGAGTGTCCTGTTGCAGTCATCGATTTTCCTAGTAAGGAAGTTCTCCATAAAAGAGGTCGACCCAATCGGGGCACCGAGGAGGTCATGCCCGTGTGAGAAAAGTTCTCACGGGGGAAGCGACACAGCAAAGACGATCTGGTTGACGGGTTGGGACGGCCAGAAGAGGCGTGTTTTGGCGGGGTTTAGAAAAGAAGCCGTAGTCCGGTCCTTTGGAGCACAGTATCTGAACTGCCCTGTCTAGCTCAGTGTGGGTGCCTATGAGAGTGCAGTCGTCGGCGTACCAGCGATGGAGGCTTAGCTGCGTGGTCTCTGCTATTGCTTTCGCCAAGGGGTGCACTACCAGGGAAAACATAAGCATGCTAGCTGGGTCTCCTTGTTGCATTCCGGCCTGGCTGAGGATGTCCGGTGCAGACGCCGCCGGCAGGATCAGCGACGGCGTTTGTCGCGCGTAGACCATGTTCAAGAACCGACAGAGCGAGGGTACCTTGGAGGGAAGCAGGTCGATCATCTGCTGCCTCGAGAATCGGTTGAATGCGTTGTGCGCATCGACCGAGAGGAGCATGTAGGCGGCGTCCTCTCCTCGGGTACGGACTTGTTTCCGAGCATCGTGGACAATGGAGTCAAGGCCTGAGGGGATACCATTGGCGACTTGCAGCGGGGCGAGATAGTGTCGGGTGTCGTCCAATGCTTGGGGCAGGAGAACTTTCGTCACCAGGCGCCGTAATGCCGTCCCAATTGCGATAGGCCGGATCTTATCTGGACGTGGTTGGATAGGGAGAAGCGTCGCAGAGGAGATGAGCGGGATTGTGGAGTCAGGGAGGTCCCCATTAGCTAGTCGCCGTACAACGGAAGTGAGCACAGAGATTCCCGTAAGCCCTGCCTCTGGCGTCACCCTGGTGTTAGCCAGGAGGTGAAGAAGCCGAGGGGACATGCGATCAGGGCCCGGGGCGGAGTTCTGATTCAGCCGGCGGACAGCACGAAGGACTGCAGCCTCAGTAATGTCATTCGGGAGTGGGAGATCTGTCGCGAGTGGTGTGACCGGTGACGGTGGGGTGGATGCAGCGCACGCAGGCGTTCCTGAACTGTTGGGTCCGAACGTCCGCGATGCGAGACTGGTGCAACGTTCTCATTGCGCGTCCATATTGTGCGTCTTGGGCTAGATGTGCCGCACGACGGAATTTTGGTCCCGCCGAGGGTCATGGGGTTGAAAGCGGGACGGACGGACCGTTCTTCTCGGGTCCGATGAGCTTGGATAGCTTCTGTCCAGAGTTCTCCCCACTCGCCGGCGGTTGCTCGGCGAATTCGTTCGCGAAGACCATGACTTTGGGCAGACTGAGAACGCCACCCAGGTTCCCCCCGTAGTGAGCGTCGCAGAACTGCGGTGGGAAGCAGGTGGATGCGAAGAAACGCGGAGTGAACAGCATCAGCGTTCCGTGCGTGGGAGGCTGCCCGGAAAAGCCGAATGACCAAGACAGCGAAGCTATGTATGCAGTTGGCCGGGATGCGTCGAAGATGTCGGACGGGCGGAGCGGGCTGTGTAGTGCCTCGTGTACCGACGGAAGGGCCAGGGGCGGCAAGGGATGGTGTTCTCCTGACTCCATGATGACGGCGGTTACGAAGATTGGCCCGGAACGGGGCCGGAGCGGAGACCTTGGGTGGGGTTGGGGTCGACGGGGTCATCGACCTGCATGTCTGCTAGACGGGCAGTGGCAGACGAGTGTCCCGTAGGAGGGTCGGCGGGGTGATTCGGGGGCCTGGGCGGATTGTCCGGCGGATTGCCCTGAGCTGCGGTGGATGGGAGGGTGGACACCATGAGGACGGCGGAAGGGCGGGCGGACACCACGAGGGTGTCAGCACAATCCGCGATGGCGGCAGTGGCCACAGCAACGGCAGCCAGTCATAGAAAACTCGTGAATCTGCCAACGATCGCTGTGGTTCGTTGGCAGATTCACGAGTGTTCTACGAATGCAGATAATTCGGACAACGGCAATGCCACTGATCGTTTGGGCGGGCGCTCATGGCCGACTCGTACGGTATGCTACAGTAGGTAGAGCAATGGTCGTGAGGGAAATAGACGGAAGCGGATATGACGCGATGTCGTAGTGGCCGATGGCAGGGTTTTTGATTGTAGTGCTGCTTTTGTAAAGAGAGGAATCATATCAGATTCTGTACCACACTAAGGCTGTGCAGGTTTACAGTTCTGTACAGTACCTTTACAGTGCAGTGCGCACTATCACTATGCTATGCACTGTATCATTTCTCAAAATGCGTCGATCCGGTCTGCAATGCAATGCTCAATAGTGTACTGTACTGTATGTCCTGTACTGACACACACGTACACGTGTATGCAGCAGCTGACAGTACAGTATCAACGTCACGAGCTGGTATAGTATCCGCTGAAATGAGGGTTTCCTAGTGGGTCTCAGTACAGCGCGCCCTTCCGCACTGTAAGATGCCGAAAAGTATTGACGACTCGACAACATGACACTACGCAAACAAAGAGCCTCTCCACAAAGTTTTTATTGGTTCGTCACAAAGCTCGAGATGGCACGATAGGATACGGTATCCCGAGATTTTACTTGTGCCTGTAATTGCGCAGGTGTGTCAATTACCGTGGTGTCAAGGATATCGTACAGTACGGTACTTGAAACGCTTTCCGGTTGCGACACGTCCCACAAAGTGCGGGTATCCTTGCTGACTCGACTTTCTCTTTTGCCACACTACATACATTTCCTGTATGCCACTGAGTGCCGTTCCACCATCTCTAGTGGAAATATAGCTTTCCATCCACAGCTTTCGACGCATCGTACGGTTTCGCAATTGGCTTGACAATGATACGATATCTACGCTCCGGTACAAATTTACTGGATACCAACCCACACATCTACCACAGTAAATTAACCCCCCATTTACCCGGATTTACAATGTAGTCGGCAATGGCAGCATTGCTGTTGATGTCAGCAAATTCGCTCATGTCATTCACAGTGCAATACACAGTCATCCATCGCGAATTCCGCCAAAAGTAGTCTCATTCCCGCCCCTATCACCACTCTCGCAGGTTTGCGCCCAGGTGCCTACGCGCTACTGAGCGATTTCGCACGGAATGTGGCGGTAAGGACAACGGAGACGTACGCAAAGGTTAAAAAATTCCTCTCTCAAAGGCACGCCGCAGCGGCATCATTGTCCAATGCTACATGCCTGATGGCCGGACTCCGCCCCGTTTTTAGGATGACGCTGCCACGCTGCTAACCCGAGCTCTGTAAGCTCACATCCACTCACCTCAATCCCTAATATGTGTTATCATCTTTACTTTATGTTTTATAACGGGCGTACAAGCCTAGCTGACAGAGTTACCAAAGATAGTTCAAGCTTGTCGCTGCCCAGCTTGGAAGTACGCGCTGGAATCGATGTTGCAACGGTAGACCATATGGTCGACGAGATTCGTTGCCGCAGGTGGTCAAGGGCCGCCGCTGGTGTACGGAACACTTGTCGGGATATCAATTTCGCATGGCTCTCTACCACCCCGGAGGTTGACTTACAGGGCGCGGCGAGGGAGTCGAAGGCGAGCGGAACACAATGAAAACCGAACTTTAGAAAAGTTGCGTCCGGGTAGGTTCTGGTGCACATTGGACGAGGATGTCGGCTGGCCGGATGTCTGTACCCGGCACGAGGTTTGGAAATTCGTGTCTGCGAGCGAGGCCAGCAGTTCGGGACATGCCGGTCGTGAGGAGGTTCCGGAGGAAGTTGTGTCGGGTAGCGGCGTTGTATCCCGAGGTGCAACACGAAGCATGGTCGCCTTTGGCGTCAAGGTAGTGGGCGCAAGATGCAACATGTGGCCGAAGGCATCACTGTAGCAGATGACACTACTTTCCTACATTACAGTTTTATACTGTAGATATACTGTACTACAAATTCCTTACAGTGAAAATGGGGAACAAAAACAATTACAGTAAACTGTAAAGGATCTCAAGTGGTGCTCCGGCCTTGAAATATTATCCAAGCATTCTGTCCAATGCACACACCGCCAACCTTGCCGGATTTCAACTAATGGCCCTCCTCGGCTGATTTGTCACACAGTGCCATTCATCTCCCCAACCTCTTCCTACACAATCACTGTTTCTCATCAAGTGCACACATCCTCTCCCTCCTCAACCTACTCTTATCACCGTTCAGCAGTCACCATGGCATCACGTGAGGCGTCCATGACGGGCATGGCCGCCGTCCGATCAACTATCTACAATGTGCTTATGCGCCGCAATTCCGTCTACGTTACCGCTTGTGTCGTCGGAAGTTACGCCTTAACCAACGTTTATTTCCGTGGAACGGATGCCTTGTGGAAATCCGTCAACAAAGGGGTAAGTCATCTTGAGATTCCACCGTCTTCATCCAATCAATCGCACCTTGCACACTTGACATGCGACGCCTACCGCCCCGCATCCCATGCTATGCCCTTTTCGATTTCGCGTCGCTGACCTTGAAAACACCTTCTTTCCGTCGGCACGCTTTGCCTTGAAATGTACACTGTCGATCTTGCGTTTTTCCAAAATGTCACGTCCTCGTGCCTGTTACGGGGTGCCATCCGCGTCGCTTTTTACAGAAATCATGGGAGGAGGTTCGGGCCGTGTTGCCTCCAAGGAGGACGAAGACGATGATTAAAGCCACTATCCTTATACTCACTTCTCACAAGATGTAACCATCGGTTCACATCTACACATCGAAATAAATCTGCGGTCTACGTACCAAACACTGTCCCCTCCCACACCCTCCACCCTACAAACATCATCCTGGCCGAGTCCTACGGCAATGACTTTTCGGAGCTGGCCTGAAAACTCTCCCGCTGCTTTTGCATAAACGTCTTTTCCAGCTTTGGTTCTGCTCGAGCCTTTTCATCCTTCAACTCAAACTCTCTCAACTTGCCATACAAGCGACTCTCCTTGACGTCGACCTCATCTATCTTGACCAACTCTGGCATGGCCCTAGCCTCTGCCTCCTTTTGTTCAAACCCTTCGAGCAAACGCATGCTGTTGGCACCCTAACGACTCGTAAATCCTTTAGCGATGGCATTTTCAGAGCCTCCTCATGGAGCTGGTCAAACTGACCAGCCTGTCTCAACACGGCGGTATCTCGCGGCTTGTTATCGTTGGCCTGAGAGGCGGCATTACTGGCAGCCTTTGCTTTAGCAGCTGCTTCTGCTTGTTGCGCAGCGAGTATTTCAGCGGCCGTGGCCTCTTTAGAAGATTTGGAGAAAAAGTGCTTGGACCAGCGCGGCTTGCCAGTAGAGGATTGCACGCAGCCCATGAGCGGTTTTTCGATAGGTGAAAATTGAAAAAAGGCGGCTTCGGAGAGAGAAGGACGTGGGGAGAAGTGGGGAGATGGAAACGGGTATGATCGTAAGTTGGAGCGGTAGAAGAGAGACGAGTGACACTAGAGGTTATGGTGAGGATGGTGGTGGGGGCGAGGGGAAAGAAAGATTATTTGGATTGGAGGGGTTGGAGAGTAGTGTAAGGTGGGGAGTGGGGAGGGAGTTTTGGTATCGTCGCAACACGTCAAGGGGAAAGGGCGCAAGGTTGGTAATGGTAAACGGTACAGAACGGTCGGCAAGAGAGAGGAGGCGGAGGGCAGTGGGCAAGTTATTGACAGCGGCGGTTGGGGTGGGGCCAGTTGAGAGTGGGGGCAGGTGGAATTGTGAACCAATTGAGTACTGCGGCAGAGTCGAGTGGCGCAAAGGACAGCTTGTAATACGCTGGGAGGGGGTACGAGGGCGGGAAGGGCGGAGACAAGTGTTGGTGGGTTGGGGGTAACTGTAACCGGTGCAGTGTACTGGGTTATGGTTATTTCTGAGAATGGTGCGATTTGGGGGGGGTGTGAACATTGTTTACATTACGGCACACTCGAGGCTACTTGGGTGTTTGGAAAAGGGACACCTCCTCGTGTGGAGGATCAAATGTGGGTGTCCAAGTCTCGTGGATTGAGATGGTTTATTGGCTTGATTCTTTGGCTATGACTTGCTGCACGGATGCTATTGGGTTTCCGACGGTCTATATTGTACTGCATGGCCCCAACAGAAAGGGTGACAGGAAGCTTGAAACGAAACAACAGCTCTATGGAAAGCGTGAGCAAGCATTCATAGCCTTGAATACAGGTGTGGTCACTGCAAGGGACAGTTTAGTTCGTTAAACACGTGAGTTGTTGCTTTGACACGTTGCCGATAAGAAAATGTTGTCGATGATACGTACCATGATGCCGCGTCGCCAAGAGATTGAATCATTTCAAACAATAAAATTGTACCATACTACTGCACTGTACTGTGCCGTATAGTTCAATAAATATATCTGACGGCCTCCCAATAATTGATTTTTACAAACTGGCAACTTTTTTTTTGGTCACTGTGGAACGTTGCCGTTGGAAGAGGCGAGGTATTCGACCATTGGACCGTCGGCTTTGTTGTGAGCCAAATTAACAGATAAATCAATTGGAATGAACCTGATTTTTAAACATGAACCCACCCCTCTAGAATAATCCTGGATAATTCGCGGTGTGTGAGATATTCTCCACAAAACGTCAGCACAACCTACAGTACAGAAGAATATAGAGCCTATTGCCATATTTTAGATTCCGTTCCTCGTGCGATATTGGCATATTCTTTCCTTTCAGGAGATAAAATCTCCTATTTTTTTGATTTGTTTTCTTTCACCTAGAGCATTTTGACATGTGCCGCACTGCTCGGCCATTATAAATCCCAATACATTGGCTCAAACCAATGTTTTCGGATCCGGACCTGATCCGGATCCAACGTTTTGATCTGATTTCAGTACGGCATTCATCTGCAGTTCCGCCTTTGGTTGCGACATTGTTTTTTTTGCTTGGCGGCAGTATGCCACGTGCTCTTTTCAATCGGGGCGTTGGAAATTCCATTCGACCGAACCCTTAAGTGGGCTATTCCAGAAAATCGTCCAAATAAAGGAATATCTTTTCAAACTGAAATCAACCAACCACACTCTTCATTCAACTACTTGGGGCAAAGAGAGTAAGATCCTTGTCCCTGCTAAGAAACGTGCTGATGGCAATAGAAACAGCGAAAAGGATTATCAGCAGAGTGAGGAGGCCTGAAATGAAATGCGGTGTTAGCCGGCCGTACAATCATTGTCATTCTCTGATCTCAACAAGTGGGCTATGCAAATTACTTTCCGTTTCTCTCTGTGTCCGCGTGGCTATTAATTGTTCGGAATGTAAGCTGAGCAATGACTCAAAAATGTTGTACAAAAAGGCAGCTCTCCAACAAAAACTTGGAAAATAGTTATATTCAAGCATGTGCTCGAAACATCATTGGAACTGGTGTGAGATATTGAGTACGGGTGGTCACTCATGGATTGCCCAAGACTTGTCGTGACCGTCCGGAGGGAAACCGGCGCGTGAATATTCATTCTACTGTACTCACTCCCGCATGAAGCCAACCTTGCACTTCTTACAGCTCATAAGCAATGAAAATACTAGACCTGTCTTACCCAAACGAATGCACCGAATCTGCTTGTTGTCCTCAAGATATTGTTCAAAAGCCTTCAGTTCAGTGTACAGTTCCTTCGCCAGCAGTAGGCAACACTTTTAATCTCCTCTCTCATCAGAGCAAACGCCGAGTCACAAAGCGGACTAGTAGTGGTAACCTCTTACTGATGCGCAACAGATAAAGATCTGCATCGTGCTGTAAACCACGTTAAGCATGGAACACTGTATGCTCCGGATCATACTTATTTCCTAAACTCACTAACAAACACGTGACCATTGATTATGATCCTATGCTCAGACCCGCCCACCACTGCCCCGGGAAGTAGCCCATCCACATCTCTAATCAGTAAAATACCCAAAATCTCCCCCTTGGATTATTAATCCGCTCTGCTTGTAAATAATTGCAGCTGTGAAAGCCTCGTAAATTTTACTGAAAATCCTGTACAGAACCGTCAGGTTTGGCTAATTTGGGTCACACAAGGGTGTATCTGCGAATTCTATGTTATGAAGAAATCCATATCCAGAGGATTCCTGGCGAGTCTCTTCTATCCTTCAAGATACAGCACGATACTGTAGCTCACACCTCGGTTCAACACTGGCGCTACGCCCACAAATTCCGATAAGCTCTTACACCTGGTTTATGGCGAAAATCAAGTATTGTAGTAACGTGTAGTAGAATTAACGTATGAAATACAAGTCATCTCGGAGAGGTGTTGCGGTTTCTCAAATTACTGCGGTACAATTAAATCCACACCCCGCACCCACATGGTAATCTCCACTCTTTCCCAGTCTCAATGGTATCGTACTGGATTATTTCAATTACTCTCAATTTACTCTGTGTAAAGAAAGCAACGGTAATACTGCTGACAAATCAATTATGCATTGTTGAAACATACTTGCCAGAGCAAAATTGTTGCCTCGGCTTACACCAGAGAAAAAGAAAGTCGCACAATATACCTCCACTATTCTGTATCGCAGTGCGGAGCAAGGCCTGAATCCTGTATAGAGCAAAGAGTTTGACAAGAGGGTCGCCTCCGAGATACAGTTTGACACTCGGCTTTTTTCCACCGCACGACTCCGGCCCATTAGAGATTGTTTGCTTGCATTGTAGTCCGATTCGATGTCGATTACTGTACATTTCGTCGTCGTCGTATCAACGTGTTGATGCGTTGTTGCTTTAGACCAGACTGGAGTTAAGAGCGGACTACTGCTTATTTCAAATAATACTGTAACTTTTCAAGAAATGCAACAGCCACTGAACACAAATTATCCCGTGAGTGTCGAGTCAGCTCGATGGTAGTGCGTACAGTATGTACAGTACAGTATAGATGTGCAGTCATAATTTTCAAATACTGTACCAGTTTCGTTTTGGAAAAGCTAGCTAGTGCCAGGAAGACAAGACTACTGTATGCCTAAATCGCATACTACTGTGCAGGAATGCCGTAAAGTTAATCTATGACTCAGAGACTCTGAACCGCATGGCACTGTACTGTACAGTGTACAGTATGTGACTGGATCGAGGACAGTACAGTATAACCCTGCAAGTCTACAGTAACATCACACCGCTCGCAACCCCTGCCACGTCGTGAAGTACCTCATTTCAACACGTTCTACATAGCTTGCTGCCGCGGCGGCATAATTGGCATACAATACTAGCACCGTACTCGAAGAGATATCAATGTTACCCAGTGCGTTCCACTGCCGATTATCTGCCGACAGCGTCTTTTGTAACCACTGTTGCAAAGTTCCCTGAGTTGCATCTCAAACAGTACGATTCGGTGAAACCATGGACCCTCTACTCAGTTCACTCGGGTGGCTCGATTATTGTTTTATCGGAGCAGACCTGCGCAGCTCCCTCACAATTTGCAGCCAGTGTAAGACCAAATGAAAACCGCCGCATTATTGCGATTACAGCTTTTCTTCATTCGAGCATTTATTTTGAACAGGGATGGTTGGAATGGTAAACCAGACGAAAATGGAGGCAGTGCTGTGTGGTTGGCGGCGAAAGAGTTTGGATAGTTTCATAGTTGGAAACTAGGGTCATTTCCTGAAGGGAGGCCAGATATTCCAATACGGATGAAGCTTATACACTAAAAAGCTTGGCAACGTGCCCAGATCACCCTTAGAAAACGGGCTGGAGACCAGCCCACTAGGCAGCCAGCATTGGATATTTGATCCGCTGCGGCATTCGTCTGAGTAAGAACCTCTGTAACCCTTCCGCATGTCTCCATGGTTCATACCGCCACATTCCGTGCGACGTCGCCTAACAGCGCGCAGGAATCCGGGTGGAAACCACCAAAGGTGGAGATAGGGACGGGAGTAAATCTAGCTTAGGCAGAATACGCGACGAGTCACCCGTATCTCCTAACTTTGGCGTTTTTCGCTGCATTGGGTCAGGTCAGCGGGTTAAAGTTAAGAATTCTTACGGGGGGCGTGCCAATTGGTTGACAAAGGTGATGTCGAAGAAGGCCGTGCCTCCGAAATGCCCATCGCGCTAATATCAGGTCTGGCGCGGTGTTGTTGTCGAGGGAGGGAGGGTGTGGTTACTGTGGGAGCTCGGAAGGCTGAGAACCAGGGGAGTTTGTTGTGAGTCAGGCGTTGTGTTACAAAGAAGATGGCCGACGGCGACATTCTATCTAAGAAGATGTGGGGAGACCAGACAACGAACAGGCCGCGTTAGAGGGGACTACAAGTGCGGGACCACTGGTGCGGCGTGCTGTTGCAAAAGAATTGATCTCGCCCTCGGGAAATGCTGTCTGGCTCTATGCGTAAAAGCTTTTGCCAGCCCCATGACAACGGAAAAATCCTCCGGATGCCTTATGTGTAACAATGTCTCTGTGATACCACTGTGTAATAGAGACTTGTTTGCTGTCGCTATTCCAATTCTCTGTTACGCAGTGGTGTAATAGAGACTTGTTCGCTGTCGCTATTCCAATTCTCTATTACGCAGTGGTGTAGCAGAGAAAGTGCATCACTCTTGGAAGAGTCTAGAAGCTGTGTGGAACCGGATAGCGGTTTTATTGCTGAGTATTTATTTTTCTCTACAGTATTTTTATTTGACGTAGAGACCCACGTCATCGTCTTGCTTCCTTAGTTATGTTCTAGATAGTATTATTATTTAGTTACAGCTCTACTTTCTAGTTAAAGCTCTAGTTTCTAGTGCTTTCCTTTGATGCACGTTCGAGAGTGACGTGCAATTAAGTGTGCGACTTCTCGTTAACCACGTGAATTATATGACGTCACATTGGTTATGATCATTTCTCGTAAGACTGTAATGATCTTTTGTAATCTTTTGATTTGTTTTTCCGGACATCCCGTTTTCGTGTCCACACTTCTACCCTTACCAATAGGATCATGCTCGTATCACAACGGTGAGGTTCTTAGGGCCGTTCTAGTTCTGACTTGGTGGTACTGTGTGGAGCGTGATCGTCCGCGGTGACTTCATGGCTCGGATTGTCTCCTACCACTCCGTGGCAAACTCACCAAATTCAACAATAGTCTGAGTTTAGGTAGTTTATAGTAATAGTTTTGTCGGACTACTCTATTGTGTACTTAAGCTGAGTAAAGATGAGAACTGAAGAGAAGTGGTTATCACTTCAATCAGACAGAAATCACACCCACCTGCTCGCAGACCCTTTGTCTATTAAAGCTTTCTACTAAGGTTGCACAATTCTGAGAATTGTTTAGAAGAGCTGCCGTACTGTCTATAAAAAGGGGGCTCATCTGGATTCTTGTGGGAACCCAAGTACACTCCAAGGACCCTTGGCCCCCAACTTTGAGATATAAGACTACCATCCCAACTAGTCTTTTAGCAGTGCGCATTCTGTCTCCCTTTCTGTTTCATTATGGAATATTTCAGGTCAAGTCTCTATGAAGCGGTGACTTTTCGCGCTGGCGACGCCGCTTTCTCACAGCGCAACTTGGTTGTCATGCCGGACAATGCCCGTTCTTCCTTATCGACAATGTATAAGGTGATCTCCGTGAAATTACAAAGTTTCCGGACAAGATTTTCTTGAGCACGGGGTGCCTGGTGCGAATAGAGGCATCAGGAAGAAATAATGCAGACAGAGAGAAAACTGTTTATTTGGAAAGTGCATTTACAAAAATTGGACAGGGGGCGCGTCGGACCCATCATTTCGAGCCTTGTAGTTGCATTGATGCTCGGAAGTCTCGCGTACGATTTTCACCCTGGGACAATAGCTTTATGGGCGCCACTTAGGCAGAGTTTGTCAGGGTATTCTGCGTGGGAGGATTATTGGAGCAGAAGCTGCTGAACGTGAGTCTTGAAGTCTCCGAAATAATCTTCCCCAAAGGCCATCTTTTTGGCCAGCTGTTTAATTTACGCTGTTAGTGGAGCTCTGCACAGCTACTCTTCACAGGAGAGGACTCGCAGAGCCGAGGCTCCGATTCAAAGCATACCTTAAGAGGGATATACAGAGCTTAATTGTATATTCAATGGCTATTAATCATTTTTGTACCAGTCTGACACGCTGCCTAACTGTGTGATGTGTGGCTCAAATTTTGAGCAGCAGTTTTCTATCGCTTAAGAAATGAGACCTGTTCAGCATCGAATTTCAGGCTCCCTGCCGTAGTACTTTCTCGACTACTTGCACAATTATTACTGTCTGATACATTTTAGTACATGTAGACATGGATCTTGAGATAAAGTTTGGTCAAAGCACGATCCAAAGATATAAAAGCCCTCTGAAGAGGTACCAAAAGTGATCACTTCAGCTAATCGAAGTCTGAATTCCCTTTTTCATTTCTTCTTTCCCGCAATTACACCTCATGATGGACCAGAAGCTGTGCAGCCCATAGTTCCCAGTCCCTCATCCGGAGCTTCGAAATATTGGCCGCAAGAACCGTCGCGCTTCTTGGTGTGAATGGGACAAATTTGTGCATCATCTCCAATACGCACGTTTTTCTCACTACAGCAGCGCCTTTCAACCCCGTTTGTGTTACTTCTGCATTCAATGTAAATTTTCTTCAATGTTTCATTGGTTTAGAGGAGTTTGGAACTGGGAATGACAACATCTGCAAGCTGACCGGTTAGAAACTATGTTAGTTTCTTGAACACAACCAGGGGAAAAATCTGTACAAACTCATCTTGGAGCAGCTTCAAAGCACCATTACGTCAGCCGAAAATATGAATATAACGAATTTAATCCCACGTTCCGTGTCAAGTGACTTTTCCCCGATTAACGCACAATTCTCTGTACCGAAAATGGGATCATTTGATATAGAAGAACTATGAAGTCGCCAGAAGTCATTTAGAATATTTTTTGAGGCTAGAGTCCTTGAAGAACAAGGTAGAAAATGGCATAGAACTCTCAATAATCTCACTCAATAAAGGATTGGAAATGTTTTCACCAGTACATTATTGAGCAGGATGTATCTTGTGAGGAATTTTCCAGGCTAATAAACAATCAAGCGCCGAGGAAGAACTATGCGTCTTTTCGTCGAGGTTATTCTCCCACAGGTAGCAAGAGCAGAGGCAGAGATTACAAAGGAAACGGTTACGACATAACAGAGTCCTAAATAAAGTCTTCTTTGGAAAAACGTCAAGCTGCTACAAAGTAACGACATCCTTGCGGTGGAAGTAGGGGCAGTACAGGCAGTACAACGAATAACGAGTTTTACTGATGTTTCAACGCAGAGGAGTGATGTTTTTCATATTATGAAAGATCGCCCCAAAATTGATAAAGACTAAGCGAGGTATTTATACAAGCGAACTTCAAGGCCAATTGTGACTGAAAAATAAGACATACACATGACAGAAAAGGAAAAAAAGAATGATTGTACTGAGACTGAACTTGCTGAATGAGTCCGCATAGTGGTGAATGGCGACTGGAGCTCTGATCATACAGCGCCGAGATCTGACCATTCCGATCAATACGCGGAACAAGGTGCATCCGTATAGATATTTATTCTCAAAAATTATATCCGAATGGAGTTGGATATCGCCTTATCTTGTAATCCAATTCTCGCAGAGTAGAGTCAAGTGGCTAAACCCGAGTTTCCATTACATTAGAAACTTTAGCTAACCCATTGCGTCTTCGTAATGTGGAGTACTTGAGTTTTAGGAGAACATGAAAGAGGTGTTGGTGTCCCGCTCTCTCGTCGAAAGCCTCGGATTTGACCTACATTTTCATCCTTCGTCCGGGTGCGCAACATTACATGACGCGGACTTTCCCCCATTTCCCCTTCAGTATACGATTTTAGGTATCAATACTCGCTGAAAAGTCCGGAAATTTAATCTAGTCTTTTTCGAGGAATTAAAAACGGGTATTATGTTCACAGATACGCCACACACAGACTCAATTTTCTTCGGAGACAATCGTGATTCTTGGAGAAAGATGCGCCCTGAAATGGAAATAAAATTGGGAGAGATGTGCGACATGATCTGATACATGGTACAAAGGGCCGTCGATGCCGGTATACAGCCGATCAATCATGAGGAGCTTCGATAACCTGTCAAGGAATATTCGGATATATGTCGTAACAAATGTGCAATGCTCCGCCAGCCGCATTACCACTAATGGTGATACAACTGCAGCCAAATTTAAAACCATTACACGCAAAAAACTGCCGCTAACCCCCTCCTCATCTAGCTTTAATGAAAAATTGCATTAATTGAGTTTTCAGGGCTTATCTATCGAACTGTCAGTAATGTATGTGCCTCTACTCCCTTCATTATTCCTAAATAAAGACCAGAGAAGTTCCGAGTTACCGGTGGTTTGAAGTAAGTTAACGCCCAAATTGTGGGCACAATTGGGTATACGCTTAATCTCAAAACATTAATTCATAGCCTTGCTAGGCATACTGTCTTTGCGATAATTGATCTGTTCCATATCTACTGGAGGCTTCCACTAGCCGATGTTCTCAAATAATGACAGAGTTTTTTTCCCCCTGGTGTCCGCACCCCTACACGCGTTCTATGTTTTCAGTGTAAAGCCGTGGATTATCCTCAACGCTGTTTATCAACCGTTTATGAAGACGACTTTTTCCATGTACTTCTGAGTTTTCATGATTATATTCTCACTCCTGAAAGGGAAGCGGAGCATCACCTCTTTATTCTTTGTCAATTCTCCTACCTTTGGTGCAGGAATAGTTTCAAACTGTACTCCAAAAATGTCACCTCTTCTTGGTTCAGGGCAACTGGGTTGGGCGTCCTATTTTCAGCAGACTGAACACTTCTCGATCACAAGCGGCTTTATGGTATTATCAGCAACCAAAATCCAGTCAATGTCGCACATACTCAAAAAATTCGTGCATGCCGCCAACTGGATTCGTTCAGCAGTTTCTGAATTTACGAAAAAAATAACGTCGATATCTGACCTCCTAGATGAGATTTTGCAGCTGCTGGTAAGGAATTGAATGCTGCTTTATCCTGGATCTCCCTGTTTGAGACGTCTTGGTCAAACAAATATCGATATTTCTTTCAGAAAATGAAGCTGTCCTTAAATAAATCGGCAAATAGTGCGCATTCTTGTTATTATTCATTAATAAAAGCATTTCTATGGAGTTTCGAATCAGATCCCACTACCATACGAAGACTTTCCGTTCACAGATCAAAGACATAAGCAGCTCTCTTTTCTATTTTGCTCGTTCAAGAGCAGCTCGCTTCGATTTTCTACTGCGGACAAGGAAGCCTTTGCGATCATTAATTACAACACCCGTCTGGATTACATACTTCAGACATCTACGGAATTCATGTTGTACAAAAATCATAAGAACATTTTTACACATTTGATCCTGCAGCTACCCGCTCTAACATAGAAAAAAACTCATGTAATGGTATTGAGCGTTGGGTTATGAAACTTGCTGCCTTTCAATACACTATCGTACATGTATCCGCCATGGAACTGTCCTAATATGAGGCATACCTTGTCCTTATGTGAGGACAAATCTCTTTTTCATACAAACATTTACAGTAAATATGGCTATTAAGAAAAAACATTTTTGGGCCGGTAAAGTTTCCCCATAAAAAATAGAAAAGAAACTCTAGAACTATAGAATTTCAGTAAATTCTTGCTCCGTAGCTTTAAAATCTACATCAAATTAGTTATAGCAGCCATAAGCAGGCACTGAAAGGGTAAAATTTGGCAAATTAGCACTGAAATCAAAGGTTATCGAGTGGTAAAAAGCGGGACTTACTCGGACCAGTGTAAAAATTCCCGAAAAGTTTGATTTGGTCGAGCTCTACTACTGTTTATACTATAGGTTAGCACAAAAATAGAAGAAGAAATTAGCCATAACCTTCGCATTTGTATGAGGACATTGGTCCGATAGGTGCTACACAAAGAAAGGGAACAGAATTCGCATGAGATGGAAAACGACAGCGTGTTATGGTCCTCGAAGTTGAATATATCATCACGCAGGAGTCTTCCGTGGCTCATTTATCTGGAATCAAGTTATTTTCTGATTCATTGTTGAATGTAACCGATACTTTGCTGGAAAAGTTGCACACAATGGCCCTTATTAAGAAAATGTTAAAGATTATTGGTCTAGGATCCAATCAGTGTACCAAGTTGTTCGAAATGCAGTGTTAGCGGGGCAGATTTAAGGGTACAGATCACAAATGGGACCGCTTCCGTACCATACGGGAAGATAGTACAGATATACTTGAGCAGTTCCCTTAAACTCAAAAAATCAGGAACTGGTAGCCGCCATTCGAGCTTTTTAAGGAATCTTCTCTGGACGAAAAGGACTTTTGGTGGTCCAATGCACTCCCAATCTTCACTGGCAGGGACTAGTAGAACCAAGATCCCAATAAAAGCTATATCTTAAGAGTGATATTCATAGCTGAATTATCTAATCAATTGACGGTAATAATTTTGGTATCAGTCTGACTAACTCAATAACTGTATGATGTGTGGCTCAAATTTTGAGTAGCAGTTTTCTGTGATTTTAGATATGAGCCATGTATAGCATCGAAGTGGAGACTCGCTGCCGTAGTATTTCTCACTACTTCCACTACTAATACTGCCTGATACATTTTAGTACGTATAGACGCGGATCCTGATATGAAGTTTGATCGAGACAGAGTCAGATGAGAATCCAAATTTCCGAGAAAGTACCAAAATGGGACATTCAAGTATTATGCTCTGCCAATTCACAATCAAAGAACCGCGCCAATTAATCACCATAAAATTAAAACCAGAATTTATACGGCTCATGGGAGCACCTAGAACTTTCCTGTATCGAGCTTTAGGCATAATACAGTGCGGTCTCTCTATAAACAGGATAGGATCCTATTGCTCTCTTGCGGACACATGTACTTTCTTTATCCAACCATTCTAAATAAATACCGGTAAGAATGCGCAGAAAGATCATCAAAAGGTCCAAAAATGACCAAAGGCGCGGAAAGACGAAGAGTAGATATTGAAACTTTGCTCAAAGCGGGAAATTCTTATGAGCAATCGCCACCTTGCCCATATTTCTTCCACCCCACGTATTTTTGTGGAAAGCTCGCTAAGTGTCTCGAGGCACAGGATCAAGAAACTATACACCATATTTTCAGGCCAAGATGTCAAACAGGCGTCTTACCTGTCCTCTGAGAAGGAAAGGAAACGTTTTAGTCAAACTGTTGCAATATTTTGCAAGCAGAGGAGCAGATATGCGGCATAGGGACGTCGCTACACGATGTTGCTTCCGCCAGCTGTAAGATATTTGCTGATTGCGTATTGAGCGACGAGGCTACACGCTGATTCCGTAGTCGCCACCGGGAGTTGAAATTCCAAGCCCATGAAAGGGTTTCACCTGATCAGCTAGCCACTACCGAGGCCATTCCAAATGTTCCACAAACTACGACTCAAAAGAACATAATTTATGTAGTCTGTTTTCGATAGCGGAATTGAAACAACCTCTTTCTCTTTTCGTTAGGAAAACCATATTAATGAGCAATGCTTGGCCGAATTGAAGGATTAGTATCCAGGGAGGCAGCGGCGGCCAGGATATTCTCCAAATACACTCTCGCTGGGTGATTTACCTGTGATGTAGGAGTATTCAAGGTTACTTAAGAAGGTTCAATAGAGATGACAAGTTTGGAGGCAGAAGTGAAGCATATAAGCAAAAAGATGAAACGGAAGGTTGGGGACAAGCCCGATCTTTTTAAGATTAACCGCTATGAACCTCGTAATGGAGTGGGCTCTGTGGACGAATACTACAGACAGATATTAGCTCCCTTCCTTCCCCGCGCTCCTGCAATTCACACCAATTTCATAACCAAAACGTGAAATCAAAACTAAAAAATAATAAAATGCAAGGGAGTTACGGGATTAATTTCTTCGGTAAGGTGATTTTGAAATTCGCAAAGCTTACTGATCTTGTCGGTGTAATCTATGGGTTTTAACAAATAACACCGCAGAAATCACCAACCATTTCGCAAACGCCGGCCTTTTCCCATTTCAACCAGATTTTCTCCTAGTTTCCGTCGAATTGCTGACATTGTATACGAGCGTGCATCTTGGGGTGCTATGAGGTATCATGCACAGATGGCGGGATATTAAGTCGGTCCTTTTACTGCCCGAAAATCCAACAAAGATTCATTTCAGCTATTGGATAGTATTAGTCACAATGCAAAAAGTCCCTCGGCAGCGATACAGAAGAATGAAACTGTGGTCAAGAATATCCCATCCGTGAATAATGTTGTAATGGGTTCCAGGTTGACTAACAAATGGTCAATTTTTGTCAGCAGAACTTTGCCAAGGCGTTCTTAAATTCTTTAGACAAACAAGGAGTGCACCAGTTTGGAGGAGAACTACCAGAGAAGAAGAAATGAAGAAAACTGGAAGATAGAAAGGCGGTGGAAAAAGTTAGCAAAAACAAGAGCCAGAACATAAGAATGCAGATGGTTCTTCGGGCGTTGTGGCCGCTAAGGCTTGGAATGATGCCAAATGGCTACAGATTGCAACATTTAGAGCGACCAAAGAACGCGAGAAATAGGCTAAAATGCAGTAAAGGACAGAAACAGTGTAATGAAGAAAATAACCAGTTTGTCGGCTGGGAGGTTATCGAAGATCCTTTATTCATTTATTGCTGTGTTTTTTCCAGCAGTGGTCCACTTGGGGAAGCGATCAAGATGTAAAACTATGGCATATGCTGCTCGGTGGGCGACAGCAACGCTTATCGTTGCCATTATGATTGCGGCAATGGTCACAAATGTGAGGAATAGCTCGGAGAGGAATGGCCATAGCTAAGCCATTTTTCTCAACTTGAGTGATGACATGATGGTCAAGCACACAGAAAAGATGCGGCCTCATTCATGTATTCTTACGAAACACGGCGTCTAATGATATCTACGTTCTCTGATGGGTGTGCTTATGGTCTTTTCAGTTGAATATTATCATTTTACCCCTAGTTTACAGTTTTATATGTGCCATGTGGCCATTAATGGACCTATTGGAAGGATATGGCTGTATAAGTTGAAATAGATATTCAAGACGACGCAAAAGAGCCCATGATTACAGCTGTTTCAAAAATATTTCACATTTAGTATGTGCCCCGTGTGCTGTACGTACGATATGAACTATAATACTGAACTGCACGTGACAAAAGTGGTATGTCCGTATATCTCAGCCAAGACGGGGATGGGACCACTTTTACTTTATATATTTGGGGAAAACGAGACCAAGCGACAGGCACCTTTTGAATGACAGTTGGAGTTCTTAGCAGAGAGACAGACAGGGTTTAAATAAAGATGTAGGAGTAGCATGTATAAAATTTTAAGGAAGAACGGGACCAATGGTTGATGACTGTACCCTTATTTCCCTTCATAATCCAGTTGAACCTCCCCTTTAATATTAAATACTGCACTTGTAGTATATGACCTGTGTATTACGGCTAGTGGACAAAAAGCAGTGTATAGAGTACATAAGTTCATGGAGTGTAACTAATAAAGAGAAAAGGTGACAGGTGGCAACAAAGACAACTAAGTCAGATAAATTACTCTTTAAATGAGTGCCACAGCAATTAAACCCAGAAGTGCGCAGAAGCTTATACCAAGAACCAATTAACGTGTTACAAGACTGCGAAATGCAGTACAGAACTGGGACAGAGAAAATTCATCTAGCGCTACTAAACAACGGTGTAACAGAGACTTCGTAAGAAGTCAGTGAACTGCGAAACACTTTTGAACTAGAAATATAAAATAAACGTCCCCATCTGGAACATATCGACATATTGGATTGGAATATTAGCCAGCACACCCGGTTATTCTGAGTACTACTAGGGATAGCAATTTTGTTCCCACTCATTTTGCTTCGACTTCACATACAATATTGAATACATTAACCGTTTTACAGCACCCTTTCGTCAACTTCTATGATCAGCGTCTTGCGCAAAGAAGAAATAAACAAGTTTCGAACATTGCATATCTAACAGGAGTGTGATCTGCGGCCCAAAGAATCTTAAATTTAGAATTTGTCTGGATCCGCAGCTCTTATTTTATTGTCACTGATACATATCAATGTTGTACAGAAACGTGTAAACAAATTTTCATGGTCAAATATGTACGTACGGAAAAAAAAATAGTTTATCACATAGAAGTTTCAGGACAATTGACAATTATATCCACCTTTGCGCTTTATCTGAGAATCAACAATATCTTGATGATAAAATGCAAAGCATAAAAAAACTTAATCCACACCAGGGGTCCAGTTTTAGCATGAAAAGATATTTAACGGATCTAGAAATTGATACGCAAAGTCAAAAGTTACAAATAAAGTATATTTGGTAAATGATGGCAGTTCCCCCCACAGAAATCATCACAGAGAAATTTTCTCTTTATTACGCGTTGTACTTGCATTTTCTGTATGTAAAGTCGTTCTTGTCATCTCAAACAGAAAAAAGTGTAGCGATTAACGTGCTAAAAAATTGAAAACACCGAAAGAAACTCAAACAAGAGAAGATGATCGTGTAGAGCAACGCACATATCAGATGCTAGTGACGCGTACTGAGGAAGTTGAAAAAAGAATATTCGGGAACTTCATCTCATTCAATAAAAACTAAGATACATTATTTTGCGTATCAATCTATCATTTAAATGAGCAGAAAACTTACGTTCCTTAATGAATTGTATTCAACGGCATGATTATGGCGTTGATATTTCTCAAATAAAAAGTTAAAATAGGAGCACTGACAAAATAATAAAATAAAAGAAGCCATAAGTAGTAACCCGAATAGCTTAAAAATTCCATTACAGTTAAAAAGAGGAATCAGTTAGCTTCTTAAAACAGTTGCACCAACCCCCAACTAACCCCATATTAGTGATGTAACTACTTGTAGCATTTATAGTAAACATGATTCTTAGAAAAAAAAGTAAAGTATCAATAATTGAGTCCTGGTGGTGTGGAAGAAATAGAAAGTTTCAACTTATTGCCCAGATGAGCCCATCTATGACGTAAAATACACTCATATTCATTTTTTAAAACTCTGAACTAGCCGCTTTGATGCATGTTTTACATTAAAATGCCTTCCTTAGCTTTTTAGCTTTCTAACACACAATTTTCCACCTGCTTGTCCAGGCAGTATTGAGGTGTTTTTGGGAGCCAATAATCGTGTTCTGGGCTGAAACTATCCAAATAGCAAGGCTAATGAATCGTAAAATGGATAGCTTCCACTATATTTAAGTCATTTTAGTTAAGAACGATTCAGATTAGAGCACAACGATATATGTTTTTCTATGGAAAACGCAACCCAATTGTCAATAAAATTCTGGAAAGATATCACTGTATACCCGAGATGAGGTCACTACAACTCAAAAAAGGAGAATAACCAACAAACCAAAGATTTTACTTTGTTCCCATCGTCCCCACACCATCAGAAGATTAGAAGCTTGTGCGCATTTGAGCTTTCCAATCATAGAGAAATTATCTAGCGCAGCTGAAAACTGTGAAGACGGTAACATGATTACGAAGCGAAAGAAATACAGAAAAATAGGCTCAATAAGATACCAGAAATTAAGCCAAGGCTCCGGAAGCAGTTCAGACCAAAAAGGATAGTTTCGTCAAACTAAGTCGCTTCTGAAGTGACAAATGAGAATTGAGACCGAATTTAAATATGAATTCCGAACATAACCACATTGAAGGTTGTAACATTTTAGTAATAGTTGTCTTCGAGGTCTTGAATATATATTAGCAGTGTAAAGATCTTCTTTGAAATCCATTTTTCATGGATTTGGTAAGAAATGTTCCTATCTCCGAGCAGTCGTTTCGAAAATTCATAATACCAGAAACACGACACTCTGCGACTGTTTAAATATTAAATGGAGGAAAAAGGTTACTTCATATTACTACATGAATATTTTTTTATCGCTAATCGAACCAGATGTTTTCAGAAAATTGGAAAAATTTCCATCAACGACCAGAATACCACTGAGGAAGAATTCATTTTCGAAATAGTGAATAACATTCCTCTTCATAAGTTAAAGAAGTTCTTAAAGATGAGTTTTTTTTGTTGTTACATTTTAAACCTCAATTTTAGATAATTTATCCGAGGTGATTGTTCATTTGAGACCAAAATAAGTAAAATTAACAGACAAGAACTTAACCACAATATCAGCCGAAATAACAGCTGAAAATTTTAAATAATTATTATGTATATAAATATTTACGCTACGGAAACATCGAGAATTGTACAAAAATTGAAGGTGCTTACTTCAATGAATCAAAAGGCTTTTGTCTCATAACATAAAAATTTCAAATCTTGTGAAGCTATCGGAGAGGGCTCAAATAATCATGAAATAATACTATTAGAGGTGCAATAGGAATTCAACGGTCATTGAAAAGTTTGCTTCGCGATGGTGGCTTAGCCTCTTAGACACTCTTTTTACGTAGTGCCAAATGAAAAGGAACAGTAAGTTGTAGCTGTTATGAACTCAAGTGAATAAGAAACGGACGCTGCAGCCTTTGGGATATACTAGATAAATTACCACAGAAAATCTGGTTCTTTTGTAGGAGAATTGAGTTTCTGAAGAGGCATTGTTTTGCGAGGAACTACCGGCCCGTAAAATTAGGTCATGGTAAGGAATTGAATCTAAATTTATGATCGTTTGCACAGAATAATATTTGAGCAATAGAAATACTGAAGCACAGTATTGAGCAGCTTTATAATGATATGAGGATAAAAATTATCAGTAATTGTCCTGAAGATAGCAAATAGCACCAGGGAGACCGTACCAGAGCATAAATAAATAGCTTCTGGAAGTTATATTCATGAATCATAAACACAAAGGAATCCTCAATAGTTTTTTATGTGTCAAAAGATGACTAGAAGACACATCATATTGAGTAACAAAACGAAGAAAACCCAGTGAGAGAACCTCTTGATTTATTTCGCTCAGTGGAGTTTCTTTTCGATACATTAGAAAGAAAGGAAGACCAGTATGGCAAAAAGTTGAGAACTACTTGAGAATGGTCTAGTAATTCCAACGTCAACGTTGCTTCGCGAACTTGACAGAGGATGTTTCTTTATTCGTCGTTACAACTCCCTTGTTGATGAAAATTGTAAGGAAATGGAATGTTGAAAACGAGACACCACCTTACGTGATCCGCTTCTT
Organism: Kappaphycus alvarezii; assembly: GCA_002205965.3. Classification (NCBI taxonomy): domain Eukaryota; phylum Rhodophyta; class Florideophyceae; order Gigartinales; family Solieriaceae; genus Kappaphycus; species Kappaphycus alvarezii. Next base: position 403,747 of record NADL03000699.1, on the reverse strand, counting down.
CTTAGGGAGGCACATATGTAAAACAGACACACTTGCTCCAAAAAAGATCTTGAACCACATTCAGTGAGGAATACTTGAAGGAGACAATGCTAACCCGGAAGGTTTAAAAAAGGCAATGGAATTTTTTTCTGAACCTTGATACGAGAGAAAATAAACGGAAAATTTTTTGAGACATCAAATAGTGAAAGGAACAGCGTTATACATCCAATATAACATAAAGTAAGCAATCACATGTAGAATATGTGCGCATCTTCTTCAATGCAGAAAGATCTAAGACAATTTGAGACAACAATGGGGCTTTTAAAATTAGAAAGAGCTCTTTCAGATCTTGGATAGTATCAAGATAACGACAGAAATGATATAATGAAAAAGGAAAAATATAAAAATTGTATACCTCTATAAATAATAACTCCTTAGAACATAAATTTTCTAAATCGAAATTTTTATGGGTAAAACAAAGAAAGACACCTCAAGCAGGCAGTCAACAAACTCTTTTTTTAATTTAGTGACCGAATACAAATGATACAGGAAAATCAGGAGCTCTTTCATCAACTCAGGAACCCAAATGATTTAATAATCTAACCATCTTACTTTGCACTATGAGATACGTGGAAAGGTCTTTCTGTCTTGTATTAAACAGATTTAAACTTTACGGAGCACACCTCCCAGCATTGGTGAGTTTGCAGTACTAAAGCTTAGAGTGGTAAAGTAGTAAGCAAATAATAGACCCATTTTCATCAATTAGAGCAGAAATATTAGCAAATTTAACGTCATCAGATAGTAAGGTCCATATTAGTGCGTATTTCGAGGATTCATATGGAGCGGAAAAATTCTTTCCATTTTGACGCACGGGGTATTCAGTTTATTACAATGAAACTTTGCGAAATTACAGAATTATCCGGTTAGTAATTTACCCTAATCGTCTCCGAAATGAACCAATAATTCGAGTAAATATTGATGGCCGTCATGAAATATATTTATAGTTGCCAAGACGTAGCTGATGAGCCTAAGCAAAGAAAGCTATTCACGAACCAGACATCAGCAATAGAAAGCGAGATACATTAATCCAGGACGTTTATAATTTTGACATTTAATGTTTGTCAAAGAGATGTGATAAATCTTTTAAATGTGTTAAAGAATTAAATTTACCATTCAATATACTTTTCGCATCTAATTGTCCCTCTTTGCATCCAATATTTCTTCATTTTCTCAGTTGAACCCACTTTTTGGAGTACGTCTTTTAATTTTGATTTTGAATCGACCCTCCTTTCTGGATAACAGTTACAAATTAAGTCAAATAAAACAAAAAAAAATTGCATGAAATGGAAACATTGAATACCCTCTTACCGAGGTACAAGGTAATGATTCTCATAAATCCAAGAAAATACCTTTAGCGCCTTAAAAGAACTCATAGTGTTCTTCCGATACATCAATATTGCCGTTATAATAGATGTGAGGAAACTCCCATTTTTGACATCAGCAATCGACGCCGCTGTAGATTTTAAAGGATTTTCTATTTCGAAATCTGACCTTTGGTGCAGATTCAACAAACATAGTCTTGTTTTTCGCAACACAACGCAAGTTAAATTTAAAATTAAAAAATCTCGAGTTGAATTATATACTTTCGGAATCCACAAAGTTTTGACTAAAAAACAAAATTAAAATCGATTGATTTGAATAAAAAATGAAATAAAATAAAGTAAAAGATGAACTGGGTTGGAGTCTACAGCTGTGTAATATTAACCGCGAGACCTTGGACTGTAATGAGGTAAACTTTCTCTGCATTGAAAGTGCTGAAAATGTCTACTTTTCCCATATATTCCGATTGTGACTCCATAATTTTCGCAACTTCAAAGCAAGGAAACACGATCTTGTTAATACTTGGTTACCACACCCTTAGTTGTTGACTTCGAGTAGCATGTTTACCAGATAGATACAGCGAGCGTTTTTTGGAAAGCCTGGAAGTCGAAATTCAAAATATTTTGTGGCTATTAGCAAACTTTCCCGAAACAATAGGAGGCATTAATTTCTTAACATCAAATATTCTTGAACAAAACAAAAACGCTCTAAACTTTAATGACTGAAAAATTCATCTCTTCAAAAAGATCATTAAAGGTATTGAATTGTACAGCTCATACCCAACTTTCATTGAACGTGTAGACTAAAACTTTTCGAGGGATTAAGTTGCATCCGACTCAATACTGTTATTTTACATCTTCTGTATCATCTGCGACTGACTCAATGTCATTCTCGCTCACTTTAACTAGAAAATATCCGTAATTTACTCATTCTTTCATCAAAATGTTACCAACAAAACTGTATTGTACAGCAGACTCTGGAACTTTAATATTTAAATTATTAATGATTTCGATTCAGTACCTACCTCCTGTTGAAGCTCGTAAGCACTCAAAGGGCTAGGGGTAGTGTTTCACAATAAAATCAAATATGATCAGAGGCCGAAATTGTACTGGATGTGATAAGAAAGAGATGATACATTTATCAAGGAAGATGGATAGGAAGATGAGAAAGGTTAGATAAAAAGTGTTTCCAAGATTGAGAAAAATTTGAAATTAGAGATGGAGCGTATAGTTGTATAATACGTGACTAGAAAGGTGGTCCATCGAAAATTTCGATGGCTGCGGCACGAAACATGTAATGCTTTCTGAACAGGTATGGAAGCTTAAAGATAGGTGAGGTAAATAAATAGCTCGATACTCCAGAAATTGATACGCTGCGCTTAAGCAGCGATAATTTACAGTTCATAATTAAAGCGTGAACGCCATTAGGGACCCTAGAATATTTAAAGCTTCCAGCTGATGATATGTTACTTAATAGAAACTTATAATGTAGCCAAAATAGGTACAAGCATCAAAAATAGGACAACAGGAGCCCTATAAGCCACAAATTTGTATTAGAACTAATGAATAAGAGTACATGATTGCTTCTTCTTAGATAGGTCTGCAAAAGTTTAAAAGTTCCAAAGATTTGCAAATAATTTGAGAACCAAACTGTACTTCAAAATGAATATCTTGTCTAAAAAATATGTAAGAATATTACGAAAATCGCTCGAAAAAACCCACGACCTCAAAAAGTTCGTGCTACGAAGATTCATAAATATCTATACACAGCTCTGTCTTAAATTAAAACTATTTCCGTTTCTCCTTCCAAAACTTCAAATGAGGGGATAATATTCACTCAAAAGGGTGAAAAAAATTCCGAAGCAATTCTTCAATCAATATTTCATGGACGAAGATTTCAAGGAGTGTGTGTATATGTTTTTTTATCTGGGACATAATTTTTTACTCTACGTATTCAGAAATAAACGAAGTGAAACTGAATGATTAAAAGAATTAGAAAAAATATTTAAAATCAAGAATTATTCTTACTGTTATTATCGCCTACTGCGTTCTTCAAAGACTTGAAATTATATCTTGCATTATAAATAGTTTTTAAAAAATTCGCTCATTTTCCGATAATATGGTATATTGAAAAAGTTATATTTCAAACTACCAGGTATAATTAAGTTCGTTGACGCATTTCATGATTGTATAAATTGTATAATGATAAATAGAACAGAAGATGATTAAAAATACACGATATTTAGAAGATGAGCCTTTATCAAAGCATTTGAAGATGTCAATTTCGATTGAAAAGCTGATTGTACGACATAGTGTTAAGTAGAACGCTGATTTGGAACGCTGAGGACAATTAGTGCCATAGCTTTTTGAACAGCAAGAAACTTTGTGATTTTTTTTCACGAATGGACACAACTTTCTTGACTATTTTATCTTAAAGTCGTTTGAAATGTAACAAAAACAAAATAAATATGAGAAAAAATTACTGTGCCGTTCATAGATCTTTATTTGTATCGTCTAATAAACAGAATGTCTTTATAATAATTCAGAATTCCCTTGTGTACCCCTGAAACAATTAACTTGAGACATGATTCAGTTCTATGACTAAGACGAAGGAAAAATGAGGGAATCGTAAATAGGCAATGCTCGTCAATGCACCAGCTTGCAGTATGGATGGAAGAAAATTTTATTCACTCCAAATGCCCTGACCACTCCGAAATATACATAATTATTGAACATTGTGTACATATGACTGCGAATACTGGCAGAGCCATATACGGAAAATAAAAAATTAAGAAAGGCAAAATGATGGCATGAAGCGAACTTTTTCTGAGGGTATATGTGCCTCAAACGCTTCTCGCCAAAACATGATTGGCTAAATAATCGGTAGAAATTCAAACGACTGCCGAACCTGGACAACGGCCGCCTTCCACGGAACAAAATAATATTTGAAATTTTCAAGGGGTTGGGTCTATAATTTTAAAACTTTGTGGGGCTTACGAGTTTTTGATTTACACGGGGGGAGAAATGATGCAAAATTAGAGATTTGGGGGAAGTAATGATGAAAAAAGGGATTTTCAGGATGAGGTTCTATAAATATGAGAAGTTCTGAAGTTATATTCTTGCAGGTATATACTTAATACTGACATAAAGGACCTTTTTGTAGCATGGCCGAAGATAAAATAGTTTCTGTTTCTCGAGGATCGAATTACATTTTTGCCCCGCTCTAGTGCAGATGGAAGAGAAAATAATTCGTTGATAGTTATCGAAAGATCAGGGCCCCGAAATTTTGAGAATAACCCGGAAAATGTTTGTATTTGATCATGAAGCCAACTGAAACGCATAGATGACTGTTAGCCTCTGGTTTGATGACGTGGGAGATTTTTAGATCAAATTTGGAAACGGTCTATAACAAATCTTGTCATTCTAGTTGAAAATGCATTGATAATCGCTCAATTAAAATTATTCCATTGCTTAACAATATCCGGATCTTTATTTTACCCCGAAACATTATATTGAAATTCCAACAGATGGATGCCAGAGTTATTGCTGCCTTGCAAATCTCATAAAGGAATCTGTAGTTAGAGTGTGAAATAGATATTGCAGATGAAAAGAACGCGAAACATGTGCAATTAGCTCTTTCATAAAGGTATATGAAGAGATTACGGGCTTCTGTTGTGATTAATGCCTGGAGCCAACGGAATATTATTAGTACAAGCAAGCTGGATTAGATTCTATTTCAAATCTGATCATAGGTGATAAAAGAGAAGTGAGGCGTCTTTTAGGCGTCTAACTACGAGTTCATACACCTCCGACATTAGTTGGAGGTTATGATTTTAATCGAAAATTTTTAAACCCTTTTTCTGGAGTTTTTGGTAGCAATGAAGAGGGATCAGACGGTAACGAAATATGCGTCCAGACGAGGAGGATTAAGTGCCACCAATTAGAAGGATGCTGAACCGTTTGGTCGTAGTCCAGTGCATAGTGGTGTTATGTGGGAAGTGGGAAGCGCATTTTGCGAAGTATTCGTATATTTTAGACAGGTCGTTGTCTAGAAAAGTTCCACAGTTCTTCAAGATAAGTGTCCACCGCTGGGTTCCAATAGTCACGATACCTTCGCATTTCACTGCGATTATTCGCATCAGAAGTATTATCTCATCTCGAAAAATGGTGGCTCGGAGCCTTATTGATTATTATTGAAAAAAATAGTTGAAATTATAGAATAAAATAATTAAAAGCTACAGCAAATGTTATATGTCTTTTAGAGGGGAACTGACATATGAAACCTTTTGAGCTAGCTGTAGAATTGCTAGGACTATTCGAATTATATGGAATGAAAAAGGTTGTTATTTTTCGTTTTGGTACGGAAGCTTCTATGCGAAGAAACCTCGTCACCTAAAAGATTTCATTGAAAAAGTATCATATCCCTTCTGCAGTTAATGGCGTTTAATATACATTTGAGAGAATTGGATGGTCATATTTTATTCCACTTTGGGACATTATTGATCACTAATACCCATTTGTGATTATGATGTGGATATACTCTGTACTGAGCTCTATCCCCCTACAAATTTCACATATTTGGGACGAAAGAGATATTTATTCCGATAGATACAGTAAAAACCTATTACTTTCATTTTTACCTCAAATACTCATAAGCTCTTTTTTCAAACCTATTCTTTCATAATGAATTGAGATGCACGACCTTTGTTATAATAAGTTCCATATTTCATTAGGTTTATATCTAGTTTGAGCGTTAGAGCTCCGAAATGTCAACGAAGTTGTTATACACGTAATAAAAGCTGTATTGAAATGTTAAGAAGTCGCAGCTGGGAAGTTTGTTTAAATTTAGCATATTGAAACTTATGCTACTTCAGTACAATGAAAAATCTAGTTTTCAATGGAAAAGTACACATACATTAGAAATGAAGTGATAGTAGAGGCCTAGGCGTTGTATTTCCCCTTTAAATTCTTAATTTTCGAGTTTAATCAAAATTAAGCGAAGGGGGCGCGAATCTGTTCCATCTGTAGCTCGAAACTTTTGACAAAAACTGCAGGAAATAGCCAAATGCTTTGGATGAGCCATATGACACACCTGACTCTTCTTGTAGTAACTTGACTCGAGTACGGACCACTTGACTGTCGAGGACAAAACTTTCCTTTATGCTACGGTGGCAGCTCTCGACGAATATCTCCATTGGCTCCCTTCCCTTGGGGCTTTTGGTTTTTTTAAGTGGATCCTTTAAACACGAGTGAGTTTCAAAAAGGAAATAAATCAGCGCTAGAATGCTCATCTAGCGCATTTGACATCAGCACACTAGTCTGAACGTTACATTATTAGTAATAATCCAGAAATGGTTTTGAATGGAGGGACTCCACACGAGAGACGACTTAAACGATATTCCCACAAGACTAGAGAAATAAGCAGCTACTACTTAAACTTTTTTACATGAGGGTAATGTTCTGGATTGCGTTCCTAATAAAGCGAGGCATATTTTAGGAGTGTCCTTTCGAGATTTGAGCGTAGTGTAAAACATTCCTGTAATTGACTCTCTGTTCCATGATAAACTCTTCAAGTTCGAATTAAAGAGACAATATGTATAATCAAATACCAAATTGTTGTGGTTTCTAGAGAAAAAGATAAGTAATTCTCTCGTAAATTTGACAGAAAAACTATAAGAATAAATAAAAAGGAGCTATTAGAGTCTACTGAATCGTACATGATTGAAGTCTATGCTTACTAATATTTTCCAGGAGTAGAATGATTTAGTGGACCCAAAAAGTCAATATCAAGGGATTCCAATACTTACCTTAGCTTTATATTTATTTTAAAGCTTTAAAAAGGAATATAACTAGTCTGAGGTTCCTCCTTAATGTTATCTATATCTTTCAGAGCTTATTCGTAAAAATTAAGGCACCATAAAAACATCTACGACAAGCTTGCAGATGTTTCTTTTTTCAAGATGCCTATATGATTCATATGAGGAAGACAGAATACCTATCATGTCTTTTACGCATAGATTACTCATTAATGTGTAAATATAAGGAGTTTAAACCAAAAATATCCATTAAAGCTTACATATCTAACCGGTTTATGATGGAAAGTGATTTTTAGCAATTTAATATGCAACTTTTTATTCTATTTTCTTCCCTGATCTTTACATCTTCAATAATAATACAATATTTACCTAGAACAGTTCAAGCGGTATATGTCAGGTCCTATTAGACCTCCAGTATGCATGAAAAAGTATTCTTTGTCTTCATCCTAATAAAAGTCATATTTAAGCTTATATTAAAGATAAATTAAATGCGAAAGATATTTTAAATATCTAATGGCTTGTTTCTAGATTACAATCCACCTTAAAATGGTAATAGTTTAAAATAAATACATATGAATAGCCATTTTCAAGTAAATTGTTCTTAAACCGTGGTTAGGGTTATTTTCATGACTAATCGCCTACTTGAAATGCTCTTTTAACAATATGTATCCCCGAAAATTACGCAAATAAAAGAGAAGCACGAGTGACTTTCTTTCTAAATGTGAGCATTTTCCAGCTCAGTCGCGTATATTGTACGACTTTCGTGCTGTAGTGTATTTATCTTTCAGTGTTCTTTCTTTGCCGTAAATATCACATCTTTTCAGTCTGAAATGCTCCATGTGAAGTGTTCTTTAGCCCGGTTTAGACGTTCTTTTTATAGTCCATTGTCATAACTAGAATGACTTTCTGTTCCTTATACAATATGTGATAGCTTCGGGGAGCAGCTGCTATATATAGTGAATAGAAATGTGTTAATACAAAATATATTTAAGCTCTCTAGCGCTTTAACTCCCTGTCAACGCGTGCCGAAACAACGACTTTGCTTAGTGTTAGATATTTCTTTGTGACTGCCCATATTCTTTTCTTTTCTCGGAATCGCTGTGAAGTACAATAAAGTTGTGGACTAACGTTTTAGTCTTGCAAAATAGTCGACTATTTTTTTGCGAGCGTCATTTTCGTGGAAAAGCGCCAAGATGGCCCCTTTTGTTGGTGGGTTCCACCGATCTACCAGCGGCTGTTACTGAAACGGTTGAAAAATAGGCTTGAATTATTGGTTAGGTTTCCTATCTTTGTATTGCAACCCATTTTTGCATTCTTTTATACTTTTCGAAGGATTTTTGTAGTTCATTGAGCACAGGTCTTTTTTTTTCGTGCCAAAAAATAGTTCACCAAGAAACAAGAGTCCCCCACCTGCGCTATGGTGGTGACAAGTATTCCTAATTGGTACAATAATTGATATTATTGGTTATACGATCTGGTTCTCTGATCCTATTTTAAATTTAGCATGGTTATTGTAACAATGTCTCTGTTACACCACTGTGTAATAGAGACTTGTTCGCTGTCGCTATTCCAGTTCTCTATTACACAGTGGTGTAACAGAGAAACTGTATCGTCTTGAATGATTTTAGAAATTTGATTTTCCTTCAATGTTTTTATTTGACGTGGAGCCCCACGTCATCGTTTTTATTTACGTAGTTATATTCTAGATAGTACAATTCTATAGTTACACCTCTACTTTCTAGTAAGTTCTACTGAGCTAACAGAGTATAGAATTTCTAGAGTAGAGTTACCGTACTGTCTATAAAAGGGGGGCTCATCTGGATTTTGTGGGAATCCAGGTACACTCCATACACCCTTTGCCCCAACTTTCTGAAACCCATTACCATCGCCTCTGTTTCTTTAGCAGCGCCCCGGCTGCCTCCCTCTCTGTTTCACTGGTAGCATCGCTTTCGCCGGTTCCGCTGCTTTTTCGCTTTCGTCTTGCTCTAGTTCGAGGTTTTCTTACACGTGTATTTTTTTGGGTTGTTGAATTTTTGGAAAAATTTTGCTGACAGGTTTACTGTAAGCAATATCATATACTGTACTTGTGGGCTGGAGTGCCAAGTACAGGAGAGTATCTGTGGGCTGGAGTGCCAGGTACTCTAAACCCCATTGTTCTACGCAGGTCGCGGTTACTAATTGGAGAACTAGGTAACCGGGAACTTGGGGGTGCAGCCTAGTCTGCGTTCTCTAGTTATTCTGTTCAGGTAGCGTGCAGGCCTCACGAAGCTGCGTGATCCTTTCAGAATACTTAGACTGGACAGTTAGGCTTAACTAAGTTGCCTTAGTAAAGCCGTACTTCTGACCAAGTCCCCATTTGAGGGTCCCCTCACAGTATTCCTATACAATCCTATTGCACTCGTTGGCTGTTAGCTAGGTGCACCGACTGGGTCACGGGTTCAGGTAACGCTTCATAGGGTTGACTTGGACTGGACTTGGACTAAGGGGTACGTGCTCAGAAAGGGTATTCTTTGGTTATTCGCTAGCTTAGAGTCGGCTTGAGAGGCTTTCCTATAGGGTAAGGACACCGATCGCGGTCTACATAGTGGACTGGTGGGGATATCCCGAACGGATTGCTGAGTCACATCGGAGTGTAGGTTGATTAAAGCTGCTGGTGAGTCACTCTCTCGCGGGTAGGGAGCCAACCCGTCGTCCAGGGACGAATCCCTTGCAGATTTCAACTTCAAGTGCTTGTATTCAAGTTTAGGTGTTATTGTAAGGCTTTAAGTGAGAGGTTTGTTGAACATGTCTTTCTTCAAACCAAATAAGCCTGTGTTGTTCGATGGGACTCGAGATGCGTTAACGGTTCGGTCATGGTTGCATTCAGTCGAAAATACCTGAGACTTATTCAGGTGGGCCATGAAGAAGTCATCAGTGCCCAGAATGCTATCGACTTTGCTTCGACATTCATGACCGGAACTGCCGCAAACTGGTGGTATACAGTTGTGTCCGAGAATGCTGTTCCTCCTACATGGGAAGCTTTCAAACTCCTGGTTGAGGCAGAGTTTGTCCCCAGGACAGTGTCATTCGAGCTCGCGACAAACTTACCAAGATCCGCCAGAAAACGAGTGTGGCTGCGTACCTCTCGGAGTTCAGGAATTTGGTTATCAATATTCCCGGTATCAGTGAGTCGGAAAAATTGGCGCGGTTCTGTGAAGGTCTCAAACCCCACATTCTGTTGGAGGTTCGTAAAGGAAACCCATCCAAGTTTGAAGCTGCGACTACCATTGCTTAACGTTGACGGAGCATTTTATGGTGCAGGTTTCTTCACTGGCAGAGGTTCATTTCACGCCAATCGAAATGCCTCAGGTCCTATGCCGATGGAGATCGGAAACCTGAACGTAAAAACGATGGGCAGCGTCAGAAAGACTTGATGGAGAACCGATGCTTTACGTGCCATAAGGTGGGATGTAGACCTTGGAAACACAGAAAAGGAAACGGGAATAAAGGTAACAGGGGTGGTACTCGCATAGCGGCGAACAATACACAGGCAGGACACAGTAATGATTTGAATGGCTTTGACTCGGGAAACTAGTTGGTCCACCAGACTTGGTGAACACTCAGGTGAGACCAGTAGTGAGTGTGAAAAGATGTCCCAATGAGCAGAGTGAAACTGTTGTGGACATCACCGGAGCTAAATTCTCAGAGGACAGGGAAAAGTCGAGAATCTCCGAAGCCGAGTCTAATGGAATCACGTCTAGTCATGATGACAGCATCCCCACTGATGGACCTATACCAGTGGAGCCTTTGTTAGTACTTGAAGGTAGACTGAATGGAATAGCAGTCAAAGTACTAAAGGACGATGGATGCAATACAAACGTGGTTTCAGCCGAGTTCCTGAAGCGAAATAGGAACTTTTTGAGATTCGGCGTGAACGAGTCATTGTTTGCCATTCACAGAAGGGAGTTACTGAGGAAGTATCTGAGATCATTTCCAACGGAACATTAAGTTAGGCGAACATACATATACTTCTAGTTGGGCTGTGTCCCAAACCAGGTATGATGTTCTGTTGGGAATGCCGTGGCATGTTGCCCACAATCCACGTGTCGACTATCGGAAACGAATTGTGATGGTGAAAGATGCTTCCATTCCAGTGATTGATTCCGATGAAGAAAACCGTATTGATGTGTCCAATTTGGGATTGAAGAAATTTAGACGAATGCTGAGGCATGGGGGTGACTTCGAAGTATTTCAGTTACTTGAAGTTCACAGTATGACAGGAGTGACAGATTCAAAGTTTGATGGAAGACTGAGCAGATTACTGGATAATTTCAAAGAGGTCTTTCAGGATGAATTGCCAAGAGGGCTTCCTCCGATTCGATCAGTTGATCATGAGATCAAAGTGGAGGAAGGAGCAAAGGCACCTCATCGACCTTTATTCCAGTTGTCTCCATCCGAACTTAGGGCAGCAAAAGAGTACGTCGAGTCTCTTCTGAGGAAAGGAAGATCAGGTCCAGTAAATCACCATATGGAGCACCACTTTTCTTTGTATGGAAAACTTAGAGGTGTTGTCGATTATCGCGCTTTGAATCGCATCACCAAAAAGAATAATGCTCCACTCCTCGTTCTGATGAAATGTTCGATCGACTTGGAGATGCGAGATTTTTCTCCAAGCTTGATCTGAAAACCGGATTCCATCAGATAAGGGTGAAACCGGAGGACATCGAAAAGACTGCGTTCAATACAAAGTATGGGCAATTTGAATATCTTGTTATGCCAATGGGACTTTGCAACGCTCCTGCTACGTTCCAAACTTTGATGAACCAGATCTTCTATGATTGCATCGATTTTCTTGGTTGTCTATATGGATGATCTTCTTATATTCAGTAAGAATGAGGACGAACATTACGAACATCTGGAAATTGTATTAAAGAGACTTAAGGACCACAAGCTGTACATCTCTCCGAAGAAATGCTCTTTCTTTCAGACTGAGCTGAGTTTTTGGGTTTAATAGTCGGGAAGGACGGCATTCGTGTCAATCCTGAGAAGGTCGAAGTCCTACAAACTTGGCCGAAACCTGAATCTCTAACGGAGTTGAGAAGTTTCTTAGGTCTAATACAGTTTTTCCGTAGGTTCATTCAGAAGTTCTGCAATTGCTGCACCTCTCACAGATCTGACAAAGAAAGGTCGAGGTATTGGGAAATGGGAACAGTGTGATAAAGCTTTTCAGAAGCTAAAGGAAGCGATGACATTGGCTCCAATTTTAGTCGCTCCTAATTGGAACAAGCCATTTCGTGGTCATGTAGATGCTTCACAGCTTGCTGTCGGTGGAACTCTAACACAGTTGGATGAGAATGGAAGGATCGTGTAATTTCTTTCTATTCAAAGAAACTTTCACCAGCTGAGTCGGACTACACTGCAAATGACAGAGAGCTTCTGGCTTTGATTAATTTTCTGGGAAGATTCAGGTGCTATCTTGAAGGTTCTGAATTTGAGATTTTCACAGACAACCAAGTGCTTAAGAGCTTCTTCACAAAACCGAAACTGAGTCGGAAAGAAGCACGTTGGTTGGAAACTCTCGGTAACTTCGGAATCTTTCCCATCACACTGAAGCCTGGAAGAATTCACGTCTTGGGAGACGCATTATCCAGAGCTCCGCACGTGACTAGAGGAGACCGTGACATCTCAGTGAATGACGTTGAAGTTCCCTACCTTGACGTTGATCAGATCATTCCTCGGTATGATGACGACCAGTTCTTTGGTCCAGTGGTAAAAGCCATGGAAGGAGAGTGGCCAGAGGATATGGTTCAGAAGCAGAAACTTGAAAGAATTCTGCCAATGTTCCGAAAAGATGGTTCGAGGCTGTTTTACAATGGAAAGTTGTGCGTACCAAGAAGGTCAGTTTCGGATATTTTGCAAATTGCTCACGACTCGAAAGTTGGTGGACATTTTAAATTTGCGAAGACACTGTCCAGATTAGATAACTTCCATTGGAAACATAAGAGCCGGGATGTTCGAAAGTATTGTGAAGGATGTCTCACGTGTCAAAGTTGACTAATCCAATGTCACTGGAATTGCCTGACCGCAGATGGGGTTCACACACACACCTCACAATGAAATCATTAGCTACAGATTTCATTGTGAGGCTACCCCTGACGAGGAGCGGTCATGATGCGATCACGACTTGGGTTGATCGGCTTACTCGTCGAGTCCATTTTCTTAAATCTAAAACATCAGATACTGCTGAGGACACTGCTCGAAACTTCTTCGCGAACATCTTCAAGAACCTAGGGTTGCAGATGATGTGACCTCAGATAGGGACAGCAAGTTCATTTCAAAGTTTTGGAAGACACTGATGAATCTTTGTGGGGTGAAATTAAGAATGTCTACAAGTAGACACCCAAAAACAGATGGCGCTTCTGAGATTATGAATAGGATGATCGAGAACTATCTCCGTTGCTATTGCTCGTATCATCAGGATGACTGGGATGAACTGCTTCCTTCTGCAGAATTTGCATACAACTCGGCTGTGAGCGATGATCTGGGTATGTCACCATTTGAGCTGGACTTGGGATGGACACCTAAATCGCCATTGGACTTCTTGGCTAGCAGCAGCATACCTCTTCAAAGTTTGGACGTTTCGTGCCAAGCTCAAGGTTCTCTTGAGGATGCGCAATTTGCCTACAAAGTGGCAAAAGCTCGGCAAGCTGCATATGCTTCAAGGCGATACAAGGTTCCAGATTACAAAGTCGGTTCAAAGCTTTGGATCAATCGTTCGTTGTTTACAATGTTTATTCTAGGTCCAGGATTCTAAAAAGCTTGTGCGCGTAGATATGGGCCATTCGTGGTTAAGGAGCTAATTGGTAAGAATGCTGTTCGACTGGATCTCCCTGCTCATTTTAAAATCCATCCAGTCATTCATATCATTCACACCACACCACATTTGGAGCAGCCCGATGACATTGCTTACCCATTCCTCCTGCACTTGCACCGCTTGAGCTGCCTGATGGACCAGAACAGGAAGTTGAGGTTATCTTGGATCACAAAAAGGTTGGACGCGGTTTCAAGTTCTTGGTTTAATGCGTGGTGTGCCACGTCATGAGGCGGAGTGGCAACCAACAAAGGACTTCGTTGATGTTACGGAATGGATCTGCTGTAGTAACGGAAGCTTTCCAAGAGTATATTCGGAAACATAATATACTCCCAGTATCATTGACGAGGACGTCAATATTCCGGGGAAGGAATAGTGTAACAATGTCTCTGTTACACCACTGTGTAATAGAGACTTGTTCGCTGTCGCTATTCCAGTTCTCTATTACACAGTGGTGTAACAGAGAAACTGTATCGTCTTGAATGATTTTAGAAATTTGATTTTCCTTCAATGTTTTTATTTGACGTGGAGTCCCACGTCATCGTTTTTTTTACGTAGTTATATTCTAGATAGTACAATTCTATAGTTACACCTCTACTTTCTAGTAAGTTCTAGTGAGCTAACAGAGTATAGAATTTCTGGAGTAGAGTTACCGTACTGTCTATAAAAGGGGGGGCTCATCTGGATTTTTGTGGGAATCCAGGTACACTCCATACACCCTATGCCCCCAACTTTCTGAAACCTATTACCATCGGCTCTACTGTTCCTTTAGCAGCGCCCTGGCTGCCTTCCTCTCTGTTTCAGATATGTTGCAGGGGACACATTTGCCTTATGGTCCTATTATTTTTTCGGTCAGTGTACCGTACCGTTGAAAGGGTCGTATAATGTACTGCACGTATTGTTGTGTAATAACCTACGCGGATTGATTTTTTGTGTGCCTGCGTTTATGTAAAAGTCAAATGTGTTCCCGGATTTGTTCGTCAGGTCGTTGGAAACGGAGCCGGCAACATGTGTCAAGGTTGGTTGTCGATGATTGCTACGGATATGTCGGGGAACGAAGCCCATAACAGGTGACAGCTCAATGCCTCGCTCGCGTCTCCCGTGGAAATCGTGGCTTGGCTTGGATTAACAGTATCGTAAATGGTTGCTCGTCCGTATTTTTGCGATGGCGCCTGTGGACGAAAAGCTGTAAGCATGTAGTCCTATCCTCACAGTACATGCGTTGTAGGCGCCTCACTAGTGATGGCCGGTAATAAAAAAAAATAATTCCATGACAGGCACTTAATAAATAGAAATATTGTATTACCGGGTAATTTAATTCCCTCTCAGACCGAGACAGGAATTATTACCTCATAAGTAATTTATGAAGTCATAGTCAATAATTATGACCGGCTAGGTCATTAATTCCCCCAAAATTAACTCCCCTAGTCACGACGAACGGAATAGTTCCGCACTGTGCTATACAGTAGTGTAGAGTGCTTACATTACAGTGTAAGGCCTACCAGGAACGTGCAACATGCAGTCATGCATTGAACTGTACAGTACAGTACATCATGGAGTAAAGTACAGTACACTACGATCTTCAGAGTGAGGGTTCGAACCCAAAGAAACAGAGCCACTTCAATTGTTTGAGCAGCCCCTTGCAAATGCACTCGTTTGCAGAAAACTATCAATGCGGCCACTCAGGAAGAAACTTTACTTCATTGAGTATCTATCGTGTACACTGCAGGACTGACTATACGGCTAAGAACTAACCGGATGTTCCCGTCAGGCACGTGCAGTGGGGCTCGCGATAGAATCGCCATTGCAATAGAAGACCACAGTGTGCAACTAATGCGTGGATAATACGTCTGCGGATCACTGCTGTGGTTGTATTGAACTTCTCTGCGATGCGCGGGATGAAGTCTTCGATGAACAGGATAGAGGCGGGGATGGGGCACCCAAGGAGTCGAAAGCCAGGGGCTGAAACTTGAAGTTCGGTTTCTGGAGGGTGTTGTGCGAAGGGGGCGGGATGCGGCGTACCAGTTTGCGCTCCAGGTCTGTGACTTTGTCTCGATGGGCAATGTCGGCAGCGCCGCCGGCTATTTGGGTGGCCCTTGTGCGCACACCTTGTTTGAACGGCGAGACAATGGTTAGGTCGCAGGCTATGGGGCGGACCTGTTGGCCAGTGGGCAGGGGGGTTGTATGAGAATGTCCGCGGGCGGATATTCGTTCCGTGACAAGGAGCGGGACTTCGTATTGGCAGTCCAGGCCGCGGCGCGAGCAACGTGGTAGCCGAAAACGTTTCGCAGCGAGTTGTGGCGGTGCGGCAGCCGAAGCCGGCAGGGCAGAGGTCAGCCGCGTGGTCCCCGAGTGCGTCCCAAGTTTGATTGCAGTGGGCACAGGTGAGCGGGCGGGAGTCGTCGTATACGGGGAGGCCTAGGTGCCGGCGGAGCATGGTCCGCCAGTGGGCCGAGGACACCACCGTAGCGGTTGTGGGGTGAGCGATGAGAAAAGCGGCGGCGGGGCTGTTCCGGAACGCCAGGCCACGGATCCGATGTCGAACTTCTTGAGTGCTGTGCTGAGCCGGGTTGGGGTGTGTCAACCATGAGTCGTCGCGCCAGTGGACCTTTGCCTGTGCCTCCTGCTGCACACCATTTAAGAAGGGTTTCAGGCCACATTTGAAAATCCAAATGTATATATACAACTATTCGCGTCATTATTCTCAACAATCGACCCGTGGTCGAGTGGTTAAGCCTAAGTCCTGGGATTCTGGATAGTCATATCCTTTCTCGCAGCAACTTAGTTGGAGCGGTGATTTAATTTCCTGATTCCGAGATCGTTCTCAGATTTCTGTCGTAACGTAGTACAAGGAAGTTGTTATCTAGATGCCAGCTAAGAAGCGCCAGAGATTGGAGTGCTACTCATAGAATTATGTCGCCAGAAGGGCAGCTATGTTTTAAACCTTTTTGTGAGTAAAAGGCTGTTTTTTGAATATTTTTCGAGGATTTATTACAAGAAATACAACTTATATAACCTGGAGTCCATTAAACATGTGAAAGTGAATCTTGAACTTACCTGAAAGGGGTAAGTTGTAGTTATTTACATGTATATCGATAAATATCTATTTTTACAGGACTTGGGCAGAAAATTTGTGCGTATGTCTATAAATCAAAGTCTATTTCGTCAAAGGAGCGAATAATATTTTATTATACCTCATGTAGCTTGACATATAAAAGGTATTCAGAAGACGTCAAATAAAGAATTTATAGCATTCTCAATATTTCGGATCTAATTCAATTCGCCTGGAAGATGCTTTGTCTCTTCAGATAGTCTCCAACTTTCAAAAGACATTCGGTAAGGCCACCTGTCAGCCGGGATCTCTTCTTGGATCTAATTGATCCAGCGATGCTAAACACTCTTTCAGATGTTGTTGAGGAAGAATTAGGAGTAAAAACGACACGTGCGACTCGAGATAAGATTGGGAATGTGCCTTCATACTTCTTCCAAAAATCAAGTGGCTCCATTTCTTTAGCAGAAGCCGCCATAAACTTGTAAAGGTTGATTTCGGAATCAATGCAGGCATCATTTTTATCCCCAATTTGCACCCCTTTCTTGCGCATAAATCGAGGCGACCTCGTCAGTTTCCTCTCCACTTTCAAGCTCTCTGATTTTCTCGAGCCGCGACTCCAGCAGTACAGAATCCTCAATTTCAGCCAAAATCCCTTCCTCTTCCGACGTAAGCTCGACCTGTTTCCTCGCATTAGCAGCGCTGTCGTGGTTATAAAAGCCACTTTTTTTCGATTCCTAATTTCTTCGTAGATTCAAGAAGAAAGCGTGAAAGTTCCTTTCCAGTATGGCGACCAACCAACTTAGTGCAGCATACCAAGTTTGTATGGTATCCCCATTCGCTGTCAATGAACGATATTGTTAAAGATGAATAGGAATCATTATTTTCGGCTGTCCAAACATCTGTAGTTCCGGCTAAAATTGGAACCTTTTCGAGTGTATCTGCATTCAACTTATCAACAATAGCCTCAGATTTCTGTAAAATACGACTGACGGTCTGACGGCTGACATGGTTGATTTTGGGAGCAAATTCATCTACAATTGCGCGAAACCCCGAATCTTCAACAATAGAAAGCGGTCTTTGATTGAGAGCAATCCATTCTGCGCATAACCGAATAAATTTCTTCTGAACGGAACCCGATTTGTTGACCTTCTGGGTGAACATTTTTTGAAGCCAGGGTTTGTCAGGCTTGATATAATAGCTGAACCCCCCTTACGTTTATCGAATGACACGGAGATGTCAGTTGTCTTGTGTTTGCTGTTCATGTGGCTTCGGACATTTGTGGTTCCACGTCCCAAAGCACCTACTTTCGCGCAAAGCCGACATTTGAACTTTCGCTTGTGCGGTTCATCTTTGGAGTAAACCCGTTCAAGCTGCACGAAAGAAAAGATCGGGTTGTTTGAATTTCCATCATACGGTACAAAATGGGTAGTTGCCGGACCTGGTGTGTTTCGCACTGAGAGAGGGGCCGTTGGACCTTTTTCGCGGACCGAAGGGGTTTGGTTTGCATTACGGGCTCAGATTGCGCATTTGCGCTCTGGGAATTCATTTTGGCTGAAAAGGTCGTGGAAATCGGTAGTTTTCGGTAAACCTTGTGTTTTCTGGTCTTAGACGGCTCTGACCAAGAATATTGTGGCTATTTGGATCTATGTTCAAAACTGTGTCATTCTAGGCAATAGTATAGAATACTGTAAAATCATGACTTTTGAGGGGCATCGGTGGTGATCAAGTCATAGATAATTAATTACTTTGTGGTCATGAAATTCCGGAGATGTGGTAAGGTGAATATTTATTCCAATAGAATAAGAATGGTAATACAGTTATTATTTTTCCATGCCCTAGTGATGAATTCTATTGTAGGCAGGTAATTAATTGGTAATAGTAATAATTTTGCCATAGTATATTCTATTGCTCCCAGGTAATAATTTGGTAGGTAAGTAATAAATTCTTTAATGACTTCAGAAAGTCATTAATTCTTTTATTACCCCAGGAAGTCATTAATTCCTTTGTGAGTTTATATGCACAGGTAGGGAATAAAATGACAATTATTTTGGAATAATTCTATTACAGGGAATTGAAAAATTTTTAATTTTTATGTACTTAAAAATCTATGACCAATAATTCCCGCCATCACTACGCCTCACACAGTACAAAGTACACAACGAATTTTGAATTACTTTACAATATTTCTTACAGTCTTCTCTAGAATAAGCGATAACCACTAAAATTACAGTTGGTTTATTTGACTTTCAAGCACAAATTCACACTACACAGTCACCGGCGGGATTCACATTTCCACCAGGAGTTCTTCGAAGAGCCTCTAGTTTGTCAAATCCGACGCTTTCTAGGGATAACCCACGAAGTGAAGCCGATACGATTGCTACCAAACCGAGATAACCCTGTTATACCTCTACAAGCGTTCAGCGCTTCGACAAGTATGGCAGCGCCTTCAAACGATCCATTGCAGCCGTCTCAGTCAGAAGCAAATGAGGCGAACGGCACGCCCGGCCAAGCGGAAGACACTTTAGAATCATCGCAAGGCATCCAGAACTATCCCGCCTGCTTCTCTCGGGTTGGACAATGCTAGCGGAGACGTGTCCTCGCCCAGGATGTACGATGCCGTTGGCGCGCAGTCGATCGGGTCGCGTGATTTGTACTTCATGTGGTATGGATGTGATAACGGAAACTGCTGTAGCGAGTAGCGCGACTTCAGCACCAAAACCGGAGGACGACAATGTTCCCAATGGACTACCATCCACAGCTGTTGTTCCGGCGTGGAGGCCAAACAACGACGCCGTATCTGCGGCTCTTGGCGAAAAATTGCTACAGGGGTGGAATATGATGAACGAGGCGTGCGAGGATTGCAACTTGCCACTGTTGAATGATGTGAGGGATAGAGTTGTGTGCGTGGATGTCCACGGGATACTGGAGGACAAGCGGGACCGGTGAGGGAGAGAGAGGTGCAGGAAGGGGGCAGGGAATTGATGAGGACTGCAGGAGTTCAGGTTGCGGCGAACATGGGAGGGGTGGGAAATGCGGTGGCCAGACAGTTAGGCCAGGAAGTGTGGCTAGAGACGCATCGCCTGTGAGAGGTAGAAGGATGGGTGCGGGTGGGATGGGAGTGGGAGGGAGAAGAGAGATACCACGAGTGGGAGGTATGGGGAGGATGAGGGCGTTGCCTGGAATTGAGTTTGAGGGCAGTGAGCCCGATGACATAGAGGAGATTGACGTGAATAGCGAACTACGGCTGAGTGAATTGGAGGCTGCTCGAAGGTTACGAGTGGTGCAAGAGGATGTTGGGAAGGGAAGACGTGGAGGGGATCCGTGTTTTGGCTGTGGCAATGCAAGACCTAGCAAAGGCGATACGATCGTTGCGGGACGCTCGCAGGGCAGAATATAACATATGAAACAGTTGCGCATTACAGCACCTAAAGTCGTACAGTACTAAAAGCAATAAAATGAATAAAAGCGTTGATGGAGCGTCGCAGTGAAAGCGATGGTAACACTCTTTTGAGCCAATTAGTGTACCGTCACTGTCACGGCACACAAGTCATCAAGTAACCCAACGGAGGAATAGAAATAATCCAATTCCCCGATGTGCAGATGCTCAAACCAGAGACTTGTCACCAATCTCTCTGCTGGTAGGCCTAAACGCTTACTTTGGGGACATAATTTGGGTAACTGATCCAGTATGTAGGGATTGAGGTGAGTGGGTGTGGGCTTACGGAGTACAGGTTAGCAGCGTAGCCGCGTCACCTGGAGCCCGGCCATCGGACAGCAGCATTGGACATTGATGCCGCTGCGGTGTACCTTTGAGTGAGGACTTTTGTGCTTACCGCCACATTCCTTGCGACGTCGCTTAGTACGCGCAGGCATCTGGGTGCCAACCTCCGAGAGTGGAGATGGGGACGAGAATGAGTCTACCTCTGGCAGAATTCGGGAAGAATGACTCCGCATCTCTCACTTTTGCGTTTTCCGCAGCATTGAGTGAGGTCAGCAGGTTTAAGTTGCAAACTCTCCCGCGGAGGGTCCTAAGGGGTTGAAAAAGGTGCTGTCGAAAAAGTCCGTGCCGGCGAAATGCCCCATTGCGCTCATATCGGGTCTGGTGCGGTGAAGGCCTTCTCACGGTTCCAAGACGGGTGTCCAGCTGCCTTCTTCAGATCACTGGCCCGTAGGTCGTGGAGCCTCGTCCTTTCGCTTCCGTGCACCCAATGGAAGAGGTGGTGGCCGGAGCAGTTCCTCTTTGGGCATGTTGTCTGGGAGCGAAAAGTGGGACTTGGCAATAAATGCTGGAGCCACAACGAGAATTCTGTTGGTTCAGTATTTGTCTCAAGTCCCGGAGATGGGGCACAGTACACCCCTGCTTTCGCATCGGGGATAGGCATGGAGGCGCGAAGAGCCGGGATCCTGTTGTCGACGAGGTGTAGCTCTGCAAGCACTCTTTCGTGGATTGCATGCGTCAGGTGTGGTTTATGTGGCGGTTGTGAGGATACTGGCCGAAGGGCGATAAGATGGTAGTATCGTAAGGTAAAGGGCCGGCTTTTGCCTGAGATGGGAATCAGGGGGCTTGATTAGGAGGTGCGCAGGCCGGAGTTCAGTGCCCGAAAGAAAAGTGGAAGTTGAAGTAGCGGGCGGGCTAGGATGACAAACATGGCAAGGGTATTTCGGACCGAGTTGTAGCGTTAAGAAGCAGATCAAGTCAGAGTAGCGGTAAGTATCGGAGGTATGGTCTCTAATGTCTGCGCATTGGTGTCCGACAATGATGTCGAGTTATCAGCGGGCGTTGGGCAGAGATCGATAGTCTGAGGCAGGAGTTGAGGATGATTTTCCAATGGATTTGGGTTGGTTGGACTTGTGATAGCAATAGCGGCGTGAGTGGTGAGAATGGAGGCAATGGGGCAGTGCCGGGAGGATGGATCGCGGATACGAAATCGGTATCGTTACCGTGAAACAGGTCCACCGGCAGGTAGGGCCTCCTATTCATCGTTTATGTGCAGTAGTTAACTCGCTGTAAAGAATCCTGCTGAACCCTGCTTGAAATTGAAAATGGGTTGCTGGGTGATGCAACTAGAAACTCAGGCTCGTACAGGGCAAATTCAATGGAGAAGAGTGTTGGCGGACGTTGCATAGAGAGGAGCATGGCACGAGCCTAGCTTGCGTGAGAATGTAAATGCTGGTTGGCGGAACATGCGCAATTAAGAAGCGCTGCGCTTTTAAACGAGGAATACGGGGGGCTGGTTGAATGGCAGGGTGGAGGACAATGAAGCAGTATGGCAGAGGGGTGGATCATGAAAAGCTGTATGTTTCTATCCATGCTTGGTCCGTATGGGTGATGTGATTTAGAGACATGACGGTTGCTTGCTGTACTCTGTCAACATGTCAGGTGCGCAGAGTGCCGCGTGTTGGAAGGGCGGAAAGCGTGGAAAGCTTGGGTTAAGAAGAAGACCGATGCACAATGCGGATGAATGTTGAAATAGGCGCGCGGATTGCGAACGTTCTCCCGCAGGGGAGACAGGCGATGGTAACCCTTGGTCTAGGATGGAAGTGACGAGGAGTTTGTACTGATAGTTAAAGTCCTAGTCCAGGAAAAATTCGCAACAGGACCTAGCAAGAGGTGGGGAGGGTCGATCGTCGGGCTGTATACGCACAGAGGTTACACCGTGAGCGACCAAACACAAGTAGAGAGTATCGAGATGCCCATGTGGGATGGTAAGATGAGAGAGGCGGGCGGCGGTTGTGGTGCTGTGATGTGAATGCAACTGGAGAGAGTAGGAAGATTGGCTCGCTTGATGCGGGCCGGGTCGAGCCACGAACGGTGCAGGATGCGGTGATCAAGTGCGTTTTAGGGGAGTGAAGCCGCCGCCCGAGATATTTGATAGGGACTATTTGTGACCGAGCTGGGCAATCGGATGTCCAAAATCTAAGAATCTTGATTCAAGATTGACTTTATGATATCTCTTGATTGGATCTATTTTTCACGGTGGAATTGGATTTTGGAATCCATGGATCACGAGCACGGCAGTACTGTACCATTGTACCACTGTACCATTGTACGACTATTGAAAGTGGGGCAGTAAAAACTGCATTCAAATGGTCAAATTCTTCACAATTCAAGAACCCAGGCATGCCAAGCATTTACAGTACAGTTGCGACTCTGTACTGAGTGGCAACTGTATCATCTGTACAGTACATTGCTGTTAGCGTACAGAATGCTAATCACACAGCTGTACTCATTACAGGACTTGTCAGCGCCATCCTGTAGAGTGCTGTTAAAGTACAGTACAGTACAGTACAGTACTTGGACATGCTGCACACCATAGGGTAGCGTCTTCTGCTTGCCTGATTCCAGAATAACGGTGCCGACGGTCTATCCACCCTAGCCGCGCGTCTACTCGTTTACCAAACACACCCATCTCACTTCACCTCCTCCTCCTTTCTTTGCACTCATTTTGTTCACCGTACCTTGTCCACCTTCCCAATGACAGACAAGCCGCTTCTTGCTAATCGCTACTGTCTAGACCAGGTCATCGGCGAGGGTGCATATGGCGTAGTAGCTTCCGCCCAAGATGTCGTCACCGGCGACAAGGTCGCCGTCAAGAGAATTCGTCAAGTCTTGGAATCCTATCCCATGGCAACCGTATCCTTCGCGAACTAAAGTTTCTTCGCTTACTCCGCGGCCACAACAATGTCATCGAGATAAAGGATATCCTCGTTCCTTCTGACAGGACAGATTTAATGACACCTTTGTCGTCTTTGAGCTCATGCCGTGTGACCTTTCCCGCGTAATTCTCTCTTCCGCACCGCTCAACTCTGCCAACATCAAGTATCTCATGTTTCAGTTGCTCCGCGGTATTCAGTACCTTCACACTGCCGGTGTGCTTCATCGTGATCTCAAACCTTCCAACATTCTCGTTGACGGCCGTTGCTCTCTAAAGATATGCGACTTTGGCCTAGCACGCGCCGCATTTCGCGCAGAAAACGATTCCGACTTGGTCCTTTGGACAAATTATGTTGCCACAAGGTGGTATCGGGCCCCAGAACTAATCATGCCGCACTCCAACAATTACGGTCCTGCCATTGATGTTTGGTCTGCTGGTTGTATTTTTGCAGAGATGCTGCTGCGCAAGCCGCTACTCGCTGGTGATAACGAGATTGATCAACTACGTCGCATCACAGAGTTTACAGGCACCCCCAGTTTGGATGTCATTTCCAGGTTGAGAAGTCCAAAGGCACAACAGTATCTCAAGTCCATCAAGCCGCGCCCCGGTGCTGACATAAGTGCTATCTTCCCCCTGACTCCGACCCTCAGGCCCTCCACCTCATTAAGGCCATGCTTGAGTTTGACCCAGAGAAGAGGATATCCGCCCACGATGCCTTAATGACTGAGTACTTCAAGGAATGGCGTGACCCGCTTGGATTTGGTCCTCGCCTCAGCGCTTAAGCGAAAAGGAATTCGACTTTGAGAGGCGCCTGGGTATGAACGATAAGGATGGGCTAGCCTACATTCGTAGGGAGCTTTTAGAGGAGATCTTTGTTATCATCCCGAGAAGCGAGATGAGCTATTTGGTAAGGGCATAATTATGAGATACCAAGCCAGGCAGATGCGTTTGCCCGCGAAATGGACCAGGCACGGCTGCCCGAAAGCGAGCGTTATTCCCATCCACAGCCGGCAAAGACAATGCCGAAGGATGCTATGAAAAATATTGTCCTCTCTCAGCAGGAACGAAGAATGGCAGCCTTGAGAATGGACCGGGCCCCTACTGTTCCGGAGGCCCACATGAGGATGTACAATCTCGAAATGAAGTCAGAACCACAGAGGGATTCTCAAGGGTGAGGGCGACGCCGACATGCAAGGTTGACTGAAATCTGGCTCCATACTTTCTGTCACACATCCGTGTGACCTGATTGGGATCAATGATGTACTAATGAGGTGTAATGTGGTGTGAACATTGCGAAATTGCGGGCCATTGAATCCCTACAGAATTTAAAGTCGCACAGGTCAGCTGTCCCCGCACTCTACTGCTTATCAATAATGCACAGCGCGGATCCTCTTTGATATTGACATCAGTGCGGTTTAGTTTCCCAATGTTCGATGAGTAACTTGCCTAAGCATATTTCGAAACAAGTTCAGAGGAGTTCACGAGAAGGCCTCGATTGAATTTGGTAAACGCAATCAGCTTCCGACGATACTGGACACGTCATGCTTCTTGTAAGAGGCCGTACGTAACGGCGCATGCTGCCTTGAATGGGCGTGTTGCGGAGACAAGCTTGCACGGGTCGCTCTTGCCCGTTCAATTGTCCATATCCCATTTCCCCCGGGATTTCGTCGGTTCTAGAATTCACAAGTTTCTACAGGGGATCCAAGCCGCTGAATCCTATCAATCTGTGATCTGTCGAACGAGCGTGGTATTTCCAAAGGGGCTCCTTGCACTTCTGAGAATTCAATCGTGCAAATCCGATTATCGGCAGCGTGATTGTTTTTGCGGCTAGGGTTTGTTTGTTCAATACAAACGCGTGAGATTGTGCTCAACGATCCCGCACAGCTTTAGGGGATATGGATCATTTAGAGAGTGTGGCTGAGCGGTACATGTTGGCAAACGCTGTCATGATATCTTAAGGGGATACTTGTAACATGTTACTCAATAAAAGAAAAAGTGGATAGCACCTTAATAAGCAACATTTTCTGCTTTTTGCTAATACTGCAGTTATAGAGGCAGGGTTTACGCTGAGAGTTCAGACCTATTCCACACAATTGCAGATGAGGGTTCGGGTAATAAGCCCCTTCTGAAGGTCAGGTGGTCGGGTATGGGCGCAATTTGCCGTCGTTTAGTATGACCACGGTGTACTAAGCAACAGCCGAGACACTGGCTTGGAAATCCAAGGATCTAGAGAGAGGGACTGCTTCCCTCAGCGGTCGGCTGTGAAGTTGCTAAGCTTATAAGGAGCCTGAAGACGGGCTGGCCCGATCAGTCCGTTCACAGTACTTCGATGGCGATGGGTACAATGTCAATGCCCTCGGCATGACACGAAAGTGTGGCAGTGATCCCAATTCCATCGTTCGGCCGGTGGCAGTGCTGAGAGACCTCCATCAGCCTAGTTAATAGGCGCGTGTGGGCTCATAATGGTCACATCTAGTCCTTATGCATTCGGCGCGAAAGAGGTTCATCGATGACGAGGTCACGAGGCTCTGCTCCGCTGGGTTCTTGTAGGGGTTAGCGGCGAAGATCCGATCCCGTGATACGTTGAAGGAAATGACTGGCATCGCAAGTTCGAGATATAGGTTATCCCCAAGACGGCTATGACGATCTACCGACCCCACACCACCTTTTCAGGCTGTTGCATAGTGACCCATGGCGTCGAGGAGGGCGGGAACAGTACAGTTACCTTCAAGGCAGGTAGTACAGCGTTGGAAGACGCAAAACGGGAGTCGAAGGTCTAGCGTCGTCTGCCATACTTCTGCAAAGATGGAGGTTAGTGTAAGGTAGCGGGATGGTTGAGAAGGAGGGGAAGCCGTGGAGGAGTAATGGCGGCCAGAAGACGAAAAAAGTTTGAGTAAGGGCGGTAGTGGGCAGAGGAATGTCGAAAGGAGATGCAGGAGAAGTGGAAGTGATCAGTGATGCCTTCCAGATGGGAACGAGAGGCTTTGCAGTCGGAGTGGTACAAACATAATAAAAGTACCTCATATTGTATTTCTGCAGGGAAGTGCAAACTCGCCCAAGGTGTCGAATGATGGGGGCGGGAGCCTGGCGACGTGTGTGGAGGTGGTGCGCAGAAGCGTACGGATGAGAGGCATGTTTCTTAGGCTGGAGAATTATTGGCGACGATGTTGATGGGAGTGCATATGGTGAAACCAAGGTCCTCTTGGCAGAAGGCAAGGTGTGCTATCTTCCTTTGAACTTGCTCGAAGACCCTTTGCATCCCCTCGTCAAAAGATTTGGCACATGGTGAGGTAATGTGGCTGGGGTTTAGCTGAATAAGTGCATAACCAAACACGAGGAGATGGAGGAACGGAAAAGGATAGATCACGGTTCATGGTAGTCCGATCGACACCCCGGCTGCACTTCCCTAGCCTTCAAAGCCCTGCAAATCGTGATCGCATCATAAGAGGGCATATCGCAGGGGATGCCATCCAAGAGGGAGTGAGGTGAGAGACAGGGCCACTAGGCCAATGTCTTGTGGGGGTTGACCCTAATGAGGAAGCCGTGTTTTGGGCCGTTCAGGCACAGGTGCAGGTACTTGAAAGCGGCGTGGGCATGTGTGATCGGAACCGTGAACTCATCGTTCGTACCAAGAATGAAGGGGGAGGGAGGGGAAATACGATGGCAGGCCTTGTACAAAGGAATGACGGGCGTTAGCGAAGAGTAACATGCCGAGCCGGATCGATTCAAGATGAGGTGGTGGCCGAAGAAGAGGCGGGAAGGATTTCCGCAGAGGAAATGGATCTATTGTACAGCTTCGCGAATGCGGCGGATAGCCTGAGAAAGAATTTCGGAACTCTCGGTGAGCTAAAGGCGTTGCGGGCATCAACCTGAATGTGGAAGTGGGCAATGTCATTGTTGTGCATGTCTTGCATGCGATCACGAACGGCATTTACGATGGCTTCCGTAGCACATTGGAAGCCTAAGGAGAGTTCATGGAGCTGTAATAGTTGGCCGGCTGTTGGTCATTCCGAATTCGTTTCATGATCAGACGATCAGCAAGTAGACAAATGGCAAGGCGAATGGCAATAGGCGGAGAGTGCGACAGACTTCATCTCTCGGCAGGCCCATGAGGATAGCACTATCGAGGTACTGGCCAGTCTCAGTGGGGCAGTTGCTGTCGAAAAGATAGTTGATAAAGGCAGTGAGCCATTTGACGGCAGAGTTGCAGGGCCAGCGCCGCTCGGTTCATAGGGGGGGGTGAGTATGGAGTGGCAGACTCCATCCGGACGGGGATTGTTGTGGTAAGGGAGGCGTCGTTGGCGGCAGAATGCAGCCTCGATGAACTCGTATGGCTGGGGCAGGGCACCTCTGTTGGTTCGGTAGGCGGGGTGGGAAGGAGTGGGATGGAGGGAGCGGAGCCTATTTGCATGTGCCGAGGTAGGCGGGATAGGTGGGGTCGCAGCATTTAGGGCTTGGGTAGCTTTGTGCGGGGAGCCGTTGAGCAACGCACGTTTGCAGCGTTCCTGCGGGGCGCGGTAAAAGCTGCATTGCTGTGGAGATCTGCTTGAAAGGCGTCCGCAGGATCATCAGACGGGCCCACTGCCCTTACGTGCAAGGCGGATTCTGCGTCTCAAGGAGGCGACCAGGCTTGAGTGGTGACGGTTGCAAGGTTTGGCCGGTCGTTCTTGCGTAAAACCGATTTGGCGAGTGCCATGAGCTTGTTGAGGTGATCGGTGCGCACCTGTGTTTAGCGAGCCTAAAAGAAGCGCCTGCAGAGGGAGAAAAGAAAATGGAAAGGAAGGCGGAGGGAATCAGCGAGGGGCGGTATGGTGGGAACTGGGAGAACAAAGAGAATGGAAGGGGGAATTGCTGGACAGGTTTAGTGGATATGGGAACCATTAATTGCCGATCGAAGGGTCTCGGCGCGACGCCTCCACTGCGGTGGTGCCTGGCTCATGCTTCGTCGGTCGAGAACGCTTGGCGTGGCTGGGGTTTTGGGAAAGGATTGGGGAGAGGGTTGGGGCGTAGGAGAGTTGACAGGTGGGGCGAGCTCGGGATGCGGCCGTTACGTCCGAGATGGAGGACCGCAAGATTTGCAACACTGCCCTCAACTGTGCGTGATTTCTGTCGGTTACAGACTGGATCACTTCACACCGGCACTGCAACGCCACAGCTGATACCCAGTTAGTATCGTACCAACCGCCGCCTACAGAACGACAGAGCTTGCGTATGAAATTGTCACGAGGATGTCCACCCTCCAAGTCTCCACAGGGCCGCCAGGCAGGGTAGCCCTTTCGTCTTACGCGGACGCACACGCATTCTTGCTGATAGCGGTAGAGGGTCCGGAGAGACACTACCGACGCAGGCTGTCCCCAAGGTAGGGAACTGTACACTTGCGGTGCATGGCGGATCCTCCAATTTGCCTAGAAATCCTCGATTTGCTCTGCAATGACCTTCCTGGAGCTGAGTTTATTCACTTATTACGACATGAATGTGCAACGCCGCATTTCCTCCAAACCCGAAGTCTTTGCAGAATGACCACACTCTGGGTGCTGCGGGACACGACAAATTAGGGATGCCGCAGACGTTGACCAGGGTGCTTAACCTTCAGATACAGGCGAGCTTTCACTCCTGTCGACAGCTGTGGCGTATCTCTCTGTGACCGTGGATGTTGTCACAGCAGATGATCCTAACGAGTCGAAAGCTAGCGGCACAAAATTCCAACCTAGCCTCGATCCCGGCAGTGCCCTGCCAGGAATGGATGCCACTTTCGTGGCCACGTCCGTCCTCTTCTGCTTCTCTGCTGCGTTAGCAACGGGTCGAGCTTCCAGTGCTACCATCGACATATAGCCTCCTGGAATGGCGATGATACCGTGACATCGTATTCCACCGAGAGTGGGGGCGGGGTGGCGGGGTGTTCACTGTATCCAACCGCAGGTGCACCAGGATGTCCGCGGGTCGCGTTTAAGTCCAGGATGTGGTAGAAATCCTGTTTCTGTTCCTTGAAGACTTTTTCACGCGCATCGCAGACAAGTTCAACATAAGCACAAAAGTGATCCGCAGACGTTTTTATCAGCGCATAAATAGCACACTGTGGTCTTCTGTTGCAATGGCGAATCAATCGCGAGCCCCACTACACGTGCCTGACGTGGAACATCCCGTTAGTTCTTAGTCGTATAGTCAGACCTGCAGCGTACACGATATATACTGTACTCAATGAAGGGGAAAATGTGGGGTGATTTAATATTTGAAAAATATGGGGTCGGTTGTGCAGAATATACTCTGAATTACTTTACCACAGACATATGCAGGTGCAACAGGCAGTCTTAAATACCCCACTGTAACAAACCTAAAACAGTTAGGTTTGAATAGGGTGGCTAAACAGTGCATGTTGTGGGGCGCGACATAATACAGACGCCGCACACGTGGACCAAATTGCGTAACTAAGCTGCTGATAAAGCCGAGTCTTCACTCCTCCTGCCGAGCATGTGCTGCGGGTTGCGACAGCGGCCGCGTATTCGTCGATTACCTTCGACGTCGTCGCAGACGGCGATCCAGAATATCCTACAGGGTGCCCAGTAATACCTCTAAAATTACCCTAAAAAGCCGGCTTAAGGTCCCCCACCAGACAGGCTGCGTTGGACATTACGGCCGCGGCAGCGTACTCAATGAAGCAAAGTTTCTTCTTTTACATATTTAGTGTATTTCTACTTTATAATTATCCTGTGTTTCCAGGACTTCCTGCAACCGTGGGAGATTAAAGCTCCGGACACCGGTAGTTGCACCTCAATCGGGGGTATCGAGGCAACTGCCGAGGGACCTTGTGCCCGCTACCATCTGGCCATCAGCCCAGCTTCGCTATCCTTTATCCTCATCTTCTCCCCTCTTCGGATTCCTCTGCGCTCCCGTGACACTGCCTTACAGCTTCTTTTCTTTGCCATAACTGCTGAGTCTGCGCCACAGGAAGCAGTAATCCCTCTTAGATCTCGTAACTCTTTTGCCCTCTGATTTAGAAACTTTCAAGAGGATCGAAAATATCTCACACTGCAAAAATCTATTCCATTTTCACGAAATGGGGGAAAAATTGGGTAATTTCTTTGGAAATAAACATAAAAGTGTATCTAATATTGAGCTTATGTACTTCACAGCTCCTTTCATACTTTTAAAGGCTTCATTGTGAGGAAAACAACCAATAAAAATATCAAGGGCTGTAGATACAAATCAGGGAACTTAATCATTTTTATCAGTGGTCGCTTTGTCATTTAGCGGCAATAATTTTTCAACATAAATTTCGTAGATAGTTGAGAACTTAATTCCCTGTGGTCAGTTTTTCGTAATAATAAGCCTTTATTTTCAATTTTTCTTGTAAAGTTTCTATTACAAAGGCGTTATACCAACGTAAAAAGACATTATAAACGTTTGATCATCCGTTATTTGGAATGGAAGGCCTTGTTATTCCTTTCAAACCTAAGATTCCAGCGATTGTTTTCCAAGTATTTATTTTTTTCTATCAGTAAACAACAGCTTCCGTTCCACCCCTTATAATAGCTCAGAATCCTATTGTTATTACCAATTTCGGCCCTTTTTGTAAGTATTTATAATTCGTTTCTGGGCAACTCCATACTGTTGTCTAAAATTGCTGTTCCAGATACTTTGAGCTAACGTAATTGTGTGAAAAGCCTTCCGGTGGAGTTGGTGACTCAAGTAATTTCTGTAGATCTTTATCGAATTGTATTTATGTATTCTGAGAGTAATATACTCGTATAATTGCAACCGAAGAAAGAGAGATGGGGATTTGTTACCACCAGAGGCAAACGGATATTTGTTGGGAACCTTTAATCTGTATTAGTTATCTTATTCGGGTATACAGTGATTAAAACTAAGAATTGGAGAGCATTGTGGTTATTTGCATTGATTTTTTACATAAAAGCATTGTATGTCAACTCTAAAAACTGAACGCTAGAATATAAAAGGAGCAACAGATGCTTTAACTACTGAAAAAGTTGGATCACAAGAAGAAGAAGAGTAAGAGTTTCAAACTGACCAACCGCAGCAAGAGGATGTATCGGATGTGAGGAGGTGACGAAATTACTTTATGCTGTTGAGTTACCAAAACTTTAGGGATGGATCTAGACTAGGGACCAAGTAAGCTGGAGCAGGGTTCTCGAGTGAGATTTTTTGTTCTTCGCTTTCAATATTTCATTCTTCAGTAGTTTGGAATGATTAATTTCAGAACAATCCAATTCAATTTAATATCAATGTGTACGTACCCAATTGATCTTCGATGAAGTGTCGAGAAAGCTCTTTCAGACTTGTTACTTTTGCAGAAATTTCCAAAACCTAGCGGTAAACCTTTTAGGCATATGGAAATTACTCGGCACTCTGGATAATCTTTGCATTTACTGTTTTTTGTACAGTATTGATGAATGTCTTTGATGGACGTTTTCCACTATATGGGCATAAGTACTTGTTACTTCTCTCATTTATGTTGTCAGCAGTGATAGAATACTTTATGGTTTTCATCGTGCTGTACAGCTACTTAAATCATAGCCGTAAAGCTGCTTCGCAGTATTGGACTTCGATTCATTTATTTTGCTCATACCAGACAAAGAAATGAAAA
This sequence comes from Kappaphycus alvarezii, assembly GCA_002205965.3. Lineage (NCBI taxonomy): Eukaryota > Rhodophyta > Florideophyceae > Gigartinales > Solieriaceae > Kappaphycus > Kappaphycus alvarezii. Next base: position 371,413 of record NADL03000699.1, on the reverse strand, counting down.
TCTAGATGTATCTTTTGACTTTATTCATGAAAAATATTAGACACTATTCAGGAACTGGGGGGGATTTTTGGGTTATTTTAATACATGGAATATATCCACGAGGCTAATACGTTATGCGGGATAAGTCGTCGCTGATGGGTAACACTACAGTAAATGACCTTGCTTACAGGCAGGCCCAATGCTGGCGAGCAGGCATGCCGCGTTGGACATGACGGCCGCAGCAGCGTGCCTTCAGGAACTGTGCTTTGTAATTCTTACCTCTTGGTCTCTAATTACTTTTTACCCTGCATATTCTGTATTGAATAATTAAAGCCATACTCACTGGCTCTTTGAGTTTTCCTTGGTTATAATTTTAGCACTGCTCTACCTCGTAACTGCCTATCAGGTTCTGAGGGAGCAATGTACCATCTTTTCCCGATACACAATATCGATACCCCTTTGAGGAGTTAGGTACACTAAAGGTAATCGATGGTGCAAATAATGGTTCATGTTGTCGTTAAACATTCTATTACTTCATACCAGTGTTTATGTAGAAGGTAATCAACGAGAGCAGAAGTAAAATTTAAGCATACAGTACAAAGTGCAAATGTATTCTAGAACAAAGTCCTTAAAGTTGTTAGACTTCATAATTCTGAAGGTTCCCAAGCACTAATCATTGAAAATGATACTACTTGACATCATGGAAAAGTTACACTGCTCCAATTGGCGAGAACGCGTAAATTAATTGCTGATGGGTGAGGAGTGAGAAGTTTCGAGGAATAGTTGAGATCCCTAGAATGGATTCATCCGATTGGCATTAATATTATTGATATAAACCGTTGCCTTCAAAAAGTTTCACTGATTTCTGAGCACAGTGCTTTAGTCTTAGTGATGATTACTGGAATGATGTAGTACACGAAACGACAGTATATCGTATACAATGATGATACCCATCACAATTACCAGGCTATTTACAACCAAATAACTACGCCCATATCATTTAAAGAAAAAAGCGGTGATATCCATTTCGTGTGACGTGCCCACTTTTAAAGCGTTGCAAACTATAATATTTAATATTTTTGACCACTTAAGCATCTTCAAATCCTTTAACTTTGTTAATAACTTAATGGCGCCAAGAAAACCTTAACACACCCGTACGAATCTTAATACATGGATAATTCATGATTTTGTAAGGTGACTGTCGAAGATATTACTTCTTTGGTCATTGTGATTCTTATCTGTAATCAATTTTCACATATAAATATTATGGAGGACAGGACTGATTCATATCAGACCTATTTATGAAAGCAAGGGGAATTTTTTGGTAACACAAATTGAATAAATATCCTTTGTTTGTGTCTCTTCAATTAGTTGTCAAAGTAAAAGTATTCAATATGAATGACTAGACTGATGTTATAGCTTATCTAGCATATTATTCGCTATGACGTAGCTTTTTACGTGGAATAATATGTCTTTATCTACATTGGACTCCTTTGATGATGCAATTTGAATTTTTTTATTTTAACTCGCTGGAGAGTACGCTTCAAAACTAAAGATGAGCTCTAGTATCGATGGAAAATTCTACACCATTAGTCTCAGCTCTAAATGTGAATGAAAGATAAGGTACTTTCGGAGCCTAATTTCAACCGAGGGAAGTAAAGCACATATTTGTATTGTGTGATTCATTTCAACTCGCAGAAATAAACATAATGTGGTTAATCTTGGCCTGTATGAATATAGTGGCATACGGGTTTCCAAATCATGGAAATTAATTTAAAAAGGAAATGAGAAATAAACATACGTAATAATATTTTAGGTACCATTAATTTATGACCTTTACATATGTATTTACGTACTATTATGTGCCAGAGCGAAATAAATCTGGTCAACAGAAGGCATTGATTTTGAAAATTCATTCTATTAGACGGGATTTCGATTTCGTCTGAGAGCTTTTCCAGGATAATTTTTCTTTTAAGCATTGTTCTCCTCAAAAATATTTCGGTGACTTCTACAATATGCAAAAATCTATTTAAGAACCACACGGAGAGAATTCGATGCCAAGAGATTAGTTCCTCGAGAGGGCCCCGAGTATTTTACACCCGAGATTTGTTTCAGTTGTTGAAGAAATTTTATATGCTCTATTTGCGATTAATAATGAAAAATATGACCGCTTCCGCCCTTTTGTGGAATATTTCGGTCTAAACGTATAAAATAATTCATTTGGGGGGCTAATGTCACATAAGTACGTTATGTTTCCAGGTAAATCTATTGTATAATACTAATAAGGAAAAAATTGCATCCTGATCATGAGAGAAATAATATACTTCCATATCTGATGTTTAAAGAACGAAAAAATATTTAAAAATAGTTAAGTATGGTATGCAACGAAGCTGCATCTCAGTAGTTCTGCACGTAAGCTGTAGAATCGGTTTGCAGGTTTTTCATCAATAGTTATTGAGACATTTTAGAACTATTCTAGATAGAAAGGGGATTTTGATGGAAAATTACGGGAACAAACTTGAGCTATTTTAACTAATCTTGCAATAGGATCCAGAGATACCTGCAAATTCAAGTCACAACACTTCTTGACTTACATTTAGGAAACAGGGGTACTCAGAGAGGATAAATCCTAATCTGCGGCCGCGCCAAAACTGAGTTTCAAGTTGCATTTTGGTGGGTACTGCCGAATTCAAGTGGAGATATAAATATTTTAGATAGTAATCACAAGGATCATCTCTCCATCATCTGAGAGCCCTTTCTAGAAAAAAAATATTTGCAACCGCAAAATGTTCGTAGAAGCCCGGGCTCTGAATATGTAATGCTATAGGACAATGGACTGTACTGTACAGTGCATTGTAACAGTTACTTCCCATAGGCTGACGGCGATCCATTAGGACCTGAAAAATGACCCGTGGGAGTTTCCACGGACAGTAATTGGTTTCTTCGTATTCGATTTTTTAGGGAAAGCTAGCTAGGAGAGCAACACATATTCTAACTTCAATCTATTTAACCTGTAACTTAAGTTTAGTATACATTCTCGTGCCAATTGGCACCAGTTTACTGCAAACATATCGAGGATACCTTCTTCTTTACCGTCGCTCGGGTTCAGCTCTACTCGTTGCTCCCGTACGTCGCGTTCCCACTCCCTTTTTCCCGGCGCCGTCCATACAGGTATAATATCATGTATAATCTTCTGCCCCTGCCTGACAGCTTTGCTTTTTCATGGAATGTCATACGCAAAGTGCGCATAAAAAACAAAATAATTCGAAACGTGGTAAGAAAACTTAGAACCTTGTTATGGTAAAAAATACCTTCGGCGATAAGATGTGATCCAGCCATCATTTCGCCACTTAAAATAGGCGGAAAAATTTTCAGGACGTTATATTATTACGTAAGGCTCTTGAAGCATGTAATAATGAGACACTACAGTTGAATAAGGTCCATTGAACTCTAAAAAGAAGACAGGGCCAACTGTATTAGGCATAGTGAAGACATTAACGTATGAGACATCTTCTGTCCATTCATTTGAACCTAACTGGCCCTGTGATCCACATTTAAAGGATTCGTACGTTTATTTATTACCTGATCTATTTAAAATTTCGGCCTGACGCAAGTTTTCTCTACGACAGCCATTTATCAACTGACTGGAAGGAACATTTCAAAGGCTGAGAAAGATATTAAGTCAAGCGATGTCATCAAATTTATTGAGTATTATTAAAAAGAGATAATTTTTTTCAATATAAAAGTCACTGGAGTTCCATGTAACGCCATTGTTTCAGTGCATGAGCTGAAAAAATAGTTCTTAAGGACCACGTAAGAACTAAAAGCTGTCACTTTTGCGTTCATATATGGATAAAGAAAATGAATACTGCCTGGTGGCCAATATCAAGACTAAACCATGCAGAAAGTGCTGTTAGACAATCTATATCAGGCTTGTGTTACTATTTGAGGGTCCTGTACGTATACTTTGACAGCAGCAGAATGGTTCCATCTTTGCATCCATAGAGTATATATGCATCCGGCCGAAGATTGACTTTAATTATCCAGAACCCCCTTTCCGCGTTAAAATGATAAGGAAAGTTTGGTGGAAAACATGGTATCGTTGATCCCTAAAATCGTAACCACGGAGAATTGACAAAAGGGTTTGGTAGTCATGGAAAATATTAAATGTGGAAAAAGAGGTTCTGTAACAGCAGAGGAAGGCGTCGAATGAGCCAAAGTCATGGCCCAGGTTGTGCTTTGATTTATTTGGCATTATCATTAAATGATAAATTTTGTTCCGTACCCTTTATCCGCATTAGATTTAATAACATGAAATCAATCTATTTACCCTGACGACAAGAAATGCTTGCAAAGTTAGTAGAGAGAGAGCGACGCAGTGAGTTTAGAAAAGAAGTATTTCAATTGTAAATGTGAGAAAGCTGAACTATTTGTACAGTTATGAAAGAAAGATTAGCTATATTTAATCGAAACCAAGTTTTCTACTTCTTAAACTGTGGATGTTGTAATTAAAATTTCGCTTGAAGTCAATATAATGTAAAGTAAAGTCCAAACCAAGTTTCAGATGGTTTCGGTGACGTTATGTAGTCACCCAGGATCTCATTATCCTTTAAATTAGGCTCTTTCGCAAAAATATTTAGGAAAATTAAGGTTATTATGGTAACTGGAACAAGTTGAAGATATCTCGGAAAGTTTAATTTCCATAAGAGATACTTCCAGCGCCTGAGCTTACAGCCTCAATGACGATAGATACACTGGAATACAGCTATGCCCTGTAACTGTATTAGTGGTAAGAAAACGTTTCGCATAAAGTGCAACGGGAGGAAGCTGGTAACCTTAAAAAAGTGGAACACCAAGCGGGATACGTAAAGGAGAGAAGGAGGCGTAGGAAGTACCACTATACGATTTGGGGCGCGGCGGAAATCAAGCAGGAATACTGCGAAGTGAACATTAAACCTGTGGTGTAGCCTAAACCTATGTAATAGAGCGAAAATAGAGATCATTTCCTAAAGAGAATGGGAATCCAGGACTATAAACCGAACAGAGTCGGGTACGGAGTTAAAGAAAGGAAGAGAGAAACATTAAAATGAAAAACAGGGTGAAAGGAGACAAAGGAAGTAGCGGGAGATAAGTGCGCAACGGAGATTCTACAACTTAGCTTGAAGTTGACGCTGGCAGCATAAAAAGGTGAGGATTGGGTGGTGGTCGACAACCAATGTAACTTTTCTTGAGTGAGGAGCAAGGAGATTGGTTATAATTTACTCGAAAGAATTGATAACTAAAGTACCGGCGTAATATCTGAGAAGGAATAAAATAATTGGATAAGCATGTGACGCGACCATATTGTACAGTTACGAGCGAGTTCTAAAACTAAATCTCCTATTGAAACTTTACAGAAAGTAGTCTGTGGATAGAGAGTGGGCCATTTCATGCACTTAATAAAAAATGGAATCTTGGTCTAGTTGTGAATCATAAGAGCATAAAGATTTAGCACAGAATATTGTAGTGAAACGGTGACTATAATTTTAAATAAAGCGCTTTTTGCATGTTTTTTGTGTCCACATATATTCCATCTGCAGTGGAAGCCTCAAAAGGTTTCCACTTTCAAGATTGATCGAAAAATGTTGTGAAAAATGAGCACACCAGGAGATAAATTCTTTCGCGCGCTCCTAAGACGGAGGAAGAATAGCGACATAGAAATCATTTCACATATAAAATTTTATCTGTAAAAATGAATGAACCATAGAATATATTTCAAAATCTATCAAAAACAGCAAAATAGTGTTGGGTGTAGATAGGCTGGAGCACAAACAGAGTGGTTTCGAAATATTCCCTGATTGAAAGGACTGAAGACAAACTGATTAATCTATACTACAATCAATATAAGTGACACGTATCCGAGTCAGAACTTTCAACCTTCGTTCTCCTCGAATCGTACATGAGTGAGGTAGATGGCCATGACACTACCCCTTTTTCTGTCGCTTGGCATGATCGAGTACAGAATTAGGGATATCAAACCGCTTATGGTGTCTTAACCGTGACTTTTACGAGTATCTAACTCTTCCTAGTTGTGTGGTACGCTCTTTTGAAGGTCTCGAGGGTGTTTTCTATTGTTCACATAGTTCTGAACTCTTCAGCACTCATAAAAATGGGTTTTTAATCACATTTCTATAGCGATTGACTCTTTAGTAACCAGATAAGATGCAGCAAGAGTCTTATCTTCAGTTAAAATTGATACAATAATTGAAACCAATTCAACAAACCAATCCTGCTTCCGTGTGTAGGTTCAGTTACAGATAAAACAACATAAATTATTGTTTCTGCGGAATAAAACTTATTCCGACACCCAATTCTCTCTCTAAAGCCGGGCAGGGCTATATATCTGCCCATTACGGAGTTTCAAGATAATACTATGCTTTTTGGGTCAGTTTGAGCATATTGGTTACCATAATTTGCATCAAATTAGCGCCATAAGTGCTCTTGGTTAAACCATCAGCTATATCTATCCCAGCGGGAGTCCATTAGAAATCATTGATCGCTCCTCTCTCGTAACATTTCCTGAGCAAAAGATGTCAATCAAGAGAATCTATCTACGATACTGTCAAGGTGAACAATCTTTCATACAAACTTTCAAAGTTTGCTTTTATCCTAAACTAGACAAATCCTCGAGGAGTATCATTCAATTCAAAGTGAGTGGTAGTAGACATATAGAATCTAGTCACAATGGCGAACAATACTCAGCTAGAAAAATGCGCCAGTCTGGACGATCATTGCATTATAGTAATAATTAATGCCTGCATTTCCACTGCTGCCAATTACTGAAACTTTTATGTCAACTTAAGGGCTAAAACAGCTTTCTAGAGAAATTTGCATCGATAAATACCGAAAATACAAAAGACTCATTGTATAACTCAAAGAAATTTCCCAGAAGTCTAAAAAGTTTTAGAACATATTCTCAAGTTCTTACAAAGAAGCTTCTTATCGTCAAAGTTAGAGTCCATTACCTGATACAAATCTTTGAAGCTATAAGAGACAACTTTTATGCATAATGCTGCATCATAGGATCTAAAGGGTCTCTTTGACACAAAGTCCGACTTCTTAGTTACGAATTCGGTTAACAATTTGATCTTAAGATATTTTTGAGATTTTTTGAATTTGCTTAAGTTTCCTTTTAGAATGAGGGAACATTTGCACTGCATTGATACAATAATTTACAGATATTGAGCCGGTTTTGGTTTGATGTTGGAGCCAAATGGGGTTTAAATCGAACCAAATCCGTTTTTAAAGCATTCAATGTGTCTTTATAATGCACGAAATTTCATCCTCTTGACTCTTTTTACTCTTTTTTAGCAGCAAGAGGGAAAATCATAATGCGATGGTCGTGAAATTTGTAAAAATTGCGCACCTACCTCTTCAATTCCATAGAGAGACTTGAGGATGGAGAATATTGTTTCTGCCGGGTATCCAAGGCAGGAAGGAGGCCCGTATAAATGGGACTGTTAGAAGGACTTTTGAATTTGGTGTAGTCCTGCGAGATATCTCTATAAAATATGCTAAGGTCGGTTTTATTGTATATATTGGTAAGGGAAGGCGTTAAGATGAAAATTGTACAATATGTGCATACTTCAGCATGCCGTGCTTGTAATCGTAATATGTCTGGGTTATGGGGCGGCGTTTTGTTAAGCATCCTGTGGCCTCCCATGTTTCAGCTCGCCAAAATAACTGCTTCAGTTAACGAACCTTCCGGCATCTTTTGATTCAGTAGCAAATTTAATAACTCCATTAGATGTCAATCTGTCCATTAACACTTTTCTTGAATCTTTGAATCTCCCATGGTTTCTTGACACAGGCTCGATTACAGCTCTCATTAAATATGAATAATGATTTTCGAAGATATTTAAAGACCTTATCGTACGATGTATAGCATCACTGCAACACTGAAAATTGTATTTTCCCGTGTTGTATCTGAAAAGCGACAAAATGAACTAAAGCAAAGGGACTTACCACTTATCTTTCTTTGTTCTGTCGACCCAAAGATTAGCTAATATGTTCTGAGTCAATGTAAGATGAATTTGTGCCATTCAGGATACTTGAGGTCTCTTTAACTTGGAATTTTGAAAAAAGGCTTATCATCCTTGGCAAAAGCATTTCTTAAACCGATAAAACCTTAAAAATGTTTAAGATATTCTATTATTTGGCAGGTCTGATCTAGCCAGGGCCCTGTAAACTAATAACGATGGGACCAGGCTGTCTGATCTAGCTGTATTATTTACAGCTCTAAGGACTGCTTGAAAAGCGATCCATCATCCAAATTTGGTGCCTCATATTTGATTGTATAAAATTCCTTCCTAATTTATCCCGTGTTAACTCTCGACATACCCACGAGAATTCGGTTATTCAATTGAAACTTGCATCGAAGTGATGTATACAGAAGATCCTATTATGTATAAAAGACAGCAGAAACGAACTTTTTACCTATATCATCAGTTCAGGGCGTATGAAGACGGAATCAAGCATCAATTTGGCATAAACGAAAACGTATACAAATATTTGATGTGGGTACGTTGTATGGACAGCGTTTAGCATAATATCGAATTATAACATTCATCGACCAAATTTAGGAAAAGATTCGAAATCATCAAAGCCTACGAAGTGAATGTATCCGAAAATTGCCCTGTTTAAATAATTTATCATATCGTGTAGTGAACTGATAACGTTTGACTTTTGAGCTAATTTAGCATGTATCACATGTCCATTTGATCTTCCCATATTACTCTGTCTCTCTTTGATGATAAAGGTCTATTTCACCCCACTTGATATATTTTCTCATTTTTTGCGTTTTTGTGTCCAAAAAGTACTCGTGGGAGGAGATGTTACGATTGATTAAACATGAAATGAGTATTTAGACTCTAAAGGTAAAATTAACTTGCAAGAGTCCTTTTTATGGTAACATGAAGTCCAGATGACGGATAAGCCAACTGCTGAATTAGAAATTTATAACATATACGAAGAATGTACATGTCTGGAAGGCAAGAAATATAAAAATTTATTTGTTAATACACTACTTGGCTACTAAATGTCATCATGAAATTATGAGGTGCAATAAAATCTCGTCGGGCAGCTGCGAGCCTGCAGACCCCCTCTAATTGTTACATAGCTCTTTCTTTGTTGTGTAAATTTGTATGATGGTATCATAATGACAGCAAAAGACCTCGGACTGTGTCGTTTATCTACTAATTAATCTGGTTCACCCATAGTATACCACTAATTTCATAAAAATATTGCTATAAATATACTAATAGGTGGAATATTTCTGTAGCTGGAGCATAATTGACGCAGATTCTCTGAAATTTGCAAAAATGAATTGAAATTGTGTGCATATTCGACAGTTGGAGGTTATGTGCTATAATTTATGTCATCCACTTCGTAACTAACATGAATTATGGCAATATTTGCGTTAATGTAATCCAACTCTTCTATAATAAGTTGTTTTTCATCTAATGAAAACATAATCTAATTCTCTTTCATGTAAAGAGAATTGCAGCTTGGTACAAGTTTAGTTTTTTGTTGAAGTTTTTTGATGCATTGAGGCCTTTTATAGGATGCAGATAATGTCGACTATCTCTAGTAGATCTAATAGCTACTAGCTAAAATCCCATGTGGATTGTAATGGGGATAGTCCTATTGGCCATGAAACTACATCGAGCCTAATATGAATAGCTAAAATTACGGTAGTATAGATAAATATAGACTAAATAGGATATCAATACTTGTAAGAACAAAATATATACAACTTCAGGACTGCAAACAGTTCATAAGTAGATTTTATGTATCCTGGTATTTTCGACACTCCCTTTATTTGCTCTTAATTATTTTTTCTCCATCCTTAGTGGCTAATTATCAACTGATGAACAGGTGGATCACTCTCACTTGTTGTAAGGACGCGATTTAGTGCATCACACTTTGCGAGCTTATTGAAGAAGTTCGCAAGGTTTTCCGCAGTCCGTAAATTTTCGAAATTGAATATTTCCTCATTCGCATATCCATCTCTTACATAACTAATCTCAATCACTAGGCGTTCTTTTAAGGTGTAGGAATACTTGATGATCACCTCAAATACACCTATGGAGTCCGTAAAAATTGAGAGTGGAATTGTGGTCCCAAGCAAGGGCATTCTTGACCATGTAGTCAACATCGAAGGCATCAGCGAAAGCATTAGCTTCAGCTTCTAGTACAGATCTAGTTACTCTGTCGCTTTTTTTGCTAGAATAATCAGCACATTGCAGGTCCCGTTCTTGTTGCTGAACAAGACAAGGTATCCAAGTTGAGAAATATATCCATTTTTTTTGCGAATCACGAGTCAAAATATCATTTTAACTCGTTGTAGTTTTCTTCCACCTTTTAATCTTGAAGCGAAGAAATAGCGTTGTTATGCACATGCTTTACAACTTTTTTTCAACAGCTTTATTATTGTCTCTACTCAGAATATGGTTTCAGTCACTTGCGTGGCCATATTCTCGGCACAGCATATTTGATGCTTTTTATATATTAAGCAATCCAATCTATGCCTTAAAGATCTGAATTCAGAAAAGAAGCGTCCATCGCAGAATGCGAAAATTCTTAACATATTGTTCCTGATTTCAACTCAAATCAGTAATCAGTTCAATTCACTCTGACACCTGCAAATACAGTGTCATCTAACTCGTTCTCTCTCGATTCAAATTAATAAAGAGTCTTTTCGTAAACCTTAATGACCTAATTGTTTCCACGAGCAGAGACTCGTCCAAATATGTTCCAACTAATCCCTGAAGTTTGTTTTTGCATTTTTGCGAGTGGCGTGAGATATCCATCGACTGGCGTAATACCGAGATTCTTCAGGTGTGAAATAATACTGCGATTCCAATAGACCACAGAATCGGATAATCCGTAAAGAGTTTTCAGTAACTCAAGTGAATGGTTCCCGAATAGTCCAAAGTCTTTGGTTGGCCTAAAGTAAACATTTCGCATCGGACTTTGGGCTGAGTGGAAGTACCCCTGTTTAAAATGCTGAAACCAAATCCTGTAATCTATTATTGCAGAATTGAAACTACCAAGCGACTGGAACGCTGAGGTATGGTTGTAGTGTCAGGTAAGAGATATTTCTTTTCTTGTCTCTTTGACTTTGTATTACAAACCGTGATTTTTATATCTCTTTGTCATTATTAGTATTTTTGATTAACAAGACGAATCTTCTAGAGAGTATGCTAGCATTCTTTGGTATGCCGTCTTTTGCGACTACGTTTCATGTATTTCTCTGAACAAGACTCTCTATTTCTTTCTCTTTAGCTTTCAGCAACTCAGTAGAACTTGATGTGGGATCTCGTAGATGTAAAAACTTATTGAAGTGGACATCAGTGACTCCACTTCAATGAGTTGAAAATGTTTAAATTATACCCTTCTAATTGATGCATGCAAAGTTCCGACTAATGTTTCAAATGTATCATCTAAATATCGCTTTACTTGAGAGCAGGAGAGCTCCATTTTCTCACTATCTCTGTCAAAAAAAATCGTCATTAATTTACTTGATTTTGGAGAGTGAAGTCGACGTAGGATTAAACTTTTCACGATAGACTAGAATTTAACTTCCAGTGCTGAGACCATGGTGAGCGGCATTCAAAAGCTGCGAATTCAGTGCAGTTACAAGTCTTATTTCTGAAACAATAGTTTCCCCCCAGCCTTGGCAAATTTTAGAGCTCTCATTCGTTCCATTTTATTCGTTGGTTTTCAAATCTAGGGCGAAAGCCTCTGAAAAACTCCAAATACGAGACTCGATGGAACCAGTCCTTCTAATTTCATGGTATCGTTCAAAGCCTTAACTGAGAGACTAGAGCAGGCTACATCTCTAAATCAGGCTCTGAATGGAAAACGTTGTGATAAATACGGCCTAATACACCATAGTAAGGCTCGCTGGAATCAATATAATTATAACTTTCAGCTCAAGATAGGCTGAGTTTTATTCCATTTGATTTTATCAAATATTGCCTCTCTTAGAAAACTAATTATCTGCCTTAGTACATTTTCATTCTGTCGGAAAATCCAGTGTAAATTGTAGTCCAGCACTCCAGAAAATATTTCTAAATACATTTCGTACTTTGACTGTGTAAGAAAGGAGAATTACAGAACTGGGTTTATGCATCCACGACATAAAGTACAGGAAATTTGTCAATAAAAATGATATCAAGAGCTATATCCTAATTAAATATGATTCCATGACGTAATAACTTAGAATGATCTATTTTTCGGTTTAAAGTGCTGAAATGTGTGGCATTTTTCGGACATTTCCCCAATCAAGTCTCGTATCTCAGGCGTTGCGTCCTCTGTTCTAGCTCTGCAAAATCATAATATATAACTTTGAGCCAGACAGATGAAAATTTTTGAATGGAGGCGCTTTAATTGATACGTTGTGAACAATATCTTAGAAAAATCCCATACGATGTAAAGATGAACATGTTTGCTTTTGGTTGACATATTCCGTCCATGTCTTTTGGATACAAATAGGCTGTAAAACTTGTCTTCAACAAGTAAAATTCCATCCACTGCTTCTGAGCGAATCAAAAATGAAAAATTGGCATTTATTACAACGAAAAGTTGCAAGATAAAGGCAAAACTAGGCGTTGGAATACGAGTTCGGACATTTTCATTACTCAGAAAGATTATATTGCTACATTTGTCAGTAGTTGGGAAGCTATTATGTTTTATTTCAATTTCAGCTAGGTCAAATATGTCTTCGCTTTTTTTTTCCAATCACTGATTTGGAGCACTGTTTTCGAGGCACATTGCACATATTATTTCATAGTTGGAGTGCCTCGACAATTTACCGCTCTTGGTAGTCGAAAATTTATGGCTCTTCTCGTTTTTATTCTCCTTTTCTCTTCTTTCGTGGAAAAGAGACGAATTTCACGTGATAGATGGGAGGCTTCTCACGTTCCCTTACTGTTTGCATTTGGCTAGGAGCACTTCGGCTAGTTTGAGTACACCTGTTAAAAATACTCGTCATACAGAAAGGGTTGTTCCTTAACTTTAAGTTGTGAAAATAACTGTTCAGGAACATATGTAGAGTCAATTTTATTCATTCATCAATTTTCAGGTATTCAATATCATGATCATTGTTGGCATCTTCGAAGAACCCCTGAGCAAGCAGTATGTCTTCATCAACTGACTGATCATCTTGAACCAGTTCCGGACAGAGCTCAAAATTACACGTTTCGGGGCCTTGTTCAGATCTTTAAATGAGCTTCTTTGATAGTATTTCAGCTTCCTAGCAACATTCTCAGCCATTGTATGATGACATTGCAAAAGAAGATGACCCTTTTTACTACAACCGCAACAAAACCTATCATCATGGGGTTTGTTCTTTCTCATGACGATTGACTTTGGTAGAATGCGGTTCAGGCAGTATTGGGGTTGTCCAGTGTATAATGTACCAGCAATGCAGCTACTGGGGTAAGGTCTCCATGTGAGACCTATGTTGTAAGTTAATTCTTCCGATCCCTCATTCGTCCATCCTTCTCTTCTCTCTCTAATTGAGCGGAAAAAATGAGCTAGCTATGAAATTATTAATAACTCAAGTCACTAGAATCTGCTTTTCTGCAACTTTCACGAGCCCAGGAGAATCCAATAAAGGCGAACTGAAGATATTCAGTTCTATACCCTTCTGAACGGCAATGAGGTGGTGCCTGGGGAATGAGATTAGATATTTACATCTGGACTTTCTCGATGGAATCATTTACAGCACACATAGCGGAAATATATTGGCTCACATGATTGTTTCGAAGATAAGCAGTAATTCTATTTTGCCTTAAGATTGAGTTATATTCACTTTCCAGCGGTTTTAAAGCTTGGGAATAATGCTCATACACATATTCCACCATTAAATATAAAAAATCATTTGGCATTTCTACTAGGAGATGGTGGGGATATTTGAACTTTTGTTCGCCATCATTGAACATATAATCCGTACCGTCATCCTTGTATTCAGCTAATAACTCGTTCAAACATACAGCTAGGCTACCAGAAAAATTCTTATTTTCTTCCCTGAAGCAAATGGATCCGTACTATTAGCCCTTGTCCTCCGATGGTGCGGAGGGTTCGTTCTATAGTGGAGTATAAGTTAGAGGGTTTGGGGCGAGTCGATTCAGTGATCAAATTGGTGACGCAAGAAAGTTTATGTATGCATCAATTTGTTTTAATTCTTTGCTAAGGTCAACATTGCAGAGAATGTTTGATAAGAATGGTTTTGAAAGCACATCAAATTCATAGCAGACGGCTTGAAGTTTTCGTTCCGCGATAAATATGATCAACTTGGGAATAATCCGTTGATTACTCAGAATTTTTCCCGAGAAAGTCATAGGGATAGGGAATTCTACAAGCAATCGAGCCTTTAATTCATCACAAGAGAGGGAAGCATCCCCATCATAACCTTTTGACACAGTCTGCAAGAGACCGTTGCCATTCTGTGTTCTGTCTAGTACCTTGACGGAAAACCATATTATTATCCCAAATGTTTTAATGTTCACTATTGTGGACCTAATAGAGAAATATATCTGTTTCTATTTTGCCCTTATGTTCACTAAAGTAGACTTACTGACCGTTAAAGGGGGCCGTTTTGCCTACTACTGAAGTTTCTCTCGAGTTCAGCGATGCTTCGCTCACATTAGATCCAAACTAGTGATCCAAATCCTTGCATTTCAGGCTTTCGATATTCAAATTTGGACAAAAAGAGAAAACCGTGATCTTTCGCGACATACTGTTCTTCCCAGCAATTGTACAATCTCTTCGGATCATTTCATACATGCTGAACCGCTTATCGATACACTGCAGCGCTGCACAACTATCTCCTAGGGCCCAGCCAGTGGCTAGTGCAAGCCAAGATGTTCAATCAGGGGCCTTTTTTTTGTCTGAACAAGAAAACACTGACGTTCAGCGGGAGTTTTGTTCGCCAATGATTCCGGGGTCGACCTGCTGGTGCAGATTCACGGGCGGGAAAAAGAGCTGTTCAAAAGTATAATTGCAAATCGAGCTCGTCTACTTTGCAGGTTGGCGGTTTACAACATGAAGCTAGAAAACGACCGTCCGAGTTTTGCGGCAGACTAAGTGCATATTTATGACACTTTTCATGAGCGGTTTACTACAACAGTTGACTTAATGTCTGAACAATTTGACAGACTTGCGAAAAATAGTTATGGTCCTTTTACTCTCTCATACATGTACCTATACGTATCTGTACTGCTAATTTCCCATACGAGTGGCTTGATTTTTGCACAAGCGATCTCATTTCAGCGAGCTGCTGTGTGCATTCTAATCGCTTGAGCACTTAAGGTGGATTTGAAACCATATACTAGCCTTCTCTGCCACCCATATAGTGGAATACGGAGACTCACCATTGACTTCGCAGCATGATTACAGCCGAAACTTTACAGGGTTTGAAACAATCGCTTTCCGCGAAACACACAAAATATTCTTCATACTGCACTTAGTTGAAACATTGGACGATGGTCTTTACGGAACACGAGTGGCTGACAATAGGGTGGAGTCTTTAAAAAACCGAAAATCTTGGCAGGGAGGTCCATTAGCAGATGCGGTCTCTGATGCGTTATTTCGTATTGTGCTATCCTTGTGGTTTCATTTTCATGGAGAGAAACAAGAAGGATCTTTGCGGAAGTTGTGGAGATTAAGCTAGATGGAAGGGTGGAGGAGTCGCCCGAACCCCAGTTTGCAGTATAGAAAGCACTGCTACCGGCACTACAGAGTCTGCAACTACTGGAAGCGCTAATGCGGAAAGAAGCACTATTAGCATCCAGAGCAGCGTCGGCGAGTATCAAGGTGAAGAAAATGTCGCTGAATAAGAAGGCTGTAGACTAAGGAAGAGGTCAATTACTGCATCTCTGATATCAACCAGGCGGCGCTTTCAAGAAAGGCGACTACGCCGGAACCTGCCCCAAACAGAGCTCAAATGGCTACGGTATGAAAGGGACATCGAACAAGACTAATGGCCCCATAAAGACAGTATATGTATATTTAATGTCTCTTTTAGTGCACGCAAGGCCATATTTGTCCCTCAACTCACGTTCGCCAGACCCAAACGACGTAGCTCTGGCAAAATATCCTGAAATTATATTCAAATCCACAACAAAGTGCCCTTAACTAGGCCATAGGACTACTTTTTGGTGCAAGCCAGGTAGTGACATCTAAAGTCGGCTTTTCTGGACCTAAATCCAACATCAGGGATGTACAATTTTGCAAGTCCAAATTAATGGTAATTAGCCGCTTCAAAAGTTGTGGCCTTTGGTGTTCTTCTTTTTGTACAATTGTACGTCTTTTTGTGAATTGGCTTAACGCTTCTTCGCTCATTTTATTCTTTTAATCCCACTGAAAAAATTTTTCAATTTTCTGGTTTGCAAATTTTACAGCCAGAATCACAACTAAATTTGATCATTCTAGACAGACTTTTCAGACTGCATTTAGCTGAATCTAATTTGAGTCAATTAATATGATTCTTTCCAGCCTTGGGGCGCTGTAAATATGGATATCTCCTGAAGCTGAGTTTGCACTCCTCAAAGTAGGACGAATTTTTCTTATTCTGAAAGCGGTTCTTGTGCCCGCGGTTATATAAAATGTTCGAGGTAGGTATTAGATTCTTTGCAAGTAAATAATCAAATCAAACATACCCTTTTCTTTACAACCACTCATGTAAAAGTAACCTTAGTGGCCCGGCGCGATCAGACAACTGACAGTCAACTTTGCAGTGTAGACATAGCGGAGCCTTAGATATAGGTCTGTAAGCACTATCAGCCTTCGCACGACGAATAAGATCGATTAATGAAATTTTGCGAGGTGAAAAATGTTGAATATCTGAAAACTGAACCTCGCCTGAGCCTAAATTCACACGTTTAGTGCCAAAATTTAAATCTGAAATTGTAAGGAATTTCTTTATTTCACTTGCCTAAGATAAAAGGATCGTATTGGTCTGTGACTGCGTTCTTCGTTTCCTACGAAGGGGGTTAAGATTAGTCGGAAAACCGCGATGCTTGGCGACACTACAGTAATCACGATATTGGGAATGCTTTCAGTCGGAGCTGGAGTGATTTATATAGATGTTGAAAGCTTGCACCAATTTAATCGGGGTTCCAAGCTAATTCTAAATTCGCTTGGCCCAGGTGGGCTACGTGTCACTACGACCGAATCATTACTCTCATCGGCCACTCGATAAAGTTCAAGACGAATAAAAAAATTAACGTATATTTCAGTATTTATCGGCTTAAATTTGGCTTCAGAATACGTTAAATTGGGATAAATAGGTAAATTTCACTATCAAACAGCGAATAGACTTCTGAAATTCCTCAAAAACGGTAATTCTGGAATATCGCAGAGATCCAAGGGATGAAAGCAGACAAAGTGGCGTTAACGGCGATCCCGAAAAACTATAGACTTTTTTTCTAATGCAGAACGATTGAATAGCTTGAAATATAATTTTTATTTTTTCATTTCACTTTAGTTACTTTACATTACTTCGGTACCCAAGGCAATAATTTTTTAAATTCAGTGCATTCTTTCCGCTATCAGTAGCACATCTACTAATTTCAAGCCAAAATCCCTCGTGGATAGTCCTGTGGACGTTCTTAGTAGTTAATTTTTTGTCTTAGTTTACAAACTCATGCGCTCCGCAGGCTTTATTAGACAGGATCCGGTCTCTTTCGATCGAATAATTTATTTTTTAGGGATTGAAAACAATGTTTTCTTGTAGAGTTGAGGATTACTGTTCAAGCAAGTGCAGCCTTTCACTGCAATGAATTCCTAGCTTGTGTACATATTTGGTTAATCTGTTCTACACTGCGTATTTTTGGCACATTCGTTTCGGTTCCTTAGTAATCAGATGTTTTCACAATTTTAAGATGCAATTTAGTACTTCAAAATCAAGTATCTGTGTTTCCTTTATGGAGTAGAATTGTTCTCACACTGCGGTATCCGGAGGAGTGGATGTTTGTTACCTGTGTTTGTCTTCCGAGCAATATTTTGATTGAGGTTCACACGCTAATTCTGCACTTCAGAAATGTGCATTACTTTGCTCCAGGAGGAAGCAATTATGGGATATCCGTCACTAGAGCACATATAGGAGTCAACTTTACCACGGGTAAAGAAAACTGCAGAGAAAAAGAAAAATGAATGGGGACTGCATTGATCACACGGACGTCCCGGTCTTTTTATTGCTATGACCCTGACATTACAATGATTCCAACAGGCATCGCTAAAAGTACGATACGAGAGATAAGCTATAGACCGTGCAGAATAGAAATATGTACTAGCAAAGGCAAAATAGATACACTACAGGACTGTACGTGGTATATAAATAGAGTTTTTGTATCCTGGTAATTTCGACTTCGATATTTTCTTGTAAAGGATCAATGGTAGACGGGGTTGAGCCAGAGATTACGAAGATGATTCGTAATGTGCGTAGGAAGTGATATACCCTGAGAAACGGAGTTTCTCTGGAACTGCCCTAATGCAGATTTTGCTCAGTATACCGTACAATAGGCATTTTCGCGAAATTGACTGAATGTGTCCATTGCACTGTATACAGTGCAATAAGTGCTTATAGCAAGGCGAGTTTGTTGGTTAAATAGTGGAAAGCGAACGTCAGAACTTTTATCCTTGATCTAATTCTTGATCTAGAGATCATCCTGCGTCGACGAAATGTTCAAAATCCCAAATCGTCATGTTCCAGCCAAGCAGTGTGCACAAGCAACTCTCTTCATCGCGCAACCTGCATCCAACATGGAAGTGCCTCTACCAGACCATTTTGCATATCTCACGCCCCCTCCATCACCTCATCCTGGGCCTTCCAAAACCCCTACCGTAGTCAGCCTCTGCATCCCCCTCATGTGCGGTGGCATCCCAAGGAGCCGTACCGTCAACGGTCGCTCACCACGTGAGTATTCAATAAGAGCAATCTCTGGTGCTCATTCACGTTCTCCGCAAATGTTCGTCAAACACAGGCACCTTCCGGCGCTTTAGTTATTGCAGAATCAGAGACCGTGCTAGACAGGGAGAGGTCAGAGTCCGAGGGAAAATGTCAACCTACCGCAAGTAGCTAGATCATGCAGCCCCAGTTAGACTCAACGGAAACAAAAATGCAGTAGGATGTGTTGAAGAAAATGGCCGCAACGGACAGCCTAAGGATGTGTGTGCTCAAGAAGGAAATGAGGAGAGGTTAGGTGTCCAAGTGCAATAGGAAGAACCTCAGATGGCTTAAATGCTAGGGGTCGGGCTAGAAGGGGCAGAGGAGGGTCAGCAACGAGGGGAGAGGTCGACGAAGAGGGGAGAGGGAGAAGGAGAGGTCGTATAAGCTCGCAGAACATCTTGGATGACCTAAGTTCGTGTTGGAAGCTGGAAAGTCATACAGGGTCCATCTTGATCGAAAAAGTTTGCTAAGGAGGTGTACATAATAGAGCAAGGTTTTTTGTACGTCTGCTGTTAACAAAATGCGATTGGAGTGCAGTTCGTGAAATAGCACCGACAAGGGGTGGTTTCATGGTGCTTCTGTTGGATGAACTTTTGCAAAAGCTCTGTAGCTGGCTAAAAGTTGGATAAAGCTGCACAAGAAGGACATACCATGGTGACGCTTGCTGATATGTATCGCTATGTGGCAATTATACTTTATTCTCATTCTTCAAACCACAGTCTGGAAAGGTCCGTGCAGCACTTTAGGAAAACAGGGTTTATCGTCCCTTTGTGGAGCGTGTAAGATTTATTGCGTATCATTGTCTCGCATTTTCACCCACCGGGAGGGGAGGAGAAGGGAACAGGTTTGGAACTCTCAGCGCGATTCCACCAGACAGCTTTCGGAGTTTGAGATGCTAGCTTTTAGAAACACCCAGTTGGTTTTTTTACACCTCTTTATCTTTCGGCAAGTCTGATGATGATTTGTATGGAACCCGAGCGAGTGACAATCAGGTGAAGACTGTCTCACAGCGAAAGGCAGACGTCGAAGGGCACATAGCCGATTCATTTGCTTGTGCTTTTTTCCGAATTACTTTTCTATCACGGTTTCGAAGACGTCATGAATCTCAGGTTGAGAATGTTCGTAAGTTGCTGGAGGTTCTTATGGATGGTCGTGGAGAAGAGGCTTCAAATGGCATGATTGTTACGGCGGACCGTGGTTATGGGAAGGAAGTTTTCATGAATCTGTTGTTTGAGTTCGGTTTAGGTTCTGTTTTTGTCATGCAAGATGCACTGTTGTCTGTTCATCCATTTGTGGCTATTTCTATTTGAACCCTGCGCGTGAGGACATAATTGAAAGGCATACTGCAGTGGGAGAAAGAGATGGTACTGGAGGGGGAGTGAATAATTCTGAGAGTGGAAGGGAGGAGCATGCGTCAGGTGGTAATCAACATGGAATGAAACGACAGATGGAGTCGCAGGTAGAGAAATGGTGCCGCACCTCAATCGCAACTATGAGGGGAACATGAGCTCACAACCCGGAGTGCAAACAGAGCCAGCCAGACCACCATCACGGCGAGCGTCAAGATTGCAGGTGAATCTTCGCAAAGCGGAGTAGCTCAAGAGGTGTGCTCTTGGACATACAATTGGATAGAAGAAAGGAATTTGTCATTGACGATGACCCATCGCTTAGTCATGAGGCTTTTGTTGCCACGAAGCCGATTTCGTCGAGTGGAAGGTCAACAGGGAGAAGAGGATGATGGCCGTTGCTGTTAGAGAGCATGGAATGAGAAGTATGCAAAGGTTCTGAGGTTCATGTACACAGTCCCAGCGACTGTTAGGAAGCGCTTGTGTCTTGGATCGCCGTTCCAAAGTTAAATGTTAACTTTGATAACATGCTTTTCATGGAAGGCCGCAACAATAGTTCTGAACTTCAGACACTGGTGGAGGGAAAGATTAAGAGTCGTTGCTTGGTGCTTACGGTTGGGCAAAGATGCGCAGACTGGTTTACTTTAAGGCACTTTAGAGTGACCGGAACTAACGCTGGATTAGTTCTCACAAGTAATGAGATGCTTCGTGACAGTATGGGTATTGGAAATCCGGAGCGTGTGACCAACAGATCGACCTTACAATGGTTCGAGATTTTCGCAGACAGCTGGTTTAGCTCAAAAGTTTCTACAGAGGCTATGATGAGGGGAAGCATCAATGAAGACGCGGTCGTGATGGGGCTCAAGTCAAAGTCAATAGTGGTTGACATTTTTCAAGTCGGGATGTTAGCCATGAAGGATTGGCCCTATCTGGCTTGTTCTCCAGATGGCATTATTGTTTTGCGAGCAGAAGTGTTGCGTGGATGGGCTGATGAAGACTTTTCTAGCAATCCAGATGAAAACACAATCATCCTAGCACCGCTTGAGATCAAACGAGAGAGTTGCTGCAAGAAACTTGGGAAGGATATTACTTTAGCTAGCCCAGATCTGAAAACATGTAATCTCGGTGATGAAACATTTCGAAAGTATGTGCCGGCGGAGCATAGGGCACAATTGTTTCATCAGGCAATTGTCATAGACTTCAAATATGTTATGTATGTGGCTGCAGCAGAATCTGGGCTGCTGTATTCGTATTGATTCGATTTCCTCTTGTTTCGAGGAGACAAGGGCTCATGGTTCTTGAGCAAGTTGCAGGTGGCTGTTGAATGGGCGCACACAGCCAGTCCTAGCATACCCAACTTTGTCTGTCCAACGCTTAAATGTCGTATTTCAACGAGACTAAAGTTCTGGTCCACAGTTAATAATCATGTGAAAGAGAATGGTCACTTTGTTCCTCTCAAATATTTAAGCATGCAACTCAATCCTTCTACTGAAAAAAAGGTGGTGTCGATGGCGCTACGCAGTTTCGGCTAGTTTGCGAGCA
Organism: Kappaphycus alvarezii; assembly: GCA_002205965.3. Classification (NCBI taxonomy): domain Eukaryota; phylum Rhodophyta; class Florideophyceae; order Gigartinales; family Solieriaceae; genus Kappaphycus; species Kappaphycus alvarezii. Next base: position 349,549 of record NADL03000699.1, on the reverse strand, counting down.
CCCTCAAGTCACTTTAAGTGGGAACAGAAAGTTGTTTCGCAAGTGATCAAGACTGTGGCTGTAAATGCCTTTATTGGATATCGGATGTTTGAACGTCAAGATTTACTTGAAAGCGAACAATCGTTCAAGTCTCTTGATGAGTACCGCAATAATCTGAACAAAGTCCAGAACATTGGAGACTTCATGGAGGATGCCTCCGAAGAGCTGCTAACACACGCGGCTTCTTTGGTAGAAGAAGCAGAGCCGGAAACAGGAGTGGGTTTGACGGATAAGGCAGAAGCTAGACGGTTGATAGACACTGCCCACAACAGGAAGAGGAAACGACTTTGGTTCAACAGTACGGATGGTATAAAACTGAGGTTTGCGGTGAGTGGGCACGCTCCTGTCCAGGAGAAAACGTTTTTGTTCTGTGCACTCTGCGGCCAGAATAGACATATCTGGTCAGGTCACAGATCTTCTTACAAGTGCAAAGTCTGCGGTGTTACGCTTTGCCTCCGAACGTATGATGGTCTACGAAAAAGTTGTTTTAATGTCTGGCATGAAACAAAGGTGCTAAACCACAGAAACTGCTCTGGTGGACCCGCTAAGTCTTCAAGTAGTAAGAGATCAGGCAAGAGTAGTAAAGAGCTCATCTAGGCCGCAACAGTCTTCAGCTGAAGATGAGCACTCTGGAGGCCAAGTTGAAGTCAGTGAAGGAGATAATGCAGATAAAATTGGAGGTGGAAACTCCCCGGCTGGAAGGACCCGATCGAAAACACGCAATCTTCAAATTGAAATAGAGACGGAGAGGACTTGTTGGTTGATAATACACAGGCGTCAAGAACCGTCGGTGTGGGGACGTAGAGGAAGCAAATAGGAAGGTAGAGGATCCAGAACGGACTGTTGAATTGGACGTCCAGATCTCCTCCGACCCAATCACGACCAGGTCTACCGCCTTGAAGGCGAAGCGGAAGCAGAGTCGTGGGCACGGACGTGGTGGAGCAACGCTTCTCAACAAAAGACGCAAGACTTAGCTCGTCAGACTAGATGAGGTCCTGGTAAATGTTGTGCAGCTTTATTGCACAGTATACTGTGCGATGGGCATTTTTCGACCCCCTTTGTCCATCCTTGGGAAAGGATTTTGTCAGACCCATAACTTCTGAACCACTGACCGATCGGGTTCAAACTTGGTGGCATTACAGTCCCACATTCAGAGAGTATCCCTGTTGCCTTAGAAATGGAATAGAAGCAACTACGATGAACTTACACTAGTTCAAAGTTGTTGTACTGTATACTGAGCGAAAAATTCTGGCATTAGGATATATATTAATGCTGTGGCATTAATATCCGCCTAAAACCCCTTCCAACAGATAACTGGTGTTATTCTGGACGAGTCTCGCTGCATGACAACACTGTTGAGCGAACAGTGTTTGTCGCGCCTAAGTAATCGGAACATCTGCACGTGCGGCAGTGCCAGTCGCAACCCGGTCGGCGAAGTCCAGACCAGCCGGGTTCCAGCCCGCCAAAGTGGAGACTGCAAGGGACGATGAAACGATTCTCAGGGCCATTTGCTGGAATTAGTTCGGCAAAGCAAGTGTCCTTGTTAAGGCGAGCATGGTTAAGGGGCTTCAGTGGGCATTGCGCAAGGAGGGGAGGCGAGCGGGGGTCTAGGGACGGACGATAGTTACGTCATGATAGTAACTGTAACTGGAGCTGGTTTGCTGCGAGGGGTGCCGAAGGTTGGGAGTCGTTTGAACTTGTATTTACACTGTGTGGCAAGATGTACATGTACAGTACAAAAAAGTGATCGTGTCCGCCAAGTACAAAGTACTTGGTAGCCCAGTCAACGAGCAGGCTGCATTGGGAGTAACCATCAACGCGGTGTGTCTTTGACTGGACGCCAGAGTTAGGAATAATGGACGAAAGGCTGTTGGGCAGGCGGCGAGATGAATTCCATAGTTTGGGTGTCGTTTTTGTCTCTGGTAAAATTGCCAAGTCGGTCATTGTAGACGGCTGACAATGCTCCCATGGCTTGTTTCATTGGGAGCTAAAAGCGAGGAATGCAGTCGCGGAGATGTTCTTGGCTGAGTTGTGACCGATCGTAGGCCAGGTGATGTAAACATCTGCTAAAGTCATGTACTGTAGAGTAACAAGGTTACTTACTTGGAACGCAAACTGTCGCGTCGACTCCCGCCCCCTTCCGACAACCAGACGCAGGCTCCCAATTTCGATTTCCCCTCCGCCGGCTTTCGATTCCCTGGGTTCGCCTTCTCCCGGTACTATCCTCTTCGTTGAATATCTCCTCCATCGCATTGCGGAGAAGCTGCATACAATACATCAGTTTGAGTCATGAGGGCCAGAATCTATCGGCGCATTAGCGTAACATTAGTACACGATATGGTTGTCTCTGGCGAACGCCATCGTGTCTCGCACACCTGTACACGTAGCCGACGTGGACAACCCGTTTCGCACCTCGCTACCTATGTACATATACTGTACAGTACCGTACAGTACAGGAGTCGGTTCCTGCACTGGACCCTTGATTGCCGTCAAGCTGATTACAACATGCAGCATAATTATTCGGAACAAATGTCCACCTAAATGGGTGACACTTGAGATTACAGTATTGCACAACCAAGTCGTCCAGATTCTTCAAATCACAAATTACAGTAAAGTAGCTTTTTTCTTGCATATTTTATGATTTTAGGGGTTTCCCTCATCTCTGTAGAGATTACGCTTACATTAAACACTATAGAGAATGGAAAAATAGCCTAGTCTGCGCGCAAGCACACAGCGCATTTTGTCCATTGGTTTCAACAATCTCCCTGCGCATGAGCTGTGATCAGAAACTATGGCAACTGCTCTCCCCAGCCTCTAAATGCAATAATCCAGCCGCGGAGGAAAGCCTTCTCTATCAGGACTAGTGAGCTGGGATATTTCCATTCACCCATACCGCGTTCATCTCTAGCTTCTTCTACCTAAGATCCTGGCGCCGACTGTTATTCTTCTCCGTCCGCCTTCCGATGGCATTTCTCCATCCCTTCCTTTCCCTGTTTTCGCGCAAGCCCTGTCAAACCCCCCAAAACCCCACCGTACCTTTTCAAGACCTCCGACCTGCCATCATCCTCAACCTCGATCTCTTTCCGTACACTCTCTTGCCTTGTCACTCCTGACGGCCGCCACTCTCACCACCTCCATTACAACGCATCCCTTTCCATCTGAAGCTTATGGACTCTTTGATGGGCGCCTGGAAAAATGCCGTGGCGACCTCCCCTGCATTTCCACATCCTCCGTCGGCAACCCTTCCAAATTCGGGCCTCCTTGGAGTTTTCAACCTCAAACCGATGATCCTGATATCGCCTGGGCCTCCCTCAAGACTGCCATACAGCAGTCAAAGGACTCTGGAAAGATTGTCGATGTCAGTAATGGACCTGAATTATACTACTTGAGGCGGAGTTTCCAAGCTCTTTTCGAGGCGTTGATGATGTTGAATTTCGACTTGTGAAGGAGGACGCGTTGGTGACGTATCGCTCTGCAAGTCGGGAAGCAATTTACGTATACCCATTACAAACCCCTCTCAATACTGATAAGAATCGCAACAGATTATTAGATATTCGAAGAGCTTTGGGCTGGGAAGAGTTTGCAGGTTTTAATGTTTTTGGTATTGGTGATGATGCGCAGTAACCACAGCGGTGTCATCGCAGACCATTTTTGACCCTTCGATATGGCCGCACAAGGGTTGCCATTAGGTGCAAGGTCTTTTGGGCAGTGTCCCATGTTGGACAAAGTCATGTTTCCTAACTTCTACCAGAAGCTCATGAATTGTACAGAAATCCTTCAATCTGCGGTGCTACACTGTTACTCGCATGACCATGTCGTTTCATTCCTACACGGCAAACCCTTCCCTTCAGACCCCGCACGGTCATGTCCCTTGATGCAAACATACCTCCCGCGATATCTTAACCAAAGTATCTCACCTTCCCTCCCGTTTCATAATGTCAGACGACCTAGGCATCCACTTTTACTGAGTCGTGTCATGCGATCTTGACCCATCTTGCCCCACCTTCCCTGTTGCCAGCCCTTTAAATCTCTCCATTATCCAACCCCCTTACTTTCTACACGCTGTGTACATTCACCTTCCGCGAAATACCATGAGTGCCCGTCTACTCTCGCGACAAACAAAGCTTCCACTGTGGACAACACCAGAACCTACGTACCTTGATTCAACCGAATCTTCGAATATATTCGCATCTACCGTATCCTTCCGCAATCGCCAAAATACTGTAGCTGCCTGAATCCACATGCACACTCACGTCCTCTCCACCCTCCCCACCTCCCACCATGACTAGCTCACCCTGAGAAAGTGCACATTTGTATACTGCACCACTGCAAGGACTCCTACCTCCACCCCTTTCTCAGCTCCGAACGCTCCCGACCATTCACACACCTTATCCTCAGCAACAAACAGTACACTCTGTCCTCTCCGCCTTCCACTCCCTCTGATGCGTCATACGCGTCCTCTCAAACAGCCTTCCCCTCCCCTGTTATCTCCGTTCCTTCTCCATTCCTCGCAACTGACGCTTCCTCCAATCCCCCAAAGTCGCGTTTCCGCGCCACCTGGCTTCATACGCCTGTCACTGTGCACCCTACCTCTTCCCCTTCACAAGCTCTCCATCACGCTTCGATCATGTCTACACTGCGTCATCCGAACCTGGAATTACTTTTAGGAGTTGTAGTGGATTCAGTTCTTCCATGCATTGTGACGGAATACTTGCCTGGGTTTCGCTTATCTCAAGTGCTATGCTGGAGTGAAAAGGCACGACGGAAATTCGTGAATCGATACGGAGTGCATATTGCTTTTGAGGTGTCGAGAGGGTTGCTGTATCTGCACAAGACGGTGGGTAAGGGACATGGAAGGGTGGGGTTGAAAGTGTGGTATTTGATGACACGAGGGGCGGGCGGTGGTGGAAATGGGGGAGTGGGAAGAGAGGGAAGGGGGAATGGAGCGGGATGTCGGTGGGGTAGTGATGATTCTGGTGGCATTGTACGGGGGAGTGGAGAGGTGCCGGATAGGGTACGAGGGTGGTTCGAAAGTGTCTGTGTGGACGGGGGTGAGTATGGGAGAGATGTGCCGGTGTCTGGCGGGGAGAGACGGGTCTGGATGAAGGGGTGGGGAAGGAAGGCGGGGAAGCTGGGCAGGGTGAGGTGGAGTTTGAGATGAACGTTGGTTGTGGAATATAGGAAAATGAGGGCGATTGGAGCGCTGCGTGGGTTTACAGCGGAGGTGAGTGAAGTGGAAGATTGCAGAGATGTGGTGTTAATTGGTGACTGGTGAAAGGGCAGAAAGGGGAGCAGTGAGGGTTTTGGTAGCAAGCCAAGACGCAGCGGAGAATATTTAGACGACATTCTATTGTTGATGTTTGGATGAATGTGTGCGGACTAGTCTGTAGGTAGTTTTTGTGTGGCTTGATGGGTTGCAAATGCAGTGTCACGGCCTCAAGGCAGTTGAAGTCCGCAATGATCGGGTAGATTGATTCGGAATTGTGGCGGATGTTGGGGATAGAGTTTGAAAGAGACTAGTTTAGAGTTGAAGATCGAGGTGCCAGCAGGGTACCAATGTAATGGAAACCTGCGGGCAAACCAGGTGTTGTAGTGCACGAGAATGTGCGGTGTTTTGTTTTGGAAATGGGATTTTTGGTATGGACTGACGATTGAGGCGTGCGACTACATTGACAGCGTCTAGGTTTGTTGTACGCTTAATTAGGAGAGAGTGTGAGACTCAGCGCCAGATAGAAATGGTACGCAAGACCGGACCTGGGCGGTGACTAGATCCAAGGCTGCATCGATGATGCGCATCGTTGTGTGTTTGAAGGACGATTTGCTGCTCGAAATCATGCCAAGAGGAGATGTGTACTGTACAGTACAGTACGGTATAGTACTCTGCCTGTTGTAGGTCAAAACATGTTTTGTGCGGAGCGTTGTACTTGATATTTAATGGTAACGTTATTTGAGGCGATTGGATTGGATGGGCGACTAATAGTGATATTGCTTTAGATGCAGAAACCCTAATTCATTAGGGTTTCATGGCAGGGTAACATGGACAAGTAGCCTTTGTCATTGACATATGGCACAAATGGGGGGCACGGGCGGTCGTCTACTAGGTAACAGAGCAGGTGGCCTCAAGTTTTGCAAATAAAAGAATATTTTGCGAGCCATACGTCAGTGTGCCAAGGAAGCACTCCATCAGCGGCAGGATCTGATTCGATTGGCGTGAGAGAATCGTCGAGCAATGGGTGGACGAGTGGAAGCCAAGCGTGTAGCGACTATGGTACTATGGTTTGACAGACCACCCCTTGAAATAAGGCGCAGACTAGAGTACAGTACATGGTCTGTGCCCGTTTTCTCGGGGATTGGTAGTGTACTGGAAGAGAAAGGTTGACGGCGCACAATACTGCTGTATTCTGGTTTGTCATCCAGATGGGTGGTGCCTTTCATTATACAGTAGGATGTTGTTTTTTGACCGCAGACGGAACAGTTTCTTCGATAGCACTGCATCATTACAGGGCTGTTGGGCAGTCTCGTACGGTATGCTGATGACAACTTCAGTCGTTTCTTCTGTGCATATGGCAAGAGCGTGCAGGGCGTTTTGAGTGCAACTGGCTGCAGCGCGTGAAAAGTTGCACATGATGTACTGCACTGTACAGTACAGTACAATAATACTGTAGCACCATATTTGGCAAGTTGGCGACCGCCGTGGCGCTAGAGATAGTGTACTGTACAGTACAGTACAGAACAGTACTGTATGGGCTCTGCAATGGCGCTACCTGAGCTGCTTTCACACGATCAAACTTGGACCACAACAAGAGCAAATCCTTGGCCACTTGGTGCCCCTCTCCATGCAGTCTCCACTTGCGTAACACACGGCTCTGAATCCATCTGCATTTTGAAATCCACCCCCCGCCTATGAAAGCCAACAACCCTGCAAACATTCAGCCTGCCAAGCCCCACAAAAAGTATACAAAAAACATCCCTTTCCAAATTGTTCATCTCACACAACCCTTGCAGAATGCGCAAGCCACACGCGCCTTATGCAATCCCGCCATGATCTTGTACTGTACATGACTCGATACATCATACACCCTTTGTTTTGTAAACCATTGTGTTGCCACCATTCGACACTAATCCTCACCAGTCGGCCAACATCCCTGCTGCTTCTACTCGCCCTCAACGCTACACACCCACGTCTCTCACCCACCAACCACTACACCTCCCTCTTCCCCATAATGGAACCAATCGTCCCGGCTCCCCTCCAACCATCCGCCAGTGCACAACAAACACATTCAAACCTGACATGACAACTCCCTCCTCTCTCAATCACCTTTCTCCGCCGCTGCAACCTCCACCAACTTACCACTATCCTCCAACACGTCTTCTCCCCGTCTCAACTTCTTTCCCTCGCCTTTCTTCTCCTGAACACCGCTAAACCCAGACCTCTACCCCAATGTCGTGCTCCTCTCCTCTCCCCTCATCAATTTCCTCTTCCCCCTTAATCTCCCCTTCCTGCTCTCCCCTTCTTCCCTCACCCCCCTACCTCACCCTCCCCAAGTCCCCTCTAGTCGTTCAATGGCTCCACCTACCTGCCACCCTCCATCCTCTTCCCTCCCCACTACGCACTAGACTTGCTTCACCTCATGTCCCCTCTCCGTCACCCCAATCTCCAACAACTTCTCGGCGCACTCATCCATCCCCCCTCCCCCGCCATTCTCACCCAACACATCCCAGGTCCATTTCTCAACCGTCTTCTCAACACCCTCGCCCCCAAAAGAAGAGCCCGCTTTTTAAAGGTCAACCTCCTCAACATCGCTCTCGATATCGCAAGAGCCTTGGTGTATTTCCACCGACAAACTCGCACCGCACACGCCAATATCACCACATGCAATGTCGTCTGGGATCATGTCCGCTCACGCGCCGTTCTAGTCTTGGTCATGCCACCACACTCCACAAAGCCCAACCTCCAGCAAAGCACCTTACAAAATGGAAACTTGCTTTTTCACATGATGTCTACATGTTTGCACGCTTCGTGACCGCAATGGCCGAGGACAAGGCCGTCGCGACATCCAACATCTTGCCGGGTAACGTCAGAGATGTCCTTGCTGCAGCTGGAGTGAGACATGGCAACAGAGACCTAGCATGGAGCATGTTTGTGGTCTGTTGGCCGATGCGTTGCAGTGGAAGGACAGGGGTTTGAGAAGCAAGGCTGTGCGCTGGTATGCGCCGTAGGATGCGTGACTTTTGATAGGACTGTGTGGACTTGTGATTCGTGGTACTCGGCAAAGTTTGGTGCCTGGTGATGGCTCCATTGGAATGTGTTGCTGGGAATAGATCCATGTCAAGTGCCTTGGTGTTGGTATGACAGGTGCTAGAGCGATTCCGTTTGTGTAATTTGAGAGGTTGTGTCGGTGGCGTATCGGATGCGGGAAGAGGATGGTGGTCAGGATTCGGTTGGGGGATGTCATTGAAGGCGGGATGAAGCAGGTGGTTGGTGTTGAGCGATGTTCAAGGTGGAAATGTTTTTGAAAGTGGACTTGTATTTGGCTAGAGATGGACGGGATAGGAGATGGAGACTTTTGCTGAATGTCGCATTGCTGATTTTGGATTTGAGCAGCATGTGCAACGACAGTAGCTCTGAAAGTTGAAATGGTATTGCAGTACTGTTTGCGGCTTGGAAGCGCGTGGAATATGGCGGGTTTTAACTGGAAGACCCCAGAGTAAATATCAACTAGAAGCAAGTGAGTGGCAGGGATTAAGTTGTAAACGTTTTGCTGTAGGTAAAGCAATATTCGATTCGGTTTGAATTTTGAGGCGGGAATGGTACGGACAAGAGTGGTGCTGGACGTTGTTGCTACGCCTAGGATGACGTCGAAGGGCGAAAGACGTGGTGATGTCTAATGTGAGAGCTTTCTAGGAAAATACAGCTGTTTATTGGTCATTTGAAGTCGGCACGGCAATCCAGCAGGCCGCGACGCATTTGCTTTAGGGAAGGGACCATTACGATTTGGTACCAGCGAAGGTACCATTCCTACCGTAGGCCAGTGTACCGGTACAGTACTGTACTGTACAGCACTTTGCAATGGATGTAACGTTACAGTACCTTCCGCAAACTGTACTGTACTGTACTGTACTCTAGCTAGTACCGCTTGCTGACAGTAGTCTTGTACTGTACAGTAACTGAGATAATTAAAATGTCCCAAACTCCCAGTAATAGTTTCGACATAAACCAAACGCCCTACCGATTTCACCAAACTTGATCTTTCGCCATCCTGGCCATTGTCAAGATCCAATCCTCTTGGAACTAAAATACAGTACATGGAAACAGAGGGTTTCTCCAATGCAATCTTGAATTTGGTTCATCAGACGGAGTTATTCTTGTGTGGTACAGCTACACTGCCGTGTAGTCATACTGTTTATCTTCCGCGCATGACCCCATCCAGGGTACATTCGAAAGTTGCTGCGCCCATCCTACCTGCCGTTGCACTTGCTATAAAGCACAGCAAATAGGCAATAAAAGCACCCGCACGGCTTTTTGTACGTTGTTGTTCCGGCTACAGCTCGAATTAATGCACAGTGTCCTCTGACCATTCAGCTCCCAACATATCAACCCATTCCATACTTTGTAACCACCAACCTGTATCGCTGCCGTCTATTAAGCGATGCACGATGGACAACGGAATCCTGAGCGACATGCATTGATGGATTTCGTGTGCAAAGTTTCTTCAACAACATTGCCTTTTGTAAGGAAAAGATCACGGCTGACTGTTAGAACGAACAGATATTTGCCGCGGTAAACGACTTGAGGGTTGGTAACTACAACTACTCTGCAGAGATCTGCTTTCCAGCCGTCTTTGCTGGAGCAAGAACTTGCGCTTTGTCATACGAGGAGATGCACAGAATACAGCACCGCTGCACATTCCTGTCTTCCATATCTCGAATACTTTTTTTAATTCCTTAGCCGGAATATTTTTCCATGACGTATCTGGGGTCGCTGACTTCACGGCAAACCACTGCACATTGCGCTCGGTTGATGAGCTTGCCGCCTTCATTGCTGTTTTAAAATACATAGAAAAATAGCAATAAGCGATCAGATAACAACCTCACATGATTAAATATATATACATTTATTCAGCACAAAAGTTACCGATGACCACAATGGATTCGACAACTGTGCATTCCCTGCCCATTCTGAAAAGCTGCGATCTGTTTCAGCTTGTCCATCGTGACCATTTGATCATAAATTCACTTGACTCCCCAGCAAGCACGGTACGAGGGGTGGTTGCAAACGGAGGACATAAAGAGCATGGGCATAAATCCAAGCGGGGCGTGAGAAAGTTTTTACATGAAAGTTGCCCTAGATGTCCATATTTCTCTCAACCCAGAGAGGCATTGCGGGACTAGTGCATTCAAGTATAAAGACGCGAAAGTGCATCACCATCCATTACATAAACGGGGAGTAGGGCGATCGACAGTCTCAAGAGAAAACCGACAAGCGGCTCTCTACAGAAATGTCTCGAGAGTTGTTGGCGGTGTTCCAAGGCGGGTCACAGTGCCGGTGAAACAGAACGCAAGTGTTGGGGTTTTCCGTTGAGGGTAGCGGGCGTTGTAGGCAAAGACAAGTGTCCTCAGTTTTGAGTGTGTAGCTACACTTGATCAGTAACGGAACTGGTAACCCAATTAGAGGCTTAATTCAAGAAGAGAGGCGAGGGGAAGCAATGGGTGGGAGGGGGAGGATGATCAAGCAAGACAAATGGTTACAATTGGTGACCAATAGGTGTTGCAGTTGTCTCTTCGACTGTTTCCACCGTGAGAGCAAAAACAGGTGGCATGAAACAGGGACGAATACTGGCAGTGATGTTCGACGCTGAGGAAAATTGTTTGGGACAATACCAAACGCAAATGCAGGATGCGGAACGACCTTACAGGTATGGAACAGTTTATACGGATGAAAGAAAAGTTAGCAGAGGTGGGGTTTGGTGGATGCTAGCTGTGGTGGCACGGGGGAGTACGGAAACGACAAGGGCGGGACAGGAGGCTGTTATGCAGGCGGGGGATGTAAAGGAAGTATGCACAAAACGGTTATTTGATGCAAAAAAGGTGAGAATGGGATGTGTAGAGTCGGGGAGTTGTGAATGAATGGAGGTATGGCGAGAGGCGGCGGGACGTGGGACATCCTACAGGAGGGAGCAGTGGGACTGCAGAGGCGTGGCAAGTGGACGGCGAGAAAGATGCACAGAGAATATTGGGTGGCAAGCAAGTGAGCAGGGAGAAATGGATATGTGAGGGGAAATGGGTGGAAGCTGTAGGTTCATCGGTTGGAGGATTCAAGGAGAGAGACCGACGATTGAAGTTGAGATATTTTATGTAGGGTACTATTGAGGATAAATCGGGCCATGGAAAGTTGGAAGGACGTGGATTGCATAGTGGGAATAGGAGGATGCAGTTCGACAGAGAGTGGTTTGAGGAGTGTGATGGGAGTTGTTTAGTGGTGAGTTTTGGAATAGACGGGGAATAATGTGGATGTGACCTGTGAGAATGATTGACCAAATCGGTTTGTCAATTGATAACTAACTTTTTGAATAATCCGAAATGGCTATTTGTCTATTGGACAGCGATTCTCCTGTCGATTCGAACAGTACAGTACAGTACGGTATGGTGTTGAAAGATTGTCAAATTTGCACGATTCAGAGGCGAAAGGCGGATCAACAAAATGAATGGCGCCAGGGTCGTCATCAGAATAGTTTGCAGCAATTGGGTTGTTCTCCGAGACGATTTTGGGAGACGCCCTCAATGGTGTCGATGATTTGCTTTCCTCAAAACTCGAGATTTTTTGTTGTTGGAGATCATGGTGGCAAACAGGTGGCAAACACTTTTGCATCCTTGAGAAAAGCACAAGAGTCAGGTTTGTCGGAAGACTCTTGTGCCTGTAGTGGCAAGTAAAATGTGGTACTGCGCGTAATAAAAAAAAAGTGAATTCGGTTGCGGGCAATTCCACAGCCATTTTGACAGGTCGGCGCATGATGCAGCACCAATGGGCTAAAGTGCCGCATCTTTTTTGTGCGGCTGTCCAAGTAATCGGAAAAGTCGTTTAGTTGCAGAGGTTTAGAATTACTGTACAGTACAGTACAGTACAGTACAGTGCTGTATTCATACCCGGAATAGACTCCTGTACAGTAACACTGTAGGTGTACAATATTGTACTGTACATGTACAGTACCGTCAAGTACAGTACAGTACTGTACAGTACAGTAGGGAAAAATTGCAAAAAGAAGAGAAAATAAAATCCGGTGTGAATGTATCAGGGGAAAGTGGATAATAGGGCCGTGCCAGTTGTCAAAGCAATGGAATTAATATGATTGGGTACTGTGGTACATTATGATAGGGCGCAGATGTCTTTCGCGTCAATTGAGTATCAACCCGACGAAAAAAGCAACAAAATTTCTTCTGGCATTTCATTGGGCGCGCATCATATTGTAACAGTTGCTCATTGGCCTGACCCATATGCAACCTTCTACATAACCACCCTGTCCATTGCCCCAGCACGAATGCACTTGCACTTGGCCCCCTCTACTCTTCTGACCTGTCCTACACTCCATCCCCTCAGCCGCCCCCACCTGGCTTATTACCCTCAACTCAACGCCTCCCCAGTCTCTCTCTTCATATATCCTGCACTTAACCAACCTTCCCCCGCCCCACCCATCCTATTCCGTATCTCTTCACCTCAAAGCTCTCCTCTCCTCCCACTCTCACCTCAGCTTCACACCTACTCCGCCCCCGCTTGTTCATTTCTGTGCCCCCCACACTCGCCACTCACTATGCGCCCAACCGAGGACATTTTCCCTCCCAATCCCTCCTTGTCCAACTACTCCCTCCCCATTCCCATTGTCTCCGTCCGTTCCCCTACCGTCCAAACCCCACCCACCGCCTCCTCCCTCCCCAACCCCCAACCTCCTCATCCCCACTTCTCACCCCCCGTCCCGTGAGGATGACGGTGTCATCCTAGGTTGTCTTACAGGAGAAGTCCGTCGCATGCGTTCCGTCCTAGACATGAGACTCGGTGCCATGGCTGGTGCCCCGGTTCTACCCGAAACGGAAGCAAAGCTGGAACACAAGTTGTTTGAAAACGATGCTGGAAATGTCGATGATAGGAAAAAAATGGAACCGGAGTTTGACATCTTTGGATTGGCTATTGGTGCAAAGGATGAACCGCTCTGGGCTGCCCATGACCTCTCAGTCTGTCTAGTGTTAGTGATGCAGGTTGTTCCGTCGTTTTGGCGGAAAGCCCAAGCAGGTTGGATTTGTCCGCCTTGATGTGTTGACGCACCTCCCAGTTTGCAGTGCTTTGCACCTCAATGTAGTTATGCTTACGGTTTATTAGTATCCACTCTTGGTTTAACTTATTTTATTTTCTCTTCCCATCACGGAGTTGATTTGTAGCAAGCTCCGTCCTGCTTGTGGTATTTGCGAAACGTCGAAGCCACGCCTTGGAGAATTGTCCAGTTTGTCGGACAACATGAGACGGTTATTTATGTGAACATATGAATGCGTGACACACCGCATCTTTCTCTGAGCTCTTTTGTATAGCCAAGTGGTGGCTTCGACTAGATTGCTATTTGTAAAAAGTTAAGGATTATCGATTGCTGGTCGTTCTAGCTCCCTGTCCCCCGTTCCAGCGCTTAGCGCCTGCAAGCATGACGCAGCAATCACTCTTGTAAATATCACAAAAAAAATTGTACCATGTGTGCCAACAGTCACACCCCCTACTACTACCATTCCAACCTTTTCTCGTGCCGATGAGGTGGATGCGGTCATTACGAACCGCGACCATTGGCGGTTGCAAATATGCGAGGAAAGTGAGTGCTGCTGACGGCGGCCGTTCGCTCGCTCACCTATGTGAGGACGCGCGGCGGTTGTAATGGCTTTCGTGATTCCGTCAACGAGAATGTAAGGCTGCTGTGCTAACATTATACGAAATTTCATGGTAGATGGCCGCCGTAGGACGCTGCCACGTTTTCCATGAGTTGCACGATATGACCCTTTCGAGATCAGCGAGATGAATGTTGCAGTCGAAAGAGCAGCAGTTGCAAACGAGGAGCACAGTTCAGATTACTGTTGAGACTGCCGTACTACAGTACGGTACAGTAACACTGTACAGTACTGTAGTCCCTCGTGAAATTGGACCCGACAGGGTATTGGACCGTCAAATATCAACATGAAAGATGTTCTATCATACGTACTTGGACCCGGCAATAGGGAGGACTCTTGCTTTTGTGCACCCTTGCAGTGGGCCTCTATCCTATCACCATACACGGACGGATATTCCTTCCGTGCGCCAACCGCTTTTATTCAGTAACTTGTCGCAACTTCATTTGGCGCATTGCGCATTGAGAAAGAGATTCTTTTCACCACAGAATCTATATTTACTGTACTTGTCTTCTTACCATAAATAGGTCACGCCGCCAAACAGTACAGTCTACAGTACTGTGCAGTACACTACAGTATATTTGCCCAAACCGCATTATTCATTGGAAACACAAGTAAGGCTAGTACAGCATGCAAGCATGCAAATAAAAGAATATGTTGACAATATCAATATTGAAAGAAATTTAGCATGTCTCGCTGCCAATTGTGCGGTGCAATATTTCTACGTCACTACCCCTAGCTAGGTAGCTAGGTAGACATGTACTGTACAGTACATATGTACCGTAACACCCATAAATGCAGCATGACAACCCAAAAGGTATGACACGTGTAGCATGCCACAAGGTTGCCGATGGAACCGACCTTGTAAAGTCCTACACAACCAACCGGGGAGTTTTTGGGTTATTTGAATGTATGGAAGATGTGGTCTGGTGTATCCCCGCCGCTAGAGAGGGAAGTGCGTTATGTGGGCCAAGTCGTCACGTGGTAACACTAAATAACAACGCACAGTGCTGCTGTTGTCTATGGGACACTGAAAAATTATTCTCGATAAAAAAGCCTATAAATCAAATAAAAGATTGAGCAATTTTAAGAAAAAATCTCCCTCATAAATCACCTACTGTACAATACTTGGTATCTTTGGCTGCGTATGGCTCTGCAACTAGCCATGGTTACAGAGGTAAAGATAGGTTACAGAGGTAAAGATAGACCTTTTACTTTTTAAGATTCAGGGAGGGGGTCATGCATAAGCCCCGTCTAATGGTTAGGTGGTAGGGTATGTGGGCAGTTTTCGGTGATTCAGCATAACCGCGGTGTATTGTAAAACAAACGCCGAGACACGTGTCTTGAGATCCTGTAATTCAGAGTGGGGGTGCTTGTCTCGACGATCAGCTGTAAAGTTGCTAGGATCATGAGGAGCCTTAAGTGCGGTTGCTCCGATTAGTCACGTACCTTCGAAGGTAGATCATTAAACTTTGAGAAAACCTTAAGAATAGAGTCTATTAAAAAAATGGGAATAGGAGTTGAATCGAAGAAATGGGACCGAAATGACCCTATTTGTATCTTTGAATCGTTTTCCCAGAAAATAGCAACATGAAATAACCGTTTCAAAAATTGCAAAAAACGAATATCATAATAAGAAGCATGAAGCAATGATCCAATTGCAACTAATGGTTAACCTCATCTTTGATCTTCTCTTGATCCGACACCAACCAGTGGCCAGTTCTTTATCGGTCCCTCCAGCTTAAAACAGACAAATGTATGGGCACAATAATGACATACTCCCTTATCGCAACAAAAAAATATGGCTGCCAAGGCTTGCAACGCCATTATAGAAGTGAAAACCAACATTAGAGCGGATTAGTCGTGCCGGAGCTTCTTTAACACCGCAAATAACAACTGCTTCAAGTTTTCGAAGTCAAATTTGCAGTACTGCAGCAAATAGACAGGGAAGACGATAAAAAAGTATAAGAGTGGATGTTTTTCTATCACTTCGGAAAGAACGAACCGTGTGGCATTTTAATGGGCGGAACAACTGAAGTAAATTACTGCTTGTTTTTCAATCAAGATAGAGAATAAATTATTCGTACCAAATGACGTCTTGTTCGACATTGTTAAGGAGTATTGTATTGGTATATAAAGTAGTGGCAGAACATCTCAATTCCTATGGAAAGCCAAAATTTCTAGCTACGTTCCTCGCAGCTTCTTGAAGCGAAATTATGAAAAAACTAGCTCCTAAGTTGTTCGTCCTGTGATTCAGCTCCATATTCAATGTTTTAATCCTCGGGCAATGGCTACCATTTTAGCGCAAGTTGAGTTGGTGTAAAGGACTTTTTATATAAAGCGTCCTCAGCAAGTCTACAACCTGGATGAAATAGGCTTCCCCTTGGAGAATTATTTGGAAAGAAAGGAAAGCGCCGCCACATTTTTAGGAGCTACAAGTTTGAGGGTTGCTTTTGAATACGTCAATTTCATTTCTGTTCTATTGTACTTGAGCGGTACTGGAGAATGCATGAATCCTGCTGCAGGTTTCAAAGGGATTCAAGAACCAAGACCAAGTGATGGTTTATATGCTGGAGAATGTCTTTTGTAATAACTGAAGGATTGGTGTCTTTCTGGAGATGTGGTACAGGCCTTTTTGACTCACATGTGTTCGGTAAGTGATTGTCTTGCTTTATCAAATATCAAATCTGTTCGAGCTTTACACCTTGCTCATTAGTGGATAGTATTTTTGACGCCTTGACAATCCATTATCTGTCAATGCAATTAGAGATAGGAACTGCGCGAATTTCTTGCGTTACTTTGCTAGCACATAAAGTTTACCGCTTGCAACAGTTTGATGTATCTATTTCTGAGCCTTTCAAGAAACCATGCAAAGTAAGTCGTCATGAAACTTTCGTTAAAAATGGATGCCAGTTTGTTGTAGAGCTGGCAATATTTTACGGAATCAATGTTTTGGGATCCCAATTTAGTAGGATTTAAGAAAGCAGCTACACCAGAAAAAATATGGAAGAATTCAATAAAGCTGGTATTTGGTTATCGATTTGATTTCTGCTGTAGGATTATGTGTTTCGAAGTCCAACACAGTAAGGAAATGATACCTGTTCACGAAGTTATCCAGACGACAAGGATGAATAAAATTCGAATGACAGGAGAGAGCTCTCCTGAACCTAAAGTGAATACTGCATTTGTTTACCACACAGTGGGAATTTAGGTATCCCGTTTATACGTTATTGGACTGCTGAAGTCTTTGGAAGAAAAGAAGCCTACAGGACAATCAGAGAAACAGCTAAATGAAAATTTAGAAAGGGCTCAATAAGAGGTACAGCAGGCTCGGAGAAGGCATAGATGGATGAAATTGCTATGTCGAAGACATAACACTGCCTCGAGCGCTACGAAGAATAGTGGTTCTTCCCAGAACGTTCATAGAACGCTGGAGGACAATTAAATTCTCTGACACCAAAGAAGCTGCTGAGAATATAATTACAGATGCTCTGTAGTGATTTTACGATTAATCAATAAATGTTTGATATTTATAGCATTTCGCAGTAATATTCTTAAATTTATTCTAAACTTTTAAAATATATATCATCTTTACACGAAATGTATCTGAATTAGCTCAAAGCTCAGGAATGTAGTTATTATTTTTGTATAACTTTACAGTACCATAATTTATATAACTAGAATAATTGCATAGTAATTCTTATTTTCATTTATTCTAGAAAACTACATACAGCTGTACACATTCCGGTATCTCATTTCGACTACTGATAAAAGGTTTTTGCATTAAAACCGGGTCTTGACTCCAGAAAGGGCCGGGGGTAGGGGGGCACGCCCACGCCCGGCCTCCCTTTCCTACCTGACCAGAGTTTTACTCCAAACAATGTCTTCCTAGGCGATTAGTAGATAAAAAAGTCGTTCTGTTTAAGTTTCACGTTATTTTGAGAAGGATTAAGCATCCATAAAAAATGAATCTAGTGGCTACAAGAGCATTCAATCTTCATAAACATCCCATAAATTTGTGCTGGAGGCCCAGGAAGTCTAGTTAAGCTGTAATAGGTTTACCTCTGTCACAGAGTGCTGTGCTTGAGGTACAGGCACTCATTCAGGTCAACCTTGCATATCATTCCCGCCTTTTCAAAATCTGAGATAGGTACATATTCTTTTTCACGGCTAATCTAATGATCGATAGTGGTTTTGGCAATACCATTTCTGAGAATTTCGAGGTGATGTAGTGCAATGCGCGGTGCGCAGTTCTTCTCGTCTAGGAACGAAACACCGTCAGACAATGAGAAATACAACACACACACACGAAGACTCACAGGGGGTTCGCTGTCCCTCTTTCTCTTTAAGGACCCTGCGATGCAGCAGCACAGCTCGCCGACGGCGAGGAGAAATGGGTTTGGAAGAGCGGGGGTAATTCCTTGGACGCCTGGACGGTATACTTGTCCTCCGGGTTGTAAGGCCGGACCGTGGTCCGCGGAATGCTAGAAACTTGGTATAGGTCGATTCCAAAGAAGTGTAGACACCAGGGTGTAATACAGGACGAAGAAGTTGTAGTATTGGGTCAGCTATGCTGATTATCTCCTTTGGAGATTAGGATGTTGTCACCAATGACAACCTTGAAGTTCCTATTTGTATATAGACGCCGGAGTCCGGGGCGCCAAGTGTGAGTGAATATCACAAACAAACAACAAAAGGGGTAGTATAATATTGGATATGGGGGGGAATAGAAAGGGGACCGGGCGGATAAACGTGGCTATAGCCAAAGTTGCCGTTGGCAAGGTTTCCGCAAAGGCGAAAGTTGGGAGTCAAGTTTAGAGCCATCACCGGGTAGCTGTTTAATCTGGGGCCCTAGTTGCCAGGTAGGTATAAGTACTAGTTAACTAGGTTAGGGTTATCTAGGGCGGCGGGGTTAGTGAGGTTAGGGTCAGCCAAGTTAGAGATAAGTAAGTAGACACTTGGCCCAATAGGTGCCTTTCACTTGCGAAAATATCAGGTCCCATTTGGGGGCCGAGTGGTCCAGATTGCAAGCACTCAAGCCCCATCGGGTGAGGATACAGTACCAAAAATAATAGTAGGCGACAAAAGAAAATTGCCCTTACTGTACAGTACAGTGCTGCAGGTTAGCAGTGAATCAGATCAAAAAAAGATCACAAAATTAGCTCTGCCGATGGCAGTACAGTATGTGTGCCAATTGCACTACAGGTGAGGCTCGTATATTTTTGATATTTTTAGACCGCGGTCAAGATTCTTCAGGCAATAAATACATTTAGTATATTAGGACATTTGATATTCCGAACTTCCCGGGCAGAGACGACATCTATCATTAAACGTTTCTATGTCGTGCGTGAAGCAGGAGTAATGAAGTCGAATATTTGCATGGAATCTGTGAACATTTTAAAAGATTTCTTATGGCATAATATGCTTTCTGAGTAGTGTTTCAATATGAATGCAACACTAAATGCGTATAATTGTCCTGCCATTATAGATTGAAAGGCTATGAGATATAGAGGATTTCGAGGTGTTGAATTGACCTGAATGTACATAGTGCGCAGGCCAGGTGGAGCGCAAGCCGGTTATCTATAATCAAGTGGCGGGAAGCGGAATGATCTGGTCTCTCACAGGGCGTGCATTTTACGGCCGTCATGGTATGGTATTTTAGGGCATAGCTCGGAGATCACCGTGATTCCTTCGGAAAAAGTGCAGACTTCGAAGAAATTCGTAGAAATTCGTTAGGTACGTACCGTCAGAGGGTTTTGGGAGAGTGATCTCTGCTGCTCAGACCCCTTTCAGGACCTAGACTCACTGAAGGATCTCCCTTTTCCTGGTTTCTCCTATATGGCAGAAGCACCGGCGGGTTAGATTTTTTTCCTATATAGTTTTGTGGATAATTTATGCTTCAATCAAGAGACAAGCACCCCCTAGCACATAAGTAATGCGCTTCCCAATGAACGCCTCGAACCATGCCTTCATTTGCTAACTGTAGTGCCCTAGCCCTGACTATGCTGACACGAGATCTTGATGCCAACTTCGGATGCGATAATATTTTCATCCGACGGTTTGCCAGCGCGGAGGTCGCCACGTGGTTCCGCGACATTTGTTTTGGTTATTTATTTGACCTCATTAATTTGGGGATAACTGCCAAGTTGGAAGGTGAACACGACAGGTGACAACGCATGCAGTGCATGCAATGGAACTGTCAGCCTCAATGACTGTAAGCCCTGTTGCACTGTAATTGTGATTCCACACCCTGTGCAAGGCTTGAGAACGTCGTGGTTCACCGTGGCCACCGCGGCTCACCTCTCCAGCTCAAGTCCGGGATACCACTAACTACTGCATGTTTAGTTATTTTAATTGTACATATATTCTAGCAATTAACGCAGTATAGCTTAGCTAACCTATTTATAGATAGCACTTTTGCCAACTACGAGTAAACCCAGCAAAAAACTACTGGTATTCGGGATATCCCCTGTAATGGTGATGTTTGACGTTATCAGCCTCCACTTGTGTAAATGAGACCCGCCGTATTATTCGGTGTTCAGGTATCCCTGCCTAGGGTGGGATTCTTGTTAGTTCTTCCAACACATTCCGGCGCCTGGAGACATATTAGCAAAGCACGCTCTAGGAGTTCCTAAACTCAAACTCAGTGTTCAACACGACTGCTCTAT
Organism: Kappaphycus alvarezii; assembly: GCA_002205965.3. Classification (NCBI taxonomy): domain Eukaryota; phylum Rhodophyta; class Florideophyceae; order Gigartinales; family Solieriaceae; genus Kappaphycus; species Kappaphycus alvarezii. The sequence goes on along the minus strand of NADL03000699.1, from coordinate 328,928 downwards.
AACTTCCAAGGATGTGGTATTCGGACACCCAACGTAGTATTTTTGGCCTTATCGCTAGCATTGCACCACAATAAATCCATTTGGTATTACATTGGACAATTGGTTTGTATTGCTCTACCAAAATACCCGGCTACTGATGAACCTTCTGAGTTTTATTCCACAGACTCAACAAGGTTTCTGACTGTTGTAGTGTAGAACATGAAAAAGATCAGTGTTATCAAAAGACAAAATAATGTATCCCAGCTGCGTGGGGAGATCTGTGTTAGTTGCAGAGAATACAAAGACATAAGTACGAATGTGTAAAGTGATCAAGTTTAGCGGCGGATAGTTGGGGTAACTTTATTTATATCTTAAACATAGCTGGTGTAATTATTAATTTCTTCAATTGCCTGCTTAAAGCTCTTGGCGTTTATCCGAGCTCGGCAATTGACTTCATAAAATACATGAGGACAAATGTGCAATATTAAACTAAATCTGGCGGGAACGAAACGGAGAGTTCAAAGGTAGAATTATTCGGTATGATTCTCAGCTTCGCCAGATATACGCGTAGAATGTTTGCTAGACAAAATTTGATTTATCTTCTCTTATTTTGATTTCAATGAACTAAATTTTATCGTATTCAATCGGTTTAGACTCAATAAACGAGCTGTGAAGTCAATAAGCTTATCAAAGTTCGAATCTCCAGCAAATAAGTTGTTATCAACATGGGATCATGCGAATCTATCGGTCTCTTGTATTCATTTTTCATGTAAAGGGACGGTTCAAAATAGAGCGGTAGCATTCCAAGTTTGTTTTTAGTTAAGAATTCTGGTGTCGCGCCCCAGCAGCCACCTGAACCGCAAATTACGAACAAAGGATTTTACAGCTTCAATACCAGATCTTCTGCAATGTTGAAGAATTTTCGATCTGCTTCAAGGATATTAAGATATACATCACAGATTAATGAATTTTTCATTCGCTTTGAGGCAAGCCTGAACGAAATAGGCCAATGAGAGGCGGCAATTAAGAATGGAAGATACTGAAAGGAATATTTTGGTAGAGCTCTGGCATAGCTTTGGACAGCGATGTACTGAAAAACATTTCATGTCTTACTTGTATCCCTGTCCAACGAAACGGCCCTTGGATTTTTGGAGATTAGTACCGGTATTATTAAGCTAAATTTCGAATCTTCCGCCAGTTTTGTTTGCCTCCTGAGGGAAGGACTAGATATTGAATCCTTTCTACACCTTACGATCACTTAGAGCCTGAATCTCATTGCGTTTGGCGGTGCCAAACTCTATGGAGTTGGATCTCGGATCTGATGAATGAAAATTCTCCGAGATATAAGTTGGGCCCGGTGCTTCTAAGACGCCGGTTACTCGTTCGGTTCCGGCTCTATCTTCAGTTATAAATTCTTGACCTATTGTTAGGAATGTTTATCAAGCGAGAACGAGATCAAAGATAGCATATGTACAAGTTCAATTATTATAAGGCAAATTACCCTGTCTCTGCGGATGATCAAGTTTGATTTTGACTCACGAAATTTGTCAATAGATACTAGTTTTAGGTCGTTATTGATGTTGATAAAACGATTTTCCATTTTCTGCAACTAGGTTGGATGTAAATTCCTATGGATACCCCCTCTAGCAAAACAAAACTTGAGCAGTAATCTTAATAAAGAGATTGGCAGCTGTATCGGCGTTATGTTAACGGTTGTGCGATTATTTGAAGAGACAACAGCCGCTTAAATATCATTTTGAGCATTTTGGAGTGCTTTCACTCGTTCACATTTCTCAGGTAGATCTGAAGAAACAGGCGAAAGTTGTAGAAAGCCCCTAAATACAAGAAGAGAGGACAAAAAAACATCAGATCTTGCAGTATTTTTCATAGCTTGAACCGAATGTGAAAGGAAGTCTTCTTTGGAATATTTTGGTGCTCTATTTACACCTTGTGGCATATTCTGCGCGTGAAGTCATGGCAATTCTTACAGATTCCGGTACTTTCATGGCTTTAGATACCTGAGTCCAAGCCCTTTTATATAATCGAATAAGGCAGGTGCCGCTAGCGGTCACTGTCCAAATGTGGTCCACGATCAGTGTGAATTTATTTCAAGTAACTGACGTAATTTGTTACCCGTTGACCGATGTAGGCGATCCATATGTCGTTTGATGAATAACCGTCGAGATAAATCGTGGCTCCTAACAATGTATCTTTACGAATTATGTGCAAAACAGACCTGATTTACAGATGCATACTATCCATTAGGAAGTACGGCTGAAGACTGTACCTTCACTCGGAGATGCAACGCGAAATCGACCAGACTGACGAGAGCTCCTCGAAAAAACGTCATAGGAAGTAGTGAATTTTTCGAGTGCCTTAAGGGTATCTGGCGTCGCTGGGGATCGTTGCCTTGGTTCATTATTATTAATTTATCAGCGGATCCGGATGATAAAATTGTTTATGAGTTTTTTTAATTTTGAAATCAGTGTAAATGACTTTAAAATCCCATCAATGGTATAGATGGCGCAGCTTTTGATTTAACGGTCCGATAAAAACGGAATATTTTCATTGGAGGCGGTTATTCTCGGTGTTCATTTGAGCTTGAACTTATCAAGCACATTACGTCCGAGAAGGAGTAAAACTTCAATGTCCAAACATCAAGAACGATCTTCATGTGACCACGTGACGGGTGTGACCATGCGGGATACGAAACTTTGTATTCACATTGTCTTTTATCCTATTTTATCCAAAATTTGTAGACCTTTGCTTTCAATAAAATGAGAGCTGGAGGGATACTCAAGGGAAAGTAGTATGCCTCAGCCTGAATTTTCCTGCGACAGATCTCTGAGCTCCAGTATCAAAAAAGGCTCCATTGAACTTTTGAGGGCCTTCTGGATATGGAAAGGAAGCTAGATTGACTACTGCGTCAGGGGTTACCTTTTCATCATCTGTATCCTTGACATAGTTACCAAGTGAGTCGAAAATATTAAAGTCGGGGGCTCTCACTTAAAATTTATCCCTAACGCGTGACTCGGGCTCATCAGGTTCTTTTTGACTTTTTTCATCTTGAAAATCATTTGCGGAGTCTAGTTGATTGCATAATTCAAGTAATAAAACATGAAAATTTTGAGTATTTACAGCTCTTTTTGACCTGTACTCCATTTTTTGACGAGTAGCTTTAGCAAGGTCAATATCGTGAGTAAGTGAACTTAGCATGTGTTCAAAAGAATTATAAATTTAAGCATTCCATGACCGAAAGCAGTCGAAATCAATCCTTCATATAGTCATGACGAAGTACATTGCCGACATCTTGATGATAGTTCGCATGGCGACCAGGTTTCTTGATAAATTACCCTAGGGACCTTTTAGTCTTCATCAGGAGTAGTACATGGTCAAATACAAATTAATATCCTAATTTGGCCATTTTTGCTTCCTTAGATATAGTGTTTCTTAAAGTTCTCCATAAAATTCGAGAAATCATGGATAGCGAGCGGCTTAACAGCTCCGTCTTCGATGAATAATCGACAGTAGCATTTAGAAGAAATTTAACCTTTTTGCCTCGCTCTGATGCGAATCGGGCACTCTCGTAAAAGATTTGAAATTGGTTTGGATATTTTGTCATGTGCAACAAGCCCATACAGCCCTTAGAAGTACAATTCGATAAATGAATTACATGCAGATAGTTAATCGTTCTCTTTTGTCCAAAGATAGACTTGTTCTAGTTCCCGATTAGATTTATAGCATCAGTAAACGAGTTAACTTTTTTGTCGACTCGATACAGGTAGAAGCGTTTAGTATTACGACGTAAGAGGTTATGAAGATATTGTTTCTTCAGTGCAGCAGTCAGGCCATACTCGTTTGCAATTTGTTGGTACCTGGCAACAGATTCCATCTATGATTCACCCAGATCTCTTGAGAAATTCTTATCCTTATCCTGAAATCTTGAACCTATGTAGAATTTTAATTTGTCCTGTTGTACTGGATTAGAGGTAGCAGGATGGTCCTCAACTTCAACTACTGTTTATTTCTGGTCGCTTTAAGCAGTGTGACGAAAATAATATTGTGAAATGATTTTATCGAGATTGGCATAATTTCATTGAAGTAGGCAAAGTACTAAGCATTTTCGCAAGTTCGAATCTCAATTTTGTATTTTAAATTCTCTGGGAGTTGCTGTGGGGGCTTATCGTTTTGCATTTGAGGAGGAGGAGTTTTTCTGGCTTCTGTGAAGGTGAGTAGTCGGTTCGATGCCTCAAATTTAGGTGATGCGGTCCCTAAAGCGAGAACTACCTTAATAAGATCTTATGTTATTGATATACAATTTTAATTCACATACCAATAGTATACATTGCGCGACTTTGCAACAGCTTATCGTGCTTGATATTGCTCTAGATTTGTATATTTCGGGGCTGGGAAGGGGATATTTTACGTTGTAAATGTCCGTACCCGAAAGACCTTCGTGGCGGTTGCATTAAAGTTATGAAAAATAATTTAAACCAAGTTGTATTTAATCACGAAGAAGAGGCAGTCATTAAAAATTTAATATTAAAACTAAAGTAAGAATATCCTTCAGAGGATGATTAAGTCTAGAGTTTCCCTTGAAACTTATGAAATTTATTTTTAACAGCAATTAAGTTCCTCAACCACAAACTGCAGAGATTCTACTCTACGAGAATCACAGGGGTCTACGAGGAAACTTAACTTCCGGAGACCTTCTGTCTTCCAACGTCGTACTTCAAGTGAGAACAAAACAGGGAACGTTAGAAAAATACGTCTACTAAAAAGAATCATTTTATCTGGTGGCTAATGGCATGAGTCACGCTACCTCCTTGGGCTCCCTTCAGTACTAATATTATAGATAAGCTTCCAAAACTTTTCAAAATGGTGCATAAAGCTGCCTAGTTCATTTAAGACATCTCCTAGGAACTATAAAGTCACTCCGCGACTCTCGCTGTGGACTAAGAGATAGATACAGAAGAACAACCTACAGGGAAAGAGCTTTCTGTAATGAAAACTGTATACATTTCTATGGAGTATATAAATAGTTTCTACAGTTATCCACTATGTCGTACCAACTTAAACTTCAAGGTCTACTCTGGGTTTCGAAAGACATGCTTGAGAATTTCACGGTCCCAAAAAGGAATTAAAGTGACGTTAGATTTTTGATTCATTCAATGTTTCAAAATTAAGACTGGAAGTAGCAGAGAATCTCTGGTTCTGGGTATTGTTGATGCAAATAATATTTCGAGAGAACAGGATTATATTTTCAACAGAAAACTCAAATCAGGCGTTGCATGATACAAATTCAATGTTGTGGAGTTTTATAGAGTCATATGGCAGTGATTAATGTTACTCGGGGGACTACTAGTATCAGATCAAGTAGAGGGAAGAAATGTGTTAAAAAACTGGTATGAGAGTTAATGAATGTCTATATGCTCGATATAGAGCAGTCTGTTTCCCAGAAGGTACAAGAAGTGATCGATGCAGTCTTCAGAAAACAATAATGAGCTGAAAATCTTCAAAACTTGCATCATCTGCTATAGAAATAATTGAATAACAAGCAAGTATTCTAAAATGTAGTCTTTATGGCTCGGATGGAGAAAAGGATAAAGCTAGAAATATTTATTTGCTGTAACTTTTCGAAAACAGCTTTCATGAGGCCTAAAATAACAAGGTTTCCTGGCCACAATTGTTAAATTCCCATCACAAAACGTTCGGTGCGATCTGATAATGAAATTGGATTTAAACACATCAAGTCTAATAAGACATATCAACAAAACCGCCCGGTTAGGGCAATTCCTGGAGACTTTAGACAATATCGCTCATAAAATGTCAAATTGGGGGCATGGAATTTGTGCCGAGTAGATTTTTAAACTCTACAGTAGAAGCGCGGCCCAAAATGATTAACAGGGGTACTAATGTTGCACCAGTCACTAGTATACTGTACTGTGGTCATTCTTCAGTCGCAGGGTATTTCGAGCGCAACGACCAGACTGATCTGGTGTTAGGAACTCACTGGATGGATTTATTAGCGTCATGCGACGAAGCCTGGGACAAATTATCCATAGCTATAAACTACTATATGATGGAACTGAGGTTGCAACCGATCTTATGACGAACATTCACCGGATTAGCGAATTAACGGCGGTAAATACTCGGAATTAAGTCAGTGATGAAGGAAAGTCTGCATTAAAAGGACGCCAAGAGATTCAAATGCGGCTATCGAAAGGAGGAGTTTGTACTATACAGGGAAAAGTCAGTGTTACTGATGACGCGGTTGTACATTTTGCGATAGAGGCCGCGAATTCTATCCATATTGGCGATTTGAGCGCGCTCAATAGACGACTAAGCTAGCCTTGGTATGGTAAGCGGATTTGAAGCGAGAAGCAATGGCCATATCAAATTACAGGAAAAGGAAACAGCCTTCCATATGGTGGGCCAATAGATGCAGAAGGTTTACTAAAGGCTGTAGCACGGTGCAAAGGACAAGAGGGTCTTGAACTATTCTCAAGGCATGTAACGCAAAAAGGTAAAGAAGGGGACTTTCCTGATAGATTTGTGCCATTTGGGTCGCTAGAAGGAAGGAGCTTAGAGTTTTTCATGTATGGTTCTCGTATATATACATCTACTGAAGGCCGTTACGGAAAGTAAAAGGCGGATGATCTAGGAGAATCAGAAGGAAATGTTGTATTAAGATTGTTACTTTACACCGATCGGCGAGTAAATTAGTATTGACTATTGAATTTGAGACAAGGAAAAATGAGGCCCTGATTTCTTGAAGGGGAGATCGCGGATTCTAAGTCTAGCGCCTGATTCGGTGTGATGAGAATGGATAGACGTAGAGTACAAATCGTAGCAAATCAAGCGCCTCCATGACCTGGCATGCCAAAGTATTTTGATTGAGATTTTGAAGGTATGAAGGGGTGAAAAGAACCTGAATGTAGTGCATGGAAGCCGGTTAATAGAAAAGGGGTGGTAAAGCACGGGGCATAAAATCTCTACTGAACCAATCGCTTCATACAAGCAAGTAAACGTGATCGACAAGGCGTGGGCGTACAAGAAATTAAATACGAGGCGCATATATATAATATATATAGCGAGCTACTGAAGTTTGAAATAACTTAGATCTCAGCAACTAGAAGCTTGAAATGAAGAAACAGGATTTCAATGGAAACAAATTTCAAGTTGCGTAAGCATTTAAATTCTAATGTAAAACAAATATAAAAGCTGTCTCAATTAACTATTACGTATATAGTCACAAACATTACCATGCCACACTCAATAGGGGATTGAAAATTTGGCACCGATAAATGATATTATATTCCAGTAAGAGTCCTGCTACCAGTGATGCTCAAAATAGAGCTCCACCACGGCCGTAGAATGGAGAAACATAGGAGTAAAAAAAATAAATGCCCTTTATATACGAAAAATGAGTGAAATACAACGGAATCGATGGGTGTGACTGTAGTTTGTGCGGACTAAACCTTCTAACTATTAGCAATCTTATACATATTTTGCGAAGGGTTTTTAATAGAATGAAAAGTAATTTGAGTTCATGAAAGATTTTGACGAAACCACCGTCAATTTTTGGTATTTTCCCCCCAATATGAGGACATTTTGACAGCAATTTTTGTAGAGTGAAAGCACGCATTTTAAAAATGCGAAGGGCCTACGAGTAGTAAAAATAACAAGATCATGCCGCATGCACTTAAATAAAAAATTAAAGGTATCGCGAGTGATGAATATCTTCAAAATACAGGGAGAATGACTAACGTTAAACGCGATATTATACACCCCCACGCAAACTGATGGTTGAACTTAACGATATACAGAATAGGTAGAGGGCGACGAAGCGATTTCTCGTTTTTTGTAGAACTTATACCGCTTTATATGTGGAGAGCGTTCCAGATCTCCAAATAAAAATAGGGAGGAAACAACGAAGAGGACTCTACGGCGACACCTCTAAGGCGTGCAGTGATATTTAGATGTCCGAAAATTTCTCTATTAAGACACACCTAATCCGTCCCATACTGCAAAGAAAACTTCACACCGTATAAAAAATCACATTTTTGCAGCACTGCAATGCCAAACACTCAAGAAAATCCCTAGTTTATATCTAAAATGAAAATTCGCGCAGCAGGTAAAAATATGAATCCTTAAACTTTGGAGTAAAACTTAATCATAGTAGGATGTATGTATACGGTTTGAATATGATGAGTTAAAGAAAAATGAACATACTCTCAAGACTAAATTTCAAATGGAATAGGTATAGTATGTAAATGGGTTTATGGATCTCAAAAGTCAGATCTGGTGTTGTCTTGGGGGCAAAAAGAACATTAAAAAGTATTTCATGACGTCAGAGGAAATTTTTATTCAACTTGATGAAAATTTTCCGGTATCTTGGACACTTATGCAAGGTAAATAACCTTATCATTGATTGAATCTGGCAAAAGATATATTTTGTGGAAACTTTATAACTCATTTAAAATGAAATCTTCAACTTTTCGACCTGGACTCTAACAAGAACCTTTGTGGAATACTGAATTGGCAATTTTTTTTCTATATTAAAATCAGTTAGCGGATTAAAGTATCCAAAAAGATGAAATTTATACTTGGGAGAGATTTGGGTTGAATAGCTGATAGACTTGTTTAGTTCAATGCAAATATTTGCACAATAGTCTCGCATACCGAGGAGAAGAGGAGAAACTAAATTTTTGCCGTGAATTAAAACAATAGAGAAACATAGAGAAACATAACACTTTATCAAAGCAAATAGCTAACAGCAACAGGGATAACTAAATAAGTACGCATTACAGCAAACAGGGATAACTTATGCAGCTTACTTGCTCCAGTAGTTGGGATTGATTTGAACCTTCGTGTTGAACGTTTGCTCGAGACAGAACTGGTGAAGGCAGGGTTAAAAATGCTTGATCACTCGAATCTCCGGATGCTGCTGTACAGCGGCTATGGGCGCGGGGCGCTTCTTCCGGGGATGGTACCTCAAAGGGGTGTAGTGTGACAGCTTCCGTTTGGTGCCAACCTTACTTGTCTTGAGTGCACGTACGCTGCCAGCAATGGCCGGCCTGGGGAGGCACACGTAGGGGAGAAGATGTTCCAGCGAGAGGGCAGGTGAGCTGTGGACCGAGACATATGACCGGGAGTAATGGATTGGTGGAATTGGATGAGTTGATCGGCGTGTCTCCCCAGACGCTGAGATCCTTGTCCGGTTCCATTCGTTCCATCATGCGTACGCTTGGGTAAACTCTTTAGATTTGGTGTGTTCGCGTCGCAAGAGTTGTAAGGAGAGTAGCGCGGTCATACGCCCGTGACCATTATGCGTGATGATCCTCTGACCAGAACCAAATCAAACTTCCACCAGTTGCTGCGTTTGCGTAATCAGAATTCCATAAATAACGAATCATAAATAAAGCATAACATAAATCAAGAACAAAAGACGGCTTGTGATTGGGCCATGAAGGATGAGTGGAGGGAGGGAGGCGGGAGAACAAGCGACGACTTGAGGGACCAGAAGTTGTGCCAAAGGTTTCCAAGTTGTCGGTTATATAGACCTGTCCGACGGGTTCTGATCGCACATCAAGTCCTTGAGCAACGGTACGCTGCCAACGTGGCCTTATCTCGAGTGGCTTACAGTCCGGCGGATGCAAATGCAACCGAGATGCAGACGTGACAGCGTGACTTGCTTCCAGTTGTGGATCACAGCCACGTCGAAGCCCCCCTATCATATTCACCCATAATTTTCCAATCATTCCACCGAATTAAAACAATAGAGAAAACCAAATGTACCGGAGGTACGTGATAACGAGAGTGAGGTCACAGCAAGTGACCGAAGAAAAAGAACGAATCATCACATTGCATCACCCTAGCATCCAGATAAGACTCGCGGAATGTGCGTCCAGCCGACCAATCCCCCATATCAATATCCGATATTCCTGAACCCCAATCGCTGCACATTCTGATGCGGCACCCATGCGCAGCGAGTGCGAAGACCAAGAGACTTGAGGCGGAGGTGTGACTTGAGCACGAGCGAGACAAGACTGTAGCCAAAGAGTAATGGTTCTTGCGCTCGTAGAAAGACGAGTCCCAGGTAAAGCCCAATAGTACTTGCTCCCGGATCGGTTCGAGCGGCGTAGGGTATCATAACGACAGACCAGGTCGATCACGCTGGTATCGAAGCGAGGATTTCGGCGGTAAGCAAGAGTATGAGCAACCCGGTTACGATTCTTGCGTAGTGCGATGGCGATGTTGATTGAATCCGGAGTGACAGTGATGTTGGTCAGCAACAGAGACACCCCAGCTTCGCCACGTTCAAAGAAAATGTAGCTGACGAGTACGGCACAGGCGTTGCGTAGAAATTCGAGATCAGTGTCCGGAGACGCGAGTGCGAGAGCGAAGATTCGACGAGCAACTGAGCTTGGCAGAGCACGCCGCTCTGTAAGCGGGTCTGAGAGCAACTTTCGGTCCCTGTCCCCTTGTTGAAAGGCATCCACAGCCAATTGAATGAGTGGTGTGAGTGCCAGAGACCGCCCAATACGAGTATGCGCCGTAGTGACAGCCGAGAGGTAGTTGCGTACTGAGCCGCACTAATCTTGTTTTCCTCGAAGAGCCAACCCAGATACCGAAGGACAGCACCTTCATTTCCAGAGAGCGGGTCAATACCATCTTGAGAACAGAATACCAGCCATTTCTTCCACAAAATTTCATTTGATCTCCACGTGTTCGGTGCTCTCGCTTTCGGCATCAGACGAGCGATCGTGGTACCCCCATTAGTCGCCCAGCCCCGGCCACTGTAAGCACCGACTGTTGTAGCGTAACAGCAAGAGGTAGAGTACGAGCTTCTTCTGCTAGATTTTCCAGACGGCCAATTTCCACGGAGGAGTGGGCATTGTTTGCGGGGCCCAAATTGGCGGGAGGTAAAGATCTTCTGCGGCGAAAACGTGCGGACGAGCCAAACGGAGCAATTTCGTGTACCATTGCTGAGCGGGCCAGCAAGGCGTGACCAGTATTCCCTTTGCCTGTTCGTGGCAGATCTTGTTGACGACGAGTGGAATCAACTTGAGAGGAGGATTCCAAAAATTGAGCTCTGAACGCCAGTCTTGTTGTAGCGCGTTGATCCCCAGGGAGCCAGGACACGCGAATTCGCTGTTGAACTTGGCGCAGACCTTGTTGCTGCTGTCGGCGAACCGGTCGATAGTCGGATGGTATGATTCGAGCAGCGGTTGGAGTGTCTCCTGATTGATTCTCCAGTCGTCGAGGGTGTGTAGTCGTGACAACCGATCTGCGAAACGATTGACTGCTGACGGGAGGTAACGTGCTTCTATGGAGATTCCCAGCTTCTGTAACAAGCGGTGTAACACGCGGAGTTCTTGCATGAGTGGTCGGGACTTGGTTGTCATAGCGTTGAGAATTGCCACGACTGCTTGGTTGTCCTCCCATACTCTGAGGTGAGTCCCTGACTTGAGCATGTTGGCGAACGACCGGATGTTGTCCGTCACGGCGCGGAGCTCCAAGAATGTTATTGGCTTGACGCGAAGAAGAGGATCCCATAAGCCACGAGCTTCCCACGTTCCTTGGGTTCCTGGTTGCAAATTGGAGCCCAAGGTTCCCCCTTGACCAATGGTCGTCGATGCGTCCGAGTGGAGCGCCAACGTAGGGGATGGGGTCGACACGGGCCTCTCTGGCGGACTGTGAGCTAGATCGCGCCAGTGTTTGAGGTCCCGAATCGCTGAGTGCTGCAGCTTCACTTCGTTTCCCTGAGTTGGATGTGTTCAGCTTGAGCGAATCGTAGATGGATCGGGTGTAGAACCGTGCGAGTGGCATGGCCAGGGAGCATGATATTGCCACTCCTGCGAAGTGGCGTAACAGTTGGACGTCGACCAGGCGGCGGTTCCGACGTGCTTGGCGGAGCAACTGTTGCGAGATACCCTTGAGTTTTTCCATTCGCTTTGCGGTTATTCCAAACATCATACGAGTGGTATCGATAGTAAAACCGAGATGTTCGATACACTGCGTTCCGGCCCAGTTTCCCTTGTCTTCCTTGCGAAGTAGTCCGCAAGCCTTCAAGAGACGATCGATTTGCACACGAGCCTTGTGAAGACGAGAGCGTCGGCGAACCGCGACCAGAAAGTCGTCCATGTACGGGTGCATACGCAGACGAAGGCGATTTCGGACGAAGCGGACGAAGGGTCTCATGAGCTTGATAAAATATGCCGGCGAAAGCTTCCATCCAAAAGGGAGGGCGATACAGCGGAAATATCGGTTGTCCACCTTGAAAATAAACCAGTTGCGAATATCGGGATGCAATCGAAAATGGTGGTAGCCCTTCGCGATATCGAACGAGAAAAGGTAGTCTGAACGCTTGAGATCCAGAGCGAACCCTTCCAGGGTTTCCATTTTGACAGGCATGTCTCGAAATAATGTAGACTGGCGGGAAAGGTTTACAACCAACCGCTGTTTTTCCCCGGTAACTGCGACGAATGCGTTGGAAATCGGGTAGCCATCCTTGTGCAGACGAAGAGCTTCGGCAGCTGAGATTTCTTCGTACGTTCGACGGTGAAGAGCGTCTTTGATTGCGTCGTCGAAGAATTCCCGGTCGGACGGATCGATAGGGATTTGAGAGAGGCGGAATTGAGTGTCTGAAAGGGATGTTTTCACCGGGCGCTCGTAAACTCCAAAACGGAGTGCCCGAAGAAGGAATTCGGAGGCCTGAAGGGTCTGGGACCAAAAGGGAGCGGCGCGTTGGGTGTTGCGCCACAGGACTTGAGACATAGGACAAAACGACGGCGGAGATGACCGCTTTACTTGCGACTAGGCTTTTCGGCCGGACCAGGCTGGTTCCTTCCAGGTCCCTTCGGAGGGCGGCGATTTCCGGCGGCTTGTTGCTTGTTGAACTCCTTTGCGTAAGCTTGCGAACGGAGCTCGGCGAACTTGTGTTTGGTAGTTCGATACAAATCGGATGCGTAGGGGAAGTCGTCTTCTCTGAGGTACTTCTGGAGAAGAATAGCCTCTGATTTACCGGATTCCAAGGAGTCGGTGAAGAAATCAACTCGTTCCAATACCCTGGAATAGGAAGCTTCAAGAAAGTGATGTAGAACTGCGAAGGCCTCGGTAGCGGCTTGGACGTCCTTCGCAGCCAGGGCCTCGGTGACTCGATGGGCACTGGCGAGGGCGTTTTCACAGTTGTTGCCCACGTTCCAGAGGACTTCAGCTTCCCACCCGTCCCTCTGATCGGCTGTCTTGATGCGTCCAAACAGGCCTTCAGGTTCCGGAATGAACCTTTTTGCGGGAAAGGGAGCGACGGTAAGAGGTTTCTCGAACTTGTTGAGCTTACCGGTAGCGGCGTAAGCTCGCCGAGTGGCGAAGGTTTCGCCCACCTGCTCGGCACTTGGGGGCGGCAGTGAAAACTGCAGTTGCCCAACCTTGAAGGCCTCGGCGGCGGCCGTGGCTTGATCGGCGGGATCCGACGGCGGATCTGCGGCAGCGGAGGGCCCAGCGGCGGGAGCGGCTTGGGCGGAAGGACCGGCACCACCCTTGAGCAAATTGACGACTTCAGAGAGTTGATTCTCGAGGGTTGAAAACTTGTTTTCGAGGGCGTCGATACGGGAACCGGTTGATGCAGCAGAGGAGGATTCAGCATTAGACATGGTAAGGGTGTTGTGTTGTGTGAATGTCGGCCTAGACGGTGATTCGTCTGGAGCTGGTTCGAAGGATGAGAACAAGCGACGACTTGAGGGACCAGAAGTTGTGCCAAAGGTTTCCAAGTTGTCGGTTATATAGACCTGTCCGACGGGTTCTGATCGCACATCAAGTCCTTGAGCAACGGTACGCTGCCAACGTGGCCTTATCTCGAGTGGCTTACAGTCCGGCGGATGCAAATGCAACCGAGATGCAGACGTGAGCCGTATTTACGATTCTCGGCAACTTCAAGTAACATGCAACCAAAATTATCAAAACATGTCTCTCTTTTTTTAAATCAACAGCATCGAATCTAAAATAATAAAATTTTAAATGCAAATTTCATTATTGAGCTTAGCTTTATATGCTGGATAGAAGCTTTGCTCTATTGCTCTATTCCGTAAGCAAATTTTATCTTCAAGGATCCATCACCATATACCTAGTCCAAGAATTTTGTGATCGATTTATACCTAAGTAGCGTCAACAGTCCACTTCTTAGGCATGTTGTAGTAAATCTGGTATCATTTTTCATAAAGATAATCAGGATTTCATTGTATTCTGGAGTTCCAAATTTTAGGCGTGGAATTAGTTATTTAAATAGTTTCTAATTTCTGAAGTTACAGTTCTAGAGGGTTCAACAGAATCTCGAAAATCAGCCAATGATCGATAAATAGATCAGTAGAACATTCAACTTTAAATATCAAAAATACCACGGCTATTCTCTTTGCCTCCTCCTGCGTCCACCCGAATGTCGTTTCTAATATGCAGTGCTGCGCTTCATTGAAAGAATTAAGGAAGATCCTGTTTATTGTTGATTTGTTAACGCTAAACCGCAGTTACAGGGCTTGAAGTTTATTCTTCTAACCTTGAACTTTGTCGAGTATCTTGGAAGGATCTAGTAACATGGGAACCCCATTCTCTGCACTAGCATGGCCACCGTTGTTTTCAACAGCACCATCTCCTTCCTTACTTCCAGTATTGTTAGCCAAAATTTGACCCTCCAGCGCACGAGAAATTTTTGCAGCCCAACTTTGAGATGCATTTCTGCAGTTAGTCCTCGGACAGCTGCTTTCAGTTACTGAGTGCTGTAGTATCCGTGCTTTTGGGCGAGCTTGAAGGATTTTCTGGAGTTTTTAATAAGACCAAGTCCTTCTGATAGTTCCAAATTTGCCGGGAGGTCTCTCAAAAGCCCAGGTGAACTCTAATGCAAAGATTCGCACTGGAAATATGGAATACATAGGAATAATTGTGACGGCATTTTGTCCTTTTCTTTTGGCTGCACAATGAAAAACAAGAGACCAAACCGATACGGGTTCATTTCCTTGCACTTGTAAACGCAGCTATTGACCTACTTAAAAGAGTCAAGCGCGTTTTTATATTCTCCAACAGACAAGGAGGCCGCTTTTCTGCTCTCTAGGACAACTGAAACCTGCAAATATACTGCAAGATACTCCTAATCAGCTCTTCGTAGCATTTACAACGCCCATAACAATTGAGGTAGAGTGCCTCAGCAGCTCATGGAACGCGTTTAACAGAAATTAAGAGGTAGATTTAACCTTTTTCAAAAGATTTCGATAGCTGCACAGTCATTGAAAAAATTATGGAGATTTTACCACGTATCTGCGCTCATAAATTCTCCATTCACTAAATTCAATTATTTCTATTGCCTTAATTGTCTGGGACACGATTTTATAATTCCATTAAAAAGTGGAAGCAGATGTATGGAGCATTGCACAGTTTTGAATAGCCCAATCAACGCCGTACTTTGTTTTCAGTTAGAAGTTTCGAACGGCATGCTTTGCAGGAACAACCGAACCTTTTTGCATGATACTGGCGTCTATAATCTTCCATAATTGAAGCTGGGACTTGATAGTGTATTTCCATTTTTTTTACAAGCTGAGGTTTTCAAGAGTCATATTTGTGGGCCAAGCGTACAACCGTGCGAGCCGAAGAAGTAAGATCCTGCGAAAAGTTCCCGATCATAACCATAGAGTATTGAATAAGCAGTACGGTAATCAATAAAGTTTTGACAAAGTAGAAGGATAAACAAAAAAAACCGTAGGACAACCATATTGTGCTCTACCTGAGCAGTTTTTCTTTGGGGATGTAATTAAGAAAAATTTTATCCCCAACGCTGCATCTTATTAATTCAAGAGAAGCGAATGATTTCGGGAGAACGGAATCTGTAACGCACATCCTAACATACCCAGTTGGGAGCAATTATATTCATCGGCGGCTTGCAAAGCGCCATCAAACTCAAAATTACTGTCAAAGAAATTTTCCTTCTCCAGAAGTCCAGTTCGATCATGTGAGCATGCGGAAAGCACAGCTTTCTTGACGCAAAAATGTCGACTTGAAACATTTTTATTACGTAAGACTGGTCATTAAGTGCATTCAGCATAGCATTCTCATTCACAGAGCCCTTTTCCATGGCGTAAAAACATTGGAGCTAAGCCTTCCATCGAAAAAAACTCAAACCAAGTCTCTACATCGATCTAGTCGGAGCTCTGCACAAAGCCCAAACCAATTTTTTGATTAATTTTATTCTTCAGCAGTCGTATTTGAAGTCCGATTATACCGGTAGGCAAAATTGATGCGGAATGAACCTATCTACACTGCGCTGCATTGTTCTCAGAGGATCAAAACTGCCCTTTACTGAGCTTTCCTTAATGCTCTTCACCTGAAGATAGCTTTCTGACCCCCTTTTACATGATGAAAAGTTCTTTTTCCAGCTTTGAATCCATCTTTAATATCGCCACCAATTGCTTAGATTGGTTTGAAAAACCTGGAGAACAGTGTATTTGAACTTAAAACTTTTATGAACTTTCTTGGTTACACGTTCTCTTACAGCAACTGCACATTGACCTTTGCAATCAAATTACTACCGCCGCAATTATTAGCCGGGAAGAAGCTACTTGGCCCAAGTAAGGGCCTGTAGTCAATGTAAAACTACTTTCTATCAGGAAAGCCACTTTGATATCCCGATTCTTTGGCAACCTGAAAATTACATCTTACTCCGTCCTTGATCTTTGCAACAACCGAATAGCGAGACAATACTTTCACAGTAGAATTTGTGGCATACTTCTCCTCATCTTCACTCATCCTCTCGAAGCTCACTTCAACCTCATACAAGCATTATACACCTTAGTCCCTCCAAAAACTTCTTGCTTATAAGCCTTTTTAGGATACAGATACTGGAATAAAGCAAATGGGCGCACCTTGACGCATGTGCAGAGCATAAAAAAAGGGACAGCAAAAAAAGGTAAATCTCTCATGAATTATTCCTTTCCGCAGCCTCCATCTTTTGTCCTGATGTAAATTTTTAACGACTTTTCTCCGTGTCCACTAAAAATATTTTTGAGCATATTTCTGAACGGCTCTTTCTGCTCTTCTCCTCGACACTTGAACCGCAGGGCAAATAATTCTATAAAAGGCATTTACGATGGAAAAAAATAAAATCCGTACCGGCTTTCGTGTGTCGAGCTTCCACATCTGATTATCAGATGCTCTGGTACCGAAAAGATTATAGTCGATTTGTCAAAGCAGCTAAAGTGGTTCAAATAGAACCTGAAATAGGTCTCGAAATGAACATTATATTTAAGCTGTTTCGTTTGATTTGCCTGTAAAATACAGCTATCCTGAACATCATTTACTTCCCTAGTTTATGAGTATTAATATATGTTTTGATATAGAATACCATTCCTTTCAGGCTTTGTGGGATATTTACGTAATGAATCATCATATATATCGTACGCTCGAAGTTGAATCGCTTGGAATGCAAAAGCGCGAGAACGGAAAAGTGTCTGTACATGTCCTCCATTGTAACTTGGTTATGATTAAGATTTTTTATTCGAACAAATTCGTTAAGTCATTACATAAGATGAGCCAGCAGACAATCAAACAGCTACACGAAACACTTTCCCTCCCAGGTAGAGCTCCTCTTAGGATAAATTTAAGACCCAGATTTTTAACTGAGTGTGTAAGAGACGTTCTTGCTAGATCATCAATCAGATCTTCTGCAACACCAAAGTCTATCTCAACACTACTACGGTCCCCTGGCGTGATCCTACAACAATCAATTGAATCTTCTTGATTCCAAATTCTTCTTTGACTCATTTACTTATCATTCGTTCCCCTTTTGGAAGTGTCATTGAGTTTGCGTTTACTTTTACTTTTCCAGATCCTCCTGCATGCCCTCGACCATCAGATTCTCTTTATGTGCGACTCCTCTTTTGGGAGAATGTCCTTCGATTCTGCGGTGGTTAGATATAGGAAACGCTGTCGGAAACGCTACCTCGAGAAGTATCGCCAGTACTAATTCTTCTCGGCAAAGGGAGTGTGAAGATTTAGGTCTTGGTACAGAAGGCGCGGGAGATGGTGCATCGAAGGGAGATGGTAATTTAGAGTTGTCGTTCATGGAGAAGGGCTTGGAGGTGGGGTTATGATGGCGACTGACATGAAAAGGGAAGATATTCGACGAAAAGACGGCGTGGATTTATCGTGGAGGGTGCTTTGCGTGCAGGAAGACACAAATTCTGTTGCAACGGCCCGATTTAGACAGTTGAATTTCTAGATTGTTCTTCTGGAGCAGGGCATTAGAGCTGTATTATAAACTGAAAAAGTCGCTGGAAGGAACTGGAAAGGGCCTTGAACATTGTAAAACTAAGGTATAAAATGCCTCTGATGATCGAAATATCGATGAGGCTCTCTTTACCCTGAAATCGCTGGAGCGTAATAATCATATGACACGGAATTATTTTGGTGCATTGGCGAAAGAAAATTCAGCTAATCATATGGCAGAAGTTTTACTGAGAAGACCATTGTCAATTTTATTCACAAACATAAATGTTGAGCTAGCAGAAAATCAGACCACAACGACGAGCAAAGCAAAATAAAGTTGAGTGCTCGATGCTTACGCGTCGGCACTCTAAGGGGGGCAAAGGACCCAAGAACTTCTTCGTACGATCTGTCCTTCTCCAAACCCCAAATTTATTCTATAAATGTCCATGAATTGGAATTGATCGATACGTATACTGTAACGATCAATTGACGCACTGATGTTTGGCGTATATTTGTTTCTGCCAGTGAAATTTACTGTACAGGATTGCAGTATGTATGCAAAAGTGACCCTCAATCCCATATCATCTTCACTTCAAAGAACCCCATTCAAACACTGTTTCCGAACTAGGATATCACAGCTGTACAGATACCACTATATACAGTATCCTATTATTGTCTTGCTCTACATAGAGCTAACTTTCTCCAAGTGCCCGGTACCCTCGACGCAAAAGACATGCTTTACCAGCAAGGTTCTGAGGCTACTACTCAACAGGTACTTAAGAAACCTTGATAAGTTGAGACAGCATAGGTTCTATCAGATGTCATAAAAACTTACAACTGAAACCAATCAAACAACCCCAAGTTCTTTAAACGTTCACACTCATTAACAAAATTTTCGAATATGGCAACCGTTAACACGTTTCAGCTATTTATTCGAACCTCTTCCAGAAATGGCAAAGAAACCTCCAAATCCTCCTCGGAACCCAGGTTTATCAACTGGGAACGAACGAAGTCGGATAATCCTTACAAAGTAAATCACCCGCTTCTTCAGGGCCTTTGACAACTTCAATCCTAATGCACCTGGTGAAGAACTCAGAGTCCCATTGCAGGAATAATTCTCAGTATGAGATCTGACACGTGCCAAGATCATACCGAATTCAAGCTTTATCAGCCTTGGGTCAATGAATATACATATTCCAGCTCCAGAAAACTCGTTTCTGGAATTCGATGTCGACGTTGTCGATGCAGATGTCCCACTTCTCGTCGGTCTGTACATCCTGGATTAGCACGGCCTAGTAGCGGACAACGTTGAAAACGTACTCTATTGTCGTCGATACGGATGGAAGTTACCCACCACCAGACCTCAGCGTCACATTTACGTGCAATGGAACAGCGCTACAATCTTCTATGCTAAACAAGAATTGAAGAGTCTCCACAAGCGCTTCTGGTACCCATCCGCATCGAAGCTATATAAGTTGCTGCAGCATATAAAGCCCCTCGACACATTATCTTAAACCTTGGTTACACTAAAGGAGATCAGCCGAGTATGCAGCACATGTAAAAAATTTTAAAAAAGGCCACATCGTTTCCGTTTTACTACGACCCACCGGTACAAATAAAACCAATGACAATCACTATCCAGAATGGGGCACAACCAGTCCAATTGAAACCTCATAGGTACTCTTCTCAACAGCTGTCCTTCTTGGAGAAGAAAGTCAAGGAAATACCTGATCTAGGACTTATCTACAAAAATCCGGAAAGCTCATGGGCTTGTGCCCCCCCCTTATCATTCCGAAACCAGGACCAGAGCAGTGGCGTTTTACGTAGATTTGAGACCAGTGAACAAGGTCACTAAGGCACATGCCTGGCCAATGCCAAACATGGAAATAGCAACAGCACGGGTGGCTGGCATGCAGTTCTTCTCAAGTCTTGATCTTTGGCATGGATATTAGCAACTTCCACTGGCGAAAGACCACAGCAGTGCCAAATTTTACTACGCTGGATGCTGTATATTCCTACACACGGTGATGGATGGCCAAAAGAACGCCACCGCCTACTGCCAAAGCGCCATGCATCAGCTCTTTCAACCAGTGATGAACAAAATACTGCTGTGGTTACATGATATGCTAGTTCATGCCGAAGATAACAAAAGGACTTTTGAAAAACGCTGGAAATCGTTCTACACATATTTCTGAGGGCAGGCCTCAAAATTCACGCCAAAAAGTGTAGATTATTTATCCGAGAAGTCCGCTGGTGTGGAAGGGTCTTAGATGGTAAGGGAATAAGACTAGATACATCTCGTCTTACGGCACTTCTCTTAATGCCCACGCCCAACTAAAAAAATTTTATGTTCAGCAAATTGGATGCGCGCTGCCATTCCTGAATACACTATAATTGTCCAACCTCTAACGGATTTTATAGAACACGTGTACAATCTAGCAGGGAGTCGAAAGAAAAGGGCAGTATCTAAGATTAAACTTGCGAATAATGTATGGAACAAGACGCATACGGAGGCATTTGGCAGAATCAAAAGCGCATTCGCAAACACAGTACGCTTATCACATCCGGATTCGAACAAAACTTGTGTCTTTTCACTGAGTCTAGCGACTATTACAGGTCTGGCATCCTGACACAAGTATCACCAGAACTGCTCGAGATACCTTTCTCGGATCAAATGCATGAGCCATTGGCTTTCCTATTGGGTTCGTTTCAGTCGGCGGCTCGAAACCGGTCAACACCAAAAAAGAGGCCGCAGCCATCATTTTTCGATCGAGAAACTCGATTACCTCCTCATGAGACCGGATGGTTTTATTTTGTTCACGGACAATAGTAACTTGGTTTTCATTTTTAATCCGGAGCAATGTTCTATAACCATGTCTCGCAATGCACGCAACAAAGTGAGGCGTTGGGGTATGTTACTTTCTCCGTTTCAGTATACAATAGTGCATATAGATAGCGAAAAAAATTGATGGGCCGACTTGTCATCTAGGTGGGGCAGGCCAGACGACAGTAATAAGGTACTGGAGTTTGAGGATGCAAGGGAGCTCAACTAGCTCTTATTATGGTTACGCCAGTAGTGTCCTCTATGGATGATGACTTCAAGTGGCCAAGAGAGGATGAAATCATTCGTTTCCAACAGAAGTTAGTCACAGGAGATTTGAAAAAACGGGGTCTTTCCTTGGTTAATGGTATTTGGAAGGAAAAGTCTGGTTCTACTTGGATTCCCCGATGACGTCAATTTGCAGCTAAGAATCTGTGTTATTGGTCATTTCGGCCAAGGAAGGCATCAAGGCTACGATAGTCTGTTGAGCAACATTCGAGCACAATTCACATGGGACAAAATGGCTGAAGATATTCGCTGATTCAATGACTCATGTATACACTTTGCAAGCACAGAGTTCGGTCAGCGAGTGACGAGACCATACGGACATGCTTTGCATGCCGATAAGCCAAATGAGCTTATTCATTTTGATTTCATGTTCATGGGGGAAAGCAACTCCGAGCTGAAATACATATTAATGCTAAAGGATGACGCATCATTATACGCTTCGTTCATTCCAGCTGAAGCACTGGATACTGAAGCTACGGTCAATGGTCTGCTGTGCTGTTTTGCAGCATTTGGTTTTGTTTCGCTATGGGTATCAGACAGAGGTTCTCATTTCAAGAATCAAGCGATGCATGATCTAAACAAATCATTTCACTCACAACATCATTTCACTGCATCCAACGCTCCGCAATCAAATGGTACAGTAGAAAGACTAGGCCATGAACTGCTGCGAACATGCAGAGCCCTCTTCTCCGAGTTTCGACTCCACAAAAAGGACTGGCCTATCTTTCTGCCTGTCATGCAATCAGTGTTTAACTATACCGCGCGTAAGTGACTGGGAAATCGTGCCTCAGTTACCATGTTCACTGGGCTTCCCCTGGATAACCCTCTCAAGCATATTAGTCGTCCCATTATTGGGAAGACTGTGTCATTCGACAAGGTTGTTGCTCTACGCGTAACATTCAAGGATGTAATGCTCGAGGCCTTACATGGTGTGCATACAGATGTCGCTCTTAGGAGCACAAAAGCTCGAAATGCCGCAATCAAGACTCAAAACGAGCAAACAAGGGTGCAATCCGTGAATTTTTCTGTAGGTTACTATGTTTTGGTTGCCAAACGTAATCTTGAAAACGGTCACAAGTTAAGATTGCAATTGCTTGGACCATTTCAAGTTACGAGAGCCCACTCGAAATGGATCTTTGAAGTAAGTGACTTAATGAAAAAAGGTCATTGGTGCATTCCAATCGATTGTAGTTCTACCAAGATTCTAGCTTGCAAGTTTCGGAAGATTTACAGTCAACAATTGACCATAACTGCCCACATTAAAACACAGAGACTAAATTGATCGATCTGCGTTATAACCGCGGCTCAAAGCAGTATGAAGTAAAATACGAATGGCGCAGTTTTTTGGATGAAGAATCGACGTAGGAACTGCTACAAAACATGCAAGAATATATTACTGTTATGTTGGGCAGGTTTTTGGCTTCATACAAAGATCAGGGCAGGGTTAGAAGACATCGTTCCTCCTTATGTCGACTTCGGGAGAAGGGAGTGTAACAGCTTTTCATCTGTCTACATTAAGTGGAAGGGTTCTGGTATTAATCTCTTGACTGAATCCAATTATTACTCTCTTTAGTTAATGCAATTATCAATCGCCGATAGTATCTTGTAATCATAGCATTCAGACTAACGCTCGCTCACTACTTTAGACCGAGAATTACTCGCCCTGAAAGTAAACAGAGAGCAAAAAAAATTCTTTAACCGGTTACAGCTATAGTGTTCATGACACAAGACATGAAACATTTCACCTTTACCGGTATGAAAGTAGTAAAAACATCAGATGGAATCCATCTCTCCTAATCAAAATACCTAAACAGGTCAAAAATTTGCCAACGGATGCAAACAACAGAGAATGCAGGTCCGTACCTCCAAAACTCCAGTGGCTCTCGCACACTAGACCATACATTGCTTGCGCAGTTAATAAGATATCTCAAGTTACAAAAAACCGTTTTGGTCCGGCCGTCATAGAGGAAATCAACAAAATCGTCCGGAAAGGACACAAATACCCTAATCGCTTAATTTTCCAGCGCCCACTTGACTTTAAATCTATCTATCCTCGCGCTTACGGCGATGTCAGCTTCGCCGACAACCATAACCTCTCCACCCAACTAGGGTTCCTGACTCTACTCTGCGACAATAAAGATAAGTGCAACATACTGCATTTTAGTACGCACAAATCTTGCCGATTCATTCGCTCTGTTCTCTGTGGCGAGAACACTGCCTTAGTTCAAGCAATTGATTACGCGCCCGCAGTGAAACACGACCTGGACACAATACTACAGCGCCCTATTCTTATTCGTATGTTCACTGACTCGAATATCCTCTTCGACGTCATTACAAAGAACATCATCACTACCGAGAAGCGCCTAATGATTGATGCCCGCCGGATAAGAGAATCTTATATCGAATTCAAGTTCAGTGATGTGGTTGGATCCGCAGCGAATACAATCTGAGAGCCTCACTGACAAAAGTGAAAGAAAACGCGATATTAAACCGCATCATTGAAGTAGGACTCGTTTCACACCCTGCCGCACAGTCGGTAATGCGACGTGGAGTATCATTCAATGGATGAATATCGCCACTCGAATTCCTTCGAAGGGGGGAACTTGAAGAAGTGACCCCTAACCCCCTCAATCATCGTCATTTCAAAGATCGCCATTCAACCACTGTTTCAAAGTAAGATACCATAGTTTTACAAGTAACCCTTATCTACAGTATCCTAGTACGGGCATGCTCTACATAAAGTTACTTTTTTCCAAGTACCCGATACCCTCGACGCAAAAGACATAGCTTGACTAACAAGGTTCTGAGGCTACGACTCAACATGTACTTAAGACAGCTTGATACGTTGAGACAGTATAGGGTCTATCATATATCATAATAACTTACAACTGAAACTAACGCAACCAACTTCAGGTGCTTTCAACGCTGATGCGTTTTAACCACAGTATGGTAAGGATATTGGCAGGAACTAATTTGTGTACATTACAGTACGGTGTTGCCTTATTATAGTATGATAATATCATTGGTATGCCGTACGTACTGCACAATTTCGCGAAATGGGGACCAAATTACTGTACAATATCCCAATGGAGAGGTCCGTAACCTCGGTCCTGCAGTGTACACGATAGATACTCAATGAAGTAAAGTTTCGTCGGTCAGACCATTGCCCAATTCCAGTATTTCCTGTACAGTGCTGTAATTTAATTCAGGTTTCTTGCAGGCAGTGGCACTTGTAGACGCGGGCAGAAGTAACCGGTTACTGTCTACAAAGAGCAGTGTACAGTACAGTGTGTACTACCGTACAATGCTTCGCCGCCACTAAATGGGCCACATGAACACGTCATAATGTAAGTATTGATGTCTGATAGACGGCATTACAGGACAACAACAACCACAAAATTTGCACCAAAGCCTCCCTTTTTTTCGGCTAAGAGAAATGCCATAGAGTGACCTCATCCCGGCTCGAGGACTCCGTCAAACTCCTGACTTTGCCCGGCTGCGCCATGGCGCGCGGCGGATTGCCATCCTTTGCTTCATTCTCTCCGCTTCCTCATTTGTCTCTACTCGACATCCACATCCGCTGTCTCCTCTGAAGCCAACCAACTCCTGCGTATTGCAAGGCCAATATTACGTGCATCAGTCGAGGAGGAGCTCTTCATTCGGCGAGAAGCTGGTTTGGCGTCCGAGAATCCAAGCCCTCAACATCTCAATCCACCGCAGCAGGAACCAGAGGAACAATTTGATTTTGTCCGTGGCGATGAGAAACACCGTCTCCGATAACTTCCCCAGAATCTCCCAAGCTGACGGATGAGTCTACACCAGTGAAGGACAAAATCCAAGAGGATCAAAGAATTGGTATTACCGTACCGATTGACCTAAAGGGAATGACTCTGAGCCTGAGAAGAGAGTTGAACAAATTTGTCACCGAAAGCCAGGTCGTTGGAAAGTCCGAATGCCCACCAGAAGAGCAACAGTATTATTTGCGTGGGATCTTGCCCTCGTCTCGCCTTGCTGATATTGTTGCGAGCAGGAGTAAGCAGCATATTGCGCTGGATTCACAATCGTTTGAACACCACTCGAGGCTTGCAGACTAACATACCATATGAAGCCAGCGTTTTTGAGTGCATGCAACGCCCGCTAGAGTTTTTGAGTCTGTTCACAGTTGGCACCGCACTGGCTGAGGCTGTCAGTCGTCCTTTGGCCGCTATCGGTCTCTTGAAACATATTAGAACTCTGCGAGAGCTGGGGATCATTATCAGTGCAACCTGGTTTTTGCTGCGCTGGATTGAGCGCATTCGGTCACGCTTTTCAGTCGCCAAGAGCATTGACAAGGCTCAAGTGATGCCACGTCGCGGATTGCCACTGTCATTACTTTTGTCGCGTCAGCCTTAATATCGCTGGATACTATCGGAATCAACGTGCAAACTGTCTTGGCGTTTGGTGGAATTGGAGGTGTTGCAATCGGTTTTGCGGGCAGGGAAATCATCTCGAACTTTTTCGGAGGCTTCATGATCTACGTGACTCGCCCTTTTTCCGTAGGGGAGTGGATTCGGAGCATTGAAGAGGAGGAACTTAACGGGACCGTCGAAGATATCGGTTGGTACCTTACTCGCGTCCGCACTTGGGATAAACGCCCTTTGTACATTCCTAACTCGCGATTTTCAACTCTAATTGTGGAGAATGGCTCACGAATGGATAATCGCCGTATTTTGCACACACTACACGTGCGTCACGAAGACATGCCCGTAGTTCCGTCAATGATAGCAGCCATGGAGTCTCTTTTGATGAGCATCAAGAGCTGGATCCGCGACAACATCGTTTGGTCTACGTGGATTCTTTCGGCGAATACTCCGTGAAGATCTGGCTTAGCTGTTATACCAAATCGGTGTTTTTGTACGACTATCGTAGAGTTCAGCAGGACATCCTGGTCAAATGCTACGAAATCATTCGAAAACACGGCGCAAAGTTAGCGACCACCAACACCCGGGATGTACGCCCGGGGGCGAATACGGATCGCTACGGCCCGTTGGGCAGTTCACCAATCTCTGGCTTCAATGCGCAAAGCTCTCAGGAGAGGGATAGCATCGTCGCCTCCGAAGGCGTGCACAGCGACGTGCCACTGAGACAGCAGCACGGGTCTACTCCGGTGGTGAGATTCAACACGATTGAAAGCGGAATAGACCTGTCTGGGGATTCAAAACCCGTGGCGCCGAACAGTCAGCTGCAAATCAAACGGTACCTCAACCGTAATGACATGGTGGTCCATGAGGATCATTCCACTGGGTATGGCAAGCAGGAGGCGCAGATGCCGAGCCGACAAGGTCTGCATCGACGGCAGCCGTAGCAGCGGCGCAGCAGCAGCGGCTCTTGCTGCAGCGAGACGTAATGCGGCACGAATTGAAGATAATAACAAGACAAATTCACAAGGGCGAGCGTTGTGGGTGCAAACGTGCCCGATGATGGCATGAGCGGGGCAGATGCATCGCCGAAAGTAGGGCCATCGCAAGGGGGGATGAAAATCTCAGCGGGTAAGCCAGTGCGGAACCTAGATGGTGGGGATGGAATATTGAATGGTTCAGATAGAGGGATGAGCGCAGGCAAGGCTGCAGGGGAGATGAAAATCACAGCAGGCAAGCCGTCACGAGGAGTAGATGGGGTGGATGGGGCCAAATCGGGGTCCGATTCGTCCAAGGCGGTGAGCCAGGGCAGGCGGAAATGAAAATCTCAACAGGCAAAGGTGTGCGAGGTGCAGGTGTGGACGAAGGAGTGAAAAGTGGGATGGACGCAGCGAAGGCGGGATCTCCAGGACAGGGGGAGATGAAAATCTCGGCGGCCAAACCGTTGCGCAATTCTGAGGTTGGGGATGCAGGGAGGGCAAGTTCCGAAACGACGCTGACGGGAGGTCAAGCAGGTAGTGAAATGAAAATAAGCGCGGGGAAACCTGGGCGACCTGGAGCAAATGATGGAGCGACGGGTGGGGTAGAGACGGGAAAGCGAATAGCCAGGCACAAGGGAGATGAAGATTTCTGCGGCTAAACCGTCGCGAAGTTGTGGTGGACAGGGCGGGGCAGGGACACAAGGATCAAACGGAGTGGGTGATGCAAAGTTGAGTGAAAAGAGAGTTGGTGAAGAGGGTGGATCGTTGGCAAGCAAAAGTCATGTAGCGGGAGGAGGTGAGGAGGGTGGAGGAAAAGGGGGCAACATGAAACAAAAACAGGGTAATATTGCAGGAGAGATGAAAATCAGCAAAGCGCGGAAGCCTTTATCAGGCAGCAGGGCAGGAGGAGATGGGGAGAAACCGGAGCAGGTACCCAAGGCAGGAGGTGCAGATGCCGACGGTCGGTGAACACCGAGTTTTGGCAAAAGAGTGGATCAAGGTGGGGTATGTAAATAGTCAGGCTGAGAGTGTTGTTCCTACACATAAATTTTCAATGTGCCGCAGCCGCTACAAGTACAGCACTGTACAGTATATTCAGACCGACACGCATTGATGCTCTTCCAGAGTAAAGTACTGTACTGTACTGTGCAGTTTACTGTCCAGTACAGTTAAGTGACTGTCTGAATAGCGTGCCGTACTGTACACTTATCGCTACAAGGGAAGAAGTTTAATGCGTCCTGTATCTACTGGGGACTGCGCACGTCCGAACTACACGGTTAAGATCTAACCGGATGTACTTCGTCGTCCATGCGCATCGGGGCTCGCGACAGGATAGCTTGAACACTGGATGACCAGAGGGTGCAACTCAGTCGCTGGTAGATACGGCGGCGGATAACGCCAGCTGTCGAGTGACACTTGGACGCGATCCGCGGAACTAACTCCTCGATAAATGCAATAGCATCGTTTTATGATATTTAAAATTTTTAACCCTGCGCTCCCTCTTTCTGAGTTTCTACTGTAGCTCCAACAGGTCCACTGGCGCACCAATCACATCATGAAATGCAACTTGGATTAAGCGGCTACCGTGGCTCTCACCCAAAACAGGGCCGGTTACTGACCCCTCAGTCAAACGTGATCACCCTCTATCTCCGCCCGAATGACTTGTTAAGACGCTCCCATCCCTTTACCGTACATTCTTCACACCCTCTCCAGCGTCTCGATCGCCCTCCACCCCACCGTCAACCAAATACATCCTCCATGGCAGTTCTTTCGCCTGCCATAGTCGTCGCCATGTGCGTCATGTTCATGCTAACTCGACTTCACTCCCACCTCTACATTTTCGAATATCCGCTCCTCTTCGGCCTACTCTATTGTCTCGAGCCTTCTCGCGAGCAACTTGACGCACTTTCCAACACAGCCAATCCCGCCTCATCCGCCTCTTCCGCCTCTTCCACCAACCAAAGCGCAAATCAAAGTCCGCTTGACTCATACGCACCCTCAAAGCAAAAGCTCTCCGCCTCTTCCCTTACCGTACGTCGAGGTCAACTCGGTCCACACTTTTTCTCCACCGACTCCGAGTTTCCTCATCATAGACAACTAGGACATTTATGTCCATCGCATGCGGTTATCTCACGGCCTACCTCTTTGAAGAGGCTGTCGGTTGCTTTTATCCTCGGCTCTTGGCGAATAGCAGAAGCGCATACGTTGCCCTTTTGGCCGTCGCCTTTGCAGTCGTCGAATCCTCGCGTATATCCGCCGGAATGGTCCCTACAAAGGTCATGCTCGTTATTGCTGGATTGGCCTGGATTGTCGCAGCATCATTAATTCTGGAGGTGATTATGCTGGCTTTGTGCGTTTTGATCATGCCTTTGACCAATTAAAGAGAGCCATGCCAAGATATGTTGGCACCGCTTTGGCGTTGACAGCCCAAATGCAGAGAGCTATGCAAGGCGGCGCATTGGGCGCTCGTTTGTTCGTGGCCTTGGTCGCCTCGTTGCTTTCCATGTGTGTGGCTGCTCCGGCTCGCTACTTTTCAAAATTGGATTTCGGCTTGTACTGTGACTATCGGAGGACGTCCAAGACCATCGCGATGATCCATATTACTTGGGCAAGCCTACAACCTGGACAATGTTGAAGATAACTGTCGATTACGTGGGTTCGGCAGCTGTGGTGTTTTTGTGGTGTGTCAGTCCAAGACTTGACGGGGCTTTGAGTTGGAGAGTCTTGGCTTTGATAGCGTGTTCTGTTTGGAAGTTCGCAACAGTCAGAATCCGTCTGCAGAGCTATCTAGATGGCGCCATTGATGCGTATCGCGGCTTTTGGGTTGAAAGAACGGCTACCAATGATGCGGAGGCTGGCAGAAGAACGTCCGTTATGGTCATTAGTAATTCGTACTATCTCATCCTGATCACTATGGCATACGTTGCACCCACACTCATTCCGCTATTGTTATTGTTTGTCGCGAAATTGGACGGCGGCGTCAGCATTGGGTTGTGCCCGGTCAAATCGGACCTGGATATATCATCTATGGGGATTTTCGCACGAGAGGTCGTCTCTTTTCTGGCCTGGTGGGGCATCGCATCGTACGTTTTGTTTGCATCGGCATCTGTATCTTATGAGTTTGTCGCTAAAGCTTTAGATCCTGGGCCAGAGATCGCGGGATGAGGGCACCACCGCCAAGTAGCTCTTCTGAACGGAGAAGACAGAAGCGAATGATGCGACAGGGTTTTGCCGCTGGAACAACCCGTTAGCCTAAGTCTCTCGCTCTCAGCACACTATTGAGCGACTGCTTGCCTTGGATCGCACAGGCGGCAGCAGCGGGCACATCCTGTACTCTGGATTCAGAAAGACCAGGAGGATCAAAGAGTGACTTCAACAGTTTCTGCAAACCTAATCAGCCAATGGACACCATTTCTAAGGAAATCAAGTTTTCAAGTCAAAAAAGGACCTTTTTTCCGCTATGGGTCTCATGCTTGGTTGTGGCTCAGGGGAGTACGAAGTCCAGCAGCTGACGTAACGACTGTTCATCAACTCGAACATCACGTTTCCCACCAGGAGTAAAAGTCAAACCATCCACAAACCATCCTTGGATTAGCAATGGGCCGCAAAGGCGGTGGCGGTGGAACTGCAGGAGGAGGCAGGAGTGGCAGGAAGGGAAATATTACATTTAACCGAGTCATCCCAAAGTTTCTTCAAAACCTACAGGCACAGAATGCCGCGGAGACGACCACTGTTTGCAGCACAACAAAACACGAGAAAGATAAGCATAGCAGTCAGCATGCGCGCAAGTCTCATACTGCTCAAGAGCCAACATCAAGTCAAGTAATCGCCGAACTTGAGAAAGAGGGCTTTCGCGTGTACAAATGCCAGACGAACGTGCCTCGTCCGGAGATGCTGATTGCCCGCAGCGAAAGAAAGCGCGCGGAAAGGCAGCATACCGGCTTACGTAAAGGACCGAGCACCAGTCTCAAACGAGTTGCACATGGAGGAGTCAAAAGACAAACGCACGGAGTGTCAGACCTTCCAACGCTTTTGGTATCAGCAACAATCAGCGGCTAAGCTTTCGAAGAGGAAAGCGAGAGCGATCAAGACGGCTAGCTATTTATCGAAGTTCCTCAGTATACCCAGTACAGGAGACAGTTCTTCTTCGCAGCCACCTATCCGTACGTGTAGTTGGCATACGAGGCGCCTTGTATCGGGTTAAGGACCGCTTAATGTCCCTCGTACCAAGTATTCTCAACGACAAACGTATCTTTGCCGCAACTAACGCCACCCACGCATCTCGTGCCATTCATCCGAATCCTTTACCACAATCCGTGAAACTGTTTACCATCCCGTCCCGCATGGGCCACAAAGCTTGTCTATGTCTTAAGTAAACTATATTTGAGAGTCAAACCAGCTGTCAAAAGGTTGCATCATTAGAAAGCCTTCGTCCGGAGCCCAGGTATCTCTTGACGGCGCGAAAAAGGCCGCTGTCATATCGACTGCCAAGAGATGAAAAAGAAGATCACAGCTGGTGGGGCTCTGAGCATCGCTCCATTGTGCTCACCTCGATTCAATACTCGGAGGCTGGCACGGGTCCTAAAACAGCAGTTCCGTGTCGAGAATCAATATCAAAGATGACAGCCCTGCGCGTGTAGGATATACTGTCGCTTTGATTTTCATGCAATCTGGCAGCCTCATAAACCATATCTATCGTACCATGTTGCGAGCCCAATAGTCCAAAAGCTGCGAAGCACGCTACCCGATTTACCCGAGCGCTAACGTGATTGATTGTATTCTAGTGTCCACCAGAGCTCTGGCCGATATGCGACATGCAAAAAGAAGTGACAAGGCGTTGAAGAGGACCAGTAACACCTGCGAGGACACCACAATACTGCTCAAAGATGGTGGCCAAATAAAGGCAAAACATGACCAAACGAAGAAAGCAGAGCAACGAAGAGGGCATCCTTGCGAGCGAGGTGCTGGAAAAGTAAACGGGAAACGAGCGACAACTTGATTGAGATATGGAGAGTAATGGAAGGGTATATTGGGAAAAGTGGGACGAGGATCGGCCCAAGTGCGTTGTGCGCGCAACAGGATGCAAAACCGGATAGTTACATGATTATACAACAGCCTTTGGACTCCTTTGGCTGGTTGGGAGCACCCGGTGCACGGCCCATGGCCTTGTTGTGAGTTGCTGATGTAGAGCTTGATTGTAGGGGTGCTTGAGTGGGAAGAGGGACTGGCGTATGCTTTGGGGCTGCATTGCAGGGGCATGGGCGGTAGTGACAGCGTTATGATGTTTCCGAGTGTAGTTGGCGGGAACATGATTGGCATTGGCCGGGAGGGAAGGGTCGACAGATCCCGTGGGATTATAGGTGGGATGAGGCGGGGCCTCATCGAGGTCGTCATCTGATTCTGAATCGCTGCGATCGGCGTAAATGTCATTCTCTCTCAAGATTTGTCCGTTTCCGACTGTGCCGACGGCGGAACGATTGTAGCTGGGGGGATGTGCAGTTGCATCGGCGACGACATGATCGGGATTTGGATGGGAGGGTGAAGAAGTTGATTGAGTATGGAATGAGGCCGAGTGACGATCCTTGGCGTCCTTGAACGAATCGGTGCGTCGAGCGGCGGTGGCGGTAGCGATTCCGGAACCGATGCCTTTGGCAGCATTGAGACGACGCTTATCGTCATTGGTTGCAGCCTCGTTCCAGATTTGAGCTGGTTAATGCGCTCTGCGGATTTGCTCTCTGCGGTTGGAAGGGGAGTTGAGGAGCGACCGGGATAAGCGGCAAAGTCGACACCCTCGGGGAGACGGCCTTTCATGTAGCGGTTTGCCATTTTGGGAGGTGCTGCGCCGGGGCGGCTACCGGCTTGCTGGGAGTACATTTGATGTTCTAGTAGGGAATGGGAGAGGTTTGGTGGGAGGAGGGCGTGAGTTGGCGGAGAGGGATGAAGAGAAATTAAATGATGTGGTTGGGTTTGGAGATGGAATGTGGAGAAGGTGTAATGTGTAGTGTGTAATGGTGAAGGCTCAAGAGGGCCGGGTGGTAAAGAGGATTAGTTGAGGAAGGGAGAGTCCGGATGATGATGACAAGGAGAATGACGTTGAGCGGAAAGTGCAGAGGCGGCAAGTTGGAAATGCGCGGGTGTTGCGGAGGGGGAAAGGGTGATGACGAAAAGGGGCTAGCGATGTGAAGGGAAACAGGGAGGGGGCGGGTGATGTCACGGAAAGGAAGAAATTAAAACGCAAATACAAGCTTGCAGCGATGCCGTTCCATTTCGAGGAAATAATGTTGGGGCAAATTAGTGGGGTCTAAGGGGGCACAAAAGTTTACCGCCGAGGACCACTCTGATTGGAGGGCTTGAAAAAGGGGCGGGCGGAACAGTCAGGCAAAAGATGGACTCGTCGTCCCGCAAAACGCAATGAATGGAATAATGTGGCAATACCGTATCTGAAAACGCCTTGGAAAAAAAAGCGCGAGGGGGCACACTACTATTTAATGGTAGGACGGTGTGGAAAGTAGTGGCCAACATTTTTCATCCAGTTGGTCGCTACTGTAGTAGGAATTGAAAACGTCATGTGTACCGTATGTACAGTACCTGCTGTGCATCCCTCGATTTTCTAATTTTTTTGATACTTTTTATCGTTGCCTTACCTGCGCTGCATTGTCGCCGGCACAATTACCTTTTTCCAATTTTTGTAACTTTAACTGTAAAATTGTGCAGTTCTTAAATCTCGTTTCGACCCGACGCAATTACAGTTAACTAATTGGAAAAAAGAAAATCCAGTTCGATAAAATCTCAAATCTCTACTGTACAATTTTTCCACTTTACGTTTCCCCGGGAAGGGACTGGGAGGGTTTCACAAAACAGGAAAAAAAAGGAGTGGTCCAAGTTTATGGACCCTACCGTTGCACTGTGGCCAACTTTTTAAGGGTTTCGTAATACTGTACTGTAGCCAGTGACTGTATTTATCACAAGTATACTGTACTACACTGCACTACTGTACAGTACAGTACAGTACACTGTCCAACAGTATGCTCCTGCCCACTTGGCAGTGCCGTGCAATCACGCAGTACAGTACAGTACAATATGTACAGTACATTACAGTACTGCGCAGTTTCAAATGCTTTTTCGTCTACTGCACGCTTCAGTGCAGTGCAGCAACCAAGTGTACTGTGGTGCTCAACCGAGCAGTTTTTCATCAAAATCAAACGGACATTGCTTATTGCAAAGTCTAAAGTCGGTTGCATTCAAGCGCAATGATCCAGTACCAATGTCCACTGCAAATTTTCCAACAAGCACAGATCGTTCCACGCTGTAAACCCTCCAACACTAAATCTTCACTCCACGTATATCATCGCCACTATGTCCAGCCTATGCCGTCAATATGCTGAAAACTGGTAGTATACATCATAGTCGTGCACGTCTCGCCGCCACCCCGCATGTGCAACGCAATACGTAGTTTTGACTCCCTCCCTCTACACGGCACCTCTCTGCAGCCCCCCAGTCCCGTCAGTCATGCTTGCCTCACGTCGCACTCCACCTTGCTATCTGTGCCAAACCAATATTCATTGCAAACATATATTCTTTCCTAATCCTTTCCGCCTCTTCGGCAAAACAAGTGTTTTGCCACTGCGCAGCACGGTCCCCGTCCACACCAGTCTTCGTTCTCGTATTCATGCAGTTGCCAACTAGTTATCCCCTGCACAGTTCCCAGGGAAGCATTGGGCTCCTTTCGAAAACGTAACGTTTGTTTACCCTTTTCTGCGCCTCCTTTTCAACACCCTTGTCAACCTGCACTATCATTGCGACACGTTCCTCATTCTCCTACCTCGAAACACGTTGATGCTTATCCAAAAATGTCCTGAATATCCCGCAATTCATGCTTGTGTCAAGTTAACTCTCCGCTGTAAGTTTTGTTGTTTCTTTCATTCCTGTTGCTCCCGACCACTCGTTGCTCTGTTTTTAATGCAAGTTATCGCGTGTTTTTGCTCGCAACAGTGTACACCGCTGTCTGTCCATGACTTGGACATCGATACAATTTGATCGGCCATGTCAAGACAAACCTTGAAAGTGGTAAGGAAGGCCCGATGCCGACGATGGTCCTGTCCCTGTGGATGTCAATATCAGAAGAACTTATGGTATCCTCCTTGTCTGAAATGAAGCCGATGTCACGTCTATCAGTACAGTGCGTAGATACAGTACAGTACAGTATAATGGATCAGCGACAATAAGTCCTATTGATTAATTCAACAGCAAATCTTTGTAATCCTAAAGTGTTATGACAAGATTACGTCACATTTACGTAAAAAATGCATCATTGCCCTACTGACATACACAACTGTAATGTCATCCTATTTCCAATAAATGTACACGTAAACATGGCCATTACAGTACGGTACCGTACGGTATCAATAACCCTCACTATTTTATTATCCCACAACTTGCAGCGATGGAAAGTACGTAGCATGGCTGCACTGCATCCCTCCGGTTTCTACATTTGTCCCGTACAAAACTGCACAAGTATGTACTGTACATTACAGTACTGTATTGTGCGTAGAAAGCAAAATGCAGAACAGCTTACCAAATTGACGGCACACTGGTGTGGTAAACATTTATTTGTTCTGGAGTGCTTCACCCGGTCATGTTTTCTACATTAGTACTGTACCTCAATCAACTAACGGGGGAAAAGGGGGGTCCATTTACTCAAACTGCCAGCTGCTTCTCCCCACAAACCCTACCACACCAGCGGTGCAGCAGCTTTCTCACGCAAAATTGTCTAGTCAATTTTCCAACTCTACTCAGTGAATTTTGCATTATAGATCCAAAGTTGACAACCTCTTCCATACACCTTCTTATCTTGTCCTGGACAATCTTCACCGCGTAACGACCGCAGGGACAACAAGGCGTTGTCCAAGGCTTTTTGAGTGTATCAACCCGGAAATCCGAGCATCTTCTCCAAGTTGACCCGGATCAAGTAACTACGGAAACGCCGTGCAAGCGGAGGGATGCGGCCTGGAGCTAGACAGTGGACCGTGGGTTCAGTTGTGGCGTGCAGCTTTCCATGCAGCGATCCAGTCATGGAGAATATTTGAATGCCATTGTCATGCATCCCCAATAGGCGTAGAGTCGAATGCCGTCTCTGTCAGGGGCCGACGAGTTGATCCCGTTCTTGTGGTCCTGACACTGCGTTTCCCAAGATCCATTCTGAACATTAACGTTCCACACTCGGGATCTGTTCAAACGGCAATGTCATCATGTTACCCTTTATTTCTGTCTTTGTTATCTCTGCCTTGACGCAGATTCGTACCACTCGTCTACATGCGCCATTTTACTTGCGCCACCGCAAGTTCCTACAGATTTTTTACTGTGAAGATTTAATTGATGAATACATGTGTATAATATCACTGTATACTGTACTGTAATCCCAATAATGGAAATGTTCTTCCCGCCAGTGGTTGAAATAAAATGGCTACTGTAGTTAACCTCATCCGGCATGATTCTTGCACTTGAGATGCTACAACACCAGTTTCTGCAATACAGTAGTTTCTAAAACACCATCCTCTCCTTCTACCGAAATGGGATTTCCTTCAACTAGAGCAATTACGATGCACTACGATATTTGTATTGTCATGTAAGATACTTTAAACTGCAGACGCATTGTTGGCCCTCGTTGACGTGCAAGGAATGTATAGTTTAACTGCCCCAGTCGTTCCCTCTCAGAGTATTCCACGAAGGATTCTATTTTCCGCCTAGCCGTAGTTAAGACAAGATGATATTTTCTCATTTTGTAAAGTGGTGTAGGACTGCATCATTCTCATCTGGGTATCCGGAGTTTATCAACTGTTTGTTCTTTCGGGTTACCTAACATGCTAGGAGTCCCCACATTTTCGAATAAGAGAGTCCTTTTTTGTGTACATCTAAATTTCATTTAGAAACGCCTCGGTGTCCGAGAGCTCGGACTGTACATAATTGCAGTAGTGGCTATTGGGTGCGTCTTCATCCGGAGATCAAGCGATCATTGTTTAGGTCCGTTGTAAGAGATGCAAAGACAAAGGACGACGCTTAATCATGCATCCATTTTCGTGCGCGAATCCGCATGACACATTGCAATTCGATTCTACAGGTCAACCTACAGTAGCAGTTGTCTAGCCAATTCTAAAAAATCAAAACTAAATTTAACTCGTCAGCTGCAGAACCAGCAATACAGTATCACATGCGAACTTGAGTGAGCACGCAGCAAATGAGGCCGTTCGGACTAGGTCATTGTCAAGATGAAAACTGTGGAACGCAACCTCGCCCGACGCCTCCCCGCTCCCTCAGCTGGCCCATCTTCTGCGCCTTACACGCCGAACTTCACGTTTCGACCTCTGATTCCCTGGGTGCCCCTTCCCCTGGTACAGGTGCATTTATCGAGGAGTTAGTTCCGCAGATCGCGTCCAAGCGTCACTCGACACTTGACGTTATCCGCCGCCGTATCTAACAGCGACTGAGTTGCATCCTCTGGTCAGCCATTGCTCAAGCTATCCTGTCCCGAGCCCCGATGCGCATGGACGACGAGTACATTCGGTTAGATCTTAGCCGTATAGTTGGGATGTGTGCAGTCCCAGTAGATATTGAATGCATTAAACTTCTGCAGGACTCAACCCGTTTCCACAGTACGCAATCTATGTTTATTTACAGAAATAAAACTGAAAATCTCGCCAAATCATAATCACCTCGTGGGTGGCTTCTGTAGGCCAAGCAGGTAGCCTTGACGCAAGCTGGCACGTCGCGCTGTGACGAACTACGACGGTAGTGAGTGTCAATTTACAGCAACGGAACTGTAAGTCTGGCCGAACCGTCGCCACCTCCTTGTGGTACCTGTACGCCGAGCGGGTCAGATACGGTAAAGAGAACTTGACCCGGGGACTTTGCGCAGGAACACACTCACAATCGGCAGACAATAAAAGGAATCAGCAGTCACGCACACGTGTTTTGTTGTCTTTCTTTAGCATGCACTCTCAACTTGACCCTCAGTGATAATTACCTCAATCATATTCGTTACTCTGCTTGCGGCTAACGACTCCCTTTCCTCCCACACGACGACCCCCGTAGTTGGCCGTATACGTACGCGCCGCGCCGCTTAAAAGCGACTTCATACGACAATAAGCATTCAGGTGATCGTTCTCTTATGGTTTATCTCGCACATTCTTATTCTTACGACATTCACTTGGATCTGCTCAAGCACAGTTTTCTTGGCTTCCCACCATGACCCACATGACTGTAGCTACTTTCAATAATATGACGACAAGATATTAAAGAAGATCAACACTTCTTCGATCATCTGTTCCCTCTCGAAGATGATGCTCGACGCTTCGAAGTCTGCCGGGAATATTTCGGACCTATAGAAGATGTTTCGGACTCCGCCAGGTTGACATCTGAAATATCCGATCCGCCAGATGCTCGTCAGTATCTGTAATTCCTAGTGCCTTCTGCGTAATTCATTTTTGTCCCTGGTTCTTTGAACAGCCTTTATTTACATAAGAACCATTTTCGAATCTGCGAAGCTATTTTTCGACAGGATCCCTGAGGATTATCTCGCAGGAAGTGCTGTGTTTTCCAATGACATGAAACACAGAGCACATTCGTGCATATATGGCTTGTACATTTTCTGATCTGCGACCTTGGTTTCTCCCGTTAAGTTGTCCATCGCTTCAAGGATACCCATGCTATGCAGTCTTTACCTGTAATTCAATGGGCGAGTGACTGAGTACAGCACGAGTGGGAAGGACAGTTCGAGGAAGGGTAGTTTCCCTGGCTCACGTAAAGGGAATACTGCGACAAAATGCAAAAAAAACAAAAAAGGAAGTAGCTGCAAAAGGGAGGATAGAGGCTGACGAACTGAGCGAGTACCACGACTGTAAACGGTACTCCAGGCGCAAAAAAGCCGGGGTGACGTATCAAAGTAGCGAGGTCGGGTTTTTAGCTAGCTAGAAAGGGGTGAGGAGGACCGAAGCAAACGCAGACTAGGAAAAGCCGTAAACAGAGTTGGGGATCCAAAAACGGGAGCCCATAGGCTAGCCCAGCCATCATATTCTTTACTTTAGCGATTCTAAACTTGAATTTCCGTAAGTAATAGATTGACCTGATAGTAAATAACGGAAAATCTGTCCTTACGGTACGAAAAGCTAGCAAAATAGAGAAGATGAGCGGAACAGGCTCAACAAGTGGAGAAGATACGGCCTATGTCCACTTCTGGTGGCACGGTCCACGGTTTCAGCCTCGATTACCAGTACAACTGTACAGGGCCGGGGTGCACCGCAAGTTAGGCAGCCTTACACCAGTGGAAAGTATCATTACAGCACCGCTAGTACCGTAGTTCCAAAGTGGGTCCTTCCTGACAGTGGATCTAAACGTATCCTGAAGTAACCAGGAAAACAGCAGGGTCCTAGAATTAAACGAAGAAGAGGCATTCTTGCA
Organism: Kappaphycus alvarezii; assembly: GCA_002205965.3. NCBI lineage: Eukaryota > Rhodophyta > Florideophyceae > Gigartinales > Solieriaceae > Kappaphycus > Kappaphycus alvarezii. The sequence continues at coordinate 289,761 of NADL03000699.1, read as the reverse complement.
CCAATCTCATGGATTTTCCGCGAGCGGATCGAATGAGGGATTGCTCTGGCGCTACACTACCTTGTCTGGAACCCGCGGTTCAATCCATCGCCTGACCGCTAAAATCCCGCGTTATGCGATCCCTACCACGAAGAATGCTCCTCCAGCCGCCTGCTACTAGTCACCCAGGTTCTACATTCGCTGCTGCTGCCTTCTGTTCTGCCCCAGAGAATTGAGACTCCGCGAATGATCCCTGAAAGGCTACTGTCATCTTCAATCTTCTTAAAGACAACAAGTTCACCCAAGACATATCTCAAGAAATCACCGAAAGGTTGAATTAATACGAGAAATTCGGGAATTACAATGGAGTTTTTGGTATTCATAAGAAAAATCATCTCCTTCTCGTATTTTATGGCCCTGTTAGTGGTTTCTATTTTAATACTGGTTTCCCGAAATCATATCCATAGTCTCGTAGTTCATGATGAACAATGAGACTTAGGATGGTATAATGCTTGAGGAGTACAGCAGGGATGAAAGAAAGCTGAGAGAGAAAGGGACTCTGGAAACCCTTCGACTACGTTCATTCATGGAAGTTAGCAGTATCGCTGACGTTTCGGTCGGACTCACCGTACTGGTCTACAGGATAAACGAAATCTTCCCCAATTCCCCTCAGAATTCCGTAAAGATTCTCACAAGATATACTATCTTAAGAAGCCAGTGAAAGCTACATATTTTATATCCTTAACGCAGTAACGTTAAGTATTTCCTTCAATGGTCTCGTCACAGCTCTACACATGTCTCTCCAACGCAAACGCTAGCTGTATATGCCCACTCAAGATCAGTACAGTCACCGCGACTCACTACAAACGGGCTTTGCTGGAGAGGGTGACTTCAAGGCCAATCAAATGCGCTATAGCCGCAACCCTCTACAGCTACAATGAATGAAGAACATCCGTGGTGGTAATAGTCCTGCTCACACATCTTGTGCGCAAGGTAGGCCACAATTTTATAAGTGTGGCTTTCCGAACTGGCACTGCGGCCCCAAATGTGACCCGAAACGCATTGCGGCTTGCAGTCGTCGCCGTCTCCACAAGGGTAATCATCTGTGCATGTACTGGTTAATTTCGTAAAGGCAGAACATAATGCCTTGGGCAATCTTGAAGATGACCGAACCGTAGAAAAGTCCAAAAGCGGGCTTCTGTAGCCAAACATGGTGAACTTGCCGAATTTCATTCTTTCATGGCTGCCGAAAACGATAATATCAGCAATGAATGTGATTTTAGCGATCGGATCCTCCTGAAATACTCTGGCAGAAAGATGAAAAAGGTCGATTCTATCGAGCAGGACATATTCATGACCCACAGCAGCGCCTCGGTGAATGACTCTACCGGTTCATTCAGCATAAAATGCCAGCATATTCGGAGCTGAGACGGAATGAGATTTATCAGCATTTGTGTTGCCAGGAAAGGACATCTTCATGCAAATGGAAAATCGACATTAACAAGGCGAATCTATGTGCAGCTGATGTTCGTAGGCAAGCTACTACTGAATGATTCTTGGGCTTCCTCTGCGATATCGGTGCCTTAAAGTCCGTCATAGGCCACAAGGAATTCAACTGTATACTAAACCCGATGGGAATCCATTCCCGAAAAGCATTGCCCTGTAACCATCGCTTCCGTTTTGCCGACGCGGTTTTCGATTCTCGTGGCAGGATAGCCATCCCGATTTTAACACAGCCCGTAATTGCGCCGCTTCTCGTCGCAATGGAAATTATGAACCCCAGTATACCGGCCTAACTAGAACTGGATTAATGGATCGTGAAAGTTTTACAAATGCACTGTACCCAACCGAATCGTGAAGAGGGTAACACAGAAGTCACTCAATAGTCGCATGTACTCCAGTCAAGGACTGGTTCATTTAACTAATTAGCTCTTGCAGTCGTAAAATATTTTGAAAATGAACTTTATACAAAGCATACTATTCACAAGAGCTCAACTAAGCCTGCTATATCGCAATTCTTTCATCCGGGCCCTTCAAAACTGTTCAACGTGATCAAAATTGATTACCCAGAAGAGGCGATTGCTGAGCCACTGAAGACATCATAAGACATATGCATACGCTGCGACCCATGCCAATGCAGCCAGTATGCTCCGAAAAGATTCCTTGTGACTATCGGCGCAGAAAATTTGCATTTTAATGAAACCATACTCCTCAATATATTTCTATTAACGGAAACCAAGTACTGCATATAGTTGACGAGTCTACGCGGTTCAGAGCACCAAAAATCCTCTCATCGGTCTCAAGTAAAGCCTTATGGACCTCTCTACTCTAATTCCCGGCCGCTGTGTACACTGACCTGCCGTATCACACACTCACAGACCATGGATCTCAACTTGGTCTCAATTTCATCCATCTAACCCGTATTTCAGACGTAGAGGTACACGAAAACGGAATAGAATCCTATTAGAGCCTCGTAATCGCAAAAGAAAACCACGAGCCACTCAGGATAACGTTCCAAAAATAATAGTCGCGCAACCCGGACGCCGACAAAGATCCAATGCGCTTGCATTGACTCTGTACGCGAAAGCGATGAACGAAACAATTGGTCTAGAGCATAATTTCCCTTCTGATATTGTCTTTGGGCAGTACCCGCAACTACCTACAAAATTCGAAACTCAAACCGCCCAGAGTAACCGTAAAAGAGCGCGCCCATCTGGTTTCAATTTCCAGAAAGGGAATAGAGAACTAAATTGAAGGCTTGAATCTTAAGCGCACCCTTCACCATGGTATTTCTCCGCCTTCCGATCGCTCATATCATCCAGGGACGAAGACCTGGTCTCTTGCGAAGAAATCTCAGGAAATTGGCTAAGAGAATGGTTAGGATCATACCTTTACGCCTCTATTGACTACGCAAGGACGCTCATCTTTGTCGAAACCACCGCAAATATTGCGGCCAAACCGTCTACCGTGGTCCGAGTCAAACCGTACCTCTCGCTGTTTGAAATATCCCACTATTTCCTCTGTAATATCTAAAAAGGCCTAGTTAATTTTGCATCTCCAGGAGGATACATCATCCTTGCGTCTGAGATAATCGGTCCGTACGAACTCCGCGCACATGTTCCCGAAATGAAAAAGGAAATCCGAGACGAAAGAGAAGGGCTTCTGCAACTAGGGACATTCAAGGTGGTCCTCAAGGAGGAAAGCATTGGGGACGATAACATACTACCTGGTCTTTTCTAACTCGCCATGAAGTCCTCTCTGGACGATAAGACAAGGTAAAAGGCTCGGCAAGTTATCGGCGGACATAAAGACAAGCTCAAGTCACGATTGGTTCACGTCTCTGCAACTATCAAACCAAAATCCGTCCGACTTCTACTCACCCCTGCGGAAATCTTCTGCTTCAAGATCTAGACCGCAAACATTACACAAGCGTATCCCCAATCCGCCGAATTTCTCTCAAAGGACGTTAACATCAAGTAATCGCCTTCGGAGTTTGAAGTAGATCCTAATCAATTCTTACAGCTCCTTCGCCCTTTGAGCGTACTAAGCGAAACAGGAGATCTATGTCCTGTCACAATAGACCAACATCATCGAGAAGACCCCAACCAGACAACCATTTGAATATATCCCGCCCTGTGTTACATTCTTTCAGACGGAGTCTTGAAAGGAATGAGCGGTGGTTATGTCAACGATTTCATTCGGTGTATGGATTCTAACCTCTCTAATATTTGCCAGAAGACCAAGCAGCAATCTGGAATGAAGGATGAGTCCGCCATGCCCTTCGACTTCACCGTATGTTTCATTTGTTAAGAAAAGGAAGGGATGATCCTCCTTGGGTACCTGCGAAAGTTATAATTCCTCATGCAGGGTGCTTCCTACTTCAACTTTCGATTGAAGCGAATGAAGCTGGCCTTGTTTCTCACTCTCGTCCAGAGCTTCTTGCGAGAAGAATTTCTCGCAAGCCAAATATATTTCGTTCATCTACTCAACAATGCCATCAAATACGCCATCTAAAACCGTCTAAGCCTTAGAATTCCCACAACAGAGTTCAAGTCTCTTCCTATTGTTGGGTTCTCCGACGCCTCCGTTTCAAAAAAAACACATAACAATCGTCGGAACTCGGCCACTTTGTGTTCATCTGCTATGAAAATTGGAATCTTTCCCCCGTCTCTTTCAAATCATAAAAATACCGTCGACATACTAAATCCGTAATAATGGGCGAAGATATTGCGATCGACGACGTTTTGGATATGGCTATCCCATAATACCTCGACTTATTCCGCATCCTTCAGAATCAAATACCCGTACAGCTATTTACCGACAAAAATTTTCTATTCTAAGTCATAAAAGAACTATCAAGAACTTACGAGAAGCGAATCATTTTGGGTATGACAACTGCCAGAGACGGCTTTCGGGAGCACTCCATATCAGACATTGGGCTCGTCCGAAGCTCGAAGAACCTCCTCGATTCGTTGACGAAGCCAATGAATCAGGAATCTTTTCGTCATGTCATCCAAAACGGATTTCTACGCGTTCAAGTAGACCAGTGGATTTTACGCAACAAGATTACTTGAACTTTACATTTACTACTCTCATTACTTCCACCACTTGAAATTTCATTCCTGCTGCCATTCCAACCTCGGACGCGCACAGCCGAAAACTATCCACGGTAATTCTGATCAACTCATTCTCAGCGACTTACAGGATAAATCCTTTGATACCCGTCGAAAAACGAACAGTATTCGCTTTCCTTATAGCTATTATTGTTGGCGACTAGTCGCAAAATCTAAACTCCTCGAACCGACCTCGGCAAGTCTTAAATATCCTGCACCGGGAAACAGCCGCCGTCTTGTTGCATCTTGACTCTGTATGTGTGTGGTTTCCTGTCAATTTTCATCCTTAAATCACGCAGCATTCTCTCCGCAACCAGTATTACCATCCCATTCCATCGCTCTTTCACCATCATAGCGGCCCGTATCTCTCCAACAAGTTGAAATGGGATGATCGCAGCTGGTAAGCATTCTAACAGTTCAATTTGACAAACGCGTCATAATTGACCACAAGTGCGCTCAACCTCACCGATGGACCTCGAAGAGGATCTTCTTCCCTATTACAACCACTAAATGTACTGTAGATTCCCACAGTGCCCCTCGGCCGAGACCGGTCGTTTCCTCACAAATTTTTCCCAGCCATCAGGCGCCATCATACCTCCACGTAGGTCACTTTTCATCGCACCCATCAGCGCCTCAGCGCGGTCAACTGGTACGCAGTTGCTATGGCGATAATTGCTCGCGCACCATTGCACGGGACTGACATTGACCACCTACAAAGTTAGCTTCTAACAGTAAGCCTACGCTCTTTAGTGCATCTTACCAAAAAATTAGCAATCCGTTTAAATGAAAAGGTTCACAATACAGTTATCACTGGAGCAATCATCAACGAAAGGAACCCATGCCAACAAACAGGCACACCCGGTGACACAAGGAAGAATTTGCGACACCGAAGTTACTGTTCCATCGCTTCGCTAGCATGTACCGCGTTTGAAATTACATCATAAACCTAAGCAGTAGAATTACCCTTTACATCCTCATTTTATATCACACTAATCGCCACTATATTCTCAATCCCATCTCGCACGACGAATTTCACTGTTCATATTACACCAGTGCTTCGCGTGGCGTAGATCTGAGTTCCCTCGACTCTCTATGTGTGTTTTATCTATCGCTAGAAGAAAATGAGCTCTGCTTACGGCGACCAAGAAGTTCTTCTCTTCTGGTAGAAGAAATCTATCAAGCTTTGAGTTCACTTCAGGCGGTCTCGGTCCAGACAAAAAAAAGAAACTACCATGTTCTGCTTATTAAGCTTCTCTTCGTTTCGAACGCACCAATGTTAGCTTTCTGAGCCTCTAAATTGCTACTACCTCCATGAGAAGTCTAATGAAATACAATAATTCGCTTTACTGGACTATCAGGAGGCCCTATATCCATGGTTTCAAACGGAATTTTTTCCCCTTCAAATCGCATAATTAAGAGACAAAAAACCTTAAATTATAAGAAAACAAGAAAAATCCTGTTAACACCAATCCTACCCCAATTTCTCATTGTTTAGATAATGCACTCCGTGCTACTTTGAACAATTTCATCGCAAATACCGATAAATGATTCCTTTTCTCCGCTTCCCTTTCGCTACTTTCGGAATTAGATGGTGACCTCCTCTATTTACCTTCCAGCGATGAGTTATTCTTATTCTTCTAAGAGGATCCCTTCCATTCACTGTTCATCAACGATATTTCGGCATCAACTTTCCATCGCCTAATAAATTTTGCTTCCTTCTCGAAAGACTTTAAGGTTCACTTTCGTCACATAGGCTAACCTATTTTCAATCATTAAAAAACCCAAGTTTTCCCCTTTCTTCACAGCCGAAAAATTCCAATTAATCCAAAATTTTCTCTTAGTCGTCCCGTAGCAGTTGCCCCACAGTACCCAATATCTTCCTCCTCCTGTGCCCTATCCAAAGGTCTACATCAAGGTGCAGATCTATATACTTGAGCTGTCCATTATTTCTAGCCGCACGCGTTAAAGAATAGAAAACCAAGGGCCAACTGCTACTTATGTAGACTGGGAGAGCATACCAACTGCATCCAAAAATTCTTGCACCTTTACTCGGGCAAGATACTATCTATTATGTAAATTTTTATTTACCTGTCTTCATTGAAATTCATTTTTGAATATTGCAGTTTGGTCCAAGATTTTATTTTGCATTATAAAAATCCATTTCCGCCACAGGGCATAGATAGGCTCTTCTTTCTGGTCAAAATTGGTGGCTCTCTACATGTTGCGCTGTCCAAGATTTCACAACTTGTCTTTCTGTGCACGGAGTAACGTCAATGAGGGCAGTTTTAATTTTTTTACAGTTCAGTAAGGACTACACAGTGCTGTAAGACACACACGATATATGCCCCACCGCTGACCGCCGCAGGCCATTGATATGTGTAGGGGGCCTGACGTATTAACTGTACTATACAGTACATATTCTGTATAAGCTACTAGCCCTCTCGCTACCGAGCAAAATGGGTAAAAAACATTTACTAAGGAAAGCACTGTCGAAGTCTTCCACTGCATTGCTGCGGCGCCAGCCCCGGCCATTTGTAATAAACAAATCTTTTTAATATGTCTTTCCGACATTGTTCTTGGCGTCGATTGTCGATGTGAAGCGCGCGAAACCGAGACAAGAATTTCAAAATACGCTTCGGCGGGAAAACGCGCCTATATAAGGACTTAAGCGTTAAATTAATACCTAAGTATTCTAAACTTAGGTTTTCAGTTGGATGATTGGAGAGACAGATTCTACTTTTGAAAACACCCGAGATTTGTGAGTGCCCCTTTTATTTCTATCTGAAAGCCGTACCCCATAAAGTTGCTCAATTCACCTACTTTGTCAATAACCATTCATATGTAACTCTAATGGATATTGTAGCTATTTTTCGACTGAAGTTAATTTGGCACTGTTTTTTGGATCTAGAAAGGTAATTTATCTTTCGCGTCTATGCTTCAGTCCTAGTTTCGATGCCATTCCAAAAATTCTATTGCATCGGAATGCATCGGCTCTAGAGAAGCGCTGTCTGAATGGAGATCACACCCGGAGATCAAAAGGTGAAGAATGCATGGGTTGAAAGTTCATGGTTTCAGTAGCTCTGAAATTAATCGGAATAAATCTCTAAAATTTAATACCATACCGAGTTTTAAGAACCTGGAAACAGAACCTTGAAACAGTGTATCTAAGAAACATTCATTTTCTACCCTACAAAGTAATCGGATTTTTAATTTTTTTGACTACCCGCATGCTGGCTTTAGGCTACTTCGACGGTTGCTTTCAATATGAGTAATCAGCAAGTATCTGGAGGCTCTGTATACAAAAAGGCAAACAAAAATTAAATCTTCCGGGTGTGCCATCCTTGAACTTAATGTCGCCACTATCGTCAGCATTCTTAGGAATCATAATGAATCTACAAAGACGATATCTGAGTACCACCTGTATCCTTGACCATTATGAATTCATGAATGGAGCTGTCATATTTAGATCTAAGTAGAGCTGGTAAAGGTCGCCATATTGATGCGCTCTATTTATGCACAGGTGAAATTTTAGCGCAAAATTCTTCGAGTGGAAATATGATGAAACTAGCCACAGATATTGACGGGGATGATGGTCATAAAGATGATTCCGTTGAGCTAGCCAGGGAAATAGTCGCTGCAAATGTGAGAAACTGACAAACAATGAGAGGTCACCAGACTCAACTTAAGCAAGCCAGACTAGTCATGTTAGTAGCATAAATGCTGAGGAACTTATGCAGAACTTCTCCGTACGTCTACTTTGAGAAAAAAGCTGTTTGGAGATATAGAAGAGTACGGGCCGTAATTAGTGAACAAGTATTGACGTATTGGGCGTGACTAGAAACTGAGCCTGACAAGGAGATTTATGTTCTAGCAAAATAATCTTTGAATAGATGCAAAGGGGTTCTTTTTTATTTCCTGGAAATATATATTAAGATTTTCAATAAATAGTTGACAATAGTGAGGGAGAATACAATTCCTAAAGCAGACGGAATAAGGTCAAAATCATCTCGAGTAACTGATAGAGAATGTAAGCGGTTGCATGTAGAAAGTAATCATCTCGATTAACTGGTAGGGAATGTAAACGGTTGCATTTAGGAAGTTGCAGCGCTCTATTGAGTATAAGAATCACTTGCTAGGCTGACTGGAAGGAAAATTTGGGAAAACGGGAGAGACACACAAAGTGGAATATCTACCGTGTTTTCTGGTAAGATTTCAGTGGACAACTGAGGAAATTGTGAAAATATTCATATTTAATCTGAGCTGTCTGCATTTTCATAGATAACTAAATCCTATGTTTCAGCTTAGAGAGGAAGTATGAGTTGCTCACTTCAAGAATGAGATATCATGGAGAAAAACATTTGACGATAGACCCGAAGTATGACTTATTGGGAATTCTATTCAGTCAGCTAAAATTTTTTAGAAAATTTTGGAATACAATGTAGATGTTTAAAGGCCTTCTTCTGTCCAAAATAAGTGGGAAAAAGAGAAAAGGAGAAACCCTCTATATTATCTATTCATCGCTTGATTTTCAACGATGGAGATGGTACTTATCTATTCAATGAATGTCAAATACTTCTAAATGTTTCTATAGCTGTAAAAAATACTTTAAAATGTTCGAGAAATGTTTAGAGTGCGCAAAAAAGTTACACTACATCCCAGCGTAATTTTGCTCTGAAATTGATATTTGTAGTGAACCGTTTTCTAATTATGTAGATAAAGGACAGAATAAAACTACTACAGAATATTTCTCAGAAAGACTTCTTCTAGCTGTGCAGAATGGCATAATTTATTTGAGCAAGCAGGTATTCTTACCTTGGAAGAGTTCTGTAGTCACGTAAAATGACTTTTAAGGATCTCAAACGCTTCCTAATCCCTTAAATTGAATATTTAAAACATAAATGATTAAATATCAGCATCACTTGGAAAATGTTCAGAAACTGAACTCTTCTTGCTAAAATGGAGCGAGGTTATTCTATTAAATGTGAAGAGTCAAACTGAAATGTGTAGCACTTGAAATTGAGGCAAATAATTGGCATTATAAAAATAAAGACTTTTCCGAAGGGATCAAACGTATTGGACAGATTGATAGTACTCGTAGCGTAAAGGACGGATATACCGAACGAGAACCAAAAATGGAGGTATTCATCTAAAAATTTGGACTTCACAAGATGCATGCGATGAAACAGAAGTAGACCTGAAGCATCGCCTTGATCTCGGCAAAAAAGTTTGTTATAAATTTCACCCATGACATAATGAAATCTCACCTGTGGAGTAGTTCTCTATCCGAAAGCGAAGCAAATCATGAAAAGCAAGAATTTCAACTCCCTCACTTCAACATGAATTGGAATGATTGCTTAACCTAAATCAACCATTGTACGGACTGTGTAATTGTAAAGACTATTGGGCGTGTAATATTCGCGCACCTGTTCGGTATAACGATTGGACTGTTACTATTGCTTCGGGACCAACTGATGAATGTTTAGGAAAGGAAAGATATTGAGTAATGTTCTCTTAATTTTGGCATCTATGCGGGAGATTTCCTCGAAATCGGGAGCTCGTATATTTATGATATGATCCAAAACGTAGGAATGAACTTTGAATAAAAAGCAAATCGTGAGGGACCAAAACTTTTCCGTGTGAAAATAGAAATAAATGTAAACTGAGCTATGTACGTCAACAAAGTCGGTTACATGTACAGACTGAGTCTAAGTATTTAGGATGTTTCATTCAGTGAATTTTGTATAACAAGAGCTGCGCTTGAGTTTTCTATACAATCAAGACCTGAAAATACTTGATAAGTAAAGAAACAACAAAGGTAACGGGAAAATGTCCTGCGTTGATTTTATTAAACAATTGAATCATTATATACATCAAACGAAGAATAAAGAGCCTTAAAACTGTATTACCGATTACGAGAAAACCACTTGCATCTTGGCATATACAAATATACCCGATTTGGAAAATCAAGACCTCTCAAAGCAGTTAGAATAAATTAATATTCTCTCCGAACATGGAGTCAAACGTCGCATCCTGAGATATTCCATTCGAAAATAAAAGAAATATTTTTTTCATTTATTTCGGGTAAATTTTTTCGCATTTAAAGAATAGATTGTTTCGTTCGTCGCAAGGCAAAGGAATTTGTTGTAAATTTATTCAAAAATTATACCAATCACTACGTTGACCTATTCCAAGCAGCTATTCATTTTATCAACATTTAATTTTGAACAAAATAGCACAGAATGATGTATGACGTTGCTGTGGTAAGTTTTGCATACAAAAAATGACACATCCGAAATTTATCCAGTACATGGTACTGCTAAAAACCTAGATGCACATAAGGTGAGAAAAAAACCTCGCAAGTCGTTTATAACGCCTCTATGAAAAGTCACTAACAACAAAGAAATAGTTTAATGGATGATAAGTAGTAGCTGCTTGAATTCAACCCGAGAAGGTTTGTAATTTGGACAGAAATGGGTTAATTTCTATAGGCCTTTCATGATAATAATTTTTGTGGATTATTTTTCTGTTTTCGGTCAATTTTGTGAATATATACTGTTTTCCGAGACCCCCACAAGGGTATTACAGAAAAAATAACATTGAATAACGAGCACTTGAGAATGATGGAACTGGGTGCATCAGAACTGTGTCGTACTCTCAAGAAAATGTTGAGAATGCAAATGACTTTAGTAAGGACTTTGTCAGTGATGCCGAAATCACGGGTCCAAATTGATGCAGAAACAGTTAAACGTTTGGGTGAATGTATCGCGCATAATTTCATCAATACCTCTTTCAAACAGTCTTTCATAACGTAGATTTCACATTGGGTCACATACTTAAAGATTAGCTTCTCTGGACCCTGCCGCAAAGAAGTTTTTGCGTACTGTTTGGTTCTTGAAGAGAAAATTCGGAGAGGAAAGTCTGCAACTAATATTTAGATCCCCTTCAGGATTGGTTGAATCACATGCTACTAGATACCTATTCGCAGGGAAAGATCAGTATTATTTTTGCCTTCCACTGTCACGACAAACCAAATATTACGGCCAAATTCAACAAAAGAACAAATAATTGCGCTCAGCGTAAAAAGTGCGTCGCAAATGTAATTTTTCTTAAGACTGGAAAAAAGAATACTACAGAGTTCGAAAATCGAAACTAGTGCAACAAGTACATTTTAGAGGTCTTAGAACATCAAAAGAATGTTCAGCTAAAAATGAGAACCCTCAGCGTAATTCATCCATACTTGGGGTCAACTGTAGAAAGTGTGACATACGATGTTAAAACAAAAATTTTGCCAGATTGGAACAAAATGTAACAGCTCACTAGTGAACGGTATTGAAAAATTTATTGCGTGGGTTTGCGCTGGCTTTTTTGTGATATTTCTTGAACCCATACAGCAATTAAAAAGAGCCAATTATGCGCTGCTGACAAAAACATAAGTTTTGTGGAGGTAACAGTTCCAATTATTTTCAAACATATCAGACCTTTCATTCCATACACGTAGCGCTGGCAGTAGCTAAACGGTGACGATATCTTTCCGACTGACTTTTTGCTTAATTAGAGGGATTTTATAAGAACGTCCGGTCAAGATTTACCTCTCTTCTCCCTATTCTTTAGTATGAAATACGGGAGCGAGTACGAGCAACATTCTCTTCCCGATCCTCTCCATCTTCTTATCTTCCGTCTTTCTTTACTGAAAAAATCAATCAAGACCGCATTTACTGTCCCATTTGGATACCACCGTTGTTTAATCTCACATTAAAAGCCTTCTTATGCAGTAAAACCTCCTTTATTAGTCGCAAACTGTAAACCAACACCCTCCAGTATCCTTCTATTATCCTCCCTATTCGAGGGTTTTTTTCTTCATCAAATGCTAAAAAGCAGCTTTCTTACACTACGAATCCTAGGAAACTCTTTTCTATCCCTCTATCGGTTTATTTCAAGCGAAAATGGTGACAACGGCAAAAGGCGACAAAAAGAGGATAATTCATGATATTTTGTAAAAATATATTGGACAAATGACCCTTTGAAAGTAAATTGATTTCAAATGTTCGTAATATAGGCAAACGTGATCAAGGAAACTTCAAAGACGGATATTACTGTCCTCGCATACGTAAAACTCTCGATATCCCTCCCTCAGTCCCTTTGTTCGTTTGCATACATAAAACTCCTGATATCTCTCCCTCTGTCCCTTTGTCCGTTCTTTTTCTAAGAAATTTCAAGAGTTTACTAACGGCCGCCAAGTAAATTATTATCCAAAGCAACATTAATTTAGCTACAGGACGGTAAATTCACAGAACGAATTATTAATTTGTACTTTTTAGGTGCTTCAATTACGATAAGAGTGTCTTCTGACATATTAAAGCGGAAACGAAACCGAAAATTCTAAATCTTGTCAAAATCATCTCAAATGTGTTCTCCATATTAATACGAAAAGTAAAAATATAAAAGTTGAATATATCTCGCGTTTTGAGTAACAGATTCGGCCGCAAGGATTCAATATATATATTATTTGCATGCGTAAGTGTCATCAGAGGTAATCACTACCCAGTGCCACTGGAATTTTTGATCTATAATGACTGGCAGTTGAGTACAACTGAACTCCGTGAAGTTGTACGTTAAACCGATGTGTCCTTTCAATAAAGACAAAAAATTTAAAAATCGACTGCTGCAGCAAAGTGAATGAAAAATATTTTAAAAAATCGACTGCAGTACTGCAGTGGAATGAATTCTACCATGCATTTTCTGATGTACTAGTTGAACAGAACGTTGGAGTTCGTGCCTCCGCGCACTCTTCCGTCGGCTCTCAGCGGCCTGATATTTATTGACCCTAAGCGTTCACACTCCATCCGGCTAGTGTACTGTAAAGTAATACGGTGGTGGCAACCCTGATGGACAGCTGTCCCATATACCGTGTATATACTAGGGTTATCAATAATTAAAGTAACCTACAGTGCGGCTTAAACTATACAGTAGGCAAACCATTTGATGGTCCCTTAAGCCGGACCCGGCTTGCCCCTCCTGGGCAATTGCCGTTCAGTGCTAGCCCCGCTCTAGAGTGGTCTCTAACACTGGTTACTAATACATGATGTTTCATTCTTACACAGTTGCCTGATTCAGGTAAAATACCATCCAAATCGACTAAAATCCCGTCGAATAAAATGTTCTCCAAGTACTTAAAATATTCGGGCTCTGTAAATTTAATCTTATTCCATTACCGAAAAAATTGATTCTGAGAAATGCATTGGTCATAAAACTTCATTCCTTTATCGTAATTGGAGAACAATGTCGAAATTACGAAGCCATATGGTTAAAATAGTTCTATATATCTAGTTCTATAATTTTATGATCGATATGTGCGTTGACCGCTGACTAGTTCCAGGAATGTGGCCTTCTTTCAATTATGAATTCACACAATTTTAGATCTTATGCCAAGAAATTCTTACATATTTGAATCTATTGAATAAAATATTTAAGGTACTTATACAGTTTGAATTTCAGATCCAAAGGTGGGTTAAGGGAGGGCCAAAAAAGGTGTTGTGATCAACTCGATTATCAGTAAGGCTTCATTTCTACTATGCCTGGCGTCTATTCATTGCAGATTTAGGCGTTTAACGCCCTCTGCATCACCTCTTTCGCAGCTTAGGTCCTTGACTTGGTTCATTTGTAACCTTTCTGATCTGTTTAGATTTCTATTTAGAATCTCTTCTAGAATGCACTCATACATCGTGAGTAGCTATTTGGGACTCTTTTGGAGCCTATTTAGTCACGGTTTGCGCATTCGCCTCTCTTTTATCACCATAGTCAACCTTATCATTATACTATGTTGTATCAACTTGCCTGTTTCTACTGCCCTAACTGCTGCAATTGGCTTGAATAACTGATGAAGCGCGTTTTAAAGTCGTACTGATGTAAGTAGTAAGAGATATTCTACTTCTATGGCTCCTGCATCGGCTCCCATTAGGATTATCTGGATCTCAAGTAAAATAGGCTACTTGTGAGAGCGTCAAACAATCCATCATAATCTCCTCAATCCTCCGTGAAAACCTATGTACAAGTAAGTACCGCCCAGTCAGCATTAAGTAATAAGAAAAGAGATGCCCGCGTTTAGGAGGAAGACTCTTGCCACATTATATGCACTAAAATGCCTTTCGCTCCCCAAGATCATGAACAGTAGCTACATTATGAGGATGAAACCATTATAAATATGAGAATATACAATCTGTTTTTTATTGCCTTCTTTAGCTAGAAGGACCAAACTTCTAGTTTCCTCCCCGAAACAGCTTCAGACTTTTCAATTGTACCTTAATCTTCCATGAAACACGCGCGCATTACTCTATAAAGCAAACAGTTACTGCATATATTAACAGTCCCTGAGATAAACTCAACATTGGGCTATTCGTTGAAACTTTTCCAAGAGGTTCAAATAACCATGCAAAGACCGAAAATAGTCGGAAGATTCCAACAGATCTCGTAGTTCGTACATGTTCCGGTCTGTAAGTGCGTTTATTGCAAGCGTCTTGACTCTTTCTGCCCAATAGAAAAGGGAATATTTTGGCATGAAGTTCTGTATCAATCTCTCCTTAAGTCAAAACTTTACGCCGCTTGTTTATAAAACTTCAAAGGAAAACAATGCATTTTCCTTTTCACATTTTCACCAGAGTTCCTCCGAAAGGCAGCAGCCTCGTCTTACTAAACTCAGCATTTTCGGTATATATTATATAGACTATGATGGCTGTGCCAATTGAGCCCAATTTACAATAAGAGTTAAGCTTGAAGACATAACAACATGGAAATTCTTTAGTAAAAATTAGAGTAGCGTAAAAATTATGTAGGGATTAGTTTCTCCACCCTTCACACATTAAGCCCCAAGCCTATTCTAATAACGAGAAGTTGATACAGTATCTGTCTTATATAATACTCTTCGATGTACTAGCAAAGCATGAATCTCGGTCATCACTTGAGATGAGGTCAGTCGAAGATAGGGCTGCTGATGCCAAAATGGTTAACGCAGATAGACACATGATGATTCGTATTATAACGTGAACTTATTCTTGAAAAGATTCGGTTTTGCTTTTGGATTACTTACTAACATCAAAAATAAAATAATTAACAAGCGTTTCAGATCTTGAGGCGAAGAGGGGTGTTTCTCGGGAATGTTTCTCGGATCATTGGCTCTTAGGACACTACAATTCCAAAACCTTCGTAAAACAATCGGAACGGTTGAATGAGATCTTGATTCATAATTCTGCTTTTCATATACAAGTAATACTTTCCCCCTGACTAAGCGGATCCCATAAGCGAGGTACTATCACTTGCGAAAATTCTGCAAAACGACAGAAACACGAACCAGTCGAAACACCGTTAGCCATTTGTTAGTCCGCGAACATTTAGTACGAAGTATTAGATAATAACATCTAGCAGTTGATAATCGTCGTTTATATTTCAAGACTTTGAGAACCGTGCGATTTAACGTCAATAATGTCTTGAAACCCACATTAAAAGTATTAAAGGAGTCTTGGACCCCTAAAAGAGCTGTCTAAATAAACCTGAGAACCTTCCAGTTTCCATCAAAAATGACTTTAAACCTATTCTAACTCCCTCAGCGACCACTACAGTCAGACACCACTGAGGAGAAGAACTACTCAGGACTGAAACCGGTCTATCATCAATAAAGGATTCATTTAACGTTAGTGGTATTAATTTTTTATTACTTTTTGTCGGAGATGGTGCTTTCCCCTTCCCAAGCGTAGTATATACTTTCTCACCAACTCCTTATGAATTATTTGGTTCGACCTGAGCATCATCTGCACTTATATCCTTCCTCTACTCCTCTAACTAACCTGTATCTTTTATATCTCTTCACAAAGATTGAGGAAGGACGATACAGCGTACGGGTGAGTACGCAACAATTGATCCTATTTAAGGAAAGCATTAGGAAGGGATGAATCAGAAAAATGCCGCATGAGTGACTCATTTCGATAGCCTTGATCTGCCAATAGAATTCAGTTGCAAAACGACTACTCATCTTGACTATCGTAAATTCGGTCCAAATTTTCTTACTGAATCAATCTGTGACTAACCACGCCGCCCAGAACTCATTTAAAGACAATCAGAAAAAAATCTGCTAAATGCATCTCAAGTTCAGCTCTCCTGTTTTTGACAGTTTTAACTTGATTTTAGGCCCTATTGTTCCGAACAGCCTATCATTAAGGTTTATGAATGGTTTGAAATTTCACAAGAAAAAACTAGTTCCTTGGAACTCGAGGCTACCAAATTATGACAACTGATGTATTTGATCTCTTATCCATATCAAATGCACCGCTCGGTCATCCTATCATCACTTCCTATTGGAAATTATGACGCGATGCTCTCTGAGATAAACCTGGTGCTCTCCAAAGACTGTTTGACGTTAACATGTTATAGGGTAACTAGATGGTTACCTTAAGACGTAATTTGAGAGCATGAGACAAAACTTTAATAGATCAATAGTCATACACATCAGATAGAGTCAAATTCTATCCTGAAATATTCTTTTATAGTATAACATCGTCAATTAACCGCAATTTACGGAGAACTAAAATCTTGAAATGCAGAACGAGAACTCCAGCCATTATTATATAGATAGCACGAACTCCAATATCTACCTTTTAGATTTTCACCGCGTTGCTACATAACAACATTGCTCTATCAGAAACAGTCTGCCCTGTGAAGATATTCTCCTTTTGAAAGGTATTGTAAACATCTATTCTTGTCTTTCAATCTCTACTCGGGTACTCGTATTTTCTTTACTGTCAACGACGAGCGCTTGGTCTTTCATTCCCTTTCTCTCTCCCTATGTTACTGTTACGCTCCATCCACACCCAGCCCCTACCGACTCACTTCCGCGCCCTATATTTCCAGTTACAGCTGAAACTACACTAACACTGCTTCCAGTGGCTAGTGTTCCTCTCTCTCCCAATAACACCAACTAATGATGTTTTACGACCTCCTCATCTATATGCACACATCTTCCGACCACACTCACAAGAACGACTCGCAAAAGGTGAAGTGCTCACATCTTCCAAAACAATAGTCCCTGAAGGTGCTTTTAGGACGTCTGCAATTGGGGTTCGTACTCCTTTCTGCATTTACAAATGGTTATGTTGCTTCATTGGAATCACTTGAGTTAGCCTCAGGGGCGGTGGAAGAAAAGCGAAGCGACATGGGGACCTAAAAACACTGGTAGAAAATTATATATTTTCTAGTAGAGCAATGTGGAAATATGAAGTCGTGCACGGTCCTATAAAAAGCGCACATCCGGAAGTATTTGATGGATTTTCTATTGAACTTTCAGTTTTCTAAAACCGACAAAGCACTACAGAGATTCAAATGGATCGCCGATTAAATATGTTTAATTATGCAGCATAAACTCAGACATGGATCATTTTAGAGCCCTGTTGATCAGTAGGAATTCAAGAGCTAAAATCCCAAAGATTTGTTTTGATCGGAATACCGGCCAATAATGTAATTTAGGATAACTTTCGTCGCAGGTAGCAGTCCGGGTGTCATACAGAGTAAAACTTCAATATTTTCATTGAAACCGCGTAGTGCTCTCCTGATTTTCATTTTTCTAGATGTGGAGAAAACAACCCACAATGCTTCTTAAACTGATGTGGTAAGTTGATTCTATAAAGCTCTAGGAATTTTTATTCCTCTATCAATCCAACAGAGCAGGACGGAAGTCACCTCAACACATATCTCTCTCAAAGAAAGTAATGGTACGTATTGGAAAACAATGCATTCAGAAGTGGAGTCTTTAGCAGTGAATTCAAAAATCTAATCTTGTGTGTATTTCTAGTACTTTCTGAGAGCAAGTAATTTTCCATCAATGATATCAGTTCTGCCCTGAATATAGGCCAGAAATATGGCGGAAGGAGTGCCGATTTGGCTGAGTTTGGGCGGCAGTTTGATATCTGCAACAGAGGTGTAACTGCAGGGCAGAATGAGACGTGCCTTTGTCCTCATAGAGATTTTGCAGTGGTGCACTAACAAAAGCTCCTTTTGCTTGTGGTACATGTTAGTCTTCGGAACAAGGTGATACCGAGTTGTGACTACAATGTAGTGTGAGTCGGGAATGAGCCTAACCTCATGCTTTCAATCCGGAAATTCATGGAAAAGACAGAACATTAATAGGTAAACTCGAGTTAGTGAAATGTTTCTACCATTCTTTACTGTAGAAGTAATCTGAAATAATGTCCCTATCTTCAAAAAGAAGTGCTTATGTGGGATATAAGGTTCAGGTTTCATTTCAAGCCCTACTCTTTGGGACAAAGAATTCGATTTGAAAATGAAGGATCTTATGATATTAGTGCCACATTACCCGAATTATCTAGACTGAGAGTGAACTGTTTACTCCCGTAGCTCCCTACTTCCTCCCGTTCTCCATCCTCAGTGCCAACTCCTTGCAGCTCATCCACAACGACTTGACCTGCGAAACATCCCCTCTCCCTGCGACTCACTTCCTTAACAATCAAAACCTCTTCTTCGCCCTCCATCCGCAGCCCTCCGACCCAGCAGCGTCCCTTGTGCGCTAGTAGCACCTTATCCAGCCTCTGGGCCCCCTCTGCCCCTTTTTTTCCTGCTACCAACGCGTCTTATGCAGCCTCCTTTACTCGCTCCAGGTCTTTGGTATGCTCCTTACCAGCAACATAGCCCATCAAAAATTCCATTATCGTAACTAACTACATTAAGAGCTCAAACGTCTCACCTGACTGCCGTGTTGCCTTTTGTTTTTACCCTTCCGCAATTCTTGCCTCCCGTTGTGTTACTTACGCTTCCCATGCTCCTCCGCTGGTTTTATAGACACATATGCCCACAGTCTCCGTCGTTCTGCACTTCTCGATACCCTTTCCTAGCTTGTCCAATTCGAGAAATAAACGGTTCCCAGCAAAATGTCCCTAAACTCGCACCCCTGTCCTTATAGCGGCCAATTTTATGTCAATCAATTCCAACCTAGCTTCCTGACCACCGCACTCCCTTGAGGTTCGCCCTTTCCCTTGCTACGTCTTCCTTCCATTTTCCCCGTTCCATCAACAATTTTCCTGTCCTTACAACTCTTTTTTGCACCACCCGTCTTGAGAGGAACACCAAGTGCAGTAATATATGAGAAAAGTGCTTTATGTTACGAGATTGGATTGTAATCTTTTATCGCGGTGTCTGCGCTTGGTGCCGATGTGTATCAAGTATATTTCAAAAGAAGTTAGTGCAAAGTCCTACATGGAGATCATATCATGTGCAAAGTGAAGATAAGCAATGGCCTTTACTGTCTGAAGTTTTTACATGGTTCATATATCAAAAACCCGTGCAAATGGTGTCAGGGAGCTCACGGAGTGAAAAAAGCTCTGGCACGCTCGTTTTGGCCACTGCAACATTTCAATGTTGCGGGAGATGTCACGGAAAGGAAGAGTAACTGGATTAGAGTTTAACAGTCGCCCTGTCACTGAAGCGCCGTGTACTATCTCCACCAAAGCAACAAGGGTGCGTTTTGCATCTCCCAAGCCGATTTAATGATGCAGAGGTACCGGAAGAGTTCTGTATACGGACTTCTTTGGCCCACTAACTGATCCTAGTTGAGGAAACAAACGCTACTTATTTACTGTCACTGACGAGAAATCTCTCTACAAAGTGGTTCGTCCAATGAACGCCAAGTAAAACGTTTGTTCATGGTTTCGTCTGGTACAGACGAAGTTGGAACGTAAACTGGATAGCAAGATCAATTTTATCCAGATAATGGTGATGATTATATAGCGTTACACAGAAACCTAGAGGAAGAGGGTATTGAATGGTAATATTGTGCTCCATACACACCAGAACGGAACGGGGTAGCTGGGAGATTGATCAAGGCAGTTGATGGAGATTACTCGTACAATACTTTTTCAATCAGGATTATCTGATCACTTCTGGGCTGAGTATGTGGTTACAGCTGCTCAAGTACGTAAAATTACAGGAATTAGAAGTATGGATGAGAAAACACCGAAAAAGATGATTACAGGAAAACTCCTGGATGTTTGCAACTTCAGAACGTTCGGAAATTAAGTTTGGATGCATGTGGAGGCAAATGTCGAAAGCCGTATCCCAAAGCGTGGAATGTAATTCTCCTAAGGTGCCTGCACGAAACTACCGTGTATTGAACATTGAGGAACGATGCATGGTGCATGTTAGACATGTAAGGATTAATGAAAATTTTTTCAGCTCGAGAGTCTGACAGCAGAAATTGCTCCACCGCCTGTTCTGTCCTAGAAAACATGTCCAGGTCACTGTCATTGGAAGAGATTCAACACCGGTATAGTGAGCCCGAAGAAGCGATCTTCGATGAAGACTATGAAACAGATGCAGCAGTTAAATCTGTGTAAATTATTGATGGCTGGCCTTTGCAGCTCCAGCAACCTACAGAATCAACGGAAGGTGGCGAATATTTGATTTATTACCCACATGTAGATGAAATAGGTGGTGAGTTACTACTTGAACATATACCACTGACTGAAACAGAGTTTGGTGTGATTGCGCTAGCTGGAGACCAAATTCCAAAGATCTTCGAAGAAGCACTCGGATTAGCGGATAAAATAGAATTGCAGAAAGCAAATACTAAGGAATTAGAAAGACTAAATAAGAAATTCATTTGGATTTCGGAGTACTTGCAGAATGGTAAAACGTCCCTGGACTATAGGATGGTGTTGGACCTAAAGAGAAATGCTGATGGTACCATCGATAAGTATTAGGCTCGAATGATTGCCAAGGGGTACTAGGAAGGCAACATCACGGACTCGTATGCCCCGGGTCATTGCGTCTGCCTCTATTCTAATGTCATTGGAATGCTTGCCGAAAGGGTTCTGCGTCCATGATTTGGAGGTGGAATGATCATTCTTGAATGAAAAGTTATGATAATCATGATGCTTTGTATGTTTAATCCACTAACATGTGTTGGTATTGAATTGCTCTCGTAAGCAATACGTGCAGAAATATATCTCAGCAACATTTCATCAACATTAGTTATTTTATGAGCGTTTTAAGTTCCATAAATGGTCCCCATGGTAGTTACTTTGTCTGAAGGTTGCAGACTACAGGTTTCCCTGGTTTTCTCTGTGATATATCTAATTTCGAAGGGCGTAGATAAAGTTCAAGATGCTACTATACACGATAGAAAGGGTTAAAAAAGATCATCTTGACAGCCATTTATGCACACTTCTTAACACCCGGAACGGCGTTTCATAGGCCAGGGCAATGAACTCAATCGATTTAGTCAACTCTTTAATTTCATCTGTATAACCTGATTCAGCTTCAACTTAAATAGTCTTACTGATCCTTTTTTCCTTTCCCTCCGCAAATTCAGGAGAGCAGGTCTGTGTAGGATTGCGGGAAAATTGTCGTGAAAGAAGCCTCATTCAAAAAGAAAATGATATTTAGTCAGCTTATTTCTTGCAAGTTGTGTAGTTCTGAGGAACCTGAATAATTAAGCAGATGAAGAAATATGAAGCTACCTTTCAGTAGATGCACATCGCACATTTCGGGGATTTTTTTTGTATATCTAAGAAATTTTAAAGGAAGTAACGGGCATTTAGTTCTTGGTAAAACCTCTTATGCTTCTTTAATGCGCGAATTGATGCAAAGCACCTGCGACCAGGGAAACATATTCAAATACAGATAAAAGTTTAGATTAATCGACAAAAAATATTATTGCTATCACTCTCCGAGTTCGCAAGCTACACAAAGTTTGCTTTAAAATTTGCACAAACGAATAATTTATGAAAATGATGCCACCAATGCTCGAGGTGGCAGCTTCTTCAAGAATCAGAGCCTCTATAAGGACGCATATTTGATTGAGCCTTGTACTGTACATAAGCAGTGGCTTTGATAAATTCTTATCATTTACCAAAATTAACAATTCATTTTATTACTATCTATACCAATAATAAGGATATAATGAACGTAATGATTTAGAGAAAACTTTTCAAGGATAATCTTTATGAGTTATATTACGAAAATTAAGGGCCATATGCAAAGAAAGCTTGATTGTGGAATGGAACTTTAACGACGTGAATTTCTTTTGATCAAAAGTGCATAAATATGCGAAATGCGTACAATGGAGTCCCAAATGGCTTTGATGTAAAAAAGCTCTATTACTGTCCAAACTGCGTGACAAACTTATCTGGGCACTATTGCGCAGTACTTCGACTGCAAAAATTTACCGTTAGAAGAGGGCATTAGTCATAAAGATAATCAAAAAGTGCTTTCCTATGATTTATAGGAAAAAGGTCTGGGGCTAAGTCCCAGTAGGGTTTAAGTTGAAGTTCCGATGGGGTAAAAGTTGACGAAAAGACTCTCTGGAAATACATTGGAGAATTCAAGAATGGCAGGAAATTAAAATATATTCTAAATTTCATCCACGAATATTGGAAAAGGGATATTGTAAATAAAAAGATAAAGCATATTCGAAGCTTCGAGCTCTTTATGGCACAGTTCACGCCCTTTCTCGTCTTTTTTATTGTCCATCTCCATATTCTCTATTTTTAATTTGAGACGGTCCTCCTCAAGCTCTAAAGCGCGAGGTATGTCTCCTTAAGCGCTGACTGTAGCCATCCAGGGTCAATTTCTCCTTCAAAATTCCATGCCGAACTCACCACCTGGATTTATTCGCATTTTAACATTTCTTGCTTTCAACGGTTTCCATTATTTTTATTTCCCCATCGATTGAGAAATTGGTATATATATTTTCAATTTTTTCTTCTCTTTGTAATGCCCCGGCTTATGTGACTGCCGTCTACTCTTCTCTATGTTATTATTCCCTTCTGCTGTCAGTCCGAGCAATATTTCTACCTCCAATCCTAACCCGTAAAGCCAACTTTCTCCTGCATCCTTCTTGTCGAATGAATTTTGATTCTCATGGTAACGGTGAGGAGTGCTGTTTGTGGGAATGCGTATCGAAAGAGTTCCGTTCTTTTATTCCTTGTTGGCGGCCTGTAAAAGCGCGTAGTGATTTCAAGACGATGTAAGGACAGCTTGAAAAACTTTTAGTGCAATCATGACCACCTACTGAGAACGACAACAGCACCGAAGAAAACTCTGGACTAATGAACTTGGCGTCGGACTAACAGGGCTGCGCAGACCATGCTGAGGGCGCGGGACGACAATCCACTCTACATAGGTATCGAAAACGACGATACAGAGAGAGATCTTAAGTTATGGTTGTTTCATCGCAATGACATGCGAACAGACATGGGTACGCTGCTGGCACCATGTGCAGCGCGTCGAGAAGAGCGGAAACAGAAATTGAGGAGGTCAGTGAGGAAGGAAGGATGAAATGAAACCAAACTATGCTAAACTGACAGTTAGTGTAAACTTCAGAGACGTAATGAGTAAATCAACCTTAACATGCACCATGTTAGAATTATAGAGCACCTTTTTCCTTCTTTACGTTTGAATTTATATCGGCGGGAACAAGGGTGCAACAGATAAGCAGGTTGATACCCATTCAACTTGCATAGTGATGAGGGGCATGTACGTGAGACGTTGCGGCAAGCGAACATTACGAAAATCGGTAGAACTGCATTTGAGAGCGTTTGACTTAAAAGTCAGAACCATTTTTCAGGTGCAAAGAAAACATGTTCCAGTACCTTCGAAGGTACTCGTTATTGTGCTACGTCACAGAGAAGTAACCCACATGTTGTATATATTCCATTCGAATTCCAATCGAATTTGCCCACTTAATTTGTAATCGAACTTTTCATGTATCGCAATGCACTTGAAGCGGCGTGAATACAAGCTAACAGATCATCAATACATTGAAAAAACCCAAACATTGCCCTTTATTGAAATAAATATCGATGTACAGTACATATTACGATCGTCATGTACAGCATTTACCCCTTAATTTTGAGGGGGAGGCATCTCTACGGCGGTGGGAACATCACAGCACTCAGAGGCGCCGGGAAGGATTACGATAATAGTCCTGAACTTCATTTAGCAGGCGGCGAACTGAACATGACAAGCAGCAGCATTTCCGTCATAACCTCGCGTTTATTTGGCTGCTTCCGACCATTAAAAATATTTTGAGAAGCTAGGAAAGCCACTAGTCTACGCTCTCTGTTACGATTGGATAGCTGTAACAACTCCTAGACGTGATCTGGACCAATAAAGTGGATTTCGAGGCTGGAATAAACCATTAACAAATACAGCAACTCATAGGTCAGTAAAATATTGTAAAATTTAGGTTCATTTCCCACCAAAACAGTTCTCTTCTAATCAGTTTTCAGATCTGACCACCAGATGCAATTCTTCGACGCAGTCGACGGCCATCTCTTCGTGCTTTGCGAGTTTCTCTCAACCTCTTCCGGATAACAGCGCTTTGATTTGCCAGCATTAAAAGGCGACGAATGTCTCCTAAACGCTCACAGTACGTATTACGAAGTTCTTGCTCCCTTTTCGATAAATCTTCTCGTCTTACTCCCTGCTTCTAGTTCATTACACGTCATTTAAAAGCTTCTACAACAGTTTCACTTGTTATATGCGCATCATGTGTGGTGTTTACCTTTATCCGTACGTCATCCTTAGCGTCGAAATCACTAAGTAATGAGGGCCCTTATTCTGAAATGAAGAAAGGGGTGTGGTTAAGGAAATGATCCTTTGTGGGTTGTTCTCAAAAACATGACCCAAAGCAGAAAGCTTGTATGCAGAAAAGCCACCAAGATAGGCCTTGTGCTTCATTTTGTTGAACTGGGGTGTGAGAATAAATGCCACATGAGCACAATTTGCAGCCATCGGACATTCCAAATTGTTCTTTGCCCTCCTTTCAAGAACCAAATTTGACAAACTGGATGATAAATCATGAATACAGAAATCATGGCTCGTTTGATTCTGAATTTCCTTGATTTTCCGTAAAATTTGGGCTGTGCAGACATCTCTTAAGTACATACTCGGACTGGACTGCTTAGGAAGTATCATGGTGCTTACTTCAATTGAAATGGCCAAATCAAAAATAGCTCTCAAAGTAAGGGTTTCACGGAGAATGGTTTCTCACTGGGCCCGCCCCCAGATCATTCAACGTTATCTGCTTACATCTTTTTAGTAGCCGCTGTAAGGCAGCGTTACTGTAGTGCAATTGGCACTCACACTGTACTGCCATCGGCAGAGCTGATTTTGGTGGTCTGTTTTCGATCAGGTTCACTGTTAACCAGCAGGTACTGTACAGTAAGGGCAATTTTCTTTTGTCGCCCACTATTATTCCTGGTACTCTATCCTCACCCGATGGGGCTTGAGGGCTTGCAATCTGCACTACCCGGTCCCCAAATTGGACCTGATATTTTCGCAGGTGAAAGGCACCTATTGGGCCAAGTGTAGAATTCACTTATCTCTAACTTGGATCTCCGTAACTTGGCTGACCCTAAATTCACTCACCCCGCCGTCGTAGATAACCCTAACCTAGTTAATTAGTATTTATAACCACCAGGCCACTAGGGCCCCAGATTAAACAGCCACCCCGGTGTTGGCTCTGAGCTTGACTCCTAACTTCCGCCTTTGCAGAAACCTTGCAAACGGCAACTTTGATTATAGCCACGTTTATCCGCCCGGGTCCCCTTTCTATTTCCCCTCTCTCTTTCCAATATTACAATACCCCTTTTGTTGTTTGTTTGTGAGATTTGCTCACACTTGGCGCCCCGGACTCCGGCGTCTATATATAAATAAGAACTTCAAGTTTGTCTTTGGTGACCAAATTCTTATCTTCAAAGGATATATTCAGCTCAGCTGACCCAATACTACATCTTATTTTTCCATAATTACACCCCTGGTGTCTATGATTCTTTGGAATCGATCCATACCAAGTTTCTAGCATTCCGCGGACCACGGTCCGGCCTTACAACACGGAAGACAAGTATACCGTCCAGCCGTCCAAGGAATTACCCCCGCTCTTCCAACCCATTTCTCCTCGCCGTCGGCGAGCTGTGCTACTGCATCGCAGGGTGCTTAAAGAGAAAGAGAGACAGCGAACACCCTGTGAGTCTTCATGTGTGTTTGTTGGGTTTCTCATTGTCGGACGGTGTTCCGTTCTACACGAGAAGAACTGCGCACTGCGCATTGCACTACAGTTCCAAATTCAGAAACCTCCTAATCATAGCTGCAGTTGATCTCCACCGTGCTGGTACATCCACTATAGGTATGTATCAACACTTTCTGCTTACGGTCTTTCAATTCCTTCAGGAGATAGGTTCCATCCTCTGAGGACTTCTAAAAGACTTTCATGGTTTGGAGTATGATTGAGACAGCTGTAGAAACTGCTGCCCTTTCAAACACCTTCCTGAAGGATAAATGATAAGAATGGACCGCGCAAGAAATGCGATTCCAAGAGAGTGGAGTAATTTGATTATTTGGATTCGGGCGATTTGTTGATTTTGTCGTTATATCAAAAAGTAGCAACAAGTCTTTTTTAGAGCAGGAATCTCGACGTTATATATTGAAAAAGGTCGGAAATTGCTCTCTCGAATTTGTTTTCATCGTTCTTGTAGTGCAATTGGCACACATACTGTACTGCCATCGGCAGAGCTAATTTTGTGATCTTTTTTTATCTGATTCACTGCTAACCTGCAGGCACTGTACTGTACAGTAAGGGCAATTTTCTTTTGTCGGCTACTATTATTTTTGGTACTGTATCCTCACCCAATGGAGCCTGAGGGTTTGCAATCTGGACCACTCGGCCCCCAAATGGGACCTGATATTTTCGCAAGTGAAAGACACCTATTGGGCCAAGTGTCGACTTTACTTATCTCTAACTTGGCTGACCCTAACCTCACTCACCCCGCCGCCCTAGATAACCCTTACCTAGTTAACTAGTATTTATACCTACCTGGCAACTAGGGCCTCAGATTAAACAGCTACCCCGGTGTTGGCTTTGAACTTGACTCCCAACTTCCGCCTTTGCAGCAAGCTTGCCAACGGCAACTTTGGCTATAGCCACGTTTATCCGCCCGGGCCCCCTTTCTATTCCCCCCTATCCAATATTATACTACCCTTTTGTTGTTTGTTTGTGAGATTTACTCACGCTTGGCGCCCCGGACTCCGGCGTCTATATACAAATAGGAACTTCAAGGTTGTCGTTGGTGACAACGTCCTAATCCCCAAAGGAGATAATCAGCATAGCTGACCCAATACTACAACTTCTTCGTCCTGTATTACACCCCTGGTGTCTATGGTTCTTTGGAATCGACCCATACCAAGTTTCTAGCATTCCGCGGACCACGGTCCGGCCTTAAACACGGAAGACAAGAATACCGTCCAGCCGTCCAAGGAATTACCCCAGCTCTTCCAACCCCATTTCTCCTCGCCGTCGGCGAGCTGTGCTACTGCATCGCAGGGTGCTTAAAGAGAAAGAGAGACAGCGAACACCCTGTGAGTCTTCATGTGTGTGTGTTGGGTTTCTCATTGTCGGACGGTGTTCCGTTTCTAGACGAGAAGAACTGCGCAACGCGCATTATACTACAGTTCTCATTGGATATTTCTTAAGAGAGTGAGTGGAATATTGATTCAGAACTTGAATTAACTGTCCCACTGAATGATATCAGCGACAGGTCCTCCTTCTCTTGTAATGATTCAATATTACTTGCAGATTTACCAACAGATCCAACTTCTTGCATTAGCTCTTTCTCGATAAGATCTGACTCAAGAATGTCATTTCAATTCCAACTTCTTTGGCTGTCAGTTTTAACTGCTTCCTAGCACTTGATGCACTGTCAGTTGTGACGATTGAAATCTTCTTCAGAATGCCTACCTTCTTGGCAATATCTATCAGGAAGGCCGACGACTCATGTCCAGTATGTCTTCCCTTCAGCTTTGAGTAGGCAATCATCTTGTTTTAGAAATCCCAATTTTTATCTCTATATGAAACTGAAACTGTCATGGATGAGTAGGACTCGTTATTCTCAGATGTTCAAATGTATATTGCTACAGCAAGCACACTGACCTTTTCAAAATCCTTTAAATATTGAGCATCCACATCTTTCTCAGCATTGCGTAAACACCTCATGAAGGACTAATGACTGGCCATATGTAACTTCGAAGCAAAATATTTCATGGTATTTCGAACCCAAACATCCCGATAATTGATAGAGGTCTCATGTTTAATTCAACACATTCAGCACACAAATTAATAAACCTAGACTGAACTGAACCCCTCTTTGGTACCTTCGCTTGGAGAATTCGAGAGAGATCTCTTTGCATTTTATGTCTAATCAGAGCTGAATTGCGAGTTGGTGGCACGAATGGTTTGCTGAAATCCACTGTCTTGTGTCTCGAGGATAAGTGAAGCTTGACATTGTTAGGCCGTCTTCCGATAGCTCCAAAAGTTTTACAGATTCTGCACCTGTATTTATTCTTAAAATAGCACCATTCGAGCATTCCAATCCGATGTGGGTGATCAGATTGTTTGATTTCCCTTTGTAACTCTCGAAATGACGCTTTCCAGTGGTGTCAAAATGAATAGAGGATGCAGATGCAGACGTTGAAGCTTATGGCGGAGTATGCTTGTCAGAAGCACCATTTGAATAGCTGTCAGGAATAGCAATCATTTGGATAAAAGATAGGAATTAGAGGGATACGGGATATAGATATAGAATTACTGTGGAATTAGTAGTATTAAAGGGTGTGGGATTACCTGAGGGTGTGGGATTACCTGAGGGTATGGTAGTACCTGAGGACTGGTATCTTCTATGGGAAAGGTTGTAATTGAGGGAATGGTATTACAGACGGAAAAGCTAATAAGCAATTGAAATTCTAGGGCCAGGCCCTTGGAGAAACACTGTGATTTCGAACCTAAAATAGCATATGAAAACTACCGTAGATAGAATTAATGTTGATTTTATGGTGTCACTGGCCAATATATAAGACGTACAGTACTGTACAGTAGTTTAGAGAACCTTAACGCGCAGTACGTTTGTAGAGCGGCCCGGACATGTGAGCAGAGGCACTATAAACTCACGGGGGCCTTGGTGATGAAAAATTGTCACCAGGGCCCTGTGGCATGCCCTGGTGGACCAGTGCCTCGCTGGTGGTCCCTGGTATGCCCTGGTTGCCCAGTGCCTCGCCAGTACCCTACCAGTGGCACTAATTTTTCGCAATTTTAGTTACTGGCAATTACCAAAATTGCCATTATACTGCCACTACCATGCAATTGCCTGCAAGTACAGTACTGGCCATCACGAATGAAATGCTAATTGTGGCGACGGAATCCTTCGAGATGCCAACTACTGTACGTCACCGAGCAGCCCTGTCTCTTCTTATCTCGCACCGTAAAGTTGTCACTGCGACAGCCACTCAGCTTCATGCGGAAATTTCGTCGGTAGAGCAAAAGGATCTAGTCGGACGCATACCTTTAGCCACCACAGGCTATCTTTTGTAGTGATTGTATAAGCAACTTCAGTGACGTCGACGATCCTGCTGAATTATTCGAAACATTTGAACATTGTGCTTGCCGCGTGGTCTCAAACTGCCAGGGCGGAGCTCCCGGAATACCAGATGGCTTTCGTTAGATCGGGCTTCCCGCTGCGTCAGGTTCCACACCAAGTCAGCCCAATTCGTTGCAGTGTCGATAAGCCACCACCCAAGGCAAAAAGAACGCTGCTGTCGAGAAATATCTCTATCCTACCTGTGCTAGTGCAAACAGCGCGTTTCGCATGGGACAGGTTTTGGCGTTTAATGATGTCTGAACTAGCCCCGTCCGATTCAGAGGGACGATACATCCGTCCTACATCATCAATTCCAAGGCTTCCAGCCCCGTTGAACATTGATCAGGATTATGCAGTGTATGTCGGCGTTGCCTGCCAATGGTGCCACCGAGTGATGCTAGCCCGTGTACTCTTGGCCTCAATAATATTAGAATGTGTAGCTTACGACCGGGAGATGATGGCCTTTGGAAGCTCGAAGATCGTAGCCGGCTTCTCAGGGATGAATACCTGGAGAGGGATCCTAGTTACGTAGGGAGGTTTACGGCCCCGTTACTTGTGGAAGAACCGGCGGTATTGTCTCCAATGAATCTGCAGATATGTGATTGCGATTGCTTGGTAATGTAGGCGGAAAAGTTTGGATAGATGATTACACCTGTGTATGGCTTCGTCCTCAAACGGAAAACGAAGAATTATTTGATTCAGATGAAATGGACGAATTCTGCAATACCTTGTACAACGGTTTCAATGACGGGGTTTACCGTTGCGGTTTCGCAACATCTCAAAAGGCGTACGAAGAAGCACAAGAGAACCTATTCCGGACCTTAGATATAGTTGAGGAACGACTAAGCAAATGTCGATTTCTGTTTAGTCCGAATGTTGTCACTGAAGCGGATATTAGACTGTTTCCTACTGCGTTTAGGTTCGACGCGGTTTACGCAGTTCTCTTCAAGGCGTGTCGCAAATCCATCCGAGCAGATTATCCTGCAATATCAGACTGGATCAGAGGTACGTATATGTATCCAATTGCACCATTTAGGATTACCAGGAACCTCATTCCCGCACTAACACACTTGCTGTTAAATTCGCTTCCAATAACTGCAGATGTTTACAATTTGCCTGGAGTGCCCAGCACTTGTGACCTAATAGCTACTCGTGACAATTACTATGGTAGCCTGTTTCCTCTCAACCCAGGTGGAATAGTGCCCGTAACCCCGGAGCAAGACCTTTCTCCGGTACCATACCGCCGTAACCTCGGTGCAACTTCGCAGCCCGTATTGGTGCGCTGAAAAGCTCCTCAAGCGTAGTTGGCGCCGAGTATATTGAAGTAATTACGACTCTTCTTTGGTACGCTCAATGGGGTTTCATAACCTTTTCGTCCTTCCTCTAACTCGCTTGCGGCGCTTGCGTACTTCTGGGCATTTGAAACGTGGTCGTTTTGAGGAAAGGATTCGGAATGTTAGGCCGCTTCCGTTTGATGCTTATTCTGTGGAACTCCCTCCATTGCAGATACCCAGTTCCCCCCTACGTTCAGATTAGATGTATCATCAGAAATTTCAAGCGTGAGCGGTTGTTGTCCTAGACCCACTACCTGTGGGCCTTCCCGAGTTGTGGGATTGACCTCGTCTTGAGTGGTTGAATCAGTATTGATAATATCAGGCCCTTCCCCGTCCTCCATATCATCCATTTCTGTTAGAGTATCTTGCTTTACCGCAGAAGCTTCTTGCTGTTCGGTAAAGGCAGCGAGTTGCTCCTCCTCAGGTGTGTCGTCATCGCTCACACCGGGGTCCGTGGCCGATGCCACAAAGTCTGTGTTAGAAGATTCCTCAGCTGTTGTCAAATGGGGTTCTGTGTATGATCTTGAAAGCTCATCATCGTTTAAATCCGTTTGTTCGTTTTCATGTTCAGAGAGGACAGCGATGGGATCTTGGGCACTGGTCGTCAGGTCATTAGAGTTTGCTTCAGAGGATGAGTCACTTGTTGCCGCTACGGGTTCAGCAGGCGATGCTTCTTCACCGGGAGCCGATATTGTACTTCCTGTGTTGCCATTTCTCGAATGATTTCGTCATCATCATCAGCTGGCATGTAGTGGGACGGCGGAACATATTCATCGGGCCGAGATGCGTGGTCCGTTTGGTCATCTGCAGTTGAGCCATACTCTCGTCCTCTTGACCATTTGGCTCAACATTCGGCTGATCTTGATCGGCTGCGCTGATATCTTCAAAAAAGGCGAGTCCTTTGGCCAACCAGCGTCCTTCCACTGATCGATCATTGTCTGAGAGTCTAAGCCATCAACGTAGTAATCTGGATACTGGGCTTTCTTTGTTCGCACTACAGTCTCTCCCCAATTTCCACCATCCGGCACAAATCTCAGAGCTCTCACGGCCAATTCCCGCTCCACTAAACCTGCTGTGAACAAGTCTCCTGCTACGTGCAGAAGGACGGGTTCAACTGTCTCCAAATGAGACGCCAGGTAGGAACTCACATCATCCGGTAAGTGAGCTGGGGCTGCGAGATATATACGAGTAGCACCTGATACTTTAGCCAAGTGCGCGATAGCGCTAACATAGTCAAGCACTGGCACCGTTTGATCACCATTGATGCACACGGCTCCATCTCTAGTTGTGGCCTCATCGCAATGTCCTTGTTCCATCGAAGCTTGACAAAAAGAGTTTCATTGGCGAGTGGAAATTTGTCATCGACGTACGCAGCCACTTCTGGGGCTGGCTTGAAGAATTTCAAGACATCCGGGTTGATCTCTACTTGCGCACGCATCCTTCCCAGACCTACACAATGCCGGCCTTTCTGTTCCGGAAGATTTTCTCGAATGTAACTGCCAACAATGTTAGGGTCTCCTCCAATATCTTGGTGGCCCAAAAACCTGATTCCGTTCGAATCACCATGGACAAGTGTGCTTTCCTTGGCCAGCCGCGGATGGCTTTCCATAACATACTGAGCAAAAGTTTTGACGATAGCAGAGTCTTTCCCGGCATCATCTATAACGGTTTCCACACCGTGCGGCTGACAAGTACGCAATGGGACAACGCGCAGGCCAGTAAGAGACAACTCATGTGCATCAAACACCTGATGAAAAGGAACTGGCTTGAAGACTCTACCACCGTCGTCAGCCAAAATAGGAGGGAGGACGACACAAGCGTTGCGAATGGACAAAGTTAAAGAGAGGGAGGTCCATATGTGGTGGATTTGGGTGCCCAACCCAGCTTTTGTATGCTCTGGGACGACGATAATGGGGCATTCCTCTTCTGAAAGCATAGGGACAGGTTCGTCGGCTAGATCCGGCGAATAAATTTCACTTGATTCTTCGGTGGTTTGATCACTCGTAGATGGGCTTTCTGGATTGGGGTCCGGTGCAGTCTTGATATCCGGTATGACATCAGTGGTTTCGTTTGTAATGCTATGAACAAATTCATCCACCTGTTGATGGACATCGACATCATTTTCTGAAAGCTGCTGATGATTGGAATTACGCTGTTCTTCTTGATCCAACTTTTGCCTCCTCTCGTCTAATTCTATTTTCCATCTTTCCAAAGCTGCCTTTTCCCTCTGGATCTCCTCCTTCTCTTGAGAGAGTTGTTTCTCACGCTCATCGAGCTCGTCGTGGACCTGATTTCGTTTTGCGAGCAATCGCCTGACGGCCCCCTCTGTTCGCTCTGGTGCCAACGATCTCAAGCAGGCCAGGGCAAAGAGCAGGAGAATAAAAAGCCAGAGAGCCGAGCGACGTGTGTTAGGCATGGGGTACGCAGCCATGGTGTCTTCATTGTGAGAAAGGGAAGGGGAAGAAAGGGAACGAGTCTGGAATGAGTGGAATGGAGGAGTAGAGTTGAATACTCAAAGGGGGGTAAGTGGGAGAGAGTCAAATGATACAGCTGTGGTTGTTAGTGTTTTTAGGGCCATAGGAGGTAGGATGCTTGGCCGCTCCCATTTGTGGATTTGCAACAATTTTGAGATACTCGTATTTGTTTTGTGAACTTTTCTTTTTTGGAAATTTCAGGTTCGCATCAACGACATGCAAAGGAGGCAGGATGAAGCAGAACTGTAAGCACCAAAAAGTTCCGTTTTCAAATTTTACTGGAGCATGAGGAAATTTTTTTTCATTATTTCCTGCCATAACTTTCGTACGGACAGTTTGAAAATTACAGGACATTCAGCTTCCGCCACTTGCGTCGCCCGGCGCTTTTATTCTTTGCAGTTGAACGATGACATTGTACGCGGCGATCCGAGTCGTTGCCGCACATCGCCAATGTTGCATCAATTATCCCGTTAATGAAAGCCCTGTCGAACCATTTTGAAGAACCTAATCAAGGAGCAATATGACGGACCAGCGCAGCGGTCGACCCAGCCTGGCTCTCTGCTGGTTTCGAACCGCTCCGGTTTAATCATGACTTCTTGTGGAGGTTCGGGTTGAGCGCCTTCTGCCACGACTGGGAAAATCAATCCATTCGATTGAGTTTCACGAGTCACAGGAAGGAGTTGAATCTGTTTTCCTCGGAGTATTGTCCATGTAACAGCGTTGATAGATGTATCAGGCCCGTGCTAGCTTCAGGTTTGGAAGAAAACTCCTCACACGCATCGGTTTCTCTAAGGTATACGCAAAAAGAGGAGCTTTTGGTTATCTGTACCATTACGCTTTACCATCGATGCAGAATAACTCGTGCTTACTAGCGGTTCGTTGCAATTTATCAACGTCGCCGGCAGAAGGCACAGACATCCTCCTCCAAGGGACTAGACGTGTCTTGCAGCCTTACTAGTCATGCAGACGGTCTCCTTGTTTGCCAATGTAATTGGGCCACGGATTGAACTTCTTGAAAGTAGAGTAGAGTATAGTAATCTAAACCTCTTTACTTATCTATCTACTGTTACCTGTCCACGGCAACCCTTTCACCCGAGTGGCATGTTCCAGGTGCAGCATGGGCAACATGGAGTTATTGTCGCCGTTTAGAATTATCCGCTGTAAATTGCCTTTGACTTCCGAAAAAAATTGCAGGTGGACGGGTTCCGATTTTCGGACGTTGTTAACAAAGACTCGTTTACTTTGGCCGAAACTTCAAAAAAAAAAGCTCAGCTGCAAAACTGTCCTCTAGTTTCATTCTTTCGATACAGTGAACTCTGAACCACCCTTTAAAAATATTCGAAAATAACAGGAGGGGCAGTAGTGCATGCCCCGCAATTCGCTCTACCCCTCCTCCACTATCTCACTCCTCCCTCCCCGTCTAACACCAACGCACCTACCAGCAACCATGGATCGCTTCAGAAACCGCTCTCGCCTTCCTCTTCCGCACTCTATTCCCCCTCCATTGGCGCGCCGTAACCGCACGCCTCCCAATAATCCGTCGTCTCGTCCGTTGGCAGGCCGTAGCATGATGCAAAGACATCCGAAGCCTCCAACTGAACAACACCACTCGACCCCGAATAAGAGACCACGGGTGTCGATGCCGGCATCAAGGGCATCCGTTTCCGCCTCTCCGAGGTCCGCGGATGAGACGATCAATCCGTATTTGCCTGCCCTGCCTGTGGAGAAAGATATCTTTGGTGTGCCAAGATTGTCATCCATGGCTCTGGCGTCGGCACGGGTCGCTTTGGCAAGAGGGACTTTCAAGGATTTGTCGGCTGTTGCCGACGAATACGCCTACTCCCTTTTGAGTGGACAGAACCTTGGGCCAGATGTTTTAAAACGGCTCGAGATGTGGAATCCGACAAGGGTAGGACTCTTCGAGGCGCTTTGGGCTAGGCTAACAAGAGAAAAATATTCCGTTGACAAATTGCCCGCAGAATGCAAGTGGTGGAGAGAATTTTATGAAGAGAAAGTCCAAGAAGATGCAATGAGGCTGGAGATGGCCGGAGAACGTTTGAGAAAGAGATACAGCGCAGGTGAGGAGAAGACTGGAAGGAAGATTGAAATGACGGCGAGGATTCGACCAGCTGAGCGCAGGAGACGAAGTTCCAGTTCTGTTACAGGAGGTATGTCCAGAATAGCAAAGCTAAGACATGAAGTCAGACGTGAAATACGCAAGCGTTGACAAACTCGACTTGTACTTCTCGTCCCCTGCCAGAATGTACCAACAAATAAAACGACTTTCGGGTGACCAACTACTCTACACGTAGAATGATATGGACACCGCTGTCCGTGTCCACATAGCCTGACACTTCACCCACATTTAACCCGAAAGCAACATCTTCAAACGGCTTCTGCATTTGCCCGCGTCCAAAGTGGCCTAAGTCTCCTCCATTCTTAGCAGAGGAACAGTCGCTTTCGGTGCTGGCCAGTTCTTCGAAACTAATCTGACCAGATACAATCTTCTCGCGGTATCCGGCCAAAGATTCCAGAGCTTCCTCCTTTGTGCGAGTGATTCGTCCAGACTTCCATGACTGTGGCCTTCTAGAATTCTGGTGCTTGACAAGCAGGTGCCGGCATCGAACTTGTTCAGACATTATGGAGTACTGGGAGTAATTTAGACGGCGTAATCCAACTGCTATCGTATACTTGCACGGAAATCCTCAGCGACTTTTCGAGAGCTATGAGGGGAACGAGCGAGAGGCGGCGGCAGCAATTAGTTGGCGTAAAAAACCCTTTTGGTTGCACCAATCAGCTCGGAGCAGCGTGCAAGGCACTTTCGGTGAGGAGCTAGTTTTTTTGTTCGTTTTACTGCTTTCAAACCCCAACCCCACTTTAGAGCTAAATATCAAAGTGGAATTTCCCTGCAATCCCTCGCAACATTTCGCGCTCCGTAGATGCAAGGTCTAGTACGGCTCTTCTTGGAATTATCATTATTCAAGGGAGACATTTGGAGCTGACAGAGTGTGCAGCGCACTGAGGCAAGCACTACGCACTTGACCGATTGAACTCGCCACATAGTAAATTCCGAGGATAGCTGTGGGCGGTGAGGCCGTGGCCTGCACATACGACAAACACAAGGCGGCTCCCCATGTTCTCCACTCTGGCTAAGAAACGGTCCATTGCTAACGTTTTTCGGGTTTCCGATTCGCTCTACGAATCTAGAACGTGTAATACATCAATAACAATCTACACCGTATGAATAAATTTATTGAGCAAGATGATGAAATGACCGCAATTGGGGCACATGTCGAGGGCAACATGCAGCGTTCCGTTCCGACCATGTATTGTTCTGGGGGTCATCCCTTTCGTCGCAAACGAAAAACAGCAGTGCAGATTTAGTAGTCCGCAACGTACAGGACATGCGTGGAGCCCTTCTTGTATCGTCCCTGAGCAGTACCATGTGCCGTAATACGCGAGTGCTGGTTCCCAACAATGTCATGGTCATTCACTTGGAAATCGCCGTTGCAATGCAAAATATGATAATTACTCCCACAAGTGAAAGTGACACTGCGCTGAGGGGTTTGAAGCTACGAGTGCAAAAGGATAGCATCGGCCAATTGGTCCTTTCAATATGCAGTGCAGACAAGAAGTAAACAAACAACAACAACCCTCCTAGATATGGGTCATGTTACACGTACTGAGGAATAGAGTGCGACTCATTCTTATCTTCTTGTTGTGTTGATGCGGTTGGCTGCTGTTCAGCCAGCATTTCTCTTTGCGTTTTCCTGACGACGAGAAGCATGGAAATGACAAGATACACAATCCAAATAAGCAAGATGAGGACACATGCCGAAAGAACGGCTTCGAACCTTTGGCTTGCCTTGATGTTATTGCGAGGTGAATAGTTTCAGCGACGGCGAGAAGAACGGAGGATGCAGCGACCAGCGATTTGCGGCCAAAATAATGCCGACTTGCGAAATTGTGGCTGTCGAAAGGTAGTGCCTGTCGACAGACCGGTCTTTCCACCAGAAAAAGGCAAGGGGGATAGTGGCCAGCAAGGCAAGCGGACCTGACAAGCCGAGGAAAACAGTGAAGACGACTCGCAGAACGCCGTCGGAAATACGACTGCGGCCCAAGATGAGCATTGCGAGAGGTATGGCGCAGAAAACGGCAAGAAGGCTGTACCTGCAAGGTCGCCCACCTTTGCCCGGCGGAGAGGCTGGACCATGGTGGCACGGAGGCACCGGCAACGAAATGCGGAGTAGGTTGTGCGGAAAAGGATGGATGGCCGGTGGTTTTAGTTAGGGCGAAATGTTAAGGCGTGAGGGGAAGATTGACATTGGTGGTGGTGAGAGAGCGCGGGAGG
This sequence comes from Kappaphycus alvarezii, assembly GCA_002205965.3. NCBI lineage: Eukaryota > Rhodophyta > Florideophyceae > Gigartinales > Solieriaceae > Kappaphycus > Kappaphycus alvarezii. Next base: position 251,547 of record NADL03000699.1, on the reverse strand, counting down.
GCGATGGCTTACTCGCGGCTGACTGAACCCGACGTTCCGCATCAGGAACGTTTTATGAACGTGTTAGTCGGAGGCCCTCTTGCTCACCACGGACTGCTGAGCCTTGATACTGTACAATTGTACTGTACTGTAAGCAAATGGACATGATGCACCTTGCCGTGGTCGGACAACAAATACAGTAAAGTACTGTAATGCATGTCTACTGTGTACGAATGGCAACATATCGTACTTTGGAAAGGCCGACAACATCAAAACGAGGCGAGGTCATTGTATAAACTGTAATGCGCTGATATGCTGGACCCTTCTCGACTTGTCGCCCCCTTAAAATAAAGCCACTCGCTGTCAAGTCGTTTGACGTTGATTCCCAGCGCCCTGAAACTGATAAAGAATAGGCTCCAACTAATGGTTCCTACGGGTTAGTAACTCTCGTGCATTTACCTGTGATGACCGCTGCGACCCTCATAAAGAAGGACTCAAGATCAAATTCCATGGCAGAACACGGATACGACAAAGAAAAGTTGCTCAACACATCCGGATGCACCCATCCAAGTACCCCAATTGTCTCCCCGTTGTATACAACATTCGCCCTTCGACCTCAAAGAATGCCCCATCATTACAACACGTCGCATCAATGTTCCAGCGACCGTCCTCTCCCTGTTCTCCACGAGCTATTCCCAATGTATTCATCACGCTCTCCAACAGGCCTTGAATTACCTCGAAACCGGCAGACATCCCAATAGATAGCAGCAACTTTCCTCCGATTCCGTGCCAAAACCTGCTCTCTCATCCTTCACCACCACATCACCTACCTCGAACAGCTTTATAGGAACCTTTGATTTCCTGTTTTCTCGCAACGTCTTCAAAAGACCAGGCAATAGTGACGTTCGACACTCTTCAAACTCAAACGTTTTGGGATTCCCTATTTTCACCGCCACAGATCCATCGTCCACTCTGCGAGCATGCCAAAATTTTCTGCGTTTGATACCGTAACCCATGTCAACACTTCCGTGTACCCCTGCTGCGCAAGGCCCTCTCTTTCGCACAAGATCTGACAAATGGTTCAAAGGTTGCTGTTTCCCAACGGTCGACGTTTCAGGTACTCGTTCAGGAACTCTGTCAAAGCCGTACCCAACTGCAACGTCGCACATGATATCTGCGGCATGCAGCACATCGGACCGAATGATAGGGACATTCACCCCTATAGTTTTCTCATCGATAATGCTCGCCGGTAACTGCATGCGGCCCAAAAACGTCAGCATGTCCTGCGGTTGCAGCTTAACACCTATGTTCTTGTTAATGTAATTCACGCCAGCAGTAACTCTCGGAGATGAGAAATCTGGCGTTGTCATCACTGTGCCGTCCGCATACCTGACTCGCACCGGCTCCACTGTGTACGGGTTTTCACAGTAAGTGGAAAACATGGCAACAATAGTATTCAGTACGATACTTGCCTTTGTCTTGTCGGTCGCAGTACACTCAATAAGCATGTTTGTCGTATCCAGTGTTATCTTGGAATGGTCACCGTTAATAATCGGCGGCATAGAAAGCACCGTCCGGCTCGAGTCGTATATCACAGGGTACCTTGGACAGTCCCTGATGATGCCCAAATACTTTTTCAGTTGCGCATCCTCTTTGTACAGTTCCATTAAGGCTTCCGCGTCATATTCTTTCTCCTTACCAAGTGGGACAAAGATAATCTCCTTGGGAGCTAAAGCTTCGTACGTATACGGCCCCTTAATGGTATCCAAGTCATGGGTTCCAATGGCAACCAAAGTGCGCCTCCGGCAAATGTTCTGATGCAGCTTTTCTTGCAAGTCAATCAAACTCTGGTAGACTCCTTCCGTCATCTTCAAACCGCGGAGGACAGCACAAAACACATACGGTCGGACGTCTGCAACTTCTTCCATTACCGTGAACTCTATCTCTGGTTCTCCAATAATCTGGTAGTCCGGAAGCGCCGGATCTACGCGCATGAACACGCGAAGCGCCTGAGCTAGGCCCTCAATGCAGAGAAGGTCATATCTGTTTGCCGGCACCTCGATCTTGTACATAATTGTCTCCTCAACCTCGAGGCCGGCAGAAAGAGCACGTGAACCGATGGATGGCTTCTCGCTGACAACATCGTCTAATTCTAGACCGAATTGAAAGCATAGCTCGTCAAATTCATCCTCAGTGAACGAGCGTTCTAGCAGCTCGAAGAGCCGATCGCGGGAAACGGAAACGGTAGGCATTTGTCTTGAGTCGGCACAAGACTACAGGCAAAGATGGCGCTGTCAAATCATCGCATGTGGACGTAGCAACGCAACGGGACGGCGAAATGTATTAGCCCAAGGACCCTTGATGCCCCGTCAACGAAAGGTACAGTAGAATGTGCTGTACAGTATTGTACAGTAGTACAGTACTACTGTGCAGTGCGGTACAGTATAGTACAATATGTACAGTACAGTACAGCATAATCAAGCTGATGTTACTGGAGGTGCCAGCAGTGTTGTTACTGTTCCGGGTCTGTATTTTTGAAATAATTTCTAGAAAGATAACCTGCACGCCTCCTCGCCGGACTCTTCCCGGTCCCCAACGTCCTCCGTATCTTACTGACCTCCTCAAGTTTGTTTTCGCTCTTCTCGGCGCCCGCGCCAGATGTATGTCAGCTCGCATGTCCTGGCGACGGAACAACCATGACTCAAGAGCTCACGCAGCACCGTTGTTGCTGATGGCTATTTCGAGTGGATTGTCGTCCCGCGCCCCCAGCGCACGTGACGACCTGGGAAAGAAGTGTGAGGACGGCTCTTCCACTCGAACAGGGTTTTCAAAGTTCGCTGTTTCCAATCGCTTTTCAACCTGCTGTCTTTGTTACAGTCTCCGAAGGAACGTGGTCTGCGCAGCCCTGTCAGTCCGTCGGCAAGTTCGTTCGTCCGGAGTCGTGTTCGTCTTGGTTGTCGTCTGTAATTTGTCCCACTTACACTAGAAGGTTTTCAGGCCGGCTGGATCCCGTACTTTAATGGTGGAATTTTCTTCTAGTCCCCCCTTTGTCCTTGTGGGAGTGTGGGATGGTTCAGCCGTCGCCTAGAGATGTTGTTAGTCTTCTAGTGTAACCATTACCTGTACAGTTCAGGCTTTTGAAGACTTTAAAAGATCCCCCCATGGAAGACTTTTCTACACAGGGGAAAAATTAGGGGCTATAATGATTGAAAAATACGGTACCGCTGCCTGTCTGCTGGCTGGCATCCCATCGACTTTCTCGTAGACTGTTATAGGTGCTAGCATTCGACAGCAATGATTTGTACATCTAAAGCGGGGGGTTAATTTACTGTGGTAGATATGTGGGTTGGTATCCAGTAAATTTGAACCGGAGCGTAGATACCGTATCATTGTCAAGCCAATTTGTACATTGCTTCGACTATCGGCACATGTATTTAATATGACATTCAGATTTGCAACTCTAAATGGATTCTAGCCAATCCATACATCTCAATAAAGACATCCCCGTTTCCCCTCAAGATAGGTTAGCTAATATTCCAAGGGGGGAAAATTGGGGTGCTTCACTGATTAGGGATGCAGGACGGCTATTTTCCGAAGACTAGGAGTACTTTAAATCCCCTAATGTTCCAAAACGTATCACACAATTGGTACAATGTGGTGACTAATGCCGTAGGGCATCCGCAACAGAGCAAGCTCAACCATGTTTGTACGGTAAAATTAAAAAACAAATCTGGTCAATCAAGAGAATGGATAAATCAAAGGTTTAACCAGTGAGAACCTTTGCAAAAACGTTACTACCTCGAAATTTAGACTGGAAACTGCACTCCAAGGACCCTTACTGTGTCTGTTTCCGTAGGTCAGAGAATCATTTTGTAATTTCAAAAGGCCTCTTTTGCTCAAATAGTAACCAATTACTCCCCCTAGACCGCAAGAACATCCGTAGAATGTAAAAAATTAAGTTAAATGCGTAGATCCGAAAAAGATAATCCTAAATAAAAGCATAATAAATTTACCTGAATAGGACTGAAAATTGTAATAACTAAAACACCAATATTTACTAATTGCTGATCGACGGGGGTGTTTCGATGGCCCGATGCTTGGAAAAGGTTTCTATGAACCTAAGCATATTTATAGTGTAGATCAGAGTGGAACTACTATAAAGATGGTTCCAGCTGTACAATAATCCATGGACCCCGCAGGCAACTTCATAAAGATACTTGCCTCACTTGGAAATCCTAGTTTGTGGAAATGTAAAACTAAGTAGTATCCTTGCCTTGCTAAAATTCAATCGCCGTAAGCATTACCGTCAGGACACGGACGCAATTTCCTCGCAACATCTCTATGTGCTTCTGGATATTTAGAACTTATTTATTTGTACGAGCATATTCGTGCTAAATTTACATAATGCAGTCCACCCATGATACCATCGTCTCTATGTTAAAGTGTCAACCTCATCACCCTTTTTTTCTAAAATAGTTGCAATAGCATCAAACCCCGGGAGACAAAAAATAAATCCTCTTCTTATCGCTAAACACCGCGCGCTAATGCATTTAGTCTTCTCAAAGTGTGATGTATTCTGAATGTTTTTAATTTTTCTTGTACACATAAGGTCGAGCTTTCCCAATGAGGGATACTCTATGACATCAGTCAACATATTATTGTGCCATACTTGTGTACTTCTTTTAAGAGCTAACCAGGGCAGATTTTATAATGCAGAAGGCAGTTTACAGACTTGTAGCTTCACCTTAAAAAACTTGTTAAGAAGGACATTCATTTACGGTTTATAGAACGGGGAGAGTAGAAAATATATTTGAGAGGCCATTTAGTTGGTTTAGTGGAAGAGCATGCTTTTCGGGATTGATTTCAGCTCATTATCTAGTTGAAAAAATCTTTCAGTTCTTGAACTGCGCAATCTGAAATGCGTAAAAAATTTAAAGAGATTATTTTAAGAATTTCATGATCATCTCTTGTTAGGCATGAGTTGAAATCTGAAGGCTAAATTATGTAACTTTTTTATGTAAGGGCTAGAACGTCAAGATTTCCATTCGATTCGTGACTCGTAAGAATTCATTTAGTTGTCCATCCTCTCTGATGAAAATATTTGCATGAGAAGGGTAGTCCGCGGATTTTGCAGTGATTCATAGAAATAGTATGAAATAGTTAATTCTTTGGGCAATAATTTTTCTGTAATGATATCAGCCGGCCAGATATTACCTAGAAAGTTCCTTTAAATTTTAATATTTCGCGAAAATTGTCAGCAATAGGGAGTATGCATTCTATCATTAGCAAGAAAATTTAAGCAGATATTAATTAATACTTCATCAATTTACAGTCTCTCATCGCTATTAAAGCTAGAAAAGCCCCACTACAGATCCCTTACGAGAGATAGATATTCTATCTGGAAAAAAAATTATTCCTTATCGATCCGATAAAAACAATCGCGGCAATCTCAAAGTCAACAATTCGAGCAGATTGAACAGTCGAGACACCCTCCGGTGCATTATTCACCAAGCTGACCATCGAAATCATCATTATGTGTGATATATTCCAATCAGCCAGCAACCCGCCCTATCGCATATCAACACGCTGCAAAGTATCAGCCATGGACCCGAATATCTCAATTCCACATGTATTCTAAAATGGCCTGACAAAAAGTTGAAATGTTTTCTTCCATGTAGTCCAATTGGCACTCTTTCTGTACTACCGCTGACGGAGCTGATTTTTTGCGATATTGTCTTGATCTTACTTTTGGAGAGGTGCTCCTACTGCTACTGTAAAAATAGGTTCTGTATTGCTAGACCTCAATTTGTACAATTAAAGTATAATTGTAGTTTTGGTTGAGTGCAGAGGCATTTACAGAGTTTTTTCCCAGTATTTTCAGCACTTTTCTTAGAGTTCATGAAGCGATCCTTTAGAGTACATTTAAAGTGCCCCAAACCTGGTTACTAGGACCGAGACTAGAGATGTAATAGAGAATGGTACAACTGCTATGCTGGGCCGCGCTTTGCAACTTCGAAGGAAATTTGTAATGTAATATTAATCTTACCAACGCGACAATCCAGGCTGTTTGTAGTGCCACGAGGCGGTGAGACCGTGTGAACACGAAAGGGAGGGGCTGCTGCCAGCCGGGCAAAGGGTGCGTCGTGTGAGTCACTTTCGTGGGTCGAGGGAAAAGGGGCGAAACGCTAGGAAGCGGGAGCTGCGTGGTAAAGCGAGAGCTGCGTGGGGGCTAACGGGTAGTCCGTGACTGTAAAATGAATAATCGTGCCGAGGGTGACCAAGGGGATGAGGTGACGAGCCCGCAGGGGGCGAAAGGATACCGATGTTCGGGGGTCAATTCTCAGACGCGCGCTTGATGCCTTTACTTCCCCAAGGATAGGGACGACCGAAACACCTAAGTACTACTAGGCCTTCGGCGGCGGAAAGGTAAAAGTGCCCGTATGGCGGTAAAAAGGGGGATAGGCCTAAAAGTAACTAAAATACAGTAAGAGTACAGTGTCAGCTGATGCCATGTGGAGACCACCCGGATTGGACCGACGGGACCTTGAGTTGGGCCTTGTGGGCCCAAAATGGGTGGCAGAACTCCGGCTGACAGTATTCGTAGGGTTAGCGTAGAAACGCGAATAGTGTCCAGAAAACTGTAGATTGAGGGATGACAGGAAATAACCAAAAAAATAAAGGTTTCCCACATTGATCCGGGTGATCCCAATGATGCAGCCCCCATGTACTACACATCTCCCCGTTAAGGGCAAGGCGTGTCGAAATGCCAAATGAGTTTGCGGTTGGAAACCTATAGAGGTGTGTAGAATCCGGTAATCCGGGGTGGGGCAGTAGAAAAGCGTTAAATGCAGTTAGAGCGAGTCGCTAATTAGCAGTAAAAAGACCCAGATAAACCGAAAGGTTCCACAGTATTCTAACTTGAATAGGGTGCTCCCCTGTTGCAAACGGTAACCCGGAAACTTGCGCGTCCGGTAAAGCTTCCCAAGAAGTGCGCGGTTACTGGGCCATATGAGGAGTACAGTATACTGTAGAGTCGGAGGATCCAGAAATCAACTCAATTGAGGTGTCGCGAGATCGCTACTGTACCGGTCGAAACCCTCAATTTTTCTGACATTAACGTCGAGTCTTGGGCACCTTAAAAGTTATAGTACAGCGTTTGACGCGACTCGTCTCCGAACTCAGTGCACCAAAGTTGTCATCAACTCAGCAGTTAGCTGTCCTGCCGTCGGCTTAAGCCTTATTTTTTCGGTGAACCGGATACATTGCAAATGCTGTTGTCGCTTCCCGTTTTCGGGTTTGAGCCATTCTTGTTTCGACTATTTTCGGTTGACCGCGTTGGCGCGTAAGTGTTCAATATGAGTGAGGGAGGCTCAGCGAATCCCTACGCGGAGGTCACGAATACCGTCGGCGCGGGTGAATCCATGAGCATGGATCAGAGTACGCCAGGTCCAGACCCTCAAGTGACGGGAGGAACCCAGTTCGGCACCTCCAGCGTTAACGCGAGTCTTTCCTCTCCGGAGGCTTTTGTGGGTAAGAACCCGTTTGATCACCGCAATTTGTTCGCTTCTGCGCCCTGGGTTGGCCATGCGGCGTACAAAATATCCCAAGTTATGGATCAGTGCTGTGTTGATCACTATTTTCCTGGGATCTTCCCGCTGAGGTCGTGTACAGTTCACACTGGGAGAATAACTCGGAAATGCCGGATGATTACCTTCAAGTGTATCGCGGAGAATCCCTTCTTGAGGCCAAGAAACGTCTCGTGGGACACTCGTACTCGCGTTTGCGGAAGATGATCGGCCATGATCGGATCCCGGAAAATCTGAAGTTAGACTTGGGCATGTTCCGGACGACCGGGGAGATTGAATATGGATACCGTCTCGCTGACATTCAGATCCCCCGAGAGTGGCGTTCACGTGAACCGGCGGTAAGCCCTGAGGCGTTGCTTCTTGGAGTGTTACTCCGCGCCGAGTTCCGTTATTTGTGTAGGCGTACCGGACCATTCTGGAATCTCATCCGCTGGGAGCGTCGAGCGTGTTCTCGCTTTGGGTACTTTGTCGCGTACGGTAATCCGGAAATTGAAGTTGTCAAAAACAGCAAGCGATGACGATTGTCCGTGGAGGTGTTCCCTCAGTGGGCCCAGGTGGAAACGCCAGAAGGACTCTTGGTGGAGGTGCCTCCGTTTTTGAGCTATGCCGCGACCGAGTTCATTAAGTTCTCCGACACCGGGCTTTGGCGCGTGTTCTACATGGAATTTGTCGCAACGACGGCCGCCGCTTGGCTTTGGGACCAGTACGATACTTACCGCATGGGGTGGCTCCCTCCGTGTATGATCTCTTTTCTTCACGAGTTGAACCTGGAATACCAGCTGGGCGGTGCCGTGAACGGCAAGGAGTTGAAGGATCACCTGGAGATATATGGTCAGATAGACTGGGACAACCCGCAGCATGTGCTTTTCAGGAACAACAAACGGACTCATCCTCCTCTTGGGAACAGGTCTCCTGGACGCGATAGCTCTCAATATGGGGATTGGGCTTGATACGATCCGTGGACACGCACTTTCATCACCGCGGATGTCGCTGCTTCTCACAGGGGGACTCCCCGTCCGATGCCTGACAACCAGGAAATGGGCTACATCTTTGTGTCGAATCTCGACGAGGGGGATTATGAAGCAGGGCCCCTGGATGAGGACGAGATCACTCCGGTGGATTCGGAAAGCCGAGAGCGGGAGCGTACCCTGAGCCGTAGGGACGGGGGTCGTGACGACACTCAATCGCGTTACACGCATGACGGGGAGCATTCGGAAGTCCGTACCCAGTACACTCGTCGTGAGGGAGGGCGTGGTGGGCATCGCGATCAAAGCGAATGGACGGCGGATGCCAACGACGGGAGTTATCCGGAACGGGTCGTGAGATCACCCCAGCTCGCCTGGATCATGTCCTCGATTTTCTTCACGATTGTGGATTCCGTCGCGAAGACTTGAATGGGGTTACGATACCTTGATCGCGTGTATACGCTCTCGCCTTGACTGGCTGCGGGATGGCATTTCTGAGTCGCGAGTGTCGCGTTACCGTAGCGTTCGGCTAGGTTTGTCCTCGAAATCGATGGTAGGTGACGGCTGGGTCTCAATATGTCCGCGATAGTCGCTTTGTTGTTCTGTAAATGAATTTTACCCTTTATGGGTGGGCTCTGGATAGTATAACGGTTCGACAGTAGTCTGGAGTAACGTAATTATACTGTAGTGTCGAAACAGTTCGGAATGCCAATGGTGACCCGGGTCTGAGCCCAGTAAAAAGAAAGGAGATGCACCAAAGAAAGAGTGTACGCACCCCCCCGTTAAGGGTGGGGCTTACGTGGGATTATGAAAACGGATAGTCCGGATTTATTTGCCTAATGGCGTGGTGGCGCCGAAGTTCTGGGGCATTTAGGGTGAGAACCCGTTATAACCGAGTTAACGCATCCTGGTCTCGTGAAGTCGATCCGACATTGAACGGGTTGGGAGAGGGTCTTTCGCGGGAGCCGACTGGAGTCGAAGCTGCGAGATATGTCTCGAGGGAAATCCGGAGGTCCGGGGCAGAATCCACTTATTGGTGTTGATCCCCCCGTTAAGGGTGGGACGCATAACAGCGAGGCGAGAACGGTTATTCCGGAGAGACTAGCCTGAAGGCGACAATGACACAGGGGGGAAATGTTGACTGGAAAGAAGAAGGGGATAGCTTCCGTTTCGGCTCGGTAGTCCGGGATCATCCCACTTGGGCCTTGGTATCGTCTCCGGGATAGGACTCTTTTGCAAACAATGGTAACGCAAAACGTGACTCCGCGGAATATGTTCAATTGGCTCCCAGGTGTCCTGATCAGGGGAATGGCCGTATCAGCGGATGCAGTACAGAAAAGTCCCATCATCGGTGTAGCCGTGGTTCACCAGTTTCTCTATCACGAATTATTCGTTTTCCTTTTTCGATGACGGGGTATGATCCGCCTGTTGGCGTGAAGGGATGGACTCAAAAAGGGGTTGCGGTCCTCGCGGTTTCTTTCGGGACTTCCCGTTGTTTGCGACACGTGGAACCGTACTGTCGGGTACAGTATCGGGTGAACACTGTTGCCTTAATCGGCGTGACCGGCGACGAGGGGCGCTGGTTGAGTCAAGAAATCCCGAACGATCATTTCACTAGACGGTTACGAGTCATCTTTAACGCGTAATTTTTGTATGTCTCGAGGAGACTCCGCGTCTGGGATAACTGTGTGCGAGGACGCAAAAGGGACCCGTTTAAAAGAAGGGGGCTTGGAACGGATACCGTCGACGGTTTGCTCGTGAGCCTCCTCAGAAGGTGATCCTTGCCCGGTGTTGTTGGTATTCTCCGGTTGACCGATATTCTGGGTGGTCCCGTTTCCAAACGGCTTGTCCAATTCACTTTTGGCTTGTTCAGCCGATGGGGGAGGGTGTTCTCCTGTTCCTGGTCTAGATCTCCATGAGCAGGGTCGCCTGGAGGCTTTGTAGCGGTCGAATTGTCGAGTGAGCTCGGAGGTGCGTCAAGTTGACGTTGGGCCGGTCTTGGGGAGGGAGCACCCGGAAGATCCGAGTATTTTTCACATAAAGTAACAGGTCGGTTGAGTTGGACAACGCGGTGTCTGTGTCGATCATCCCTGGAATCTCAGGATCCTGATTAGAGGAATTTTCCTGTACAGTTTTTCCGCAATAAATTCGCTCTTTCGATTGGCTCTCATTCCGCCACCTCGGCTCACTTTTGCGCGGTTGTCCGGCAATGGGGGAGATCAGCGAGGCCGCGGATGACATTTTCACTCTGATTGGGCCTCAAGTTGACCGTGCGCGAAATGAATGGCGCAGGACCGTTTTCAACAACGTGCTTTGCAAGGGCTGACCTTTTTCGTTCCGCCGTCTGGCTTTTCGCCTGCGACTATACGCTGCCTTGCTCTTGCTCATGTGCAACCTCGTTTGGGTTTGCATCGTATTCCTCCATATCGTTCTCAGACTGCTTGTTATCACCGCTTTCGGGATTGGCCTCGCCGGAAGGGTCTCATAATTGCTCAGAGATAGCTCGGGTGACGGTGGAAACACTAGGCGATCCAGCGACAAGCGCTCATGTTCCTTCTTGATTTCCAAAACTTCCGTGTCCGGATTCACAGGGATGACCTTGTAGGGACCATTAGCGACTGGCGCGAGCTTGTGTTTTGGCATGTCTTTCCAAAATAATCTTTGCGAACGAAGGCACGAGCCAGGTTTTAAAACCTGCCGAGTCTTCCGGAGACGATCATCAAAGTTCTTCTTGTATCGCGACTGGCGCTTTCAAGCTTCGACTTCGCTGTGACCATTAATGCTGTCAACCACGCTCGCCATTTGGCATATTGGTCCTTTGCGGACGCACCTTCCCCAATAGAGGGCTCATCTTCAATAGCGAGAGAATTGGGAGACCAGGACAGGACCAACTCGAAGGGTGCGAGACCAGTAGTACTGTGTGGTTGCGTATTGTAGGCATAGGTCAGCGCGTCTGTGAACAGACCTAAATCAGTAGGGTGGTCCGCCACACAGTTTCGCAGAGCTGCGAGAATAGTCCGGTTAAACCGTTCCACTTGACCGTTAGTTTGCGGATGATAGGTTGTGGTAAACAGATTTCTGATTCCCAAGAGTCGACAGATGTCCTGGAGCAAACATGCGGTGAACTGCTTCCCATTGTCCGACAGCAACGTCTTTGGGGGTCCGTACATGAATACCCAGTGGTGCACAAACGCTTTTGCGATAAAGAACGCGTTAATACGCTTCATGAGAATGGTTCTAACCAGTTTCGATAACCGATCGGTGATTACCAAGAGGAATTCGTTTGAACAGGGACGCGGGGTCTTAATGAGTTTGCCCAAGATATCAATCGAGACAGACTCTAAAGGACCCTTTTGCGGGGAACAGTCTCAGCGGCTTGACAACACGTCGGAGCTTAACGCGATTACGCGCACAGGTTCCGCAATTGCGTACTATATTGTAACAATCAATCGCCATAGCGGGCCAGTAAAAGAATCTTCTGAGTCCGTAGTACATACGTTTTCCACCTGGATGACCGGAAAGCTTGGGGTAATGCGAAAGTTGCAAAACCCGTGCCTGAAGAATAGTCGGTATGACGATTTGAGAACGTAACTCCACGGTACGCACGAGGACACCCTGATTGTTCAGCGCAAACGGCAACACCTCCCCGCCGTTAAGACGCGAGTGTACCTGAGAACAGAATACGTCACCCAACTGGGATTCGAAGAGCTCTTTGGTTGTAACCGGTTTCAGTATGTCTTCCGGTAACGGGGTCTCGTTCGCAATAAGTGCATGGTTAAAATCGTCATAGTCGGCCGACATGAAGTCAACTTCTTCCTCATTTCGAAAGATTTACAGTTCTCGCACTGGCAGATGCTCGTATCCAGGTCTTCTGGGATGCCAACGCAAAAGCATGGGATATCGTCATCGATTTCAAAAGTGGTGCTTCCGGGCGACTGTAACCGCGATAACGCGTCAGCTTGGGCATTGAGTCGGCCCTTTTTGTAAATGACTCTGAAGTCGAACTCTGCAAGCGTAAACGGCATGTCATCAGTCTCCCAGACGGGTCGTTGATTTCCATGAGCCACCTGAGGGAACTTTGATCAGTGTAAATCACGAACTTCTCGTACTGTAGATACGGTCGCAAAGTGGTAACCGCATATACACCGTAATGCACTCTTTCTCGATTAACGAGTAGTTGCGTTCAGCTTTCGCTAACGAGCGGGGTTAAAGCCCATCGGCCAACGTTCACCTTCAATGGTTTGAAACAGGGAACATCCGACTTGGTAATCCGAAGCATCTGTAGGGACAGCCTGATCGCGGTAACGCTAAAATAAGTGGCTCAGTTACGCACTGGACGAGAACTTGAAACGCCGATGCCTGTGTTTCCGTTAACGGACTCAACTGTGCCGGATAAACTTTTTGAGGAGTTCGTTAAGCGGTGCCGCGAGGTGCGCATAATTCGGGACAAACCGTCTGTAGACGTTGCAAAGGCCCAGAAACGAGCGGAGTTCCGTTTGTGTCCGCGGATGTCGCGCATCTTTCAGAGCAGCGGTTGTCGCGCAATCCACTTCCAATTACCGGTTTCACGATGTGTCCGAGGTACTTAACCGTATCAGTAAAGAACGCACACTGCGGAGCTTCAGGGAAATCCCGGCTTTTTGCAACACTGCTAGGAGTTCCTGTACATGAGTGAGGTGTTCTTCGAACGTTTTGGAGTAGATACTACGTCGTCCAAATAACAAGGCATGTTTGACACTTGAACCTGGATAAAGGACATCGAAAGTCCGTTGAAACGTTGCATGAGCGTTAGTTAAACCAAACGGCATACGGAGAAACCGGCACGCACCGCTATGACACACAAAAGTGGTTTTCTTGCGATCAAGCTTTGCCACAGGCACCTGCCAGTATCCTGAATTGCAGTCAAGCGTGGTAAAAATAGAAGCCTCACAAGGAAGTCAATGTATTCGTCCATGCGCGGAAGCGGATAAGAATACTTGACTGTAATAGGGTTTAAACGTCGATAGTCCACGAAAAAGCGGAGCGAGCCGTCAGGCTTCGGAACCAGAACAACTGGACTCGCCCACTCAGACTGTGCTGGTTCAATAACCTTCCCGCATCATGCGTGTCACTTCGAATGTTCGATTTCGCGTTGCTTCGGACCAACCCGATATGGCGGGACGCAAGGGGACGTGCACCCGGCACTAAGTCAATCCGGTGTTCGTGGTGTTAATCTGTCCAAGATGGCCGCTCCACATAGAAGTGAACTCGCCGAGCATGTCTCGAAACGTGCCTGGTGAACCGGGTTCAGCTTACTGAGGTCAACCTCATCCAGTGACGGAGGGCCCGTTTGCTCGCTTGAAAGTTTTTTGTTGTCCTTTGCAGGGTTCGGTCGCGATAACGCAGATTGTTCCGGGTAATCCGTATCCTTTTTCCTGCAACGGGGTTCCGACACACGGCCTGAGGGCTCCAAGCCAAGGACTCGGCCAGCATTACTGGGGACGGTACGACGCAGTCGGGTGGGGGAGCGCATGGGCAACGACCTGACCACGCGTCAAACGTAGAGGGTGATCCGGAAGTTCGCGACCAGCATTCTGAAGGGTTTTTCCAGTTCCACCTGAGCAACTCAGTTTGTGGCAAGGATCCCGTGTTCGTTGAACGTTCGCTCAAAAGCTTTAACGCGATAAGTCCTGAACGCGGTGTTTTCACGGTCACCCAAGATGCGAATGCGCGGGAATTTCCGCCTGCTTGGCGATGCGGACCTTGTTCGATACGCGACCACGCGGCTTGTCCTTCGCTTCCGAGATCGGTTTTCAACGGGTACGGGAGTCTGCTTAGGGGTTCCGCGTCTGCGTTTTCGGTAGCGGCTTCCGCACAATCGGGACAACTGTACCTCATCGAGTTCAATTTCGCGTGGTCGCGGGTGCACAGCTTCAATGTAACGATCCGCGTAATCGCATCCAAGGATCAGCGGTGCCGCGAGTCGTTCACAAACAATAAATTGGGCCTTTGTAACGCGAGTACCGAGACGCGCGGTCAACATGGTCATACCGGATGTTTTCAGAGGTCTGTTGTTCGCATCCGCAATAGACGGGAGGGCAGCGTGAAGAACGGGTGATCCTCGAGGTAGATCGCTTCGTCGAATAAAGTTGGGCCCGGCGCCGGTATCGAACACACTTAGTTTACGTACCAGAGAACTGGAGCCAATACCAAGTCAGCATAGACTTTGTAATTCCTCTTAGCGAGAAGCATGACATGTAGCCTTCGATGCGCGGAATTACCGGCTCCATGGGCTTCTCAGAACAAGTTCGACTTGGACATCAACCTTCACGGTGAACTTAACAGTAGATTCATTCAAAGTGGGTTCTCCCTCTCCAGATTCCAGATCACTGGTAACTAGAACCTCCTCGGGGAAGAAACAAGAACCCTAGCTATTTTTTCGACTGAGTCGCGGGTTCCGCATCAGGACGCGCGAGGACGCAGGGATGAGGCTCAGAAGAACTGGGAGCGGGCCCAGCTTTGGGGGATTGAGGGGCGCGTGAACGCATATCATTCCTCGTATTCGAGCTCACCGTGAAATGCGCTTTTGCACTCAAATACGACGTGTTCGGGACGCGATTACGCTCTTCGACGAAAGGAATTCATAATTCAAGATCACTTGAAACGTTGGCGTATAGAAAGAGAGCACTCCGGAGCGATATTCGCTTGATAGCATACGTGACAGATCACTGGAAGTCTCAGGTTACCGGATGCGTTCCTCGGACGATTGTCGATCCAGCCCGGGCGTGATGCCGTATAGGTCTGCGAATACGCAATAGGTTGCGTTTCACATAACGTGGGCGCGGACTCGCGAATAACGCGGGCTCGGGTGTTTCCACTGACGCGACCTCTGTTGAGGGTAATTCGGACGTGGGCACTGACGACAGGGTATCCGCGAGGTGAACCTCAACTTCTGGGTGATTGCCGGAGCAGATACTGTCATCATGAACGAACTCGTCCTCTACATCAGCAATCATCGTAACACCTCCGGGATGCAACACCACTACATATGCCCATCTCGGTCTGTGTCTATGATTTACGCCAAAATAAAATTATTCGGGATTTTTTAATTCTTCAGTAGCTTTGGAAAATAAGATTAAAATACTAGTGCAGCTTAAAAAGGATAATGGTTTCATAACGGTTCTGGCAGACTTAAATGATACGCAAACTATAGTATTCTATCTCTTTCTATGGCTAGTCTCGCTCTCACCACACTGCATTTGGCCGGGTAGGAAAACTCTTTTCTTATCTGTACCGGTCTATTCTAGCAGTGGACATCTTATAAACCACATGAAGTAAAATCAAGAAGTACCGGTGATCTGGGATTTGTGTAGCTGCTAATTATTCAATGTCATTAATGACATCAATGGAACGATTACAATTTTGTTTTTGGCCGGCGATCAGTCTGTGCTACATGCAATTCTGCTTGATGCCATATAAAACTCTATTCAACAGGTTGCTTGGAGTCATAGAACATTGAGCGGTAAAAACATTTTCTCCCGTGAACAACATAGATCCCTACGCTTTGCTTCTCTCTCGTCACTTAATACCCACAATAACAATTCCTCATGCATCTTGGGAAAAAACTACCACAACGAGGCGCTTCTAAGCCGACATGATGCGTGCATTATGAGAAATCACCTTATCATTGCCCAACATGTGAGTAGGTCCAGAAAATCATTGCAGCCCACCATTACAATCCAGAAGTGTATAAAACACGACAAAATGAAA
This sequence comes from Kappaphycus alvarezii, assembly GCA_002205965.3. Taxonomy (NCBI): domain Eukaryota; phylum Rhodophyta; class Florideophyceae; order Gigartinales; family Solieriaceae; genus Kappaphycus; species Kappaphycus alvarezii. Next base: position 235,268 of record NADL03000699.1, on the reverse strand, counting down.
AAGCGAAAACTTGCAGTCGGGATGAATGGAGGCTCTCCTTTCCTATCTCAAACTCCTTTTTCAGCTCCCCAACTCTCTGTGACTTGTTTAATTCGCATTTTTAAAAGACCAGAACCCATTACAATTTCACAAACAATGAGCTTTTGAATTATCAGTGCGCGAATCATGCCCCTGTGGTAGTGCCAGGCATACGAGTGCCAAAAATAAGAGCGCTTGCCAAAAAATACAAATGAGATCGCATTTTTAAAATTCATTTCTGTTTACCGGCAAGAGACGTCGCAGCTGTGCCTAGATTTCTAGGCTAAAATAATTTCAGTATGATTTGAGGAAATGGGAAGTTTTTATATCGAAGCGCAAGCAAAGAGGTGGACTTATCGAAGCTCTATCAAAGAGGAAACAATGATATGATCTGGGTTGATTTCTGTATGCTTGGAAGGAAAAACATTTTACAACTTACGGGATGCTTAAACTCGACGCAATACTTTCAGTTGCTGCCAAATAAAGTAGCCTGAAGACCACATGACCATTAACTGTACATTTCAGCCCGTTAATTCACAACTAAATAGATCAAGGTCTATAGTAAACGGATTTATTGACCATAAATTCGCCAGATTAACTGCCCAGCGCGCTCAGGCGACAAAAATCCAATAAATAAACTTGACAGTGTGTTTATTGGCTCTTTTAACGCTAAAATTACCAATATGCAGCGCCGTGGGATCCAATGGAGTGTTAAAAGCAATACGAGGGGTCTATGAGCCATTAGTTATCCGAAAATATGCTAAACTCGATTCAAAAGAAGACTTTGGGCGTAATTTATCGCCAATTTTTTGTATTGGCTGCTGGTTACTGTTTTATTTAGATGAACATGAAATAAAATTTCGATTTTTTAGGATCTTAATCACTCTATCAATAACAATAAATTGTTTTTCTGTACATTGTCACTCTTATTCTAATGAATATGTGATCATATCAGGGTTTTTGTTAGCTCTAATTCATTTGCTAATTTTTTTTCAACTTTGCAATGAGTGTGGGGGTGCAAGGCTAATTCGGGGGATGTTTTATTACATCAAGTTGCATTTTACTGCCACACTCATCAGGAAAGTTTGTTGCAGTTTTACTATCATGTCTTCAAGATCGGTAAGTTACTAAATTATACGTCAATGGAACAGCAGATCTCATATGCATTGTCACACATACGTATATAGTAAATTTTCGCAGTATAATGGACAAACCGTTATGAAAATATTACCCTTGAGAGTTTTTCATTTTTTTACGGAAATAATTAATTTTGCAAAAATGACACGATCTTATTAACCAACACTTGATCTCTAATGCAACTCTATATAAATTATGCAGAAAATCACTCTTCCACAGTTTCCACATCAGAAGAGTGTTTCGCATGCACAATAGATCGATACTGTAACTCCATCCTTCTGCGGTACTTTTTCTTGATTTTTCCCTAAGCCATTGCGCGCTTTCTCACAATTTCGATGCCGATTATGTACAGACACATTCTTAGTCATTTAAACAGAAGCTGTTCCCTACACAAAGTGGGTCCAACAAAAATGCGTTTATTCGGTAAGCCTATGTGTAGGTTGAATACCTTGCAGTAAAGTTTATAGTTCCATCGATACTTTGACAAACGCACGGTCCTCAGCCCGCATAAACGGCCAAAGTTATTTTTCGGAGATATGCGATCATTAGCGACTGTTTTGTTAAACATGATTTCTCGCGATAGACCTACGTTGCGCGTCTTTTTATGCAAGAGTAACAATATGCAAAAATTCCATACCCTTTGCCCACAACGATAACCCAAAATCTGCTGTGCTCTGTAGACCCAATTTCCCGATCCTCTATGTCCATCTCGGTGGCTCTGTTTTGGAAATTCGATTGATGTCATTCATCAATTTGATGAAAAATGTTAATATCACCTTATTAATCAGAGTTGCTAGAACTATGGCAAATCTGCAATTTCAATAGAAGTACAGGTACTTCAACCTTGAGAACATAAAGCTTAAAATGTGTCTTTTCACCTTCCATATTTACACTTCGCCGGTTGCAATATTGAGAACTAAAGTCCATTTCATATCTTGCATACGAAAAGCAATTTAAAGTTTTTCTTCTTTTTTATATTCTCCATCTTCAATTCTTCCGCAAACTTTGCAACGCATCTATCAGAGAAGGTCTCAGATACTAGAAAAATAAAACTAGAGACCAATTTCCAGAGAGAATCCCATGCTTCCCCATTCTTTAAAGTTTTCAAAGTCATAAAGAGTACAATTTTTTTGTGAACTGAGGCCTGGTTCTCCTGTCGAAATTGTAGTTACCGCAGATAAAATCATATATGTGACTTCATATACTGGTAAGTTCGGCCCAAAAATTAGTCATTTCGCGAATAATTTTTTAATCGCAAGCCACCTAATTGGCGTCAAATATTGGCACAAGCTGTCTTTTTCTTCATCCTTAGTTTTCGAAGTTTTTCGTGAGTGGTAGTCTTCCAGTTTCCCGCTTTCCGTCCTTCCACTGCTGCAAAACTAACCAGTGCTCCTGTTGCTTGAAATCTGGTGAGGTAAGTGGAGATCACTTGCTCAGTTTCAATTTTTTGAGGCTACAGTACAGTTCTGGTGGTGGCTGAAAGGCAGTGCTTGGGAGTAGGCTGAAATGCATTGCCTGGGGGATGGGGGCTGGATTGTGGAGCGTGGGGTGGAGTTTGAGTTCAGTGCTCCAAGGATGGTTTGGATTTCAGTGCTCCAGAGGGCCTGAGTGCAGTTAGCGGTGAGAGTAGAAGGCAATGCTCTAGACCGGGGCCTAGGAGCGTTGTTTGGATGGTTTCGATCGATATAAAAGACTTTTAGTGTGATGGAGGCAATGTCGGAGGCAATAAGACTACCTTAAACGGAACATACGGGTTTCCGCGTTGTATTATGCAGAGAGAGATCAGCCGATTTCCAAATTCATGTGTCCACTACAGAACTACCCGCCTTTTTCAAATCAAGAACACGAGGAGCGCATTTTCACAATCGTAAGAAGTTCGCACTTATTAAGAGTCGGACGCATTCCAATTAAGCCACTTTGTGAGTTTTTTTCGCCCCCTCGTGGAAGAGAAAATTATCGCAGCTAATCTTCGGGTAAAGTGGAACTGCGCAGTACTTACTTTTCGTCATATTTATAATTATTGGGACACCTATACTAGACAGTGAGCGACCACCTCATATAGCGTTGCTTTGATACGCCTCATACTATTTGTCTTTCATAATTTACCATGACGCAAAGCGAGCTCAAGATTAGAAACGCCCGTAAACGGTAGGAACTAAAATTGTGGAATGCCCGCTTGGCGCTTGCGACGGGAACCCAGAATGACTCTCCACTAGGGCTCGTAGGAAGCATTGTAACCGCAAACGAGTTGAGAAAGATCATTCTTCGTTCCCTACATGTATCAGGCTATACGTTTAACATGAACAGATACTCTGCTATAGAGGCGTTTGATAAGTTTCCTTTTCGACCACGGGACATACCTCGTACTGCTATCGCTATTTCCTTGAACGCAGGACGAAGAAAACGTAACAATTATACCTGCGATTCAATTACAGCCTGATATATTATACTGAGGCGCATATGATCTCCTGTGGTGTTGCACCAGCTGGAAAGAACGTTTAAAATGACGCACTCATAAATAAGTAAAGTATTTTGGGAAGCACTATAAAGCTTTATCGCAAGTAAAAAAAGATCATTTGCTCTCTGTATACAGATCTACTGCAAGAAAAAACAGTCTTTGTCGCTGAAGCTCTGTGTAAGAATGGTTCCCTGTTATACAGTTGTGAAGGTTTTATCGAGTTCAATGAAATAAAAATTGTGCATCAGAGAAAATACAAGCTTAAAAAGGTCATGCTAGTCAGAACAGAAGCGCATGCATTGCATATTCTCCCAAACCATAAGTACGCCTAACGGATTAATTTTTTTCCATATACTGTCCTGTGGAATGTAGAAGATATTACATGACTTTACTGAGCCGCTTCGGGAACTATAATAGTCTAGACCACTATCTCTTTATAGATAAAATGCATTTGGACGTACTTGGAAACCCCGCATACGTACTGTGTCCTTAAATTCAAATTTAGTACTAGCTTTTGACTACTACGGCTGCGCAGCAAGTGTTCAACACGAGCATTAATGCTCTGTAGTTGTCTGCGGAGTGGAATTAAAAATAACTCAAGCAATTGTCGACGGCAAAGCGTCTGACATTTTGCATAATTTCAAGACACATATAGAAAAGGATGGCAAAGTTGGCACTTATTTTGACTCCAAACCGACAATTTTATCAAGATACTATCTAAGCGCGACTGAATCCGGGTGATGAAGAAAAACAAAGTGGGCTGATGGCTGTCTTACACTACTTGTTAGGAGTTAACAATTTCCTTCACGCTCCTTGCCGACTCACGCATTAATTCCATCATCTTTCGTTGGATTTCTATCGTAGTAAGTACGTCACTCTTCCAGTTCTAGCTCAAGCTTACGAAAACTCAAGTCAATTCATCGATTCCTGGCCTCTCTCATATACTGAAACTGAGCGTCTGCTCGCTCCGCAAGCTTCTTTTCCAATTCCAATCGCTCTGTCTCCATCTTAACCCTATCTTCCTGCTGTTTACTTCATTCTCTCAAGTCAGACGACAAAACTCATAAAATTTATCGTCTGAATAGCCTAGGGCCCTCTTACACTTACACTTCTACCCGAAACTGACACCTCTTTGGTCTCGTTTTTGTCAAAATGTGCAGCATCGTCTAAAAGATCAATGAACCGCGATTTAGAATATTTTCTGTTTAGTGTTCCATTCCTAATCTGTTCTCAGGTCACTATTCTTCTATATTCAGAGGCAGTCTTCTTATTCTTTCCGAACGATCTTATTAATCCTTCTCATCCTTCTTTTGTGTTACGTTGTCTAAAAAAGTCTCCTTCACGGCACACAATTCGTCTAGCCCTGACGATTTTCCGGTTTGCCTGATCTGATCTCGGTGCGCTCGCAAAAAACAATAGAAGCGGCCGTGAAGGCTCTCAGCAGAAGAATAATTGTAATGCATAAACATAATAGAAGGGATTGCCGCAAGAAATGTTTCCTCACCTTTACGTAACCGCTTTCTTTCTCTCCCCCTCCCGCTTTGTGTGCGTCATGAGCAAAACCAGCGGACAAGAGGAGTATGTCGTAGGTTTCGTTAAAAAGAAAGCTTTTGAGAGGTGGTTGCCCAGGTCACTGTGAGTTTGTAAACGCAACTGCTGCAACTGGTAGAGACGGGACATTCGCGATGGTTGATAAGATGGGACCATTAGGCGCAGTAGGCGGAGTTGCTAGATTTTTCGCAAGCGATTGGTCGCTTGGTATAACATTCGCCACTTCGTAAGGCTATGTACAGTATAGTAGATGAAGGGTACTTAGCTGTTAAAATGAGCCTCTAAAGTGAAGGTGTTTGCGGGAAATAAAACCTCTTCTGAAGGGATCAAATGGGCCTGCTTTCCCTGTGGCAGTTTCGTAATTTCGTGTAGAAGAATCCAGAGTTCCCTTTTGTGTATGTTTATTCAAAAAACTATTTCATGGTATTCTAAGAAAGGGCAACTACAAAAACTATCAAACTCATTCAAGACGGTCTACTCTTTCAATGCGAAATTCCTCATGCGGACAATGCAATGTATTCAGCCTCTACTGACGAAAGTGAGCTTCAGACTCTTCCAAATAATAAGAGCTCCATCGAATGTCACAACAAAACCAGAAGTAGACTTGCCGTTTTGTTTGCAGCCAGCCCAGTCCGAATCCGAAAATGCTTTAAGTTCATGTTGAGATTCAGAACATGTCCTCCTAAAGATATTCCACAAGTTCCGAATCCCCGATATATAGCGCGGTACCCGAAGAAGAAGAATCATGTGTCTTTGTGTTGGTGCGTGTACATTGCTTGCCAAAACTGCAACCGCAAACGAGATTTCCGATCTGGCGAAAACTTATAAGTATAAAAGCTCGCCGATTATTGTACCTATGTTTAGCGTGATCATTTTGTGCAAGCAAATGTTCATCTTGTTCACCTTGTTTAGCTGGTCCAGGTCTTGTGTCCATAGGCAAAGGTGGCCAAGATCCATTCGCGTTCTGCAGCTGATATTTCTCGAGCAATTCCTTTGTATAACGTGACTGACTGATAATAATGCCTTCATCACGTTGTGAAGTTTCCCAACAAACGAACTTGCGCAATTGCCCAAACAACTTAACATCAAAAGTGGCCTTAAAACGCATCTTGAAATGGTCCAAAAGCCTTGTTGAGTTGGAAGCAAAATTCATGTCATCCACGACCATGACGACAATGATGAACTCGTTGTTCACCATTTTGAAGAGAACACGAGGGTCTCTCGGTGACTGAGTAAATTTCCAACTCAAAATTGTTTGGTACAACAAGGAACCTCAAATTTTTCCAGCCCGGCGTAGTCCGAACATCGATTGCAAGAGTTCAAATGCATTTCCAGGCATTGCTTCTCTGCAAAATGAGTTGGTAGGTTGTTCCAGAAGGACTAGGAAGTCAATATTGTCATACAAATACGCGTTAGTCTCATCCCCTCCTTCTGTGATTAAGTTTTCGCGTGAAGAAAAGGCAAACAATTGACGAATAGATTCGTGTGACCCTAAAGGTACGTAAAGGGACAAGGAGTCAAAGTCTACCGCTGGCTCCTGAAGGTCCCTTCTCATGCAATATCTTGCCTTATGTAGGCAGTCCCGTCCGAGTGTGTCAAGTGGTGTGATCCCAAGGACCAAAATATACGGCAGCGGATTCATTCCATCAGTGCGTGGTATATACCTCAAAACGTTGCGCGCTACCAGAGCACCATATTCCTTATCAATCGCTTCACGCCATGCCTTGTGCGTAACAGCATCGGAAATTTTTCGGGGTACGTGAGCGTCGAAAATTTTGTGCTTCTCCTTGAGAAAAGAGTACATTACGTTGTGTTTCATTGTCATGGCTTGCTGCAGCCCTTTTCTAGCTTGACCATCGACTTCTTCTTCAAACTCAATCAAAGACTGGTGTGAAAGACCATCAATAAGGGCACTAATCCCTGGACGTTTTGAGCTTCCCTACTCCACGAAAGTCAGCCCTGTGAACCAAAATGATACTTTTGGTTTCTTGTACATAAACGCGGAGCAATGTTTGTCCACTGTTCACACAAACAAAAAATGCAAGTACAGAGCGGGCCGCAGCTTCTTATGCGGCTTCGTAGGACTCGTGTACATGAAAGAAAAACCTTGCTCCCCAAAAGTTGGGATCCAATCAAATGATACCTTGGTTGCTGCCTTCCATTCCAAAAAAGGAATGCGTCTTTGAATCCTATCTGACGGCAACCGATTCCGAATCCAATTTCTATGACGCATAGCTTCCTCCCAGAACATCTTTTCCATCTTCAATCCTCCGATCAAAACACGACCACGTAACGAAAATTCTTGCTTGAATCGTTCGGACACTCCATTCCTCTACGGTGCATACAGTAGGGATTAATCTAACCTTATTCCGGAAAGAGGGGTGTGGTTTTGTAGTATTTCGCTTCTGTTCTGCCCTGCTCCATCATGTCTGATGTTCTGCAACAGGCATTCAGTGACACGTTCAATTCTTGCTTGGTAGTTGATTAGTTGCTGTGTCAGGTCCTTCTTGTCCTGGAGGAAAAAACATCGGTCTTGTCAGTGCCATCGTCCACAATTCCAAGTGCATATTTGTTTCCGGTGAGGGACGGTGGCGTGATCGGTCCAAAAATATGTATATGGATGAGTTCTAGAGGGTTCCTTGAAGTCATTGGCACGCCACAGATGGGATCTCTTTCTGCCTTGTAGACGTAACAAGGGAGACAGAAAATGTTGCGAAGTGTCTCAATTGAGAATTTTGGAACATCACGACACACATTTCGGAACATGTCGCGTTCCAACATGAATCGTTTCCGCTTCATGACGGAACTCCTCGATAGCGGGTGGATCTGCTGTGAACAGGACAGTGAATGACTCTGATAACTTCCCAACTAACAATATGTTGGTCGAGAACTCAGGTGCATGAAATGCTTCAGGTGCATGAAATGCTTCAATATAAACACCACCATCAATTGGGACACAAGTTGAACCCCTACCAACAATCATCGAAGTAGTTGAGGCAACAGTGACTGGCTCCGGCTCGATCTTTTGATAGTGAGCAAATAATTCTTTGCTAAAGTAGAAGTTTTGTGACCCTCCAGAGTCGAGCAACGAAACATCTTTCTTCTGGTCGTCACATTTGGCGATAGAACTTCGGAACTTGGCGGCAGCCATGAACCCGTAAAAGTTCTGCGATTCATGATGTGGAGCATGTTGTACGTTTCTTGGCATTGCTGCATGATCACTGTTGTTCTGACCATGGTCTACATATTGCGGATGATTGTCAGATGCAGGTGATGGTTTGCCAAAGTGAATCTGAGGTATGGCTTGGTACCCAGGGGTACGATAACTTCCTTTTCGAAATCCTCTTCCAAATCCGATGCCTCGTCCAGAACCTCTTCCACGACCTCGACCACGCATGAATATACCTCTGCCCCGACCACGGAATCCAGCTTGGTTGGGGTCAACATTCTTGTACCAACAGTCTTTAGTATAATATCTATAGCGTCCACAAACATAAAATTGGACATTCTTGGGGTTCTCAACAAAACCTTTCTTCATCGTCTACTCAGGTTTCAGAACTGTACTGTACTGTACAGTACAGTGTACTGTAGTGTATGTACTGTACTATATATAACGCAAGACAGATGCTTTATTAAATTCCTTGTGTCTCTTTTCAGTTTATTGCTCAAGTAAACCTTTGAGGGGCAGTACCGTCCAGTACCTTTCTGTACTGCCTTTTGGGGAGAGACAGTGAGACTTTCAGGAATGTCCGTATTTTTAGTAGCATCACTAAAGCACGACATGCAATTGCTCTTTTCTCGACCCTACTTTAAAAACTAAAGGTAGTGGTGGACTCCTCTAAATGCGGAGTTGTAAGTTGGATTACAAATCGACTCTGACAATCGCCTCGGTCTCTCCAAAGTACTTAAGATGTTACATGCCAAGATCTTGTTTTGCCTTAAACAAGAACATTGTCTTGTTCTTCAAAAAGGGCAAACCCCATGTGATGTTACCGAATGGCATCTTTGCTACTCCTCCCTTGTAGCCGTAGTAACGACAAATACCGGAGGCCCATCCGCTCCCGCCTTCAATTTGTTCTCCAGACCTTCCAAGCCTTGTTTGTCATCCAGTGCCATTCCAACTGTATTCAAATTTTTGGCCACAACATCAGCATTCCCATAGCAGTTGTTGCAGTGTTCTTAAAACGATTGCAGCAATCACCCATTGCAAACACCCGTCCCTGACCTCCTACAACTCTGAAATACTCATCCACTTTAATCCAGCCTCTCTCATCCAGCGCCCCTTCCACATAAACTCGTTACAACTCTGAATACCTATTGTCTTGATGACTGAATCCGTTTTGATCTTCTCCTTACCCAACTCCCACTCCCCATCTTCCAGCTCCACGGCCTTGGTACCCAATATCACCTTTACCCCCAGAGCCTCTAGCTTCTTTTGAACTTTTTCGCCTCCAGCCATGTTCATCTCCGGAATTAAATGATCACCCGAATGCACCAAAGTCACATGTACCTTTTTCCCTTCAATGTCAGCGTAAGCTGCCAAATCCCCAGCCAATTCGGCTCCTACCGCCCCTCCTCCCACTATTAACACTTGGTTACCATTTTTCAGCTGTGTACCTGCCTCCTCCAGATCCTTTCTTCTCTGCTCTAGTCCATTTTCATAAATTCCCCTCCCAAGACGGCACCTTCATCGTTGCTCCCGTTGCCACCAAACAAGCATCAAACTTGATCACGTCTCCATTCTTCAACGTCGCCTCACTTACTGTCAGTTGGTAGCAACTGAATGAATGTGATTGATATTGTATTTTGTGGCCCACGCATTGAGATCAACGGTGCAGCCAGTGCGAACAGAAGCATCGAAGAGAGCGCGGACAGAGGCCCATGCGACCTCAACATAGTCCTTGGGTTCAACAAGGGTGATGGTACGTTGGGGTTTGCTTTGCGCAGTCTGAAGGCACTGGCTGCGCCGGCAATACCGCCACCGATAACTAGCACATGCATGATTAGTTTGCCGAGCTGACAGACGGGGAGATTCGATCTGTTCACTGACACTGGACCATTACGAGGTAGGAAACTTGTGTTTCGCATCAGCAAATAGTGCATATAAACGGGCTGATGTTGACACACAAGAAACTGCAGCGAACAGAATGTTATCTGTAGTAGAAATGAATTCGTTACCTAACTCTTGGATTTGCGGCCGTTTTGTGGAGCAACATTGAAGAGGTTTTCATTGGCCATATTTTCAAGATCATCTGCCTCGCCTGAGACATTCTCGTCCCTCTCATTGGGTATAATGTATGGACAGTAATTTTTTACGAACAGACCAGTAAACAGCAACAGGAAAACTGGAAAGGGGTTTCAAACCATTGTGTAGGAATGTACCTAAATAAGTAATGAATAAATATCATATCTCGCTTTACCAAAGTATACCGTATCGCACATTGACAAACTATTTTTACTGAAGTGGTTTCTGTTTTCAGATTCAGACGTCTTCTAGCTGTTTCAATTACGTACTACGGTACAGGTTAAAGTTGTTACAGACTTCACGTATTCCCATAACTGCCAGAGCGCCACGTTGCTTTCTACGCCATTCTTGCAAGAGCGCCCCCTCCTGCTCGATTCTAGTGTGAATATGCCTCCTGCCTCTCTGGAAACAACTCTCTACGAGCTTTTGAGCAGGAAAGCAACCAAAAATTTTCGCTTTCCAAGAACAGCCCCTCTCTATTCCACTTTGCGAATTCTGATACCTTGCAGAGTTGCAGCATCTGAGAGGGATACTTTTCAAATGATACCATACTTGCATGAAAACACAGAAATGCTATCTGAGTTTTATCAAGTTAGGTGGTCAGGAAGCAAAACCTAGGGAGTCAACGCATCACGTCCCTCTGCAAATGAAATCTCTCGGCAAAGACCCACCCTAAGAAACGACCTACGTCCACTGATACAAACGACTAATCTACAGTGGCAATTGGTTTCATGCATGCTCACAAGTCAATATCCGACATGAAAAACTCTATCACCCCTCAGGCCCTAATCCGACCAAGCGACAATCCTGCTTGTCTGACCACAAACCTCCCAAGCCTTAAACACTCGTTTCGCAACTGATGCCCCGAAAGGCCCTGCCCGATGCTCGGCGATTCTCGCGAGGAGTATGAATTGAAACCATTCAACATTGTCCGAGAGTATCATCTATCACTCATACATCCATTTCCTGTGTAACAACCAGTGAAATTGACAGCAGTTTCTTAAGCCCCGATGACCACCACAGCAGAAACTAAGGGTCACGTCATGATCCCGCGAAAAGCAGCATCGGAAAACCTGTCAAGACCATCGTCAACCATGCACAACTGCGTAAATTCCTACAACTCATCGAATACTTGTGCAGTGTCATATTCCACTTTCCACAATTAACAGTTCACGTCAGGAGTACCATCCACCGCTCCTCGGAAAACCATTCTAGTTTTTTCTCGACTTGATCCTCTCTGAATCTGTCATCGTCGAAGTATTCACCTCACGGCGGCATCGAGTCGTCAGCCACAACTTTGTCTCTATTCAACAACTTCCTCCAGAAATCACCGAATCTCGTGCTCTTACGGTGCGCCATACTCCTCTCCGCTTCTTTGGCCCGAGCCAAAGCTGCAGCTGCTGCAGTTGCCTTCACATCATTTAATACACTTACATGTGTTTCGGCAACTCGTTTTGCTTCGTCTCTAGCCTCTTCTGCGAGCTCCTTCTCCCTCCGAGCTGCCATCGCCATGTCCTGCATATAACTTTCCCGTTCGCGGCTCATCTGGTTCTGGAGTCCATCACTCTTATTAACCGCAGCGCTTAGCCGAACAATCATCTCGCTAGCTTCAACTTTAGCGCTCAATCGAGCCATTTCCACTTCTTGTGCTTTGGACATCACTTCTGCTGCATGTAACTTCTCTTTGTAGACGTTTGTACCTCCTCCAAAGCAGCAACATTCTTTTGGATCTTCGTTATCTCTCTCTTGGCGTCTCTGAGCTCCTCTTCCTTGCCCGTGAGCGACTCTCGTAGAACCACAACCAAGCGTTCCTTCTCTTGCAGAACAGTAGATTCCCGCAACTCTTGCATTTTCTTTGCCATCGCCAGAGAATCGAACTCCTTCATTAAAATATTGAGTTCCTTTCGAACTTCGTTACCCTCAGCCTCTTTCTGTGCGATCAAAGCATGCGCAGAACGCATTTCCTCACGGACATCTGTGAGCTGCTGAATGAGCGCCCCAATTGAGGCGGAAGCCTGCCTCTCAGCACGCATAGCGTTCATGGCATCCTGAAGAGCTTGTAACTCGGCTCGCGCTTGTCGCACCAGCGCTCGAGTTTCGAGTTAGAGGGACTTCGACGCATACCGTTGAGAACGCTGACTGTAAGGCTTGTAGCCCTACGTACGTTCGATGGTAGCGAGTTGTAACCGCTTTTTGCGTTTCCGGGCTTCTGAAATTGTGTACTCATGCGCTTCACAGCGTTTTCCAGTAGAATGGTGGCCTCTCTATTTTCAAGAATCATTGGGGAATCGGGTCGCCTTCTGGAAGCTGTGTTTGAGTCTGATGTGGTGTTGAAATGGGTGGTCATGTCGGCAGGTCCCTTCCCATACATTGCCGCATCCAAAGTTGCATTCACTGTTTCGTCAGCCTCTTCGGAGCCGCTTTCTGTACTGTAGTCCAGAGACGAGGAACTCTCGCCGGCGATCTCGCTGTCGTCTATCTTGAACCCCTCCCGATTCTCCGGAATAGTAGGCAACTGGGAAGAGCTCCTTCGCACCATCTCCGATCGTTTTGACGCTGCTGGGATCTCTTGAACATTAACCTCATTGGCGGCAAAGTCGAACTCGTCCCCTCCACCCATGTTCTTCGCAGCACATTCTGAGTCTAAGACAGCAAAGTCGGGAAGGACATCAACCTTCCTTTCTGCATCATCAACGAGATCGAATTGGCTTCCCTCGCTTTGGTCAGTGCGCAAGGAATCGTCCATGAGACTGCTCTCAACGTGCTCACTGTCGTCTTGGCCTTGATGTGGCTGCTCGTTCATGAAAGTGATATCACTTGTGTTCTCTTGACCCTCCAACTCATCCATTTCTCGTAACGCATCCATAACGCCCCGGATGCAGTCAATTATGTCATTCCACGACATCCGCACTCCAATTTGTGCATAGAGGTGGTTGCAAACCACTTCCTCATCAAAATGCGGCGTTCCGTTACTGCTTTCAACAAGAACTGTAGATCCGTTCGACATCTTTGCCCCATCCCGCTCTGGAAATCTTCGGGGTTTGAAGCGCTTTTAACGGACCCTCCCGGGGAATCGCCAGCCTTGTTTGTTGACGGGACGGTATGCGTCGTAGTGAAGTCATCTGTGTGGGCACCGCTATTAGGTTGCGTAATCATTGACGCGAGCTGGCTGTTCGAACTTCAAGCTTATCTTTAAGCGTGTTAATTTCGCCCTCCATGAGTGAAACCTGGGTCTCTGTCTTCTCCAAAGTAGAGGACATATCCTCCGAGATAGCAGCAAGATGCTTGGCGCGTTCATTGCTGCTTTTCAACTGAGATTCGAGACATTCTGTGTGTTTGGAGAGTCTGAGCTCGCACTCGCGATATGCGTCGAGTTGCTGCTCCAGCTCTTTGTTTTTCCGTCTCATGTCGGCGACCTCTTCCAGCCTCTTGCTTGCCCTCTTTAGACTGGCGCCAAGTTGGTCAGCGGAAGCAGCCTTTGCCCTAAGCACATCAATCTCCTCCGCTGTGACATGGGCATCTCTAAGTGCGTCCTTCACATCACTTAAAGCCTTTGCCTTTGCTTTGACATCAGCTTCCTTTTGCTCTACCATCACATTGAGATCTCTCACCCTGTCCCCAGCTTCATCAAGGCTGTTTCTCAAGACATCAACTTCCTGCATGTACTTGTCCTTCTCCGCCTCCGATGTAGCCAGTTTCCTCCTTAGAGTATCCCTCTCAGTAGCGAGAGCTTTGTAGTCAGCCAATGGGATTCCCTTGGAGGTACGAGGCCTTCCTCTCGTGAATTCTTCTGCGAGAGGATCTTGGGGTTTGCGTTGCCGTTTGGGGCAACATTTTCATTGGAGGGCTGGGCTGGGCCCAAAACAGCTGGTTCGCGCTCTTCCGTACTCGTTCGGTCTATGGAGGCGGCGAGTGCAGCTTGATGTGGTGTATGAAGGGTCAATATAGCCTTAATGTAAACTTCCTTCTTCTCGGAATGAACGGCTGCGCACAAGAGGACCTCTCCTAGTGCTAGAGTAGCAGCATGTCCCTCTACCTCCTCTACTTCTGCGGCATCAGCAAAGGTGAGAAGAGCGTCGGCGGCGTCTGGAGCGAGGTGGATCGGCGGCGGGGATGAGGAGTTGCGGTGGATCCCTCAGGAACAGGGGAAGTGGAGCGCTTCCGTAGGTGAAACCAATCGGCGAGCGACCGCGCAAGACGGCGGGTGTTGTACCGACGTTGACGGGTGGCGTTGGTGTCTGAAACGTTGGACGGGACAAAGTAATCGCGATCACCGAGGAGATGAGGAGCGAATTGGGAAAAGAGTCTGCAGAGGGACACGCAATGGTCGGCGGCTTGTGACAGTGGTACAGAGGGGGGGGCGAGGCCGAGGGCGGCTAGCCAAGCGGATAGTGCATCCGAGATGGCTTGATCGGAGACGAAGGGAGGTGGATTTTCGGGGGTTGCAACCGGTTGCATTGTGATTCCAGGAGAAGAGAGAGACGGTGTGTGGAGTGCGGCCAGAGGGCTGCGGGTGGGTGGGGTGGGAGTGGGAGGGCGGAGGGGGGGTACGAGGAAGCGTTTATAAAATGCGGAGGATGTGGGCGTGTGTCGGTTACATGGAAAGTTGGCTAAGCTATAAGCTTAGCAGAGCGGCGGAAGAATTGCTGACTTGTCTGATGGAGTCAAGAAAATGTGGCAGACGAGGCGTCAGACGAGAAGAGACGCTTCGATGAAACAGGCGAGGAAGGCGGGAAATTGGGGCTTTCAAAAAAAGGACAAGGCCCAATTGAAACCGATGACTACATCATTTTCAAAAGGATGAGGATCTCCTGAATGGAATTTTGAAATGTAATTTTATTTTGAATTGCTGTAGTTTATTTTCCAGTTGCTGCTGGCGCCTTAACGAATATTTGTCAATGAAGTACTGTACTGTACTGTACACTACTGTACACACTTCAAGCTTAATTTAAACGTTCGAATTTGTCCAATTCCCTCCAAACCTAATCTTAGAGTCGTCTAGGATTCCTCCCGCTGATATCGTTTTTTATGCACTGGGGGGGAGCTTCTTACCGCCCGGGTCATTCTGTAGAGGAATACTGTACTCGGCCGCCAAACGGCTCGACGTCTTATCCGGGGAACACCTGCAACCTTACAGTCAAGCAAAGGACGCAGCCTCAAGCTAAAGTAATATTTTGCCACAGGGGACCTGAAGAATCGGGACATGCTGCCATATGTATGGGCCTTGAATTTTTTTGCACGGCTGGCCAGAACCTGTACACCGTCGGCACATAAAACCGCCGATGATTTACACAGGACAAGCCGGGTGTCCGGCGGCCGATTTGCTGCTGGCATTAACAGTAACCCTGAGGATTTATTCCCTTTGCATCGGTCCTAAACCCAAAACAAGAATACGTATTGCAACACAAATGCACTGCATAGCTCGCTACTCGCCCATCACGAATAGCTTGGGGGCTTGAAACGGTCCTGGGAATCAACTCCAAAGCTGCAGACTTGTTGATGCAAGGATCTCTCGGTGGTACATGCACTGTACAGTACAGTAGGATTTCATTCCGCACAATGGTGTAACATCACCACAGTCACCACGTGCCGCAAGCATCATTGCCCGCGGGCGACCGCCTCTGCAATACTATCAAAAGAACAATCAACAGAGTTGGACGTTTCGTCCCTGGCAATGCCAATCGGCCCAGCAGACTCTAGCTAGCGGTCAGAGTCCACATACAATAGAGGTCAACTTTGCGACCCCACCTCTTGATACTGTGCCATTGAAATTCCAGACTTGTCTCGAGCCAACGACTCGAGAATCTTTCTACAATACTGTAAATTCTGTACAGTACAGTACAGTACTCCAATGGAGCAATGACTCCAAAATGACATAACACACAATGCCGTTGAGGTACCCCCCCTGTTACCACAAGTTCTCAAGTGCCAACTCGCTCCCACGTGCGTGCTCCTCCAATAAACGGCCACCGTACAGATGACCAAGTTGGCGCAGAGGCCGAACACTAGCTAGTCGAGGCCGACACAGGCACCCTCACATGCAAAGAGAGTGGAGATTTACGAAAAAAGTCGTTTCCAACTAGTTCGCGCACGTACACAGTCTTGGCTGCACTTGAATCAGATCACAGTTCATTCCAGAAATCATACTGTGCACTGGCAACAAAGTTCCCGTTCTCGTATTCGACGCATGTGGCGTATCCTCCATTTCAGATGCGCCAGATCAATTAATTTACTTGTGTTACGTTGGCCGGTGCCCCGAAAAAGCATTTCCAAGGGGAGTGGCAGTTGTTTACGTAGACTGCATCTTCATGTCTTTCCTCTTTGATAGAATTCAGCACTCAAGACTTGCTCCTTATCTCTATCACTCACTCGCAAATGCTCTCTACATACGAAAAGAGTCATACTATCTGTATCTGCGCGTGCTATGAATAGCACATGACGCTTTCTTGCTGCTGCACTACTGGCGCCGTTTGAAGGTTACGTATTTTCTGCTTGCCAGAACAACAGGGACTGATGAACTGCGCTATGTGCAGTAAACAGTTCCGTACTGTTACACCTCAAAAAATGAAAATCCCAATGCGGAAACGTACGTATTCCCGTACCTCTCGATAGTCTCGTCGAAAACCGATGAAATTGAACAAGATCAGCAAAGTGCAGTCTCCGCGCTGGCTTGTAAGATTTGCAAACGTATACATTCCCAAAACTGCAAATTTGAGGGACCGAGCAACCTTTATTTCAAGAGAGTTGTCGAAGATCGCAATGTCACCCTGATGAGCTATGGCGATTGAGCCCACTGCTCATATGAAGAAAAAGCCTTTGGAGGTTGCCAAATGCGATTTCGCTCTTCAGTAAAGAGTGACACCTCTTTCAAAAAGAGTCTTTAGCTCCAGACAGGAGCAGGCCTCTTTTGAATGATTCACCTATTCTTTGACCTCAGGGCATCTACCTAAACAGTAACGCTTCGTTCTACACTAGTCAGATGACTGCCAGATTGGAGTTTGAAGTCTCCATTGACGTTATGGAGATGCATAAGAGATTCATTCTGCCGTTTTTCTGGCCAATAGAAATCAGGGAACAACATGGATGGAGAGGCAGGGATTGCATCAAATTGAGGTGTTGAGTCGCTGCAAATGTGTCAAGTTGTTTACTAATGGTAAGGATGCACAATACCGCCTTGCCATGAGGGAGAGTTGGTAATAATTCGCCGCACGATCAAGGAACATGGGAGGTGAAAGGTCGAAAATGGATGTTGCACCACAGAATCTGCAGCCGGTTCCTAACTCTCCATTTGATCCTGATGTTCAAACTAATATTTTGTTTTCGCCAGTTCTACTTTTGTTCTACCTGGGCGAGTTTGGTTGAGATGCCATGACAATGTGCTGCATGTCATCGCAGACATAGCTAGCTAGCTAGCTAGGACGCGAGGGTGATGCGCTCCAGAGGCAACTGCATGATGGTTCGGTGCAATGGCGGAAAGGCTTTTCAAAAACAAGCTTGCGATGATCTGATGTATTCTCGCTGTTATGGTATGATCCGATTTTTGTGTCGTGCATGAAGTGCAGAGCTAATAATTACAGTATGTTTACAGTGTGACTGTCTGAAATGCTGTAGCCAACTGCGTAGGTCCACGCTGCGTCTTTCCATGATCCAGTGAGACAGTTCTGTCACCTTCCATGTCCACAACAAATCTACTCCTGCCGACCATCTACACAAAGTCTTTCTAAAAGTAGCCCGGGTCAAATGCAATGCTTCCACATTCCGCCCTTGCAGCCGATCCAATTTTCCCACCACCATGGATGAAGACGAAATGCGAGCGCTCTTCCGCTCCAACCTCCAACCCCGCAAAACAACTTCCACATCTTCTGTAGGCTCCGACTCCTCCGCCTCTGCAACAACATCTCCACCAAACTCACCACCACCGCAACCCAATCTTCAACCTTCTGCACCACCCGCAACGGTTGAAGACAACACCTCCGTCGCCTCTTCAGATGCAGACACAGTCGAGCCTGAAGGCTATCGTCCTCAAACCCCGCCCCCACAACCAGTGACCAACCCTGCCTGCTCAATAGGTGCTTCAGCCGCACAACACAGTCAACAGTCCAGCTGCGAGTCACCCGCATCGAGTGCATCTACGGTGCCCCCGCCGTCTCCGGCTGTGTTGGCCAGGTTTCAGTTGGCATCAAGTGTTCCTGCGCAACAGCCAGCTGTTGTTTGAGGTTGATGAACGAGGTATTGATGGTTTTGAGGCCGATGAACAGAGGAAAGTTAATGCTCACCGTTCTGAATGTCCATACCCCAAATTTGCTGGTGCAAAGTTCCGCTTTGTTGACACCGACGTCACAGAGGACGTCAACCTGTCGGATAGAGGAGGTACGCCAGTCCTTCCAGTCCAAGTTGCACGTTGCTTGAGTAAGTATCAGAGAGATGGTGTTACATTTTTGTATCGATTATGGGAGAGAGGCCGTGGAGGTTTGTTGGCAGACGCTATGGGCTGGGAAGACTGTGCAAGCTGTTTGTTTTCTGGCCGCTGCCTTCGGGAAATGGACAAATACACCCCATCGAACCGCTAGGATTTTAGTTGTCGCCCCTGCTAGCTTGGGGGACAATTGGAGGAAGGAGATTTCTGTATGGTCTCCGTTTTTGGCGCTTTTCAAGACTACCGAGGAGGCAATCATCGGTCGTGCGTTGCGGCGCCAACAAGTTGATATCGTTGTTGCGAGCGACGCGGCTGTCGGGAAGGAGGTTGGCGCTGGCGGAGAAGCAAGGTCCTGGTTTCAAAGGCCTATATCTGGGGATTTTGAATTTAAATGGGATGTTGTCATCATTGATGAAATTCATGTCGCGAAAGCAAGTCTACGAATATCTCCAAGGCCCTTAGGAGCCTGCCGAAGCGAGTGCGTTTGGTCTGACTGGCACTGCGGTTCAAAACCGCCTCATGGAGTTATGGAACGTGATGAGTTTGGTAGTGCCGGAAAGGCATTGGCAAACGACAAGTCATTCCGGAAGGACTATGCAGATATAATCACCGCGGGCAAGAAAGACGCATCAGAGTATATGAGACGGAGAGCGAGGAGAGATACATGCTTTGCGAAAACTGTTGGCAAAACACATGTTGAGGCGGCCGAAAAGTACCATAGAGGATCAGTTGCCCGGGAAGACTGATTATTGTGTATTAATGCGAATGAAGAAAGATGGCCTCCAGGGATACATGTATCAACGGTTTCAGAATAGTTACGACGTCAAGTTATTGAGAGATGCCAAAGATTCATGCGACTGTGGGAGCGGCCTGACTTCCAAAGAATGCTGTCACAGATATCCAGCCACTACTGAGAATTTGCGGAATGCTCCAATATGGAAAATGCATCACAGAGATCTAAAACCATGCGAACGGTGTCCAAGTTGCATTTGCCTGTACGTACAGCATTACTCGCGTTTGTTATCAGCACATGCTCTATTGATCTTGCCTGAGGACAATGAACTAGACCGTGAGAAGGCCGACTTTCGCAGAGAGTTATTTAGGTACTACCTTGGCAACGAGCGTCCCGAGCTCAAGAGCCCTTGCACGATCTAGAGCAAGATACCGATGTATCCTGCAAACTGAATGTGGCGCTGAAGCTATTGCGGTCGTATGAGGCGGCGGGACACAAAACAATCATTTTTTACGAGAGTCTTCGCTTGGGGGAAATCCTCCGACATTGGGCGGTAAACAAAGGGTTAATGCACGAGGTGATAGATGGGAGCGTTAACAAAGGGGACCGACAAGGCGCAGTGGATCGATTCAACGCAAACTCCACTGTTCCTTTCTTTTTCATCTCTAAAAGGGCAGGAGCGACGGGCCTAAATATTTGCGCAGCAGACCGGGTGTTAATCTTTGAACCATGTTGGAATCCAACTCTTGATCTGCAAGCCGGGGACAGGGCGCATCGACTAGGCCAGAAACGAAAGGTGCATATCATCCGCCTTGTCGTGGAGAACACTGTAGAGCACTATGTATTTAAAACGGCTATTATCAAATCGCAGGTAAGTAGTGCGATTCTTGACAATACCAAGGAAGAATGGCGCATTCGGGAGGATGAAATTGGTAGTATGCACGCAATGCTACGCATGGGAGACGTGTTTGCAAGGCCCGACGCTCAAAGGGATGATTTTCAGGTAATACAGGCGACGGAGCTGAATGCTAGAGACAGGTTGCCAGTACGATCTTTTGATGAGACTGGGGGGGGAAGGCTGCTGAATCTCGAAAGTGGGACCAGAGTGAGGGGTCGCAAGCCAAAATGGATATTCTCGGGGATGAGATTATCGGATCTCTTAATTTTGAAGATGACGAGGAGGGTAATCAATTGGTGTCATCTCGCGAAGTATCTGAGTTGGACCATTTCGCGTTCACGAGATTACTGCGAGGTCCCAGACTCACAACTAGAAACAGACATGGTTTTGGAACAAGAGGGTGCGGCTGGAAGCTTGTTGTGACCTCGACATCGGCTCGCAAGAGGAGGCGACAACTGATGGGATCTAACGAGGGACGGCATGACGCTGGTATCAATCCGATGGGGTCAATAATATCGACTTTGACGACGCTTCTCTCGAGGATGAACCTTTGTCACAAGGCCGTGAGGTCACACCTGAAGAAGAAAACTCCCCCAGATCAGGAGGACATTGCGGCCAAAATCTGGAGACACGAATCGCCCCAGTGAGTCCCGTTTCAAAGAAAGAACCCATTTCAAAGAAAACCGCTATTCAAAGCCATTAAACGCGAAATCAGCGGAACACACTATCGAGCTATCTGAAAATGATGATCTAATTCAACCGAGAAACCCTACACGACGCTCTGACCGAGCAGCCACCATGGCTTTGCCTCACGTTCTAGAAGCAAGGAAGGCGACTAATCGAATGCAAGGCCGTGAAAAAAAGAGGCGGGAGCCTGCACATGAGGGTGCTTCACAGGGGGGCGCGACGAGGGCACCGGGAGCACCGGCCGCAAAGCGATCGAGGCGTAGACCTTTGACTGGTGAGGAAGTTACGAAGAATATGGGTAAGATGGAATTGCAACGGCCATTGTCCGCATTCGCAGCACGTGCGCGAGTGCGCAAGTGAAGTTGTGTAACGTGTCTGGCTGCGTGTTCTAGTTTTGTATAATTGACGCATCGGCTCTCGACTTACGCCCTCATCGTGAGAATGGTTATTATTGTATGACTTGTGGTGTATTGGCTAAAGCGATAATGGCCTTTTGGACACACTTGATGAAACGGTGGAAGAGGAGAAAGATGGAGGGATAGCTGTGCAGTTGGAATGAAATTGGGGCAGGGAGTTTGATTACGAGTCTTCTTTAGAACGACGGCAAAGGGCATGTAGGCATGCGGCGAGGTCACAGACGCAGGAGTTGCAGAGGGGCTGGGAGGATTAAATCGACGGAGCAAAACTCGGGTGCCAGAGGAACTAGGAACGGGTGGGGATAAGGAATAGAGATCTCCACAAAGGTTGGACTATTAGGGGACTGGACTTAAAAATGGAGGATTCCCGGAGAAAGGGCCTTGTCTGCCGGGAGGGGCCATGAACAACTCAACGGATGAACTTTTGAATAGTGCATTTCATGTCGGCATGTACGGCATTACATGACTCCTACACGGGAACATTGTGAAGGTTGTCCTCTCGTGGTCCCCCCACCAACATTGCGGTGCATTTCACAGTAAAGCAGTTGAAACGCATACATGAAGAGGAAACGAACTACCACCGCCCGGGGTGGTGCACAGTATTCGTTTGACAACCCTGACAATGTGTCCCGCAGCAACACTTTGCGTGAACTTCCGAATGTCAAAGAATGGCGGCGACAGTCGTCGGTTTGCTTAGGCCCAGTCGACATCGTGAGCATGGTTTAGCCAGCAGTATATTCTGCCTTAGATAAACAGCACAGTCTACTCCCAATCACCGCGGGTAGCACCACCACAAGAGCATCCGTGACGGCGATGCTTACCCCACCCTCTTCATTTCTCCCTCTCTAATACAATGGGACTTTGCTGTCAATCTCCCTTGCATAGGCATCAATCCCTCCCACTAAATTTCGCACGTTTGTATAACCGCTCTGAGACAAAAACGAGCAAAAGTTAGCACTCCGAATCCCATGATGACACATTACGATGGTCTCCTTATCTTTCTCTAACCCCATTCCTTGTCAATTCATCTGCCCACCGACCATATTCTCCCATAGGCAAATTCAAAAACCCTGGCAACTTTGCCCTTTCCAACTCTGCCACTTCTCGGCAGTCAATTAATTGCGCCTCCTCCACTACCTCTCTTCCTCCAAATCGCTCTGCGAATTCCTGGACACTGATCGAACTTGCGGCTACCCATGCTCTTCAACCTTGATCAGGTGCCACCCAAATTCTGTTTTTACTTTCACTACAGACCCTGGCGGATTCTCAAACGCAGCCTCTTCAAACTCCTTCACCATTGTTTTTCGTTTGAACCAACCTAAATCCCCCCGCGTCCTTTCGAAGGGCATGTGCTCACTAGTCCCGCAATCTCTGCAAATGTGCCCTTTCCTTCATCCAATTGCCGCTGGATCGCAACCAGCATATCCTCCGTGTCTACCAATATATGCCGCGCACGCACCATAGTAGGTTCCGCTTTGCCAGAAGTTGAAGCTTCTGAGCTCGCCATTCGAACAGAAGCCCTCATGGAACGGGAGATCAAGTTGTGGCGGCGGCAACTTGATATAGCCGACAGCGTTGGTCTCCCAGAGCGAATCGCGAACGAGTGTAGAAATCCAGGTAACATACCGCAGACAATATCTTGCTGATTACTTTGTCCTGACTGAAGTTTTGCGGTAGAACGCTCAGGGGCTCTCCAGCAGCAGGGGTAGAGCCAAATATGCGAAAAGTATTATGGCCCACGTTTTATCTCAACAGACAAAAATTTCAAAATTTTTGATATTGCAACTCCATACGAACCATTGCTCATGACCCAGTGTTGAGGCTTTTTCGAGTTTGCTGTCTTGGCGCTGAGGTAGAGGTGCTGCTGCCGACGGCAGCCAGCCTGTGGACGGTCATGATGTCGAGGGAACAGCGACACGAGCTCTTGTTCAGCGTAGGCTGGATAGGTGAGGTCGAAGTGCAAGCAGCAACGCAGTATCGTGAAGACATGCCATGGGTGGCGCCGTCACGAAAGTGAATGAGAAAGTGGTGCCTATTTGCAATCACCATTGCTCTAGCATTACGCAATCCTATTTTCTGTTCGATCCCCATCTAAGAATTGCTGCCTCGTGTGAAAGACTGCGACGCGCAAGTTACAGCTCTGGTGATCCCCATTGCTGGACAATAAGGTCACGCCGAATTAGATTCGCATTGGTGCTGCGACTCTGACCTCTTGCGTGGGGAAACTTTAACTGGATTTTGAATTGAAGCGTACCACACTGCTGTTTCACGCCAGCGACTAGACTGTGAGGCGGTTTAGGGATGTAGGACGGAAGCACAAACTGCTTAACCCCCTCCTGTAGGATTAGTCATCACCAGGTAACGGCATTCAGAACACGTCAACTACCGTATATTGCCCATCGCGAAGCCTACCCATCTCTGTCAGTAAGTGCGGAAAAGATCCTCGACTCTTCAGCACTTTCATTCAATGCACGTCAAACAAAGCTCAAAAAACAGTGTGGCAGCTCGCGTAACGCCACTCCAAGCACCTGTTGCCTGGGCAGCTGACTCGCGCTACCTCCATATGGGATCACTCTAGCACATGTTCCCACGAGCCATGAGTCTCATCAGGGATTTCTCCCCTCCTTCCCGCCTTGCAAATCGCAGGACAGGAATCACGGCTGGTGTACATTTTGAGGGAAACAGGCACGCGCCATTCACGCAGACATGGTCTATGGGTTGCGCAAATGTCGAACTAGACATGATGCAAGTGTTGCGTGCATCTGGCTAGGACGGGATTTGCATCACTGGTTGATCGCGGAGGGGCCGTGGAAATTTGGATTGCAGATTGTGTGAGAAATGTGGAGTAGTTGTTGGTTGTGGCGGATCTCGAGTAGGGCGGTTGATGCTGACGTCGGAGTCTGCAAGGGAGAGGATGATTTACTTTTAGCCGTCGGGGGAATTCTCGCTTTACGAATCATGTGGGGTCTTTTTATGCACATACTGTACATGTACGGTGCGGTCGAATTTTAAGTAGATTTTCATGGATTGAAGCGTTAAAATCGGGAAAAAATTAAACTGTTCCTGATTTAGACGATTGTTGTCAAAGGGATATGCATTTTGCGTGTATTTCACCGAATCACAGGTGGTCGCATTACAGTATCGTACGGTCATGAGTAAACACGATAACCCACCGTAGTACCGAGGTGGGTTGTAGTACCGTAGTACGCACAGTGGTAACTTTATGGCATCAGTAGAACGGGTGTCCGCTGCAGGATCCGACTATACTGCTAGCTAAGTGCTAACCGGGTGGTCCACGTCGGCCACGTGCAGCGACATACGCGATTCAATAGATTGTGCGCTCAGAGTCATCGGGAGAGCAAGAACGGCAGGCTTAAAACAGATCTGGTGAATAGATTCCCGATGGTGCTCTGTCGGTGCACAACGCCAACGTCAGATTTGCAAATCGAGGCGGGATCAGCTCGGGGGTCCATCGGGGCATGGCAATGGTGGCAACGGGTCCGGGCAATCGAGTAGTCGTAAGTGGCGAGGTCAGGGTGTCGGCGCAACATATCTGACCACACATCACTATGGACAGTGGAAGTAGCCCTGGGATGGGCAGCGGTGGAGGCGTGGGCGCCAGGGGAGAGAATAGAGTTGCGGAGTGTTTGTTGGTGGATAGACATGGCGCGACCTCCTTGGAATCTCACTAACCATCCACCATGCGTTCCCGTCGTTGGAGACGGCTCAACGCTTCTCTGGGAGGGTGCGGCCCTCGCCAACTACCCTCCCACCGCTTATCCTCATCTCCCATGTCGGGAAGCGGAATTTCCTCTGCTTCCTGCATGCAGCAGGAAAAGATGATTTCTCCATTCTCGCCTACCTCCGCTTCGCCCCCCTGATCTTCACACGACTACAGAGATTTCAGACACCGCCGCATTCCTGCGCGACCCCGCAGTCCAACGGCTTATCAACATCTAGGTCGACAGAACTACTGTCTCAAAGACATGGCGCTTCGCTCAAGGGTTGTCCCTCACTCGCGAAAAGCCTTTGCCATGGCCCTACGCTACCACGCCCCCCGTATCGTGGAAGCCCGCACCTCTGTCCTTGCCTGCACGACCCCCTCCCAATCCTCGCCCCCGCCGTAAGCCGCCTGTGTGCCTCCCGCTGCACCGACCCTTCCTGTTCCCCCCGCTTCCACGGCTGTTTGTGCTCCGGTTGCTTTCCCTGCCCGCTGGCACACTCATCCCGCGCGAAGTGGACCGTGGAGAGCGGACGAGGGAGCGGAGGGCACGCCCTCCGCTCCCTCGTCCGCTCTCTGCGGTATTCCGGGGCCTCCCCCAGCCTCCTTCTACACCATCTGCTCCCTTCCCCCTACCACCTTCCCTCCTAAATCGACACACAAACGGCAGTGTTCGCGGCGCGTTAATCCTGCGGAGGATTGCCATGTGGACACCCTCATGAGCCCCTCGGCGACGGTTTCTCCTCCGCCGCTGCCCCCACTCAAGGAAACCCCATGCCCTGGGATCCGCCTGATCTCTCCGCCCCGATGGTGAAAAGCCTGGCAGACCCTTTCCTCCGCCGACACCGTCATCATCGGCGTAACCTCCCCTATCACACCTTCGGCCACTCCCGCACCCCCCTCCCCGTCCCCTCTGTCCAGGATGTCCTAGCCATGCCTCTTCGCCCTTTAGAACCCCTCCACTCTATTTCCGGCCCTTGCTGTCACAACGCTGTTCACCTGTTCATCCGTCGTGCGCGGGCGGCCAGCACAGTCACTGACCCAGCCACGAATCATATCGCTGTTGCCGACTGCATCTGTTCCCAGCTGTGGTTCTTCGGCGCCTCCTCCCTGGCGAACCTGAATGGCGCTCCAAGGCACTCCAACTCAATGCCCTTCTTGAAGGGATTCGTCGAGCTGCAACTGGCACCCGATTGGCCGCGCTCGGGCGTGAAGCCAACGCAGTCCACCGATTCAGGTGCGAACGGACCTCTCACCGATCAGCCCGTATCCGCCAGATTGTTAATCCAAATCAGCTTGCCGCTCGTCCAATGCGCCTTGCTGAGGAAGCGCAATACTCTCGTGCTGTGCGCGCCCTTACAGATTCCGCAGTGCTGACCCATGCAATCCCGCCATGCAGGCTGCCCTTGCTTCCCTCTACCCTTCCTCCGACACTCTGGTCCTCTCCATGGATGATTCAGACCGACCCTTTCCCCCGGAAATCACCGACGGATCCTTCCTGCGAGCTGTCCGCTTTATGAACCCGACTCCCGCCACTGGTCTTGGCCACATGTCCTTTCGCCTGCTTCACCTGCTGGCTACCACTTTGGCATCCCTGAAACTGGCGTTACGAGTCTCTCTGCCCTGGCGAACCTTGTCCGGTGCCTGGCTCGTTGTGATCTCCCGCCCTCTGCCACACCCCTCGTCGCTGCTGCCACGCTGCTTCTGCTCCGGCCCGGCCCAGACAAGATCCGTCCGATTGCACTCGGCCAGGGCCTTCCGCGCTTGCTCGCCAGGGTGCTCCCGACTATGCCTTTTCAGACTCCAGTGATTTCCTCACGCCCTCCCAGCTCGCCATCGATGACCCCTCTGGCCTCGACGCCATCATTATGATGCTCGCGTGATTATGAAGCGCAAATGTAGGGGTTCAGACTTGGCTATGGGCTCAGTTGATGCGAAGAATGCATTTAATGCCTTCTTGCGTCAGCACATGCTGCGCGCCCTTTCGTTCCACGCCTCGACCCCCTGCCGCTTTATCACCATGATCTACTGTTGTGTCCCTCCCTCTTTCTTCCTAAATTCCCATCCCACCTGCTTTCTTTCTGGTTGCGATGGATCTCGGCAAGGTGATCCCGCTACTATGCTGCTGTTCTCCCCCGTTCTCCAGCTTCTCATCAACCTTGTATCCGCCGAATGTGATCTTTCGGCAAACCTTCGTCGTATCCCGGAGGTGGCCAAGGTGCTTCATGCCTTGCAGAGGCTCGGTCTCGAAATCAACTTTTCAAAGTCTCGCAACTTCTGACCCGCCATCTGTCCGATCCGATTACGTATCCCGACCAATGCTGCATGCCGTCTTTGTCTCCCCGGTGTCTGAAGATGGCATTTCGCTTCTAGACGTCCCTTTAAGCTTCAGAGACTGCATGCGCCAACACCTTAAGACTTCCATACGCAGCTGCAAATCTGCGTGGACCATGCAGGACACAATCCCCGACGCACGCACCCGTTTCCACCTCCGCCATTGCACCTCATCGGGCTGCCGCGAACAACACTTTTTCCGACTGGTGCCCCGGGTATTTTACTTCTACTGGCGATCTGGTTCGATGACCCCACACGTCCAAATAAAATCCCCCCATACCGTTCGTCCGCTCTCAGGTAACACACCCCATCCAGTTCAACGAGTAGGGATTCGAACCACATACAATTATTATCCATGCTTCCTATAGCACAAGCCTGATGGCCATTGCGTAGCATCGAGTCAATAGTCTTGACCATCCTGGCTCCTACATGTGTAGCCGCATGCCCCGCCTTCCCCTCCGTGTGAGTACGTTTTACTCATCCCTGGACGCCTGCGGCGCCCTGGGTTCGAGTTCGACGCCTATGCCCTTGGCCCATTCGAGCCGAACACAATTGGCAACGCGTACCGATCACCCATGCACCCTCCTGGTGCAGATGCTAGAAGCCAATGCGGCGCGTGTTGTGAATGAAAAAGTTGTGCTGAGAGTGGCCCGTCGACTTTTGCTTCTCCTCGAAGGGATTAGGGCAACTTTTGGCACTCTGTCGTGGCGTGCTGGACTTCTTTGGAACTTCTTTACCATCAACATGTCTTTCATTTTCCTATAAATCAAGTTTCTATAATTCCATTCTCCTTCCCTAGCATCTGTGCCCTCGGTCGACGACCTTGAGATACGGAATTAAGCACGATAATTTGTGGAAGTGCAGTAGTTTGATCGAATTTGTCCTCTCCTTGACGCCGCGAGGCATTCAAGAGACCGCGGGCTCCAAACCTTGAGAGTGGTGGACTGGTGGAATCCCAATGAACATTCAATACTTCATCCCACATCAACACTGGGGACTTTTACCGGCGTAGCCGTGGGATGCGTGTATAAGAAAAAGGTCGTGTAGACATCACCGGGCATTTTAGCTTGACAAGTTCCATTAATCAAGCCCGAATGTAATGATGAGCTATTTTATATCGAGTCAAACGGCTACGATTGTGAATATTGAACCAGTTTAACCTACCAGAGTGAGAATTGTGCGTGTCCTCTCCGTAATTCAATAAACACGGTGTAACAGACTAACTTGAGAGATGAAAACCAGAAGTTGACGGACCGGCAAAATGAATGGTCCGGAAGAACACATGTTTGCTGAAATGGAAACGCGGCTTATTTGTAGAGGGATTCATGAAAGCGATGAGACGTGTCAGTAGGGAACAGACAAAAAAGACTTGATAGACTCAAAAATGGATCTTCTAGAATTGGTGCGGTAACATCACCGTGCCAAAAACGGAATACTCGGAGATTGACCAGGGTGTCTATTCCTATCCCGCAGACATGCGGTACCTTGGAGTAACTTTGTACCGACTTTTCACTGGAAGAATTCTCTTTTCGCCATGCCGCTATCATGAGTCTGACCACGTCTTTCATACATTCATCTAATCCGAGATTCGCATTATCATGAGTTGATTGACAAACGAGGAGAATTTCCGCACGTCCAGTGCTTGATCCTTCCAGATTGCCTCAGCATAAATAAAAAGTTGGCTTCTGATCAATATTCTGCAGCAGCTAGAGAGAAGGTTTAAAATTTCGCACCTCGTATATCATCCGCTTTACCACCATGTAAATTGGAAGGCACAACACCCGAGGCAAGAGCCAGTAGTTCATGTCGAATATACTTGCTGTAGACGTAACAGACAGAATTATGCTTGAAGGAGATAACATTAATTTTGGAACAAGCCGGCGACTGTCATTGCAAAATCACTTTGGGTAGCAATAATTTTGCGATCCCTAGCGCTCAAAGTTTCAAAACAATGTTGAAAATAGTTGACTCTTTGCGCATTGATTGCTACTGCGTAGTGGTGTACGGGAAATGGGAAGCTTATTTGACTACTTAGGGTGGAGGAAATTCAAACCTGAAGCTGTATTTCTCGCAAAGATTTAATTTTGCAGCGGGTCACCATAGTAAAAGAAGTTTTGAAAATAATTCACCAGAAGTATGTTAATGTCATTGGAATAATCGAGGGAGCTTTTCATTTCAGCGCAAATATGTAAGAATCATTTTAGTGGGCATTGGGATTTTTGAGCGGTTTGCGTGTGTAACTGGCTTAAAGAAATCTTCAGAGATCATTTGCAAGGGTTTAGTCGGAAAGAATTCAGATCGGAATAAATATGATGGGAGAGGTAAGAGAGCATAGGGTGATCTTTTGCGCAAGACACTGCAAACCAGGAGAACTGTGCTTTCTCCCTGAAAATAAAATTAAAATGCCTGTGAATATTTTATCAGTGTTTTGTTGCGTTGGGATAATTTGTCTAATCTTGCCGAAGGAGCCAACGAAGTCCCGGGAAGGTAGTGTAATTTTCAGTATGATGATTAGTTTCCCAAGCTATTGCTACACTCATTTTCATCCGAAATCGCTTGACTTTCGTTCGAACCAGGAGCCCTGTCTGAGAGACTGAAAAAGGTTCAGTATGATTTGAGTGAGTGTCAAGGAGCATAATTGGCGTATATGGAAGACCCGTTTTGGGATGAAGCTCTAGAAAAAAGCAATTATTCTACCCTGACCTCCTTCATATTATTATTATAGTTCAGTAAAGGTGTAGTCGTTAGCAGAAATCAAACTTCAGCATCGCTATCCATCGCTTGCTCGTGCGTGGGCTACACGAGTGACTTTCATCGTTGCAGTCCTGCAATACTGGAAATGTTCATTTAGACGACATGAACCAGTTTCAACACTTAAGCAACTTTTCTAGTTCGACCAAAATACAAATATATGACAATTCGAAGCGAATAGTTTTCGAGATTGTTTCTGCTATTTTTTCAATTTCAGGCTCCAAATGACCGTTACCGCATCACCCGATCCCTAACATATTCATTGTTTTCAGACGTGCTACTCATATCTGGACAGCTTAGAATTCAAATCTGGTTCCTCTACAGATCTATACATATTTTAAAACCCGCTACAACTTTTCAGATTATCCCCACCAACGAAAAACTATCCATATAACGCCCGTATCTCAATTCACTGATTTTATTCATTTAATCAGATAATTTACACCTTGAGAACAATAAAGGCACGGAGAAACAAATAATCTTGCATATAGTGTCCTACAACGACGGCATAAGACCAGCTTATACTCAACAATTGATACCTGGACCAAAATTATCAATCCCCAATACAACAGAGGGTGATATAAGATAAAATAGGGTTTGAAGGTAAGGTGCACTTATGGTGATGATTTTCAGTGCATAACCTGGCTGTATAAATCATTTTATCTAAAATAGCCTGCAACTTGCCGGCTATTCTGTATAATTTGAAATACTTGTACAGACCAGGATGATGAATTTCACAGACAACTGGATAGCTAAAATAAGAAATTCCCAAAATGACGCTGCCAGGTTTGTACTTTGAACCTGGAAACATTTTTCCTGGAAACATTTCATTCGATCTTTTTCGGACAGCACGTTTTAAATTCCAGAATCTTTTAATACACTAATCTGGAAACAATAGTCGAATATAGAAAACAGAAGAATATTGCACTCAAGAGAGCAACATTATTTCTTTATGAAATATCTAGTTCCACGGGAGTCAGTGCAAAACTCTTTTTGTCTTATTATTTGTATAAGGAAGTGATTTGTCCGGAAGTACGTCAATCAACTGGACGCATCCGAGAAAAATTTGCGGGAGGTGAAGAGATATTATTCAAATCAATGCAATTGATATCAGAGATGTCAGTTCAACTACTGCAAACTTCTGCTGTGAGTGATAACGGCGCGCGAATATTACTATTATGACAACAGATCTCTCGACATCTAATTTACTGATTAATAAATTTTGCATGGATTGCGGTTCATTTTTCACGCTTTGCCATACAAATATGGGACTCGTGCAGTCATTCTCTAGAATACGGGCCCCTATACTAATATAAGATTCAGAACAAAGATAATTCGTCTGGTTTCTAACGATATCATCTTTCTTCCGTACTGTCTCTGTTAGATTCTACTACTGCGCGAAAAAATGTAGAAAGAAAGAAATAATTGGGGAGATAAAAGTAACAGATCCGCACGCCCCCTGATTTAAACATTCCCTAACTTTTTATCCTGACCCTCGCTCATACGCTCGTTTCGGTCCTCATGCGAACTCCTTGCGGCCTGCTTCAAATCTTCTGCGATTTCTGCAGAGTACAAGACTCTACCCATCAAATCATGTATTTTCTAGACGTATAGGGTTGGCGATTAATTCAAATCAGAGGAATATTTCCAAGTACTCTACTTCTTCATTACCTCAAGACTGAGTAACTTCCTAATCTCATTTCAAAAGTCCAAATCCCGACACACTTTATTCCATTTGTCATGAGCTGGGCGGACGTCACAACAAGAATCAGTTTTAGCGTCTTCTATAGGACCTTATCGATACCTAGTGTCTATACGACCATGCTCTGTCCTCATATGAGGCACACTTTGTCCTCATATGAGGACAGTTTCCGTTACATTTTGGAACAGTAAAGGTTTTGGATGCCTGAAATTTTTACTGGAAAAAAGGTTTTTCATGTTAAGTTACAGTACAGTAATTTTTACTGTACGTGCGCCCTCGTTTCTGAAACCCCCCAGATAATAAGAACTATTTTCCCTTCCAAAATGTAGTCGTTTTCACAACTTCTTGCGAAGAGGCGAAGCTGGTGAGGGAAAATTGCTCTAGGCTTAACCGAGGTCAACAATCTTGAAAAGTTTGTTTTGATCGACCATCTACACTCATGAACTAATGCGGAGGGGCAAGGAATGCGCTGAGGTGAAACAGAATTGTATTGAAAAAAAGAGCTAGAAGTTGTCCTCATATGATGACAAATGTCCTCATATGAGAACAACGGTCCAATAGACACTAGCCGACTATTAATAGACGATAATAGAAAACTGAAGTGGTTAGTGATACTGTTTTCTTCCACTCTGCAATAATATGCCATCGCTGTTCCCATCTTGTCCCCCAATTTCACATTTTCATCAATCTCAATTTGCGTAACCGTCACAGTTAGTTTCGCTTGATGATCAAAAATCTTTTGGCTCTATTCTACACTGGGCTTCTTGGACCTGCGCTCCTTCTTTCGAATCCTCTCAAAAATCACAGTAATATATCCATCTTTCCGTGCATCCGAATCCCATGAAGAGTAATAGCTAGATCAGATACCGCTGAGCCCGGCTAGAGACTCGAGACGATTCCTTATTATCTCAGACTTCGAACTGGAAGGGTTGGATGTGTTCTACTCCCGGTCGGGGCGTTGCAACATATGGTCTTTTGAATTTCAGCTCGTACAGAACTGGTTAGTCTACCTGCTCATCATAACAAGAGGTGCTACTATCACGTTTTGTTCATTCCAAACATTTAACATGTGTTTATCCTTGACCGTATCAGTCACTTCACCCACAATTGATGTACAAACCTTTGCTGTAACACCTAACTTAGGAAGTACGTCTTCTTCCAACGGCGTGATTGACCAGATACGATTCACAACTCTATCCAAGAATTCCTTCAGGAGAGCATTTAGAGTAAAGTTCTTTTTTAGGAGTGGAGAGATACTCCAATAGCTTCTCCAAATTATTTTGCTGCAAATTTCAGAGCCTTACTGATAAAATCGCCACAGAACAAATTTACACAGCCCTCCTCGTATACATCTGTCAAAGGGGTATGCATTTTGCGTGTATTTCACCGAATCACAGGTGGTCGCATTACAGTATCGTACGGTCATGAGTAAACACGATAACCCACCGTAGTACCGAGGTGGGTTGTAGTACCGTAGTACGCACAGTGGTAACTTTATGGCATCAGTAGAACGGGTGTCCGCTGCAGGATCCGACTATACTGCTAGCTAAGTGCTAACCGGGTGGTCCACGTCGGCCACGTGCAGCGACATACGCGATTCAATAGATTGTGCGCTCAGAGTCATCGGGAGAGCAAGAACGGCAGGCTTAAAACAGATCTGGTGAATAGATTCCCGATGGTGCTCTGTCGGTGCACAACGCCAACGTCAGATTTGCAAATCGAGGCGGGATCAGCTCGGGGGTCCATCGGGGCATGGCAATGGTGGCAACGGGTCCGGGCAATCGAGTAGTCGTAAGTGGCGAGGTCAGGGTGTCGGCGCAACATATCTGACCACACATCACTATGGACAGTGGAAGTAGCCCTGGGATGGGCAGCGGTGGAGGCGTGGGCGCCAGGGGAGAGAATAGAGTTGCGGAGTGTTTGTTGGTGGATAGACATGGCGCGACCTCCTTGGAATCTCACTAACCATCCACCATGCGTTCCCGTCGTTGGAGACGGCTCAACGCTTCTCTGGGAGGGTGCGGCCCTCGCCAACTACCCTCCCACCGCTTATCCTCATCTCCCATGTCGGGAAGCGGAATTTCCTCTGCTTCCTGCATGCAGCAGGAAAAGATGATTTCTCCATTCTCGCCTACCTCCGCTTCGCCCCCCTGATCTTCACACGACTACAGAGATTTCAGACACCGCCGCATTCCTGCGCGACCCCGCAGTCCAACGGCTTATCAACATCTAGGTCGACAGAACTACTGTCTCAAAGACATGGCGCTTCGCTCAAGGGTTGTCCCTCACTCGCGAAAAGCCTTTGCCATGGCCCTACGCTACCACGCCCCCCGTATCGTGGAAGCCCGCACCTCTGTCCTTGCCTGCACGACCCTCCAATCCTCGCCCCCGCCGTAAGCCGCCTGTGTGCCTCCCGCTGCACCGACCCTTCCTGTTCCCCCGCTTCCACGGCTGTTTGTGCTCCGGTTGCTTTCCCTGCCCGCTGGCACACTCATCCCGCGCGAAGTGGACCGTGGAGAGCGGACGAGGGAGCGGAGGGCACGCCCTCCGCTCCCTCGTCCGCTCTCTGCGGTATTCCGGGGCCTCCCCCCAGCCTCCTTCTACACCATCTGCTCCCTTCCCCCCTACCACCTTCCCTCCTAAATCGACACACAAACGGCAGTGTTCGCGGCGCGTTAATCCTGCGGAGGATTGCCATGTGGACACCCTCATGAGCCCCTCGGCGACGGTTTCTCCTCCGCCGCTGCCCCCACTCAAGGAAACCCCATGCCCTGGGATCCGCCTGATCTCTCCGCCCCGATGGTGAAAAGCCTGGCAGACCCTTTCCTCCGCCGACACCGTCATCATCGGCGTAACCTCCCCTATCACACCTTCGGCCACTCCCGCACCCCCCTCCCCGTCCCCTCTGTCCAGGATGTCCTAGCCATGCCTCTTCGCCCTTTAGAACCCCTCCACTCTATTTCCGGCCCTTGCTGTCACAACGCTGTTCACCTGTTCATCCGTCGTGTGCGCGGGCGGCCAGCACAGTCACTGACCCAGCCACGAATCATATCGCTGTTGCCGACTGCATCTGTTCCCAGCTGTGGTTCTTCGGCGCCTCCTCCCTGGCGAACCTGAATGGCGCTCCAAGGCACTCCAACTCAATGCCCTTCTTGAAGGGATTCGTCGAGCTGCAACTGGCACCCGATTGGCCGCGCTCGGGCGTGAAGCCAACGCAGTCCACCGATTCAGGTGCGAACGGACCTCTCACCGATCAGCCCGTATCCGCCAGATTGTTAATCCAAATCAGCTTGCCGCTCGTCCAATGCGCCTTGCTGAGGAAGCGCAATACTCTCGTGCTGTGCGCGCCCTTACAGATTCCGCAGTGCTGACCCATGCAATCCCGCCATGCAGGCTGCCCTTGCTTCCCTCTACCCTTCCTCCGACACTCTGGTCCTCTCCATGGATGATTCAGACCGACCCTTTCCCCCGGAAATCACCGACGGATCCTTCCTGCGAGCTGTCCGCTTTATGAACCCGACTCCCGCCACTGGTCTTGGCCACATGTCCTTTCGCCTGCTTCACCTGCTGGCTACCACTTTGGCATCCCTGAAACTGGCGTTACGAGTCTCTCTGCCCTGGCGAACCTTGTCCGGTGCCTGGCTCGTTGTGATCTCCCGCCCTCTGCCACACCCCTCGTCGCTGCTGCCACGCTGCTTCTGCTCCGGCCCGGCCCAGACAAGATCCGTCCGATTGCACTCGGCCAGGGCCTTCCGCGCTTGCTCGCCAGGGTGCTCCCGACTATGCCTTTTCAGACTCCAGTGATTTCCTCACGCCCTCCCAGCTCGCCATCGATGACCCCTCTGGCCTCGACGCCATCATTTATGATGCTCGCGTGATTATGAAGCGCAAATGTAGGGGTTCAGACTTGGCTATGGGCTCAGTTGATGCGAAGAATGCATTTAATGCCTTCTTGCGTCAGCACATGCTGCGCGCCCTTTCGTTCCACGCCTCGACCCCCTGCCGCTTTATCACCATGATCTACTGTTGTGTCCCTCCCTCTTTCTTCCTAAATTCCCATCCCACCTGCTTTCTTTCTGGTTGCGATGGATCTCGGCAAGGTGATCCCGCTACTATGCTGCTGTTCTCCCCCGTTCTCCAGCTTCTCATCAACCTTGTATCCGCCGAATGTGATCTTTCGGCAAACCTTCGTCGTATCCCGGAGGTGGCCAAGGTGCTTCATGCCTTGCAGAGGCTCGGTCTCGAAATCAACTTTTCAAAGTCTCGCAACTTCTGACCCGCCATCTGTCCGATCCGATTACGTATCCCGACCAATGCTGCATGCCGTCTTTGTCTCCCCGGTGTCTGAAGATGGCATTTCGCTTCTAGACGTCCCTTTAAGCTTCAGAGACTGCATGCGCCAACACCTTAAGACTTCCATACGCAGCTGCAAATCTGCGTGGACCATGCAGGACACAATCCCCGACGCACGCACCCGTTTCCACCTCCGCCATTGCACCTCATCGGGCTGCCGCGAACAACACTTTTTCCGACTGGTGCCCCGGGTATTTTACTTCTACTGGCGATCTGGTTCGATGACCCCACACGTCCAAATAAAATCCCCCCATACCGTTCGTCCGCTCTCAGGTAACACACCCCATCCAGTTCAACGAGTAGGGATTCGAACCACATACAATTATTATCCATGCTTCCTATAGCACAAGCCTGATGGCCATTGCGTAGCATCGAGTCAATAGTCTTGACCATCCTGGCTCCTACATGTGTAGCCGCATGCCCCGCCTTCCCCTCCGTGTGAGTACGTTTTACTCATCCCTGGACGCCTGCGGCGCCCTGGGTTCGAGTTCGACGCCTATGCCCTTGGCCCATTCGAGCCGAACACAATTGGCAACGCGTACCGATCACCCATGCACCCTCCTGGTGCAGATGCTAGAAGCCAATGCGGCGCGTGTTGTGAATGAAAAAGTTGTGCTGAGAGTGGCCCGTCGACTTTTGCTTCTCCTCGAAGGGATTAGGGCAACTTTTGGCACTCTGTCGTGGCGTGCTGGACTTCTTTGGAACTTCTTTACCATCAACATGTCTTTCATTTTCCTATAAATCAAGTTTCTATAATTCCATTCTCCTTCCCTAGCATCTGTGCCCTCGGTCGACGACCTTGAGATACGGAATTAAGCACGATAATTTGTGGAAGTGCAGTAGTTTGATCGAATTTGTCCTCTCCTTGACGCCGCGAGGCATTCAAGAGACCGCGGGCTCCAAACCTTGAGAGTGGTGGACTGGTGGAATCCCAATGAACATTCAATACTTCATCCCACATCAACACTGGGGACTTTTACCGGCGTAGCCGTGGGATGCGTGTATAAGAAAAAGGTCGTGTAGACATCACCGGGCATTTTAGCTTGACAAGTTCCATTAATCAAGCCCGAATGTAATGATGAGCTATTTTATATCGAGTCAAACGGCTACGATTGTGAATATTGAACCAGTTTAACCTACCAGAGTGAGAATTGTGCGTGTCCTCTCCGTAATTCAATAAACACGGTGTAACAGACTAACTTGAGAGATGAAAACCAGAAGTTGACGGACCGGCAAAATGAATGGTCCGGAAGAACACATGTTTGCTGAAATGGAAACGCGGCTTATTTGTAGAGGGATTCATGAAAGCGATGAGACGTGTCAGTAGGGAACAGACAAAAAAGACTTGATAGACTCAAAAATGGATCTTCTAGAATTGGTGCGGTAACATCACCGTGCCAAAAACGGAATACTCGGAGATTGACCAGGGTGTCTATTCCTATCCCGCAGACATGCGGTACCTTGGAGTAACTTTGTACCGACTTTTCACTGGAAGAATTCTCTTTTCGCCATGCCGCTATCATGAGTCTGACCACGTCTTTCATACATTCATCTAATCCGAGATTCGCATTATCATGAGTTGATTGACAAACGAGGAGAATTTCCGCACGTCCAGTGCTTGATCCTTCCAGATTGCCTCAGCATAAATAAAAAGTTGGCTTCTGATCAATATTCTGCAGCAGCTAGAGAGAAGGTTTAAAATTTCGCACCTCGTATATCATCCGCTTTACCACCATGTAAATTGGAAGGCACAACACCCGAGGCAAGAGCCAGTAGTTCATGTCGAATATACTTGCTGTAGACGTAACAGACAGAATTATGCTTGAAGGAGATAACATTAATTTTGGAACAAGCCGGCGACTGTCATTGCAAAATCACTTTGGGTAGCAATAATTTTGCGATCCCTAGCGCTCAAAGTTTCAAAACAATGTTGAAAATAGTTGACTCTTTGCGCATTGATTGCTACTGCGTAGTGGTGTACGGGAAATGGGAAGCTTATTTGACTACTTAGGGTGGAGGAAATTCAAACCTGAAGCTGTATTTCTCGCAAAGATTTAATTTTGCAGCGGGTCACCATAGTAAAAGAAGTTTTGAAAATAATTCACCAGAAGTATGTTAATGTCATTGGAATAATCGAGGGAGCTTTTCATTTCAGCGCAAATATGTAAGAATCATTTTAGTGGGCATTGGGATTTTTGAGCGGTTTGCGTGTGTAACTGGCTTAAAGAAATCTTCAGAGATCATTTGCAAGGGTTTAGTCGGAAAGAATTCAGATCGGAATAAATATGATGGGAGAGGTAAGAGAGCATAGGGTGATCTTTTGCGCAAGACACTGCAAACCAGGAGAACTGTGCTTTCTCCCTGAAAATAAAATTAAAATGCCTGTGAATATTTTATCAGTGTTTTGTTGCGTTGGGATAATTTGTCTAATCTTGCCGAAGGAGCCAACGAAGTCCCGGGAAGGTAGTGTAATTTTCAGTATGATGATTAGTTTCCCAAGCTATTGCTACACTCATTTTCATCCGAAATCGCTTGACTTTCGTTCGAACCAGGAGCCCTGTCTGAGAGACTGAAAAAGGTTCAGTATGATTTGAGTGAGTGTCAAGGAGCATAATTGGCGTATATGGAAGACCCGTTTTGGGATGAAGCTCTAGAAAAAAGCAATTATTCTACCCTGACCTCCTTCATATTATTATTATAGTTCAGTAAAGGTGTAGTCGTTAGCAGAAATCAAACTTCAGCATCGCTATCCATCGCTTGCTCGTGCGTGGGCTACACGAGTGACTTTCATCGTTGCAGTCCTGCAATACTGGAAATGTTCATTTAGACGACATGAACCAGTTTCAACACTTAAGCAACTTTTCTAGTTCGACCAAAATACAAATATATGACAATTCGAAGCGAATAGTTTTCGAGATTGTTTCTGCTATTTTTTCAATTTCAGGCTCCAAATGACCGTTACCGCATCACCCGATCCCTAACATATTCATTGTTTTCAGACGTGGCTACTCATATCTGGACAGCTTAGAATTCAAATCTGGTTCCTCTACAGATCTATACATATTTTAAAACCCGCTACAACTTTTCAGATTATCCCCACCAACGAAAAACTATCCATATAACGCCCGTATCTCAATTCACTGATTTTATTCATTTAATCAGATAATTTACACCTTGAGAACAATAAAGGCACGGAGAAACAAATAATCTTGCATATAGTGTCCTACAACGACGGCATAAGACCAGCTTATACTCAACAATTGATACCTGGACCAAAATTATCAATCCCCAATACAACAGAGGGTGATATAAGATAAAATAGGGTTTGAAGGTAAGGTGCACTTATGGTGATGATTTTCAGTGCATAACCTGGCTGTATAAATCATTTTATCTAAAATAGCCTGCAACTTGCCGGCTATTCTGTATAATTTGAAATACTTGTACAGACCAGGATGATGAATTTCACAGACAACTGGATAGCTAAAATAAGAAATTCCCAAAATGACGCTGCCAGGTTTGTACTTTGAACCTGGAAACATTTTTCCTGGAAACATTTCATTCGATCTTTTTCGGACAGCACGTTTTAAATTCCAGAATCTTTTAATACACTAATCTGGAAACAATAGTCGAATATAGAAAACAGAAGAATATTGCACTCAAGAGAGCAACATTATTTCTTTATGAAATATCTAGTTCCACGGGAGTCAGTGCAAAACTCTTTTTGTCTTATTATTTGTATAAGGAAGTGATTTGTCCGGAAGTACGTCAATCAACTGGACGCATCCGAGAAAAATTTGCGGGAGGTGAAGAGATATTATTCAAATCAATGCAATTGATATCAGAGATGTCAGTTCAACTACTGCAAACTTCTGCTGTGAGTGATAACGGCGCGCGAATATTACTATTATGACAACAGATCTCTCGACATCTAATTTACTGATTAATAAATTTTGCATGGATTGCGGTTCATTTTTCACGCTTTGCCATACAAATATGGGACTCGTGCAGTCATTCTCTAGAATACGGGCCCCTATACTAATATAAGATTCAGAACAAAGATAATTCGTCTGGTTTCTAACGATATCATCTTTCTTCCGTACTGTCTCTGTTAGATTCTACTACTGCGCGAAAAAATGTAGAAAGAAAGAAATAATTGGGGAGATAAAAGTAACAGATCCGCACGCCCCCTGATTTAAACATTCCCTAACTTTTTATCCTGACCCTCGCTCATACGCTCGTTTCGGTCCTCATGCGAACTCCTTGCGGCCTGCTTCAAATCTTCTGCGATTTCTGCAGAGTACAAGACTCTACCCATCAAATCATGTATTTTCTAGACGTATAGGGTTGGCGATTAATTCAAATCAGAGGAATATTTCCAAGTACTCTACTTCTTCATTACCTCAAGACTGAGTAACTTCCTAATCTCATTTCAAAAGTCCAAATCCCGACACACTTTATTCCATTTGTCATGAGCTGGGCGGACGTCACAACAAGAATCAGTTTTAGCGTCTTCTATAGGACCTTATCGATACCTAGTGTCTATACGACCATGCTCTGTCCTCATATGAGGCACACTTTGTCCTCATATGAGGACAGTTTCCGTTACATTTTGGAACAGTAAAGGTTTTGGATGCCTGAAATTTTTACTGGAAAAAAGGTTTTTCATGTTAAGTTACAGTACAGTAATTTTTACTGTACGTGCGCCCTCGTTTCTGAAACCCCCCAGATAATAAGAACTATTTTCCCTTCCAAAATGTAGTCGTTTTCACAACTTCTTGCGAAGAGGCGAAGCTGGTGAGGGAAAATTGCTCTAGGCTTAACCGAGGTCAACAATCTTGAAAAGTTTGTTTTGATCGACCATCTACACTCATGAACTAATGCGGAGGGGCAAGGAATGCGCTGAGGTGAAACAGAATTGTATTGAAAAAAAGAGCTAGAAGTTGTCCTCATATGATGACAAATGTCCTCATATGAGAACAACGGTCCAATAGACACTAGCCGACTATTAATAGACGATAATAGAAAACTGAAGTGGTTAGTGATACTGTTTTCTTCCACTCTGCAATAATATGCCATCGCTGTTCCCATCTTGTCCCCCAATTTCACATTTTCATCAATCTCAATTTGCGTAACCGTCACAGTTAGTTTCGCTTGATGATCAAAAATCTTTTGGCTCTATTCTACACTGGGCTTCTTGGACCTGCGCTCCTTCTTTCGAATCCTCTCAAAAATCACAGTAATATATCCATCTTTCCGTGCATCCGAATCCCATGAAGAGTAATAGCTAGATCAGATACCGCTGAGCCCGGCTAGAGACTCGAGACGATTCCTTATTATCTCAGACTTCGAACTGGAAGGGTTGGATGTGTTCTACTCCCGGTCGGGGCGTTGCAACATATGGTCTTTTGAATTTCAGCTCGTACAGAACTGGTTAGTCTACCTGCTCATCATAACAAGAGGTGCTACTATCACGTTTTGTTCATTCCAAACATTTAACATGTGTTTATCCTTGACCGTATCAGTCACTTCACCCACAATTGATGTACAAACCTTTGCTGTAACACCTAACTTAGGAAGTACGTCTTCTTCCAACGGCGTGATTGACCAGATACGATTCACAACTCTATCCAAGAATTCCTTCAGGGAGAGCATTTAGAGTAAAGTTCTTTTTTAGGAGTGGAGAGATACTCCAATAGCTTCTCCAAATTATTTTGCTGCAAATTTCAGAGCCTTACTGATAAAATCGCCACAGAACAAATTTACACAGCCCTCCTCGTATACATCTGTCAAAGGGGTATGCATTTTGCGTGTATTTCACCGAATCACAGGTGGTCGCATTACAGTATCGTACGGTCATGAGTAAACACGATAACCCACCGTAGTACCGAGGTGGGTTGTAGTACCGTAGTACGCACAGTGGTAACTTTATGGCATCAGTAGAACGGGTGTCCGCTGCAGGATCCGACTATACTGCTAGCTAAGTGCTAACCGGGTGGTCCACGTCGGCCACGTGCAGCGACATACGCGATTCAATAGATTGTGCGCTCAGAGTCATCGGGAGAGCAAGAACGGCAGGCTTAAAACAGATCTGGTGAATAGATTCCCGATGGTGCTCTGTCGGTGCACAACGCCAACGTCAGATTTGCAAATCGAGGCGGGATCAGCTCGGGGGTCCATCGGGGCATGGCAATGGTGGCAACGGGTCCGGGCAATCGAGTAGTCGTAAGTGGCGAGGTCAGGGTGTCGGCGCAACATATCTGACCACACATCACTATGGACAGTGGAAGTAGCCCTGGGATGGGCAGCGGTGGAGGCGTGGGCGCCAGGGGAGAGAATAGAGTTGCGGAGTGTTTGTTGGTGGATAGACATGGCGCGACCTCCTTGGAATCTCACTAACCATCCACCATGCGTTCCCGTCGTTGGAGACGGCTCAACGCTTCTCTGGGAGGGTGCGGCCCTCGCCAACTACCCTCCCACCGCTTATCCTCATCTCCCATGTCGGGAAGCGGAATTTCCTCTGCTTCCTGCATGCAGCAGGAAAAGATGATTTCTCCATTCTCGCCTACCTCCGCTTCGCCCCCCTGATCTTCACACGACTACAGAGATTTCAGACACCGCCGCATTCCTGCGCGACCCCGCAGTCCAACGGCTTATCAACATCTAGGTCGACAGAACTACTGTCTCAAAGACATGGCGCTTCGCTCAAGGGTTGTCCCTCACTCGCGAAAAGCCTTTGCCATGGCCCTACGCTACCACGCCCCCCGTATCGTGGAAGCCCGCACCTCTGTCCTTGCCTGCACGACCCCCTCCCAATCCTCGCCCCCGCCGTAAGCCGCCTGTGTGCCTCCCGCTGCACCGACCCTTCCTGTTCCCCCCGCTTCCACGGCTGTTTGTGCTCCGGTTGCTTTCCCTGCCCGCTGGCACACTCATCCCGCGCGAAGTGGACCGTGGAGAGCGGACGAGGGAGCGGAGGGCACGCCCTCCGCTCCCTCGTCCGCTCTCTGCGGTATTCCGGGGCCTCCCCCCAGCCTCCTTCTACACCATCTGCTCCCTTCCCCCCTACCACCTTCCCTCCTAAATCGACACACAAACGGCAGTGTTCGCGGCGCGTTAATCCTGCGGAGGATTGCCATGTGGACACCCTCATGAGCCCCTCGGCGACGGTTTCTCCTCCGCCGCTGCCCCCCTCAAGGAAACCCCATGCCCTGGGATCCGCCTGATCTCTCCGCCCCGATGGTGAAAAGCCTGGCAGACCCTTTCCTCCGCCGACACCGTCATCATCGGCGTAACCTCCCCTATCACACCTTCGGCCACTCCCGCACCCCCCCTCCCCGTCCCCTCTGTCCAGGATGTCCTAGCCATGCCTC
Organism: Kappaphycus alvarezii; assembly: GCA_002205965.3. Classification (NCBI taxonomy): domain Eukaryota; phylum Rhodophyta; class Florideophyceae; order Gigartinales; family Solieriaceae; genus Kappaphycus; species Kappaphycus alvarezii. Next base: position 191,481 of record NADL03000699.1, on the reverse strand, counting down.
TTCGCCCTTTAGAACCCCTCCACTCTATTTCCGGCCCTTGCTGTCACAACGCTGTTCACCTGTTCATCCGTCGTGCGCGGGCGGCCAGCACAGTCACTGACCCAGCCACGAATCATATCGCTGTTGCCGACTGCATCTGTTCCCAGCTGTGGTTCTTCGGCGCCTCCTCCCTGGCGAACCTGAATGGCGCTCCAAGGCACTCCAACTCAATGCCCTTCTTGAAGGGATTCGTCGAGCTGCAACTGGCACCCGATTGGCCGCGCTCGGGCGTGAAGCCAACGCAGTCCACCGATTCAGGTGCGAACGGACCTCTCACCGATCAGCCCGTATCCGCCAGATTGTTAATCCAAATCAGCTTGCCGCTCGTCCAATGCGCCTTGCTGAGGAAGCGCAATACTCTCGTGCTGTGCGCGCCCTTACAGATTCCGCAGTGCTGACCCATGCAATCCCGCCATGCAGGCTGCCCTTGCTTCCCTCTACCCTTCCTCCGACACTCTGGTCCTCTCCATGGATGATTCAGACCGACCCTTTCCCCCGGAAATCACCGACGGATCCTTCCTGCGAGCTGTCCGCTTTATGAACCCGACTCCCGCCACTGGTCTTGGCCACATGTCCTTTCGCCTGCTTCACCTGCTGGCTACCACTTTGGCATCCCTGAAACTGGCGTTACGAGTCTCTCTGCCCTGGCGAACCTTGTCCGGTGCCTGGCTCGTTGTGATCTCCCGCCCTCTGCCACACCCCTCGTCGCTGCTGCCACGCTGCTTCTGCTCCGGCCCGGCCCAGACAAGATCCGTCCGATTGCACTCGGCCAGGGCCTTCCGCGCTTGCTCGCCAGGGTGCTCCCGACTATGCCTTTTCAGACTCCAGTGATTTCCTCACGCCCTCCCAGCTCGCCATCGATGACCCCTCTGGCCTCGACGCCATCATTTATGATGCTCGCGTGATTATGAAGCGCAAATGTAGGGGTTCAGACTTGGCTATGGGCTCAGTTGATGCGAAGAATGCATTTAATGCCTTCTTGCGTCAGCACATGCTGCGCGCCCTTTCGTTCCACGCCTCGACCCCCTGCCGCTTTATCACCATGATCTACTGTTGTGTCCCTCCCTCTTTCTTCCTAAATTCCCATCCCACCTGCTTTCTTTCTGGTTGCGATGGATCTCGGCAAGGTGATCCCGCTACTATGCTGCTGTTCTCCCCCGTTCTCCAGCTTCTCATCAACCTTGTATCCGCCGAATGTGATCTTTCGGCAAACCTTCGTCGTATCCCGGAGGTGGCCAAGGTGCTTCATGCCTTGCAGAGGCTCGGTCTCGAAATCAACTTTTCAAAGTCTCGCAACTTCTGACCCGCCATCTGTCCGATCCGATTACGTATCCCGACCAATGCTGCATGCCGTCTTTGTCTCCCCGGTGTCTGAAGATGGCATTTCGCTTCTAGACGTCCCTTTAAGCTTCAGAGACTGCATGCGCCAACACCTTAAGACTTCCATACGCAGCTGCAAATCTGCGTGGACCATGCAGGACACAATCCCCGACGCACGCACCCGTTTCCACCTCCGCCATTGCACCTCATCGGGCTGCCGCGAACAACACTTTTTCCGACTGGTGCCCCGGGTATTTTACTTCTACTGGCGATCTGGTTCGATGACCCCACACGTCCAAATAAAATCCCCCCCATACCGTTCGTCCGCTCTCAGGTAACACACCCCATCCAGTTCAACGAGTAGGGATTCGAACCACATACAATTATTATCCATGCTTCCTATAGCACAAGCCTGATGGCCATTGCGTAGCATCGAGTCAATAGTCTTGACCATCCTGGCTCCTACATGTGTAGCCGCATGCCCGCCTTCCCCTCCGTGTGAGTACGTTTTACTCATCCCTGGACGCCTGCGGCGCCCTGGGTTCGAGTTCGACGCCTATGCCCTTGGCCCATTCGAGCCGAACACAATTGGCAACGCGTACCGATCACCCATGCACCCTCCTGGTGCAGATGCTAGAAGCCAATGCGGCGCGTGTTGTGAATGAAAAAGTTGTGCTGAGAGTGGCCCGTCGACTTTTGCTTCTCCTCGAAGGGATTAGGGCAACTTTTGGCACTCTGTCGTGGCGTGCTGGACTTCTTTGGAACTTCTTTACCATCAACATGTCTTTCATTTTCCTATAAATCAAGTTTCTATAATTCCATTCTCCTTCCCTAGCATCTGTGCCCTCGGTCGACGACCTTGAGATACGGAATTAAGCACGATAATTTGTGGAAGTGCAGTAGTTTGATCGAATTTGTCCTCTCCTTGACGCCGCGAGGCATTCAAGAGACCGCGGGCTCCAAACCTTGAGAGTGGTGGACTGGTGGAATCCCAATGAACATTCAATACTTCATCCCACATCAACACTGGGGACTTTTACCGGCGTAGCCGTGGGATGCGTGTATAAGAAAAAGGTCGTGTAGACATCACCGGGCATTTTAGCTTGACAAGTTCCATTAATCAAGCCCGAATGTAATGATGAGCTATTTTATATCGAGTCAAACGGCTACGATTGTGAATATTGAACCAGTTTAACCTACCAGAGTGAGAATTGTGCGTGTCCTCTCCGTAATTCAATAAACACGGTGTAACAGACTAACTTGAGAGATGAAAACCAGAAGTTGACGGACCGGCAAAATGAATGGTCCGGAAGAACACATGTTTGCTGAAATGGAAACGCGGCTTATTTGTAGAGGGATTCATGAAAGCGATGAGACGTGTCAGTAGGGAACAGACAAAAAAGACTTGATAGACTCAAAAATGGATCTTCTAGAATTGGTGCGGTAACATCACCGTGCCAAAAACGGAATACTCGGAGATTGACCAGGGTGTCTATTCCTATCCCGCAGACATGCGGTACCTTGGAGTAACTTTGTACCGACTTTTCACTGGAAGAATTCTCTTTTCGCCATGCCGCTATCATGAGTCTGACCACGTCTTTCATACATTCATCTAATCCGAGATTCGCATTATCATGAGTTGATTGACAAACGAGGAGAATTTCCGCACGTCCAGTGCTTGATCCTTCCAGATTGCCTCAGCATAAATAAAAAGTTGGCTTCTGATCAATATTCTGCAGCAGCTAGAGAGAAGGTTTAAAATTTCGCACCTCGTATATCATCCGCTTTACCACCATGTAAATTGGAAGGCACAACACCCGAGGCAAGAGCCAGTAGTTCATGTCGAATATACTTGCTGTAGACGTAACAGACAGAATTATGCTTGAAGGAGATAACATTAATTTTGGAACAAGCCGGCGACTGTCATTGCAAAATCACTTTGGGTAGCAATAATTTTGCGATCCCTAGCGCTCAAAGTTTCAAAACAATGTTGAAAATAGTTGACTCTTTGCGCATTGATTGCTACTGCGTAGTGGTGTACGGGAAATGGGAAGCTTATTTGACTACTTAGGGTGGAGGAAATTCAAACCTGAAGCTGTATTTCTCGCAAAGATTTAATTTTGCAGCGGGTCACCATAGTAAAAGAAGTTTTGAAAATAATTCACCAGAAGTATGTTAATGTCATTGGAATAATCGAGGGAGCTTTTCATTTCAGCGCAAATATGTAAGAATCATTTTAGTGGGCATTGGGATTTTTGAGCGGTTTGCGTGTGTAACTGGCTTAAAGAAATCTTCAGAGATCATTTGCAAGGGTTTAGTCGGAAAGAATTCAGATCGGAATAAATATGATGGGAGAGGTAAGAGAGCATAGGGTGATCTTTTGCGCAAGACACTGCAAACCAGGAGAACTGTGCTTTCTCCCTGAAAATAAAATTAAAATGCCTGTGAATATTTTATCAGTGTTTTGTTGCGTTGGGATAATTTGTCTAATCTTGCCGAAGGAGCCAACGAAGTCCCGGGAAGGTAGTGTAATTTTCAGTATGATGATTAGTTTCCCAAGCTATTGCTACACTCATTTTCATCCGAAATCGCTTGACTTTCGTTCGAACCAGGAGCCCTGTCTGAGAGACTGAAAAAGGTTCAGTATGATTTGAGTGAGTGTCAAGGAGCATAATTGGCGTATATGGAAGACCCGTTTTGGGATGAAGCTCTAGAAAAAAGCAATTATTCTACCCTGACCTCCTTCATATTATTATTATAGTTCAGTAAAGGTGTAGTCGTTAGCAGAAATCAAACTTCAGCATCGCTATCCATCGCTTGCTCGTGCGTGGGCTACACGAGTGACTTTCATCGTTGCAGTCCTGCAATACTGGAAATGTTCATTTAGACGACATGAACCAGTTTCAACACTTAAGCAACTTTTCTAGTTCGACCAAAATACAAATATATGACAATTCGAAGCGAATAGTTTTCGAGATTGTTTCTGCTATTTTTTCAATTTCAGGCTCCAAATGACCGTTACCGCATCACCCGATCCCTAACATATTCATTGTTTTCAGACGTGGCTACTCATATCTGGACAGCTTAGAATTCAAATCTGGTTCCTCTACAGATCTATACATATTTTAAAACCCGCTACAACTTTTCAGATTATCCCCACCAACGAAAAACTATCCATATAACGCCCGTATCTCAATTCACTGATTTTATTCATTTAATCAGATAATTTACACCTTGAGAACAATAAAGGCACGGAGAAACAAATAATCTTGCATATAGTGTCCTACAACGACGGCATAAGACCAGCTTATACTCAACAATTGATACCTGGACCAAAATTATCAATCCCCAATACAACAGAGGGTGATATAAGATAAAATAGGGTTTGAAGGTAAGGTGCACTTATGGTGATGATTTTCAGTGCATAACCTGGCTGTATAAATCATTTTATCTAAAATAGCCTGCAACTTGCCGGCTATTCTGTATAATTTGAAATACTTGTACAGACCAGGATGATGAATTTCACAGACAACTGGATAGCTAAAATAAGAAATTCCCAAAATGACGCTGCCAGGTTTGTACTTTGAACCTGGAAACATTTTTCCTGGAAACATTTCATTCGATCTTTTTCGGACAGCACGTTTTAAATTCCAGAATCTTTTAATACACTAATCTGGAAACAATAGTCGAATATAGAAAACAGAAGAATATTGCACTCAAGAGAGCAACATTATTTCTTTATGCAAATATCTAGTTCCACGGGAGTCAGTGCAAAACTCTTTTTGTCTTATTATTTGTATAAGGAAGTGATTTGTCCGGAAGTACGTCAATCAACTGGACGCATCCGAGAAAAATTTGCGGGAGGTGAAGAGATATTATTCAAATCAATGCAATTGATATCAGAGATGTCAGTTCAACTACTGCAAACTTCTGCTGTGAGTGATAACGGCGCGCGAATATTACTATTATGACAACAGATCTCTCGACATCTAATTTACTGATTAATAAATTTTGCATGGATTGCGGTTCATTTTTCACGCTTTGCCATACAAATATGGGACTCGTGCAGTCATTCTCTAGAATACGGGCCCCTATACTAATATAAGATTCAGAACAAAGATAATTCGTCTGGTTTCTAACGATATCATCTTTCTTCCGTACTGTCTCTGTTAGATTCTACTACTGCGCGAAAAAATGTAGAAAGAAAGAAATAATTGGGGAGATAAAAGTAACAGATCCGCACGCCCCCTGATTTAAACATTCCCTAACTTTTTATCCTGACCCTCGCTCATACGCTCGTTTCGGTCCTCATGCGAACTCCTTGCGGCCTGCTTCAAATCTTCTGCGATTTCTGCAGAGTACAAGACTCTACCCATCAAATCATGTATTTTCTAGACGTATAGGGTTGGCGATTAATTCAAATCAGAGGAATATTTCCAAGTACTCTACTTCTTCATTACCTCAAGACTGAGTAACTTCCTAATCTCATTTCAAAAGTCCAAATCCCGACACACTTTATTCCATTTGTCATGAGCTGGGCGGACGTCACAACAAGAATCAGTTTTAGCGTCTTCTATAGGACCTTATCGATACCTAGTGTCTATACGACCATGCTCTGTCCTCATATGAGGCACACTTTGTCCTCATATGAGGACAGTTTCCGTTACATTTTGGAACAGTAAAGGTTTTGGATGCCTGAAATTTTTACTGGAAAAAAGGTTTTTCATGTTAAGTTACAGTACAGTAATTTTTACTGTACGTGCGCCCTCGTTTCTGAAACCCCCCAGATAATAAGAACTATTTTCCCTTCCAAAATGTAGTCGTTTTCACAACTTCTTGCGAAGAGGCGAAGCTGGTGAGGGAAAATTGCTCTAGGCTTAACCGAGGTCAACAATCTTGAAAAGTTTGTTTTGATCGACCATCTACACTCATGAACTAATGCGGAGGGGCAAGGAATGCGCTGAGGTGAAACAGAATTGTATTGAAAAAAGAGCTAGAAGTTGTCCTCATATGATGACAAATGTCCTCATATGAGAACAACGGTCCAATAGACACTAGCCGACTATTAATAGACGATAATAGAAAACTGAAGTGGTTAGTGATACTGTTTTCTTCCACTCTGCAATAATATGCCATCGCTGTTCCCATCTTGTCCCCCAATTTCACATTTTCATCAATCTCAATTTGCGTAACCGTCACAGTTAGTTTCGCTTGATGATCAAAAATCTTTTGGCTCTATTCTACACTGGGCTTCTTGGACCTGCGCTCCTTCTTTCGAATCCTCTCAAAAATCACAGTAATATATCCATCTTTCCGTGCATCCGAATCCCATGAAGAGTAATAGCTAGATCAGATACCGCTGAGCCCGGCTAGAGACTCGAGACGATTCCTTATTATCTCAGACTTCGAACTGGAAGGGTTGGATGTGTTCTACTCCCGGTCGGGGCGTTGCAACATATGGTCTTTTGAATTTCAGCTCGTACAGAACTGGTTAGTCTACCTGCTCATCATAACAAGAGGTGCTACTATCACGTTTTGTTCATTCCAAACATTTAACATGTGTTTATCCTTGACCGTATCAGTCACTTCACCCACAATTGATGTACAAACCTTTGCTGTAACACCTAACTTAGGAAGTACGTCTTCTTCCAACGGCGTGATTGACCAGATACGATTCACAACTCTATCCAAGAATTCCTTCAGGGAGAGCATTTAGAGTAAAGTTCTTTTTTAGGAGTGGAGAGATACTCCAATAGCTTCTCCAAATTATTTTGCTGCAAATTTCAGAGCCTTACTGATAAAATCGCCACAGAACAAATTTACACAGCCCTCCTCGTATACATCTGTCAAAGGGGTATGCATTTTGCGTGTATTTCACCGAATCACAGGTGGTCGCATTACAGTATCGTACGGTCATGAGTAAACACGATAACCCACCGTAGTACCGAGGTGGGTTGTAGTACCGTAGTACGCACAGTGGTAACTTTATGGCATCAGTAGAACGGGTGTCCGCTGCAGGATCCGACTATACTGCTAGCTAAGTGCTAACCGGGTGGTCCACGTCGGCCACGTGCAGCGACATACGCGATTCAATAGATTGTGCGCTCAGAGTCATCGGGAGAGCAAGAACGGCAGGCTTAAAACAGATCTGGTGAATAGATTCCCGATGGTGCTCTGTCGGTGCACAACGCCAACGTCAGATTTGCAAATCGAGGCGGGATCAGCTCGGGGGTCCATCGGGGCATGGCAATGGTGGCAACGGGTCCGGGCAATCGAGTAGTCGTAAGTGGCGAGGTCAGGGTGTCGGCGCAACATATCTGACCACACATCACTATGGACAGTGGAAGTAGCCCTGGGATGGGCAGCGGTGGAGGCGTGGGCGCCAGGGAGAGAATAGAGTTGCGGAGTGTTTGTTGGTGGATAGACATGGCGCGACCTCCTTGGAATCTCACTAACCATCCACCATGCGTTCCCGTCGTTGGAGACGGCTCAACGCTTCTCTGGAGGGTGCGGCCCTCGCCAACTACCCTCCCACCGCTTATCCTCATCTCCCATGTCGGGAAGCGGAATTTCCTCTGCTTCCTGCATGCAGCAGGAAAAGATGATTTCTCCATTCTCGCCTACCTCCGCTTCGCCCCCCTGATCTTCACACGACTACAGAGATTTCAGACACCGCCGCATTCCTGCGCGACCCCGCAGTCCAACGGCTTATCAACATCTAGGTCGACAGAACTACTGTCTCAAAGACATGGCGCTTCGCTCAAGGGTTGTCCCTCACTCGCGAAAAGCCTTTGCCATGGCCCTACGCTACCACGCCCCCCGTATCGTGGAAGCCCGCACCTCTGTCCTTGCCTGCACGACCCCCTCCAATCCTCGCCCCCGCCGTAAGCCGCCTGTGTGCCTCCCGCTGCACCGACCCTTCCTGTTCCCCCCGCTTCCACGGCTGTTTGTGCTCCGGTTGCTTTCCCTGCCCGCTGGCACACTCATCCCGCGCGAAGTGGACCGTGGAGAGCGGACGAGGGAGCGGAGGGCACGCCCTCCGCTCCCTCGTCCGCTCTCTGCGGTATTCCGGGGCCTCCCCCAGCCTCCTTCTACACCATCTGCTCCCTTCCCCCTACCACCTTCCCTCCTAAATCGACACACAAACGGCAGTGTTCGCGGCGCGTTAATCCTGCGGAGGATTGCCATGTGGACACCCTCATGAGCCCCTCGGCGACGGTTTCTCCTCCGCCGCTGCCCCCACTCAAGGAAACCCCATGCCCTGGGATCCGCCTGATCTCTCCGCCCCGATGGTGAAAAGCCTGGCAGACCCTTTCCTCCGCCGACACCGTCATCATCGGCGTAACCTCCCCTATCACACCTTCGGCCACTCCCGCACCCCCCCTCCCCGTCCCCTCTGTCCAGGATGTCCTAGCCATGCCTCTTCGCCCTTTAGAACCCCTCCACTCTATTTCCGGCCCTTGCTGTCACAACGCTGTTCACCTGTTCATCCGTCGTGCGCGGGCGGCCAGCACAGTCACTGACCCAGCCACGAATCATATCGCTGTTGCCGACTGCATCTGTTCCCAGCTGTGGTTCTTCGGCGCCTCCTCCCTGGCGAACCTGAATGGCGCTCCAAGGCACTCCAACTCAATGCCCTTCTTGAAGGGATTCGTCGAGCTGCAACTGGCACCCGATTGGCCGCGCTCGGGCGTGAAGCCAACGCAGTCCACCGATTCAGGTGCGAACGGACCTCTCACCGATCAGCCCGTATCCGCCAGATTGTTAATCCAAATCAGCTTGCCGCTCGTCCAATGCGCCTTGCTGAGGAAGCGCAATACTCTCGTGCTGTGCGCGCCCTTACAGATTCCGCAGTGCTGACCCATGCAATCCCGCCATGCAGGCTGCCCTTGCTTCCCTCTACCCTTCCTCCGACACTCTGGTCCTCTCCATGGATGATTCAGACCGACCCTTTCCCCCGGAAATCACCGACGGATCCTTCCTGCGAGCTGTCCGCTTTATGAACCCGACTCCCGCCACTGGTCTTGGCCACATGTCCTTTCGCCTGCTTCACCTGCTGGCTACCACTTTGGCATCCCTGAAACTGGCGTTACGAGTCTCTCTGCCCTGGCGAACCTTGTCCGGTGCCTGGCTCGTTGTGATCTCCCGCCCTCTGCCACACCCCTCGTCGCTGCTGCCACGCTGCTTCTGCTCCGGCCCGGCCCAGACAAGATCCGTCCGATTGCACTCGGCCAGGGCCTTCCGCGCTTGCTCGCCAGGGTGCTCCCGACTATGCCTTTTCAGACTCCAGTGATTTCCTCACGCCCTCCCAGCTCGCCATCGATGACCCCTCTGGCCTCGACGCCATCATTTATGATGCTCGCGTGATTATGAAGCGCAAATGTAGGGGTTCAGACTTGGCTATGGGCTCAGTTGATGCGAAGAATGCATTTAATGCCTTCTTGCGTCAGCACATGCTGCGCGCCCTTTCGTTCCACGCCTCGACCCCCTGCCGCTTTATCACCATGATCTACTGTTGTGTCCCTCCCTCTTTCTTCCTAAATTCCCATCCCACCTGCTTTCTTTCTGGTTGCGATGGATCTCGGCAAGGTGATCCCGCTACTATGCTGCTGTTCTCCCCCGTTCTCCAGCTTCATCAACCTTGTATCCGCCGAATGTGATCTTTCGGCAAACCTTCGTCGTATCCCGGAGGTGGCCAAGGTGCTTCATGCCTTGCAGAGGCTCGGTCTCGAAATCAACTTTTCAAAGTCTCGCAACTTCTGACCCGCCATCTGTCCGATCCGATTACGTATCCCGACCAATGCTGCATGCCGTCTTTGTCTCCCCGGTGTCTGAAGATGGCATTTCGCTTCTAGACGTCCCTTTAAGCTTCAGAGACTGCATGCGCCAACACCTTAAGACTTCCATACGCAGCTGCAAATCTGCGTGGACCATGCAGGACACAATCCCCGACGCACGCACCCGTTTCCACCTCCGCCATTGCACCTCATCGGGCTGCCGCGAACAACACTTTTTCCGACTGGTGCCCCGGGTATTTTACTTCTACTGGCGATCTGGTTCGATGACCCCACACGTCCAAATAAAATCCCCCCCATACCGTTCGTCCGCTCTCAGGTAACACACCCCATCCAGTTCAACGAGTAGGGATTCGAACCACATACAATTATTATCCATGCTTCCTATAGCACAAGCCTGATGGCCATTGCGTAGCATCGAGTCAATAGTCTTGACCATCCTGGCTCCTACATGTGTAGCCGCATGCCCCGCCTTCCCTCCGTGTGAGTACGTTTTACTCATCCCTGGACGCCTGCGGCGCCCTGGGTTCGAGTTCGACGCCTATGCCCTTGGCCCATTCGAGCCGAACACAATTGGCAACGCGTACCGATCACCCATGCACCCTCCTGGTGCAGATGCTAGAAGCCAATGCGGCGCGTGTTGTGAATGAAAAAGTTGTGCTGAGAGTGGCCCGTCGACTTTTGCTTCTCCTCGAAGGGATTAGGGCAACTTTTGGCACTCTGTCGTGGCGTGCTGGACTTCTTTGGAACTTCTTTACCATCAACATGTCTTTCATTTTCCTATAAATCAAGTTTCTATAATTCCATTCTCCTTCCCTAGCATCTGTGCCTCGGTCGACGACCTTGAGATACGGAATTAAGCACGATAATTTGTGGAAGTGCAGTAGTTTGATCGAATTTGTCCTCTCCTTGACGCCGCGAGGCATTCAAGAGACCGCGGGCTCCAAACCTTGAGAGTGGTGGACTGGTGGAATCCCAATGAACATTCAATACTTCATCCCACATCAACACTGGGGACTTTTACCGGCGTAGCCGTGGGATGCGTGTATAAGAAAAAGGTCGTGTAGACATCACCGGGCATTTTAGCTTGACAAGTTCCATTAATCAAGCCCGAATGTAATGATGAGCTATTTTATATCGAGTCAAACGGCTACGATTGTGAATATTGAACCAGTTTAACCTACCAGAGTGAGAATTGTGCGTGTCCCTCCGTAATTCAATAAACACGGTGTAACAGACTAACTTGAGAGATGAAAACCAGAAGTTGACGGACCGGCAAAATGAATGGTCCGGAAGAACACATGTTTGCTGAAATGGAAACGCGGCTTATTTGTAGAGGGATTCATGAAAGCGATGAGACGTGTCAGTAGGGAACAGACAAAAAAGACTTGATAGACTCAAAAATGGATCTTCTAGAATTGGTGCGGTAACATCACCGTGCCAAAAACGGAATACTCGGAGATTGACCAGGGTGTCTATTCCTATCCCGCAGACATGCGGTACCTTGGAGTAACTTTGTACCGACTTTTCACTGGAAGAATTCTCTTTTCGCCATGCCGCTATCATGAGTCTGACCACGTCTTTCATACATTCATCTAATCCGAGATTCGCATTATCATGAGTTGATTGACAAACGAGGAGAATTTCCGCACGTCCAGTGCTTGATCCTTCCAGATTGCCTCAGCATAAATAAAAGTTGGCTTCTGATCAATATTCTGCAGCAGCTAGAGAGAAGGTTTAAAATTTCGCACCTCGTATATCATCCGCTTTACCACCATGTAAATTGGAAGGCACAACACCCGAGGCAAGAGCCAGTAGTTCATGTCGAATATACTTGCTGTAGACGTAACAGACAGAATTATGCTTGAAGGAGATAACATTAATTTTGGAACAAGCCGGCGACTGTCATTGCAAATCACTTTGGGTAGCAATAATTTTGCGATCCCTAGCGCTCAAAGTTTCAAAACAATGTTGAAATAGTTGACTCTTTGCGCATTGATTGCTACTGCGTAGTGGTGTACGGGAAATGGGAAGCTTATTTGACTACTTAGGGTGGAGGAAATTCAAACCTGAAGCTGTATTTCTCGCAAAGATTTAATTTTGCAGCGGCACCATAGTAAAAGAAGTTTTGAAATAATTCACCAGAAGTATGTTAATGTCATGGATAATCGAGGGAGCTTTTCATTTCAGCGCAAATATGTAGAAATCATTTTAGTGGGCATTGGATTTTTGAGCGGTTTGCGTGTGTAACTGGCTTAAAGAAATCTTCAGAGATCATTTGCAAGGGTTTAGTCGGAAAGAATTCAGATCGGAAAAATATGGGAGAGGTAGAGAGCATAGGGTGATCTTTTGCGCAAGACACTGCAAACAGGAACTGTGCTTCTCCTGAAAATAAATTAAAATGCCTGTGAATATTTTATCAGTGTTTTGTTGCGTTGGGATAATTTGTCTAATCTTGCCGAAGGAGCCAACGAAGTCCGGGAAGGTAGTGTAATTTTCAGTATGATGATTAGTTTCCCAAGCTATTGCTACACTCATTTTCATCCGAATCGCTTGACTTTCGTTCGAACCAGGAGCCCTGTCTGAGGACTGAAAAAGGTTCAGTATGATTTGAGTGAGTGTCAAGGAGCATAATTGGCGTATATGGAAGACCCGTTTTGGATGAAGCTCTAGAAAAAGCAATTATTCTACCCTGACCTCCTTCATATTATTATTATAGTTCAGTAAAGGTGTAGTCGTTAGCAGAAATCAAACTTCAGCATCGCTATCCATCGCTTGCTCGTGCGTGGGCTACACGAGTGACTTTCATCGTTGCAGTCCTGCAATACTGGAAATGTTCATTTAGACGACATGAACCAGTTTCAACACTTAAGCAACTTTTCTAGTTCGACAAAATACAAATATATGACAATTCGAAGCGAATAGTTTTCGAGATTGTTTCTGCTATTTTTCAATTTCAGGCTCCAAATGACCGTTACCGCATCACCGATCCCTAACATATTCATTGTTTTCAGACGTGGCTACTCATATGGACAGCTTAGAATTCAAATCTGGTTCCTCTACAGATCTATACATATTTTAAAACCCGCTACAACTTTTCAGATTATCCCACCAACGAAAACTATCCATATAACGCCCGTATCTCAATTCACTGATTTTATTCATTTAATCAGATAATTTACACCTTGAGAACAATAAAGGCACGGAGAAACAAATAATCTTGCATATAGTGTCCTACAACGACGGCATAAGACCAGCTTATACTCAACAATTGATACCTGGACAAATTATCAATCCCAATACAACAGAGGGTGATATAAGATAAAATAGGGTTTGAAGGTAAGGTGCACTTATGGTGATGATTTTCAGTGCATAACCTGGCTGTATAAATCATTTTATCTAAAATAGCCTGCAACTTGCCGGCTATTCTGTATAATTTGAAATACTTGTACAGACCAGGATGATGAATTTCACAGACAACTGGATAGCTAAAATAAGAAATTCCCAAAATGACGCTGCCAGGTTTGTACTTTGAACCTGGAAACATTTTTCTGGAAACATTTCATTCGATCTTTTTCGGACAGCACGTTTTAAATTCCAGAATCTTTTAATACACTAATCTGGAAACAATAGTCGAATATAGAAAACAGAAGATATTGCACTCAAGAGCAACATTATTTCTTTATGAAATATCTAGTTCCACGGGAGTCAGTGCAAACTCTTTTTGTCTTTTATTTGTATAAGGAAGTGATTTGTCCGGAAGTACGTCAATCAATGGACGCATCCGAGAAAATTTGCGGGAGGTAAGAATATCAAATCAATGCAATTGATATCAGAGATGTCAGTTCACTTTGCTGTGAGTGATAACGGCGCGCGAATATTAATGAAACAGATCAAATTTACTGAAAATTTTGCACGCTTGAGCCCATACAATATGGACTCGTGCATCATTCTCTAGAATCGGGCCCCTATACTAATATAGATTCAGAACAAAGATAATTCGTCTGGTTTCTAACGATATCATCTTTCTTCCCGTACTGTCTCTGTTAGATTCTACTACTGCGCGAAAAAATGTAGAAAGAAAGAAATAATTGGGGAGATAAAAGTAACAGATCCGCACGCCCCCTGATTTAAACATTCCCTAACTTTTTATCCTGACCCTCGCTCATACGCTCGTTTCGGTCCTCATGCGAACTCCTTGCGGCCTGCTTCAAATCTTCTGCGATTTCTGCAGAGTACAAGACTCTACCCATCAAATCATGTATTTTCTAGACGTATAGGGTTGGCGATTAATTCAAATCAGAGGAATATTTCCAAGTACTCTACTTCTTCATTACCTCAAGACTGAGTAACTTCCTAATCTCATTTCAAAAGTCCAAATCCCGACACACTTTATTCCATTTGTCATGAGCTGGGCGGACGTCACAACAAGAATCAGTTTTAGCGTCTTCTATAGGACCTTATCGATACCTAGTGTCTATACGACCATGCTCTGTCCTCATATGAGGCACACTTTGTCCTCATATGAGGACAGTTTCCGTTACATTTTGGAACAGTAAAGGTTTTGGATGCCTGAAATTTTTACTGGAAAAAAGGTTTTTCATGTTAAGTTACAGTACAGTAATTTTTACTGTACGTGCGCCCTCGTTTCTGAAACCCCCCAGATAATAAGAACTATTTTCCCTTCCAAAATGTAGTCGTTTTCACAACTTCTTGCGAAGAGGCGAAGCTGGTGAGGGAAAATTGCTCTAGGCTTAACCGAGGTCAACAATCTTGAAAAGTTTGTTTTGATCGACCATCTACACTCATGAACTAATGCGGAGGGGCAAGGAATGCGCTGAGGTGAAACAGAATTGTATTGAAAAAAAGAGCTAGAAGTTGTCCTCATATGATGACAAATGTCCTCATATGAGAACAACGGTCCAATAGACACTAGCCGACTATTAATAGACGATAATAGAAAACTGAAGTGGTTAGTGATACTGTTTTCTTCCACTCTGCAATAATATGCCATCGCTGTTCCCATCTTGTCCCCCAATTTCACATTTTCATCAATCTCAATTTGCGTAACCGTCACAGTTAGTTTCGCTTGATGATCAAAAATCTTTTGGCTCTATTCTACACTGGGCTTCTTGGACCTGCGCTCCTTCTTTCGAATCCTCTCAAAAATCACAGTAATATATCCATCTTTCCGTGCATCCGAATCCCATGAAGAGTAATAGCTAGATCAGATACCGCTGAGCCCGGCTAGAGACTCGAGACGATTCCTTATTATCTCAGACTTCGAACTGGAAGGGTTGGATGTGTTCTACTCCCGGTCGGGGCGTTGCAACATATGGTCTTTTGAATTTCAGCTCGTACAGAACTGGTTAGTCTACCTGCTCATCATAACAAGAGGTGCTACTATCACGTTTTGTTCATTCCAAACATTTAACATGTGTTTATCCTTGACCGTATCAGTCACTTCACCCACAATTGATGTACAAACCTTTGCTGTAACACCTAACTTAGGAAGTACGTCTTCTTCCAAACGGCGTGATTGACCAGATACGATTCACAACTCTATCCAAGAATTCCTTCAGGGAGAGCATTTAGAGTAAAGTTCTTTTTTAGGAGTGGAGAGATACTCCAATAGCTTCTCCAAATTATTTTGCTGCAAATTTCAGAGCCTTACTGATAAAATCGCCACAGAACAAATTTACACAGCCCTCCTCGTATAAATATGATAATTGAATGAACTCTTCCAGTTTGTTTTTCTTGTAAGTAAGCTGGACTTTTTAGGTATTGAAACGCCATTTTAAACCTTTTTGCCGATTCCTAAAGGTTAATTGTCTACGCGCAATATAAAGGGCGCCTGCTATCTAATTGTCAATAAGTTTAAAAAGCCCAGCCGGGTAACTATTCTACATGACATGGCAGTCTTGTTAGGACTATGTCGAAATAAATTTAGGCAGAGAGAGCTCAATTTCTAGCGACTTAAAAAATAAACTTTCCGATACGGCCATAAAGACCTTAATTTTTCCCGCGAAGTAGTGCTTATTTTTATTTATAAATTAACACCGTTAATACTATCGATATGAGTGGTATGAAGTAGAACAGACGGCAAGATTGCAAGCTGCACTAATTTTGAAATAAAAAAGGCATTGCAAGTCTTCTAAGTTAATGCTTCCGTTTTCAGAGATAAAAGAATTAGGTAAAAAGCTATTGAAAGTACTTTACTATGAAGAGACAAAAGAAAAATATAGAGCGTGCCCTCTAAACAAAGGTTAGAAAACTAATTCTTTTTCGAATAGGAAATTAATTAGGCGCTCGTAACGCCTTTTAAACCCCCCTGTTACTCGAAAGCGTTAAGTGTAACTCAGGGAGTGACGGCTTCGGAAAAACATTTTCCTTTCAAGAGGACGTCAATTATTCCTTTCGGTCGCCCTCAATTTTTCTGCTCCGCTCTACCTATTAGCTACTTCCATGAAACGCTTCATAAGTAGAATAAAGTAACTGCCGCAAAAGTATCAGTTAAATGAGAGATGACACCGTATTATATAACTGATCTAGGAGTTATTATCCAGTAAGTAATTTGTTACTCCACGAAGAAATTCTTAATACCTTCGTAATATGTATTTTAATTTCTGGAGTTGTGAATGAGGTAAAAAAAGATATGTATCAATCCACAATATGCCTTTGAATTTGAAGCGATAATCCATGAAATACGTTGTTATATCAGAACCCATTTCTGGACCCATTCGAAGTCTGAATCCTACTTACTTCCGTTATTACGAAGGAGGAAACCGAAAAGGGACCTTAAATACCTTAATTACCCAAACAAACAATAGTAATCCATGAAAAAAGTTGTTACGTCAAAACAAAATTCTGTATATCTCCGAAATCAGTGCTGTGTTTCCTTGCGTTTTGAAAACTTTACCTCAGAAAATATGAGTCCGCAGCAGTATGGGAGTTACCTGAGAAGGATTTTTTACTCTAAAATAGAGTTACAGATCTGAGATATGCGTCCTACGTCCTTTTATTTTTAGTAACTTACAGGTGCTGAGTTTACTCTACGACAATGCTCTTAATTCGACTTCATGCTCGGGGCATTTCTGATGCATTTTGGAAGAGTTCACACCCAACAAAAAACTCATATCGGAGTATCATTTATAGGTAGATAATTCGTGGATTTATGATTTTTCCGGGCGTCTTTATCAATAATCTACAGTTTTAATGACCCTGAATTTTTCCATTAGCCACAAATTAGAGTGTTCAACTTCATTTATTTTATTCGGTATTATATCCAACCTTATTCTGAGAATAAATAGGTCATATGGTAGATCAATATCCTAACCATCGACCTAGCAATGAGCCTTAAATTAGAAGTAGCAGAAAAGGGGCCTCACAAGTTGTATTCATTTAAGGTCAATTTTTAGGAAAATGTACTTGCGTTAATAGCCGCCGATCATTGACTGACAAATAAATTGAACTATATAACAGTATATTTAACAATGATGCTACCAGATAAATTATCTGCCTTCTAGCTCAACAGCCAGAAGAATTCACCCATATTTCTCTGGTTATTATTTAACGCTTCAGTTTCTACAATTTTGGCGGAATATGTATTAAATATTCAAAGCGAAAGCCCATTTGGGTCAAAATCAACTCATGTTATTATATTGCCACCAGCACAGCCAACTCATACATGCGGACGAGGCTATTGCCGGGTGCGGAACTTTGAGAATACATGAATATTACTTACAACAGAAATAAAGTATAAATTACAGAAATTGAGCAGAGACTAAATTAAGTATTCGAACTGACGAAAATGCGCACTGAAACAATCCAAAATTAGACTGGAACCGGCGAAAATTAATTATGTACTCAATTTGAGGCTCAGATGACTTGCTCACACAACCCGCCCCCCTTTTCTCGGTCTGCGATCTCACTTTGCGCCGTCACCTAGATATTTATGTTTTATTAATTTTTGCTCTATCTTTCGGCCTACGATATCAACTTACAGCATCAATCAGTCCACGGCTGAAGGCATTTAAACTCGAGCTGAGAAGCGTAGAGGTGCATTATCGATCTACTTGAATACTCTTGGACGGCGATCGGCTGCCATGGAGCCAACAAGCAATAGAGTAGGATGTGGCTGGTCTGAGAATGACAGTTGTTCGACTCAGTCTTCGAGAAGATTTACTGGAACAACTCTACTTGGGTTGAAATTATGTCTCAGATTCAAATCTTTTGCAACAAGGCGCGAGGTGTCTCTTTGAAAGTGGTTGGGACCATCTGACATGATACTCGAGGATAAATAACACAGCGCACCAATCTAAAATCGCCCGAGCAGGATTAACATCCGATGTGTCCCCAAGTACATGGAAAACACTGATAATTGAAGTTGTCGTCCCACAGTACGAGTATATAGTTACTTGTATACTCGCATCCAAGCTAAAATAAAGCTCCATTTAGTCGATTTGAAATAGGTCATTGGTTTTTTTGGTATGTATGGAAGGTCTGAATGGGTGGCGCACTCTATTCTCTCCAACTGTGGACAAGAAATGAATTCAAGAGCACACAAAGGACCGGAAATAAGATGTCATTGTCAACCAAAGGTATTAATTTCGCAGACTAAGTTATGTAAAATCACGTCCGCGGTGATCCGCGGGGCTAGTGTGAGCAATAATGCCTAAATAAAGCTTTACATCATCTCATGGATCAGGAATCCAAAGTGATCCTGATTTTTCATCCAAAAGCCGTTTTCCCTCTAGGCCAGGAAATACGTGAGATAATTGTTGCTGCTATACTTCATCTTGTTCATCAACGGCCCGTCTACCCGAAAATAGAAAGTTTCAGTTTCATATTCGTGTGTCCGGCCGGTGAAGTTTTCGAAGAAGAAGGGAGGCAGTTCTAGCTTCCAAAAAAAACGCCAAACTATACGTTATATGGAGCTCAATAAAAACCAGAAAATTACCCATTCCTTTCATAATCATGCAAATGTAGTTTTAAAATGACAGACTCAATACCCGTCGAAATAATTTCCACAACGATAATAGAAATGGGGTTTGGAGAGACCACGTCGAGGAACCTCAGGAACAGTACCGGATAAGAAGGTATCAGAGGCGTCTGTATAAATGGAAAGTCGCTTCTCAGCGTCTACTAGATGTATAGTAGATTTGTAAGCAGACCTTTCCGCAAAGGTCGGTCTCGCCAGCCTTACAAGCGATCCATTAAGAGGATCCCTAGTCCAAACTAACAAGTTGTGTTCCACCAGTACCTATTTATTTGCACTATATAGTGCGAAAGTAGAGGAATTAAATGAATAAATTCAGTGGATCAATGAGGATTGAATTTTTAATGAAGTGCTTTTGCCACTGCATGGTGCACTTGAACTACGGTAAATATATACCAGTTGCAGGCTTCTCCATGGAGAGGAGGACATATATATGACGTGGATCGAGACAGTTGCCGCTCGATGAGATGATGGGACCGCAAAATCGGATAGACGCAGAATACATCAAGCATTTAGCGGGATGTAACTTGGTGCTAAATTCTGAGCAAAACTTAAAAAAATCCAGTATGGTCGAAAGCAATTCAGGAACCATTATGGCAAACAATAGCTTTCAATTGAGCCAATAGAGAAGATTGGACAAATCAAATCACGGAAAAATTTATGCGAGACACCATAGAAGATACTTAACTCAAGTTGTCATCCTAATTTAAATGCCCATGGGGATGAATATAAAATAAAGTGTAATGAATGATTGACAATCCAGAGATAAATCCTTAGAGAAATTTGCCAATATCCATAGGATATAATTCAAATGAAGCATAAATTGTAGAGCTAGCTAGTTTGGTGAATTTATGCTCCAAATTCGGTATCTGGTATTGTTGAAGGATGGCATACTTGTTAACTAGATGAAGTTCTACGGTAAAATTGGAACTTTGTGGGACCTGTGTTTGAGATTATCACAAGAGCCCTAGCCCCTTCTGCTGATGGGTAAGCATAAAAGAAGCCAACTTGAATAGATTAGTAGCGAAGAGCTGAACGAATTTCTTTTGGAAATGGGGAATTGTTTAGGGGCCAAACGTGGATGTTTTGTATATTATCGGCGAAATAAATTTTAAGAGGCTTGACCTATCACGGCGGGCCAAAAGAGGTACTGATGCTTAAGATGTAAACGTTATAATTGAATGTATCCACGCGCTTCTCTACGTTGATCTCTCCCACTTCATTTGTTATTGCGTTCTCAATGAACGCTGTGGTAGCAGGGAAATATCATCATTCTGATTTTTATCGGTAGGGTCGAGAAAAGAGGTATCCGAAAAAGGGTCAAAGTAAAAGTGTGATTTTCTGTAGCTTATGAACTGTCAGGAATTTTGAGGAGGCTTGCCCTCCAAAAAGTTTCGTCCACTACTCTGTTTAGTCGCGTAATCATCATTCGAATGATGTTTCCAGAACGGCTTCTGGTGGTAGTACTTAAGACATAGGAGCAGTTAGTTCCATCCAAGACGGCATTATAACCTCCCGGAATGTGTTAGTGTAAACTTGTAAGTGGCGTAAGACAGCAAAAACAATTAGTACACCTTTCAATGTCAGTTATTCATAGAGAACTGAGCACAACACATTAATTATCGTTAATTTAGCCGCTGCAAGGCGCAGCAGAGTACTCAAAGCAGTCCAGGTTGGAAATAAATTGAAAAATTGTGCAGTATCACTAGAAAGAAGAACAAATTCTCAGCATTCCGGCTCAATTGCAGTAATCTTGTTGATACATTGGAAAAAACGGAATCGGCAATCTTAGGAGAGATGATGTTTGAATTTCTTTGCTCTTCGTAGGGATCTTGACATTTGCAAGATGCGCGACGCTCCGAAATAGTCATGCGGAATGAAAGTGAGTCCAAAGATACTGAAGATTGCTGGATGAGGTCGCCAATGCGTCCAGTAGCTGCCATATAATTTCCACCATCATTCGTTGACTTGCTTTTGGTGGCTCTTGGATATCTTGTTGATATTAATTGTCCAGCTTTGGATTTTTGCCAACATGGACATATCAGAGATTAGTTTCTTCATTCCAAGATATTTATCAAAGAAGTAGAGCCATATTTGGTAATATATGATAACAACTGCAAGGTAGTAACACAAAACTGCGGTCCGGAGGAAATTACGTAACGTTTTTCAAGCCTTTAGCTCTATTTCTCGTCAGTGACCGAACTTATAGTATTTTTTCCATCACAGTGAGAACCGCCACGGTAGGCAAAAGGGCTCTTGCACTTAGTAGGTAGTAATATTTCAGTAAGTTGGGAAGCATTAAATTCCTAAAACGAATTCTTGTTGACACCTGATAAGTCCTTAAGATATATGCGTCCAAATCAACCGTTCGACTGAGGAGATTGGAAAGAGACTGTTCATAAGATAAATAGCGTATGTTGGAGAGCTATCTCCCTAATATCCTTGATTACCCGCAAAAATTTATTACGACTGGGAACAATACGGTAGGGCACAAAACAGGTTCTCCATTGGAGGTTGTGCGTTTCGGTCATACATGTCCAGTTGGAACTCGGACTTGACTGGTGCGACTAAAGGAGATATATTTAACGCCTGTTATCTTTTCGCAACATTAGATTTTTAAAAAAGAACGTAGAGAGTGTTGTGTTAGCGAAGCAACGTCAGTTTAATCTGGAATGGTACCTAGGTTGATATTCGACCTGTAATAATATGGATCTAGGAAAATTTTAGGTTAAGAGGACTGATGAAAACTATTGTTGTGGGTTTAGAATCAGACATCTGTCCAGTGCATTACTTCACTTTTTCTACATGTTATTCCTACTTTTGGAGAAATTCTCAGATAAAAGATGCATCTGTCTTGTTGATTCGGATGTGGTCAACTGTATTCGCCACAGTAGATGAGGGCATGTTCATGACGGTGGTTATCCCGGGCGGCTCACTATTGGTGTTGTAAATTCGAAAAAGGGTGATCTAAGAGGTAATAAAACTCACAGGAGTTCATACTGATTACTGTGACCTGTCGACAAGTACTGTTAATCGATATCCCCTTCGAGTTACTCTACTGGAACAGACCTTTTTTGGTTTAAATGTATTCGTATTAGTCCTGGCTACCGATAAGTCTGTGAGTATTGATCAAAAGATTTGATCCTAACTAAATCACAAATTAATCTAATCGACAGATACTGTTGTTGGCACAGATCGCTAAAATCTTTAACTCATTAACGCTGTGAATTGCCGAAATAACCTCAAAGTATACCTTAATTCGATTGGACGTTGATATTTCCTCCGCGCTGATAGAAATAAATTTCAAGAAATAAGAAAATCGTAAGATTTCGGAAACGAGTGATGAAAAATCAAAAACAGTTTTTTCAATGGTTTCGGCCTGCTAAACGATTCTGAAGGTTGAAATTTTTGTTTAGATGCGTTCTCAAGTCGAGATCTTCTTTCCAAACAGACATAAGAACTCAGAAAGTTGGAAGGCAGTTTTTTCAGATCCTTCTTTCCATGTATTCATCTAGGGTGCTCATAGAGTGGTTGGTGTATCGAAAGAAAGTTTTCGGATATTTTCAGCTCTGCATAGCCATGGAAAATTGGTAGCTTGGTTTCACATGCTTCGGCGAAAATAAAGTCGAATTTTACGCAGAGTACCCTGGAAAATGTTTGAGTTAAAGTCTTATGTTTCCGACAACATCAAATGCTCGCAAGGTCTTGTTGAATGAGAAATAAATTCGACGCGTTTATATAACTATAGGAGGAACTATTTGGAACTATTTAAACGCCCAATTTACGAGAGAAAAGAGCAGAAGAATGATTAAAGTAACAAATATTAGAAATCGTAGACGATCTATAAGTATGAGATGGTAAATGACGTACTTTTTCTCTTGGTTATTTTTGCCATTCAATTTTCTTCAGATAACTTCTCTGAATAACTTATGAATTATTTCACTTTTTAATTGTTTCCCTAAATAACAAGATTATTTTGTTCCTGTCTCTCGATTACACAAATAAAAAGTAGTAAAAAGTACGCAAGTATTTAGAAAGAGCGTCAAAATTCTACACTAATCAACCCCCTGTACCCTTGCTGATACCTTTTTAGCATCTTTAGTTCATTATTTAGATGATAAAAACTAGAAATTACCAATCTTAATAATCTTACATAGAAAATAAGACAAAGAAGCTTTCGACGTAGCACATCAATCAGTTCCGCGGTTGAAAAGGCTTATAGACGCGAAAATGCCCACAGTTGAGCTAATGGAAGGAAGAACGGTTTATCTAGCTCAAAGACTGTCTGTATTTAAGCAGTAACAATTTTCCACGCTGAAATTCTTCAGCTCTTTGGAATCAACCATACAATCTCTCTTTTCATATTCTATTTTATAGGCCAAAAATCTATAATTACGAGCAACCAAACTCTATAAAGTTCATCTGAGGCGTATTAACGAACTTGAGGGATCAAAAAGAATAATTAGAAACGCTAAATAAGCTCAAAGGCGAGCTTACTAGGGAACAGGGGCAAATGAAGGTAGTGGAATAAAGTATTCTCGAAGTATTAATTTCACATTCGAATTTTCATTCAATGTCTTTAAAACAAATTAAGGGTAGTAAAAAATATTTATCATTCAGAAACAAATTAAGGGTAGTAAAAATATTTATCATTCAGAGACGCAAGTAATTATTCTATCTTTTGTTGCTGCCAATGATTTTCCATCATTGTTTCTTCTAATTTCGATAATACAGACAGGGGCTTGTTTTTGAAGATTAGGACAGGAAAAAATCAAGCCGTGGATGATGGTGTGATGATCCAAGCCTGCTTGTAATTTTGATCTCTTCAGGTGCGAACCATCTGTGACTTGAGTGCATACGACTGTCATTGCGTTATATAACCGTCAAATTCACGAATATGAACCCGGTTTTTGTCAGCACAGGGGTGGAGTGGGGTTCTCTGATTTTCTATAGAACTATTGTAGAGTATTGGAGAGAATTTCTAAGCCCCGTGATGTCTTTTTAGGAACTTGAACTACCTCTACCCTGATATATCCTTTTATCTCTTTCTTCTCCTTTACTTCGTTATATACTGCAGCGAAGGAATTGGAATTGTTGGATATATCTTTATCAAGTTTCCATTTCGTTTGAATATGTCCTCGCGGAACACTAAAGCGAGCTCTCCTTCCGAAATATCAGTGGAATAAGCACCAGAGAAAAGGTCGGAGTTAAAGTTCTATTACTCAAGTTCTCACAAGGTAACTCGAACCCATCGCTTCTCGTTAACTGTTCTTGGTAGATTTAGTGCCGGAATCCAAGAGGAGAAAAAACACTTCACGGCCAATGCATTGAAGAAATTTTCGGGCTCAGAATACAAAATTTTCGAGCAGTAATGGAAAAAATTAAGGAACAATAACGAGAGTTAACTGCAACTTTTACACGAAAATGTAGCACAACTTCAAGGTTGAGATCCCGAGAGTATTAAAATCTTGAAATTAATACCCAAAATAAGATGAACTATCCCAACTAACGGGAAACATTTATTTTCGTGTATCTAAGTGTCACATAGCTTATATAAAGTCTAGGACGGTTTCTAGGTCTACTGATTCCTAAATCCTAATGCCATAAACCTCTCTCTGCACCAAACGCAACAAGCGTGGCTATTTAACTGCTAAAACAGCTATATGAGGAATATTATTCTTCCCTCAAAATTTTCAAACTGAATTCATAATAAATGTTGCTAGCTCTGGAGAAAACAACATATCTAGAGCTAAATTTCTTTTCCAAGCGCAGAAACTACATTATGATTCCTGCAGAATTCCTGCAGCCTTTTACTTTTCTTCTTCCCTGGTTAAATGTATTCGGAATTTTTTACCACGATTGCTGTGCAACTACTCTACCCGATTAATCGGGCTGAAATTCGTTGTTCTTGAGTGAATTACACGGTTTGGGGAATCGTACATCTCCTTGATCCTCTTTGAGTTTCATTTTAGTACTTGTTCGCTTCAGAGACTGAAATTGTCGCCGAAACGACTTCTTGAGCTATAACATAGGTTTTTGATACGTTCTCGCAATCTACGATTGATTTGATTGACTTTTATAATATTACTTAACTTTATTTGTTTAACAATGTATTGAATGCAATTTTTACTCTTCGCATACAAGTTTTGCTTCTCGTGATGGACGAAATAATGCAGAGATTACGAAAATAACGATATTGGCTGTTTTTATCTAGAAACCGCTAATTACCGATTGAAACGATGGGATCACGTGTAGATTACTTCCCTTTCTCTTTGAGGTAATGAGGAAACCTTCAAAATATATTCGAATATTAAATATTATGTTTGAAAAAATTTTCAGATAGAAGGGGTGTTATAAACGAATTCTAAAGTTACTATCATTGCTTTTTGACAAAATGAACTAAAAAGGGGTATTATCAGCTCATTTGTCGTGAGAAGCGGAAAGATTCCTGATAAAGAAACCTAATTCAATTGGAAGTCATTCTAAACCTTAAAGAGGTCAATATTATTCAATGTCTCGAAAATAACGAAAGCTACTGCAAATGATCATGTAGATATGAAAATACAAAAATATAAATAACGAAATTTTCGAAATTAGCCTTGCATATAATACGAGCTTGTTATTTAGGTAGACACATTTGTCTCGATCTCCAGGCAGAATTCCTAAATCTTAACAGATGTTCCCTCGCGTCTTTTCTTATTTTGACGAGAATTTTGAAAACATTTTCTTTGAAAAGGCACATTGATTTGCATTTACAATCATTTCTCGCTACTGATAACTCTAGGTAGAATACATAATACGATAAGCATTCAAATGCCAAAAATGAGATATATTCTTGTATTTACTGGAATAAACGGGGTTTTCTTCGTTTAGATAAAATAAAATGATGTCATATACGCCTCTATTGCCATTGAACTCAACAAAGTGCGCCTGGAGTAACGGTTAGCTCCATAAAGTACTAATTCGTGATTGAACAAGTTCCGTTGGGAATTAAACCAGAATAGAGATGAAAAATTCGAAAATCCGAGGCACGAACGGAACCATTGATCAGTTCAGGAAGAAAAAAAACTTTTAGACTCACTCCCAACTGCAACATTTCTCCCCAAGTAGACCACATATTCTGGTATTACTTTCATACGTCTACTGTACAGTCCTTCGTATTTATGATCAGTACTTAGATTTGAATTCCGAGCTATCTTGGATATTATATAGTTTCTGCAGTATACGATACATTCGATGAGCCATATATCAGCCTTTTTGGTGATTCAGTTTACTGCTACCTCTATTGTAGATATTTTAATGCAAGAGAATGCTTGAATACAGGGTCTTGTGTTTCCTCCTTTCTACCCGGGCCCGTTTCGGTGCGCTGATGTTCACCTGAACAAACTAGTACCTGGAAAGTACGCACTTGAAATCGATTAGACACTCACTCAGTTTATACATTGTGATCTATTTGCCACCCGCCCTCAATTACGTTTTCAGTACCTGAAGAACCAATAAAGTTATCAAATATACACGGCCTTCGAATAGCACTTTACCATTCCCGCAATAAAATAAATAGATGCTAAATAAGTACCCAGATACTGGTAGATGTAGAAGAAGGTATCTATGATACTCCAAGATAGGTCCAAAAGCTAATTGAGAAGCTTACCCTCGGAGTATCAGTTCACTGTAAACACATCATTACAGAGCCTCAAATCTTCTTAATGAGATTAAAGTACGGAGCAGTATGTGGAGTGCTTATAAACTTCTTCCTATAAAATATTCAAATTTCGTGACAAACACAAGTTTGCACTGGCGTTATTGTGTCCGGATTCAAGGAATTAAAGTTTTACAAGCACGCCAGATTGGATAAATGTCGATGTAATCATTGAATAAAACCGTAGAGGCTTAGTTCAGGTGTAACAGAAACGCAACGCAAGTGTATCGATGGTAGCACTACAGATTAAATGAGCCGAGGAGAAGATCAAGAGTAAGGTGTATGCCATCGCCTCCACTGCGGATATGTACGGTAAGGATAGAGCCTGAAATATCAAAGTTCTCTGTGCAATTGGCATCTAACTGGTCAACCACGAGCTGCCTGGAACTGTTCAGCGCCGTAAAAGGTTTTTAGGAAATGAGGTGGAGCTTAGTTTTATTTTAGACCCAAAAAATAGTCAATTTTCTTTATCACCTTTAAAATTGACTACACGAATGTTGCTATACAGACCTGTGACGCATTTCTTGAAGAAATACTAAAATTGGCTTTAATAATTTTAATCCGTAAAATTTATATTTTTCATTCGGTAACGGTAATGAGCAAAATGAACAGAAATAAGAGAAATATTTATCCCCAAGCTATGGACCTATAAGGGAAACAACATATCCACATTAGGAACAGAAAACCCTAAAAGGATATTTTTCAAAAAAAATTTAGAACGCATCCAATTCTTCTCAGAGAACTTATCCAAGTCTCCAGAAAACACTTCTTTCATAAACACCTCACAAAATTTCTTACAGTTCTATCGGAAATAATTTATTCTTAATATTCAGGAGGTGATATAGTTCCGCAATATCCAGCACAGAACCATTTTTAAAGACAGCCCTAACAAACTCTACACTTCTGAAGATAAGCTCAAAAAAGGGATAACTGGCGATGTCTTAAGTCATGTAGTTTGCTCTTCTGGATGTCAAATCAAACCAATACTGCAAATAATGAGGCCGATTCTCCGTTATAGGTCACAGTAATTATAAATTCACTTTTTAGAACAATTGATACATTCAATTCAAAATCACAGATGGTCTCAATCTTGCACTGAAATTAAAAGAAATTGACGAATGGAAAAATACATGCAACACGAAATTCATGAGGTGCATTGCGGCAGGTCAAAGAGAATATCATAAAATTCTCTGTCCTCGAAGAAAAATATTTAAAGCACGAATTTAAATCTGTGGATGAGCATTGTTAAATTACTACCCATACTTTTATCTTCAATTATCGCAAGTACTATTATTTTTTGCATCAGTAAAGAGCATGCACCTTCCTTTGAATAGAGAGACAACTACAGTCTGGAATGAAAAGGTGCGGTTACAGCGCGCGCGCCTTATGCAAACCTTCTTAACAATAAGACAAGGTCCAAAGATAAATGATTAACCTAAAAAGTAGCTAAAACTCTGCTTTTCCCCTTGAGATGATATTCGACCATTAAGTGATCATTCTTCTCACCTTCACACCTTATAATTACTCTCTGGACAGGAGCCCAGGTCGCTATATTCAAAATATTCGATCAATTAGAGATCAACGGAAGGGCCATTAAGAATAATAAAGCCGTCTAAAAGAATGGAAGGTTTCTGTTAGAATCGTTTCGAGTAGCGCGGGTTTAAGAAGAAAAGTTTCGAAAAGTTTCGAAACCACCGAAGAAAATCTGTTGTAATTCGATCTTTTCAGCGTAAATAAGTGATGGTCGTAAAGATATTAAATGTTGGAAAGGAGCTGTTGAAAAATCGCGGCTGGTATCGGGTAAAGGCTGGTGCCTTACTAGCTCCTTTCTTCTTCATTTTTCGAGAAAAATATTAATTCCGACTGGGTTTTATCACTCAGTGCTTCTTTCTGGGAAAAGGCAGTAATAATAATTGAAAATGCAGAAAGAGACCACTGAATTACTTTGGAGGCTTCCACTAATTTTACTAAGAATGGAACGTTATAAGGGGCTACTATACCTTAGTTGGTGATAAAATCTGAGCGATATCACGAAAAGAGTAATTCCGCAGATTGTATTCAACCTATTTGTTTTGGACCTGAATATATAACGAAAATTATTTACCCTGTGTTCTAGAATTTATTGTTAATAATATCAAAGAATTATTGAACGCTGCGAACACGTCGCATCACCATCGGCCTTGCGACTGGAATAAAAAATAAGACCATTCAATTTTTCATCCGTGACCTAAGGGATAGGTTCTATCGCTAGAGAACAGTGGACAATCGCAAATTATTTCATTTCATCCTGTGCAGTTTACTCATTTCAATTATAACAACCGAGGAAATGACTCGTTCCTATACTGCTGACAAAAACTCTATCCATTCGAGAAGTTTTTTCAAATGAGGTTCTGAGATGTTAATTATGGTATGTAGGTGTACAATAGTAGTTTGAGTCACGAGAAGGTCAAAATTAGAGTTGAATAGAAAATATCTACTGTTCTCAAGAGATTACCTTATCGGGAAAATTCCTCTAAACTTATTCGGTTTATCAATAACTCCACATATATAACCACGAAAACAAAGGATTTGCATTTTTTTAAAAAAAGGAATGACACTAAATACAAGTATGAACGCCAATATTCCAACTCAAACACATATTAAGCATGGTTTGCTATCATTCATAGCCAATAGAGAGACATGAATTCCTCTGCTGCCAGTGCGGACTAGATTATGAACGTAAAAGACTTAAAATACAATAAGAAGGGCTCTAAGAGGTAAAAAGGGAGTGGAGCTGAATATGAAGAGAAATTACTGATTGAAAAACTAAAAACAGGAACATTAGAACAACCATAGTTTCACAACTGTGAAGAGGCTCTGTAGATCTCCACATTGGTTATTGAATGTATCTTCGCTGATCAAGTAATTGACACCTGTCAAGGGAGTGGGAACTGAAATCGTATTATCATAAGATACCGAGAATTCAAAGACTATGTTTTTGCACTTAAAGTGTTTGATTTAGTGAGAAAATTGACACTAGAGTATGTTTGAATAATAAGAATTAAGAACTATGTCTATTAAGAAATTCCAATTCTTTATCGTTATCTCTGTTTCATTTAGTAGCTCAATACATCGCTGTTTACGAAATGAAAGTATTTGGATGTTGAAAACATAAAAGTACTATAAAAAACACAGATAAGGATGATTTCTGGGATAAAATCTCAGAAAAGTAGTCCGAAAGCAGATTGTTTTCAAGTTTTCATTAGGTTCACCAAAATTAGCCGATGATAAATGTATCTTGAGATGGGATAAAGCAGTTCCCGTACCACATTCGGGAAATCTCTGGATATGACCGCACTTTCGATCCATGTTACGGTACACCGCAGAATATGCACTATACTAAATACCATAATTCCTCAAGTATTCAACAATAAATATTAACCATACGAAACAACCTATTTTCTCCTAAGCAAGGAAAAGTCACACTCAAAACTCACATGAATTGATGCCTAGCACTGAAATTCTCAATGATTACCAAAATTGATTAAAAGAACCTCTAAAGTAATTACTAATACCAGAAAAGTAAACAAGAGGGTTTTAAAAGAACGAAATTTCAAACAGTACAAAACAATAGACACTTCACTTTAATCATAGTGCTTTGTAGGATTATCTTTCGCGGCAACGACTGCAAACACACATTCAGGTAATCTCTGCTGAAATCCCAAAATGTATTCAATATCAGTTGTCCTCTAGTCTTCTCCTTTTCTCGTCTTTACTCCAGCGACGCTTTCATAGAATCTTGTACGATGATAAACACGACATGTCAACAAAACCTAGAAGTTTTCAATTATATTAGGATCTTGGGACTTTGTTGGCAACAATAATACTCTGATTACTCGTTGCGATTAAAAAATCGCGATTATCGGGATCATTGGATTCTATCCCATCCTGGTGGAAGGTACATTTCATTCTTTCGCCAAAAACCTTCCCGTCTGTAGTAACAATCAGGTCTATAAAGTAGTCCAATAATTCCTCGAATCTGGCTTTTCAGATGTTTTTACTAAGAGTAAGTCCCATAAAAGCTTATGACAGCCCATATCATAACACTCTCCCAAACATTTCGTTTCGTATGAACGCTGCGTAAATCTTTACTTAAACAATGACAGAACGTAGCCAGGCCGCTGGGTCTATCGATGTTGGAAAATTTTTCACTTCAAGAGAGGATATGAGTCAAAAAACATCCATCCCCGAAAATTAATAGTCTAGGACTTCAATCTCCTCTTTTTGTGATCTTCGGTTCTTTTCATAACATTATTCACTCCTCTATACCTGTAAATTAGCAATGGTAATAGAAGCTGCTGCAAACGCCAAATCGTAGCGTGTACTTCAAATTCACGCTTTATATCCGCTGCAATCGCATTGGCTCAGTAATTTTTTCGAAAATTTTGCGTCCATTCATGTTCTAATATTTGATGGGAAGTATTATTTGCTCATGATTTTCCGCGAAATGTGATGCGGGCCAAATGGGGAGAGAAAAGGCACGTAATTCAAATTTTAATGCCTTGCATTTAAGGTCCTCTGATAGGGTGGACGTACAGCAATTGCATTTGAATGTAGACCGATGGTCTGTTTAAAGGAGGACCTCAGAGCCAATAGTTATATCGGTTCAATCAACTGAAAACGCGAGTAAAAGTTCTTTTGTTTCTTTGTGGCTGTTTTTCACTTTTTTCGTGGCTGCCTGTCACTGTTTTCGCAGTTTTTCGTCGCTATCGGGGCATTCTTTCCGCATCCCCTGTCTAAGCATCAGCTACAAGGCGCATACATGTAGTATGACGTAACAGAAGTCTTGGAAGTTTCAGTGCAGCGTCAAGTTTTGAACTTCATAAAAACGTTTTGTAGTCTGTTAGGGTTGTCATTCAAATCAAAATGAGAATGGACCAAACGGGAATAAGTGAGCTGATAATGGCCGCAATTGTGCCTTTGAAAACTCGCTGAGGTACTTACCTGAGGTATTAAGTACTTAACTTTGAGAATAATGTTTGGGATTGGGTGGTTCCTGTGAGAATCCAGAGGACTCTACGGTTTTTATCTTCTTACACTATGTTTGTAGCCAGTCGCTGGGATTTAAATTTGTTCAAGGCATTGTTGGGGTTCATATTTCGCGTTATATACTTCTCATATCTCTAATGCCGAAAAATTATGATCGATATATGTCTCACTGACTTAGAGCAGCTTGCAGTTCGTTTGATTACATCATATCTCTGATCTAATCCGATAAAGTCAAAGAAGAGGACTTTAGCTCACCGTACATCGAGTTTGAGAGCTTAAACTGAAAAATTATGAACACAGGAAAGCCGTCAATTTGTGTTTTCAAGGTGTGCTAACGGAGATTGAAAATTAGCTGTTGATGGATATGTCGATCATGAGAGCCCTACCTTTACCCCTCAAAGCTATGGTAAATCTACATCCTACGTCCCCCATCTTCTTAATGTTACTCTCAAATCTCTTTCCGCGGATGCAGAGACCCTGCTTTCTCCTACGATCCGAATTTGCACGAGTTTGCGGTGTAGCGACTTCTTTTGCAGGAGTCGCAGAGTTACAAACAACTCGATGAGCCCTTCTAGTCCGAACTCCTTCAGCCTATCTGTTACCCCTCTTTCGCTCTTTCTATCACACAACGTTCACCCGTTCAGTTCAAGCCGTCTCGCTTTGTACCTTGAAAATCATAAGCAGAAATAGCCTGTGAAACATCCATGTTTTCACAAGCTCTTGATGCACGGCTGCTAAGGCATGTAATGAAGACATTGTCTGAGACAATGTCTTCATTACGTGCCTTAGCTTCAGATCATTCCGGGTATGCCGATGGAACCAGCACGTCTTGCGTAAACTATGGTGTCCTCTTGGGTGTAGGTTCATACCATAGAGTGTGCATTTGTAGGAAGATCACTGACCTCGTTTAAATCCCGGTTTTTGGCCACAAAAGAAACAGTAACAAGATTTGTAAGGTACTAGTTCTCTCCATTAGCATAAATACGTTAGGGACTACAATTATAGCTGTTTGATGTATGAAATTCGCTTGTTCTCCCTTTTCTTAGCGCTTCGAACTCTAGGCTTAGTCTCTTCATTAAAAGTAAGCCCAGAATCTGGTGGTATATTCTCTTCTGCAGCCACTTCGTCCACTTTTTCCCCACAAAGGGCACAGAAAGTGTGGCTGTATGACTCAAAAGCTCCTAAGAGACATTCAACATAAACTCCGCTGTATGCGGCACCTTTTTCAGCAAATTTCTATAGCTATCAAGGGAACGAAATACTTACGGAGACTGCGTTTAATAAAAATATCAATACATGTGGGAGAGCATTACGTCGGTCTGTGAGAGACGCTTAAGGGTGATGCGGTCTCTCATTCAATCACGTTATAACCCATTCAAAAGGCCACCAATGAGCATAACCACAACGCCAACTCTAATCGGAGATATCTTTCCTACTTTGCCCTGCACCTCTAAGTTTTCGACTAGGTTTTGCAGAAAAAAATCTCGCCTGATCTAAGATCATACTTTCTGTGAACTCCGCTTCCATTCTCTCATCCTTACATGATGAAACTCTTTTAACTCATCCTTGACTTGGATCAGGCCAATCATGATTCTTATCTCCACGACATCTGCCATTTCCATCTTTTCTTGGCTCAAATACATCAGCGTTCGAACCTCCTCTTCTTCCAGACCCCCTCCTTTGTTGAATCATCCCTTCCTCTTGAAAAAACCCGTCTGTAGGCACCTCTTCCTTTTGATGCACCTCGTCCAGCGCCCTTTTGTCTCCCAAGCCAATGAATACAACCTCTATTTGTTGGAGGTGTTGTGCTGTCTGACCTACGAGCCCCTGATGGCGCTTGTTGTTCCTGTGTGGAAGTAGCCGCATCCAGTCGCTTTGTAACGATGATAGGAGGAGTTGCAGGTGGCATTTTAATTTAGGGTGGGGTGTAGAAGGCAACTTCTGCACAGGGCTTCTTGCAAGAGACGTCTTGAGAGATCAATAGGACGGAGCGTGTGGATGCAACATTTCTACTCCACCGTTTTTCATACTTGAAGCTCCAGATTCTTCGTAAAGCCCTGGAAACTACAGTGATTTAATCCAAAACGTCGGAAAAGCCACTGTAGAAAGAGCAAAGAGCCGGTTCGAACGCTCTTTCATCGGTTTTATTGAGCGTTGTATCGATCAATAGGCATTTACAGTCAAGGCAAATTGTAAGTGATCGATAAATCCATCATTTGCAATTTTGCCGTTTCGATTAGTGGCAGAAAGGATATTGTTTGAAACTTATTTCCTTTTATTGAAGTGTCTATGTTTTTTTAGCATGGCGGAGACAGTTGGATTATTCTTCCCCGTTTGTCTATTATAGTTGTTTTATTATACATTTGAATCATGAAGAGGGTTTCAAAATTGCATTTAAGACAATTTGTGTATTTTTAATGCCGGGAAATGGTGTGCACAAGTCCAAATTTCGGGGAACATACTAATCAGTCCGCGGGATTTTGCATGGCCTCGGCAAGATTATGCAAAATGCGATTTTAAATTCTTTTAAGGTACCCGTGACACGTGTAGAAACGATGGCAAAATGTTTCCTTGGACACACCGTTGTCAGTTTACCGTTACTCTCTGCTCCACTTCACATTCCCTGTTGACGCCGTTTGTGCTCCCACCACTCTTTCTGGTTCTTTTTAGGCTTCCTTGTCAAATCGAAACAGG
Source organism: Kappaphycus alvarezii (assembly GCA_002205965.3). Lineage (NCBI taxonomy): Eukaryota > Rhodophyta > Florideophyceae > Gigartinales > Solieriaceae > Kappaphycus > Kappaphycus alvarezii. The sequence continues at coordinate 156,908 of NADL03000699.1, read as the reverse complement.
GTTTTGGAAACAAATCGACTGAGGTAAGTACCGGAAACCTTCTATAGGGTCCCAAGCATGCCGTGCGCCAACAATCTCACCAAAATCTGGGCTATAGATGCCTTCTCTTGCAAAAACTGTCTAGGCAGACTACTGTCTGCCGAAGTCACTTCTGAATTGCAACCACGCTTGTTTTCGTTTAAAAATCACATGGGTTCCTTTTTGCAAGAATTGCTTATAGGGAGACGTCTTCAAAACTCAACAAAGTCCGCAAACGGAGCGAAGAACTCTCTCACGCTGCAATTTGGACGTTTCTTGAATTTACAGGCAGTTAGACGCTTCAAACTACAATATTTCTGTTTGCAGGCTTTCCTCAGGTAATTTTTAGGATCTGATCTGCATCAGATACTTAAGTTTAGCAGCAACAGAGCGAGTCCCGAAATTTACCACATACCTGAAGGCCATTATTCGGCTTCATGTTGCGGGAAAGTTATTCAAAAGGCTCTGCAAAGCTCGAAAGGTGCTTTTATTGGGTGTAAAGAGGAGAATAGAAGAATTATACAGTACATAGTATCATTGAGGAACTCTACCGCACGTGAAAACAGCGCTTTCCTTTCTGTGCTTTCTGAAGTTTCTCCCATGAAGCTCGCTGGGGTTTCGGGTGCCGGAAGATGTACTGGAGAAGGTAGGTTTTTGTTCAATACCTAGAATGGAGTCTCTTCTCAGGTACACGACGCCAAAGGCCATGTAGATGAAGTCTTTTAAGATTCTCTCTTCTTCTGAATGAAGAGATGCTGTGAATTGCTTTCAATCTGTGAGGTATTCTACCGAGTCTTTATCCAACCACTGACCTTTGATGCTATCCCTGGGCCTCCCTCTTGCCCTTGTGCGAACGATACATTGAGTAGCCATAACCTTCACCATTGTTAAAGATTTTCCGGATGCCTTCACATTATTGAAATTTAATATGTATAATTTGTCTACCTGAACAGTGATAACTTGATTTCTAGTTGACAACTCAATAAATGCATCCTGTTCTTCTCTTCACGTTCTGCTATCAGTCCACTACGAAAACTTCTGGTTGTATCGTAAAACATGGGCAATTCCATAGCGTTTTGAAGCCCTACCCAGGATGCGAAACATTCAAGAATCCCTGCTATTAATGAGGTAGTAAGAGGCCCAGGGCAGAGGCGGGAACGGCTAAAGACGACTTCACCAAGTACTTTCAGGGCACGGACTAATATCAAGAAATCCGTTCGTGAAATTATCCAAGGTTCCTGGTCTCGTGAAAGGGATTATTTCGCGAAGGATTCTAAAACCACGGGGATTACAGAGCTTACATTTTTCAGTGAGAAACTAGACAGAATATTTTCTTCAGCAGCCGCGCCCCGCAATTTTTCAAGTACATTAATTACTTTTTGAAGGCTATATCAAGAGGTCTTTAGGTCCATAAAGGTTTAGAATAGAGGAAACTTCCTCGGATACCTTCCAATTTCCGATTTGGTAATCCTTTTGCATTAAGAAAAATCTTTTCTTCACCTGATGCAATAGCTTTCTGCGCTCCTTCGTAAGCAATGGTGCTTCTTCTCGTGCGGAATTATTAATAATGATGTCCATTTTATCCGAATCACTCCACTTCTCGCGTAGCACCGGAACTTTTGAGATATATAGTACACATGCACGTTCGTAGCAACCAAAACAGGTTCGATGAGAAATTCAACCGTCATGTTCGAGATAACTTTTGAAGGACGGTTGCTTAAAGATTCTGGAACCTTCCGAACGGCCACAACATCCGATACCTGTAAAACTTTTTGAGGGTTTGTTTTTAAATGGAAAAATAACAACCTTTCTTAATTTATCAGCAATACTAGATATATCTGCACAATAACAGTACGATATGGTCACCGTAATGTCTTCCAATGCATATATTACACAGTAGGCAAAGCATTTTTCTGCGCAATACTGTAATAGTGCCAGTTGAAACATAGGGCGACGTCCTTCTGCTCCCTTAGTGGCAATATATCGACAGATGGCACGTTCCTGCGTATTTGAAACATCTTGAATGGATAAAGCGCCATCAGAGAGGTTTTCTACTGCATCCATGAAATCAGCGCACTTATCTGTGTCTTCAATAGTCCCGGTACAAAACAAGCGCATTGGACGCAACGAAGAGCTTATTTGACTTCACCCGTGTCCTTTAAAGACACAATATCAATTGCGGCTGACCATTCTACTAGGTTCTTCTCGTAGATTCTTTTCATGGGAATGCCGAACATTATTACAGTGATATTAGCAAAAGCGTGAGTCAGCTATTGCATTTAATATATCCCTCACATTTCTTTCCTCTACACCACTTCGCATCATGAGGCCAGCACAAAATGATTTCTGTGTGCTGGATGAGCACAGAAAGACCTCGTACAACTCATGATTGAAACTTACTGAAGGCAATAGTTTTTCAGATTCCATCTTGAACTCTTCATGACCAATAGAAACCAAAACATCGCAAAAATCGCACGTGTTGTCTTTTCGAAATATAGGCTGTAACCTTCATTTCCAGCTCTGCAGTGAGGTTCCCGCACGTTTTCCGTGACGGTGTAGATCACTTATAACAGCCCAGCCCTTCTTCTGAAACCTCCATTCGTGCCGGATGGTTCCACCTGTTTTCGCTGAAAACGGGTTCGGAAATGGAGTCTTGTCTACTTGTGCTCACTTTGGACCTTTCTTCCATTGATGGAAACATCCTGTGTTGGATTCTTTTGAGAATTACATCCGAAAGCCACGCAAACGTGCTCCTGGGGGTTCAGAGCCAGATCCGCACATACGTACATCCTTCGTCGCGTTTGCCATTGCCTAAACTCCTTCCGGATTTTATAACATATGAGAATCCGTCTAACAGTTCTTCATGAATGTTTCGCTTGATTTGGATATGCGAAATGAGTGTCACAAAAACAGGAAAAGCGTATTAGTACTTCGAAGTGAGGAAAGTCGGTGTTTTTGGGCAAAAGGCGTGCTGGCGTACACAAATGGTGGGAATTTTGGGAGGTGGTAGTGTTCTATAATCTTTTTCATAACTTCCCTTATTCCAAATAATACCAACAATTCCAGACTGTAATACAACGAGATTTTTATTTATCCCTATGCTCCGGTTGCAGATGATTTCAGGGGTCTAAAATTTTGTATAAATTTTACGGTTGGGCATAGTGTCTGACAGTAGCTATATCACAAAAATCATAATAATTGGTGATTTTGCTACTTAAGTATGTGCATTACAGCATCCGTCGTTGAGTATATTTAATCAGATGTTGATTCCCCTGCGTCACATCTCGTTACACATCCGCAACAATTTCAACTTCCATAAGGCCGTACCTAGGGCATATACCTCTGTTAAACGAGAGGCTTGCCTTCTTCACACTCCTTTCAGTGAACGAATGCTTTTTTTACACCGTGTACACCCAAGATGAGGAACGAAACGCAGACGATAGGCGTAAGTCCTGCAGGTCATATGCGACAAGTGGTATCTGAAAACGATGTTTCCGAATCAGGCCAGTCTCAGCAGGAACCAACAAGCGCCAGATACTTTCTGAATACAACTACTGACTCTCAAACCCCAGAACAATTGACTCAGTCTTCTGCACAGCAATCGATCTCTCTCCAACACACCCACTCTCTCTTCTGATGACATCACAAGAAAGACTCCACACTTATGGGCCGCGATGCCCATGACTGATGATCCAACATATTCCAAATCTGACCTCGGCTTCGAATTTTTCTGTGGAAGCCGACGGCTCTGCCGAAGCGACGGCTCTGACCCGTCGGCTTCGAATTTTTCTGTGGTTTTATTCGAAATATTTTAGCCTTTCACTCATGGAAAATTAGGACTCCCTTGAATCTGGGGAAATTTCATTCTCACGGGAGATTGTTAACGCAGGGTTTAACTTTTCATTATTGTTAGATCGCTCTATGAACAGTACTGAATACTCTGGGAGTGAGAAAGATATTTCGATTCTGAGGGGTTAGATCGCTCTTTTGAATGTCTGATGGGACTACGTACGAGGTTGGTCAAGGTTCACTTCAAGCAGTTCCTATGCGAAGATAAACATAGCCGACAGTTCCTCGATTTTGATGATGAGCGCTACACCAGAAAAGTATGCGAATATGAGCAAGAAAATAATATCAATGTGTCTTCGAGCAACGTTTCAGAGGAATAATTGGAACTCAGGGCTCAAACACCTCAGCATAGGGGACTGGAAAAGTGAAACTACGAAATTCTTTTTTATGATGTAACATGAGAGTGGATGACGTCAATGCAGTCCTGGAAATCCGGTTCATAACATAGGCAAATACAGCTTTAGACAAAATCATCGAAGAAAATGCTTCTAGGATCATATGGATGCGAATGAAAGCAATATGCGTAATCACTTAACGCCTCTTAACTTTGCTAAGGCATTTCTCTCTGACTGTCTTTTGGGGAAACTCAAGTGTTTCATGAACCATGTTTTGCATCAACAACGGAAGAGGCTAACGAAAGCAGTTGAGATTGTGGTCATTGTAATATTTGCCTGTATTTTGAGAATAATATGATTAGTCTCCATCAAAAATATTTTCGGAGGCAGAAAGGCAACCTTTTTCAGATAAGCATCGCTGCTGTCCGGTATCATGAGGTTTTTGCTGCCTTCTGCGGTTGTAAGGATCGGTGAAATACGCATGACTACTCCGGAACTGGTTAATGTCGTAGCGCCAATCGGACGACTGCAATGGTGACGTAAATGGAAGCGGAAACAGCCGCTATCGATATGTCTTTATTGTAAGTACCACATGCAACAGTTTTTTCCTTGACCATGACCACTTAAGATTTCATCTGATGCCGTAACCGAGTCGACCTATCTACAACGACACCCGAAAAAAGGACTTGGTCCCGTTGGGAGCGCACTTTACTTGGCACTGAATCCCTTTTTATTTATTTTAATGTCAAAATGTTAGGCTACCAATTGTTCCATACATGGGAGCGACTTACCCAGCTTTTACCGGGAGCATCCACAGCTAGGGCATTGAGACAAATGCCAGATGCCATATAGCTATTGACCGTGGTTACAACTCCAAAAAAACTATCTATTACGTATTTAATTTTTTAGGTGCTAATCTTCTTAGGAAGCGAAAGCAAGATTTACAGTATTCATTTGTATTCGGAGATGGAGCAATTTCTCGCCGGCATCAGGGAATGACGGTTTCAGAACAAGGATTTCGAGTGGTTTATTTTGCTCGCCTGGAGGGTAATTTCGCTAGTAAAGCACGTACTATAGAAGCTTTTCTGTACAGGGAAAGTTGCTCTACAAGAATAGCAGCCATTTTCCACAAAAACTAGACGCTGTTTCCTTCTCGCAGTTTCACAGTTGTTTAAAAGGAACCGTTTCCATCCAGGGTGCTATGATAAACTTCAATGAGCACCTGCAAGGTTACGATGAGTACGATGGCATTCAAGAGGAAGTACAGAATCTCACAAACACGAGCATCAAGACCAGGCTTTTCTGCCAAATCTCGGGCTGAACAGACATTGCACAGGGAACTATTTTGACTTGTTTGAAATAAAATTACCCCCTGTGGTTCCAGCCTAGGGCGTTTAGATTTACCTTTCCTACAGGCCATGGCCTTATCGCTGCAATAGCTAGAAACTTCGACTTTACATTGAAGGTCTTTCTGCAGCTTTCGCAGGTAGAGAGGGTTGTTCTAGGGGCTTCTTCTCTTCCAACTTCAGCAAATAATGCGAAACAATGTATCAAGGACAGTTGGAACTCATAAGAGAGTGTGATGAGAATAAGAAAGCAAGTCATCATCCCCCAACTCACGCATCGAATAAGTAATCCACATTGCGAACTGTTCGGCGAGCAGAATATCGATTTTTAATAAGACGGAGCTTCAAAGAATGTTGCGAATCTTTGATCAACTCATTGATCCTCAAGCTACAAAAGCAGAACTTTTAGAAGCAGTTGATCAGCTCAAGGCTGGTATCTAAAATATTACTATCAGTTTCGAAGACACTAACGATCATGATGCTACAGTACGCCCTGGGGCTAAAGCTCTCATTGAAGCTGAGAAATCAGTATGCGAAGCGCTAAGGGAAGCATCTTTAGCTGCTTGGGTGATGACCCCATTTCTATCCACGATGGGAATGCGAGAGGGCAGCCGGAATGAGGCTGATATTTTAAAAGCCCTCCAAAGTTTCTTCTCTGTAGAGAAAAAGAGTATGCACAGCCTGTGGATCTGTGATGTTTGGTAAGTTTTTCATGAGACCTTTGATGTCAAAACCCTGCGATAAAAGGGACGTATAGGAAGCGAAAGCTCCACAATCATTGGTGACAGTCCTGATGCGGTTGTAGCTATGACAGATGAGTTTGATTGCCTCTATGCTATCTCAGTTGAAATAAAACCAATTCATCCCACAATATTTGCAATGCAACATAGATAAATCAAAATTATGGATCATTGATTTGTGTGAAGAATGTTAGACAGGATTACAGTTGTGATGAACTATTTCGAGAGATTTTCCCGAAAATCCAGTATCTTGTTGAGGCTTTTCATCACCCTGTGACATTGGGCGTCAACAACATTTTGTTTGTTGTTGGTATTTGCGGGTCAATGACAGAGGGTCGCATAATTTTCTGCTTGTGCAATCAGGTTCGCTGAACTATTCCGTCATAAGTACACTTATGCTTTGGACTGAGTTCATCGTGGTGCTTTCGAATGGATTGTAGGTCAGGCCAAGTTCACTTATAAGGAGCATGACACTCAATTTAAGCTATCACACGCCTCAGATTTTAACAGTTTCCTTTCATACGGTAACCTTAGCCAAGCTTTTCGGCGAACGGTTATTGTGATGAGGTGGGCGGGGTACCCCTATTCTCCCGTATCGTATGATCAGTTTGACCCCTGCTGTTTACTGGAATCAGCTGAAAGGGGGAGTAGATGTCTTATCTCGGCAATTTAAGACAATATCCCGTTGTTATATTAGCGAGAATCCTGTGCTTAGCGAATATTAGCTAGAACCCTGTCGTTTCCATTATAGGTATGCTTGTATCTATGCGGATGTGCAATGCAACTGTGGTCTATAGATCATAACAAGCTCGTAGCCCTAATTTCTGACCACAAAGGGAGGACTTACAGCACCATGACAACAGAGATTACTCATACTTCCGGCACAGAGTGTCTCAAAGTAAAACTTTCGGTCTTTTCTTGAGGTTAGTTGCTCGTGAATGTTTTGAAGTCATGAGAGACTCAGACGGAGATAGTATGGGTAATACGATGAAGATCAATAAGCTTACACCACTTTTCAGTAGAGATGCTGCGAATAATTACAATAACGGTATTCACAAAGCAAAAAGGCCCAATAGAAGAGCTGACAACAAGAAATTTATTGGTCAACCCAATTATTGTGTTCTTTGCTCTTTCACACTGTGTTGAATGCAGGGCACAAACCAGAAAGTCATTAGAAAAGAGTCTATGCAAGTACAGTGGTACCGTGTTTGTAGACAAGCTATCTACTCGGTTTCTCTGGTCCAATTGGCGCACTAGGGCTGAAGTAAGTCGAGTAGAACCTTTTAATGAATAGATAGCCTCATTTGAAATACATTTGTGTATAAATCAACAATAAATGTAGGAACGGTTATGTAATAATTGATGAGAAGTCGTGATTTGGAAATAGGAAAAGGCAATGATAGCTTGAGAGGAACTCTTTTGAGCTATTTCTTTACCGCTTCACTCAATTTGAGGGATTTACTCTGGAACGGATTGTAGGCAGAATGGGTGAAGAGCAGGCCTGGCAGGTACTGGAAGGATATCGATGACAGTTAGAGAGGTGCGTGGTGGTGAACAGTAACAGGAAGAACTGGCAGTGAAAGGTATAGAGAGGATTAATAGATGGGATATTGGGACATGAAGGAGGAGATAGGAGGTAAATTAAATACGATAATGGATGATGCACAGGGATCAAGTGTGGAGACAATGACAATAACGGCAGAACAGGGGTTGGGAGTGTTTACAGAAAAAATCGCAGAGGGTATTTATATTGTGTCAAACAAGAGGGACAGGAAGTAGCGCTTGAGAGAGAAGAAGTAGGGATTATGAAATCGCAGTCGGGGTCCACGAGAGCGGCATAATGAAAGATACAGTCCCGTAGTGTGGGGACTAAAACCTTTAGAGCTGAGGGCGAAAAAAATGGACGCAGATAGTCTTCAGTAAGAATATTTATCTCAACTTCAGCCCTGCATGGCGTAGTTTATCGTTGTGGTGCTTGCTATTATACTACTGCAGATGTGTTCACTTCTGTTGATTTCATTCTCATGAATCACATCCGCTTGAAAAGTGTAATGCATGAAGTTCACGCTGTGGTAGCAGCCTCCTGTTTGGCCCTAACGTAGTCTTCGAAGAACATTATAAGCCTCGTATGATGTTCCGGTTGATTTCATTGACATCAGCAGTAGTGAACTGACATCAGTTTATACACCATTGTGAGTTCCCAATGTATCATTAATACTGAGAGGAAGTTTGTGATGGTTTTAGAATTAGGAGGTGGGTCGACCTTCATCTACTTTCTTCACTTAGGACCGCTTTCTTCACGTAGAACCACTGGATCGATGCACATCACAAAGATTTTGTAGGTTTTTGGTGGTAATTGTAAAGTTGACTATCTAATAGAGTGATTTTTTGTGCTTTAAAACATTATGGATTCATGAAGGGAGAGCATGATGCATTTTTAAAGTTGATAATGTACGGTAGACTAACATGAGGGGGAAATGGGGGGATGTCTTTATTGAGATGTATGGATTGGCTGGAACCCATTTGGAGTTGCAAATCTGCATGTCAACATGCCTGACATGATGACTGTTTGTGAATATAGAACCGAATATACAAAACTGACCAGCCGCGATTTTTCCCGTTGCCCTCAATACTGGATAAGAAGCCAAACCTCATTGAAATTTATATCACCGTCATCGCCGTTACGAGCTGAAATGAATGACATATGTTTCACTTCTTACTAAGTTGAGGTGAAGTTATTGGGAAAAAACCCGAAACGGCCATAAGTCGTCTTCAGATCTGAGCATAGGGTTATTCCGGTCGCTAATTTTTCTGGCAATATGCAGTAAACGGATCTGAGCTTACAGCCAGGGGGTACTGTAATGTTCTTGAGTGAAAAGCCTCAGCAAGCGAGGGTCCTGGGCTGCGTGATTCTGCTGGTTGTGTCCGAGGCCGCAAACCGGGAGCACATGTCGATGTCGTCGCCGCTCTCTGTAAGCATCGCGCTTACACAGGGAGTTTTTCAAGCTACCACCGCCTTGGCCCGCAGGTGTGTCGGTAGTGGAATTTTCTTCCTTCCCTTCTGTTGGCGTGGGCATCGGTTTAGCCGGTGCTGGGTTGAGTCTGTTTAGCAGGCCCACTAAAAATCAAATGAAAGGTCTCCATTTCTCAACCAAATCTGTAATGTATGACTCTTCTGTACAGTAGAGTACAGTATATCACGGACTACTGTACTGCACCGTGCTGCACTACATGCGACTTGTTTCGAGCATTACAGGGCATTAATAAATATTGCGTGGATCAATTTAGTTGCAAAAATAAAGCGCACTTTCAATCAATAAAACCCCCCAAATTTCCCCTTTAGCGGGTTCCTTGGCAGCAGTCACAAACCTGGTACCTCGCCTGGGCAACCTAGCACAGTCCCACTACCGAAAAGGGTTCATTTGTGCGGGACACATGCTGAATTAACTCTATGTACGCGGCATTTCGTCCTCTGCCGGCCATCCCGAAGAGCTATCATGATGTCAAGGTTGGTCCTGTTTAGCTTGGCAGCCGCGGAGAGCAATGTTCTCCAGAATAGAGTTCAAGCCAGGACTGAACACAGTTTCATCTCTTGCATGCGCCATTCGTAGACCGAGTATGTACATACACAGCGCTGAAATCTTTAGCAAACTTAGCCAAGCCCTCGGAAACAATAGTGATGTGGAACCGCAAGTAAACTACCGTTCAGGGTGGGAAACCCTTGAATATCAAACTCAAATTGTCGCCTTCTGTCCTACACAATACGTTGATACCTCCTTCGGGCTGGGGCACTCTCCAGTACCTCCTTCAGACTGACCAGAAAAGCTCCAAACTCGGTGACGATAATAATTGTCCACTTGAACCAATTCCATGCTGGTCTCAACTGCGAAACTACATTTCCTTGATTTTCGCCCTCCAAAGGAATGACGACCCTCTTTGCTTCCTCCTCATGTTCTCGATATTCCCGCCAAGCGCTCTCCCCCTTGCCGCTACCTATCCTCAATCACCGCTTTGACCATAAAATTGACCGGCAATCGCTCGACACTCTTCTTTATCCTCTTTCGACATATAGGACATGCAGGCCGTCGCTCATGCGCAAACAACGAAAAAGACAAGTTGAACAAATGGTATGTCCGCACGGTATCACTCTTGGCAAAATCAATTCGCCCAGACATACAGGGCAGTCTAATATTGCAGGGGTTGAGCAAGTCCCCGGATACGTTGGGCGACTTGGCGTGAGTGAGGCCAGTCGTTCCTTTCGCTGGCGTCTTCTGCTTCGAATCCCCTCGAACGTCGCACCCAAGGCGAACAAACCGACAGATGCGGCGGCTGTGATAACATTACTTTTCTTTCCCATCTTTACTATGGGCAACAGACGTACAACTCCGGGACGTGCAACCTGAAAGAAGCGCCCCACAAACTAATGCCACAAGTAGAATTGCTTTGGCACAGAGGACGTGAAGCAGTCAAACTGTGGAACGGCTCTGAAAATCCAAGTTTCTGCGAAAGAAAGCATTTATTTGCAAGAGACGACTTTAACCAATCATACTTGAGCACTTGTATATCGTAGCATTCTTTGAGCGAACAGGCTTCCAGTCGACAGTCTGGCGCACGTTTGTCGTGCAATACTGTATTCCAAGACTATTCTGGTATTTTATATTTCCTCAAACGTCGGTATGAATTCATCTGCTGAAAAATGCTTCGCACACGGATTCATGGCGGCATTCTTCGGCATTTGACGATTTTGTGTCGGACTCGTTCGAACAGTCCGAACATGCTAAGCGGTTGGGTAAGTTCAAGGACTGTCAGCAATGAGGAAATTACCAGTCCACGGTATGCCCATTTTTGCAGATGTTTGATGCAATTGTTACAGGTACGGTCAAGTTACAAATATCGATCGCAACTGTTCAGGTCTTTCTCACTCCGTCTTGTGAAATTTTGCCCACTCTAATGCGTCTGGTATCATCGTACATTTTCTAGTGGAGTTACAACATGTTATCGAGGTTTCACGTTTCTAATTTTTTCGCAAAACTTTCCCTCATGCTGCAATGTACTAGATGATACATTTTCAGAGGGTTAACCTGCGTAATGTCAAGTTACCGTGACGGGGTTTTTGCGGAACAGCGATTTTGTAGACCTGCGTAGTGGAGTCAGTTTTGAAAGGCCTGCAGTTTCATCCTCTAGGCCAGAGACAAGGCCCCATAAACATCAGCTCCTTTTCCCTTGCTATAGCAGACAGGTTTGACCGATATCTACGCTGCGGTAATGTTACAAATTTACTGGGTACCAACCCACATATCTACCACAGTAAATTAACCCCCCATTTCTCACATTTCTCACGGTTTGATCATCGGCTGATTCCAAAAGGTCTGCAGGTGGATATTTGTGAGATTCAGGCGGGGTATGGTGCAATCGGGGTTTGTTGTACTGTAAAGCAGTATGTTCAGTAATGCGATCGGAATTCTGGACACTTGGTGAGCTTTGAATGGCCTGAGATTCTAAAACATACGGTAGCAAGTGGGCCCTTTAATTGGCCAGTGAACCGCCCCAGCTTCGTCGCCGCGAGCGCAGAAGGTCATACCCACGTAACTGATGGAAAAAGGAACCAATTCTTGGATTACTCAACTCTCGACTTGCTTACATAAATCGATCATTCCGTGGACTGCTACCACTATATCAGAGTATCCGACAGAGGCATACCGTATGGCTTGATCTTCACAATTCCGCTGCCTTCGCCGTAGCGCCAATTGAGATCTCCGATTTGCTGTGTCTTTCAATCCCTCGAAATGACCTCACGAAGAATTCTGGTCGCCGTCAAGCGGGTCGTAGACTATGCCGTCAAGATCCGAGTCAAACCAGATGGTACTGGCGTTGATCTCGCCAACACCAAAATGTCAATGAATCCCTTTTGTGAGATCGCTGTTGAAGAATCCTTGCGTATGCGTGAGGCCAAAAAAGCCTCGAGGTGATCGCCGTAACAATCGGTCCGAAAAAAGCCGCCGAAACCCTACGTGTTGCCTTGGGCATGGCGCTGACAGGGGGATCCACGTTGCCTTGTCGGATGCCGCCCCGGAATTGCAACCTTTGGCTGTTGCAAGCGTGTTAAAGGAGATTGTCCAGCGGGAGAGTATCGATTTGGTGCTTTTGGGCAAACAGTCCATTGACGGCGATAACAACCAAACAGGGCAGATGTTAGCTGGCATGCTGGGATGGCCACAGGTGAGTTTGCACAATTGAAGCCACGTTGCTGGGGAAGGATGAGACAAGTCCACCATTCACGACGGTCTTATGATGTGCCGAACTTAACCCTCGAGCCATTCCCGTGATTCTACTGGATTCGGTATATCCGATGTCTGACTCTTGGCATCAACAGCGATCAACAAATCGACTTTCGATTGCGGCCTTTTCTCTTGCTGACCCAAAATTCTTTTTGTGTCGATCTCTTTGTGTAGGGAACATTTGCGAGCAAGGTTGAATTTTGTGGTGACGATCCTACCCTACACGTCACTAGAGAAGTTGATGGTGGCCTTGAAACAGTTGCAGTAGAATTACCTGCCGTTGTGACTTGTGACTTGCGACTTAACGAACCACGATTTGCAACGCTACCGAACATAATGAAAGCAAAGAAAAAGAAGGTCGACACTATCTCTGTTGAGGACCTTAGCGTGGACACAGCCCCAAGAGTAGAAATCCTGTCGGTGTCCGAGCCTCCAACGCGCGAGGCTGGAGTCCTTGTAAGTAGCGTAGATGAACTTGTAGATAAGCTCCAATCCGAAGCAAAGGTACTGTGAACAAACTAAAACTATGCCTACAGATTTCATTTACTCACTGATAAAACTCTACTGCTATCGCCTTGCCATTTGCTCATTGGCATACAACGCTGGCCACAGCTCTTTGGTGTGCAGCTCCCTCATCAGCTCAGGTGATACTTGACGTATCCCACTGTCCTAGATGCAACATCCAGTCACTGCCCTCCACATCGGCGATCTCGCCCCCTAAGTCCTGCCGATCCACTTCGAACTGCTCGAATTCATTCCATGCCACTTCTCGAATGCCCGATCCCAAATAGTCCTGCTCTTCCGTCGGTCTAAACTTGATATCCTTTCTCGAGGCAAAAAACACAATGTTATGTGTCCAACTGTCATGGCCATCCGAAAACATGCGAACCTTCCCAAAGACCTTTTCCAAGCGATCGTATATCAACGCCACAGCGCCTGCCGCCGTACTATTCTTCTCTATACCACCAACAAAATTTACGGCCACCACCCATCCTCCTTTGTAGCCTTCTTGACCATTTCCCAGACAGCGACGAAAATAACTCGACTGGGACAGCACCACCAGTAAAGACATCATGTACGACGAAATCATAAGAAGCCGCATTAGCTCGCGATAAAAACAGCAAGCCATCATCGACGATAACATTAACCCTCTCACGCCAAAATATTGGGACGCATAACTGGCCACGACGTGATCGAGCTCGACGGCGTCCACTTGAATCCCAGCACGCGCCAAGCCTTCCGCAGCTACTCCGATGCCCAAACCGATGCACAGGGCCCTCTCCTTGGTTGATGAAGACTGGGTCTGAACCAATCGAACTGCTTCGTGGACATAGAATTGGGCGAAAATGGAATCCGGGCCACATCCAGGACAAATGTGACGACCACCCAGGACGGAAAGATCTGCGGTTAGCATGCGGTACTTTTGGTTGCGTTCTACAACGGATATAAGGCCAGTGGTCCGCGCGACTGGGCAAGTATGGAATAGCCAGGCGGGATCGGGCGCGGATGGAGACGTGAGACGAGAGTAGCGCCAAGGGGGATTGTGAGGTTTTGGAAGAGGAGGTAGAGGAAGAGGAGGAGATTGGGGAGACGAAGCGTGCGGGGGAGAAGGAGAAGTGGATTGAGTAAGGGTTTTCGCTTTCGTTGGTGGGGGTTCGGCGAGGAGCGGGGGAGTTTTGAAGGAGGGAATAAAGGGAAGGCGTGTTTAAGATATGGGCGATGGTGAGCAGAGTTAGAGTGAGGGCGGGGAGATTGGAGATTGGAGGAAGCGGGGGAGTAAAGGGGAGGATAAGGTTGAAGAGGATGGTTAGGACGGGAAGAAGATGGGCAGGGGGAGGGAGGTGGAGGGTGGAGGCGGTGAGCAGAATGAGGATGAAGGTGACAAGGGGGAGGGCAGCAGAAGGGAGAAGGGAGGATAGGAGGAGCAGGGGGAGGGTGAGGGGGAAAGGGAGAAAGTGAAAGATGTAGGCAAGGGGAGGAAGGAGAATTGTGTAGAGGGTGGAGGGAAGAGAGCCATGGAGCGCGGGGAGATGGTCAGAGATGGAACCGAGATATAGGGAGAGGGAAGGGAGAGGAGCACGGTAAGGATATGGGACAACATATTGACGACGGGAAAGCAAGGTGACGGATGAGTGCCCGAAGATGATCGGCCAACTGTCACAATGATCGCAAGGGTGACGTATGTATTGGCGTGGGGATGGCTTTACACTTGTAACTTTTTTCAATCGGATTCGATAAATGGAACGAATCTTCAAGGTTGTTCATTGCTGGGCTTCCGAGCGTCAATAGGGGTTGTCCAGTAGCGCTTTCAAAAACAGTTGAATCTCGTGTGGCATTTGCTGAGCTCGCAAGTCCCCTCGTAACCTATTCAAGTCAATTGTGACAGCAGTTCAGACCAACTCGTCGCTCAAGACACGCACACCAATTTGTTTCAAAGTTGCTCAAATGGCTTGTACACGTACCGCGTTTGCCCTTCCCCACCCTCCTCACTCGAAGCGCCTCTCTGGAGCATTACGCGCAACACCAGTAATGACTGCGTCGGAGCAATCGGCACAGTTACAAAGCATGTCTCGTCGCAGCGTGGTCAAGTTGCTGACGGTAACGCCATTACTTCCGTTTGTTAGTTTGGGGTCAATCCGAGTGGCAGACCCGTCTGGTGGTTCGCAGTTGACGACGTTACCATGCGGTGTTTCATTTTACGAATTTATCACGCCGGCTGTAACGGCTCCATTGGTGGGTGAGGGAAGTCTGGTTAGCGTGCATTACACGTTGGGAACGACGGGGGCGCGGAATGGATGGCGGATTGATTCGTCGTATGATCGGGCGCCTCTGACGTTTAAGGTGGGTAAGGGGGAGGTGGTGGAGGGGTTGGATGTGGGTGTGGTGGGGATGAGACTGGGGGGAAGAGACGGATTGTGATTCCGAGTGCGTTGGGGTATAAGACAAAGGATGATCGGCCGGTGGTGATGGGATTTGCGGAGTGGCAGCGGTTTAAGAATATTTATTTGAATAAGGACCGGGTATATAAACCGGATTTAGTTATGGATGTCACCGTCGTTAAGATACAGAATGTGTCTTGACGTTGCTGTGAGGCATCGTTGGTCCAGGGGGGCACATTTATTCATGCCAGGATCCTTTCGTGTGATGACGGCGATACGGCGTGGCCATACAGCGATTCAGGAAGAAGTTTAAATGCGTTTAGTTTCTACTGGGGACTGCGCACGTCCTAACTATACGGTTAAGATCTAACCGGAAGTACTTTGGCCAAGAATCATTGAACATTTTAAATTTGCTCACTATACTGAACCTAGTCTGATTTCAAGGCAATAGCGGCAGTTCAAGCCGCAGAGTACCGTTTACATACAAATTCAACTTGTTTGGAATTTTCTTGAATATTTTTTTTGTTTTCCATTTTGCCACATCTATCGCCCCATCTGTACCCTACCTGTATATCTACTGGATGTTGCGGCCAGCGTCCACATTCCTCCCCCTCCTCCC
Organism: Kappaphycus alvarezii; assembly: GCA_002205965.3. Lineage (NCBI taxonomy): Eukaryota > Rhodophyta > Florideophyceae > Gigartinales > Solieriaceae > Kappaphycus > Kappaphycus alvarezii. Next base: position 140,844 of record NADL03000699.1, on the reverse strand, counting down.
AACCGCATCCGCCCTGCCCCTTACCAAGCCTTCCCGCGCTCCACCATGAGCAATTACCAGGTAAACCCCGACGATCTCTTTTCCTCCGACGACAGCGAACCCGAAACACCCTCCGCAACCCTCCAACCACTTTCTCCCAAGCGACCGCGCCTCAACCCGCCCGCCACTTCATACAACCCGACTGCCCTTCCCCAACCAATAACCCATCTACTGCAAAACCCTCCTCTTTTCCATCCTTCGACCCTCCAACTTTCGTCAACCTCCCTCAACCGCCCGATGGAACCAAACCCCGGATTTAACTCCGGCAGAGGTCGACATGTCGCCAATCAACCATTTTCAAACCATCAACGTTCAGGCCCTACACCGATCTTTTAATCCGTCTTTTGCACAATCTCGTTCTGGTAACACTTTTGCAAATCATCAAGGGACTCTAGGTCATCCGCTTTTCTAGTATGCCACCGGCCGGCCGCGGCAGAGCCGCTACTTGCCTGCCCATGTCACCCGCCTCGACAAAAACCCCTCCTCGGCAGTTATTGCCGCCCCAGTCGAATCTCAGATCAAGTCCAGAGCCGAGGCGCCGCATCTATATTACCCGAACATCTGCAGGACAAATTTATTCAGGAGGAGAAGATGAAGGAGGAATCCGAGAGGAGCAACGTTGTAGAGAGGAAGCGTCCCACCAGGAAACGGAGGGTTGAAACCGAAGAAGACGTTGCGAGGAGAGAAGCGAAACTGAGCAACATTTACGGACAAAAGCCTACATCGGCATTTGGTCTTCACACTTTGTTGGCAGCTACCAATCCAAAATCTCTAATCAGCTTAGATTCGGCGGGAAAGGCCGTGACAGAAAGGTGAGGAGAGATGTTAGTAGCGTTTACAAGAAAGTCAGCATGACAAAGGACGCTATGGAGAGGGAGGAGAGAAAGAAGCGAGAGGAGGAGAGGAGGAGAGAGGAGGAAAGAGAGCAACTCAACAGCATTACCGCGAGTTGCGCTATCAGGAGAGGATTATGAGAGACAAGATGGCCGTTGAATGGAAGAAGGAGGACACCGTTTCGGCGGGCATGAGGGATAACTATCTGATGGCGAGGGTCGAGAGACACTTATACAACGACCCGAACGACAGGAACAAGATGGATACGCTAGAATATCTTGGCCTTAGCCTCAAGCCCCTTGAGGACAACGAGCAGGTCACTAACTTGCTAACAGTAGAAGTCTTTCAACTCTAGACAACTAACAAGCAACCGCGAAAGGCCTCATGCAACCTACGAATCAAGGGTGAAAACCAAGAGCAACGCGACAAAATATGTGCCTAGCACGCTGAATCTCAAGAGCGCATACAAACCAAAAGACTTGGTTCCGACGTAATGTCGTATCCTATCGAAATGGCGTGCAGTTTTCTGAATGTCCAGTTGACAGGACCAGGAATAGCGCAGGCCGCGGTCATGGTTGAAAGCTGTCGAGAGGATAAGCTGGCGAGCACTTTTAGAATCGTGTCCAACATGCACCCGTCAAATTGATTTCGAGTCTGCGGTTGCATCGAACCAAATAAGTGAGGACTCGGTGTCTTCCTTCCATTTTGTGACTAGTTGCCGCCTGGTTAGGGACTTCAAAACTGTTGGCGCACCCGAACATCGTGACTGTTTTAAAATTTTTGTGAGAGATAAAAATGATGTATCCTTGTGACTATTACTAGATGCAGCTGACCAACACAGGTACCGCTTCAGATATTCGACAAACTGAAATTCGATCAACGGGCGGAAAGCCCTGTGCTCAATAACTTGAGTTTATTACCGACGATAGATATTGGTGCGTGGTCAAAAGTGGTATGCCTCGAGCATACACTCCTAAATTCAGACTGTACGCTCGACCCATACGCCAAAAAGTTCACCAAATATGGAGCTACCTCAACAATATAAGAACAACAATGTAGCAGAATACTTCGCCACAACCCGCTCCATCCCTCACCCGATCCCCTCTAGAAGCACAACTTCATTGACTCGCATGACTTGCCGCAAAGCCACCAGCTGGGAGCTCTTTGCGGCTGCTTCATTGCAGCCAAAATCGGAAGTTGAAGTCACGGTAAACGACAAGGATGTACGTATAACTTTCTGCGTCAGATAACCACTGACGTTGTTTATCAATTACTGACGAAACAATTTCGTATCCATGGTTTGTTAATCAGGTTATTTCCTTCTTCGTCGACGACATGAATCGAGATGTTCGTAAGGAGAGCGCGACGGGAGAGGTCCCGCAAACTTACCAACGTCACAATTTTCATCTCTGCATTTCTGGACGGCGTTGGGCGGTGCCTTCATTCTTTAGGGACACCACAGTGAAAGCAGTTCTCCTACTGAAAAGACCGGGCATCGCAGACTTTGAAGAAATCCTCACGACTGAGAATACCAATGATACCCTGAACCCGTGCTTTACGACAAGAGCAAGTTTTCTGCCTCTGACAATGTCCAATTCGCAATGCATGGCAGCTGAGTCTGTACTGCGACTCGATGTCCATGTGAACTCCCGTGTCTACTTCTCCGTTCAGTTGCAACTGTCACGTCTGCTCTGGGAAAAGGAATTCGCGGCCAAGTTCAAGCCATACGTTCACCCTCATCGGCTGCGTATGAAGGACTTTGGAGAAGGGGAGGTTTGCTTGAACCTTGTCCGCGGCGTAGCATTTTCTGCAGCTCCGGATGCGCACAAAGTCCAGTTCCATGTGACAGTTTCCTCTGGTCTGTGGGGTAAGCTTAAGGAGGGCAATATCACAATGGCGATAGCAACGGCTGCTGAAAAGGGAGAGTGGAGCAGAGTTTACCTATCCGATCCTCTTCGGAAGCCAATCCGTGACGTGAACTCATCAACCTTCCCTAGCGTTACATTGAGTCGCACCGAGCTGGTTGGGCACAACAAGAACAATCCCATTCGCATTGAACTCTACGGAGTGCGCAGGAGGGGTACTCTTTTGAAGCTCGGTTTTGTCCAGGTAACCCTCATGGAGCTTGAACTGCGCAACAATCTGGATTGGAGGCAAACTGAATATTCGTACGTCTCACCCGATGTTCAAGTTGCATTCCAGAGGCGATGCTCAGTAGGTCTGAGATCCGCTTACTTCTCGCTCGACCGCAAATGGCAAAGAACATGTTGAACGATCCTCCGACGAACGGAAATCTAACCCCGATGATGTCAAATTTCTCGCGGAGAGCGATGGACAGGAAGGGTCGTTTTTCGAGCCACATGTTTGATTCCCAGGTAACCATCAGTCAGGATACCTCTGACCGGACTCAATCTTTCAGGAGCATGTCGAAACTTTCCTCTTACACACGCTCCCCGACGCACCCGCGTCGCACATCTAGCAAAGTCTGTCCGACCGTAAGATTTCCTGGTGATATGGAAGAGGCGCATGATGATGACATGGAATTCGACGAGGATGAGGAGAAACTTGAGCACCAGTATTCATTATTGACGCTGGATGACACAGTGACATGTCAGTAAGTTATGAGTGTTAACTTGGTACAAAATTGTGAAATTTGGAAATCTGCTGCTGATAGAGTACAAGAATGCCATTCTTTACAGTGCAGAAATTGGCTTGAACAAGCAGACCACACTGAAACGCACGAAATGTAGTCTACGCTCAAATGGTTATGTTGCACGATACTCTCTGCCACACGCTTCGCGCTGATCAACATCACCAAAAATTGGGCTTATTTGTTTATCTCTTTGACCATTCCAATAAAGTTAGCCGGTACAAGGAGAACTTCACCCTTATCCACAATGAGCTGGGCTGCATCAACCTTCCAATCTTGCTTTCGATAGCCACAGCGCTCGTACCATTCAATAAGCTTTGTGCGAACGTCCAAGACCTCAAGGAGCTGTTGGGTAACGACGTCAGCAATACGGGTTCTGTGAGAAAGGACATAAGCGCGCTGGAGTCAAATTGATACTAAACAAAGAATAATGCAATTCTTACCATTTTCGACATACCCAGCTTCCGGCATCGCTCCTCCGCAAGTGACAGTAGGTATGATCCCAGACCCTTACCCTGATGAGCAGGCGCTACAGCGAACATCCCAAAGTGACCCATTTTTTCTTCAAGCATTCCATTGAATGTCTTCTCCGTGAGATTACTCCTCACGCAGCCCACTATATCCCCTGTTGCCCTTTCCTCAGCAACAATTACTAGACTGGTGGGTGCCGATGCTACCTTCCGGAAGACGGGTGCTGTGATCCGCTGCCCTCTGATTATCTCAGCCTCATGGCACCAGCCTAGGTTGGATCTGTAACTGACCTGCATCAAATCGACCACTGCTCGCTCTTCATGCGAGTCTCCCAGATTTAATGGCCGAATGAGAAAATCTTGGGACAGGTCGTTGTGTTTCACACCCAGTTGTTCCATCAGGTCGTAAGATTGAAGCTGGTTCTTGTCGAGTCTTCCTTGTGGCGTACTGCCTACCCTGCCCGCTGTACCAAAAGCGGGATGTGGCAGTGAGAATCTCGTTGGTGAATAGTGTTCCCGTTTACCCGCCTCAATTGTGTGGCCAGGGCTAATACGTTTTATTGGTAGTTCTCACGAGAACTGAACCCTCTTTTAATCTTGAGATCAATTTCTGGTAACAGTTGGACGGAATAAAACTGCACTTCTCTCGGGAGGCTAATTTTCGGGCAATTTAGTACAGTACAGTGCTGTACAGTACTGTACAGAAAGAGGTTTACTGGGGACTGCGCACGTCCTAACTATACCGTACGGTTAAGATCCAACCGGATGTACTTCGTCGTCCATGCGCATCGGGGCTCGCGACAGGATAGCTTCAGCGATGGATGACCAGAGGGTGCAACTCAGTCGCTGGTAGATACGGCGGCGGATAACGCCAACTGTCGAGTGACACTTGGACGCGATCCGCGGAACTAACTCCTCGATAAATGCAATAGTTCCAGGGGAAGGGGCACCTAGGGAATCAAACGCCAGAGGTCGAAACGTGAAGTTTGGCGTGTAAGGCGGAGTAGATGGGCCAGTTGAGGGTGCGGGGAGGCGTCGGTCAATGTTGCGTTCCAGAGTTGTAACCTTGTCGCGGGCCGCCAGTTCAGCAGCGCCTCCGGCAACCTGGGTCGCCTTGGTGCGAACTGCGGCCTTAAGCGGTGAGACGACAATGATGTCACACGCAATGGGGCGCAACGTTGTGCCTTCCGGTATTGGGGGGCGGTTGTGCAAGGATATCAGCGGGCCGGAGCTCAGTGCCCGGGACGAGGAACGGAACCTCGTGCCGAGTATCCAGACCCGCGGCGCGGATAACGTGTGTCGCAAACGCATTGCAGAGCGAGTTATGGCGGTGAAGACGGCCGAAACCAGGGCAGCAGAGGTCGGCGGCGTGATCCCCGAGGGTGTCCAAGGGGTGGTCACAGTGGTGGCAGTTGAGGGCCATGGAGTCATCATACACTGGCAGTCCGAGGTGACGGCGGAGCATGGTCTGCCAGTGTGTGGTGTGCACCTTCGTAGCTGCCGTGGGGTGAGCGAAGAGAAACGCCGCAGCGGGGCTGCGGCGGAACGCTAAGCCGCGGATGCGATGTCGAATGTCGGCATCGCTATGGGCGGTCGGGTTTGGGGCATTCGCCCAGGAGTCGTCGTGCCAATGTACTCTTGCCCGCGCCTCTTTGGGGGGTCAAGGGTGGAAAGCACTGTGATGAAACTTTGTGGCATTAGTATAACAGGTGTCCGCTGCAGAATCCGACTATATTGCTGCTAAGAGCTAACACGATGGTCCACGTCGTCCGCGTGCAGCGACATGCGCGAAAAAATAGCTTGCGCAACTGACGACCAGATAATTCAACTATGCGGCGCAACATTCGCGTGCGGATCACTCCAACAGAGGTGCTGAACTTCTCCGCGATACGCGGCAGAAGACCCTCTATGAAGAGGAAGGTGGCAGAAAAAGGAGACCCTAGAGAATCGAACGCCAGCGGTTGGAACTCGAAATTGGGGGCCTGTGTCGGGTTGTCTGAGGGCGGAGGCAGACGCCGCGAAAGTTTGGCCCCAGGTCCGTCACCTTGTTGCGGTGAGCGATGGCAGCGGCACCGCCCATTTCGCGGGTGGCCTTCGATCTTACGTCGTCCTTGAACGTAGAGACGACGGTGACATCGCAGGCAATTGGGCTGACCGCGTTGCCGTCGGGGGCAAGCGGTGGGTGGACAAGGATGTCAGCGGGTCGTAGTTCAGTTCCTGGGACGAGGAGTGAGACCTCCAACTGGCAGTCTAAGCCTGCAGCGCGGGCGATACGTCCGGCGATGACGTTGCGTAGCGAGTCATGCCGGTGTTTGCGACCGAATCCAGTGGGGTCTTGTGGGGGTTAATAAACAGACTATAAGACGGGCCGTAGAGCGCGAGGGACCGTAGTGCTCGCCGTAGACCATCGAGTGACCCTATTATTGTACCGTTGTCGGCGTATCACTGATTCAAAATGATACCCTCCTCATCGGCGACCCGCCGGATGAGCGGTTGTATCGTCAACGAGAAAAGCAGCATACTCGCAGGGTCCCATTGCTGGGTTCCCTGAGCGCTAAATAGAATCGTCTGCTCCTGGTTTGGGACGAATAGCGGTGGTCGGGAGCGACCATGTACCATGTTTGCGAATCGGGCAAGTGAGGTTGCTAAGGATATCTGCTCGCGCACGCAACTGCACGTGGCCGACGTGGTCCATCCGGTTAGTTCCTAGCTGTATAGTCGGCTCCTGCCGTGGATACCATAGAAACGACGACGAGGTACATCCGGTTAGATCTTAGCCGTATAGTTTGGACGTGCGCAGTCCCCAGTAGATACTGAATGCATTCAACTTCCTCTCCCAAACTAACTGCCGTAAATGATTCTCTTCTCAAGCATTAGCAGAGCGCTCACGCTCTGTCCACCAACGCCAAGCGTTCTCGGCTGGCTCAAGCCCATTGCGCAGATGTCGCTGTGGCAACAATGCCCCATGTGCAGACGTCAGTACGCCGAGTAGCATCCAGCTACTCAAGGACCTCGACCTGTCTCCGCTACGGCCCCTTGCCCTGCTGCCTGAAGACCGCCTCATACCACTCCCGCAACTAACTGAGGTCGCCATTATGCGAGATGATCGTCGCATCCTTCGTTACACCACGGTGGGTCCGGACCGGACGCCCTTGCGTTAGTTCCAATTGCTTCCCAAGACCTCGCTTAGTTCAGCTCTTAACCTTCTCTCCGCTGCCACGCTTCTACCGCTTCAGCACAAGGCTAGGGAAGATCCATCCAATCCCCGTCGGCTCTGTCCTCCGGCGTCTGGTGACTAGGACGCTACCCCCCACGTCCACAGACGACTCCTGTGCCTTCCTGGCCCCGTTCCAAACGGCCAGCGGTATCAAGGCTGGCATGGATGCATCGTCCATGACGTGTGCACCATACTCAAACGAGTGTCATCGGATCCCGGCGTCGCCACCGCCCTCGTTGGTGCCCGCGATGCCTTAACTTTATTGATAGTCAATCAATGCTGGACATGCTGCCATCTCATGCCCCCTCACGTGCCCAGTTCGCAACATGGTTCATGGTCGCTCTAAGTCACCGTTAATTGATCCCAATTGCAAGCAGACCATACTCTCTTGCGCTCACTGAACTCAGCAGGGGGACACCATCAGCATACTGCTCTTCCCCTGGACGATCCAGTCGCTCATTTGGCGGAATCGCCGAGAAGATGATGTTTATTCATTCAATATTTGGAGTGTACACCGACCGAAGAGGACGGCTTAATTCTGACTCATTGTTACGCCAGTGACGGCACATTTTGAGGTCACTGGACGGTCTCTGGCGACCCTCCGGCCTCCAGCTCTACAGCCCGGCCTTGGTCTCTTTCTAAACCATCACAAGACCCGCATATTCTGGCCACACATTTCGCCAATGGATCGTGCAGGCCTTCCTCGCTGAGTTTCCGCTCTCCAACGCACTCAGGTGGTGGTTTCGCCCTCCTCGGAGCCCCGGTTAGGTAACTCCACCTTCCAAGGCTTTCTTACGCAGCAAGGTGGACGTATGTAGAGCAAACTAACGCCGCTGGACAGGTCCGGGACCCAAAGCTCGTCTCAGCTTTTTGCGCCGCATTCAAGGCAATCCTTTCTTCACCGACCTAGGCGCTTTTGACCCCGACTCGCTTTCTGACGTGCCTATCAACTTTCAATCCAATCTAAGTCGGCCAAGCAAGAGTCCAGGCAAAATTGTTTTGGGCAGATGACGTAAGGAAGCGAGTACCCTGTCCTAGCTGTAGCCCCGCAGACGCCACCTGTCTCCCATCTGCGACCTTTCCTTTCGACACAAGCGCTGCCGCCGCTTTCCAGCATGAGCATCGCATGACTGCGACGAAAATCTCGCCTGAGCAGTGGGTATCTCGCTGGGCAGGCATCTCGGTCTCCTAGTGTACACAGACTCGTTACCGTTGAAGTGTCACCACTACTAGTAGGAGCTCGATGTCGACAGTGAACATGCGGCTGACCGCTGCATATCGGAGTTCGGACGCATTCACAGCCACAATTCCGTCCGCAACTTTTTTGCCTTGAATGTCTTCCGCACCGCCAGCCTGCACTGGCAGTTTGAGATGGAGAATCTTGTTCTTGATACGGACTACCGACAAGCCGATATTCTCCTCGTTTACCCCTGCCGTGACCCTGAAGCTGGCCTCCCGGACCGGCCTATCACGTGTGAGGTCGCTGTTGCGTCACCATTCAAGTAATCCTTGCTCATGAAAGCTTCGCAAGTCCCCATAGGAGCTGTCTCCCACATGCATCACCTAAAGGTCCCGGACCTCTAGCAAAAGCTCCCGAGACACCTGTCGCCTCCCTCCTACAACCCCTACCGTGACCTAGGATTCCGGTTCAAGCCCCTGGATTTTGAATCCCTCCGCGCACTATCCCCCGAGACTATCTTGCATATTGAAAAGTTTGCACCCCGCCTTGCTGGAAGTGCCACACCCTGGACGCTACTATTTGCACGCCCATCTATCGCGCATGAGTTGCTGAGTTGCACCCTGTGGTCGTCCGTGGCTGTGGCCGTCATCTCTCAGACTCCACTGCACGTGACCGACCTGTTCCATCAAGTTAGTCCTTTACCGAGCCGTCCTTCAGTCAGTGTACATTCCAAATATTGAATGAATGATCATCATCATCCTTGAAGTAAAGTTTCTCTCTTCCAACTGGGCGATGAATGTCAGTCGCGGGCAATAGTGCGCGAGCAAGTACAGCCATGGCAATAGCGGACCAAATGGCGGGGCTGAGGAGCTTGTAGGCGCGACGACTAATAACCTCCATGGAGGTAGGGAAGAACTGAAATATTCGCTGGGCGGAAGTCCATCCCCTGGATAAGGAGTACCTCGAGTTCGTAGCCGCAGGTGGCGACGCGCATGACGTGCGTTATCGTGGCGTTTTGGGCAGAGCTATGGCGGTAGAGACAACCGAATCCAGCGGGACAGAGGGCTACTGGATGGTCGCTACAGGTTTCACGGGTACGCGGCGGGGTACGCGGATATGCCACGGTGCCTTTGGAGCATTACGGACCATTACCTGTCGGGACCCGATAGGAGGAGGTGGGACGGCCTTCGAGGGAGGCAGCAGTAAGGCAGTGAAGGAAGGCGTGGCTACGGACGCAGAGCCGGATGTCCTAGTCGCAGTGTTGGGACGGGGGAGGGTTGGCCTCTCAGTCCGCTTTCCGTCAATGGACACAAGCCCGGCGTCTTGCTGCATTCCTGCTAGTTTTGATTGGTTTTTTGAGGGGACGCAGCGAGAACAGTGGGGTCAGGGTCTCTCAGGGCGGCGAGGTCGGGGTGCGCGGAGAATGGCCGACGACGGCATGAAGCAGCGGGCGGGCGTGTCGCGGAAGGATCGTCGGGCTCTAAGGCACTGCAGCTGAAGGAGGTGCACAATCCGGGGCAGGCGTATTGGGCGAGGACGCGGCTGTGGTGAATGGGAGCTTTCGAATTCGTCCAAGCAGCAGGCAATAAGCGCCACAACTCGCGCATACGAGCTTGCTGTGCAGTGCTGTAGTATAGAAGATCTGTAGCCGCCTCGAGTGCCTGGGCCGGTTCTTCAGCTGGGATGGATAGGAAACACGTCGACCGTATTGTCGCAAGAAATGTTCAAGAGCTGCTCGCATTCAAGAGCTCAAATGATACTAATCGGGCTAGTGAGTCAAATAGGTCTAATGACTCGCTAGGATCACCTTCTGAGACAACATCGAAGGTCATAGAGAAGAACGCGGCAGCTGTCGCGTTTCGCAGCGGCTGTTCTACGGGAGGAGTGAAGACTTCTTACCAGAAAGTAAGCTACGCCATTTGGTCCACATGTGCGAGGTTTGTAATTTGTCGTACACCGCAACAGGCAGAATCTACTCATCCTATTCAAAATTAATTTTGTAGCGACTTCACTGTGTTGCACATATAAATTAAAGTGATAAAGAACATTAATCTAAAACATACATTACATGTAGAAACAACCATAACTAGCTATGTCACGGTAGGGCCGGAGACCGAAATGCGGCCTTCGGCCTTTGGCTCTTACCGTGACATAATATGGCTGCTTGTATAAAAAAGCGCAGATTCGGAAGCTCCGTGTCACCCTTGCGCGCTTTTTCGCACCCCGATGGCGACGATTCATGAAGGATTTCAATAAAATGAAGTGGTCACGGTTGTTTCTCTATTGGTGCCGGTTGTTTATAGGGCCGAATGTAAAAGCTGCACTTTCACTCCCATTTACCCAACATTTTCCAGCATATTTCTTTTCCAAACCAACCGTGTTCGCTGGGCTCTTGGAAAAATTGCAGGAAACGATCAGAAAACAATAAAATAAACCTAAATATTAAAAGCCACGCTCTTACGCTCTTTAATCCTCGCTATCTCAATAGCTATCGCTAAGCAGATAGCTATTGCACAGAGATGCATCCTTAAACCTATGGGAATACATAAAGCCGCACATAGAAGTATCAAATTTGCACTGTCTTTACGGGTTGAGGCAGAAGGCACAACGTTAAGTTAATGAGCGCCATAGATACTGTAGTGCCGGATTGTTTACCAGTGTTTACCATTACTTCAATGAGTGCTACAAATTGTTCACTGGAGTAATAAACTGTGTTGGAAAGATCTGGGATGCTTAACTCAACTTTAACAATTGGGACCAACTACTTTCCAGAGCGTTACGTTCCAGAGTGTTTAGTTGAGAATTGTGAAGGGGAAATAATTAAGTTTTGTCCCAGAACACTGTCGATAGTTGCTACCAGCTTTCATTATGGCGAATTCCCTATTGCTCCACGGTGTTTAGACACCGTAGGTAATAAAGGCCTCTAGATCAGAATTATAGAGAATATGTGTTACTGTTGCTGTAGAGACATATAAATCCTTACCCTGACATACTTGTGATGATGCTCTACGAGACTTCTCAAAGCACTAAGATAAAACCATCATCGCACAGTACAACATTACAGGAGGAGCAGCTCTGTTGAACACATCGTCTTGTTCGACAGAGCTACGTATTGAAGTTCCTGAACTTGCTTGCACATCGACTGTATGAGAAGATGCGTGTCAAGGTTGACAGTATTGTAGCATAACAATATTTTCGAAAGTTCTGGCCACGCAATGTGTCACCCCCTCGACACACTGTTTCATCTGCATAGAACACCGTTTAACTACTCTCGCACAGTTTTTATCATAGTAATACCCTTCTTAAATCAGCCGCACATGTGTTGGGTGGGTACATCTCCTCTTCGAGATATTCGACGGATTCTATTCTCGACCTTACTTTGAGGTCGTTCCCACAGTTAAATAGGTAATGTTATAGCTTTCCTCGTATTTCCATGTCTCCTCCATAAGGTACCGAATTATTGTATTGACGCCATCCCCACTCCCCCACCCCCCACCACTTCACCACATGCAACGGCCACTGTTTGGAACCAGTAAGGAATCGATTCTGGCGCCACCACGCCGGAAGCAATGCATAAATAATTTGCCCAAATCCTCCCCTTTTGCATTTTTGGCATGATGCTGCATCTGGTAGCCCAGTAGTTCACATTTTTCATGAATTGTTGTTGATTCATCTTGAATCCAAAACTAATTTGAGTGACCAATTCATCAGCATGTGGAACAGCAGATCGCCGCTCTCAAAAGGGCGGGATAGTAATGATTGATTCTTCTCAGCCCATGCCCGAACATGAGTGTATGCACATATGCAGAACTCCTTCTTTTGCTCGTATATCGCATATTTCTGGTCGTCTGAGTTTCCTCAAATTTCCTTCCCCTCAATATCAGCTCTACATATGGAACACGCTGTGCATTGGCGGCGTCCAGTTTTACATCATCCCATTTCAACTGCACAGGCACATCAATGCGAAGCCACTACGTGAACCACAAGGAAGTCGCCGCCATTATATACTTCGACTGCAACGATTGAGCCCCGATGCAAATTGAGTGTCGTTTCATACGTTCCATGTACCTGTATCTGAAATGGAGCGCTCTCTTGTAGCCAACTTGTTTTTTCAATCATTTCTAATGATTCATTGAGCCCTCTACTTCTAATGATGTGACAGTATTTGCTTCAGTCATCCCTCCTGGCAATGTTCTCCACTTCCCATCCCTTCGGAATTTCCTTTTATACACATTCACAAGGCAGATCTGATATTCATAACCTCGCCTGGGTCATATCCGGATTCGATTACCCTATAATAAAATTGTTCGGTTATCTTGCCCAGAATCGCCGCACTCGGTTCTCCAGATCCTTCAAGATCAATACATTGCCCACCTTCGTGCAGGTTTTCATCCATACAAACCTCTCGAAAATACTTCTATTTCCGTGAATACAACAACTCACTGCTTTCCCGAACAAACGCGATGCTTGTCGTTTCTGCTTCTGCCTTTCAGCACTCTGTGGTGACCAGTTTGCGCTTTTTTGACATACAGGCCGTAGCGCAACCGCTGCGCAAGAAAACACACAAAGACACACCTGGAGACGGTGAGAACAATAACTAGGACAGGGGGGAGGGGCGAAAAGTGGAGAAGGGGAAACGCGATGGGGGCAATGTGGGAGAGGAAGAGGGGAGCTTAACGATGGAGGGATGGGCGATGGGAACCTCGCTTGAAGCATGGCGGGATAGGTGAGAGAGGGAGCTGAGGGAGGAGGGATTATATGAGCAAAAAATGCCCGCCAATTTTTGGAGAACTGTAATTCTGCAATGCATTACAGTGTGTCGTGTAGACGACACATTGTGTCACTTGTTCGACACACCGTGTCACCCTTTCGACACACTGTGTCACCCGTCCGACACACTGTGTCGTCTACACGACACACTGTAATGCATTGCAGAATTACAGTTCTCCAAAAATTGGCGGGCATTTTTTGCTCATATAATCCCTCCTCCCTCAGCTCCCTCTCTCACCTATCCCGCCATGCTTCAAGCGAGGTTCCCATCGCCCATCCCTCCATCGTTAAGCTCCCCTCTTCCCTCTCCCACATTGCCCCCATCGCGTTTCCCCTTCTCCACTTTTCGCCCCTCCCCCCTGTCCTAGTTATTGTTCTCACCGTCTCCAGGTGTGTCTTTGTGTGTTTTCTTGCGCAGCGGTTGCGCTACGGCCTGTATGTCAAAAAAGCGCAAACTGGTCACCACAGAGTGCTGAAAGGCAGAAGCAGAAACGACAAGCATCGCGTTTGTTCGGGAAAGCAGTGAGTTGTTGTATTCACGGAAATAGAAGTATTTTCGAGAGGTTTGTATGGATGAAAACCTGCACGAAGGTGGGCAATGTATTGATCTTGAAGGATCTGGAGAACCGAGTGCGGCGATTCTGGGCAAGATAACCGAACAATTTTATTATAGGGTAATCGAATCCGGATATGACCCAGGCGAGGTTATGAATATCAGATCTGCCCTTGTGAATGTGTATAAAAGGAAATTCCGAAGGGATGGGAAGTGGAGAACATTGCCAGGAGGGATGACTGAAGCAAATACTGTCACATCATTAGAAGTAGAGGGCTCAATGAATCATTAGAAATGATTGAAAAAACAAGTTGGCTACAAGAGAGCGCTCCATTTCAGATACAGGTACATGGAACGTATGAAACGACACTCAATTTGCATCGGGGCTCAATCGTTGCAGTCGAAGTATATAATGGCGGCGACTTCCTTGTGGTTCACGTAGTGGCTTCGCATTGATGTGCCTGTGCAGTTGAAATGGGATGATGTAAAACTGGACGCCGCCAATGCACAGCGTGTTCCATATGTAGAGCTGATATTGAGGGGAAGGAAATTTGAGGGAAACTCAGACGACCAGAAATATGCGATATACGAGCAAAAGAAGGAGTTCTGCATATGTGCATACACTCATGTTCGGGCATGGGCTGAGAAGAATCAATCATTACTATCCCGCCCTTTTGAGAGCGGCGATCTGCTGTTCCCACATGCTGATGAATTGGTCACTCAAATTAGTTTTGGATTCAAGATGAATCAACAACAATTCATGAAAAATGTGAACTACTGGGCTACCAGATGCAGCATCATGCCCAAAAAATGCAAAAGGGGAGGATTTGGGCAAATTATTTATGCATTGCTTCCGGCGTGGTGGCGCCCAGAATCGATTCCTTACTGGTTCCAAACAGTGGCCGTTGCATGTGGTGAAGTGGTGGGGGGTGGGGAGTGGGGATGGCGTCAATACAATAATTCGGTACCTTATGGAGGAGACATGGAAATACGAGGAAAGCTATAACCATTACCTATTTAACTGTGGGAACGACCTCAAAGTAAGGTCGAGAATAGAATCCGTCGAATATCTCGAAGAGGAGATGTCGAAACTGAAATTGGCTTTTCGGGAAACAAAAAGGAAATGAATGATTTCGAGCAACGAGCATCCTTACAAATATCAACTCAGAGGGATCACTTGTCGGAACTGTGGAAAGAATTGGTGTCCAGGACAGTTATGGTGCCGGTTAAACGGGCTTCTGTTGGGGGTCAGCCGACGAGGACCGTCGGCGGGGGAAATGACGTCTGTGGTGGAAGACGTAGTTGGCTGGGCGGGATTGAGGATGAAATTACATCCAAATGAACGTTCATACCTAGAGTAAGGAGCTGGCGTGAGATCATTGAGCATTGGAATTACGGATGCTCGGGATTGAATTTGGTTGTGAAACTGAAAGACTGGCCTGAGAAGGCGAGGAAATCTGCAATGAAATACAAGTATCATGATAGGAAACTTGTCGCCGAAGAGTACGATAGACTTGGAGAGAGACAATTTATTGAAAAATACAGTCCAGACGACGTTACAATGTTCGAGCTGAAGAAGCATGTAAGAGACAACAAAAGGGTTGCAGAAGATGGGGAGAATTGCCAAGATCCGGTGTCACGGTCGGCATACATCGAACTACCGATCTTCGTTTGCTTCGCTCGCGTAGGGCACATCGCTTCTGACTCTTCCTGAGATCTTTCTGAAGCTGGTCCAAATCAGCATGCACGTCGCGTATAAGACTGCTTAAAATGGCGCGCTTCACCCCAACCTTCAACAGCGAAGATAAAATGACGTGATAATCGACAAATCGCATGTCGTGATAGTTAAAACGAGTGTCCGCCTTGATCTTCCTCACTCTTTCTTTCTCCGTAGGCCCCACCACATCTGTAAGCCTACTTAGCAATTCCTTCTCGAATACTTATTTCACTGTACCTGAAAACCACGACCCATGCGCGATTAGAATTCGAAAAAGGATTCGCGACAATGGCAGTATGGATAACCAAAAAATCTTTCATCATCACGGGGTGGGGCTAGAATCTTGGAATCTGCGAAACTCACAAGAAGATTGATGCCTTCTCATCGATTTACGCTGGACCACAACTCTCAGTCTCAGCAGCAGCATTGCTTGTTTGGCTGGTTTGGCCACTTGCAATTGACCTGGCCATATAGGAGATTTCTGATTGACACGCGAGCTGTGTAGCACCGGCGACCACCGAGTGGTAGTGTGACTTCAGAGGGTAGGAGGTTGTGTGTGAATGTTTAGCTGGCAGTAGAGGAAACGGTGTTTCAGAAGGGCAGCGCAGGCTGTTTGGACCAACGTTGCAAAATTTCGTCTCTACACAAACTTGATGTCTGTACGCACCTCACAAAAAAACGGGGTACAAACCCGGCGAGATGTGATGTGTTACAATGGCGCCACAGATCCATTAACTGTGTCGGGGCCCCGACACAGTACCGTTTCCGCGCAAATGGGCGCGAACCTTGCTGGCCCCCGCCCCGGGTAAAACATTGTGCGCGGTTTGAAAATATTGGGGGGTTTGAAATATTTTGAAATATTTCAAATCGTAACACTGGAACACCCGCTAAAACAACCATTCTGGGGGCTTTCACGGTTGTTTAAGGGCGCGAAAATGGTACATATAAAACCAAACAAATCACAGATCGTGCTGCAGACGTAAAGTAAAATCAATTCAGGTAGTGATCCTTATGCAGTCCGAAAACACCTCTAAGTCGCTCCCTCGATAATTGCATGCTTCAAGTCATTCTCCTCTACATACCGTACGTTTCACGCGTCAAGAGATTTGAGCAGACCGACAACGAAGGAGAAGATGTCGGATGGGAAAGTTGCAAAGGGATTTCAAATAAAGCTACACGGCTATTCTCACCTAAATCTTGATAACGTGATGGAAATTTGTTATTGTGCTGAAGTTCTTACCCCCGAACTTAAACAGACACTTCATTCAGCATACGAAAAGTGCACAGTTTGCCGAAGCACGTAGAATCGTATAGCATGATTGTGTTAAGGACGCGTAAATTGTAGGGTTCTATTCGCCATTTCCAGGGAGACTTTAAGTTTGTCACCAATATGAAAAACAAGTCACCCACATTCTAGATTTTACCACAGCTTTTTCAGCTGCAGAATTTAGGAGTCAAGAACAATCGGTATGGATGCGAAACTGTTTGATTTGTCTTTGTGCAATGCACACGGACCTCCGTATTTAAGTTTGGAAACGAAGTGCTCGTGAATTCACTGAACTATCTTGAAAAAAGTATCTACCCAAAGCCACTCTTCGCCAAATAAGGATCGGCTCCGTCGAAAGCAAGAACACAGTGCAGAACCTTGTCATGAACAGTTTTTTACTCGATAGTACACGTGCCATTTAACAAAACGACGTCACGGTTATTAATGCATAAGTATTGTCAAGTGCCGTTAACCTAAGCAACATATTGATTGGAAGCAAAAAGTTAAGCAGCTTTGAGGTTGCACAAGGCCATGCACCCACCTTGGTCGGGTTGCCAATGCGACCCGTGTCTGATAAAATCCAAGCCGTTTATCAAAAGCGAGTTGCCAAGAGAGCGCTAAATCTCATGAACTCTTAACCAAAGACGAACTTTTTTCAAGGAGCTGATCTTGCCCATGAAACTGAACTATACTATTTCACTTGGTGCGAAGTCTTGAACAAGGAAAAAGGGTTTCGTAAGTAAAAAAGAACGACAAATGGTGCTAATACCTTGATCAACCCGACAAAATGTCAATTCAATTAGCGCAAAGTTCGAAAAAGTTCGAAATGATCCTATATCATGTTTACTGAAGGAAATAAATCAGGATGAATTTATGTGCCCATGGCCATATTACATTCTCAGTTTGGATAAAGAAACGGAGAAAATTGAATTTCATGAGCTTCAATCAAACTTCGAGCGACTACGTGAATCCAGTCAAGCAATCTCTACGGTGCCAACAATTAGACATCTTTTTTCATATCATTTAGTTTCGATGGCCCTTAGGAAGTTGATGAAAGGTTCAGTGATATGCGCTGCGATTACAGAATTCTCGCAAAAAATTCACTTTACATTTCCCAAAGAATTCTCCGAACTACCTCTGATGGATGACAGGGAGGCAATATGAGGGAATTCTAATGATCTACTTGCTGTCAAAGCTCACATTGAACACTGTCAATCCTACGATATAACGCAGCTATCTAAGGATGTCTGTAACATTGATTAATTTCCTTCCCACAGACTTCCAGTCTCTTCTGAATCTAAAGAACAACAGATTTTGCCTAATATGCAAATGGTAGTTTTCGAGGAGCCAGTTACAGAGTTACAACTACATTTACTCCGAAATAGACTAGAAATAAGGACATCGCATCAGAGAAAGACAGCTACCGAGATACATATGAAGAACACAATATCCCGTACTTTTCCAAGAAATGCCAACCTCTTCTCTTCACAGTAGTCCTTTCAGATCAAGCATGATGGCGAGTAAGAAAAACTGCGCTGAAAATTCCTTCTTTTTCTACACAGAAATCGAGACAAAGATGAGCAAAAACTTAGAAACGACTCTAATACAGCGCAGATGGTCATTATTTGCATCGAACTCTCTATCGCTGCAATTCTTAGCATTTACACTGCAACTTTCGACGTTAAGGAAGTAAGGTTACAATTAGGCTTCCTCAAGTGCGATTTCTAAGTAAGACCTCCTCAGGGTTGGGTTACTTCCGGCACAGCTGTCTAGTGTTGAAAAAAACCAAAGCGGATTGTTGGATACTCAAGTTGTCGATCTCCCTTTTTTCAAAAACAGCGCCAGGTCCTGTAGTACTTATACTATTGCCATCACTGGCTACCCGCGACTAAAGCTATTCAAGAAGTAGACTACATAAAAACCCACTGAAAACTATAGTCAGCATGAATAGTCACTGTTGTGGGGACCATAACTCGGAAAAATTCCATTAAGACACTCAAATAAACCTAAACGGTAAATTGTAAGGTAAAACTACACATGAGACATTTGAACGCAATGCAAGTGCTTGTGGTCTCAAGGAACATATATTTAGACGGCTGAAACAACAGAATAGACCAGACGTCCTCAATGCTTTGTCACAGCTCTCTGCTCAGTGATAGAATAACATTGTAATCATCAAAATCCATCCTCAACGGGTATACTTCTCACTTCTCGCACACACACAGATTTTCGAAAGGTTCCCAACCTCTCTCATAGGACAGGATTTTCATGAGGTCAGCCAGCATCTTCTCCGATGGACAGTCCTGAATTTCGACTGTTCCCGTAACAACTTCATCCTTGAAGAAATGATACCGTAAGTCTATATGTTTCGCCATACGCTCAGACTTACTCCACTTTATCGCAGCAGCGTTGTACTCTAGCAACACCGTAGGTCCGTCAACTAGTATGTCTAAATACTTGAAAATGCCACGAATCCACTTCAAGTGCTTGACGGTCTCCAAAATTGCGATGAACTCAGCTTCACAGGGTGACATAGCAATTATCGACTGTTTCTTGGACTTCCGAATCACCGGCGTCCCATTGAAAGTAATAAGACAGCCACTTGAGGAATTCATTGTATCAAAATAGCCAGCCCAGTCCAAGTCGCTATACGCCACCACAAAAGGTAAGCCCGTATTTGATCCCATATCAATTCGTAGACCATGTTCAGCTGTTCCGCTCAGATACCTCATGATGCGCATCACTTTAGTCCAGTCCCCAACCGTAGGTTGGTTTGCTAGCTCGACGGCCCATGACAACAACAGCGACTGCGATGTACGGCCTTGTCCTCGTATAAATAAACAGTAAAGCGCTGATAGCTTGTTGATACTTCATTACGTCACTGTGGTTCAGTTGCGGGGGACCATCGGTTTTACGATCACGTTAACTAAGATTTAGTGTACTGACTGGCATGCATGACTATAAACCAAATCTCCTAAGACCTCCTTTACGTAGTCCATTTGACGAAGGAGGACACCTGTCGCATCTCACGCAAATTTAACACCTAAGAAGTAACTCTACCCAGGTAATTTATCTCGAAAAGATGCATCAGCATTTGCTTGACGCGTCCCGCAACGTCATCAGAAGGGCAAAGCACTAGTATGTACTCCGCATATACGAGAACCTAGGCAAAACTACCTTCAACTTCGGTTTGAGAAAAAAAATATTCGGAGAGAAGCTGAACGAAGGCATGCCTCTTCATTGCTCTAGCAAAAGTCTCTGTCCATATTCGCATTGCCTTGTCTAATCCGTAAATCGCCTTTATCAGGCATATGGCCTGTTCTTGTCGAACCACAAGATCAAGTCCCTTTGGTGGATTCACGAATAAAACATCGTTATTTTCGAACTTACCATTAAGGAAAGCCGATTTAACGTCCGAAATTCATCAGGTAGTCCGGAATGAAACAATTTGACTCGAGTAGTTTCTATCAAGGTCCGATTGGACGTTCTGCCACTCCATTTTGTTCTGGCGTACAAGGCACAAAGTACTCCCATTCAATCCCTTGATCATCCAAATACTTCTGAACGCCGATATACCCCCGTCATTGTCTGAATACAATAGCTTAATATTGCAGTTGAATTTTTGTTCCATGTTTGACTGGACAAAGAGGAAACAAGTGAAAACATCCGACTTTGCCTGCAAGGGATGGACGTCTTCGTATCAAGACTTGGCATCTGTAAATTTAGCGGAGTAGCAGCCACCTCCCTGGATTTCAGCCGGAAGAGGCCCACAGATGTCAGTATATAGAACTTTTCCTGGTGTCTTCGCATTGAGCATTCGGCTTGGAAGAAGTAAACGCACCTGATTATCTTAGGTGCAAGGTGCACATGGAACATATTTTGCGGGACTGTTGCTCATTTATAGTCCATAAACTGTTTCCTTGCGAGCCATATACCGTATCGTTATAATGTTATTATGCAAAAAAAGAAAATACCACAACCTTTCTTCTTCTGTGAGTTCACTAGCAACATTAACCTGGAAAATCAGATCTGAAGACTTGACACTTCTAGTGAGTATAGTCCATTGCGTACTTCTCCCTTGCGAACAACTGAAAGTCCTCATAATACGTGGCATTTCCCCGATCCGAACTGCACATCATAACCTCCTGCATCAAGGGCTGCAACCGACACTAAATTCGAATCCAAACCTGGGACGCACAGGGTGTTCCTCAGTGTCACTGTAAGAGGCTTCTCCCTCACCTGAGTTCCTTTCATCATCAAAGACCCAGTGCTACTTGCTGAGACCATGCTTTAATCTCCTAGTGTTACTGTTCTCGGTGCAGTCCTATGGAGTGAGCGAAATAGGCACTTATACCTCATCATGTGTGAGCTGGCTCCTAAGTCAAGGATAAGCCTCATTGTTTCCGATTCTTTCGTTGTTGTGGCTAATAGAGTCCGGTCTGCGGAATCCAGTTACGGAGTCTTTCTCAAGTTTCCTCTGCCTGCGAACTTCTGCCTCAATTTTTGCACTCTTTCTTGAAATATCCAAATTTACCAAAGTTGTAACATTGGACTGATGCCGTGGTTTTGAGTGCGTGTTCAGTCTTTACTTTGGGATAATCTGGATCTTCGGTCGGTCCTTGTACTATTAGCGTGCTGTACTCTTGCAGCAACCTTGAAGTCGCCCTCTCCCAGGTCAGCTCGGCATCATTCATAGTCTGTAAAGCAGTTACTACAGCACCGTACGTAAAATACCATAATCCAACCTCCTTGGCCAAAGCATACGTCCAAAACTGGCCCACAAAGTTACGACCTGCTGGACTCGGGTACTAGACTTCCATCACCTCCAAAAGACTGAAGAGGGACTCAAGGTGATCGATATGTTGAAATTGAAGCGGACCCATCGTATCGGATATGTTGCAGCTCCGCATGCAACTGGACGCGAGTAGCTGATTTCACTGTTGCATACCTTTGGCGTAATTTCTGATACATCAAATAAGGGATTTTACTTTCCCCAGCAACTGTACGCAGCGGTTTATCCCAGAGACACTGCACAAGATTCATACGTGTTCTCGAGACCTTCGCCTTCACCTCTGCGGAGACTTCGGAGTTTCAGTTCCTAGTGGATCCGCAGTTATCAAAGAAATAAGGTCTTTCGATTCCAAGAGAGCCTCAAAGCGTAACGTACGTAGTGTGAAATCTCCTCCTCGTCTAGCTATAAATTTGGGAAGCCGCTTGGACTCCTCATCACCATAAAACTCTACACTGAAACTCAGTACCTGACAGAAACTTTTTAACAAGCGGCCATCTGAACAATAAAAGAAGACAGTAGGTCAGTGATGCTACCACTGTTGAAAAAGCCAGAGGGGATTGCTGGATACTCAAGTTGTCGATCTCCTTTTTTTCAAGAATAACGCCAGATCCTGCAGTATTTACACTATTGCCATCACTGGTTACCCGCGACTAAAGCTAGTCAAGAAGTAGAATACATAAAACCCACTGAAATCTATATTCAGCATGAATGGTCACTGTTGTGGGGCCCATAACTCGGAAAAATTCCGTTAAGACCCCAAATAAACCTAAAAGCTAAATTATAGTACCACTACACATGAGACATTTGCACGCAATGAAAGTGCTCGTGGTCTCAAGGAACATATATTTAGACGGCTGAAACAACAGAAAATACTAGCCGTCCTCATTGCTTTGAAACGACTTCTCTGCTCAGTGAGAGCATTAAGTTGTAACCATCAACATCTAGAGGCTCCTCCGACCAGCTTTCGGACTAGTTGAATCTGCTGTATCTGGTGGTGGTTTTTAGAAAAAAAGTTTCGAGGAATCAATATATTTGATGTGGCCGGCGCACCCCAGTTGGCCACCAAGGTCGTTGACGATCTGCTCATTGTTGGAAACAACGAAAATATTATTGGCTTCCACGAGTCTCTTTCGTTTCCTTTCAATGTTTATCGCTTCTCTGGGGAAGAAATATTACTTTCAATAATATTTGAATTCGCCAAGCATCAAAATGATGCAGTAAATCCACAAGATCTTCCCGCTCACACTGGAGCGCATGTTTTGAAAACAGTTCGACTTTAAATGCTTTCGCGACGACCTCACTAATTTTCGGGGACTATCCAGCTTCATAAAAATCTCAGGCCATGGAGAAAAACCACAGGCTGCCTTTGCTGGAAAATAACTTCAACAGTCTTTCGGAAAACGTTTCGTTACTGATCTCATTGAGGTCAATAACGTCTTGAAGAAAGTAAAATCTCCCAAAAAGTGCCCTTCCGCCGACAAAAAGACCATAAAAAAGGAAACTAATCGAACCGATGCTTCTACAACGTAAGCCAAGATTCATCCGCTTATGAAAATGCAGGCATTTTTTCTGGACTATTCATGTCTGTGGCGGTTGAAGAGAGTCTATATCATGTAATAAACTGAGCTGACATTAAGCAAGCTCATACTGAGCTCTCTTCAATTAAAGCAGGGATTATTTCAGCCGCGATCACTATTAATAGCGGTTCACTCTCTGCTGAACGTCTTCAAGTTGCTTTTGGTTCTTCTTCACAACTTCATTTTCTGTAGTGACATTTGAATATTTTGGAATGTAATCCACTTTAAAAGACTTCATGAGGGTACTGGATATCGACTACGTCATGATTTCTCAAGGATTCGCAACTCGTTAGAAAGCAAAGAAATCTCAACTATGCAGTGGATATACGCAAGAAAATCCCCGAGGAGCAATTACGAAGCATAAAATCTGCATATAGAATTTTTTGAATAAGGTTATGATAGTGGGATCCATCAATGAGAAGGCATATGTGGAGATGAAAAGGATTTCCTCAGATAAATAACATAAAGAACCGCTCTCAAGCTTAATGAACTTTTAATGCCCAAGGATGTCTGAATCTTCAAAACTATCCTTTTCAACAACCTCTTTTTCTTTTAGGACGCTCTATTAGCGAAATTTATTCGTATTTTGCGCTTTCTAGGACGATTTTTATGACACATAATTTGCGAATTTTTTTTCACTAATTGAAATACGTAGTCTTCCCAAACTCGTACACATACGACACCAGTCTAAAACTTAAGAGCGAAGGATTCTAAAGGATAGAAGATAAGTTTCCGAGAGCGATCAATCCCAATAAAACGCCCAATATTTTTTTGGTTGATCTTTTCTAATCAAATGCAACACTTATGACCAAACATTTTATCAAAAAAGCATAATTCAGATAGGCCACCCATTGCAAACTGTGGGAAAAAGGGATGTTCAAGCCAAAATTACTGAAATCTCGACGCATCGATCTTCAAAAGAGCCCTTGGATAATAAAAAGTAATAACAAGCGTACAGACTCCACACTCTTATCTATATACATCATTAGCCAGTGTCGCTCAGGGGTATTTACGGCTCACTATTCCACGAAATATTGCAAAGTTCTTGATTTTCAGACAGAACTCCCGTTTTGACGATCCAATGTTCCCCAGACCTGTCCGGTGATGGAAGTTGTTATGATTACTTTTCTTCCAGGCTTTCATGTAGTCTAGGATATTGGTCCTTGCACGGATAAAAAAACTGAAAAGATGTCCTCATCCTGATCCTTTTCGATGTCAGAGCAGATGGGACTCCCTGGAGATTTGTTGTTAAAGTCTGTTACTCTCACCCTTGTAAAATAGAAGGTGTGAAATAATATCATCCAAAAAGTTTCCAGTGCACATTTGCTTTTATTGTATGCATTTTATGCAAAAAAATTGACCTTACCTCCAGCCGTGTCGCTTACCAGATTCGAAAAGGACAAGTTAAGCTCGGTATATCTTCTCTTAAACAAACCATTTTCTTCCGGCAGCATACTGGCCATCGAGAGAACGCAGGCAGTTGATTTAAGCAGTTCTCACTTCTAGAAATCGGCCAAATCCAATTGGCATTGCTTGAATTCTTGTCTAGGATCAGGGTTGATAAAGAGGTTAATCACTTCATGGAAAGCCGATATAAGCTGAAGTGTATTCTTACCCACCATAAATTCTATGCACCACTCTGTGGAAGCTTTTGATGAGCGCAGGCCCCTTGCAATGGGTATAAAGGGATAAACACACTTCTTGTGGCTCCGCACAGGCAGCATAGTACGCATCATTGTGATTTTGTCCAAATTATAGGTAGATGTGCGAGGTAAACGTACCTCACAATGTAAGTCAGGAATAGCAAAGGGACTTAAACGAAAGTGATTAGTTCAGGGACAAAAAAAGCTCAAAACAACAGAAAAGGCACTGAAATCCTTGCTCAAGCAATAAAAAACGAGGGAGAACAAGAATAGATATTGGAGGTAGTTCGATTGGCTAGAGAAGCAGAATAATTGAGAAAAACGGAGTTACCCAAAGGCCCAAGTTTAGGGGATATCTGAGGCGTTTCGTTGTGAATCACGTCTATGATGTTAACTAGTTGGGTAAGATACAGAAATTTTACTTTGCCGAATAATAAAAAAGTCCAAAACGCCCGAAAATGAATTCTGCTTTCCAATAACCCAAGTAAACAGTGCAAAAACTGCCAATTAGGGGATCGTTCTCACAGTCTACCCTAGGTGGCGGGGGCTAGGTTTGGTCGCCAGTTTGAGAAATCTCTAATCTTGATTTACTTGGTAATAGGTAGTGCAGGAATGAATGGCCCTGGTCACTGTTCCAAATCTTCTTACAGTATTCATAGTTACATGGTATTTTAAAATGAATGAGTGGCTGCGGTATTTTCGACTTCGAGCACAAAGTAGGCAGTATGTCAAGACAGCTTCCCGGTACCGCATAAAGGCAAGAAGAATGTTAGATTGCAAAGATGATCAGAAAAATGTACTCGGAATGGGCGATTCGAAAAAAAATCGAAAGCCCTAGCGGTCACTGCCGTCCTACTACACTGCGTCTTATACAATGAGGAAGGTGGTAATGACGGATGTATTTTTCTCGTCGAGTTTGACGATTGTTTTTCTATCATATAGAATCACAAGATCCCAGGGCCAATTGTCGACTGATGGTTGGAGGCCGATTTGTGCTCGAGAGTGGCCCCTTTTGAAGTCCTAACGACCGTCTCGCGGTGTTTTTGTCTAAATTTAGCTCGGTTACACAAATAAAAATGGGATATGTGAATGTCGAAAGTGCTGATTGCAATGGGTTGTCGCTCGGTGCGCCAAATCTATTACGAATTTCTACGTGTACCACACCGCCGTCGGATTCCGTTGAGATTCTGTTCGTTGGGTGATTATGGGGTCTTTATGATGTATCATATAAATAATTGCGCTAACGATAATGGGAAAACGGAAAAAATAACATCTCTGGGTCAGTAGTCCGCACATGCAGATGTTTGCCTCCCCATCCGAAGCTAATTCATTTTAGTGGCCTTGCACATTGCTCCTCCCTAGAGTCTGGTGATAAAGCACACAAGTTCCTCTGGGTCTTACTAAAAATTCAACTTACTCGTGCCGTATTTATGTCGCCCCCTTCCTGAATATTTCGCACTACTGGAAACGAGTCGGAAGTGGCTATCAGTGTTCAATTTTTGTAATATTTGCCTCACTATACCGCAGTAACAATAATTGCTGTAGAAATGGGATGAGTGACGCCATTTTCGATACAACTTTTATCAAGCTCGCTCGAAACGATGATCTTGCGCGTGAGCTCAGGGAAATCTACCACAACTTCGCAAGTTCCGGTTTGAAACTGGTTGTAGTTACCATGAAAAAAAGCTTGCGGTCTTAGCGCAGCGGATTTTCTATACCCAACATGATACTCAATGGAAAGTTCTCTTGTCAGGTAACCTCACTACCTACGCCAGACGGGCACAGTGGCCCCAGAGCAATGTCTTCAAGTCCCTCCCTAAGTCTCCACTGGCGAGTGTTCACACGGTACCGAGATGCTCTGTGCCGACAATACCAAACTATATGCCCTGGTTGTTCTCTGTAATAAACTTTTAGCAGATCTGCAGTACTCTCAAGCGCCAGTAGCACTCTTAAGCTTCACGCCGCTCCCAAACTTCTTCAATCTCTATTTACACCTATAGTTTAACCCCTATCCCGAAACTACTGAGGCTAACGTCACCCACGCTATGCAGAGCACCTCATGGGACACCGCTTTAGGAACTTACCACATGACTTCCGGATATTATCCTTAATCTGGGGTTCACAGATGATGTTACCTCGATTGAGATCCCTTGAATATTTACTCTTCTATAACATATCTCCAATTCCAACACGCGAAAACAGCAAAAATGCTACACCAAACCAAAAGGAAAACATACAAAGTCGGTGCCTACATCAGCTCACACACTCGCGGCTCGATCAAATCTCCATCCCGCAATGGGGACCCGCACTTCCGCACCTTCGTCGATGAACAGAGCAGATAACTCACGATATATATGCTCAAACCCAGAAACCAAGTACAAGCATACATATCCATCCACATGGCCCTGCTCAAAGCCGTACACGGCGCCTATCCTCACAAAAATCGCAAGAAAACTCAAAGGAATTCATTTCCGACCCTTTCCGGTGGCTGCTATCCAGCAATATCTCTACACTCAAAACGCAGACTCTATATCAATCACAAGAGAACGCGAGGGCCGAACGCATAAAATGAATCATAACGAACAGCATCAGAGCCGCATTGAAGACAGCGGAGCTCCCACTGCTTTCTTGGAGGACGCCCTCAAGGACGTGGGTTTCAAATACTGTACAATCATATGCAGCACTACGCAATTCAACAGTTCCCGGACAACCTGTGGCACAAACGCAACTAAACTCCCACAGAGATATACATCTTTGGCCAGTACGGCCACATGACCATCCAAAAACCAAAAGAAAAACTCGAACCACGCGGCATACCAGTAAAATAGGTGCACCAACAACTACTCCCCAGTCAGAGCAAAAGAATTTTCGCCATACGATACCAGAAAAGACCCATCCCACACAAAAAACACAGCCTTTTACACCGTACCAGAACGCTTGTCCGATCTACTGCAAATAACAGTGAATAGTAGACGATATGAAGACTCAGACCAATGGGCAGAAGCGCACAATAAAGAAATGGATATTTAGACAAGAAATCAACGTTTAAATGGGTCCATAACAACGGAACACGCAAATAGCCCAAATATTTCCACCTAAATAGGACATATAGATACAAATATTCGCCTACGTTGACGCTGTACTGAAAGGCTGGAAGATCCATACGAAGAGACCAAGCTCAAGCGTAACTCCATCACGATCCCCATCACGCCACGAAATAAAGGCCGAAAAAACAAAGTTCCGACTGCTGCTAGCAATAGTTGCCTACCATGACTGAAAAATTAGACACTTCAATACTTCAGTTGCCTACCTCCACGAACCATACTGGCATCAAAAACCAACATACGTTGAAGAAAAACCTATATTCAACGCAGAAATCCGACACCCCTGTCAAACCTGAATACTCCTCAATAATCTGTACGGGACTCCGCCGGCTGCGCACACATACTACCAAGAGCTTGTCACTTGCTTACGCTCCCAAGTATACTCCCCATCCAGATCGATCCGTGTCTTTTCTACAAATATCACAACAAAGAAACCATTTTCATCACATTCAGCATGGATTATTTCCCCTGACCTTCCCTTTCCGACGCAAAATCGATGAATTTTTTGGGATAATATCGCAAAAGTACAAGATCTCTAAGCTTGGCTCCCCAGCAAAGTATATAAAGTGGAACATCAATAAGTCATCTCAGCGACACATACAAATCTCTCAACAGCAAGTCGTCCAACCCTTCCTCTATCATACGTGCATGACAGCCTGCAGACAAAGATCCAGGACTATTCAAGAAAACACGAAAAGTGACGAAGCATTGAACTTGCTTCCCTTCCGCGGTCAAACAATTTCAATCCATACTCGGAAAACTGCGGTAATTTACGGACAGCACGAGACTAGACATACAGCTCGGCATCATCAAGCTCCCAGAACATATGCAAAACCCCAAGACCCAGCACTCGCACATACTATGATGGATGCTGCGGAACCTCAACGCCATCGCTAATCATGGCATCTTATTCCGATGGAACAATAAAACCAAAACTGAGCCGCACCCCATCGTACCTACATAGATTCAGATTTCCCAAACGCTTCAAACCGCCGCTCACGCACAGGATTACTCGTACTGCATTTGGATCAAAGACAGCATAGAGCATCTCCAAGCAGCATATTCTCGCCAAGTGCCCCTTTGGATCTGAATACATTGCAGCATCTGATGCAGTTCAAGAGACAAAGTGGCTACGGAGGCTCATTGTAGACTGCTACACAAGTACATCGAAAGCATCAAAATTATTCATGGATAAAACAGCAGCTATCCAAATTGCACACAACAATATACCCAAAAAGCGAAACAAACCGATCGAAATCCCCCACCACCACATTATCGACCACACCGACCGCAAAAATATCTGTTCATCACATTAAATTTCAGCGTAACGCGGCGAACATATTCAGGAAAGCGCTCGGGATAACTAAGGTGTCGATCCAATGTTGTCCACCCAACATAGTTCCCCTCCCTTCCATCAACCCGTATCCACCGACCAGCACCCACCAACAACTAGGCACTCCTTGTGAATTAGATCCATTGTTTCCCTCTGGACTGACAAAGGAACCAAAAAAAACCTCAGAAAAAAAGAAAATATAATTGACATAAAATAACCAAGAAAACCTATCCTAACAAAGAAATGTACAAAAGCTCGTCGCATCAAAAGCTATTCGAAAATAAAAGAGGTATTTGTCTAGTCTATTTTCCGATAGCTGTCATGCCAGATACTGTAAAGTAGTTAACTTGTCCTTTAGTCAGCCAATGAGCTCCCAAAGAAAATCCTCAACAACTGTTCAGTACTGTAGTTACTTACAGAATACTGATACTGCACAGCAGCCACAAAGTATGGGCTAATATACAGCTCAAGTTCTTTGTCCTTGATTTTTTCAAACACTTTACGCCATATTCGACAGCTTACAGAAAGGGAAAATGCTAGATTCTGTGGACATGTGGATCATTTATGCACATTTAAAGTCTTAACCTCTAGTGCCTATTCGACAAATGTCATCAATTGATAAAATTTGTAATCAATCGATGAAATTTTCTAAGAACAAAAAATTATTTTAACATATTATTTTGACGCCTTTTCTTTGACGAAATCGTAGTCCAAAAACTCTTTATTTCATGATATTTGCGCCCGCCGATGGGATTTTATGTTGTTTGTCAGCTGGGACAGTCTATCTTGGTTGTTTCGTTCGCGCAAGTCTGATTTGCGTTTTCTTGTTGCTGTCTTGCTTGTTCCGTCAGTCCGGTGTAAAAACGGTGAATCAGACTTGGAGTTTGATATCGTGTAGGGGTTCGTCGTTAATGATTCGCATACTTATTTCCATTGTGTGGTTGAGTGGTAGGGGTAGGATGCGGATGTTGGAGCTGTTTCGTTCTGTTTTGACGTGGTCTAGCAATTTGGTGAGGATTTTGGCTGCGTTGAGGTTTTTTGGATCGTGATGGATAGAAATATAACCTTGGAGAACGTGTTGGGCTATGTGATGGTGAGAAATACCCATGAGCTTGCGCCGCTCGGTGGGAGATGTGTTGCTAGCCACCCGTATGGTTGATATGTTGTCGATGAGAAGTTTTGAGGGGGAGGTGGTTCGAGTGCCGCTTTCAATAAGTAGTCTTCCGATCCTTTGCTCTTGCTGGGCTGCATCAGAGTCGGCTGGCTATTCGGCCACGCAGGTTAATTTTGTCACAGTGGTTTGCGACTGTATTATGAGATGGGTGTGCCCATGCAGTATGGATTATGCCGGTCTGGGAGCGTCGGTCCCTGGCGTTGGCAAATTCTGCATCACCGTATCAGGTCGAGGGGCTCGAGACTGCGGTGCTTGGTTTGCGCATGGTGTAGAGAAGTCCGTGTGTTGGCGTGCAATAAAAATACTGCATGAGCCATTCGAGTAGTTAGTAATGGCGGATTGTGGTGAAGAAATTTGTTCCGCCAGTTTTTTCACGATGAAAATGATGTCGGGGTGTGTGCTATCGGCTAGGTATCGTAGGTCACCAAAAGTTCTTTGAAATTGCTGGACGTTGTGCTTCTGGAGAGGTGTATATGCTTTTGCGGCGTTCCAATTGATATTTTCAGCGAAAGGGGTGTGACGTGGTTAGGACTAATGCATTCCGGTCTTGTGAAGAAGATTTTGAATAAAATGTGGCTGGGAGACGTGAATTGAGCCGCCCAAGGAGCGTTTGATGCGCCATTTGAGGTATGCCATGGGTTTGCCAAAGTCGGATATCTTACAATTTAGCTGGAACACGCGCTATATTTCATCAGTTAGCTCTCTGCTTGACGAGAACGGTAAGAAGAACTGCGAGGAGGATGGGAGTGTCTTCGACTTGTTTTGTAAAGAGGCACGGCTCTGCGTTGCTTTGCTGGAATCCGTGCTTTTTGAGGAGTTGAAATATATGTTTGCGGCCGGCGTTGTTTGTACCATAGAGGTTGAGTAGGAGTACGGTGCAACCAGGATGATTGAGTATGCCATCGAATTTCGGCTGCTCTCGAACATAAACCGGGTCGGGGTGCGAGTAGTTTTCGTGTTAGTAAGCCACGCTAATGTCGAAGTGGCCAATTTTTCCATGCAAGGTGAGGTCCCAAGAAGGATAGGAGTCGCATTGCCGATTTTTTTTGTTATTTATGCTGCTGTGTAGGACTAGTCATAGTGGAGGTGAGGATCCTTGCGGTCGCCTCGTACTGAGCATCGCTCCTTAAGGTCCAGGTCGAGGGTTGGTGAGTTCTTGTGGCGGTAGGTCATTTTCAGCGGTATTAATTTTGCCAAGGTTGAGATTTTGGATCTATTTGAATGTACGTGCTTGGTATAGTGTTTGTAATTCCTTGTCGTAGGAAAGGGCCTATATATAGGCATATGTGAATATGCGGGCTTGTTTTAGGGTATGGGGTAGGCCAGGAAGCCGGGTAATGGTGGTTTGCAAGGCTATGGAGGTGAGGCGCGAGGGGTTCTGTCGGGGTTCTTATGGCATGAAATCTGAGGCCCTCGCTTGGAGGTACTTTTCGACGGCGGGGTCCCAGACTCTTATGATGTTGCTGCAAGAATGGTCATATATATAAAAGACCTTGCCCTGATTTGGTGTCTGATTTTGGGTTCGTGGATTGGTATGTGGTCTGGTTACCCAAATACGAAGATTTTCTTGGTGGGGCATGTTTGTCATACCATAGTACGGCGGGGGTTTTTTGGTTGCGGTGTGAATCATAAGGTTTTATTTGAAGGCGGCGTCCTGGTGGGCATCCTCCCGGAAAACATCAGAGAGTTGTGCTGATGAAAGAGCCGCTCTGATCGCATTCGTGAGTGTGTGATTGATCCTTTTTGTCCGTAAGTTTTCTTGCGGTTAGTGTGGTGTGCCTACTTCCAGAGTAGTGCTGTATATTTGGAAAGGCTGCTGTAGGGCGTTTGTGTTGAATTCTTCGGCGTTTTATGTCCGAATCGTGTGCGCCGGTCGTCCATGTACCGTTGCGATGCGGGCTAAGTGAGTCCTGATGAACCATGGGACTTCGTATCGGGATTTGAGGAAATAGCTAGTAGAGAAACGACTGTCGGCATCTACAAAGGTTAGGAAATAGTGACTTTCGTGCTTGGACGGCGGTTTGATTGGACCATACGAGTCACTGCTCATACAGGATCCAATGGCGTAGTGGTTCATGTTAGGGGGATGAGGCGCTCTGGTGAGTTTGATGTGGCGGCAGAGGAGGCATGTGATGGTGGGCACCCGTTGCCATAGCAAATGGGGCATGTGGGGGATCTTGTTGGATTTGACCATTTCTCTGATTGAACAGGGAGGGGCGTGGTTGAGTAAGAGATGCCATTTGTGAGTGCCAGTGGCTAAGCGTGAATTCGGTTGAGGAGATAGCTGCGGTTTCTTGAGTCTTGGTTTTTAAGTACGTTGCTTGCAGTGAGCAGTTGTTGGCGCGTCTTTGTAGTGCCTCCGGAAGTTTGGGGTGAAGTACGGTTGCGTGGGGTTGCGTGTTGGTTTTTTTTGAGGGTGGATGGAATGGTTTAGCCGTCCAGGGTTTGCATTTTCGCGAGATGAATTCCTGTAGTGTATTAACTCTCATTATGGCTCTAGGGGAGGGGTTTGGGGTCTAGGATGTAAC
The DNA here is from genome assembly GCA_002205965.3 of Kappaphycus alvarezii. Taxonomy (NCBI): domain Eukaryota; phylum Rhodophyta; class Florideophyceae; order Gigartinales; family Solieriaceae; genus Kappaphycus; species Kappaphycus alvarezii. The sequence continues at coordinate 107,996 of NADL03000699.1, read as the reverse complement.
TTTGATTCCTTCCGTTCCAGAATCTTCATGCCAGGATTCTTCCTTTTCCTTAGCTGTAATCGGTTGCTATTTCATGGTTGTATGTCACCAGAACTGGGCCATACTTGGTTGCAAGTGAATTTACTTAAAGGAGTTTGTTATTCAAGGACGGGTTAGCCAAGGCCAGTACAGTGAAGTCGTTATTCGGAGTTCTTTTTTTGCAATTCCGGAGTGGGTGCAGTGTGAGGTTTCAGAGGTGGCAGTGATGATGGCAATAGGGGTAGTGAGCTTCTGAATTTCCGTTGTAGGTTTTCGGAGAGGAGTCTGGTAAGTTCCTGAGTCGAAAACAAACTTACTGTCGTGCTTGTCTGAAGTGGAGTCTTCGTTCGTCCTTGGGGGATCTATGAGGTGGCTGAGTTCTGCAGCTGGTTTGGAGTAGTTGATGTCGACCTTCTAGGCTGTGGCTTTGTGTTTTCTGTTGCGAAGATGTTTGGGGTCCCTGCACTGCTCATGTGAGTGACAGGGACTGGGCACACATAAGGAGATGTGGAATCGGCAGGGCTTGAATGCCGCTAGTGAAGGACGGCGGTCTGGGCGCACTGCTCGAAGAAGTGCTTGTAGGGAGACGAAAGTGGTGCTGAGCTTTTTGAAGAGAGCAGCTGAGTTCTATGCTCTGTGCTTCATGAAGTTGAGGTACTTATTTTACGTATAGACTAGGTCTTTGGGGGTTTTCGGTTTGTTAAACAGCATTTGAACACCAATCTGATCGGATTAGGCTGTTTCAACGAAACCAGCGATCATGTAGTCCACTTTAGTCGTGAGATCTTCAATTTTTGGATACTTAGGGGTGACAATGCGTGCTCGAATGGACTGATGTTGACGACAGTATTCCGTGATGGGCATGTCTGCAGTTACAAAGGTGTTGTCCGCCAGAGAATTTAGGTACTCATGGTCCTCTGTTTGTGATGAGTCGAGGTGCTCCTGAAAAGCCCTGTAGATCCTGAACGGAGTTGGCAGTTCGTTTGGGGCACGATGTGGGAGCGGATCTCTTTTGGAATACTATCGATGAGCGCCCCGAGTAGGATGTCGCATTTGTCCATGTACACTTCGAGTTGAGCTGGATCTAGTTCGGCTGGATCTGCAGATTGCGTTAGATCACAGGTGATCAAATTTATGATTTTGAGCATGATAGCCGCAGCCGCGATGGAGATTAGCCAAGATTCGGCAACTTCTTGGCTTAGTTCGGTGTTTTTGGGTATGATGTGGGGATTCATGGTTGTGTGTTGGGTTGTGTCTGTGGGTTGGTGTTTGTCTGTATATGTGAGTTTTGCCAGGCGGAGGAGATCTTCTGTAATGTCCTTCTGTAGGGCGCAAGTTGCCCGTTGGATTGCTCGCAGAGAGCGGGGCGTAGGCGACAGAGGATCCAGTTGGTATATTTGTACCACGTTGGCTAGTGTCTATTGGACCGTTGTCCTCATATGAGGACAACATTTAGCCCTTTTTTTCAATACAAATGTTTTTTACCTAAGCGCATTTCTTTCCCTCCGCATTAGTTCATGAGTGTACATGGCCGATCAAAACAAACTTTTCAAGATTGTTGACCTCGGTGAAGGCTAGAGCAGTTTTCCCTCACCAGCTTCCGCTCTTCGCAAGAAGTTGTGAATACAGCTTCATTTTGGAAGGAAATATAGTTCGTATTATCTTGGGGGCTTTTAGAAACGAGGGGGCATGCACAGTAAGAATTACTGTATTGTAACTTAACAGAAGAAACCTTTTTTGCAGTAAAAATTTCAGGCTTCCAAAACATTTACTGTTCCAAAATGTAACGGAAACTGTCCTCACATGAGGACAAAGTGTGCCTCATATGAGGACAGAGCATGGTCCTATAGACACTAGAGGCGGTTGTGTTGTGTTGAGTTGGGTGTGAGCGGAGTCGTTAGCGTGAGTTTTGCCCATAACCTGACGACATCGTTGTTCGATAAATCTTTATTTCATGATGCTTGCGCCCGATGACGGGCTTTTATATTGTATGTTTGGTGGGACAGCATGTCTTGATTGCTCCGTCATTCTTCGCTCTCTATTTTCCTTCACGTCTCTACTCTAGTTGTGCAAGGTTTTCATACAGAGCTTTCGCACGTTCACTGCCTCGTGAAACCGATTTACTACTGTGCAAGATATGTTCTAGCGGATGCGCCTGAATCTATTTGTGGTGTGATACAGGGGGGGACTGGGTCCTTTACTAAAAGATTTAATTGGGCCTGCTAAATAGACACAACCAGGCAGGGTCTTGACTGATTCCTTCTTTAGCAAAGGGGACGGAAGAAAATTTCCCCACCGAAATCAGTAGCTAAAATTAAAAAATCAGATACAGCATGAATCATTTTTAAAAAACATTTCAACAGTTAGGTCGTTTATTTCTTGTTCCCTCGAGAATCATGTGGGCACTGCTTTCGCCCGTGCTGGGTGACCTTCCTAGTGACGGTGGCCTTGAATGGAGAGACCGTCGTGATATCGCAGGTAGTGGGGTCAGCGGTGGTGAGGGTAGGAGGTTAGAACCAGTCTGTCCGCGGGCCTGAGTTCCGTACCAGGGACGAAGAGTTGAAACTGCTATACCTGTTATCTGAGTATTGGCTTCCAAATAATTCTAGTTATAAGTATCAAAGTCAGGAGGATCTGAGCCAGTTGTCCACGCTATACGGCTAATATACGAGGAGCATGGCAAATCGGTGGAGTATGCACTGATACCCCTTGACCTTCAAAACGCTTTTGGGTTGGTCAGCCGCAGTGTATTTTTGACGGAGATCGAACAGAGATTCCCAGAGCTTTTCCTTTGGGTCCATTACACGTACGCGGTAAACAGGGGTCAATTTTGGTGTGGGGATGATATACTACGGAGCGTGGCAGGCGTGCAGCAGGAGGATCCGTTGGGTCCACTTTAAATTCTCCCTGGTGCTGCAAGAAGTGATGCAGAAAGTCAAAATCCGCCTGGAAAATGTGGGCGAAACCACAGACGGGCTTTCCCTACTCCTACAGCTGTGGTACTTTACGATGGGTATATACTGTAGTTGGCACCCATGAATCCATTCGAACAGCGGTACAGTTCCTCTCCTCCCCAGAAGTGCGCAGTTTTGGTTTACACCTCCGCATCGATAAGTGTGCCGGCTAGTCGCCAACACCCCCGCCCCGTCTCCCCCTGTTCAGCAGTCCCTCCTGTATGAGCTTCGCCAGAATAATGACGACGGGACAAAAGTGCTCCGCGCTCTCATCGGGTCCGACCCATTCATGAAGCGCGAGTTCCATAAGCACGTCACTTCGTGACAGCCTCTCCTCAAATCCCTGTTAACCCTGGAGGATACTCATGTAGCTCTCCACCTACTGCGGTCCTGCTTTGATGTATGTCGGATCAACTGCCCCTTACGTGTAGTTTCCCCTAATTATGCTCTCAAGGCAGCTACGGAATTCGATACCGCTGTTGAAGACACGCTGCGGGGGTTGATGGGAGGGATTCTGATGTGGCTTGATTCTCAACCCACTCTTGATCTCGATACAACTTAAGAAAAGGTGGAAGGTTATTCCGACAGTGGGCGACCATTTCTTTACTGGCACAGGGTTCAGGGTACTCCGATACTTGGCGAACAATCCTCTACTGGCGGAGGGTTCGGGTATTGACCTTAGGCTCGGAGTCGCCCCAACTCTGGAGAGGGAGCTCTTTTTCGGCAGTCTAAGCTTGCATGAGCTCAATGCAAGTGGCTATAACTTTGTTCAGAATGTACCCCGGAACTATCAACGATGGTTTTAACATGGTCTTCATCTTATGGGAGCGTTCGCCTCGACTTTCCAAACGGCAGATCCCCAAAGACGGCGGAGGCGGACACCCAACAGCAAAAGCAACCAAAAATATTAGGCACAACAGCAACAGCAACCAACAATACCAAAAACAACAGCAAAAACCAACTACAACAACAAAAAAGAGGAGCAAACAAGGAGCAACAATAATCACAAGCAACAACTTCGAAAAATAACCACGAAAACAATAGACAGTAGTTGGCATCAACAAGCAACAGTCGACGCCCAACAACAACAAATAACGACGGCTACCACCAACAATGACAACCACCAACAACAGTCGACACCCCAAAACAACAACAAACAACCACCACCACCACCACCACTACCACCACCACCAATGACAACGATGAAAACAGTTGACACTCAACAACAACAAAAATAACTTCCACCACCAATAATGACAAAAACCGACAACACTCGACACCCAACAGCAACAAATAACAACGGGTAAGATGGGGTGAGGGTGGGTAAAGTTAAGGTGAGAAGAATGTCGAGTTGAGGGGGTAACGAGAGGTCGGATGGGGAACTGGAAGGTCGGGGAAAGTGGAGTAAATGGGTCGGGTGGGGGAGAAGGACGGTCGGTGGGGGAGAGGGAAGAAGATCATGGGAAGAAGGAGGAGTAAGATCAGGGGGGTGAGGTGAAGGAAGATCGGAGGGGGAGGAGGATCGGGTGGGTAGAGAGATCAGGGGGAAATTCGAGGGGAAAGAGGAGGAAGATTGGGGGAGAGAAGGGGTATAGCGTTGAGGAGGGGGAAGTGGTGAGAGGTGTCCTGGGGGGAATCGGCGGCGACGGGTGAAATTGCAGTTTGAAAATGGGCGGTGAAATGGGACCGCCTGGAAAACGGGGATTAAGCAACTTACAAATTAGTGTCGTTGTACTTCTCGTCTGCAAATAGGCCTTCTACCGACCTGTTTCTTCGCGGAGCGCTCTTTCCGTCGGCGGAACAGAGCGCGGCAAGAAAGTTCTGCAAACAGGACAATGGCGGCAGGAAAGAGTTCGGACTCCACCCGGCCATGGATACCGTTTTATTTATTATCAGCGTCGTCGCCCGGAATTTTTTAATCGTCGTAAATTAATTAAAACTAACTGGTTCAAAAGGAACAAGCCAGCAGCAATGTGGAACCCATCCTGCGTTCATCTTCACAATCACATATTTTCGATGTTGGGAGCTTTTTACGGTCGCACTATCCACTGAAAAACTCTACTGTTATCGAACCCAGTCTATATCAGATTGATAAGAGCACCGTTATTTCGTACCTTTGAAAGTCCGTCCGCAGGATTTTCGATCAAGCTAATCAGGCCAAGCTGCGTAATTTCTTTGGCCTTATATGACTCTTGGGCTGCCTGAACGTCGATCATCAGTCGCTTCTCGGTACTTGGCTGCCCGTTTGTAACTGAGTGTAACAGCGCTTCGAGTCCGTGAAACAGTGAAGAGGAAGTTTCACTCCAAGCATTATCTCAAGATCCTTTCGCAATATAAAGGATCTGTCGAAACCATCAGCAAATGCATACACCTCACCGCCCATTATTGGGTGGTCTACACGTCTCTACTTCCTACTTGAGTAGCCCAACATGTGTGGGTTACCATTCTCGTCTGTTGAAACAAGCTAGTATCCCAGTTGAGACGACAGGTCGTGATTCGAAGCAAAGACAACGTCGGTATACATCTTCATGCAGAGCGATGAACTGTCCAACCGAGCTTTTTTCAGTCCAGACACGTCCCCCTCCGTTGAGATCTTCACTGCCTTATTGGACTCGGCCAGCTTTTCATTAGAAAACGTGTCTTTGTCACCTGAACCGCTCTAATTAGATAGCAGAGCTCCGGACGCCTGCTCTCTAAACAGGACAATATGGCCCTGTACTTTCTGAACTTCTCGAATGTGCAATACTTTGGTGCTATGGAAAGTCGCTTGGCATGATACTCTTGAGTTGCGACGAGTTCTCCAGGTCTCGTTTTCTTAATAACAGTCCCGAAGAAATCGAAATCGTCGTAGACTCTAGGCTTATAATCGAAACGTTCGAGACTTTCAGAGTTCATCCTCTCAAACTTTTCATTACCTGCATGCAGGTTGTTTTCAACGTAAATGAAGATAATTCATTCGAGTATTCCGTCTGAAATTTTGGAATATAGAGCCAGGTATCCCATTGTAGGGGATATTCCTAAATCTTCTTCAATGTGAAAGTGAATAATCACACCCCAGTAGTCACCCCATCACATATGCCATACAGAGGGCGGAGTATCTCCCGCAGCTCATCATCAGCAACACCGAAAATGTCGACGTCCTCAGATTTCGGCAGGGTGAATATTCGTCTGTTTCTTTTATCCTTGAGTTGGACGTAGGCTTGGTTGAAGTCGTGGGAAAATATGCGGAGTCCCATATTTGCAGCAACTGAGAGCACCAAAAGAATCAAAGAAGACCGCAATTTGACGACATGGTGTACCAGGTACGGTTTGTCCTTATCTTTGTGACCTTGCGCTATATATCGCGCCTTTTCTTTGTCATCCTCAGCGCCAACGTTCTCGAGTGAGAGGACGAAACGTCCCCACGTATGTTCGCGTCCTGTGGGACGTCTGTCTTTGGGATTACCTTCCATACCTTCAGCTCCTTGAGCCCGCTAATTTCGGCCAGCTGAGCTTCTTGAAAATTTGCGCTATCCTTACGAGGGTCAACGGGATTGACCGCACCGGTAATGTGCACGCCGATGGAAGCGACATCGAACGAAACGCTATACAATGCATATAACACGCGTTTTCGGTCACGCTCAGCTTGTTAAAATATGTGAGAATATCGAAAAAATCGTCACCAGTACCTCCATTACGTTTAGTGTTGTACATTACCCTTGGTAGAGCTCGTCCATGAGATAGTGAGGGCTGTGAACTACGGGGGCTGAAGCTTCAATACCGGCGCTGTCGTCAGGGATAAGAGGCGGTGGATCCCGATGTCGAGGTGGGTGACTCAGGGTACCATCTTGCAATTCTGGCGACGAACCTTTCTCTCTGTACGGCTTAAACTTGTCAACTGACGCACGAATATGATGGTCGCCCCTATCGAGCGTGAGAGTTTTTCCTTTCACGTCTCGTATCACAAATGGCCCGACCCGTTTTCCAACTGACTTTTCCTTGTACATGAGAACTTTATTCCCCCTGGTATATGTCACGTCAGCTGCTGCAGGGACAATGCTTTTGAGCGCGGTGCTTACTCGCGCATTGTGCGAGATTTTTTTCATCTCCTTTCAAGCCTCGCCAAGTGCTCTCATGCGACTGTTATTGTCGGGAAGGTCCTTAGGAATGAACAGGATGCACAGTAGGATACCAAAGACCAAGGGTGTGGGAACAAGACTTGATGGTCCGGCTGTGTCGCTAGATGCCTTCGCGGTAGGTTGCAGAGCAAGACGGCGCCCGATGCGAGAGTCGTCGGCAATGAATTTGCTATATATTCGTCGAAGGTAGGAATGATAACGTTCACCTAAGCAAAGTACATTGCGACTCTCTACTCCGGATGGCTGCTCCGATATCCCAGCTGCTTGCACGAGATTCTTCCATTCCAGTGAGTCGAACTGGGACCCCTGATCTACTGCAATGTTATCTGGGAGCACAACGTCAGTAGGCACCCAGATACGCATGAATGCGTTCCAGGTCTAAGCCGTTGACTCGCTCTCTAGAAAACATACCACAGTAAAATTTTTATCTTTGTCTACTATGTGCAGCACGGTGTTATTTTCGATCTTCATAAGGTCCAAAGATATGGTGCGTTTGAACACGAATTTTCTGTGCAGTGATACTTTGAACCTATGGAGTCCGTCGCGTTCGCGCTGACATACCTCACAAGTCGCAGCGATGTCCTGGAGATCGACCAGTAGCATCGGTAACGTTGACTCAGGGTCTGCTCTACGAATGAAGGCGTACAACTTACCGGGATGCGGATGATGGAAGTGACAGTGGATCTTCCTTAACTCCGTAACTGCAAAGTATATGCTAACAGGTCACTCTATATAGACATGACAGCGCTTACGCATCAAAAGTGCTTTTGAGTGGATATCGTTGTCGGATAAATCCAATGTGAGTCGCGCTTGCGTCAAAAAAATCCAAGCGTAAGAGCAGTGGGACGTGAACGTCGACGACATAGACATTGGCTGACAGAAAGAAACTCTCAGAGACTGGGATCATTATTAAGATACTCCCGATTACCTTATGTGTAGCTTCCCCTAATGTGAAAGTACCCTTACTTCCTTTAACTTCATTCAACAGATCCTTATTAAGGAGGGAGCAGTAGGCCTGCGCTTGAGGTTTGCCAGTTGCAGTCTTTTGAGCCCGGAGTCTACGCATGCCCATTCGAAGTGTCCAGATGTGGGATTATCCCAAAACGAGGTCATCACAAATATTCGTTTGTGTCCGAGTTGATATCCGGAATAATCTCGGGAAGGCTACTAGAAGCTTCACCAGACTTCTCTGCATGCATATCACCTCGCAATGCCGCTTGGAAGATTTCAAGATCGTCATGTTCAGGTTGGTCGTCTTCGCTTGCATAATTGTCGAACAAAAGGCCGTTTAGCTGCTTAAAAAGGTCTGCGAGCACCAAGGGTACGCTATGCTTCCCCGAGTACTTGCGCTTATAGTACTCAATTTTTTTTTGCAGCGGCATTTGATGCATTCAATGGTTTCCCGCAGTCCTTCTGCATGTGGTCGTATTCTCTACAATTGAAAGGACCCGCAACATCCAGTGAATTAAACCTTTGCCGCCCCGTAATTTTACCGCGCTGTCGCACCTTCCTTGGGTTGTACCTGTACCGACACTGTCCTGCAAAGTGAACACTGAGGAGCTCTTCAACATGGAGGATCCTTTTTCGGAGCGCACTATCGCATACTCGCGCGAATTTAGCTTCCTAGTCCAGCTGCAGAGCAGCTTCAAGTTCACTGTAAAGCATCTGTAACGTTAAGTTATGTGTTTCAACTCGACTAAGCGGTTCATGAGACCATGAGAACCCGACGGTTGCATTTCTAGGGAACTCAATCTTATGGCAGTCCCCGCGATGTGATGGTGGAACTTTTTGTGACAATTTGGTGATACGTTTGTACACCCGAGTCAGTGCGGGAGAAACTTCCGGTCCCCCTTTGACAAACTCAGTTACCCTCAGAGTGTTCAGGTAGTTCTTCACTCTATTCTGTCTCACAGGAGAGTTGCACTTCCGGTTAATCTTGTTGACGGCCTGTTGTAAGCTCTGAGCAAAGATTTCCACTTCGGCAAGGTTGAAGCGCTTCGAGTCTTTTGACAGCAAGTCGTTTAGGTACTGCAGCTTGTGTTGAGGACTAAGCCCGTAGTCTCCAGCTATCTGCGAGTATTCTTCGACGTAATCCATCCAACAATTCGCCAAGGTCTCCAGAGAATTTCTTATCCAAGTCGTTAAGCCTCATTGCTATGTCATGGGCTAACCTGCTTCCACTGACGCCGTCATTACTTCCGGAATCAGTAGTTTAAATGTTGATAGGGGTCTTCTCTTGTAAGTAAGAACGCATCTTACGACCACTAGCTACGATAAGCTGTGACATTTGCTCTGCAGCGTCTCTATCCTCAGCGTTGCCGTAGATGCCGTTTGCAAGGGTTATAATAACGCGACGCGATGAATGTTGTTGTAGCGCGGCACCCCTAATGTTGAGCAAGTTGCGCAGTTCGACCCAGACCGATGGAAGATCGCATATTTCTGTGGGGAAAAGGCTGGCGGGAGGGAAGAGTTCTGCAACCATCTCTTTGAGGTGAGTACCACTGAGGTCCGAATCTAGGGATCGAAGAGTGACAACAAATACTTTCTGCGCGCTAGTAAGCGACGATAGTTCCTGGTCGGACAAGGTTCGCATGAACTTGGGGACATCGCTGCTACCGGCAGGGTCGTGTTGCGACAAGATTCAGTCTTATCGACGCTTGGCTCCCATAAGCTTGTACGCACTAGTTTTCTCCGGAAAGAGGCAGGAGGTGGAAACAAAGCCCGTTTGGAGACCCCTGTAACTCGATTCTCAACCCACTTTGATCTTGATGTAACTTGAGGAAAGATAGAAGGGTATTCCGACCGGGGTGGAAATTCGAGGGAAACTAATTAAAACTAACTGGTTCAAAATGAACAAGCGAGCAACACTGCAGAACCCATCCTGCGGTCATCTTCACAGTTTTCATTATCTTATCACTGTTACAAGTGTGCGCAACACCACGAGGTGACAGTTAGTTACAATTGAGTCGGGTAACTAATCTGCGTGTTGCGGGGCTCGACATTCTACAGACTCCGCACATGTGGACCAGATGGCTTAGCATTCCAGGAGTGCTATATGTCAATGGGAGCGCGAGAAGCGGGAGCCGTTGCCAACGCATCAGAGAAGCGGAAGAAGAGGGACCTAGCCACGAAAGTGGCTGCCATTCCTGGCGAGGTCCTGCCCGGACGATCAAGGTTAGGATGGGATTTTGTGCCGCTGGTTTTTGACTCGTTAGGATCACCTTCTGAGACAGCATCGAAGGTCATAGAGAAGTATGCGGCAGCTGTTGCGTCTCGCAGCGGCTGTTTTACAGGGGAAGTGAAGACTTGCTTTTCACCAGAAAGTCAGCTCCGGTATTTGGTCCTATGTGCGGCGCAATTTGTCGTACCCCGCAACACGCAGAATATATTCACCCTACTCAAAATTGATTTTGTAGCGACTTCAGTGAGTTGCACATGCAAATTAAAGTGATGGAGTAATTATACGTAGCTCTCGTAGGTTTCTGATACGAGATGACACATGATGAATAATGTGATGACTCCAGTAGAGCATCCGCTGCGAGACGCGACAACTGCCGCAAATTTCTCTATGACCTTGCATGATCTCTCAGAAGGTGATCCAAGCGAGCCAAAAACTAGTGGCACAAAATTCCATCCTAGCCTCGATCGTCCCGGCAGGACCTCGCCAGGAATGGCAGCTACTCTCGTGGCTAGGTCCATCTTCCGCTTTCTGCTGCATTCGCAACGGCTCGCGCTGCCTGTGCCCCCATTGAGATATTAGTTCTCCTGGAATGGCGAGAATACGGTGACGTCGTAGGCAACTGGGAGCGGGGGCGGGGTGTTCGTTGCGTCAGACCACGGATGCACCATGATATCTTCAGGCCGCGCATTGAGTCCATGGGGTAGGTACTTAACCTCGTATTGGACGCCAACTCTTGCTACCTTAAATAGGTCTCGCTGAGTACTTTCACCACTGCTGTGTGTCGGTTGGTCCAGCAGAGACCTTTGTTAAAAAGATCTGCCGCATGGTCTCCTAGGGAATCCATGGGCCTGTTGCACTCTGCGCACCGCAGCGGTGCGGTGCCGTCAAACACGCGAACCCCCAGGTGACGGCGTAGCATCACTGACCACATCTTGTTGGAGATTCACCGAACGGTTGACCGCGGAAGGGTGTGCGGTGAGGAAGGCTCCTGCTTGCCTTTCCAGATATGTTTGACGGCGGATTCTTCGCCGAATATCTGTTTCTATATGCGATGCGGGGTTAGGGAACCTCGTCCATTCGTCGTCCTTCCAGAAAGACTTTGCTACCGACTCGCACCACGCTCGATATAGAATGTTGTGTGTATTATCGGGCTTGGCACCAAGGCCGGCTGCTGTCAGTTTTTCCGGAAGACCGCCATGTTCATTGGCGAGGGACGTAGGGAGCTGTCGGACAAACTCCCGGAGGTGTCTATCCGCTTCAGCGTATGTTTGCGCTCGGTGTTCACTCACACCAGTCTCATCCGCGCTTCGCAGCTGCTCGGCATCAATTATGCTCGCAGCATATGCTGCAAAGTTGAGCGTCGCCACCGGTGTAAAGCCGTGGCCGCCGTAGCGTAGAGGTAAGGATACCTGCTATCGAACTGCACCAGTCATCGGCACGTTTTTGGAGCGTGTGTAGAATTCCATTTGCTCTTCGTCAAATCTCAGTGCAATGGCAGTGGTCACGCGCGGCGGAGTCGGCTTCACCATGCGTTGAAGCTTGCAAGTCGAGGCACATGCCCGGTGCAGGTGGAACCGAATGGTAGCGTCTCTGATACCCTCTATCAGAGGCATAGTGTGCTTGCCCCTCTAATTTTCTCGTTGAGAAAGTCCTCTATAAATTGGGATGAACCAGTTGGGACCCCAAGAAGGTCGATGCCTTCTGTGCGAAAGTTTTCAATTCGGAAGCGGTGTAGAAGTGGTGATGTCTAGTTGCCGGGTTGGCGCGGCCAGAATAGGCAGGGTTTTGCATGATTCAGGTAGAAGCCGTGATCGGGTCCTGTGGAGCTGCGGATGTCCACTGCCTTTTCGAGCTCTGTACGAGTGCCTATGAGGGTGCAGTCATCCGCATATCATCTATGTAGACCGAGCTGTGTTCGCTCAGCAATTTCCGTTGCTAATAGATGCACTACAAGGGAAAACAGCAGCATGCTTGCAAGATTCCCTTGTTGCCTTTCTTGGCTGGGGATGTCCTATGTCGACGTTGCAGGCAATACGAGCGACGGCGTTTTGCGAGCGTACACCATGTTCAGAAAACGACAAAGCGGCGGTACCCTGGTCGGCAGCAAGTTTATCATGGGCTGTCTCGAGAACCGATTGAATGCGTTTTGTGCATCCACGGATACCAGTGCATACTCGTCCTCGTCGTGTTGGCGCTCGACCAGTCTCCGTGCCTCGTGTAAAATGGAATCAAGTCTACAAGGCACACCATTGGCCACTTGCAAGGGTGTGACGTACTCCCTCGTGTCTTCGATTGCTTGTGGTACGTTCGTTGCGAGTCGCTGCAAGGCCGTCCCAATAGCGATGGGGCGGATCCTATGTGGCCGGGGTTCCATTGGCAGCAGTGCCGCAGAAAAGATCAGAGGGATTCTCGTCTGGGAGATCCCCCTGGGCCAGTCTCGTCACAACCGCAGTTAGCACCGAGATGCCTGTCACACATGCTTCGGGACTCACCGCTGTGTTGGCCAACAATCGAAGAAGCCGAGGGGACATTCTGTCCAGACCCAGCGCAGAGTCGGGTTCAGGCGTCGGACGGCGCCTAGAACCACCTCCTCAGTACTTTTCCATTGGGAGCGGAAGGTCTCTCGTTTCGATGGCTGTCACAGGGGAGTGCGGTGCTGGGTGCAACTCTCGTAGACGTTCCAAAACTTCTGGGTCACGCACGTCCGCGATGCGTGACTGATGTAGGGTGCGCATCGCAAGCCCGTGTTGCGCATCTGCAGCTAAGAGGGTTGCCCGGCGAAACTTTGGATTGCGCCTAGTGTCTGTCTCGGTCTGCGGCGGTCGACGTCGGAGGATTCGCTCTTCTCTGCTCTGGTGTGCTTGGAATGGCTTCTCGCCAAAGTTCGCTCCATTCGCCTGCACTGGCGCGACGGATGCGTTCTCGGAGTCCTTGACTTTGCCTTGTCTGAGACCGCCATCCGGCTTCCCCACGCACTAAAAGTCGCAAGACTGCAGTGGGAAGAACGTGTATCCGGAGCAAAGCAGTGTGGTGTGGACTGCTTCAGCGTTGCGTGCATTCGTTACAGTTCGGAAGAGCCCTATTATTACAGCGCAGTAAAGTACTGTACTGTACAATACCCCACAACATTGCTGTACTTATGGTACAGTACAGTATCATACGGTACACTCACCTGTTTACTACCGGCGGCGGCGTACTAGAGCTCACCAGAGTAGGCAGCTCTACCTTGAATTACCGCGCCTACGGACTTTCCATCTGCGCTTACTGACATTTGATCTGTTTCGGTTCTTCATCGCGTATCTGCGCTTGCCTGTTTCGGTAAAACAGAGGCAGAAGGAAAATGGCCATCGAAACAAAAGGAGAGATTAGGCGAAAGCGAGCATCGACCGAGCCGCTCAAGACCGAGCAGGGCCCAAAGAAGCAGAGGCGATATGAAAAGAAACCCGAACGAGCAAACAGAAGAGATGAAAAGCGTGAACTTATGACCAAAGCCAAAAAGACTTGGGAGCAACTGCGGCCGAAAGCCACAAGCAAAGAAAAGAGCGTGCAACTTGTCAAAGAGCTGATCGACCTACTGAGTGGTCGTGTTGTCGAGTTTGTGTTTCGACATGACGGGTCAAGAATTGTGCAATGGATGCTTTCCGACGGTAACGACGAGCAAAAGAAAGCGGTTCTGGCAGAACTCATGGAGGGATGGAAAAGGCCTCTAATGGAGGGAGAACTTCCATTTTTTGTGCAACTGGCCTGTGACCGATATGGGCATCATCTTGCATTCAAAGTACTGAAGGTCAGCGATAAGGGAAACAGGTCGCTTATTTACGATCGTTATCTGAAGGGCAGTTGCGCTCATATGATGCGAAATGCGCACGGTGCAGACTTTTTGGATTTTACTTACCAGACTATCTTGCGTCCCAAAGCAAAGGCTGAGTTGGTGCTAGAATTGCTCTACAGCAAACAAAGAAAGCTACATGATACGGTCAGAGCCAAGCTGACGTCTGAGGTGGCAAACACGATAAAACGGGACACCAACAAACCGTACTCATTGTTTGCGCACTCACTCGAAGTTATTGACGACACTTTCAAGGATGTTGTAATAGAATCCGCGGGATGACGCTGAATCAGCTTGTTGACAAGGAAAACTTGCTGCGCTTCGAGTTGGTCCATGCAACTTTAAAGGAATATCTGCAAGTTGTGATGGCATGCTATCCGAAGGAAAAGGCGCAGGAACTAGCTGTGTCTCTTGCTCCCGTGATGGTACATTTGGCCCACACGAAACCTGGAATATACGTTGCGGCGACTTGCGTCAAGATTCTTGACGCCAAACATCGAAAGAAAGCTGTGCGAGCCGTAAAAACACATGTGCGAAAACTTTTAGAGGATGAATACGGTCATCGTTTGATCCTCTCATTCTTTGAGTGGATCGACGACACCAGACTAGTGGGGAAAACCATTGCAACAGAAATGTTTTCAAACTCGGCACTTGCAGCGGTGCTTGCAGACAACCCTAGTGGTAAGGAACAAGTTACAAAAAAGGACAAAAAGAATGCAGATGAAAAGGGAAAGGTTGTGCAAAGGAACGAGAATGCTAAGGACGGAGAAGCAGATATGCAATACATGCTAACTCTATGTCAGCACAAATATGCGCGAATGCCGTTACTAAGTTTACTGTGTGGGCGGAATTCGCGATATTTCAATCCTGATATGTACGGATTCGTTTGGGATGATTTAGACAAGGATAAGTTTGGGGTGACATCAAAAAAGGATGCAGACATACGTCGCAGCGAACTTCGAATGAATTTCGACAATGTGCTGCGAAACTTGATGCAAGAGGAGGTTTTGACACTAATGAAAAGCCACTGGTCTGCACCAATGGTTTTAGGGGCGTTAATGTGTGCTGAGACAAGCGAGGGTGTAGTAAGTGGATTGAAGCGGGTTTTGCAGGATGAAAAGATGGTTTCTGAAATTGCGGGAAACACATGCGGACGGAAAACATTGGGAACTATCTTCAAGTTGGGAGGAGCAAGTGTTGGTCGCGAATTGATAGATAGTTGTGGAATGGGTCTGATTCAACGTCTGGGAAGGGAGGAAGGGTGCAAAGGGATTGCGGAGAGTATTGTTGCGGCAGTTGGGTCAGCCGAGGCTGCAAATGCGTTGAAGCAAGTTGTTGAAAGATGAAGTAGATAAGAAACGGACGAGTGCGAAGGTAGGTAGATACTGAGAAGGGCCAAAATGCGACGTGTTTACATGGTACAGCCCATAGTTGGGGTGGGCGAGAATGAATGCAACGTTGGTTCGGGAGGGTAAGTATTTTTGAAATGTAAGGGGTGATTGAATTGACTACGGGTATGGCAGAGGAGATAAGGTTGGAATCCCTTTCTGTTGGCAATGTTGCGCGCATGTTAGGCGGAGGGATTTGGGGTGCCAGCGTAAGGACGTTGGGCGATTTGGGAACGGAGGGAATGAAGATAAAGGTTGGTTGGATGAGTGAACTTTCGGTGGCATTGTTGATGTTGGAGGAGACAGTATTGTTGGACCTGGAGTTTGGGAGCAAGACAGTCGTGCATGATGGAAATGGAGCCAAAAATGAGGGAGGGCATTGTATTGGAGGCTAGCCCATGCTACTGTAGAGAATTAGTTTCCATGGATTAACGGGAGGCGAGGGCTTAAAGAAATCGGAATTTCGCATTTTTTTGGAGAGACGGGAAGATGGAAGGATCTAGCACAGGCATGGTGTTTGTTTCTTAACAGGAATACGGTTGGGTGTGGCAGAGGAGCGGAATATTCGTAACTTGATACAGTAAAAAGATTGGCGTTTGGATGGTTTGGATTACGGATTGAATTGTTTAGAGTGAGAGGGGAATTGGAGGGGTAAGCGAATTGTCATGAGAGGACGGCGGGGTTTGGTTAGGTCTTTAGTCGTTAGTCGTTAGTGAGGATTTTGTGTAGAGGGTAAGGGAGTTGGGGTTTGACCACTGAGGAACGATGAAATGATGAGGTTGGCTGGAGGGTGAAACGGTGCGGTGCGGTGCGGTGCTAGACAGGCTATACGTTGGCACGACTCGGCTGTTACGGCAGTGCTCAGAGGCGATGCGATGCGTATTTGGACAGTTGAAAAGTTATAACCATACATGACCAGTGGATCAACAAGTGTCTCAAACATACAAGCCTTACCAGAAGCAGTTTGTAGAGTAGTTTGTTGTTGTGCCAAGTCTTCAAAAAAAAATTCTCTTCATTACAAAGTTTTGCAATTATTTATTCTCATATCCCTTGACGACAGGACACACGACGGATCACGACGCCTTGAAACGCTACCGCTTTTTTTTTATTGTTTTTTTGTCCATCAACACTCACACTCCACTGCCCAGTGCTAGGATCTTTTTGTTTTCGCCTCGCCTCTTCAGCCCTACCACCCTGCTAGCCTAGCCACCTCAGCTATTCATCACTTCACTTGTTCGTGCTCTTTCCGAACGAAACTCTTCCCTACCTCTTTCCCCATCACCATCCCCCCTTCTCGTTCCCCTCAACACCTCTACGTGATACCCTACCCGCTGCCTGTGTCTCACCTGTTTGCTGCTTGTATCAGTTTCCTTTTTGCTCCCTTCATTCCTTAGACCCCCATCTCCCCTACCACTCTTCAGTTGCAATATCCTAACCGCCGAGACGCTACCTCCCATTGCTCTTCTTCCAACTTTCCCTGCCCCTACCCGATCTATATCCACTGCAAGATCAGCCTCCCCTTTCCGAAAATCCCCAATCATCCACTTTTTTCATCGACCAACCACCGCCCCGAACGTCCCACTCGTCTCTCCAACGTCCTCTGCCTCTCCTCTCTGCACTGCCTCGCATAAACCGCCCAACCCTGTTCCACACTCTCACTCCCATCCTCAACTAACCAACAATGGTCGGCAGTAAACCCAATCCCTACTTAACCGAAGAAGCTCGTCTCGAGGCGCAGCGCCGTATGCTCGCCGAACGTTATGGCCTTTTGTCTGACGATTCCGACGATCCTGACGAAGACGAGGACCCGCAACCCTCCTCACCGCCCATCTCCACTCCCGATCCTGCTTCCACCACTTCCATTCCTGCCAATGGCATGTCTAATGGAAACCCGGATACTCATCTGCAGAATGATGCCAACGGTCGCACTCATGACATCCCTTCTCATCCTTCTGTTGCCGATGACCCTTCACCCTCCGAAGCTGCTACCTACGCTGAAGGCTCTAGCGTCCACGATAGCGATATCGCCATCGTTATGACACCAGATAACGCACCCTCCAGTGCCTCTACACCAACCCTTTCGAATGACCATCGTCTAGTACGCCTCAGAAACCACAGTCCAATGATCGCTCTGCAGGATGGCCTGGCGTTGAGTTGATTGACCCAGCTCACGCAAACCGTATACTGGCGAGGTTTCAGTATGATGTTGGCAAGGATAAGGACAGTATCAACGCAAGGGACTTGCGTGTCACCCAAATTGCGTCGTATACATCGCAACACATTGAAAACCACGACAGGAAGATTGCAGTCAATGACCGTATCATTGCTTATGCGGTCGGTGGCCATATTAGAGCAATTCTTCGCAACTCGGGAGTTCGTGACTTACTCAAGGGACATGGCTCTGCTGTTGCTGACATTGAATTTCTTTCGGCTCATGAAAGGCGATTGGAGCCAGACTCTGGAGATAGCATTTCGATTTTGGGATCAGTTGCAGATGATGGATCAGCATATGTGTGGAAGCTTATCCGCAATGATGACGGAGAGGAGGATACCTTAACCGTTTCCGATGCAATTCGATTTGAGCATCCCGATATGAAGAATGGGAGGAGTTACAAGAAGATTGCCTTTCGACCTGGACCCAACTCCATCATTGCGGAGAAGGGGATTGGGGTGGCTATGATTCTTGTTGATGGCAAGTCACCTGATGTTCGAGTCGTGGAGCTAGTTAAGATGAACGACAAGATGATGGTTCGGGACAAGTTTTTGCGGGCACAGAATGAGAAGAGTGACATGAGAGAAAGCATCGATTCGGCGCCAGTTGACTCGGCGACATGGATGTCCGAGAGGATTATCGCTACCTCTCGGGGTGGGAGGGTCCACCTGTGGAATGCTGACAGTACTCTCTCGACGTGCATATGCCGACTGCCAAGAGAAAAGTCAACTAGGGTCACTTCACTTCATGTTTTTAAGCAGGAAGCATTACTGCTGGTTGTGGAACATGGAAAAGAGCTTGAGGTTTGGGGTATGAGTGGATACACATCAGATGTCAATGCTACAACTCTTGAACTTCGGCAAACAATCCGGATTGTCGAGGAGAAGTCGTCAGATTTGTTTACCGTGTCCTCAGTAGACCCGCATGAGGAACTGGTAATACTGTCACCGGTGAAGGGTCATTCTGTCTTTGTTCTTCACTACAACAGAGTTGCTCAAGCATTTGACACGTTCACCGAGGTGCCTGTGAAGAGCCCAGTGATATCGTTTTGTATGACTAGAAATATTCAAAGAACCGGTTCTGGAAATAATTTGAGTAGCCAAGGGGTTGATACTGTACCTGCGGAAGAGATTGGCATCTGGTGTGTACAGCCACGAGTAATTCAAGTGCTACATCTGCCGCCGAAGGACTGCATGCCAAAGATTTTCGTCAAGGCCGAGGTGTATCCTAGGTCGGTATTGAAGAGCATTCCTCGGAAGCTTGAGAAGGTGCTACCAGTTACGAGCATGGCCAGTCCGTTGCACAAGCCGTTGCCTCATCTTGGGAGTGCGGGTAGTGGTATACATGTTGCTTCTCGGAAACAAATTACATCTAGTCCTGAACCACTACCTAAGAGTCAAAGTCGTTCTGGATCAGTCGTCACCTCAGCGAGCGCCACCCCGAACCGATCAGCCACCCAACCGCAAGCATCACAAAACTCTCCACTGCGCGTGACGCCAGATGAGTCAAAAATGAAATCTGTGCTGACGACTGCTGGTCAGTCGCAGGCCATTCCATCTACTCATGTCCAAGCATTGCCAAACACTCCATCTTCGCAAGAGCCAACACCAAGCGCTGATGACATTGCGAAGTCCATCGTAGATGCAGCTAGAAAAGCAATTGATGCATTTGAGAAGGGCGCAACCCAGCGGAGTGCTTCCGAAAAGAGCAAAATGGACAGACTCATCGACTCTGTGACTGAGACAGCTTGTTCGAACTTGGAACGTTTTGTTAATGCCACCATGAAGCGTATTTTGGCAGAAACCTTGATCCCGGGAATGTCGAAAATCATGGCGGAAGCCAGCTCTGCCCTGAAAGAAAAGGCAAAGGTTGACCCCAAAGTAACAGAGGAATACTTTGCAGTGGCCCTGGACGAGGCAAATGTGAACAAGGCTTTCGGAAATGCGTGTCTGGAAATGGAGCGGCAAATGTCTGCTTCAGTGACGCAATCTTTAGCTTCGAAGTACGAGGTTTTAATCAGTCCTACAGTAGCAGTTGTGAACGAGGCGTCAGGGATGTAACTGCTAGCGTTGATTCGCTTCGCAGTCAGATATCCGAGATGAGGGCAGCGGATGTTGGTGCTAAAGGAATTCAAGAATTGCAAGAGGAGGACATAAGAAAGGTGATTGAAGATGAGATCGAGCACGGGAACATAGATGGGGCATTCCAGGCGGCTCTGATAAGGAAGATCTGTTGCTGGTGACCTGGTTATGTGGGAAGTTTGAGGCAGCAACCTTTTTCGAAACGCACACACTCTCGCAAGATTCAATCATTTCGCTTGCGCAACAATTGGGGCAAGGTTTGGCTTATGACGACGTTGACCAGAAAGTTGAGTGGCTTCGCGAATTGATGCTAGTGCTTGAGCCCGATACGGATGGATATGATGCCATTGCGGAACAAACGATGAAACAGCTTTCTGAAAATGTGATGGAGTTGCGAAGGAACAAAGAGGTCCTGATGCAATACGATGGATTGGAGAAGAGCTTGAAAACGTTAAGCCGATTGGTTACATCGCACGTTCAGAACATATAATGAGTGGTACTTTGGAATTATTGAGTCTATGGTACGAACGCCAGGCAACGCGGTAGAATCCCTGCACTTGGAAGAATTGTATGGGCGGCTCTGGGTTTGTAAATGAAGTTGTGAGGTGTTTATAATGCGCTAGGACTTCGTTGTCCGTATTGACTAGCTCTGGCAACAAGTGATCAGGAATAAAACCCACAAGCTGTACATAACGGACCAGAAGGAGCGGGATGTTACAAAACACTATTAAAGTACTAGACGCAGGACTGCCGTCCGCACTTAGAAATTCCACCAAGGGTCACCACCTGTGCGGAAATCTTCCTCCTTCCAACTCTTGAGTACAATGTTGTCGTCTTGGTCTGACTCAACATGCTCAAGCGCCAAAGGTAGAGGCGCAGGACCTCTGATAACGGCGCCAGTCGGGGAGTACTGCGACCCATGGCATGGACACATGAACTTGTTCTCCGCCTTGTTCCAAGGAACTACACAACCCAAATGTGTGCATACGGCGTTCAATGCGAAATATTCCAGATCAGTCTTGTCATCGTTGACGATCAAGTATGTGGCGTCACCCTTCAAACCCTGGACGAGCTCGCGGCTTCCGGCGAAATGAGAACTGATATACTCAGATTTCTTGAGATCATTTCCAAGAGCGTCCTTAGCGATGGTCCCACCGCCACCGCCACTCGATTTGCTAGGAACGAAAAAGTAGGTGAACGGACCGAGAACACCGAGCGCAACAGCACCGGCGGAACCGGCAAGGAGGATGTTCATGGTGTTACGCTTGGCCATGTCGGGAACAAACTCATCTCCACTGGCCGCTGCCATGCGCGGAGCGGCAGTCTTACGGCGGACAACGGAGGGGCCGCTGATAGGCGAAATTGCGTCGCCTGCGAAACGCTGACGCCCTAGGATGGGGGTGCTGCTGACGAAGGCCATCATGAAGATGATATTACGTGGAAAGGGAGAGGAAGGGGATGATGAAGGGTCAACGGGGATCACGGAAAGCTTAGGGATGCGTGAGGTCGGCTGGTGATTCTAAAGGAACTCAGTCGTACTATGAACACTAACTTGCCTATATGCATCCGACGTACATATCGCATGCATGAAATAGAGGGGTACATCCAAGCGGTAGTGAGTACAGTGAATAGGTGGACATGAAGAGTAATGGATAGGCGGCGGTTGGGTTGCAAAGTTTGGCATTGCTTGGTAGATATTGCCGCACGAGCCTCTCATTGGAGATTTGTTACGAGGACAAGTGTTGCGGTAGCCTAGTTTGATCTCCCCATGAATGGTTGAGCTCAGTTTGTAAGCATTGCATTACATTACAGCAGTTGATATTTTTTACCCCAAATTTGTGATATATTGCGATGTAAAGTACTGTACTGTACATGTTGCAGTTACAGCGATTTTACATAAGGGGGAAATTTGGGGTTATTTTAATGCATGGAAAATGTGGTTGGTTGTATCT
The DNA here is from genome assembly GCA_002205965.3 of Kappaphycus alvarezii. Classification (NCBI taxonomy): domain Eukaryota; phylum Rhodophyta; class Florideophyceae; order Gigartinales; family Solieriaceae; genus Kappaphycus; species Kappaphycus alvarezii. The sequence continues at coordinate 86,263 of NADL03000699.1, read as the reverse complement.
ACGCTGCTGGAAGTGCGATGCGCGGGACAAATCGTCACTGGATAAAAACTTGATATCTTTCTTTAAAAGGCCGGTGCAGTGACAGCAGGCCTGCATGCTGCCTCAGACAAAACGGCCGCCGCAGCGTGTCTTTGGGTTGGCACCGCTCGATCATTCCCGTAAGTCTACATCGCTCGATCGGCCACGTCTCACGCGACATCGGTTAGCACCACACAGGTGTGTGGATGTCAGCCTCCGAGGGTGAATGCGGGCATGGACACAAGCCTTCCTCTACCAGAAGTCGCGATCAAAGGTGAGTACGCGCTCTCCTGTCACAAGGTGCGAGGGGTTGACGAGACATCGAAGAAGTCTGTTCCTCTATTGCTGCCCACTTTCTGAGTGTCTGGCCTTGTGCAATGGAGACCCTGCAGCTGCCCGATGGCGGGGTGACGGGCTACTTTCTGCAGGTCTTGGGCAAGGGGACGACTTGACTGTCGTGTCGTCGGCTTCGGTGCCGGCTAAGCAGGCAGTGCATCAGATGATTCCCTTGGCATTCGAGGATTTCAAGGCATTTTCGTATCCGGCACGGAGTATCGGGGCGTAAAGCGGGATTTGAAGGTAGTACCGCAGCCAGACGGTGAATTCACGGAAGTCAAAACTAATCTTGAGGCCATGGCACGGGGCACAAAAGGTTCATTCCTTTGCGCCAGGAAGGCCAATTGAAGCCCGGAACGCCAGCCTTCGTTGGTCGTCGAGGGAATCCCTTCCTACATTGCGGCATGGACTGCACCTGTAAGTGTCTTTTGCAGAGGGGTTTTGTTTGATCAAGATACACTAAAGGGGAGATGTCGTCTTGAAAGGCAGGAGAGCCAGTAGATTCGTATGGCCACTACAGCATCATTTTACGTTGCAGGATCCGTGATAAGTGCCGGCAAGATTCCAGTGGCTATCCTGTTGGCAGCCGCACTGGAGGCAACGACAGCGGCCCCACGGTGCCTTTCGCCGAAGTGGAATCTAAGCCAAGGATAGGTCAAGAGGTTTCACCAGTAGTTGGAGTTCTCGGGATATGTCAGAGTCCAGTACGCATCCAGCGAGTGTCCGAAGACTCCATCATAGCGTCAAGAATAGTGACGCTCACTGCCGTGCAAGAGGGTGGCACCACACAGAGAAGGTATCCTATCTTGCAGACCCCGAAGCAGTTGCGCAAAAACTGAAAGCCACCTACGTTTTGTCAATATCTATGACGGCTTCGAAGAGAGGTTCGAGTGCCTGGACTTGAGTTGTGAAGAATTCGCTCGTCCAGTCTGAGGACCCGACCGGAGCGTTTTGGACACATGTGCTCTCGCAGTACTCTTGCTTTTAGCTCCGTTGCATACAGGCATAGGACGGGTACCGGCGGCGCAGTTGGCCACAAGACCCTGGATTTGGATTGGGATAGGTGTAGTCCCTGCTGGCGGCGTCGAAAGACGAAAGTATTACACAATACGGACGATCTAGTTGTGGCGCGCAATGTTGTACCTGTCGTCACCCACAAATTTCTGCTCCTCAAAATCCAACAACTTTTAAGATCAGGGGACGACGGGAACAAAAGTCGGTAATCTGTTGTTTCAACTTTGGTACCATAACGATGGAAACATCATCGCACGACACGACCAGCTCCCTAGATCCTTGGGTATCCTCTCCTCGCCAGACGCGGTAAGCAGGGGACTTCATCTGGCCATGCCGAAATGTCGAAATTGTGGCCTACTCCACCGCAAGAGTCAGTACAAAGCTTGTACCCAGCAGAAATCAGCCAAGAGTATAGTGAAGGCACAGCTGTTTTGAACGCTCCAGTTGGCTCCAAAGACTTTAGCCAAAAGTACTTCACAGGCCACGTCGAGTATTTGAATCAGTTCCAAGACGCCATCATCGACCTAGAGGAGACGCAGATCTCCATCCAGCTTCTGCGTAACTGTTTCGGTGTTTGCAAGATCGGCTACCTCTTACGCGTGGTGCCGCGATCATACACAGAGGGCGCTGCGAAATTTGATGAGATGATGGAGAGCTGCGTGCGGACACTAGCCGGGAGAGTACTCGACTCTGACATATATCGAGAACTGCAGCTCCCAGTCAAGCTGAGGACAGAAAAACTATGGCTTGGGTGGGATTCACATCTGCAAAGTCCATTGCAGCCGCTGCCTTCATCTCCTCCAGCTCATTGTCAAAAAGTTGTGCGCAGCCCTTCTTCCCCTTCTATCAGAGATCTGGCAACATACTAAGACACCTTGACCGCCCACAAAGCTTGGACCCTTCCATGTACGCAATCCAGGATTCTCCCTTTCAGTGCTTTCTGCCCCAACAAAACCTCATCGCAGAAGGCCTCGACGGAAGCAATCCACGGAAGAGTGCATGTAGAGCTACCCTCGGCGACAGCAGGTGGAAGGTTTTTCGGGCCTACATGGATCTCCCCGGTGCATAAGCATGGTTTTATTGTGCCCCATCTCGGGGACTTGACAAATATTGAACCAAGGGAATTCTCGTAGTGACTCCAGTATTATCGTAAAGTCCCACTTTTCGCTCCGCAGGCACCATGCCCAAAGAGGAACTGCCCCAAATGCAAGACTGGTTAAGCAACCACCTCCTTCATTGCTAGCACGAAAACGAAAGGGCGCGGGGCCACGACCGTCAGGTCGGTCTACTGGCCAGTGATCTGAAACAGGCAGCTCGACACCCAGTCGAACCGCGAGAAGACCTTCGCCGTACCAGACCCGATATTAACGCAATGGGGCATACCAGCGCCACGGACTTTTTCGACATCACCTTCGTTAACCCCTTGGCACCCTCCCGCAGAAGAGTTCCCAACTTCAAACAGCTGACCTCACTCAATGCTGCGAAAAACGCGAAAGTGACGAGGTACTGTACGAGTCATTCATCGCGGATTCTGCCAGATGCGGACTCATTCCCGTCCCCTTCTCCACTCGCGGCGGTTGGCACCAAGATGCCTTCGCGATACTGAGCGACGTCGCACGGAATGTGACGTTTAGGACAACGGAGACGTACGGAAGGGTTGAAGAAGTCCTCACTCAAAGACACGCTGCAACGGCATTAATGTCGAATACTGCCCGCCTAAAGGCCAGATTCCGGCCCGTTTTCTAACGCGGCCGCACTTCTAACCTCGTACTCTGTAAGCTCACACCCACTCACCTCAATCCCTAATAGAAAAAGTGGCCTCTCATCAGCCCTTGCTGCATTAGTATCGGGGGTCCAATGCAGGAAGTGACTATGTTGCTAGCTAGGTGCTAACCGGGTGGTCCAGGAAATGATACTAACTTTCCAAATGTTAAATTGGGCAGAGAAACTTTATTTCAGTGAGTATCTATCGTGTACACTGCAGGTCTGACTATACGGCTAAGAACTAACCGGATGTTCCACGTCAGGCACGTGCAGTGGGCCTCGCGATAGAATCGCCATTGCAACAGAAGACCACAGTATGCAACTTATGCGCTGATAAAGACGTCTGCGAATCACTCCTTTGGTTGTGTTAAACTTCTCTGCGATGCGCGTGATTAAGTCTTCTAGGAACAGAATAGAGGCGGGGGATGGGGTACCCAAGGAATCGAAAGCCAAGGGCTGAAACTTGAAGTTTGGTTCCTGGAGGGTGTTGTGCGAAAGGGGCGGGATACGTCGTACCAGTTTGTGCTCCAAGTCTGTGGCTTTGTCTCGGTGGTCAATGTCGGCGGCGCCGCTTGCCATTTGCGTGGCCCTTGTGCGTACGCCTTGTTTGAACGGAGAGACAACGGTAAGGTCACAGGCTATGGGGCGGAGCTGTCGGCCAGTGGGCAGGGGCGGGGTTGAATGAGAATGTCCGCATGGCGGATATTCGTTCCCGGGACAAGAAGCGGGACCTCGACTTGGCAGTCCAGGCCCGCGGCGCGAGCAACGTGGTAGGCGAAAACGTTGCGTAGGGAATTGTGGCGATGCGGGCTAGCGAAACCGGCTGGGCAGAGGTCCGCCGAGTGGTCCCCGAGGGCGTCCATAGTTAGGATGCAGTGGGCGCAGGTGAGCGGGCGGGAGTCGTCACATACGGGGAGGCCGAGACCGGCGGATCATGGTCTGCCAGTGGGCCGAGGACACCACCGTATCGGTTGTGGGATGAGCGGTGATAAATGCGGCGGCGGGGCTGTTCCGGAGCGCCAATCCACGGATCCGATGTCGAACATCTTAGGTGCTGTGCTGAGCCGGGTTGGGGTGTGTCACCCACGAGTCGTTGCGCCAGTGGACCCTGCACACCATTTAGGAAGGTTTGGAGGTTGCATGGTTTGGCAGCAAGCAGGCATGGGTCAAAAGGGCCAAGGTCGACGGAGTACGGACACCCGGGGATACATTGCATGAAGTCTCGGATTCGCGGCAAGGCTTGTCGGACCAGGAACGCCCTGTCGCAACGGTATCGGTGACCGAAGAGGGCGGCGGAACGTTGCGTGGTGTACGATGCCGATCTCTCACAGGCCGGAGCCGCGGCGATGATACTAGCTGCGACCGCGCAGTGTCCTGTAGGAACGAAAAGATGAGTGTAAAGATTCCGATTCCAGCCTCTGGTTTTCGATTCCCTCGGTGCCCCTTCTCCGGATTCCGCATCATTTATCGAAGAGTTTGTGCCACGTGTAGCCAGGAAATGCCACACCTCGGACGCTACGATCCGCACACGCATCTACCAGCGTATCAGTTGCACTTTGTGGTCGTCGGTGGCTATGGCCATCATATCGCGGGCCCCACTGCACGTGACCGATGTGGTCCATCCAGTTAGCTCTTAACTGAATAGTCGGTCAGTCGGTGTAAACTCAAGATAAGTAAAGAGTAAAGATTTCAATCCCTGACCTCCCTGGTGGATTACTCCAGCCACGTGTTCACGTCAACCGTTACGAAGTTAATGGAGTTTGATGCAAAGATAATGGAATCAACAAAAAGTACCGACTTCAATTTGCATGGGCAATCAATTCAAATTGTGCCAGAGGTGAAGTTAAAACAAGTACGGAAGTGGATAGATCGGGCAATGTCTAATGTGGTAACCGAGAACGGCGAGTAAAATGACTCATAGACGCGTATCAGCACGGCCTTCCCATACGCCTCGCTTTAATTTCTCGCGTAAACTCAATACGAAGCTCAGACGAATCCGAATCCTGCCTGCGAATATTTAATACTTTGTCGAGTTGTAAATCGTCCTATAAATGAGTTTCCCTGCGTTTGATGTCTGTGTGGCTGCCTGTATCAATAACAGAGGTAGGTCGAACTTCACGTTCATTACAACCTCACGTTCATTACAATCATTCAGCTTCATGTTGTGGTGCTTTGCCCATACCACAATTATGCGCACATTTTTCTTGACTATATGTCACAACGGACTCCAGAAAATTTGCCACCTCGCAATAAGAATATCAAAAGTTTTTTCAAAAAAAGCCAGTAATTGAAACAGTCTTTCGCAATTGACAACTTACAACCCAGTCAAGGAATTATTAAACGATTTATACAGTGATATGCGCTATAGGCTGCCATCCAAAAGCCGAGAAGGGGTTCTCCAATTCTTCGCCCAAGTAGCCCAGAAAGACCCCCCTATAGAATGTACAGTAGAATCATGTGTTGATCTAGCTGCTAGACAAGAGATGAAGGCAAACCGATAATTTTAGTCGCATAAAGATTCGACATTAATCGCAAAAAACCCTTTTTTGACGTACGACAAAGAATTAAGAACCTCCCAACTAGCTGGCTCCACAATCTTAATTGCGATACCATCTCTAGAGCCTCACAGAACATTCGCAGTGCGCCACGTCCAGACCTTGAAAACCCTTTCGCGACTCCTCTGAGTCACATTTCATCACTGTATAGGAATCGGATTTGTAGTGACTGATACATAGCTTTCATAGTTTCATCGATATAAAATTAGACACTTGATAGAGATAAACTAAGAGAAAATGCTATATCAATGTAAGACACCTGCTCCGATCATCGTATAGTAACTCATAGACATATTAGCGGAAAACTTCTTCTAGAATTCCGCTTGTCTCCCAATGCAAAATTCTCCGCAAGTCGCGTGAAAGTTCAAATAGGCATGCGATATAGACGTTTAAAGAATTTATCCGGAGTGCCAGGTATAACTACCGAAAAGGAGAAGACGCCGCGGGAATAGATTTATATCTATGTCCATCATTGTCGGACAAGAAAACACAAAGCGTTGAATCAGCGAGTGTGACTTCTGGGATCGTGCTTTGATTTCCCTGCACAAGCACTAAATTAAAAATTTATGAATCGCTACCGCCCTCGCACAAGTCGGACGATTCCATCTGGCAGTCTACAGAGCATTACGAGAATATAAAAGTTACGACGGCGAATCTGGATAGTACAGTTGTTACATCTGTCTAGGCAAGGACAACACTGTAGAACTTATTCGTATGTTATATTGGAAAGGATATCGTATTCCACATGCTGCTAGTAAATATCTGTTGTATTTATCTATTAAATTTTTTCCTTTAGAACGACCTAAAGAAAATCATTATTAGTCTTTTTTTAGTGTGATCTAGCACAACTCCTTTATGGAACTATTTTGCGACTATATATCTATACACAATTTATGCTCTTCCGAAAACATTTACGTGATTTTTTTCAAGGGAAAATCTTAATTTGGGGGTTTCCTCACCAGCAGATCAAAGCCTCTACAATTTTTCGTTTCGGAAATAAAATTGGTTTTATCGAAGTTTTAGTTTTCTATGAGTATCTAGAATTACCCACAAAGATTTAATTCACTGCAGCTACACTAAATTCCGTTACGCACGAAGCATTCATATTTACAAATTGCTTGTAAAACTTTTTAAATTTTGTACTTAGGCAAATACAACTATAATTTTTGTATTTCATGTACATATTGTTCATTATTCGGACCATTTATAGCTTCAAGTCAGTTTTATTATTTCATATAGTTATAAATTTATCAGTAAGGACATTGAGAACTTCAACAGTGGTAAGTACAAGATATATTGAATCAAACAACATGAAAAATATTAATCGCTTAGCAGATCGAACAATGAAAGGAAATTGGAGTCCAAGCACCTTGTTGAAACTGCTTCAAACTTCCACTCTTTCGGGTATTAGTAAGTCTTTATATTCTTCAGTGCAACAAATTTGTGTAGAAGGAAAAAAGTAATCCTAAGTATATATAAAGCTAGGGCTTATACAAGAGATAAATGATAGCCTTGTTCAACTTATTAATGATTACAGGACAAACCTATAAGATAATTAGTATTGTACTCGCCAAAAAATAGAAACAGATGACATATCTCCATTTTTGATCATCTTGTTAATTTTACATTAGATTGACATTCAATATGTGCATAAATTTAACAAATTGTGTTCCACGTTAGAGATGAATTACTGCACAAGTTATATTTCAAGAAAATAAAGACCAACAATATATATAATTGCATTTTCAGTTGTCGGGTTATAATTTCTGTATATGGACCATAACAGAAATATTTGTCAGTGAAATCATGTATTGATGTCTCGGGGTAGTTAATTATACAAGTATTTATTAAGTTTAGGTTTATACTTGTTATCAATTAATATTGAGTATTGATTTTTGAACAGAATTTTAGATGCCTCTTCGGAAAATGTTTTTCGTTTTTTGCGAGGCAACAACTGAGAAAATGACATTAGTTATACCCAGAAGTTTTGTTTCGCTTTGCGAAGGTTGCGGAAGGTGCTTAACTTTGTCCAAAATGGTCTTAAAACACTCATAAATGTGTATTTATACTACCTTAAACTAATATTAAAAAACAGAGCTGTTTTATGAAAAAGAAAATTCGTTTTTTGAGATCGTCTTACTATTTTTTGTACTTGAGATCTTCTTTTTATCTGAATATCAAAATCTACTTCTTGTCACCCAGCGAGAGTACGCCAGTCCTGCAAAAGCACGAACCCTATTTCAATACCATCACTGCCATATGAAAATTCTGAGATTTTGATGATAGCCGCTTCGAAGGCCTAGCAGTCCATTATTGCATGTCAACAGAGCACAAAATTTTATACAAGAAAGTACCCTTGCTGGCGACTAAATTTTTTTTTCATTTCCATCATTTATTGCTCGCTCAATCTTATCTATTGGCACATTCGCAAGCATGATACTGATTCAATATAAATAGATATTAGAAGGAATTTCTTAATTTCTATGTAACGAAATCATTCACGTGGACGTTTAAAAGGTTGAAATTACATTTAAATACCTAAATTAAGAGCTCTATACGGCTCCTACTAACTTATTATATGAGCCAGTCGAGACAAAAATACTAACTTGAGGCTCAGTATGCTTCGTCTCGAGTACGTGTAATAGTAACATATAAAATTACTAAATGAAACTCTTTTTTAAACCCCATATAGAGCCATTCTTGAGAAAGCTAAGGAAAATTGGTCATCGTAGAAGTAATTCTTTCTAACTTTTATTTACTTCATTTTCATTCAAATAATTCGACGTAATCTCTAAAATTAAAATAATAATTGCAATAAAACCAACTATATAAATAAATAAGTAACAACGTTGAAAAGGATATACACAACATTTTTTCTAAAGATCTTAAAGTCCTGTCTCCATGTTATTTAAGTTTTTAAGGATCAAAAATCACTCTTTGAGAACGGAATCTGGAAAACTTCCATACTAGGCTCTTCGTAGTTGAGATTTTTTATCGCTTTATCAGGTCATCTCTAGTTAGTTAACATGAGGGCTCTGAAACTGTGCCCTCAATATTCTCTGTCCATAGTTCTTATGTTAATTGGTGTCCTTTACATAAATTCAAACTCCCCAGCGTAAACAGGAAAAGTCAATTCAAAAAAAGTCGAATAGTACAAGTAGATTTTTCCAAAGTTCCATATAGGAAGACATGAAAAATCCCACCACCAACTATTGATAACTTCTAGTATTGCCCCAAGTTTACCCTTGATGCAAAGAAAATCTGAAATCAGTGACAAGAAAGACTTAACTTAATCCTTCGTATTTATCTTTCAGCCAACTCCGTCTTTAAAACATCTAAACCGAATCGATACAAATCTCATGATCTATGTAAAAAATCTCTGTTTTCCCCTAAGATCAATTAATAAAGATATTGCTTATGTCTAAATTTTACGTGATTGTTCTCAAATGATTACTCGTAAGCCACTAGCCATAGTGAATGGTATGATTTGTATTTCATATTTCATTGACAAAATTATCAATACTGCCTTCTTGGGTATTTTTTCATCTCTGACGATCAAGCAAGTTCTTTTATTCGAAACTCAATTCGAGTTCCTATTCTCGGATAAAATTTCTTTCTACCCAACGTGAGAGAGAGTAGATATTCTTCATCATATTTCGCCTAAAAAGCTCTCAAACACAATGAAAGCTTATACCAAGGTTTCAACTACTGAAGTACCGCCAATTTTTTGGAAGGATAATGTACCCAACTATACTTTCCAGTGAATAACCCTTCAAAACTAGATGTATAAATTTTACACTCTAAAGCGCATTTTTGATGTCTACAGTGACACAATGCAATTCTTGGTATATATTGAAGTAGAATGAAATTGTAAGGAACAATATTAATTTATTCTGTGCCATATTTCTTCTAAAACTGAGAAGGGGAATGTGAAGAACAGCAAATCCAAAGAAGGGATCAAGATCTAATTTAGATAGTGCGAAAGTTGAATAATTTTTATTGTGGTAGGGTAACCTTTCTCCTTGAGAAATCTAAACAATCAAAAGGAAAAAGTTAGGTTATTCTTTTCATTACTTGATTGTTGTATCAATAAACATAATTCATGTCATTAATTTAATTGTTGTTAAAACCCTCTAGCCACAAATCGCCTCAAAAAAGGTAGCTGCTTCTCTTTCTCTCTTCAGTGTGAAGACTCGAAATACTTTACAGTAGTCTGGATTTGGGAAATATTTTATGAAAGTGACCTCATCTCGTCTGAAAAAATCCTGGGAGTTTCGACTTGAATGGGAGCAAAAAAACTTGAAACCACGCATTGAAGATTGCACCCATGATCAAATGTCTTGTATTGGGGCATACCAGTGCGCTGTTGGATGAGTTCTTTTGCAGATATATACGACTGAGAGATACCTCTAGATTAGTATCCTTAAAATAAAGAGCGATCTATATACGGGCTTCGCGACTAACAACAATAGATTTCCCCCCTGAAATATCGCATGTAAATCATTTTCCTAATTTTTATCTTTTACTGGCGCAAACTGATATAAATCAGTTGCAATAGCTACATTCACATATATTAAAAAATGGATAGCTCGGAGCGTAGGGGATAAATTATGCTTGCGTATATTCTCACCTATATACTTGCCGATGAAGAAAGTCCTCAACGGCTTATTCCTTGGTATTGGATGACTAGTGGGAATTTACAGCTAGTAATATTCAGAGACTATCAGCTGGACGTATTCATACGTGGCGACGACTTGAATTTCGCTACAGCTAGGATAGAATAGCTAAAATCAGGATATTTTACAGCTCTGATAGAATTGCTACAATTAGAATATTTTAATACGTGACGAACTTACTTCTCGTCGGATACTCTCGGGACCAAATTTCTGCGAAAGCTGCAACTCCTGTAAGTGGCACACGATTATCATCAAATTATTGCTGCTCTACTGTGAGGGAATCATAGGTCATCCGTGCATTTGCATTATGATGAGTAAGAAAAGTTTTGGATATAGATACTGTGCAGATGATGAGCGTTGTTTTCCTGGATGATTTGGAATTAAAAGTGAAGTGAAGGATGAAGTTTCGGGAAGAAATGCCACTGGGACTCAAAGAGTTTTTATGTGATAATATACATACTAATGTCAATTACAAATATAAGATGGAAGTTAAAAAGGACTCTAGAAAGTAAAGAACGATGATGAGTGTGTTTATTTCTAAATATGTGTCGAATAGATCATTAATAAGGGCAATAAATCGAAAAAATATTCATCCAGTGACGAGTCTGGGGATGAGAGTGACTTCAGTGTGATGGACAGCAAGTACACAATATAAATAAACCTTTGAAAACCTTAGTATAAAAAATATTCCTTCACAGCTGCTCTTTCGTAGTATACCATAAACGGAAGCTAGAAGTAATGGAAGTTACAATAGAGGCTAAAGAAAGAGAATCCGAAGTCAATGGAATAGAAATTGAAACAGAAGGGAGTGACATGAGTATTATATGTTTGAGAAGGTATATGGAGTCCTTTAGGAAGCCTAGAATCCTCTCTGAGATTAGGGATGAAGGGTGAATTTATGTAGTGAGAAGTAAGCACTACATAAGTCGAAAAGCTATAGTACCTCTACCCTTTCCAAAATTCGTTACAATATGTGACGTACAGTTACGCATACTGAGAAACTATATTTTCACAGTTTTTAGAGTACATTATGTGAAGGATGCCAATAGTTTCTGGGTATTCAAATGCTTCATTTAACAATAATCGCAAAAAGGCTGAAATGTACATCAAAAAATTTGAGGGGACAAATCTGTGATCATGCTTTGTACAAATGCAGTGAAAAGGCCAAACATAATGCCAAATCAGTAACTTCAGTGTAATGATTCTCTGAAAGATACTCAAAAGTACAGTATCTTAGTACTTTTCCATCTTGAGAAGCCATGAGGTTAATTATTTCATGTAATAATACAATTTTCTATTGAAGCTAGATTAAAAGCCAAATATTTTTGTACCCGGAGAGAGATAATTTTTCTTTAACATTGCTTCTCTTTTTCGTTTTCAAAATTGATGCCAAATAAACGCAAGTTTTACATCGTTGACAAATCAAAACACTTACCGATAGCATTTTCTTTGTAAAGAATGTTTCCCCAAGGAATTTTGAGGGTTTTCTTTCCCCGTTGAATAGGTGTTTTTATGGGGTTTATAACTGTCTACAAATCTACCAATGACTTTAATTTATATCATACGATATGTTGGATCATCAATTGCTCCTGATATCAGGGTGGTTCAAGACCCGGTTAGAAAACTCAACCTCAGTGTCCCTTGTTGAGAGATACTACGCGTATTTACGAGCCACATAAGAAAATCCGCAAAAAGGCTGTCAAAATAATTGTCAAAGCGATATACTTATCATGTGCGTACAGTATTTCATTGCGTGATTATCTATGTCGAAGCCGAGGTACTTTGTACTATTTTATGAATTTTTGCCGATAATACCTGTCTCTTTCGCGGCATAGCATCTCCACTGCAAACATACAGAGCGAAGGACATTATTATTCATTGGGTTTGCCGCAGTCAATCTAGATAATTCGCTTATGTAAATGTATTTTTGACTCATTTTTTATTTTTGTCAATCTTCTGTTAGGAAATTTGGGAGTAAAAACTTGAACCAAAGCAAAAACGGAGCTTGAGATCGCAACAATCCGAATTGCATTCAAAGTCAATTTACTTTTATCAGCAAATGCTACTTCAATTTCAGAAGACATGATTTTTCCAAGATCTGTAATTGAAGAATATCAGGATATGAAGCTCTCTGAAATAACGAGCGAAAGCCATCCGGTCACAATGGCTGCCCCAGGGAGCTTTTTTCGTCTGAAAATACACATTCACGGAATTAATTGTGTTTTTTCTTTTAAAGTGGCGATTTTTTCGTTTTTTAATATATATCTTAATGCGGTAATGCTCATAGCGGTACTCCTTATGAAATCAATCTTCTCAATCTATTTAGCTTTAAATGAATTGTAATTTAGTCCCATAAGATTCAGGTCACGTTGAAATCGTGATGTCTCATACGTTACAATGAATAGATGGGTAAGCTCTGCGCAAATTCAAAAGCTTAAACCGATGAAATGTACCGCTTTAACCTTTTCATAGGATGTAAAATATTTAGTAGTGGTATATTTATCAGCCTATTGGCTGATGAGAATCCCTTTTTTCGTTTCAAAAAATTGCTCAACAAAAATATCAAAGTCTAGCTTAACTTCCTATTTGTAATTTTCACTAATTAGTAGTTCTTTGGTTCATGATTCCTTCCTCCTATATATATTTTCTTGGAATATATTTGGCGTTGTTGATAAAGGAATAAGTATGAGAAAGTTTCGGTGGGTCCGTACCTTAAAATGTTGAATAGTTCTATGGACAGCTAAACAGACTCTTTTGACCATTTTTCCTGTGAAATGAGTTCGATGAAGCTCAAAACAGTGAATCAGCTGAAAAATCGACATTTTCTTCTGTTTCAAAAGATCAATCATATTATATTAACGGCTCTTTAGAGTAGATTAATTGGTAATACTTAGTTAATATCGCAATTTTGAGATGAGTACGACTGGTTATATTTATCACGCAGAAAAAAATTCAGAGTTCCGTGGAAGATTAAAGTTGATATGGATTATGACTATGGTTCCTGATATTTTGAAGCGGTACCTAAGAGCAGCCAACTATTTCAGGAGTGCAAGTCCCATATTTCTGGAATCTATTGCTAGAGAATAGCTACGCGCAGTTCAAAGTCTTTCCTCATCCATTTTTGACCTAAATTGAACCTTAAAGTACTGTTAAAGGCTTCCTCCTCTATTTTGAGAAAATGTAAGACTTTTGCCACACAAAACCTATGACAACGGATTGAAATAAAAGACTTCAGTGGCAGCAGAGTTCTTCTGTACACAATTAATTATTTTTAGTCTATAGAAATATGTGAAAAAGAGAAGTTCGGCGGTGGATGCCGACTCCAAATGGTTCATTTTCCCTCTCAATGGATGAAAAGATGAAAATATTAGTTTTTTTTCATTTATGAGCTGCCAAATTTATCAAAATTTGATTATTAAATAGTGGTGATCTTCACATGGCACGCTGAATTACTAGGGACTAAGAAAACCTCATTAGTGAGTGTTAGGATTTAATCACCTGAAATTTAATCTCTACTGTGCATATTAAACGTAGATATAATACTTGGTAACAATTAGTTTACATTTACATTTAATCTATTTTAAAGTCATTTGAACATAAGATATAAGTTGAGAACAAAGTAAGTGAAAACTTTCGAGGGAAAATGTCTTCCATGTAAGATTCAGGACGTTTTTTTCCTCATCACATGTGTCATGTAGTTCCCAGGATATATTCGTGTAATAAATACAAGTCAGGTACTTAGTAAATAGGCGTCGATTCAGAAAAACAATAATTAAGGATTTATGCAAGAAATTGTTTTCTAAAAGTCTCTATATTAGACTAAAAGACCTCAGTAGTGTGTAAAATACATTTTCAAGCCTGAAATTGTACAGAAGTAGATGTTTCTGAAACTCGGATGTGGTTTAAATATTAAAGCATCTCTTACTTTTTTTATCAATGAAACATATCTACTTCGTTTCTTTCCAAAGGCCTCTTTTCTTTTTTATAACTTTAAGTTTTAGCGAATGCCTAAAATTATTGTCAATATGCTAAAATTCGGATTTTCTTAGCTACTGTCATATAGGAACCATCTTGAGGTAAATATTATAGAAACCCGGTCTCTAAAGCATTTTACGAACAATTTAAACAATAAATATCCTCAATATCAGGATAATAATGTTATTTAGGGTCTAGCGTGACCAATAATCGTTGTAATGCAACTACATGTAGTTTTTTTCCAAAATAATAGCACCAAAATAGTTCATGTTTCACTTCCAGGACTGGGGAAAGATTATATGAACAACCCATAGAATCAAAATTTATAAGATAAGACAGAAAAATGAAAAATGATATACTATCGTTGATCTGAAATATCATCAAGCAGGCAGTAGGGCGCAACTCAGTAGTGATTCGAAGAAAATCACAAACCCGATTTAATAGACACTCCATATTTTTAAATAATATCTTGAATGTTTTGCGGAGGGTAGAACCTCAAACTTGTCATAGTATTTGCAGTCATACAGATAAATTATTTACAAAATCACGGGAAGGCTTGAATAGGGATTAGATGATATCTTTATATGTTACGATAAATTTAAAGAAAATACGTTTTCTGAACAAGTTTGTCTCATCCTGTCCGGCTAAAACGTCTTCAAAGAAAAAGAAATGAAAAAGAGATATATAAAAATAATTAAATACTTTTTATTTCCTCTTAAAAATATTTAAACAAATAAAATCAATATTTGGGTTCTCCATCGTGTTTATAGAATTCAATCTTCTGAGAAAATATTAATGAAAATGGAAAGTTATTAGGTACACTAATTTTTCAGGAAGGCCCTAAACACAGAAATCAAAAGACCAAAATAAATGTTCTATAGTATTTTTTACTCAGGGAAATCGTTTCTATTAGAATTAAAACTCAATAGAAAACAATAAATGGTACGCAAAACCAACATTAAATATTTTTCAAAAAGATAGATGTATTGTACTGAGTTATCGCCAACATCAATAAATCATCAGAGTTATGTAAAGAAAATTGGTTAACATGCGTTGCCTCAGTAAATTTCTGTCTTGAATTGCAGGACACTCTTATTTTATATTCAACACACTCTCCTAAAGTTCATCTTTTTCCCATTTCTCTCAATCCCAATAGCATACTCTGAACATCTTTACCCCAAATCTACAAGTCTCTGCAATATCACTACATATCTTTCATTATATTATTGATTGAATAGTAAAATTGCCTTTGCCGTTACCTGGAGAGCAAATGCTCTTTTAGGGCGTCTAATTTACCATTAGAATCAAGAATCAGTTTCATTTCAAAAGTCTCTATTATGGACATCTTCATAACGAAGCACAGTTTGTTTCCAGCTTTTGTGTTTAAATCACCTAATTTCATTTCCTTGTCAAACTAATCTCTAAAAACTTCGGCACCGTTTTCTTCACCCGCTATATTAATGAATTCAAGATTTTTGCGAAAAATAAGACCATTTTTCTCATCCTATCCTCTTAAAAGAGCTTTAAGAGGTAGGCTAACTGTTGTGTAAGTATGGAGGGCGAGGTTTCTTCGCCACAGATCGCAGGCGCAAATCGGAATATGGAAGGAAAATTTTGGCCATGAATTGGATGTTATTTATAGAATGTTTCTCACTAATCACTACTGGGGGAAATCCAGGCTACCGTTGCCCACCGGACGGCTGTAAACAGTCTACCCCGATATCAACTACATCATGTCCACATGGGTGACTACCAGTTAACATGTTGCATCTGGAAGGTGTAAGGGAATACTACGTGCACATTAATATTTTGGGGTGGCCGACTAGACTAAAGCATTTTGTAAACAGTGTGCCCTCCATGGCACACATGGCCTAACTCTAGGTACCACAGCGTCCATACATTGGATCTTCATTTGATATTTCGGACTGGGTGGCTATGGAGCCAAAAGAGGGGCTAGCCGCTGATTCTACTGCCACTAGAGCATGTTTTACCGATATTCAGTATTGTTATTAGTAATAAACACGAAGCTCACATGTAAAATAAGCCTCTTATGCCGAGTGCGAGTCCCTTGAGCTTCTGATAATCGATCTTGTCCAGCGTTCGAACCAACCTTGTCGGTTAAGCGTCTCCGTCTCCCTTCAGTTCCCAAGCTCTCCCCATTCTGCCATTACCTACGCAGTGTACCCTGCCTTCCAAGCGTCAAATCCAGGACCTTTACACGGATAACCTCGTGGGCGCTGCATTCTATTGCGTTTGAAAGTAGACTTGACCGAATACTCTTTTCCCTTTGCACATCCCACGTGTTGTTGTTATGTTGGTGTGTTATTTCCCTATGCTCTAGCCACTTAATTTTAATTCTAAGCATATATTCATCAAACTAGTTTTGATACTTGGAAATAACCTCCATAGGTCCATATTCCAGCGGTATCGCAGGCCCTTGAAGCTTTCAGGTCGTTTCTTTCCTCATCTCTGTACGTACATAAATATCACTTTCAGCGCCTCTAGTTTGAAGGAAAGCTGCATTTACGTCAGATGTATAGGGGTCCAAATATTTGCAAAGTGAATTAAATGTACGCTCCTAAGTCCTATCGGATGGAATATATGGCATTATTTCTTAAATAGATGTTTCATTGCATATTAATTTGAATGATGAGAAATATGCGCTTTCAACTTCAGAGACAAATTTCCATTATGCTTGACCTCGTAAAGCATACAAATCCTGATAATTTTTTGGATCCATTTGAATTTTCTTTCCACGTACAACATGGCTTGAGTTCTTTAAAAAGATTTTTTCAATCTGCGAATAGTCACAAATTCTCCGATCTCCTGGGAGCGCGCGAAGTCTGCACATTAGATAATACTGAGCCCCAGATTGAAGCACTTGGTAACCAGTTTGAGCATATCATCTTCACTTGGCAGGACTGAATGGGCCAAAATATTCTGAGCGAACATGTTAGGATGTGAAGCATCACTATCCTAGACCAGCACTGCTGCGAAAGTGTGAAGAAGCGCATTGACTTGCGGTCCACCTTTAGAGCAAAGCAATGTTCCAACTGTTCTAAACTAATACCTGAACTCCCCGAAGTGGCTGCAACTCCAGTTGGGCGAAGTGATACATACATCGCAAAAATTCCATACCACAAGCACCGCGATATGAAGGGAGATTCCGAGTATTCACAATAGTAGACACTTTTCACTATCAGTTCGGGCCTGTAATTTGTCGACTTCGGACTATAAGTCCGGTACCACTGGTAGTACCAGCCGAAGACAATACTTCTAATCCCCGACGAGGCATTGCGTAATACTGTACGAGATACTGAAAGGGATCCAACTATGTTGATAACAATGGCTTACCAGGAATATCCTGGTGTGCTCGGTGATTTACATTTTGGAAATCTCTTTATGACGTTCACCTGATAAACTATGTTCACTTTGCAACCGAAGGATCACCTGAAAGTCGTATATCAGAAACAATGAGTTGCCACCGTGGAATGCCAATTCAGCCGCGGACTCCCGAGACCACCAAAGAGGCAGCACTAGTCTGCTCCTGCCCAGTGAGTGCCAATTATTAGCAAGAATAAAAGCAGCCCAACAACATTTCCTCTCTCGAAGCACACCTGCGGTTATTATGCTGAAACCCTTGAAACCCCTCAAAGACGCCACATGGAGGTGAACTTTCAGTACACCCACGGACAAGGCATTCAGTGCTTCCGAGTTCCGTCATGGTACCCTGATGGTCGCGATTCTGCAGTGACTGGATCAAGAGCAGTGCTAGAGGTAAGTTTCCCAGTGTGTGCCAGGCATGAAGTCATCTTTATACATAAACAAGTGCTATGTGCAAGGTTTCGGTGATTAAATATCGCTGGTACTGATGCCTACATGAACGGTGACCAGATTTCTCACAGAGCTGATGCTGAAACGCGAAATCATTTCGCCAGTATCTGTTTGAAAGGCGTCAAAAAGAAGTGTCTCGTATTGGTTTGAATTTGTCATGGGGAGATCAGCTATATGCTCATCTGAGGCACCCGCCTCACACCAACTGAGCCCAGTGTCCGCATAGAAACAAAGTGCCCTCTGAGAGGTGTAAATAGACTAAGGTGCGCAAAACAAGTTACAAAGGTATTGCAGATCCCGTAGGTTGAGCAAAACACAATTGGAGTGACAAGTAAACTTTGGATGCTTACGCGTAGAACGCGACTTGTACGCTTCGATTGTCAACATGAATTGGGTATCTGATAGTACCATGCGTTTGACTTTGGATGTTCACTGTACCAAATGTTATTGAGCTGGGAATACTACACTATGTTTCCAGCCTAAAAGGTACACTAATCAGCCGTTTGAGTGCTCTGGTAGGCTTTGTACCATATCTAGATTAAGAAGACTCTCAGGATCAGTAGGCTACTGCTTCATGTCGAGCTTTGGTCACGGGCGTTCATCCAGCGCAAACTTTTTAATGCAACTCGTTACCATGGTACGTGAGCTGAAATACTCCAGCTCCGCAAGGGGAACGTGGTCCGAGACCGTGGTCATGGCATAAGTCATTTGCAATATTCCCTCCTTCCTGAAGTTCCTCTACGGGAGATGGTGATCAGACATCGATTGTATGTATTATAGATGCAATTATTGACTGTCATGCACATTATTGTTTGGAAAAAACGGCTTCCGCTACAAAAAAGCACAATTACCCTGGTTTTGGAGTCCTCCATCTACGAATTAAGCCTTCATGAAAAGGAAAATGAACCACGCTTTTTCTGGTAGGCAGGTGTTTGTATCGTGCGCTTGTTATACTCACATTTTACAGCCATTCCCTTTGTTGCAGCATGTTGTCCGTCATACCGACTACCTCTATTCTGAAACAGCCATTATGGTTTTTTGAGTGTTTCCAAGCGCTATGATTGAAACTTTGGATAAAATATTCCCTTGTATGATGAAGAGAGCTGCACGAAAGATGATTTTATATAGTCAATGGACAAAGGCCTGTAGTACCGCAATTGATTTATAAACCGCAATCACCGACCGCACAGACTCGCAAATCCATAAGCCAGCAACATGTGATCCAGTGGCATGCTGATTTGAACAACGCAAACAATGACACCGTGTGCCTAATAATTGGTGAGACGCACGGAGGTAGATAAATTTGTGAGACTTTGCATGCTGGCTTTAAGATAGAGAGGGAGAGAGACGGCGCGACTAGATGTGGGAGAGGATGGAGGAAAGGAGCAGCGGGTAGTGGATGGGGCGTGCAAGGGGCTTGACGTTAGAACTGCTGCTCGCTGTTGCGATTGTCGAGTCCGTAGTGCTGAGATCCGGCCTGAAAATTTCCAAACTGGAATGTTTATCATCCACCCGTCGTCCTACGCCGCTGCACGTAAGAATATGTTAATTAAACACACTCCAAAAAACAACCGCCAATCATCCGGCAAACATCCCATGAGAGTGCGTACATCGCTCCTTCACATGGAATCCTCCGAAAATTCTCCAGAGGACATCCAATAATCGAAATCATCACCCACGTATCCTCCATTAACCGAGAAAATGTGTACTAGGGAGATACGAAAGCACTTTCAGAACTGGTGAAACGGCAATCCGGGCTGGATAGAGCTTTAGGACTAGACGTTGCTACTTCAGAAAAGTCCCTATTTTTTTCATATGCTGAAAATATTTGTATCCATCTTTGTGATGGATAACCGGAAAGCAATCATCTGATTACGACAGTACATTACCTGGATGAAATTTGTCTTCATCTGGTCAGAACGATTCCAGTCCATCACAGACTTTTCTTCTGCATTTACAGAGACCGTGGAGAAGTATGCATGAATAATACAGCTACACTCGGGTACCGAATCTTCAACTGTCACAGCATTTGAAGGTATCATTGCAATTTCGGGTTCAGTGACTGCAAAAGTAGCTCCTATTCATCCAAAGATCAGCTCATCACTACATCAATTGCAACCTGTAATAGGTTGTACAAGCTCCGTTGCGATAGCAGAGACTTATCGTCTTCAAAGAAGACGGGTGATAGCCGGTTACTCTTGACAAGTACTGTAACAGAGTGTGCGGACTTGTTTAAACAGATAAGAGGCTTACTTTCAAACTATTTACCTCTCTTTTTACATCCTTTGCTTTTTTACTACTAGAAAAGGTCACTAACCGGTAGTTTTACTATGTTCAAATATCTTAGGTTCAGTTTTAGAGCAAAATTACTCCGATCATGAAGCTCCAAAAGAGTTTCAAGTACTTTTTCCGGCAAATTTGCTTCGTTTTCTTTGATTAAATTTGTGACTGCAAATAGTTCTGGCAACTAAAAGGCTCAAATATCATCCCATAGCGGGAACAAGATATGCAAACTTCCTTGTATGCTAATAATATGGGATTAAAGTTTCGGTCTGCCTTGTTTTCAGGAGAATAAATATACCACGAATAAAACTGTGCCTCAACTCCATAGAATCTTTTCCACTGAGGTAGAGCACTCTGGAGGTATGTTCCCATTTTTTGCCATCGCTCGAGACATAACCGTCTGAGGAAGGAAGTTTCGGCACTTTGGGCCTCTAGGTACCAAAATTGAGATCCTCAGCAATTCTTAAAGGCAAAAAACTTAAAATTTGTGTATTGATTAAGGAATAAGTATAGAAGAGTATCTTGATACTCAAACCCTTAAATAATTCAGGAGGTTTTGATGTAGTTGAGGACGATCTAATCACAATAAAGAATTGAAGCTTTGCTGGAGATAGATTATAGAGATTTTGCGGCTGTGATATAACAAAATGATAGCTCTAAATTCCTTGAATCAATTGACTACGTCTCTTACATAATATGGGACAAATTGTTACAAAAAAGTTCGCCTCTGAGAGCAGCTTTTATTCCGAATATCCGACATGGCCATATACGTGCTTTTGAAGCTCTTCTATCTTTTTTGTATCTATATTGTATCGAGTTGAGATTTATTGCAACAGTAATTGTAATACAGAGTTACCTTCGCAGCTAAAGCTGACATAATTAAGCTCTACATAGCTCAAGAACTTCTGGTTGACTAGGGACCTATACTATTCTTCGAAACAGACGGAAAAGGACAAAAAATCTAACGCGCTCCAAGACATATCTAGTGATTAAATTCATGCATCAAGCCCATTTAAAAGGTCCGGCTATGACAAGTTGCTTGATCTCAATCAGAGAACCATTTTTCATAGCGGACTATGAGAAAATTAGATCCAGGAATTCTATGCGGAAGAAAATAGTGCTCCGCAGTCCGATATTGCTAATTTTTCTGTATTTGAGACGCTTCCAGTAATGTTTTAAGCTCGAGGATTGGAGGTAAATCAATATGCTAAGCTAGATCGTGAATTTCAGTGGAGCCTATTACATCACATGATGAAAAGGAATCACGAAAGAAGTGCATCGCCTAACTGATGAGTTTTTAGCGCTAGCTGGTGAGATATTAAGCGTTTCCATATTAAAATGTGCAAATTTTTCCAGAGAACTACCTAGTCTCAACTTTTTTCAAGATTCATTCATATTGCTAGATCTTGCTCCATGTACACTCGAATTTTTAACGTTCCTAAATGACGTAACAACGCGCGAAAGGGATCCCTCATTGTTATTATGACGGTTTAAGTAAAAGCCTTTATCGCACAGGTCCCAATGGTAACTCATTGCTGCTGACTGACTCTTGCAGCGATTTCAATCGAAAAAAAATTAATTCCAGCTGAACTAGCAGTATTGGGTATAGACTCTGTAGGGTAATTTGAAGTTTTTCGCTCTGTTTTCTGGTCGATAATGCCGATTAATATTTGATATAGATACTGAATGCATTAAACGTCTTTCTTTCTTATGTGATAGAACTCAAAAACTCATTTTTGGATGATCTTTCATTGAGACTCTTATCGAAAGATGTAGCAGAAGACATGCTACTACCGTATAATTTGAGATTTTCAGCGAAAAAATTGTTCGATGAAGGCACGATAGAAACGATGAAATCAATTATAATGGTGTATACTGCAGCTATTGAATGTCGGAGAGCTTTAAAACTGAGCCAATCTCTTTAGCATACTGTTCAACCAGAAATTCGTTGATGAATATGACACCTTTCGGTAGAATTCCCATGCGAACCGTCATGAAAATATCGCTTCTGTCCGACTCTGTTCCAGCGCGGTTCATTTCCAGAGTGAGCCGCACATCTCGTAAGATCTGTTGAGCGGCTTTATTTTCCGTCTTGCTCTGATAAATTGACTTTTTAAATCCAGCATGGGCGTTCAGGCGTGCACCCGCATAACCACGAGTATTAGTCATGGTAATAATTCAAGTAGTGCCGCGGCCATTCGGATTATCGCACAACTCCGATACGATGGATCCCAGCCAAAATACGGATGAGTGGGTTTGTACGGATATAAACAGCAGGACCTTTAATCTCTTTACTGTTTTTATTTCTCCTTTACCCCTACCGTCGGCCTGAAAGGCTACTCCGATGATGTAATATCGTATTTAGACTACAGAGCAGTGCCGCTACCTTAATTACAGTATAGTTGTGTAGAGTACAATTGTGAGACATTGGAGCTGTAAGCTGACTCCTCAATCAATCATGGTGCATCCATTTATCTCTTAGGGCAATTCCATCGCGGTATCTAAAACATAAAATTTCAGTCAAAAAGGATTTCGGCGGAAGTTTTGGAAATTTTCATTCCCACCGCACTCGCCCAAATTCCAAAAATCAGCCCATCTTTTGGGCCGACCTAGGGTTAGCCTCCAAAACATTTTCGGGCTGTAATCCCATACTGTAGGCCCCCAATCAGCATTCAGTATTTCGCTGGCGCGAAACCATAACTCTTGTGCAATCGACGAGATCGATAGAAACTAATCAACGCAATGCGTCAGTACATGCCCTGCACACCTTGTATAACTCCCCATCTCTCTTAGAACTATCCACAACAACGTTCCATACATCCAAATCACCTCTCCGTCTATTCAAGAACTCTTTTAAAGTATTCCATCTCATCAACTCCCCATTGCTTCGGTACTGACTAGCTGCATAACGGACTAATTCCAAAGGAGCTTGGCGCAGTATGGGATCGAACTTACCGCTCTGAAGAATCGCGAGCCGGTTTTCTTTGAAAGGATAGACCACCCCCGTCATTGTGCATCTGAAGATGCGAGAACGTAGGATCCCAATGATGTATCGGGTAACAAGGCAGTTAGTTGTTACAGGGCCGTCCTTGTTTTTTACCAAACTAACCACTGGTGCAATTGATATTAAATTCATCAACAGTATTATGGGCTTTGTCTCGCTGACAAGTGCATGGAAATTCTAGGTCGGTTCCTGCGAATGCCTCACAATCCCCCCAATCGCCAAATTGTCTGCAGTCACTGTTTGCTGATCGAATAAAGTTTCATTACATGTTGAAACGAAGAATTATAATCACCTGTGATGACCCCGGCGGATGGCTGCAAATTGCAGCAGCATCATTGTGCGTTATGTATTCAGTTGAGGTCGACGGTGCCTGCACTTTATTTGGTTCAACCTTCGTATTCTCTTGTGCATTCCAAACATATTCAGCCGAGGAGTACTGTAGCTTGAAGCTCTGCTCGTGGTTCTGAATAGGATTTAACTTTTCACGCCACAGGTTGTCAAGGTGGTAAGTATGCGTTGGCCGCTGTAGATCATTTAGAGGCAAAGCGTGATTCTCTAATTTTCCACCCTGGTCACGTTTAAGCCGAAACTTTCCTGTTCCACTGTACCCACCCTCATCTGCTATCATGTTGTATAAAATTCAACATACTCTAAAAACTCGTTCCATGTCTTCCAACTTATGCAGTCTGGACGGCCTTGCTATAATCTCGAACTGTCCATACCGTACCACAAATATCCCTCTAGCCCTTTTCTAGCACACCCTCGTTGCCTGTTGAACCTTTGTTCCCTACAATTCCGGGTATTTGGGTAGTTTTTACCGAAAAGACGATAATAGGGGTAGATCCCATCCGCTAGAAAATAGAACCATGACAGCTCCATACCTTCAATATTTGTCGTGGGCTGAAAGGGGGGCAGCGGCCAGCTCGAATGACTTTGAAGAAGCTGCTCTGAGCTAGAATCGAATTTTCGTTTTTGAGCCCGATGTGTGGAATATTGAATGCCAAATTCGTAGTTTATCATCACAGACCACCTCCATCTGACATACTGGCGATTTTTTCTTTCTCTTTGTAAACTCCCCGCCAGTTAATGGGGCATTTATTCCAAAACCACGAAGAGCAGCCAACACAACCTAAGCAGCCCAGAAAGCCAAGTTCTGTGTAATTTGCTTCTATCAGTCTAATATAATCTACGTCTGGTCTTCGTAACCTCGTCTTCTCATGCATAGTGGTAAAAGCAGAACAGAAACACAATAAACACTTCAAAATTATACTATCAGATAGAAGAACGTACTCTACGACTTTTTCAGCAGTCATTCCACCCCTTAACAAATGGAGCACAGCTGTTAGCTTTTGGACTGTCAAGCCCCCAAATACCCCGAGAGCGGCGGCCTTTTGTTTGAAAAGAGGACTAAAATCAATAGCGTCACGTCGCACCCTTTCATATATTGCCCTTGTAACTGAAAAATGCCTCTCAAACTCCTCTTCTAACATAATAGGTGTTTCTGGGGAGTTTCGTTGTAAATAGTCAAGATCGACTTGCTCCCCCCGACCGTGCTCCTTATATCCCAACTTGGACGACGACCAGGCTTTGACCCACCCCAGGGTTTAGCTTCAGCGTGACTACCCACCTCCCACAATGCATTCTCATCTTTAATTGCGATCGAGACAGTGGAAATAACTGCATCAATTAATCCGTCCTCTTCCTCGCTCTCGGATGAGATTGCACCGCGTAGTCGATCAGTAAATAGTGTGAACACTTTTGTTTTGATTGGGCGCCGCAGATGCAGGATAGCCGAGCATTGCAGTCCAATTGCAGGACATTTGACGAGATTGTGTTCATTTTGAGAGGGAGGCACAAATGGTTTGCGAGAAGAAATACGGTGTCTTTGGCGTTGGATGAAGAAGGAAGGCATCTTCATTTGGAGTTTACCGTCGGTACACGGGAGCGTTCCGTTGGGAATGGACGGACCAAAACGTAAATCTTATTCCAATGTTTAATGCTGCCCAATAGATGTTCAACACTTGTCCATCAATTTTACGTTTCCGGTTGGCGCGGTGGGATTGCCTTAACTGAGTAGTCTTTCCGCCGGTGTGGTAAACATTTACTTATCTCTTGACTAAAAGCCGCCTAAAGGGCTACGTCGTCAGGGTAATCTTGCAAGTGAATACTATGGTGCAGAAAAATTATAAATCGTGTTTGGTCGGAATTAAATGTGCGTCTTAAGGGTCCTTTGAGGGGCAGGTGGTAGGGAAATGCAATGTAGTGGCCGCTATCGATGTGAATATAGTACAGTGATGACTTCCCGCAATTATAAGAGCTGACTGTCGGTGAGGGCGTGGTTACATGGTGCAGATAGCAGTAGTAACAGTCAGGTACGTTTTCGTGGGACATGCCATTTCCAGCCTGCATTCGCTGTTTTTCTCGATGGCCCGATATTTCTACGAAATTTCAAATAGTACGAAAAATTTGTACTCGCTACTGTAGTCTGCGATCATCATGAATATATGCATATAGTGAGGTGTCGAACATATGAATAGAGTACACTTTTAAGTAGTTGCGTTCTGTACAGTTTTAAATATTTATTTATTGCAACATTTTAGATGGGCTGTTTTTGTAGGTTGTTTCCCGGTAGAAGGTTCTGAATCCAAAAAGTGTCATTTTTGTCTTACTAGCTTGTTTCAATTCGTTTTTTCCAGTCGCTCTAAAGACAACTCTACTCCGAATGCCTTGACCAGGTTTGGAGCTCTAGGTTTGGTTTTTGGCTGGGGTTTGGTCCGCTGAAAACAGTTGTCTATCTGCGAGGCGAGCTCTTTTTCCAAAATGCTTATTTTTTAATTCGAAAATTATTCTTTTTTACTGCGAATTATTTTGCGGTGTTCTATAAACAGGTTATGCACTTTTATGGAACGCTGTTGACACTAGGTGATGATGCAAACTCTATGTAGGCAATAAGTAAATAAGCTGCCGCCTATAATTATAAAGCACCCCGCAAAACAAAGTTTCATCAGCTATAGACATATATTTTAAAAAGTAGTACTTCATATACATTCAGCGCACTCTTAAACAGTGGGCACGAAAGTAATTTTTCACAGTTAGTTAACTGTAGTGCAGCAAGTATAAAAATGTCAATTTGGGTGCAACTGTAATTATATAGCACCTTTTCTTAACTCAGCAGAGCAGGGCCTTCACGGGCTTCTCGGCCACTCTGTTCACTTATAAATAATGATTAGCTCCTCCGGAACGCTCAAGCACCTCGATACACCTATTCAGCGTTGATGAAAAGTAGTGAATGAGCAACAGAGCTGGGCATTGACCTCCAACATTGTTTTACACAAATATAAAGCTCTTTAACTGAGCCAAACTGCCTTGCATTCGCCTAAGCTTTTATTACTAGCCATTCCCAAACATTCTCTTTAAGAATCAAGCCCTGATACCGCGCGAGCCAGTACATTAGACTAATTTGACTTTCCAAAAACCACTCCTTCGATTCTTTACTCAAATGGATGGGACTCTTGTTTTGCTGGTACATTGTCCGAAAAAGGAAGAAGGTGATCCTCCATCACCTTCAAATAGGTCTTTTTGTCTATTTTCCATTCAAAACAACCAAATACGTCTTCCCATTTCCCAAGAGCGTTTCTCATCGGCGAATAATTTTTTTTTCACTTTCCATGTTTCCATGTAACATAGTCTCTTGCCCACTTCGAATGGTTTTATATACAGCCCAGGAGAGGCTTTTAGTGACTTTCTTGTTGATCTCTGAGGACGTTTTGGACTGCGGTTCGGTTTACTTCGATAAAATTTGCCATTTGGGCATCAGATTTTTCTTCCTGGTGTAGTTCAAGTATTTTTTTCCTTCTCGATGTCGCGGAAAATCCCTTACGAACGTAAAGGCTTTTCCGCGCGACATTTTTGTGTTAATAAGTTGTTGTAGGATGAGAGAAGTACGATGAGAGGGAATGAAATTCCTTGAGATGCAGGGAAACGTTACTAACATCTTCCTCTATATCGTAGAAGTGCTTTCTAATTACTGTACTGTACAATGTACTGTTGCCCCCAAAATGACATTTTTATACTTTTTGCACTACAGTTGCACGAACTGTACTAAACTTCCTTGGTTTCCTTAGTTTAAGAGTGAGCTGAATTCATATCCAGTACTAGTCTTTAAAAATACACGTGTATAGCATATACGCCTGCATTCTGGGGGGTGCTTCATAATTATTAGCGGCAGTGTATCTCTCGGGACAACTGACAAGAGAAAAGAAGTTTAATGCATTCAGTATCTACGGTGCCGGAAATTTAATTACGACACCCCCTCTTTTCACCAATAAAATGAGAACCAATAACTCAACTAAAGCGGAACCTTGCCAAACCCATTCTTTCCTTCTATTACATAAAGAGGCTAAACCTTGTATTCATTCGCTGATTATTTTTTTAAAAATATCTAAAAAAGGCTACCAGGGAGGAGGGAATCTGATTACGACAGGTAGTGCTTTTACCACATTAACATTAAGTAAACCTGTGTTTTGGTACTTATTATTCCTTTCCCTCCTCTCGAGCACCTCTCGGCATCGATTTTTTCATGCTTTTCCCCAGGTTATATCGCAACTCCCGCCTCAGCTGACCATATTCTGAAATAATGCAACTCTTTAAGTCGGCGATGGTGTCAAACTGCTTTCCATTAGCATAAACCATCCCAGAAAGCACCCTTCATGTGTTCTCGATAGGGTTTAAATATGGAGAGCGTGCTGGCAATGGCATATCCATCATATTTTTCGACGAAAACCACTCCAAAGTCAAATTATCTTAGTGTATAGTGGCGTTATCTTGTTGCAATTGCCATGCTCCCTGGAACATAGAAGCCGAAAACGGTAAAAGATAAGCCTCTAATGAATCGCAATACTTAGAAGTGTTTTGACGGCCATTAAGAAATACGATTTCGGAGTAATCACTCTCGCAAAATGCTTGAGGTATAATACAATAAGGGTTCACTCTTGTTACTTTCCAGACGTCTCCGGTCGGTAACGCGAGGATCTCAATAGCTCGGTAGAGCGTTGTAGGTAGGGTCTTCTACCTGCGAGGGACCACCGAACGGACGGATAAGGGAAACACAAGGAAGAGGCAGGCTCACTCTCGGGACGAGCTTGCCAGAACGCGGTCAAGGGAGATACGCAGTGTCGACGACGGCGCGATAGAAGCCAAAAGGGATAAACCGCACTGAGTAAACCGTGAAGGAAAAGGGTATTAGTAAATATGACGGGTACTACAAGAGGTAAAGGGTGCTTGCCTTTTACTTGACGGGCACTGAGACGGTGGTTGCATTAAATATCTGCTAAGTCCGCCCGGAGTCCGATTGGTCCCGGCCCCAGACCCTAATGGTCCGTGGCAAAGGGGTACCAATTTCTTATTAAAATATTACGAATTACACTAAAACCCTTACTGTACGCTAACAACAGGACTGCAACCACCGTTCGGATTCCTCACCAAGGTGCACTGTACAGTACAGCCATGCGCTCGCCATTTGTATTGCCATGGGGATCACACCGACCGAACCCGGCGGGTAAATCTGTCGCCTCACTTTCCTTCAAATACCCCGCTGGTTGAGCACCGATCGGAGGCACTTTGCCACTACACCACAATGCTCCGCAAACCATCATACCGCCACCTCCATTCTGCCGGTGAGAGAGCACTGTTTCTTCGTGCCGAAGGTCATGCGAGTAGGATTAATATCCATCCAGTCCGTCTAAATTCCACTTTTTTTCGTCGGAAAACACCACACGAGCCCACTGTTGACGAGACCAGTTGTGTGTCTCCCGAAATCAACCCGGACGAGCTCAAATGTGAGATTTTGTGAAGGGTGGGCTCAGTTTCAACTTCTTATACTGCAGATGGGTGCAGCGGCCAATAGCTGGCGTATATGGCGATTAGAGACGGTAGGAGATAGGTCAAGTTTGAGCTTGTCTGAGTTTGTCAGCGATTTTGAGGCCTCGCGAAGTAGGCGGCGCTTGTAAGCATCACTGATTTTGCAGTTGTTTCTTATATCTTATTCTCACTCCATAGATCTCAGGGTTCCGGGGAAACAACGAAACACAAGGACGAGAACGTTTAACACGTCTCGCGATCTCGGTGACAGGTATTTTGAGCTTATGAAGCTCAGCAATCTCTCCTTTTCCTCTCTCCGTCAATCTGGGCTTTCGACCCATGTTGTTAGTGTTGGTGGGCTGTTTGGGTCAAGTCCCAAACAGCCAGGAAGCAGTTTCAGTACTTTAAAGGGGTATAATTGGCGGGAACACCCTAATACTACAGTACTACATACTGACAAAATGTTTTAATCGGATTTCCCCATCCTTGGCAGCCTTTTTAGATATTTTTTAAAAAATAATTGGCGATTGAACACAAGACAGCTTCTTTATATAATAGATAGAAAGAATAGGTCTGGCAAAGTCTCGCTATTGATGGAAAGGGATAACGGAAAAATGGAACGTTACGGACGGTTGGAACCTTCCGTAACAAATTGGAACGTTACGGAAAGTGGAACCCCCGGAACCACCAGAAGACCAAACTCCCCTTCCAGCAAAATCTCACTTCGTCCGAGCCACCTGAAAAAGACAAAATAGGGGATTTTAGTACTGTAGGAGTTGATTTTTATTGCAATTTTATGAGTTTAGTACTGTCTAGCGAAGAATTGAAAAAATTTCGCTGTCTATATAAACCCTGGTTCTAGCGGTCGGGCAGACCCTCGACACCAACAAGCACCAACAAAAAAATCCTGCAACCGAGAAAGCAACCAACTCAACCTGCCCCCCCTTCCTCTCCCTCTGTGCACTACTAACCGACCCTCAGACCCCGCTCAGTGTCCGTCGTCGGGCGGCGTCGCTTGTGTGTATGCAAGGGCGTCATTCGGCGATACCTGAGAGTTTAGTCTACCTAAACTCCCTCGCTACAGAGGGCGGAGCACTTCGTGTGCACAGGTAAGCAAGGAACTGTTGGGGCAACTTCGCCCTAGTGGCATAAAGAGGTGGTGAGGTAAAGAAGTGGGAAAGAGGTAAAGAGGTGGGAAAGAGGCAAAGAAGTGGAAAAGAGGTAAAGAGGTGGGAAAGAGGGAAAGAGGCGGGAAAGAGTTAAAGAGGAGGGAAGCAGTGGATTAATGCAGGAAGGCAACTCCGCTGGTTCCGCCCGTCGTCACACTCACCCTAACAGCTCCTCCGCAGGAGAGCCGACCTCGCCAACACCCAGTGGGTCGTCGGAACAAATTGACAAAATTATCGACTCCGTCATCGAAAAGGGACAGAACGAGCCCGAGGGTAGGAGCAATCGGTTGGAAACAGACTCCCAAACGTCGAGGGAGTCTGTGTACCCGGGAAGCAGGTTCATAGACGACGAGGCGGAAGAGGGTAGCGAAGAGGACACCGAAAAGGAGGTAGAATTCGTAGGCGAATCCAGGGTTAGTCGGCGGCCGAGAAGTTCGAAAGGTAGGACTGGAACACTCCCAACGGTACCTAGAAAGGCAACACCAACGGACATCTTTGTACTGGAGCGGCTTCGACGCATCGACAGGAAAGGGCGGTCGCCGGTAGAAGGAGGGAAGGTAAACTCCCGCTGGCACGACAAATTGCCCACAAGCCGCGCGCCCCCAATCCCACTACCGGACCATCCACGGTCGACGTCGGTCGCGCCTGTTTAACGGCACTCTAGGTTAGTCAGGACAAGGGAGAAAGAATGCCAGAAGGAAGAAGAACGTAACGAGCCACCACTGCAAGGTTTGCAACTTCCGAACGCCGAGCAAAGACCAGTTTGAGGCCCACAAAGCCGGTCCTAAGCACCTCAACTCCGTAATTCGTCACACCAACCCCTCCGATCCCTCTGTCTGGACCAACCGCCTCCAGTGTGAGTGTGGCACTCGTGTAGGCTCGGAAGTTGACCTGCGCCTACATCTTTCCAGCCGAAAACACCGGAGGAACCTAGCGTACGGGAACAACGAGAAATCCTGAATCTCATCTCTGCTTTGAATTGATTACAGCCCCGAAACAGTGAACTAGCGTAGAAACACCGAACCTATTGAATTATTTAGAGGGAAAAAAGAGGGAAAAAAGGAGAAAAAACAACCCAAACACTTTTACAGTACAACGAAACCTATCCCTTCAGCACCGCGCAAAATTTGGTGCCATTATGGTACTCTTGTGGAGGGACTCCCAACACTCTCCAGAAGGGGCTTCGTCCGGACCCAGTGTACAGTTTTTCTCAGGCACTGGAGATGTCCGTCGGTTTTTCTTCTACTTCGAAAATGTTGTCATGGCGGGGAAGGCGAATGACGAAAAAGCTTTGAAACTACTGGCACATTTGGACGGCCCCGCTTTCGACTTCTATTATGATGCCTTCGCGAGTAATGGTTCTCTAACCGAAGAAGCAAAGAACTATGATCTCGTAAAGCCGCAAATGATAACAAATTTCGCTGCCGCAGAAGAATCGCAAGATGTAATAAGGCAAGCACTAGAGGCCGAGTTGGATGTGGAAGATATTCCAGGATCGCTCAAACCCATAAGCAGGCTTTATGATAAAGACGGGTTTGACGATAGGCAAAGTTTGGACTTTTGCGTTCCACTGCCTGCCGCCATAATGAAATAGCCCAGTTCCTGGCTTTCAGGGGGCCCAATGACTATGCAGGAATTGTTCAAGCCCTACGGGACTTCTGGTTTAATCGATTGACCTTCATGGGTTCTTCTTCTGCCCCAGGGCCATCCCATTTTACACCAACAAGACTGATGGTCCGCCCAGATGCTCGCACGAGGAATATCGAAAGTGAGGTCGATGCATTATCCGATGACTTATCCAAGTTAACATTGCTGATGAAAAACAGAAAAATGAGACCGGAAGCAAATCGGTGCAATTACATGGGGCACAGAGGGAAAGGTTGTTCTCTTACTGTCGGGAACGTGGTCACGGCGCTACAAGTTGTCCAAAGAACCCCCATCGCGACACTAGGTGTACTAGCTGTGGTAAGGTGGGTCATTCAGAGGCAACTTGCTGGACAACGGCCAGAAAAACGGTGGAAGATGGGGAAGGTAACAAACCAGGAAAGGTAGTCGGCTGTGGCATTCTTACGGCCAGCACGGTATTCCACCACAAACTCATATTCTGCGAGAAAACCAAGCCAGCGGGCCAGTCTACCGTGAGTGTCCCTCTTTTGGGAGGCTTGACGCAAAGTTTTGTGGTCCGTTATGAGTGTAAAGGAGGTTGTTGACAAAAGATAGACTCTAAGCTTTCGCAAAGCGAAAATTACAGCCAGAGCTTCCTAGGAAACCCAAAGTTGTCAGCCGGTCTAAAGTCGCTGCTGCAAGACAACTTCAGGAATATGTAAGGCGTTACGACGTCCTGTCTGAACTGGCAAATGCTAATTGCGGCCTAACATTTGGGCAACTTTTGAGAGGTGAAGCGGACGAAGCCAAGAAGGTGGTCCGAAAGTTATTAGGGAAACCCTCGCGGGCACGTGCGTCATTACTTACACAGCTATCACAGGATAACGACATCACAGACAGGCTGCTACGATTAGCGAAGCTAAGGATATATGGAACAGAAGTATGGGCTCTGTTGGATTTCGGTGCAATTCCTGACGTAATGTCGAAAGAATTCATAAAAAAGCTCTGCATCATCCCGGAGAAAACTAGTCGAACTATCACGGTAGATAATGGTATCATGGCTTCTTGTGTGGGTACTGTCTCCGGTGCCCCCACAACCTTCTTAGATCTGACAATACCTTTGAACTATTTGTTTGTCGAGGACTTACCATTTGATCTCATTATTGGACGACCAACTATGAAAAATCTTCGAGGATTGATGGACTTCGAGTCAGACTCGTTCATAATTCGCCACGAGGAGAAAGAAGTCCACCTTCCATTGGAACCATAATTTAAAGCGATTGACACAAAGATTGAGAAGGGTGATTTCAGTGGGACTCCATGCGAAGATTTCACCTCCGATTCTGACTTTTTTACGGAAACTTCTGATAGTAAGAACGATCTGGTACTGTCAATCAGGGATGGAGGTAGTCTCACTTGGTCAGCAAAGTCGGCTGACATCACAAACGGGGACGAATCAGAAGATGAGAGGGAAGAACTGAGAGGAGCGCTACAAGCAAAGTTGGATCATCTTCCAGAAGGATTCCAAGCCAGTATTAATGAAGCCCTCAAACAAACTGGAATCTTGGCATGGAAAATAACTGAAATTTGCCCTCTTCAGTACCAGTAACCCATGGATTCGAGCTAGTTGACTCTACACCGGTCTATCATAGGGCACGACGTATGGCGCCACGACATAACGCCATCGTTAAGGAAGAGATCGACAGTATGCTGAAAGCAGGGGATTACCGGAGACAGTACCCACACAAGAAGCCATGATACCATTATCTACCGTGATAGTTCGACTAGTTTTCTCCGGGATGATGCAGAGCTTTTTTATGAATTCTTTCGACATTACGTCAGGAATTGCACCGAAATCCAACAGAGCCCATACTTCTGTTCCATATATCCTAAGCTTCGCTAATCGTAGCAGCCTGTCTGTGATGTCGTTATCCTGTGATAGCTGTGTAAGTAATGACGCACGTGCCCGCGAGGGTTTCCCTAATAACTTTCGGACCACCTTCTTGGCTTCGTCCGCTTCACCTCTCAAAAGTTGCCCAAATGTTAGGCCGCAATTAGCATTTGCCAGTTCAGACAGGACGTCGTAACGCCTTACATATTCCTGAAGTTGTCTTGCAGCAGCGACTTTAGACCGGCTGACAACTTTGGGTTTCCTAGGAAGCTCTGGCTGTAATTTTCGCTTTGCGAAAGCTTAGAGTCTATCTTTTGTCAACAACCTCCTTTACACTCATAACGGACCACAAAACTTTGCGTCAAGCCTCCCAAAAGAGGGACACTCACGGTAGACTGGCCCGCTGGCTTGGTTTTCTCGCAGAATATGAGTTTGTGGTGGAATACCGTGCTGGCCGTAAGAATGCCACAGCCGACTACCTTTCCTGGTTTGTTACCTTCCCCATCTTCCACCGTTTTTCTGGCCGTTGTCCAGCAAGTTGCCTCTGAATGACCCACCTTACCACAGCTAGTACACCTAGTGTCGCGATGGGGGTTCTTTGGACAACTTGTAGCGCCGTGACCACGTTCCCGACAGTAAGAGAACAACCTTTCCCTCTGTGCCCCATGTAATTGCACCGATTTGCTTCCGGTCTCATTTTTCTGTTTTTCATCAGCAATGTTAACTTGGATAAGTCATCGGATAATGCATCGACCTCACTTTCGATATTCCTCGTGCGAGCATCTGGGCGGACCATCAGTCTTGTTGGTGTAAAATGGGATGGCCCTGGGGCAGAAGAAGAACCCATGAAGGTCAATCGATTAAACCAGAAGTCCCGTAGGGCTTGAACAATTCCTGCATAGTCATTGGGCCCCCTGAAAGCCAGGAACTGGGCTATTTCATTATGGCGGCAGGCAGTGGAACGCAAAAGTCCAAACTTTGCCCTATCGTCAAACCCGTCTTTATCATAAAGCCTGCTTATGGGTTTGAGCGATCCTGGAATATCTTCCACATCCAACTCGGCCTCTAGTGCTTGCCTTATTACATCTTGCGATTCTTCTGCGGCAGCGAAATTTGTTATCATTTGCGGCTTTACGAGATCATAGTTCTTTGCTTCTTCGGTTAGAGAACCATTACTCGCGAAGGCATCATAATAGAAGTCGAAAGCGGGGCCGTCCAAATGTGCCAGTAGTTTCAAAGCTTTTTCGTCATTCGCCTTCCCCGCCATGACAACATTTTCGAAGTAGAAGAAAAACCGACGGACATCTCCAGTGCCTGAGAAAAACTGTACACTGGGTCCGGACGAAGCCCCTTCTGGAGAGTGTTGGGAGTCCCTCCACAAGAGTACCATAATGGCACCAAATTTTGCGCGGTGCTGAAGGGATAGGTTTCGTTGTACTGTAAAAGTGTTTGGGTTGTTTTTTCTCCTTTTTTCCCTCTTTTTTCCCTCTAAATAATTCAATAGGTTCGGTGTTTCTACGCTAGTTCACTGTTTCGGGGCTGTAATCAATTCAAAGCAGAGATGAGATTCAGGATTTCTCGTTGTTCCCGTACGCTAGGTTCCTCCGGTGTTTTCGGCTGGAAAGATGTAGGCGCAGGTCAACTTCCGAGCCTACACGAGTGCCACACTCACACTGGAGGCGGTTGGTCCAGACAGAGGGATCGGAGGGGTTGGTGTGACGAATTACGGAGTTGAGGTGCTTAGGACCGGCTTTGTGGGCCTCAAACTGGTCTTTGCTCGGCGTTCGGAAGTTGCAAACCTTGCAGTGGTGGCTCGTTACGTTCTTCTTCCTTCTGGCCTTCTTTCTCCCCTTGTCCTGACTAACCTAGAGTGCCGTTAAACAGGCGCGACCGACGTCGACCGTGGATGGTCCGGTAGTGGGATTGGAGGTGCGCGGCTTGTGGGCAATTTGTCGTGCCAGCGGGAGTTTACCTTCCCTCCTTCTACCGGCGACCGCCCTTTCCTGTCGATGCGTCGAAGCCGCTCCCAGTGCAAAGATGTCCGTTGGTATTGCCTTTCTAGGTACCGTTGGGAGTGTTCCAGTCCTACCTTTCGAACTTCTCGGCCGCCGACTAACCCTGGATTTGCCTACGAATTCTACCTCCTTTTCGGTGTCCTCTTCGCTACCCTCTTCCGCCTCGTCGTCTATGAACCTGCTTCCCGGGTACACAGACTCCCTCGACGTTTGGGAGTCTGTTTCCAACCGATTGCTCCTACCCTCGGGCTCGTTCTGTCCCTTTTCGATGACGGAGTCGATAATTTTGTCAATTTGTTCCGACGACCCACTGGGTGTTGGCGAGGTCGGCTCTCCTGCGGAGGAGCTGTTAGGGTGAGTGTGACGACGGGCGGAACCAGCGGAGTTGCCTTCCTGCATTAATCCACTGCTTCCCTCCTCTTTAACTCTTTCCCGCCTCTTTCCCTCTTTCCCACCTCTTTACCTCTTTTCCACTTCTTTGCCTCTTTCCCACCTCTTTACCTCTTTCCCACTTCTTTACCTCACCACCTCTTTATGCCACTAGGGCGAAGTTGCCCCAACAGTTCCTTGCTTACCTGTGCACACGAAGTGCTCCGCCCTCTGTAGCGAGGGAGTTTAGGTAGACTAAACTCTCAGGTATCGCCGAATGACGCCCTTGCATACACACAAGCGACGCCGCCCGACGACGGACACTGAGCGGGGTCTGAGGGTCGGTTAGTAGTGCACAGAGGGAGAGGAAGGGGGGCAGGTTGAGTTGGTTGCTTTCTCGGTTGCAGGATTTTTTTGTTGGTGCTTGTTGGTGTCGAGGGTCTGCCCGACCGCTAGAACCAGGGTTTATATAGACAGCGAAATTTTTTCAATTCTTCGCTAGACAGTACTAAACTCATAAAATTGCAATAAAAATCAACTCCTACAGTACTAAAATCCCCTATTTTGTCTTTTTCAGGTGGCTCGGACGAAGTGAGATTTTGCTGGAAGGGGAGTTTGGTCTTCTGGTGGTTACGGACGGTTCCACCTTCCGTAACGTTCCATTTTTCCGTTATCCCTTTCCATCAGCTATAATTGAAATATTGGTTCTCATGTTATTGGTGAAAAGAGGGTGTCCTAATTGAATTTCTGGCACTGTACAGGGGACTGCGCACGTCCTAACTGTACGGCTTGGATCTAAACGGGTGTGCCTCGTCATCCATGCGCATCGGGGCTCGGGACAGGATAGCTTGAGCGATAGATGACCACAGGGTGCAACTCAGTTGCTGGTACAGTTGCTGGTACTGTAGATACGGCGGCGGATAACGCCAAGTGTCGAGTGACACTTGGACACGATGCGCGGAACTAACTCCTCGAGAAATGCAGTAGTACCAGGGTAAGGGGCACCCAGGGAATCAAATGCCAGAGGTCGAAACGTGAAATTCGGCGTGTATGGCGCAGAAGATGGGACAGTTGAGGGAGCGGGGAGGCGTCAGGCGAGGTTGCGTTCCAGAGTTGTAACCTTGTCGCGGGCCGCCACTTCAGCAGCGCCACCGGCAACCTGGGTCGCCTTGGTGCGAACTGCGGCGTTGAACGGGGAGACGACAGTGATGTCAAACGCAATGGGGCGCAACGTTGTGCCTTCCGGGGTTGGGGGGCGTTGTACAAGGATATCGGCGGGCCGGGGCTCAGTGTCCGGGACGAGGAGCGGAACCTCGTGCCGAGTATCCAGACCCGCGGCGCGGGTAACGGGTGTCGCAAACGCATAACAGAGCGAGCCATGGCGGTGACGAGGGCCGAAACCAGGGCAGCAGGGGTCGGCGGCGTGATCCCCGAGGGCGTCCAGGGAATGGTCACAGTGGTGGCAGTTGAGGGGCATCGAGTCATACACTGGCAGTCCGAGGTGACGGTGGAGCATGGTCTGCCAGTGTGTGGTGTGCACCTTCGTAGCTGCCGTGGGGTGAGCGAAGAGAAACGCCGCAGCGGGGCTGCGGCGGAACGCTAAGCCACGGATGCGATGTCGAACGTCGGCGTCGCTGTGAGCGGTCGGGTTTGGGGCAGTCGCCCAGGCTTCGTAGTGCCAATGTACTCTTGCCCGCGCCAAAGAAAGCTTTAATTGCAGACAGTAGAGTTAAAAGGAGGGGTATACGGCATGTGCGCAGTTTTCGGTGATTCAGCATGACCGCAGTGGGGGAAAGGTTGAGTTCCTTAATATTTGAAATATGCAAGCGGCTGTGTCCAAGGATATTCCGTCAGGTAACTGAGGTAACTGACCGCAGTGTAGTGCAGACCAAACGCCAAGACACATGTCTTGAGATTCCGGGATTCAGAACGGGGGAGTTTTCCTTGACGATCGATTGCGAGGAAGCTTAGGTCATAACAGCCTGGAGTCCGATTGACCCAACTAGTCTGCAGATGTTAATGGCGACAAGTACAAGTTTAGTACCCTCGGCACGACGCGATATCGCACAGTATTTCCTTTTCCGCCGTTCGGCCTGTGTCAGTGCTGAGAGACCCCTATCTGCCTGGTTGGGATATGGAGCGGAGTGAGGGCTGACAATGTCCACATTAAATCCGTATGAGAGCGCGAAAAGGGGGGCGTCGATGAAGACGTCCAGTGCGAGCTGCTCGGCTGGGCTCTTGTGGAGTTCAAGGGCAATAGCCGGCTCCCGAAATACGGTGAGGAAAATGGCCCAAGTTCGCGGTATAGAATATCCCGAAAACGTTGTAACAACGCACCGCACCCACACCTTCTTTGCAGGTTGTTGCGTGATGGCCCGTGGTATCGAGGAGAGGGGGAACAGTATACTTACCTTCAAGGCAGGCACGGTAGCGCAGCACTGGAGGCCGCAGAATATTGGGTCGCCTAAATGAAGGTCGACTATTGCGCGTCATATCTCCCCGAAGGTATATAGATCGGTGGAAGGCATCGGGAGTGTTGAGAAGAGAGCAGAAGTCCTCCAGGGGGCAGAAGAGGCCAGATAAGTGAAAAGATGAGAAGAAGAGGCGGTAGGGACCGATGATTGTAGCAAGGAGAGACTGGCGGGGTGGAAGGGATGGGGATCTCTTCCTGGAGGGAACGGGCGGCGTTGTGATCAAGGTGGTGGGAGCGTGATAAGAGTGCGTCCAGTCATAGTCCTGCAGGGAGGTCCAATCTAATGGCCAGGGTGTCGAAGGATTGGGCCAGAAGTCTGGCTATATACGTGAAGATTGGTCGCAGCAATTGTTGAATGAGGGGCATGTTTGTAAGGTTGGAAATTGTGCAGGCAGTGATGTTGATGGGAGTGCATAGGGTGACGCCGAAGTCATGCGGGAATGGCAGCGTGGCCTGAAGCCATGCGATGTCAGACATCTTCCGGTGAACTCGCTCGAAAGCACTTCGCAACCCATTATCAAAGGCTTTGGTTGGTGAGGTAATGTGAGACGGGTTTTAGACCAGACATTAGGAGGCAGAGAAATTAGAAAATATGGTATTAGATCTGAGGGTTGTTCATGGAGGAGAAGGATGTCCAGAGTGACTCTGCCTTCTGCCGGGCTTTGAGGGCCAAGAAAGTGCAGGCAGCCGGCGTACCGATCCGGCTGCTAAGAACCTTGATAGCATCCGAAGAGAGGTCGTCGCATGGCAGGTCATACAGGAGGTGATGAGGTGAGAGAGAGGGCCACCTGGCCGATGTTTTGTGAGGCTGAAGTAAGTACGGAAGCCCAGGTTCCGGCGGCAGGCACAGATCCAGGAGAACAGCGCAGCTGTATTGCTGTGGCAGAAATTATCACGCCAACTTATTGAAAAGCAATCTTAGTCCAGCGAATAAAATTTGTGGTTCTCAGAGCCAAGGACTCGCTCAGGAAAGACCTCTAAACGTTGGTGCATTTGATGACCAAGTCTTGACAAACTCTTCTCATTGGACCCAGGTGTGGCTCAGAGAGGATGCCAAAACACAGTTTTGAAACTACAGATGCATTCCATGCACAACTTCCGCGTCAGCTTCTAGTCCTCCCCTACTGCGGATTTAGACTCCTCAGTACGACAGAGTACACTCGCTGGATCTGCGGTACAGTATCGATGGAGCTGGGTGTCGCGAATACGCTGCACAGCCGCGTTCAAAAGCTTTTTGGCCAAGAATTGGCGTGGAACTTGTGCTTGTAAGTGACAATGTAATCCGAAATCTAGTAAAAGTGCACACTGAGAAACTGCATCGCTTTGCAGTGCGCATCGCTTCCCCTTCCACTGCGAGACACAAGGAATACTGAAGCGGTAATGGTAACAACAGCACGAATCGCAGTTCTCTCGTCGGAGGAATTTGTTCACTTTTTACCTTACGCGCTATCATCTCCAATAGTACAGTATGTGCCTAAGAGCAAAACCAGGCTCCCAACTACCACTGCCATCAAACTAAACCCATACGTGAAAATGATCTTGAAATGCAAGCGAGCGCTCATCAACGGAGCGCCACCTCTTTCAACCCAGGGTTGCCGCCAGTATTCGGGGTCCATGTTCCGGGGACTTGTTGTGAGTAGCACGCAGGAGGCCTGCATAGCCACGTTTTCCTCTTTACTACTCGTTTCATCGGGGCCGACTTTCCCCCATGAATTCCGGGTTTGGATTACTTTACCTTTCTTTGAGCCCAGTTTCGCGAAGGGACAATTTCTGCGTGTAAAGCTGCCTAGGTTTTTTCATCAAGGCTAGGTTTGAAGGGTGGATTTTTGTAGAGACGAATGGGCAATCCTTTGTCGCAGTGACATTGTGGTACCGATTGCTCCTCTAGCGGCAGTGTATTGTAGTGGGGCATGTGGAGTACATTGTCTCACGAGAGGTTTGAAGGCAAAATTTTGTCTCTATTTAATGAAGAATTGGTCTATTTATACGTCCTGGCGATATTGCAGGGGTCCGCAAATACATGGAGGTCACATGTCGCCATCTTGTGCTCAGGACATGCTTCCGTCCTCGAAAATGCGAGTGGGCTTGCTGCGCTCGGTCCTCACGGAGAAAGAGGGCAAGGGCCAGCCTACGGAAATAAAGGGAATTTTGTTACATGAGTCATACTAAAATGTTTATGTAGTACTGTACTGTACTGTACTGTACTGTACTGTACTGTACTGTACTGTACTGTGCAAAAAGCCATTGGTGGTAAATTATAACAGCACAATCCCTGCGATGTCACTGTCACTTCCGACAGTGGTTGCAGGTCACTCCTGGTTCAGTGTGATTTGGTTTCAAAAATATAAAAGATTTTTAGGTTACTTTGAAACGGATCCTGTAAATTTTTGTTGTCTTTTTGCGTCGAAAAATATTGAGGTACCAGTACACTGTGATTTTTTTCGGAATATTTTACATTAAGAACTGGGCAAAACATCTGTAAACTTTTCTCTGGTTTGTCACGCAAGGTATACATAACGAGGTTGAAAAACGGTCACAGAACTTCCTCCAAAGAAAACCTCTCGTTCACAACAAAATACCGCGAAAGGTAACGCCCGATTCCATACTTCTAATTATTAATTTCCATTTTCGAATTTAAGGGGTTTGAACTGTAAACCTTCGTTGATGGAGTGCCACGGCCATCACCGAAAAATACTATTAGTGGGCGTTCTGGTCAGGCCGCCATTCCGAAGTGAAGCCCGCCTGTATCGTAACCCACGGATCACTGCTAACGCCCCCCTCCCCGTCCCTCACTTGCCCATCACATCGTTTTCCTCAAAACTTTTCAAGCGGTCACAATCACACTTCCGGGAGAAAACCGTTTCATTTGCCGGGCTCTGCGATTTCCTGTTCTCTCCGACGCTAACTTGGTTGACACTCACTCTATATATCCCTTGCCTTCTCAATCCCGTCTTACTTTCCGCTCACAAGTGGGCCGTTGGTGTCAAAGCGTACCAAATCCTCATCACCAATCCTCAACATGTCACCGCTTATTCGTGAAGCATGCTTCTGGTTTTGTGTTGGCTCCGGCATCGCTCTTTTCGTATTTGTTGCCATGTTAGCGTTTGCTGTGTTCACACTTGGAATGGGTGGAGTGGGCGCTATGTCAAGGACTTTGGCAAAGGGCGTCGATGCCGCAATTGCACAAGCTTCGAGAATAGAGATTGCCGAAGACGACGACGTACGAGTACTTCCGCCAAGAAGTATTCGACTCTAGTTTCGCATCTTCTAGTTTTGGGATAATCTTTTTCGAACAAAGGGAAAGCACATGGCCGCGGCCTTGGTAGGAGAGAGGATAGTCTTGTGAGTGGCAACGACAGTACCAGCTGTGTATCTAATCAACTAATTTTCGGACGACCGCTGCTTGTTTCGGGCGCGTCGGGACAGGGTTCGAAAGCACGTCAATGTGATGCTGCTTAGTTTGTGTAAAGACTGGGGAAAATACTGGCGGCTGTGTATGCTCTTTTGTCGTGCTACAGCATATTCAGACTGTTCTTGTTTAGCGCCGCGTTTTCTTGCTCTGTGTGAAGCTGCGACCAGCAGCGTTGTGCGTTTTGCGTAATCCGAGCGGCTTCTTTTATTGACTTTGTTTATTA
Organism: Kappaphycus alvarezii; assembly: GCA_002205965.3. NCBI lineage: Eukaryota > Rhodophyta > Florideophyceae > Gigartinales > Solieriaceae > Kappaphycus > Kappaphycus alvarezii. The sequence goes on along the minus strand of NADL03000699.1, from coordinate 43,788 downwards.
CGGTTGACGCGGATTGCGCAGGAACTGAAAGAGCGACCTCTGCCTGCGACCTGGGATTTGCCTTGCGCGCGCTTACCTCGCAGAAACGAATGGGAATGCATAGCCTCTTGTCCTAGATGGCCCGCACCAGTTGTCACCGCTATGGAATTGCATCAATTCTTTGCCTGTCGCTTAACGATCACCTTTGGAGAACACGCCACCCAAACGGTCATTGACACAGACAAACAGGTAAATTTTGGCTTGCGGACTTGAAGCAAACTGTTGAGGACCAGCAATGAAAGCATGATGCAGCACATCGTGACAGGTCGATGACCTGGAGAAACTCCTGAACTTTGTGCTGTACTGTATTGTTACGTGCTTCACCTGCCCTTACTGTCCTACCTGCCCTTACTGTCCTTGACAGGGATAGTACTGTCCTTGACAGGGACAGTAACAGAACAGAGGGCAATCCCTGACTCGACACAAACGTGGCATTTGTCTTCTGCGCCAATCAACGCACACAGTAGGATATTCCGGGCCACAACCGACCATATTTTTCAAATATTAAATCTCCCCACATTTTCCCCCATGGAAACTTTTTGTGTAACAGGAAGACTCAAACTTTCTTGCAACACAACTGCATTTTTTTAATTGAAAATAATACGGGCCATCTCTAGACGAATCCTATGTACAGTACAGTACAGCACCGTACATGGCATGGTCCAGCGACTGTTTTTTGTTGATGCTGGCATCATCACCAAACGACACTACAGTACTATCATAGTAGAAACTAGAATTGTTGATACTCGCAACGACCCAGTAGTAATTTTATTGCATTAAAGTACAGTACTGTAAGTACAGTAAGTCAAGTCGAAGCACAATCGGAAGAGGGCTGTATTGCACATCACAACGTTCCTCGTACAGCACTGTGCTGTACTGTACTGCATTTGTACACTACATACTGTATGTTGACCGAATTTCAACTTGGGATTTATGGTTTGTGTAATTACTGTATGCTTAATTACATTATTCTTTGTTCCCTACTGTTGGTGCGCCTTGCCGCTATTGGGTACCATGGTTTGCCGTACTGCGGGAAGGCTCGATGGAATTCGAGGCGCACCGTCTCGTTCGTTTGTTCAAGCGTCAGTTGTTCGTCGAGGGCCTCGAGGCGAATGAGATCTGTTGCTACAAAAAAATGCTAGTGGGCCGGTTAGCGCTTTGGAAAAGTGCATTAGACCATGACCTTCAATTTGGTACAGATTTACTGGATACCAACCCACATATCTACCACAGTAAATTAACCCCCCATTTACATTTGCTACAAACACTCAAGAGAAGTAAAAAGTAAAGATTTTGGCTCTCTCTCTTGCTAAGGAATGCATTCAAGAAAAACTTTCCTTCAATAGAATTTCGAACGATGAGAAATATCGCATGCAATGCCTGCATGTGCAGCATTGCATACTGTACGATAATGCCTGCAGTAATGCACACGAATCCCCCTTCTCGAAAATTTTTGTGAAAGCCACCCAGTTACAGTAATAAGATCGGGCGCAAAAGTACTGTAATTGTGAACGAAAACAAGTGACTTCTGTGTTCGTCGTACAGTTATCAATCCGTGATTGCGAGATTTTGCAGGACAAGTGCAAAATCTACGCGGCTTTTTGTGTAGAGCAATTGGCACACATACTGTACTGCCATCTGCAGACCTAATTTTGTGATCTTTTTTTGATCTGATTCACTGCTAACCAGCAGGCACTGTACTATACAGTATGTACAGTACAGTTAGGGCAATTTTCTTTTGTCACCTAATAATTTTTTTGGTACTGTATCCTCACCCGATGGGGCTTAAGGCCTTGCAATCTGGACCACTCGGCCCCAAATGGGACCTGATATTTCCGCAAGTGAAAGGCATCTATTGGGCCAAGTGTCTACTTTACTTATCTCTAACTTGGATCTCTCTAACTTGGTTGACCCTAATCCCACTCAACCCACCGTCCCCGATAACCTAAACCTAGTAAACTAGTATTTATCCCTATCTGTCCCCTAGGGCCCCAGATTAAACATCCATCCCGGTTTCCGCTCTGAATTTAACTTCTGACTTTGCAGAAACCTTGCCAACGGCAACTTTGACAATAGCCACGTTTATTCGCCCGGGTCTCTCTTTCTATTCACCCCCCTATCCAATATTATACTATCCCTTTTGTTGTTGGTTTGTGATTTTCACCAATGCTTGGCGCCCCGGACTCTAGCGCCTATATAAACATAGAAACTTCAACGTTGTCGTTAGTGACAACATCCTTATCTGTAAAGGAGATAATCAGCACAGCTGAGCCAATAATACATCTTTTCTGTCCTGTATTACACCCCTGGCGTCTTCAATTCTTCGCAATCGACCCATACCGAGTTTTAACATTCCCAAGACCACAGTCTTGTCTTTCAACTCGGAAGACAAGTATAACGTCCAGCTGTCAAAGGAATTATCCCCGTTCTTCCAACTCCAATTCTCCTCGCCGTCGGCGAAGTGTGCTACTGTATCGTACGATGCTTTAAAAGAAAAGGTACAGCGAACAACCGATAGCTCTTCGTGTGTGTGTCGGTTTTCCCCTTTCTGACGGTGTTCAGTTTCTAGACGAGAAGAACTGCGCACCGCGCATTGCACTACAACATGAATTGACCGCACTGATTGCATGATTATTGACACGTACTGCATACGCTGGGTCGACTGAACTGTGTGTTTGGCTTGTAAAGTGTATTTCGTACACTGGTTACGATTTGTATGTTTCAGTGACCGGGTTCGTCTGAGTATTAAAGGTCCGAAAAGCGGCCTCGTCCCATGTGAAGAGAGGTAGCCGGCAATTTGTGCCGATTCTCTTGCCTACCTACAGTATTTTCAACTAGCCCGAGTGAGCCTCATCTGCAGTATCCCTGCCCAAAAGGAATGACACGTGTAGCACGCAGCAAGGTTGCTGGTGGAAGTCTACTGTAAGCCCAAAAAGCCGAGCTTACAAAGCCTGACACAACTACTGACCGTTGAGCTCGACCAGTTGGTTTCTTCTCATTGCATTAAGAAAAAAGTTCTACTTCTTCTGTGTGATAGCTGATGATTCTTGTCCTGGAATTGCTCCGCTACTCGCACGCAAATTTTTATATAGACTTTTTTGTAGCCCGTCTGCATTGTATTCGGAAGTGCACTGCAGTGCAGTGTAGAACTAGTCCACCATAGAAATTAAATTTTATGGCTACAGTAGCATTCGGTACTAGAATAATATCATAAAATATCTATGCATTTCTGCTGAGCTGTCACAGGTGCTGCGCTGGCACAGCAAAACGGTTTCTTGCTGCGCTGCCACTTTCGCCTACTCTTTCTGTGTAACATAATCACGCCATTATCACCCCTTCTCTCTCTCTTTTACTGATGCTTTAAAGTTACTCTCTACCACCCACAGCTTATTTAACAACTGTACATGTACAGTACAGTACAGTACTGCACAATATAGTACTCCTTTTGTTGACGATTTTCTAAGTGAGCACACAGACGTATGAGGCCTTACGGTTTGGAACCAGTGTAATATGTTTTGGTCACTGTAAAAGATCGTAACTTTACAGTGTAACAAAATTACATTAACCATTCGCGGCACCGGTCTTTGACCACTGCCGTAAAACCATTTGATTTAAACTTTTCAAATTTAATACGGTACGGTGCGTACTGGGTCCACAACATATCGTTGGCAAATACTGTACAGTATTACTGTACAAGTAGGTACCTTCTCTTGCCACCTTCCTCTTCATACCGTAGAGGGTCTTCTGTCGCGTATCGCGGAGAAGTTCAGCACCCCTGTCGGAGTGATCCGCACGCGCATGTTGAGCCGCATCAGTTGCACTATCTGGTCGTCAATTGCGCAAGCTATTTTTTCGCACATGTCGCTGAACGTGGATGACGTGGACCATCCTGTTAGCTCTTAGCTAGCAATATAGTCGGATCCTGCAGCAGACACCTGTTATACTAATGCCATAAAGTATCATTGCAGGTTTCTGCAATGATACTTTGCTGAAACCTGCAATGATACTTTGCAGAAACCTGCAATGATACTTTACTGACTCGGTGCCAGTCACCTGTGATTCGCGAAACCCCGCTGCTAATATCTGCATTAGCAGATATTAGCAGTTAGCAGATATTAGCAGCGGGGTTTCGAATTCATAGTCGAAGCCTGCAGCGCGGAACACATGATAGGCGAGGACGTCGCGGATTGGGTTGTGCCGGTGGATGCGGCCGATACCCGAGGGACAGATACGGTATCAGCCGCATGGTCGCCACGGGTATCCAGTAGATTCTCTCAGTGTTGACACTGGAGCGTAATCGCATCCGTTTAGCCTGGAAGCCCGAGGTGTCGACGCAGCATTATGCACCAATGTGCAATGATTCCCCGCTGGCTGATGTCAACGACCCTGGCACAATCGCAAAGCTCCGTGACCTCCACCCTGCTCGAGCTCGGTCGATTGTTCCACTTTCACTTAACAGCCTCCCTCCACCCCCCGCGCATTACGGAGGCTGCCGTCGCACGGGCTGCATGCAGCATCCCACATGATACTGCCGCAGGCCCGGAACGTACGCCCTCCCGATGTTTCCATCTGCTGGCCACGACCCCCGTCAGCCCTGACAGTGGTGTCAGTGGCATCAGCGTCCTCACGAAACTCGTCACACGCATCGCTAATGGGGAGCTCCCGGATGATATCCTCCCCCTGCTCTCCGCTGCCACCTTGCTACCAATCCAGGTGAAGCCTGGAAAGATACGGCCAATCGCAGAGGGTTCCGTCCTCCGGCGCCTAGTTACCAAGACCCTGTTCCCTTCGGCGACTGACGCCTCCCGTGAGTTCTTAGCCCCTTTCCAGACGGCTAACGGGATAAAGGCTGGCATTGATGCCATCGTTCACGATGCCAGAGTTATGCTCAAACATGTCTCGTCTCACCCGCAAGTCACCACAGTCCTCATTGATGCACACAATGCCTTCAATTGTGTTGATCGGCAATCGATGTTGGAGCTACTACCGACACGAGCCCCAACACTCGCACGCTTCGTGGACTTGCTTTACGGTCGCACGCAGCCACCCTTGCTAATCCCAAACCGCGACCGTACTACTCTTGTTAGTGCTCAGGGCACGCAACAGGGAGACCCGGCGAGCATGCTGCTTTTCTCACTTATGACCCAGCCGCTTCTCCGGCAGATTGCAGCTGAGGAGGGCATAATTCTCAACCAGTGGTACCCGGATGACGGCACCGTCATGGGACGCGTGGTGGTCTTCGGCGCGTCCTGCGTCTGCTCAATCGCTTCGGCCCGTCGTTTGGGCTCTTCCTCAACGCGACAAAGACATGCATTTACTGGCCACACTCGGGGGCCACGGGCCGAGCGTTTTTCCTGGCGGAATTCCCGTTCTCGGAGTGTTCCCAGGATGGTTTCGAGCTGCTGGGCGCTGCCATAGGTAACTCCACCTTTACCATAGCTTTCCCACGAGGCATAATGTCGAATGTCGCCGCGTATTGCATCTTCTCGAACAAGTCCAGGATCCCCAGGCCCGATTTCATATGCATCGCCCATGTGCCATGGCGTGCCGGGTCGATCATGCGTTCAAGCTGGCCGACCCCGCACACTCTGCCGATCCTGCGGTCGAATTGGATTCGCTACAGCGCTCGACACACACGTCCCTCCATAATATCGCCATCTCGGACGATGGGTGGGACCAAGTGTGTCTCCCGCCACGCCATGGAGGTCAAGGATTCTCGCTGGTCGCTCCGTTTCTACCTGCCGCTGTTGCCGCCAGCCTCCTGGAAGCTATCCCTGGACGCCAGCGGACAGCAACGTACAGCACCGCTAGATCAATGGCGCTCCTGGGCAAAAGTTTCCGCTGGGTTCGGTCTTTCCGTCTCGCTCGAGCCCGTTCGACGCTGCGAGACTTTGTGCGACACATCAGTGGCAACCCTGTACACAACGACCTAGGCACCCATGGCCCTGCCACCCTTGCTGCCACACCCAGCAATAGCTGCACCTTATGTAAATGTGTATGAATGAATAGGCCAGGGCCAAGGTGTTCTCAGAAGATGCTATGTGGAAAGATGTGCCCTGTCCGTCTGTTTACAGTACGCAAAGCAATCGCCGCCGGATCCGCCCCCTAGCTTTCGAAACACTGCTGCCCCCGCCTTCCTCCAGGCGCACCCGACAACGGCATCGAAAGTCTGTGCTGCATATTGGAGCATAATGCGGCGTCGACACCTCGGGCTTCCAGTCTACACGGATTCGATGGCGCTCCAGTGTCAACAAAGTGAGAATCCACTGGATAACTATGGCGACCATGCGGCTGATATCTGTTCCTCGGGTTTCGGCCGCATCCACCGGCACAACTCAATCCGCAACGTCCTCGCCTATCATGTGTTGCGCGCTGCAGGCTTGGATTGGAATGGATTGGTATGAATTCGAGACCCTGCCGCTACTACCTGGCACCGACAGAGGTCCAAATGCACCTCTGCAACGTCCCAGAAATATAATGCACACGTTAATTCTGTATTTTACAGTGTACTACCATAGTACAGTATGCTGTTTTTCGCTGCAGTTTTTACAGCTCCGTAGAAGCTGATCTCTCGCCGGATCTACCGTACAGTACTGTATATTGCACTGGCAGCAGCATTATATTGTACAGTACTGTACAGTACAGCACAGAGCGAGGTTTCACTGGGCTTCATGTGACCTGTGAAAGCTCGCTTCGTTGTCACAGAGAATGGCGAGAAAAAAAAACAACTTGAAATCACGGGTTGCATCTGGCCATCTCCCGGCTCTGGCAAGGACTGACTTGCAGCTGTAACACAAAGGTCAACCTCTGCGATGTCAACGAACGCATTCATACCCGCGATACCCTCTCGACACGTTCTTGCTCCACCGCGATTTTCAAGTGCTCAAGTATGCAGAAAATTCCCATCTCTGTGTGCCAATCCTCCGCATCGCAACGAATCATCACCAGTTTCTACTTCGGCGGGGTTTTTGGCTCGTCCATCCCGTGACGGGTTACCAACTTTATTCAGTGGTCCAGAGGCGGTCTTAGGTGTTCTACTTGCTGCAGTGGCGTTGCTTGCAGATTTTGCAAGAGGCCTGGCCCGTGTTACGAGAGCACCTGGAAACGAATCCACCCAAGATTTGGAGGAAGATTTGCGGGATGTTGATAAAAGTATTTCTTTATTACGGACTGCTTTGGATAAAAGCAAAAGGGCGTTGAAGATCACGGAGGATGACCTGGACGAAAACCTTATGCGCGCAAACTCTGCAGAGAAGGCACTAGCGGGTTTGGGGGATAGCCGCGATAAGATGATGAAAGCGTTAGATGATGCAGCAAAGGCTGAGATAGAATTAGAGAGAATCAAACGGTATCTCGCAGAGGAAGAGGAAAGCACAAGCGCCGTTGAACAGAAAAGAAAGCACGCTGGTACTGAAATGTCTAAAGTTGCATGGAATGTAGAAAAGCGAGAGAAGGAGGTTGAAGAAATTACTCAGCTTTTGGACGACGTAAGGAAATGGGGAAGAGAAAAGCTTGACGGCTTTGCGGAGCGTGAAAGTCGGCTTAAGGAGAGTATTGCACAACGGGAAACAGAGGTCGAAAATGTGAGAATGGAGAACGACAGGCTAAACGAAGAAATTGTGAAAATGGAGAAGCGAGCTAGTACCATGACAGAGCAAGTTTCGGCTGCTGCTCTTGCCCTTGACGAAACGATGCGGGAATTAGAACGTGTACAACAAGAGCTCAAGGAGAGGAGAGCCGAAAGCGATGAGTTGGAATTGCGAAACGAAGAGTTTCAACAGAGTAGCGCTGAGGCTGAGAATTTGCGATCGGCCCTTCATGATATGGAGAGAGAATTAAGAGATTTGCAAATAGAGTTGAGAGAACGGGATATGTTCGTCAACACTGTGGCTCACGAGAGCGATGAGCTTCGGTCACTTCTGGCGACACGCGATGCACAACTGCGAGATGTAAGTCAGCAACTGATCTCCGCCTCGGAGAATGAAAGGGCGAGAGGGGGTGACTCACGACAGTCAGATTTGAAACTAGAAGAGATCAAGAATAACTTGGAGGCAGAGCAGCTTGCATTTTCAGCTGAGATTGCAAGGGCTGAGATTGCGACGAGCGATATCATGCAGGAAAGTGTAGACGTGGTTGAACGAGTGGAGACCGAAATGGGCGCGGAAGCAGACTTGATAAGAGCCGGACTAAAAAAGGCAGAGGCTGCATTGCTATTGCAGGAACATCAACAGAACCGAAAAGAAGGGGCAATAGACGAAGTTCTGGATTCTTTGAAGACTGGAGAGGGCGGGACCGAACCTCTGAGTAATATGTTGCAGGTACCTGTGATTGGGAGCGAGGGCATTAGTCCCATTTCCGCGGTTGAATATGAGGAATCCGTCGCATTCAGTGGGGAACGGAACCTCGAATTGGGACAGGCTGTAAACAGCCCTGAGGAGGGAAGAGAAATTTACAGCTCAGCAGCTGCCGTGGTGGAAATTGAGGACAATTCTTTGAAAGGTGACATTATGTCAACGCCGGACATAAGCTCGACCCCAGCGGAGAGACAGAAAGGAATTGTACACTCCGAGGAAGGTGACACACCAAAAAGAGGATCAGGACAAAACAAACGAGGGAAAGTTGAGAAAAAGGGCGACACGGATGGTTCAGAAAAGGATAAGACTCCAAAGAGAAAGCGCGGTAGACCCAGAAAGCGACTAGAGTGATATGTATGTCATTATTCAGGGACTCAACGGGTCAGCGCGATCCTTTTGTGGAGTAATGTATCTGATGAAAACGAGGCCTGGTTTCGGTACGCAGTTGAGTGAAGAGGTGAACTCGCGCTGTATGTGATGATAATCTAAGCGCGGTGAGGCATTCGTACAGTAGTCATGAACATTGGCGCAACAACTATAAACAGCGATTCCGACAGTGCAACCTTACAATGTTTAAAGATGGTTAAAGCCACCCTCGCTCGTTATTAAACGTCGAACTCATTTCAGTTGACACTGTACTGTGAAATGATCCTGGGCAAGGGCCACACTACTGTACATACAGTATGTTTTCACTCAGGACTGCTAGCGTCTATTGGACCATGCTCTGTCCTCATATGAGACACACTTTGTCCTCATATGAGGACAGTTTCCGTTACATTTTGGAACAGTAAATGTATTCGAAGCCCGAAATTTTTACTGCAAAAAAGGTTTTTTTGTTAAGTTACTGTACAGTAATTCTTACTGTACATGCCCCCTCGTTTCTAAAACCCCCCACGATAATACGAACTATATTTCCTTCCAAAATGAAGCCGTTTTCACAACTTCTTGCGAAGAGCGAAAGCTGGTAAGGGAAAACTGCTATAGCATTCACCGCCGTCAACAATCTTGAAAAGTTTGTTTTATTCGGCCATCTCACTCATGAACTAATGCGGAGGGACAAGAAATGCGCTGAGATAAAAAAATTTGTATTGAAAAAAAGGTGCTAAAAGTTGTCCTCATATGAGGACAACGGTCCAATAGACACTAGGCACAGAGGATTGCACGGTATGTTGTACCGTCTGTAAGATACGTAACTGTTCTGGGTTGCGCGATGTACAGTTATAGCTCACAGGAGCTGGAGGGAAAATTGACAGAATTTACAACTGCAACATTCATCACCGTTAACAGGGTGGAAAGGTTGGGAGTCCTCTGTACTTGTAATGAAACCATTGGCAGGACCTATATTGCAAGTGCTTGAGCGTGTGTACCAACTAGAAAGTAGCTGGTAGACCGGCTGACAAGCAAGCTGCGTTGGAGGTGACCATCAACGCCGCATGTCGTTGGAGGAGAATTGTCCTCACCCTGGAGTATTGGTCCAGGGCTCGGTTGGCGACCGCTCGGGCTACCTCCGTGATGTGGCGGAACGCTTCGGGATGCTACCCCCGAGTGTGGAGATAGGAATGGGCACGAGTCTGTTCCTGCCAGGTAAGCTGGCTAAGAATCCCTGGTATTTTCGTAGCTTGTCCGCATGGGCTGCGTTCAAGCTGGTAAGGGGGTGAAAGGTTCTCATTCTGAGGTGAGAAGGCCCAGAACAACCCAATTCCCCCCCACCGTTAACAGGACCACCGCGTCTAATATCATCCTGTACTGAACTGTACAGTAAACTAGACAATATAGTAAGCTCTACAATACACCAGCATCATGAGCATTATTCGTTCTTACCTATTACCGGGATTAGGACTATTCATACGAGACGTAATGTTACAGCACTGTTCTGCAGAGTGCGAGTTCGCACTCGCACTCGGTGAGCTTCGAGATCACGTTAAAAATATAAGAGTCAGTTGCATTTCTTTCTGCAAAAGAGAATTTTCCGTTATGAGAAACAATGGCATGTCAAATTGTTGCAAATGATTGTAGTCTTGGGCTGCAAGAATCGAAAAACAATGAAAGTAAATCGGGACTGATAATGGGGTGCCTACCTCTGGCCACAACCCTCCGTAGACCTCTAGATAAACATGTCAGTTTAATGTAAACCTAACTGTGTGTTACGGATGATCCTCCAACTACCGGGTCAGACCTGTTACGGAATGATGTTTGTTCTATTACTCCAGCATAGGAATCAAATGCTGATTTGAGATCAACATAAACTATGCGTGTTCCTGTTTCTGACCTGGTCAAGGGTTTTTGCTCAATTGAGCTCTCAACCTTGAAAGGCAAAGGAATGTTTGCCACGGACGTCACCGGTTTAGACGGCGACGCCCGCATACAACGTAGTGAATTCTCAAACCCTCCTATTTTCGAGTGGTACCTACTAACCTTTTGCCTACCCTCAATAAACAGCCACAATTGATGAAGCTGTCTAATGTCAGTCAACTGCGCAGGCCACATAACTTTTAACTGAAGACTATTTCCCCATTCACAACGGTCAATTTATAATTTGATTGAACACCAGAGGGTAACAGTATTGCCAAAGACAAACATGGTCGCGTTGTAAAGGTTTTCCTCCAACTAGAAATCAAGGAAAGTGGTTTGAAAGACTTTGCTCCCAGAATTAGCTCCTCACGATCTTTCATGTCACTAGCGGACTCCATAACGCATCAACTGCGTGGATATAACCGATCACATCTTCCATGCATTAAAATAACCCAACATTTTTCCCCTAACGGACTGCGAATCACTCCCTTCCTCATCAATATGAGAAAATATGCGCTTTCTAGATCCAAAGACTTCAGACCATCTCGGTGCCATATCTTTGTCGCCCATGAGCACAAATTCTGCTGCATGCGCGGTTAGGGTAAGTAAAAATAACAAAAAAAATAGTTGTATGCCTTAACTTACTGTTTTCCTTGGTCTTTTGACACCAAGATTCTCGAGCATTTGGTGATATAATGTGCGAAATTTTTTGAGATTGTACTTGGAGAATCTGCTATGGGCATTGTAAACAGACTTGGCTTCATCATTGCCACCTATCTGCCCAGACTCAACCATTCTGTGCAAGAAGCGAACATCCGGGTTTGATCTGGTTAGCTTCGGAGGTAGGGACTTTTCTCCTCTTTGACTCATGGCTGCAATAAATGTAACTCAGAATGATGATCGAGGCTCAGTTTGGCAATGCAGAAATGAGCCAAATATTTACATATTTTTTTGGCGGGAAAAGTTATGAATTTACCGAAACACCACGTGTTACTGGATAAACTGAAGCGGTAACTCTGGTCCATTCAATTTATTTTCAACCGCTTAGCTGGGCGTACATAGTTTATCTTTAAAAGACCCTCAGGTAACTTTGTTGCCATCAATACAGGCGACATAGACGTAGTAACTTTAAAAGCCTGGTTAAAACTGGAACAAAAGTTACGCCTCTACAAAATATAGATTTTTTTGCGTTTTTGTCCAAAACATCAATCTTTATAGTCTGTAACTTTATATAATTTAAGCGCAATTCTCAGTTTCCGTGGCAGTCTGCATTGGTAAAGCAGTTTACAGTAAAGTTACCGCTGTATTGCGTCGCGGCATAAAAATATGAGTAAAGTCACCCTGTTTTCTCAGTCAAGTCTGCAAAAATTTACCGTTTCCTGAACAAAAGGGTAACTTTTTTCGCATCACGACAGGCATGATTCGTTTATGAAATAAAAAAATTGAAAATGTTTTACGAAAAAATTGGCTTCGGTTGTTAACCGATGAACATCGCCTGGAGACGCAAAGCACAAACTTGGACTGCTATATGAAGTGCAATACCCATGCAGACAGATGTCCCCATGGGTATTGAAGTCAGGTATTGGATTATTTCTTTTGTTTCTGAAGCTCGTTTCGGCGATCTGAGTGCTGTAATGATGAAACGGGCTCCTGAGCTTAGTACAACGCTGTTCACTGCGAGGTTTATTGCCCTATTTACGTTTTCCATTAGTTTGTGGACGCTAATGGAGTATTCTGGGCCAGAGGTTCTCTAATTTTATGCAACGCCCAGAGCACCTGCTCTGGGCGTCGCTAAAGATGAAAACCTACGACACCGACATTTTTTGCGCAGCAATAGGAGGAATAGATGAGAAGAAATACCGAAAATGATCATGGAATGTTATTGATTTTTTAGCTAACATTGAGGTTGTAAGTTAATTCATTTATTATTTAATGAAAAGGTGTGTTTTATACTAACGTTATTTTAGATTAATTTTTCATCTCAAATGAGCCTTTTCAAGTTATTTGGGGTCTTTTATTTCCGTGGATGGCACAGATGGCAGAATTAACGAACCAAAGCCCTTTAATCGTATGTGGTATAGCCATAAATTTCGGGGACCTGGTCAGCGCTGTGAAATAGGGTTGTGTATTTTCGTAGTAACATTATTTGGGTTCATGGGCCGTTTGCTGCTGGTGTTTGGCCTGACAGGAATTCTTTTAATTTTCGGTTGAAAATTTTGCGGGTGCCGATGAGTCGGTGACTGCCGACAAAGGTTACGTTGGTAGAAATTGTGTTTCTGAATGCACCACGGATGCGGCGTTTTCTAGAAAGATCAGGCCGAGGCATGAAACGGTTAATCAGGGGTTTAAGCAGTTCTTTGTTTTGAAGAGTACTTTTCGCCACAATAGAAGTTCGCATCGTGTTTTCTTTCATGCTGTCGCGAACATAGTGCAGGTAGCTCTAGCACAGGATCACATTTGCTCAACGTTTAAATAAATGAATTTGTCTCTACTGTGACCAGTGTGGTCTTTTTGAACGATCTTTTTGACTGTTTTTGAAACATGTAAGCTTCAAAGACGTCATATTAGACTGATGGTGCTGACAAGTAGGGAATAAATTAAAGAAACTGACTAAAAAGCATTTGAAATAACACATGGCTCCTGGTTTGGTTTGTTCAGAAATGCAACTGTTGATACTAACAGTAACTGAACCTAGTCAGCTGCAGCACACCCCTATTTTCTACTTTTGTAATTGAGAGTCCTTACATAATCATAGACTTACTGTTTCAGTCAGTCTACGCCTTGACATTCTGTTGATATTGGCTTTTTTCCCGATGACCCCAGAGTGCAGGAACCGTTAGACAAAATGCGCTGTGTGCTGTCTTCCACACTAGGCAATTTTGTCCATTCTAGTATTTAATGTAAGCGTAGTCTTTACACAGATGGAACGTACCTGTGTAGTTGCAGATTATGTTATAGAGTTAAGATACACGCAGCTGTAGAAGGGCTGTGGGGGCAAACGTATTCGGCACCAGGTACCGGCTTACCTCTCTCAATCCAACGGAGAGGGTCCGCGTTTTAAGTCTTTATATCTCTATCCACGAGTTTCCCTACGAGCCCTACATCCTCATCGTATTGCCCGACCGAGCTTGCATTCGTCTCCCTCAGGCATATCCGACTTTGCACTTAATGTTCGTGAACGAATGCAATGATATATGACTTCAATCCGTCCCGCACTTGCATTCTCATCGTTTTCTCGCTTGAAACGTGTGTGATAAGTCACAGCAGTACAGTACAGCGCCCAAAAGTAACGTGGCACATACAGTAAATTACAGTAATAGTATATAACCTTAGGGGTTAATGGGTAAGTGGGGTGTTTACTGTACTATTGTACGAGGCATGGCGGTATTGTCGGATATGTCGTGGGGTTTTCGCCACAGTGAGCTATAATGTGTGGTGGTTCGTTCAGCACAAGGCTTGCCTTGGACTCAATCGCTCTCTCCCGCGTGTCCCTCGCCGTTCTCTCTTTATTCGAGCCATGGCTGGGTTCTTCTATCATTGTGCTTTCGTACTGACAAATGCTGTTTGGGGGCAGCGTCCTCTCAACATTGAATTCGGCAATAAAATTTCTTCTAATTAACGCGCCCTCTTCAATAGCTCCCTCATGCGTCGTAGGTCTCACATACCCTCCAGTTGCAACAAGATTTTTGTTATAACTCTCATTTCCATGCTTTGCTGTTAAGGCTAAAAGAATTATGGTCTGGAAGCGTCAATGATCCAGTAGAAGCAATTAGATTCAGTAATGTGTGCATGTTAGGGTTGTACTTCGTTAGAGCATCAGCAATGTTGACCATCCCTTGTATCCAACGAAGGAAATCTATCCCATGTGATTCAAAAGAGTCCCGTAATCGTTGCACTGTTTGTCATAGCCTTACACTTTTCTTTCGTGAAACGTTGCAAAAGTGTCAAAAAAGACGTTGGAATCAACACTCAGGATGTGTAGAAACTCGTCCGTTGGAGAAAAAGACTGCAGCGTAGACTTCAAGTAAAATACTTTGTCATCTGCTTCTGTGCAAGCAATTATCTCTACGCCATATGATGAATTTTATACTCGTTTCTGTTTCGAGCTGCACCAGTCTATCATATGGTACGTCGTTGCATCGTTATTTGTCCTGTATCTCAGTCCAGTGATTATTCGTGTCTGGCCGTATATCTGATTCGGTAAGATGTTGAACGAAGCATCCGAAAAAGAGACTATATCAATGGCTGGAGTCTTGCCGTTGGGACGTCGAAAGTTAATTACCGGTCGGATGTTTCGAAGCTCATGAAGCATCTTTTTCGCGTCTATCAAATGTGAAACTGTCAGTCTGCTAATACTTTGCTGCATAAATGATCCAAGAGATGCCGCTTGTGGTAGTGCACCACATCCTAACCAATACGTTCTCCAGCCAGTTGACGATACGACCGAATTTCACTTGTTCGTGCCATGTATTTCGTCATAGCCTTTCGTGCTTTGCTGAGTTTTATTGTCTTAATGGAGTCTACATATTCTTGCATTGATATCTGTATATTGCATTCTTCGTCCTGTTTTATACTGCACCCATTGAACTTAATTTCATCGTCGATGATCGTCTTGCTTATACTAAAACATTGATCAGTTTCGGTTGCAAAGTTTCGAATATCGTGTACCGACCCAGAGATCAGCAGGTCATCCGTTATCTTGACAAGCAATAGCCCCATGGACCCATTCTTTTTTCGTCTAATGGAGCGCTGACTGACGCCGAACGCACGAGAAAACTTCGCTTCATTCAAAGACAATGTTTCAATGACCTTAGCCCACTGTCTTCCTGCCTCGCTGATGCCATACGGGAGTTTGATCAACTTCCACGGTGTTCCGCGATGGCCTCTCGACTCCTTGGGTGGATAGATCTCTGTTGATGGGCCCGCTTTAGAGATAGGCTCCTTTTATGTCGATACATCCAAGCCGTAGGCCGATGATTGATGTCAAAGATAAAACAAGGCGTATGACGTCGAACTGAGCGTTGGAGAAATCGTTTCTGATATTTCACTTTTCTTTGTCACGGTTTCCATGCGGGCACAGCCTGGATTTCATTCTTTTCTGATCCTTTTCTTCGTTTTTTACTTTGTACACCACATGGGAGCTAATAACGTTAGCGTCTACGGGAAAGTTGTGTTTCGGTACCTCAATGTTGGCGCCTTTCCACGTTTTATCAATTTCCTCCTCAACTGCTTTGTCGAATATCCATTGCAGTGCACAGTACACTCTTTTGCGGTGACTTGTTTGCTTCCAATAGCGTTGTATACCTCATTGAGGACTGATTGCTCATCAGACTTTAATTCCACATCCAATGCTTGCTCGAGTCCCTCCGCGCTGTCCTGCCCAATGTCTCGTGATGCATCACCATTTACTATTGTGGAAAAGAAGGAACTGTGAAAGCTTTCGTTCATCGCTTTGTCGTCCGTTTAACCGTCCGCGCCGAATACATCGATCATGATCTGCTCGGATTCGTTCGGTGCTTCTGCGTTATCCTGGAGGTTGTGTGATATTGTTGGTGCTTCGTCTGCAAGGATATCTTCTAATATCCTCTCCTGTAATTCGCAAGCTAGTTGGCCTTCAGGAGCAAGCAGATGGTGTTCGTAAACGATCTTCATGGGGGGACCTTGGTTAGATCGTCTACATCGAACGTAGAATGACTTGGTTCGGGTTAATGTAGCCTTCACCGACCTCACCTGGTCGTTCTGTTTTGATGTGTTATAATAGATCCATATGGAAGTTCCTGGTCGTATGGAATGTAGCGATACTAGGTGGTTGTTGCGTGATTTCAGGACTTTTTGCAGAGCGCGAGTGGCTGTTGTGCGCTTGTGAGCGCTCAACAGTTCTTCTGGAACACGAGTGGCTGGTATCCATAGCAGTGACGGCGAGTATCCTCTAGCGAGCTGAAATTTGCTCAACGTTGAGTTACCATGAATCAAGTTGCTCAGAAAAGATGTTCATGCAATAAGGGTTGCTGGCGAAGCCATGGTGTTCTCTTTAGAGACTCGAGCAAGTATGGAGTTGAATAAGCCGTTGTCGCGTTCTACCTTGCCATTCTTAGTGGAGCATCTTGCGGGGCGATCTTCCATCTTGATACTGTGTGAGTTCATGAGCTTTTTTAGCACTGGATGGCTGAATTTAGGGTCCGAACTGAAGTACTTCGGGGCTCCATGATGTTATATCTACACTGTCCCCAGCTTGTTACACATCTCGGCTGCGTCTTTCTTCGTAATAATCGACCTCTCACCGTATTTTTTCCGGCTTCCATAATGTTTATGACTTCTTATTTGACGTTCGCTATGTATACTACGAGAAAATTGGCTTGCTTTGTCTCGTTGAATTCTTCATTCACGTGTGAGAGTGAAACTTTCTTACTATAGGCTGGGCGTCCAGTGGAGGCACAGATATCGCAGGCATCGTGGATGTAGTCACATGCTCGGCTGAGTTCCTCTGTCAGCTTGTCAGCTTCCTTCAGTATAGCTTTCATCTCAGTCGCTGTTGTGTAGGTGAAGCGGTGTATCTTTTCCAGCGCATTCTTGTTCAGGCGCAGGGTGGAGGTTGACATCAACGTGTTGAGCTTGGATGCTCGATGTGAGATTATTTACATTCTAAGTCTATCGTTTCCATCGCCGTCTTTCTCTATATACGTTTGGAACTTGCGTTCGGCAGTATCCATGGGGCGCTTGAAACAGAGTACCTGTGGCTTGGATCGGGTGAGTGTATTGGCGAATCTCTTCACGTCTAGTCCAATAAGAAGTGGTGAGGAGCCGTGTACTAGGTCGATGGTATCACTGTGGGGCGATGGTTGACATCGTTTGCGATCAAGTTCCAAGTGCACGTAATAGGCTTAGCGTTCACTGAGTGATTACCCCATCCATGGAGATAATGATCCCGTGGGGGATCCAGTGTCAGCTGGATGCCGAGGGTATCGCAAAATGCTGTTGTCTCTTCCATTCCGCCCATCGACGTTGGTGCTCCTTCGTCTAGTATTGGATTGAGGTCAGTCCGGAGCCCAATTGACCTCAATCCCGAAAAAGTGACATCGAAACCAATTCGTTCTTCGCTCCTTCTTTACTGGGTGGCTTCTCGTCCGGGATCGGCGTGGAGGTATCATGAATTCTTTAGCATCTCTACTTGCTTTTATTTTGGCACGACATTTTTCACGGTCCCTCAACCAATGGTCAAGTTTGTTGCATGCTCTTTATTTTTTCTCCCCCTTGAGTCTCTTCATATCTAATCTTCCACCGGGGAAGGGGACATTATTCCTTTTTCTAAGCATGGAACCATGAGTCTTAGTTGCTTGGGTACTGGTAATATGTTTCTGTTTGCCTTCAACGTGGGAGAGATATTCTGCAGCGATGTGTAGGGTAAACATTGTAACCTTATTGAAACTTTGGTCCTGTATCTTCTTTGCTTCCTCTTGGGATTTTTGCCTAAAGGATTTGGCCTCGTCTGTCTCCGAGTCTTGCGTCGACTTCAAAAAGCCTAGAAGAAAGGTGAGCTGTCCATTGGTAGCCTGAATTTGTCCTAAGTGTTCCGTTTTATCCGAAGTACATGAGGCCGTGAGTTGGAACACGAGGGAGTTCATGTTGTCTGGCGTGAGATGTGCCTTTCTAAGCATCATAATAGCAAACAGTCTGCTCGTTGCGTCGCCGATTCCACCGAGTGGTTTGCATAACTGGCAGCAACGCCCATAAATCGAGTTGTGCTAGCAGAAACAGTTTCCTTGTCATTGCGGGAGCAACTGTGTATGGCTGTGAGCAAGTCTACTTCTTTTTTGATTGACTCCGTGGGAGTTTCTTTGGCAATCACACCCAGTATGCCCTTGATAAGCTTTTAGTTGTTCGGTTCATCCTGTTGGACAGAGAGAGACAACGTACGGTCGGCCACTACCTTTTTCAGCAATGCTTGCGCTGTCGGATGAAGTGAACGATAAATAATATATCCAGATGCCTTGCGCAACTCTTTCCATTTTTTTCAACTTCTGCCATCTCATTAACCATGTGCATCCAAAACCTGAGTTCATCGCGATAATAAACTTTCGAAGTCACATTACTTACGAAAAAGGAGCATCATTACTGTTGTTATTGAGTTCTGCGAGCACAGAACCCTCTGTGCCCATAACTGTATGAGGCATGGCGGTATTGTCGGACATGTCGTGGAGTTATCGTCGCAGTGAGCTATAATGTGTGGTGGTTCGTTCAGCACAAGGCTTGCCTTAGACTCAGTCGCTCTCTCCCGCGTTTCCCTCACCGTTCTCTCTTTATTCGAGCCAAGGTTGGGTTCTCCTATCATTGTGCTGTGCCCTTTGGCAAGGGTCTTTCGTGCTGACAAACACTGTTTGGGGGGCAGCGTCCTTTCGACATTTTATTCGGCAATAAAATGTTCTTCTAATTAACGCGCCCTCTTCAATAGCTGCGCTCATACGTCGTAGGTCTCACAACTGTACGGAGTAAGATCAATGGTACTGTACAGTACGGTACCGTATGTGCGTTTGAGCTAGGGGTTAATGGGGTTTCAATGAGGCTTCGTCTTTGTTCCGAACACGCTTCAATTACCGTATTCGCTACATTGTACGCGAAATGCATTTAGAGCATCCCTCCTTTTTTACGGTACTGCAGTAAGGCTTAGTTTTAATTAAAACTTAGTAGACATCATTTTCTTGGAGTGAATTAAACAGTCGAGAAACACAAACATATTTAATCAAAAACTGAAGATAATATTACCAACATATGGCGTACGGCAGACTTCGCGTTCCTGCTCGCATATAGCGTAAGTGGCTTCCTGGAAAGAAATGCTGAAGCCAAGAGGGTTAGGTAAGGCAACAGTTAAAACAGACAATTTTCATCAGATGGTTAAGATTCCAGCACCTCATCCCAAATCACGCTGAAATTGAGATATTTTCAATCTTCACGAAATGGTACAGCTTCTCGGGATCTATTATTCTTCAAAAGAACGGTTTAGAGGGTACATATGTGCTTCTGAACAGTTGATTGGTCGGTTGGCCGGTCTCTGTAACTTAAAATTATTGATAAAGTCTTCTCGTTGCAATTTCATTCAGAGGACCTTGAGTTCAGTCGACAGCTAATTTGGCAACCCTTAACATTGACAACTGTCCTGTAGACGCAAAAATAATCGTGATATTCGACGCAGTGGAGATAATATCACGCTGCGTGACTTGTATGTGGTATGGCAACAAAGCAAAGAGCGACCAAAGGACGCAGAAATGTTATTTCACAACTGTAAATGAAAAATGGCGCAATATAATAAAAAAAGTTGAAACGAGAATGACCCCGATTTTCAACTGGGTCATGAAGTAAATGAAGGGCGGGAGTAAGAAGAAAAAAACAACGTGAGAAACCAAAATTGCCATTTTTCCAAGTTGATGGTCATATAGCCCCGTTAAACCGGTTTTGATCTTATTGCAAGTCTCCTTGGGGAATCGGTAAGTTTCTTACGTGGGATTTATCAAAGTAGTTTGCCGTAAACAGATGCAGCTGTGGCAGAGATTGTAAGGCGGCTGTCTCCACGTGGTAATCATCCAAAGTGATGCATTTTTGAGAAACAGACTTAGATTATTTTTAGATCACCGTCACGTTCAAACTGTTGTATCATATTCCCAAAAAAGTCCCAGCAATATATGCAGGGAAAAGTTTCACATCAGCAGAATAATTTTATTAAAAAATATTGAAAAGGGCTACCGGAGGGTAAACCCCTTATAGAATATAAAGATAAAAAAGCTATTTCCACCGTTTCCGACGCACCTATCTGCTACCTCTGCTTTTAGAAAGACTTCAAAAGTAGCCCTTTTCCCATTCGATTATTTCAAATGGATCGAGGACCGCGCCTTTCCGAACTTCACATAGACTAAGCCCTGGCCGGTCTTGAACAGAAGCATTGTCTCTCTGAAGTCGCTACATGTCTCAACATGTTTACGGAGCCAATTTACACGGTCCTAAAGTCTTCAGAGACCTACAATGAACATGAAAAAGAGGAATCGAGGCAAAATTGAGCGCCTAATATACTAGAAGGCTGCTCCGAGAAGCCTTTAAACCCGGAACATTCGCCAACCAATTATGCTTCCTATTTTTAAGAGATAAACACTGCAAATACTCTTCACAGATGCTTACTTGGAGTATAAGAAGGTTAGAAGAGAACCTTAATTGACCCCAAGACATATCTCAGCTCGTCTCAGTCGGGCGCGGGACATGGCGACGTGGACGTCGCGTGATTGGGGCAACAGTGCTTTCGTTGATGGGAAACTTCAATCTGGATGGCCCAGATGGCCTGCACAGTTACTAATATGACTTCAAAAAGGAAAAGGAGACTTTGGTCAGTCTTTAACAAGTTCAGGGATCAGTTATGATTTGCGGTACGTTTCCATAGAATTTTTTTCGTCAAATTGCCATTATTCGAGGCAAACAGAACACAGCAAAGAATATATAGAATTTAATGGAATTTATACTTCCGTCTACTAACATTTTTCACCAGTTTGGATACAAATTCCAACACATTATGCCTTTAGTCATACTGCTCGAGTAAAAAGAGAATAATTTAGAGATGAATGTATCTCAGTAATATAGTTTCCAGCGAAAAGCCCTGATTTAGATTCCATAGAAACTTTATAGTGAGTGCTAGAGCTATCATTTTGTTGTATTTTGCCACAGTTTTAGACTGCGTCAGAATTTTAAGCCGCTTTCATTGAAGAGTGGTCAACATTGGACCCCTAAAATTTCTACAACCTTAACAGAGGTTACTTCGAATTAAAATCGTGTGACAGGATCTACAATGCAAATAATGGAGTTTGTACACCTATAGAAAAATTATTTCATATGCGCTGTGCCTTACCGTGTTCCTCGGCCCTGTATTATTTTCATGGGGGCTATTCTACACTACCTAGACAGAAGATATTCTATTGATAATTTATGCTCAGTTCGGTGTATCTGAGTCATAAAATCTATATATTTTTGCTTCTGTATGTATTTATGGATACTCTGGGTAGATCTTAATTGTAGTAAGCACAACTTACCGCGCATTCTAGAGCTAGGGTGCGATGCCGGAGTTGTACATAAGTTGTGGTGTGACCGCGCCCGATTAGGTAACGGGAAGAGAAAAATCAACAATTTTATCAACACAAAACTCAACGTACCAAAGCATAAACCTTTTATTTCAGAGTCACTCGCAAGTGCCACTACGATTCTCTTGCCTTGAACTTTATAACGTTCAGGATTTACCAGTGGTTTCAGGTCATCCTAGAATTAAGCTTTCGCAATTTCCAGTGAGACTAATCCTATCAGCTATAGTGTACAGTGGTTTTCTATATCTACGTGAAAGAATGCAAACTCTAACCACACGAACTACTTTTATATTCTTTCAACACTTGGTAGTGCCTATAAATCGCATTGAAATCGCTGCATTGATTCGTATTGCACCATACCCAGCGATAATCGCGTGACTCAAGTAGGTCAGGAAGCTCGCTGAAGGGGTAGCTGC
Source organism: Kappaphycus alvarezii (assembly GCA_002205965.3). Classification (NCBI taxonomy): domain Eukaryota; phylum Rhodophyta; class Florideophyceae; order Gigartinales; family Solieriaceae; genus Kappaphycus; species Kappaphycus alvarezii. Next base: position 21,576 of record NADL03000699.1, on the reverse strand, counting down.
GTATTGGCAACCGTCCGAAAATTACACCAACCAATACTCAGAGCGCATCGATATCCCTTCGGGTCTTACTACTGCAAAGTTTCTCTTTAGTTGTCAATCAGACCTGCATCATGACATTCTTTGCCCAATCGCAATCTGCCAATTAGGGACCGTAATTCCGTCATTTACAGAAGATTCTCGACCCGTGTCGAATCATCGACCAACGAGACTGCGTAATCACTGGGAACGGCTAACCAGGCTGAATTGGAGGACGAATAAGAAGTTCTAGAAGTGCAATTTGAAACCCGGAAGACACCCAAAGTTATTCCTGTGTCGTTTGCCATTCAGGAGCTGCCCCTTGTGCTACATCAGACACACATAGTGTTTAAAAGGGTGTTGGAAGAGCTTAAAAACTAACCGGGAATACGTCATCGCCGAAAGCAGGACGGTTGCCTCTCAGATCGAGCAGGGGTAAACAAGAGTGCAACCATCCATGGTTTTCAGACCAGGCGCTATCACAATCTGTGCAACGTGACTTGCAATAGTTGAAAGACCTCGTTGACCATCGCTTTGGCCGCAGATGCATCACTCGTCGTGAGATAAAAAGGAACCACCAATCCGATTAGTCAGTTTGTTTTACCCGACTGTACCTTAAGTGAAGTTCTCGAAATATTCCATGAGGAGATATCGAAACTTTCACCTCAGGGTCGAGAACCCTCCAGATCAGGGAGGCACAGGACAAAGTAACTTCAGTCCCCAGTCGTTTGATACTCTTAGGCAAAAAATGCGTGTTGCCGAGCAAACGCAGATAATCTCCTATATCAGCTCATTGCTGCAGTACAGTTCGAAGAAGAGGAAAATCTGGACGCATGAGGGATTAGAAAAGCCTTCTGTTTTCTTCAACAAATGAGATTGACCCAGTAATGTTTCGCAGGGTATCTTAAATTTTCTATAAAGAGCAGGAAAGATATACCTAAATCCCTAACAATAACCGTAAGAGTAACAATTACGACACGTATGGTAAGGCAAGTATTCTATACATGTAAAGATCAAGCTCGAACAGGGGCATTACGTCTAATTCGGTGGACACCAGCGATATACACTGCTGAGGGTGTGGATGCCCTGATTTCAAAGCCTCAGGTTGCCCCGAACCTCTATCCCAGAACGCTACTCTTAAGGTACAGTAATACCATACGAATTTCTATATGGGCCCTGAAAAGGCCTCCAAAAAAAGCACCATTCGAGCTTTTCGTCGAGTTAGAAACGGATCATATCGACTATGGTGATAGGGACGGTGACGTGCCCCAATCCGCCAAAGATTTATTCTGCAAATTCATGGATGATGATAATGAATATCACTATCTTCGTGATGAAATGGCGCAGAATGAGGTGCTGATTGATCTCATGAATTAATAGAACAGTTTTCACGCCTCTTCCACACTAAATCTTCGTAAAATTCTCTGTTAAATGCGCTTGCATTTTTTGGGAGGAGGTACTCGAATAGGCCAGCAAATGAAAAATTAACCCGCCTGCTGTCGTATAAGATTGTTATTTTACGACCTTTTACCCGCAAAATGGAAATAGAACAGAAATATTGAGTAGCCTTAGAACCAGAAAGTATTTTAATTGAGATTATTTATCTCAATTCCAATGATATCAGAATGAACAAACCGGTTTCAAGTTCGACTGCATTTGTCTCGAAACGGGGGCTCAGATAAGTCAGTCATGAAAAAACCGGTCTATGGTCTACTGTAAGCCTGCTGGAATCAAATTCAAACGCCAGTCACACAATGTGTACTTAAATTTTTGAGATAGTCTGTTCGAATCCACTAGTAGAATAATAATTCGACTCCCGACTCCAGATGACGGTATCATATGTATCACATTGGACGTAGTCGACTTCAATACACCACTCCATATTGGAATATATATACCCGAGTCTTATACAGTAATTGTCGATAACGTTGATACTGTATTGGTGTCTAAGTCAGCGAACTGAAAATTATCAATTGTCGGCAAAAGGGGTCACTTGGAAGTCTAATGGAGTGCAGATGAGGCACTGATGACTGGGATGCTGTTGAGGCGTCTCGATCTACATTTTTTCCATCATTCGGCAAAGAAAATTCCAATCTGATATCTGTTGTCGAAACAGAGCAAGTAACGCAGTAGACTCGCAAACTACAGTAATTGAGGAAAGTAGCGAGTCTCGCAAAACAATACAACACTTTGAGCCTAGGCTGAGATCTTTCCAGGTCATCATACCGAGCTGTATAGTATTTAACCAGCATATTTCTTTGTATATTATGTACCCCGACTGCCTGTACTGCATGTAGTTGGCACCCAAACGCATTTCTCGGATGTAATTTTTCTGCATAGCATATTAGCACAGGCAGTCTGGAATGCTATCCTCTATTGTAAAAAGACAATATAAACTGGTCACCACGATCGTATACGAGTTCACTAAGGAAGTCAATTCGGGTCGAAGGCGTGGAATTCATTTACGACGAAAACGGAATTAAAATATCCTTATCAGGTTTCGAGAGCCATAATTTTATTGGTCCGAGAAAGCTTTGTAATGTTCTTCTGTGCCGTATATGTACCAGAAGATCAGATATTCAGAGCCAACAGTTGAACTTGAATTCTCCCTAATGCTTTCAATCAAAGCAGTGAACGATACGATGACCCCCGACGGAATAAGTCCGTTCCTCCTCGTATTCGGTATCACATAAATATTCTCCAACATGAAAGGCCAGATCCCGAACCAAGCTGAGCAGAAGAAATCCGTATAGATTCTCTTTGCAGAAATGGAAACCATAACATCAGAGTTGAGTATACGGACTTCATTGAATTCTTAGGTATCAAATAACTCTAATCACGAGCTATTTGAGGTCATAAAATGGTCATTTATGGCAAAAAAAATCTGCACTATACAGGTGTACGGGATCCTACGATATTTTTCGTAATTAAGGTAAGCTATTATTTATGAATCGTGATAGGTCAGATGTTCAGCATTCCAGGGCCCAAGATAAGCCTTATTTCGAGGATTTTCGCGGATATTGGTCGTAATTAATATGATAGATTTCCTTTATCCAAAAGACCCCAGATGATACTCTCCTTCCTTTAAGAATTTCAAAGATGGATAACCACAGGGTTGATAAAGAACGAAACTTGAGAAAGGTACTAAAAAGGGATATGCCCGCAGAAAAAAATGTGTTGAGAGGAATGTAATTACTTTCTGCAAAGAATTTAAACTCGAATGAAGAATATACGAAGGCTTTATTTGTAGTTTTGGGTTACAAAGACACAGATAAAATAATTCTAGTTCACGATGCTACTACTATGAGGCAAAGTTCGACTAGAACTCATGCAGCGATCGCAACGCTACTTTTACTCAACATTTGGTCGCAAGAAGTGAAGATAGCGTACTTAAAGTCCAAGGGAAACCTTTTGAGGAAGTTTTACCTGAAGTCTCCCAACGAACTGAAGCTACACGAATCATACTTACTTGAATTATTTAAACCTTTAAACGGACTTATGGACTCTGTACAATTCTGTAGTAGACTATGAATATCCTCCGAAGACAAGACTTAGGAATGAAGCCGACAAATCGTTATCTTTCCTTATTTACAAGCAGGAAAAAATTGAGCTAGTAGGGATAATCGGGACGTATGTAGATGATTACTTGTCCTGCAGGAATGATCAGTTTCAGAAATTTCGTGAAAAAAATTTACAAAAGTTCGTATCCAGAGAAAGAGGGTATGGTGATACTATATTTGCTGTTCTAAGACTCAAAAGGACGGATTCAGGCTTCTAAATTAGCTAAATCAGCATGCAATGAATCTCAATATGCTTCCGTCCGATGGATATTTCTTTAGTGTTAGTTATTTTTGAGACACAAGCTGGCTTGTCCTGACTTAGACATACGAGGCCAAATACATGTTGCGGGGTCAATATGGCTGCTCAAATGGCTGAGAGCAAATTATCTCGGGATGCACTAAGTCGCATTAACAAGATCGACAGCCATCTGAAGGAAAATCATTTGTAACTATTGCGTCATACAAGCTATACTTCAATACTCTGAGGTTAAAGGTCTACGCGGACTCTTTTTTTGCTAATAACGGTTTAAACATGTCGCAACTATGATACATTTTACTCGGTATCGACAAGTAGAGCTGTAAAAGCCATAGACTAGCTATTTCTGTCCTAGGTGCATAATTCAACGCTTTCGCTAATGATTTTGATGCGTCTTGCATTATTAAGGACGATCTAGAGTCAATTATGGTAGAAAATGTACCTTTATTGACGTTCAAAGACTCTAAGAGCCTATTTGATGTAATAATGGAGTAATGTTATCGATTTTCACAGGCTCTTTGAGCCTACTAACGAAGCGTTCAATCTTAGAGAAATAAATGATGATACCAATAAGTGTTGTTGGTTATGCTTATCAAAGCAATGAGATTTCTGCAATTGGTTTTGTTATTAAGTAGAACAATTCTGCTCTTAAAACAACGGGGTTTGGGAAATACGAAGAACGCATCAGAGATCATTCTCAATCCATGTGAGATTTACGAGTTGAACAATGGATAATAAGATCTGAAGTATGTTAGAGCAAGAATTTGGGAGAGAAAGAGGGGTTATAGACAAAATATCTTTGCTCAGGTGTTATTACCTACCACATTGCTCATCTTTGCACCTATTTACCAGGTTTAATACTCTTCTATCTATAAATCAGATACTTTAATGATACTTTATGTTTAATTCAGTCTACCTTAGCTATAGAATATATATATGTTTACTTCTGCAGATATTTGTGGATACTCTCGGTAGGTCTTTATTATAGTAGGCACAAATTTCTGTGCATGTTGTAACTATAGTACCGTACCGGAGTTGTGTACAGTTATTGGGGCGAACGTTCCTAAGTTGGTAAAGGGAAGGTAAAACTCAACAATTTTATCAGTACAGAACTCAACCTACCAAGCAGAAACCTTCTCGCTATTTTTAGGGTCGCTCGCAAGCACCACACTGATTTTTTGCTTTGACAATCACAAAAATACCAACTGCAAAGTAACTAATAGCCCAGTCAGTTATTCTATATGTAGCGATGCCGTAATTGGCTATTTAACGACGCTCAGGTAGCGGTCTAACACTTTACTGTAAAAGGGGGCCTATTAGGGACTTTCCTTGAAGGACATAGCGAGGCAGCCATTTTGTGCTGAGCTACTGTTCCCTGAATATAAACAGTACCACGTGCTCCCCAAGTTACTGATTGAATGCTAACCGTAGCTAGTATCTACACAAACCACACCTGTATTAGGGCCTCCGAAAACAATAACTTTATGTGGTGCTATTTTTTCCGGTTTAAGCTGCAGGATCAGACTATATTGCTGACCAAGACCTAGCCGGGTTGTCCACGTCGGAAACGTACAGCGAGACACTCGAAAAATATATTATTCAATAGATGACCATATTGTCCACTAATGCGCATGTAGATGCGTGTGCGGATAACTCCCACGGATGTGATGAACTTCTCCGTGACGCGCGGGAAAGGACTCTTCAAGAAGAGGATGGTTGTAGAGGAAAGCGAACCCACGGAATCAAAGTCCATGGATCGAAAATCAAAATCAGGGACCCGCACAGTGTTTTCTGAGGGCGGGAGGGTAATTGCAACAGTTTTTGCTCCAGGTCAGTCACCTTATCTTGGTGCGAATCTTTGGCAGCACTGACCACTTCGCAAGTAGCGTTTGGTCGTACCTCATCCTTTAAAATAGATACAATAGTGACATCGCAGGCGCTTGGGCGAACCACTGTGCCGGACAGAGCTGCTGCTAGGTGTGAAAGTATGTCAGCGGGTCGCAGCTTGGTGCTTAGCATGAGAAGCGGGACCCCGATCTGCCAGTTCAGGTATGCTGTATTGGGGTTACGATTGGTAATGACGCTGCGTAGCGTGTCATGTCGGTGTTTAAGACCAAAATGCAGAGGCATAAAAGCTCACTGTGTGGTCTCCTAACTTTTCCATCGTCCGAACGACATTTTTACATCGTAGAGATGTACAAATGGCTTGTTCTACTGTGTTGTACTTTACTTAAATAGCTACCAAAAATATCAGGGGCAAACTTTGTTGCAATTGCAGTGAATTATTCGATACTTTACCCTGTGGTATGGCAAAAAAAGTATTTACCGTACTCCCCCTGCTATATCCATAGTACTGTAATTCTCAAAAATCGTTCGAGCAGCGGACTTTCATCCATACGGAAGGGAGTGAAAAGATAGCATAGCGTTATAAGCCCTACTGAACTAAGCAACGTCAACGTAATTCTTGATTGGGTAAATACCTTTATCATTTCAATCAAACCGAGTCAGTTCTGTCCGAGAACCGCTCTTTTAAAGCCTTGGGAGAATTTTAGAAGACCATAAATCTAGGATGACAACGATCCATCCCTTTCCATCTGTAGCTATCAGCTAATTTATGTGCAGGTCGGCAAGTGGCTTTGGTCATCTAATCATGACTTTCAACTCCCTCCCTCTCTCAAGAACTCGAATAAAAACCTCTCCAGCACCAAAACGACTATAGTGAAGAACGGTTACATCCAAGCTTTTTGGATTTTTTTTCCCAATTCCGTCCGAATAGAAATAAGATGATTTCTTTTGAAATATTGGGGAAAAGTTGTCTCCTTCCAGGTATCCATGCGTGGAGATGATTCCAATTCATCAATCTCTTTTATTATTATCGCTATTTCATCATTAGTTAGTCTATTGTGCACGGTTCCGCAACATAGGAATATCCAACTTTTCATAATAATTTTAAAAATTCATACAATTTGTAAACAAGAAGGAATCATCGTATAACGGACCATAGTTGTCGAGAAATTTATAATTCAACTTTTTGAATTTGGTACTGAGTTTACCCAGTTTATGCTCTAAAACTAAATCATTTGCCCGCACTTGTTCGGGCAAATCTATTCAAATACCATGACATACTTTTAGCTAAAAGTAGAAAAGGATAAATTGAAATCTAATTTTTTCACACTTTGCATTAGGCCGTTTTTTTAAACCCCAATAAGCCAACTTTAACTCATTGCGACAACTTTAGTCTTTATCGCTCTCAAATATTCGAGCAAGGTTCACTTAGATTGTATGAATGAGCTATTTCTACAACAAAAAGACAAAGAAATCAAAATTTTTCCGAGTTCCGTGCGAAAGAGCCTCCTGAATGATTATTTTGGGGGTAAAATACAGTACGTAATGATTTTATGTGTAATTTTTTGCGATATTAGAAGTGGATTTTTGCGAAACTGTGGAAATTTTTCTCGTAACTGGCTGTCATTGAGAAGATTTTAGTAATCAAAAGAATTATCTGATTTTCTTTATTTACCCAATTTTGGGATTTTAAACTATGAGTAATAAATAATTCGGGTTTCCAAGGACATTGTTCACAAGAAGACGGAGCAAAATCGAAGTACTATATAAATTAGAAAGCAAAAATTCCAAATTGGTGTAGAAGTCGAATAATTCCATAGATTAAATTCATGGGATAATAATGTACAGAGATGTTATGCAATTTTAGTATTCTGGTTCACTGATTGACTATGAATTAAATAGTCTTTGTTAAAAAGCAATGTAATCTATTCCCATGTCTTTTATTACTGATTTATGAAATGCGCATAATCAAGTAAAATTTTATTAATGAAGTTGCTGTAAAATAAAATCTGATGTGACACATTTAATTTCCAGCAAAGAAAACTGGCAGTTTGACGCGGAAATCTTTGCGCTTTCATATTCTTAATTTAATCCATAAATACTTTAAATTTGCTAGCGGCATGAACTAAACTGTAGATAGATCACAACTAGTTTTAAAATGGCAAAAAACTGGGCTTTTTTGATTTGGAGGGCAGTTTTATGCTTTCTTAGGATCTGAGATACATCCAGATCGAATATTTAGGTCCTTTTTGAGGATTCAACAACTGTTGCAGTTACTACGTAGACCATGCTTTGTGGAGAAGTTTCAACGAAATCACTTTCTGATCATCTATTATGGGTGTTCCAATTTTTGAAGTACAGCACTGAGCCCGTCAACGCTCTTCTTTTTGATGTGAAACGAGAAGACCTTCAGGAATTGGTCTTGGCATAGAGTGGAGCACCTGTAAGAGTTGCATGTCAAAAGATCTATTTTGTTATTTTTTTTGCTATTTTTCCTTTTCACTTCTGTCTGAACCCCAATAATTCAATTTTTTTTATTGAATGGGGATCTTGTTTTGATTTAGATTCCGGCTGGGGTTTATTTACTTTTCAGTGGACATAACTGATTTCACGGGTTCTGCACCCTCACCATTCAGTTCTGCATGGTATTCGAATTAGTTCCGTGGTCCAAGATTGTGTTAGGAGATTGTACTGTCAATTTGTTTAGAGTATATTGTTTGTTGCAATGTTCCGTATCCATGTGGCTCTTTTCCTGATTTACGAGCATTCAAATCTAAAATGCTGCACTATTCGAACAACAATGAATTTGTCATTGCGGATACCGATTACATATACACATTCAAGATGCATTAATCCAGGTATTGTTGAGGCGTCCACGAGGCGGATGCATTCCGTGCTCCGAGTAAGGCATGAAACAGTGAACGAAAGAATCAAAATCTTCAATGCTGTTCGGGCCATCTCAGGAATGACTTTCAGTGTAACGCTGTTTCATGCTATCGTTCGGCTTTCGATTCTCCTGATAATAATAAATGATCCCTTATCCAACGTTTGAAGTAGTCTTCTTTAAAAAATGTCACATTGCCTTTGAGTGCTTGTAATTCCAATTGTATGCGTGCATTAATCAACTGATGATCATCTTGATGCAGGCTCGGGATAAGTTTTAGTCACCATCCAAGTTTTAGGTTTTACCGTATCCCCATTACTCTAATCTGGACAAAATTATGTTTTCCACTGATTAATAAATAAGAACAAAATCATTACTCAGGACTTATTGGAGGAAATTGTATAGATCTTTGTCTTTAATCGGGAAAGTGGGGGTCAAATAGAGCTGAACTAGCCGTTCAATCAGAGTAATTCAATTGTGTTAAGAATTACGGGGTAGAACTGAGAAAAGTGCTTTAATTTCGTATTATGTGCAGCACAGAGGGCGAGTCGCTTCGGAGATCCTAGCGGCTGTTGACTCGCACGAAGATGCTCTCGTACTGTGTTCTTGCTCCCTCCCCGAGACAGTCACTATTCTAGCCTTTATCAGCAAAACTGCATGCCAATACACATCTACCTTGTGTTGAATCATGCTCCATACTTATTTCTTCCTTTGCGCCCTCATGTACTACTTGATTTATTCCCTTCAATTCTGATTCCTTCCATGGGTGCTTTATTTGTTCCATCCGCTGCCCGCAGCTCATAGCAGTACGGTGCGCACCTTTAAATAATTTCATTGCTCCTTTGCATTCGATCAATTCTACTGTAAAGTGTGCTTAAACGTCAGAAATTCATCAAATATACACTCCAGACGCAATTAGTGAAACCCGTACCCATCATCATTCTCAGGCCATGATTTATTTTGAGGTGAAAAACAGTATAATGTGCGCAATATTCCGTGATCTATCATTATCAATGTACACTGTAGAAAGAAATCCTATGTAGTTATGCGGAGATATTGAAATTCAGGTAATTCATGTACCTTCCGATGATCATCTGATAGCTTTTTGAGTCTATGAAGAGCCTGAGGACTGGCTGAATAGATATCTCCATAGTACACTTCTCGCGATGGGTATATATGCCGTACAAGGTGAATGCATTATTACACCACTTCAGTTGAATAAGAACAGCTTTAAAATGTGGTAAAAAATATTTTGCCTTGATTTTCTGCTTAATTTGATGCAGGAATTGGGTAAAAATCACCCGTAACACAAACAATTAACTGTGCCCAAAGAGCATGGTTCCGAGAACTGCACCGCTGCAGAAATGGCGAGAGTAGAATTAAACAGAAATGTAGATGTGCTAACTATGCATCTATCCGTAATCATCCCCACTTCCGCATCATCTGCATCAAAGATACCCCGTATCTCGTTCAACGTACGCATTCCACCAATCCAAAAACGTTCCTGCTACATCATTTACTGCTATATCCAGCAAAATAACGTCATCTCTTTGAGCTCTCGTCGATCTCTGTGCAACAGACGACATGTAGCGCTGCTTTGCAGAAATGAAAGCGTTTAGAAAATGTTTCCGCAGATGTAGCAACCGCAGCTCTCATATATCACTATCCAGTTGAACAGAAGATTGAAAATCAACTTCAACATGAAATGATATCCAGGCAGTAATACATATCCATAATCGCGGGGGAATTTATGTTACATTGCAATCATAATGCCAGGTCTCGCGAAAAAAATTCCAGACTACACTGGGAAAATTTGGTGAGATAGTGGGCGCTGTGAGAGATGGATGTAAGGCAAACTCTTCGAACCGTGAACTCTAAAATGCAGTGCTGGAATGGAAAAACAATAGCTTGAAAGGAAAAAGGAGTAGACCGAAGTGTAGAGCAATCGATACTATCACTATACTGCTACTGGCCGAGCTGATAATTTTATCAGCTTTTCTTGATTTAATTTTGGAAAAGTTCGCTCATTGCTAACAGCAAGTACTACACTGTGCAGTTAGGTACTTTATGTAAACTTTCATCCACAATTGATAACATTACTGTATAATCACCCATCTGGACCCATGGTACGTAGTCCGGATAACTCGGTCCCCAACTCAGACCTAATATTTTTGCAGTCGAAAGCCACTCATTGGGCCAAGTGCCGACTTAACTAATCTCACAATTGTATATTTATTTTTGGCTCATATATACTTTACTTACCGACCCGTTGGGGATTTTTCTCATCTACCTGGCCCCTGAATAAACATCCATGGTGTCGACTCTAAACTTTATTCTCAACTTATAATTCCGCAACTCCATTGCGAGTAATTTGTTCAGCTACAGCCGCGTTTATCCGCCCGGATTCTGCTTTTTTTCCCTATCTATCCATATATTGCTACCCCTTTTATTGTCCATCTGAGATATTTAATCACACTTAGCTCCCTGGAATCCGGCGTCTACATACAAAATAGGGATTTCAAGGTTTTCGTTAAAGAAACACCCTTATCTCCAAAGTATACACTCAGCGCTGCTAACTCACCTCTATATCGCTCGTTGTCCGGGATAGCACCCCTACTGTCTTCGGTTCTTTCGACATTATTCTTTGCAAGGTTACAGCATTCCGCGAAACACGGTCCGTCCTTACGTCCAAGAGGAAATTATACCTTCCAGTCGTCAAAGGAATGTCTCCATCCCTTCCAATCTGATTTCTTTTCGACATCGGCGAATTGTGACACTTCACCATGGTGTGCTTACAGAGAAAAGGGGGCATTGAACAGCCTGTGAGTCTTTGTTTTAATTTTTTTGGTTTTTTTATTGTCCACTGGGATCCTGTTACCCAAAAAGAACAACTGTTCACCGCAAGATTCACTGCAGGATGAATAAATCAGTAAGTCTGTGCAGAGACAGAAGAATTTAGTCATCAAAATTTTACTGGAATCGAGAAACAAAAACCGAAATATCCCTCAGTGTAAATTTGCAGCGTTTATAGGAAAGAAACGAAATCCGAATACAATTCCTATATCTACAGGGCTTGAAGGCTCAAAAAATCACAGCAAATGCGGCCGAAACAAGTGTAGATCTAAGCTTTTGTTAAGGAAATTTGTTTGAAATCATTCTTGCTATGATATCACAGAAGAATGACCTATAATTTCCATAAATTCCATCGGACTCTAATCTCATTTTTAAGGGGAACTTCCAACATAATCCCCATCCGATCTCAACTCTTTGAAAGAACGACATATAACTAAACCAAAGTAACACAGCCTCAACAGAGCCGCCAAGCTCCTCTTTTGATACATCGCAAGATTGAAAAACCAAGTATTAAACCATGTCACAGCCCATAATGTTCAGCATTTAGTCGTGAAAACAGCTCCAGACAACACATGTCAAGATATTTGTGTGCCGCTTGCAGGAAATGACAAAAATAGTTTGATTCTTTTCCTATTGAAACTTCATAACGTTTGAAAATTCCTTTAATGCCAGCTACCTTTTCGTTTGACCTACCAGTGCATCTAAGGAGTAGGACAGCAGCTCTCTGGAGCTCAAAATATTTTCTCTTGAAACGATATGGTTAACTACATGTTTGTCTCGTTTGACTTGGAGCTGTTACGGAAGCTGTTCTTCACAAAAAGAATGCAGCGCTTCGAATGTGTCTCCATTCATATGACACATAGAATCAGATAATACGACATCTGGATACATTTCAAGACCCCTCTAATGCCCGCTTCTGATCCATCTACTTGGAAAAACTGCCCTCGGGAGTCCACCAAAAGTTCTTGCTTGGATTTCATCATCCTCAAAATAGTCGCAATTTTGGAGCGAATTTAGAGAGGTGAGAAAATCATTACACGATACATATCGCCGCGTGTCGTCCCTTTGCTGCGAGGATTACTAGAAATTGACTGTCACAATCTAAAATTCATTTTCCTTGAAAAAATCCGCCATCAAAGTTGGTAATGTTTTGCAACAGCTTTCTGAGGTTTCAAAGAAATACTTGAAAGACGAAATTCAAAGAAAAACAAGAAACAAAAAGATTCATTTTCAAAAAGTTTGAGAATTGTGAAATGTCCGCCGAGTCTCCCAGTATGAAGCAAGAATAAAACCAAAATTATTTACATAATATTCAGAACAACAATCCCAGTTCTGATTTTGCGCAAGAAACCAACCAAAAATTGATGGTGATTGTAGGAGGAGTAGGGCTACCTTTTTCAATTGTAGATGATCCTGGCTTCCCCTAATGAGTTCAGTTTTTGAACTTTTTGATACCGATTTTAGACAGCAAAAATTATTCTATTCTTCCTGAATAAATATGCCAAAGAAATTGTGATGCATCACTCGGAATAAATGAATTTTTCCGTTTGTTTGTTCTTTAGATTGACTTCTGCTGCACATAAATTTTTCTTTATTATATATGGAGTTTATCGAAATGTTGAGCAGGAAAAAATATACCTAGTACTCTTTCTTATTGAATCACTCTATTACATCTTTCTTTTATGACTTAAATTGAATACAAAACTGATAAATCCCAAACTCATCGCCACCACAGTCAAGACGATTTTTTTCATTGTTCTGGTAATGGTACAAACTATATTCGAATCTAATAAAGTCGTTAAGAATTCTTACGAAACCTGAGAACCTAAGCTAACCGCAGTATTCGCAGCTAAGTTCCCAGTGCCAAGTGCCAAGTTCTGAATATTAGTAAATATATTAATAGTACAAAAATTTGTCTAAAAGCTTGCATATATCTTATTTCAATGTCTCCAGGGCCAACATATCATGCAGTATGAGCGAGGATGATAAAAAAATCGCAATTGCTAATTTGATGATTAAGAAAATTGTAGGACTGCTTAGCAAAGTGGATTAAAATTGCGAAAACAATTTATACAAATAAAGGTCGGCCGTAATAACTACAAGATCTACGTATCTCTTTTTTTCCACCTCGAGGAGTTCCGTGTCATATTTAGATAAGATTGGATGGAAACCAGTGAAATTCAGAGGTTTATGTCCGTCCCTGGCCATCTCAAATCGATATAATGGGGTAAATGCGCACCGTTCGAAATCCGCATCAAAGACGAAGAACATCTCAACTAAAGTCCTAGAAAGGCCTTGTATCACTCCATCAATTGTGGATAATTACATATCTGGGTCTTTTCGGAGTTTTATTATGGAAAGGCTTTACTTTATTGCTCATCGAGAGCCTGGAACTAGAGATATCTCTTACCACATAGTCCATGGAGAGATTTCAAGAGCTCTAAATATTAGTACGGTGCGAGCTTGAATTCTAGAGCTGTGTTCTTGATATAAAATTTCCCTATGAAAAGAACGGTTTATTTTAAGAATTCTTGTCGAATATTAAGTCCACACCTAGAAACTATAGATAGCAACGGAAGCCAAAATTAATCTTACGAAGAGAGGCTGAGGGGTTTGAGCTGCCTATAATATCATCTTTTTCTGCTTTTTGCAGTGTCTGCTGATGAATTACCAAGCATTGAACTTTATAATACCGTCTTCAATCAACTTGATCGCGATGAATGAAACGGCTAGTGCCCCACTTCCGGCAAGGGTGATATCTTTTCGTACAGTTAATTTGAAGAAGCTGCAGCCCAAAATACCTTTGCATTCTTACACATTCCCTCTTTTATCTCGGTTAGTGAGCAATGAGGGCCAGTAGGCGCGTAGATCTTCATTAAATAAAATACCATTCTCCTCCCAGGCAGAATTCGAGGATATTTAAGCGAAAAAGACTGAATAAATTTGGGGAAACACTGCGCAAATGAGTTGGACGGTGATGAGTAGGGATTGAATTGTGCGAAACTGAAAGGCTTAGACACAGAATCAGAATCAGTACCGGAGATTCGGTCTAGCTTTTTGTTGCGTTCGAAAACTTTGACAGTATAAGGTATTATCTACTCTCCAATTTGGTTATAAATCTGCCTGTAACGTAAAATCGGAACTAATTGACCGCTTGGGTAGTCCTAATTAGCAGTGAAGTGGACGTTATGACGTATGTCGCGTTTTACCCAGAGCCCGGTCATCTTTTTCGCCATATTCTGTAAGACTTCATTGGCGAGGTCATCGCGGGTCTGTAAATTATGTTTGGCAATGGGCGGCTCCCAAAAGACTCAAGTCGAAGGATACTCCAGAAAAACGAAGGAAAAGGTAGCAAATCCTACCGGTTCCAAAGTATCATTCAGATCCTTGACGAATCAGGTGATTGGGATAGTGATCTAAGCTTTAAGTTACACCATAATAGGAAGTTATTCCGCAAATTTTGTCGGTATCGTTCCCTATTTCCAATGAATTTGTGGGATTTTTATTTTAGATTTCTCTGTGCCGACTCTGGAAGTACGAATAACTGATACGGAAGTTTCCCATGATTAGTAAACTGGTCAATACATATGTATTTCATCAACCCAGTGTGGAAATATTATTAGCACTCGATCCCATAGTTTCTGTGTTGCGACGTTCGTAAAAAGATAATTACTTAAATGCGTATATCTGGCCATTTATCTGTGGGACTAGCATGTTTTCTAAGTGTATCATGCCTATCATGACGCGTTCCTTAAATCTTTTATTATCTTTACCAAAAGAAATTTAGAAGCGATCTGGATCGTCTTCTTTTCTTTGACAGGTATCATAGGTTCTGAGAATTCATCGCAAATACATATAGGTGTCTTGAGTCAAATCCTTCGGATGTGTTCTCTTGAGTGAAAAATGCTTCGTGGCAGATGGATGAGAGAGCTGGCCATGTAGCTTGAGTATCTGGGGGTTCGGAAATTAGGTAGGGACAGGGGCAAATATTGATGCGGGGACGTGTCTAGTATGGGGGAGAAGTTGTAAACTCCGGGCAGTCAGGGAACATTTTCTTTCCATCTTCGGCGAGATATTTAATGATGCTTGCTACGATAAGATCATTAAAAACATCGGATAGGAGCGAGGACAAGCCTATACTATCAAATCCAAGAAGTGCTGGAACGTTTAAGAGGACGAAATCAAGCGCAATAAAAATGACTTGCATATGTTATAAGGTGGAAAAGCGTACCAGGAGGGTCAAAAAATTGGTAACCGAGACGGGAACTCTTTTTCGATCCTCTGTAAATAGAGAAATTTCCTTTAAATGATTGCAAATGAGTGCCCTATCTATTTTTTCCAGAGCCAAAATCTCTTTTAAATTGTCTTTTTTTACTTTGGTAACCTTTAGGCCTCGGATTGATGGAGGTTTGGAGATTAGAGATGGCCTGCCATCTCTTAGTCCCTTTCGCTGCTTTGTCCTTCCTGTATTTATTGAGAGCAGAGATCTTCCATTTGCTGGATGAGATTATCGATGGCATTAGCTAGATCATTAACGACATTAATCCTGGTGTTGCAGCGGGAAAGTTTGTCACAGACGAATAAAAAAATGTAAGGTGTGCGGTGGAAGCTTGAAAAACTCTTGCTGGATCTGCACTTGTGCTATTGTATTCTTTTTCCGTCGCTAAATGGGTTTCTGCCTGTGCAGAGGAGAATTGAAACTGAATGAAATAGTGTCGACCCTATATTGGATGAACTCTCAATGTTTCTAATTTATATTTCTTCCATGGTGCTGTAAATAAACCTTTTGATAAGAGTTGGAGCATCCAAATTAGCTTGGAGAGTTACTATCCGGTTCCTCTCTTTATTTAGCTGAAGTTTCTCTCTCAAGGCTGTCAAAAACATATTTTAGTAAAACTTTTCGTCTTGATGTTACTGATAACAAATTAATCCCCTGCCAAATATATAGCGACGAAACGTAGGTGAAGCGTCTTTCCTTTCTCGAAACATAAATTTCGAGAGCCTTTCGTGGTGAGCGTCTTGATCTACGTGACCAGGTGATCGAGATAGACACAGAGCCTCGATTTTAAGTCTGTCCCATGATCTTTTGTAATGTCAAACTATCAAGCCCGGATCAGGCTTCGAGCTTCCTCAAACAACAAGATAAAGCCTAGTTCTTAAAATCATTTGCAAATTAAGGTGCTCTAAGCGAAAGTCCCATGCGGGATCACCAAAAATGAAGCCTGAGGTCTTCTGTTCGCGTTTAAGGCCAGTGTAAAAATTAAATGATACGCGTAGATCCAAAATAGGTAATTCCAAATAAAAGAATAATAAAGTACCAGAATAGAACTGAGAATAAAAAGAAAAATAAAACCAATATTTATTGATCGACGGGGATGGTTCGATGGCCCGAGGCTTGCTAAAATTACCTAAAGGCCTAAGACTATTTATACCTCAGATTAGAGTACAAAGCTATAAAGATGATTCCAGCAGTATAATAATTATAGTGGAGCAAATTCAAGCTCAACAATAATTAAAGAATAATTATCCAGGTGAGCATTAATCCAAACAGTAATTTGCTGGCAATATAATTGCAGTAATTATAAGTGCAGAATGTAAAAACCAACTGAAAGACATAAGAATTTCTTCATGTGTAATACAGTATAAAAAAGGGCCAGTGAAAAATAGATAAAATTATTTTTGGTGATTCAGAATAAATAAATAAAATTTGACCTCTGATAAAAAAAATTGTGGAACAATTCCACAATTTTTCATCACTGTATTCGATATGAATAACCAATTAAATAGTTTTTCAATGCTTGTAAAATTATTTTTCCAATTTTTACAGGCACCCTGTGGAGTGAAAACATCATAATCACGGAGCGCGGTGTGGATTGATGTAATTTGATGGTTTCAAATCCCTCCATCATCAGTGAACTTCCGATCCTTGGAAAAGTTGAATATTTTGAGAGTACCTTTTATCCTAGCGGCCAGCATTCTCAATGTTTATCACAGGGGAACGCAAACCCATCTTGAGGTGTCATTGCGTAATAACACGGCACGCTGAGAGTACAAGCTCCTGGAAAGGAGATTGTGCGAGCAAATATCCATATGTAGAGAAGATTACAAGTGCGGTAAGGTAGAGGGCCTGTGAGGGAAAGATGTCAGAAAACGCGGGTGGTTGCTTACTGAACAATTCGTGCCTGCCTCCTCGGGAAATGCGAGTGGCGAGGTGGCTAAATTACTGTAAAGCACTCCGACGCGGGTCGGACGATTGCAAACCACTGCTGACAGTACAGTATATTGTAGTTTTACGATCGATTTGCCTCAACACACATTCTGTACTGTAGACGGATCAACCGTACTGTACTGCACAATACGTACTGTACGACACTATACAGCTGTCCTCGTTGTCATCGCTATCTGTAAGCATCACGCGTACAATGAGAGTTTTTTCCATCGCGGCGTTGGCCGACGAAAGTTTCGGTATGGTACAGTAGTGATATTTTCTTGCTTAATGAGGTTTAAGTTTCTTCTATTCCCCTCTGTAGACACCCGTATCGCTTCAGCCGCTGCCGTGCGGCGTCCATGTAGCAGAAGCACTGTAAGCAAGCTCTCAATCATGGTCTCCCGCTCTCTTTACAGTTTTTCTTTCATGAGACTCAGGGCCGTATGGTACTGTACAATTGTACGGTATCGATTTGCAGCTTTCCAGGTGTAAGTCACTTTACTCTCGCGAATGCAATCGTTCCGCACGTAGGATACTGTACAGTACAGTACTGTACTCGGAACACATTGAGAAAAAACTGCCCTGAGAGAGCTTGTGCGTGTACGAAACAGAACAAGTAGATATGAAGCAGTTCTCTTTTATTGTACTGCTGTATTCCGCCGAGTAATGACAAGGCTTATTTCTCCACTCAATGACTGCGTCGAATACCGCATTGCCTGCCATGCCTGCCATAATGCACCCATAAATGTATCGGCGTCCGAGTATTCTACTTCTCCCTAAAACTGTGTATACTCAAAGCCCCTTGACGCAAAGATCCCTCATTTCATAACCATGTCGCTTTGGAAGGTACCGACGTGAGGTCAACCTTCCACATCGATTCTAGCCATGCGTCTTTTTCCTTTCTCTCGGGGACGAGACCCGCAGCCGCGAAAGCTCCATCGCCTGCGAAAATCTCTTTCTCGCCCACTCCGTGCTGCTACAGTCTTCTTCCTTCTCGTTATCAATTTCGTGCTACTAGTCATCTTTACCTCGCCTGAAGCTGCCATTTTCCCACCGGTTGTGCCTCGACTGGCGGCGGTAAACATTCCAGTACATCTGAATCAGCTGCAGCACGATGTTCGCAACGTCACCAAGGTTCTCTACAATGAATATCTAGACAAATGTCTCGGGCAAGATGAACTCATTCCCGCATCTGGGAGGTGCGAGGATTGGTTTGGTATTGGATTGACCTTGGTGGACAGTTTGGACACCCTGCTCATGATGGGGTTGAAGGAAGAATACGAAAGGTCACGGGAGTGGGCGGCAAAACAGTTGGATTTCGGCAATGCTCAGGGAATGGTGAGTATGTTTGAGGTTGTCATCCGCGCCCTGGGAGGGTTGAACTCTGCATACCAGCTGACTGGGGATGATTTATGGAAGGAGAAGGCTGTGGAGTTGGGAGATCATTTGTCAACCAAGTTTAACTTGACAGGAACTGGATGCCCTGATTCCTCAGTGTGGTTGGGTACACTTGAAACAAAAGGTGATGAGACGCTGAGGGGTGTGCATCGGATGGTGGGATCGCGAGCTATGATTAGTAATCCGGCGGAGGCCGGGACGTTACAGTTGGAGTTTCGAACACTGAGTGAGATTACAGGGATTGGTACATATAAGGAATTAGTGGACAAGTGCCAGGATAGTCTAGTAGGGGCGGCTGAGAAGATGGCCGATGGTTTGGTGACAGACACCTTTGATGTGCAAAACGGGATGTTTCGCGGGAGAAGGTTGACTGTTGCGGGGATGGTCGATTCATTTTATGAAATGCTTGTGAAAAGTTGGGTGGCCTTTGGGAAGAGAGAAGAGAGGTACAAGGCGTTGTATGAAAAGGCTATTGAGGGAGTGTTCAAGGAGTTGGTGAGTGTCGAGGGGGGCTACATGTACGTAGGAGAGAAAAGAATAGGGGTTGAACATTCATTCAAACGTCAGATGGATCACTTGACATGTTTCCTTCCAGGGAATTTGGCGTATGCAGCGCTGCATGGGCTGGGTGGAGGCGTGTTTGCAAGAGGGCAAAACGATTACATGACGAGAGCGAGGGAGCTGACGAAGAGCTGCTATGCGATGACAAGAGGGATGTACCACGGATTGGCAGGGGAGGTGACGGATTTTGGGAATGGGAATGTGAGGCCCGCGGAATGGCAAGATACAAACCTGTTGAGACCGGAGATTGTGGAGGCCTTGTATTACATGGATGCGATTGATCCGAACGAGACTGGGGAGTACAAGAGGTGGGGTCTGGAAATGTGGAAGTCAATACGGGAGTACAGTCAAGTACGGGGAAAACCTGATGGGATGCTGTCTTCGACGATGCACCTTTTGCAAAAGGAGAAAAACGGCTTGTTACACTCTGGCAAGCTACATTCGTTTGCGATTGCGGAGACGCTAAAGTACTTTTTCCTTCTGTTTGATGAGAGGAAACTGACAGGAACCAGGTTGCCTTTGACGGAATGGGTGTATAATACAGAGGCACACCCCGTAAGGATTGTTTCATGATGAGTGGATGCGATATGGAAGTATTACATTGAAAGGATGATGTTGTGGACCAGGATTATCATTTGGTTGGTACTGGAAGCACTGGGGTTTCCTTGGTTGCGGAAGTAATGGTTGGGAACAGCGCGACTGGAGGTTTGATGTCGCGTAGCAATCTTCTGATTTGAAGTAAACGGGCGACGGGCTGAATGTGCGTCATTATTGTTAAGATCGCGCGTGATGAACGAGCGCACTATTAGGCTGTACCAATGTTACACTTACAGTCCAAGATGAACTGTAAGCAAGCATCGTGTTGAGATACAGTGCTATACAGTAGCACGCCTACTGCATCAAGGGCGGTGAGACACTGGCAACTCTAGTGCGCGTTGCTGTGCTGTGCTGTACAGTACTGTACAGTAGTGCCAGGCCTTTGTAGCCATACAGGGCGCTGTCAGCACTCAAGTTCCATTTACCGCTTTACAGTAAAACATGGATCACAGCATCCTTCAACGATGCTCATAACGTAGGCGTTGACATCACGCAGCCGCTTGACGGCACCACCGCCCGTGCCAAAGCGCGCGTCCCCTTGTCAAAATGCAAGTCAAAGCCTTTAGCGAACAGATAGCCGACTTGCACGCGCGCTATCAAATCCTCCACCTGCGCGACTCACTGTTCATCTGGGTACAAGCATCATCATCCTCCAATACGCCCGCCTCTCTCCCATCTCTGTCTCTCTCGCATCCCTGTACCGGACCATCCGCGGCAACCGCTACCGTCTTATCTGGAAAGACATCTACCACATCGAATCAAGTGGCCATGAAACTTGCAACCAGGTATAAAATGCCCGTGTTTGCATCCGTGGATTTGGGCGTTGGGGGTGAAGTGGAGAATGCAGTCGTGGCGAGGATTATTGCGGAGATTGGGTAAAGAGTTCATCGTGGGTTCAGGTAGGTTGTTTGAATGTGGGGAAGGTTTGTTGTGAGGACGGGATGCAGAGATGAGAATGGGGGGGCTGGTGGTCGCACAACAACCCCTTGAGAATGCCTGGATGAAAGAGCGATACGGTGGGCGTGGATGGCAAGCAGGCGCCGCGTTTCTGTTTTTTTTGAACGCTGACTTGATGCATCGTTCTTCCGGAGGATTGTCATGGATAGTAATGTTTATGAAATAGGTAGTGACGTGCTGGGTTTTACCGCTTGGTGCGGCCGAGTAGATTTGGAAGGGGTTTTGCTTGAAGTGACCCACGGGGAAAACGCGGCATCCCGTATGATTGTATATGGATAAAGATATGGGGCACTGGGTAGGAATCATGCACGTTCAAGGAGGTTGGTCGTTCGCATACTCGTTCTACACCGCTTACGGTAGTCCATGTTCGGGTGCAGTAGAGTTTTGCAGATGTGCCGAGTGCAGTATTGTAGCGGAACGCGCGGTTGGAATGATGCAACCC